>CM038679.1:699064745-700350987 GCA_021605205.1 Aegilops longissima
GGCGGAAGGTCCGACGCCAAGTGGTGTGCGGTCAGAGGAGCTGAGGGATTTGCTCGGGCGAGAGGCTATCTCAGAAGATCACCGTGCTCTAATGGGTACGGTGATTGAAAGAATTGCATCCGCAGAGAGCGGATTGCACAAAGCTGTCAGAAGCTTACTGACGGGGTTTGAGGTACGCAAAAAATAATGTATAAAATGCGCCATGTATAGATAGTAGCCCCTGAGACTCGGTATGTTGTCAAAAAATTGACGACGTGCCGAGGATCAAATTCTCAGTTTTAACATATCGCCGCTCCTAAACAGGTGGCGGGGCGTCCGGAGGCCAGCCGGACTGATGAATATGCCGAACTGAAGCGGTGACTTGACGAGGCAGATGCGGACATCGCGCTGGTCAATAAACGGTTTGACGGGTCACAAGGTATGCGACTTCTATGCGGACACCTGTTAAGGGAGCTTGACGCCCATGTATTATTGTTTGTATGATTTAATGCAGATGGTGCCGCTGCCGTTGAGGAGCTGCGGGCAGAACTTGCCCGAGCGAAAGAGCAAGCCAGGAGTAGTAATGCGGCTGCTTTAAAGGCGGCCGAAGAGCTAGAAGCTGAACAGGCTGCTCACTGCCGAAGCAAAGAGGAGATGGCCGAGATGGCCAAAAGGTTAAGGAATGCTACTGATCGCTGCGAGGTTCTTGAAAAAGAGCATCAAGCGGAACAGGAGGGCCTAAAGAAGGCCGCCGCCGAAACCAAGAATGCCCAATCAGCTTTGAAAGCTGCCAAGGAGGAGTTGAGTCGCCAGGCAATTGCGGCTGGAAAACCGCTTTCGCATGGAGGAAATATACAGATCCAAAGTATGCTCCGTTGGATAAATTATGGAGTTTAGAGGATGCTTATATGGACTTGGTGGCGAGCGCTGTGGACGCGGTTGAGCACTTCCGGGGCCAGAAGGGGCACAAAAGGGAAGAGCTATACTGGTCGCAATTCCATAGTCCGGAGCGTCCTCTGCCGCTGACCGATCGGTTGGCCGAGTGGGCCGAGCTGAATCGATTGTCCGGATTGGCCATGAAGCATGTCTTGACTCACTTGTGGCCGGACGGACCCCAGCCGAAGAGCTATTTTGGTGTAGTGCAGCAGTTTCTTGGAGCGGTGCCGCGTATCGACGCGATGAAGCGATCGGCATGTATTGAGGGAGCGCGGATGGCTCTTGCCCGTGTCAAGACATACTGGGCAGAGATGAAGGCCACTGACGTTGCATCCCAGGATTCGGACAGAGGCCGAGTACCTGCCGAGCACTACTTTGAAGAAGTCCTGCCGGGCGCTCGTTTAATAGAGACGCAGTGCTCGAAGGATATTATGTTTGAATGACATGTATGATTCGTGAAAACGATGTTTCAATGTAATATAAGTGCTTTTTATACTTGTGCGTTCAAGTAGTAAACTACTCCCTGTGCGGCCGTTTATGTATATGTGTATATAACCTGAAAGATGGCAGTCCTTGGCTTCAGCCCCCACGCACATAGTGCGGGGGTGTTTGCAAAAAAAGTGCTTTTTCACACTTAATCCAACGTCTTGGTCCTGTTAAGGAGGTGGTAGCGTAGCAAACCAGGCAACCGGACTATAATGCTTTATCACTTTCACTTAGCCATAGGAGTTCGAGGGTGGGGCTACTATATAGCCCCTGGGGACACCGCAATCTCCCGAATTCGGGGTGCGTATGTGCCTGGCCGAAAACCGGTCCTTCGTTAATGCGGAGGAATTCTAAACATTCCTGTGAGTCATCGAGTGGTTGACCAGTCTCTTGCTATATCATGACATCAGTTTCGGCTTTCATCGAGGTGCTCGCCTCGATCAACCGGGCACAATCGCAGAGTTCTCCGGTGCCATGTTAGCCGTGAAAACGGAACGTAAGGCAGCAAAACACAGGAGCCGGGCAACCCAACATTTGACCAAAGGCAATGATTCGGAGCTGATGCATATAAGGCCTAACTCGAGACGCCGAATACTCCCTAAGGTATTCGGTCTTTATGAAAATGGGCAAAATAAGGCCCTAAGCCCTTTGTGTCCAGGTACGCACAAAAATTCTGGTGTGGCCAATGCCAAAGCACCAGTCTCCTCCTCAGTTATATTTAAGGAACTGGGGGAATGTATATCAACAAGAGATAGTGAAAAAAGGTTTACGCAGGGTCTTAATCTGAAAAGAATCCTTGCAACGGGTCCCTGCTGCACGTCTGCGCTTGTGTCTCCGTTGTGCCATATCCTGGACGGGTGTAGCATGTTGTTCATATGCATGCAGCCCCTTGTATGGGGGTATGCCGCTAGTGGGCACCGGACTCGTCTAGCCGTATCCGGGGTTTGAATGACCTAATGCAGGTTCTTTGCCTAGTGGAGCCGGATAGCTATGGAGCTGTCGATGCAGTCTCCCCTTCTTCCGTGCTCGAGTAACACTTAATACTTCCTTTCAACGAGATGATGCCGCGTGGACCGGGCATTTTAAGTGTTAGATATGCATAATGCGCTATTGCGTTAAAGCGGCGAAGCTTGGCGTCCCAATAGTGCTTGATGGCTACTTTTAAACGGGCGACATGGAAGAGTAACTTTCGCGACGGAAGTTGTCGGGTGAACCAAACACAACTTCTAGCAGATGGAGCCCGTGCAAAGGGTGTATGGGCTGGCAGTACTCCTTTAAAGGAGGTGTTGCTATGGCAAATTTTGGTTGGTTTATCCCCATCCTCATGGATTGTGTCCCGATATATCAGGTTTATGTCATCGCCGCCGTCCATGAGGACATGTGTAAATTGGAATCCGTCGATTATAGGATTCAATATCAAGGCAGTCCATCCTGCGTTCCGGATATTATCGGAATAGTCCTGATGGTCGAAGGTGATTGGTTTTGACAACCAGTGTGCAACACGCCTTTTAGGGGGCGCCGCTTTGTTTTTCCCTTTGATCACGTGAAGTGAGTTTACTGTTTTAACCTCCTGTGGGAAAGTTTTTCGTTTTCCGGAGTGCTGCTTTTGGGTTTCGTCACTACATTTGGTGTGTCGAGCCCCTTGTGTTCGGCGTTAAGTCGGCCGGACTATTTGAAGACCCAACAATCTCTGTGGGTATGGTTTGCGAGCTTCCGGAGGTACCATGTATTTGACATAGTCTATCCGTAATCTTGTTTAGGTTGGATAGCTCGTCACCGTTATCCTTTAGGGCAGTATTTTGTTGTTCGCCGAGAGCTTTTGAATCGGCGTTGACCGCCGCACTATTTGGGCCATTTTCCTTATTCCGCGCTGATCTTTTCTCGCCGTGATTTCCATTTCCATCCCTGATTTCGATGTACTGGTCGCTGGTGCTGCATCTAGCCAGCCAGCTGTCTTCTCCCGCGCAAAAGCGGGTCATGAGGCTTGTTAATGCGGCCATTGTTCTTGGCTTTTCTTGGCCGAGGTGTCTTGCGAGCCATTCGTCTCGGACATTGTGTTTGAAAGCTGCTAAGGCTTCGGCGTCCGGACAGTCGACTATTTGGTTCTTTTTAGTAAGGAACCTGTTCTAGAATTTCCGGGCTGACTCTCCGGGCTGTTGAGTTATGTGACTTAGATCGTCTGCATCCGGAGAGCGGACATAAGTCCCCTAAAAATTTGCCCGAAATGCATCCTCGAGCTCTCCCCAGCTTCCAATGGTATTTTCGGGGAGGCTTTTAAGCCAATGCCGAGCTGGCCCTTTGAGTTTAAGGGGTAAGTATTTTATGGCGTGGAGATCTTCTCCTCTAGTCATGTGTATGTGGAGGATGTAATCCTCGATCCGCACTCTGTGGTCTGTTGTTCCGTCAGATGCCTCTATGTTTACGGGTTTGAATCCCGCTGAAATTCATGATCCAGCACCTCATCGGTGAAACATAGGGGTGTGCGGCGCCTATATTTGGGTGTGCCATGATCTTCGGAATTTTGGCGATTGCATTGCTTTGACGATCCTGCTTGGCCCATAGATGGACCTAATCTGGGCCATCCTCTTGGTGTGAATCCTTATGCGGATCGCATATTGACTTGTGTCTTGGCGCCATTCGCTGCCCTCTTTTTGCCATGAGGTCGCCCATCCGACCGGGTGGCCTTCTTGCTTTTTAATTGTGGGGCTCTAAGGCCTCCTCGTCAATTCGGGAAGTAGCTTTTCGGCAGCTCTTTGTTCGGCGATCGTCGCTGCATTTACTCATGTGCTGAATACTTTGCTCCATCTAATCCTGAGTGCATCTTCCGCTGTTTTGAGCTTCCGCTTCGCTTTTTCAGGCTACGCAGAGGGCGACAAGCCTTTTCGGAGGTCATTTTGCTCCAATGGTTTGTCCGGCGTGAGGTCGTCCGGACTGTTGTCTTCGCCGGGACAGATTGTTTATCCAAGTTGTCTTGTTCGGACGATTGCTCGATAGCTTGTTCGTTGTCCACCGGTTCGCCCTGCTCTATGGCCGGGTCTTTGTTGAGGCGGACTTTGTTCGCATTTATGTTGCCGCTTTGACTGCCGAGGGATTTATCCTTCGTAGTGTCCCGCTGCTCCTCGCCTTCATTTGCTTTAGGTGCATCGACCATGTATACATCATGGGTGAGTTTGTCCAGCATCCTATAGGTGCTGGTTCATTGTTGTCTCCTACATCGTCGCCCATACCGCCGATGTCTTGAGTCGAAATCGAGCACGCCGTGTAGGCTATCAACAGTGGCTACGAAGTGGGTGGTGGGTGGGCGTTGAATTTTTTCATCGTCTCAGATCCCAACCTTCCTGACCGTAGTCCGGCCAGGGCTCTCCGAATAAAGAGAGAGACTTTAGTGAATTCAGGATGTCGCCAAAAGGCGAGTGCTGAAAGATGTCCATGGCCGTGAACTCCATAACAGGCGCCCAATCAGATTCGATCGGCAAGGGCGCGGAGGGTTCGGAGTCCGGATAGGAGTCCGGCGCCCTTGAGTCGGCGTCTTTGCAAAGGACAGGGATGGAGTTCGCTCGATCGCCAGAGAGATTAAAGCCCCGAGGCGGTGTCCAACCACTCGCCCCCGATCGGGAGTCCGCCCGGATTAAGGGTTGGAGTGGATTCGTGCGGCCTCTGTGGCACTCGCTCGCTGCAGAGCTAGATCATGCCCATCGAGACAAGGCGGCGCGCTTGGTTGAGGCTCGAATCCGTCAAGATCAAGTCTCCGCGGATATCGGCCGATAGTTTAAACTTCGAATCTGACTCGACGGTCGGGGCGAAGCTTCGATTCGCTCTAGATGGCTGCTTAATTGGCCCGCGATGCAAAGCCGCCGGACACGAAGATCTGCACGGGAGAGAAGTCTCACCTGGACCGCGTCGTTGTTGATGATCAAGGAGCCATCGGGTTTATCGGCGAGGACACAGAGGAACTCTCAATGAAAGCACCAATGTCGGTGTCAAACCGGCGGATCTCGGTAGGGGGTCCCGAACTATGCGCCTAGGTGGATGGTAACAGGAGACAAGGGACACGATGTTTTACCCAGGTTGGGCCCTCTTGATGGAGGTAAAACCCACGCCCTGCTAGATTAATATTGGTAATGTGTGTTACAAGAGTGGATCTACCACGAGATCAAAGAGGCTAAACCCTAGAAGCTAGCCTATGGTATGATTGTTGTTCGTCCTACAGACTAAAACCCTCCGGTTTATATAGACACCGGATAGGGTTAGGGTTACAGAGTCGGTTACAATGGTAGGAGATCTACATATCCGATCGCCAAGCTTGCCTTCCACGCCAAGGAAAGTCCCATCCGGACACGGGACGAAGTCTTCAATCTTGTATCTTCATAGTCTTGGAGTCCGGCCGATGATGATAGTTCGGCTATCCGGACACCCCCTAGTCCGGAACTCAACGTTTAAGCTCAAGTGGGGTTACCACTTTTACATAAAGCATTTATGTGTTCACATCATTAGAGTTGCTTTGACTCAATTCTTAGAGTTAAGCTCGCCCTAGATGTGAGATCCCCCCTTAGAGGGAGAAACTAACCTTGGGTTTTGTCGATGATGACTTCATGTAGGTGTTGAAGATGTGGATGCTCAATGTTGATGCAGATCGTTTGGAGCAATCCTTTGGAGTAAGTTGCACTTTCAATACCTACATGGGTTAGTCCCACAAGGAACAAACAAGAATATCCATAGACATAGAGTGATGCACACACAAAATGATGTCCATGAAAACATTAGATTACCTTGTCCCTTGCCTTACCAACATGAGGGTTTATGACTCCTTGAACTAGTGCAAGATATGGAAGTTGATTGCACTTGTCCTTGCCATAATGATATGAGTGAAGAATGTTGGCGGAGTCACCCTCAAGAACTCTCTAGTTCTTCTTCTTCGGGATCCACATCAACTTGATGGGAATCCTTTGTGTAGTAGTTGTACTTGATGAAGTAGAACTTGACGTAGTCTTGGGAACCCACTTGACCAAGCCCTTAGGTTCTTCTTCAAATGCCTCAATTTCCTCTTGAAGCTTGTCCTTGCCTTTGTTCTTGTGGTCTTGTGGTGGAAGATCATCTTGAGCTTGTGTTCCCTTGAAGGAAGTAGGATCATACTTCTCTTGTTGAGGAACAAACTTCGTCTTGGGTTATTGATCTTCTTCCCACTCAACTCCATTGGCATTGAACTTTCGTTCAAAACCAACAACTTGATTCTTCCGTGCCTTCCTTACTTGCGCATAATTTCCTCAATTGCTTACTCCCGCAAGGCTCTTGTATACACCTTTCTCTATAATTCCCTTCAATAAGCTGTTTTCTTGCTCAAGTGTAACTTGGCTAAGAGGATCATTAGTGGAATCAAGAGAACTACTAGAAGCAACAATATTGGATTTAGAATTATTATTGTTACTACTAGAGGAAGAATCTTTCTTGTTCTTGTTACTAGACTTGACTTGAGGCATGTAAGTAGATAAGAGTAAACGATTGGCAATGTAAGAAGAACTTTTCTTACGAAGATCATCATTGATTGCCTTTAAGAACTCATGCTCTTGCTCAATATTGAGCTTTTCAAAGCGTAACTTCTCATGAGCCCTTAAACGTTCTCGATGATCTTCAAAGATAGTTTCATGAGCTAACTTAAGAGTGTTTAGTTCTTTAGTTAGACGCTCAATTTTCTCCTTATCATTGTCATTTGTTTCAACTTGATTAGCATGATTAATTGACGTTTCATCATAGTATTCATCACTAGAGTTGTCAACAAGTAAATCATCATCACCTAGCAAGTCATCTTCATCAACATCAAAATCAACATACTTGGGGTGTGTTACCTTAGGACCTTTGGCCATGAAGCATCTACCAATTCCTTCATTTGGTGATTCAAATATGTCGTAGGAGTTGGTTGACACAAGTGCTAGACCGGCAACACCTTCATCTTGAGTGTATTCGGAGTCGGAGTGATAGCTTCTCTCGGAGTGATGGTCGGAGTCGGAGCCGGATACCCATTCACCAACATGAGCTTGATGTCTTTGTTATGTGTAGCTCTTTGATGACTTGTCCTTCCTTTCCGGATCCTTGCTTCTCCGTGAGGATCTTCATTCATAACGATCATCTCTACTCCTTCTCTCTCTTGGTGGTGATTCTTCTCTTCTACTTCTTCTCTTGGGAGAATCTTCTCTTCTTTTGTAGGGTGCCGTACACTCATTGGAATAGTGTTCGGGTCTCCCACAATTGTAGCAATTGCGCTCTCGACTAGAAGATATTTTGTCATTGTAGGACCTTGACTTAGAGCTTCTTTCTTTGCTTCTACTCTTGTAGAATTTGTTGAAGTTCTTCACCATTAAGCTCAATTCTTCATTCAAGGTTTGTTTCTCACTTGATGATGTGGGGGCTTCACATGAGGCTTTGTAAGCACCACTCGACTTGTTGTGAAGTTCCTCCTTATCCTTGAGTGACATCTCATGAGCAACAATTCTTCCAATGACTTCCGTAGGCTTGAGATCTTTGTAATTGGGCATCATTTGGATCAATGTGCACACGGTATCATATTTTCCATCCAATGCTCTTAGGATCTTCTTGATGATGAATCTATCGGTCATCTCTTCACTTCCTAAGCCGGTAATCTCATTTGTGATAAGAGCAAGCCTAGAATACATTTCAGCGACACCTTCACCATCCTTCATTTTGAACTTGTCAAGCTGACTTTGGAGCACAACCAACTTGGATTCCTTGACGGAGTCGGTACCTTCGTGCATATCAATCAAAGTATCCCAAATTTCCTTTGCATTCTCAAGACGGCTGATTTTGTTGAATTCTTCGGGGCACAATCCATTGAAGAGGATATCACAAGCTTGAGCGTTGTATTGCAACATCTTCAACTCATCCGCACTAGCTTCATGGTTCGGTTCTCTCCCATCAAAGAATTCACCTTGCAAGCCAATACACACAATAGCCCAAACGGCGGGGTTATGTCCAAGAATATGCATTTTCATCTTATGCTTCCAACTAGCAAAATTAGTGCCATCAAAGTAAGGACCTCTACGGTGATAATTTCCCTCGCTAGACGCCATACTCTCCTAGGTTGTGAAACCAAGGCTATGACCACCAAAAGCTATGGAAATCAAAGCAAATGGAGACCAAAGCTCTGATACCACTTGTAGGACCTTGAAGTATGTCTAGAGGGGGGGGGATTAGACTACTTGACCAATAAAAACTTAACCTTTTCCCAATTTTAGACTTTGGCAGATTTTAACTATTTTTGAACAAGTCAAGCAATCTTCACGCAATTCAAGCAAGCATGCAAAGAGTATATAGGCAGCAGAAAATAAAGCATGCAACTTGCAAGAATATATAGGGAAAGGGTTTGGAGAATTCAAACGCAATTGGAGACATGGATGTTTTTGTCGTGGTTCCGATAGGTGGTGCTATCGTACATCCACGTTGATGGAGACTTCAACCCACGTAGGGTAACGGTTGCGCGAGTCCATGGAGGGATCCACCCACGAAGGGTCCACGAAGAAGCAACCTTGTCTATCCCACCATGGCCGTCGCCGACGAAGGACTTGCCTCACTAGCGGTAGATCTTCACGAAGTAGGTGATCTCCTTGCCCTTACAAACTCCTTGGTTCAACTCCACAATCTTGTCGGAGGCTCCCAAGTGACACCTAGCCAATCTAGGAGACACCACTCTCCAATAAGTAACAAATGGTGTGTTGATGATGAACTCCTTGCTCTTGTGCTTCAAATGATAGTCTCCCCAACACTCAAATCTCTCTCATAGGATTGGATTTGGTGGAAAGAAGATTTGAGTGGAAAGCAACTTGGGGAAGGCTAGAGATCAAGATTCATATGGTTGGAATGGAATATCTTGGCCTCAACACATGAGTAGGTGGTTCTCTCTCAGAATTGGTAAGTTGGAAGTGTAGGTTTGTTCTGATGGCTCTCTCCACGAATGAAGAGGAGGTGGAGGGGTATATATAGCCTCCACACAAAATCTAACCGTTACACACAATTTACCAAACTCGGTGGGACCGAATCATCAAACTCGGTCAGACCGATTTAGTAAACCTAGTGACCGTTAGGATTTTCGGTGGGACTGACATGCATCTCGGTAGGACCGATATGGTTAGGGTTAGGGCATAACGTAATCTCGGTGAGACCTATTACACAAACTCGGTGAGACCGAATTTGGTAATTAGCTAACCAGAGAGTTGGTCAGGTAAACTCAGTGGGACCGATTTGCTCTTTCGGTGAGACCGAAAAGTTACAAAAGGGAAACAGAGAGTTTACATTGTAATCTCGGTGGGACGATTCGCTCTTTCGGTGAGACCGAAAAGCTACGAAGGGGAAACAGAGAGATTACAATCCCATCTCGGCGAGACCGAGATCCCTATCGGTGAAACCGATTTGCCAAGGGTTTGTGGCAGTGGCTATGACATCTGAACTCGGTGGCGCCGGATAGAAAGAATCGGTAGGGCCGAGTTTGACTTTGGGTTTAGGTCATATGTGGATGTGAGAAAGTAGTGGAGGGTTTTGGAGCATATCACTAAGCACATGAAGCAAAAGGCTCATTAAGCAACACCTCATCCCTCCTTGATAGTATTGGCTTTTCCTATAGACTCAATGTGATCTTGGATCACTAAAATGTAAAATGAAGAGTCTTGAGCTTTTGAGCTTGAGCCAATTCTTTGTCCTTAATATTTTGAGGGATCCACTTTGATCATCCATGCCATGCCATTCATTGAGCTTTCCTGAAATATTTATCTTGGAATAGTATTAGCTCAATGAGCTACATGTTGTTATGAATTACTAAAACCACCTAGGGATAGTTGCACTTTCAGTAAGTATTTTGCAAATTTCTATGTCTACAATGCTCTGCACGGAGCTACTCTAGCTAATTGCTCCCACTTTCAATATGTATCTAGACCGAGACTTAAGAGTCATCTAGATTAGTGTCAAAACTAGCATCGACGTAACCCTTTACAACGAACCTTTTGTCACTTCCATAATCGAGAAACATATCCTTATTCCACTAAGGATACTTTTGATCGTTGTCCATTGATCTACTCCTAGATCACTATTGCACTCGCTTGCCAAACTTAGTGGTAGGGTATGCAATAGATCTGGTACACAACATGGCATACTTTATAGAACCTATGGCTGAGGCATAGGGAATGAATTTCATTCTCTTTCTATCTTCTGCCATGGTCGGGTTTTGAGTCTTACTCAATCTCACACCTTGTAACACAGGCAAGAGCTCTTTCTTTGACTGTTCCATTTTGAACTACTTCAAAATCTTGTCAAGGTATGTACTCATTGAAAAAACTTATCAAGCGTCTTGATCTATCTCTATAGATCTTGATGCTCAATATGTAAGCAGCTCCACCGAGGTCTTTCTTTGAAAAACTCCTTTCAAACACTCCTTTATGCTTTTCAGAAAATTCTACATTATTTTCGATCAACAATATGTCATTGACATATACTTATCAGAAATTTTGTAGTGCTCCCACTCACTTTCTTGTAAATACAGGCTTCACCGCAAGTCTGTATAAAACTATATCCTTTGATCAACTTATCAAAGCGTATATTCCAACTCTGAGATGCTTGCACCAGTCCATAGATGGATCGTTGGAGCTTGCACATTTTTTTAGCACCTTTAGGATTTACAAAACCTTCTGGTTGCATCATATACAACTCTTCTTTAATAAATCCATTAAGGAATGCAGTTTTGTTTATCCATTTGCCAGATTTCATAAAATGCGGCAATTGCTAACATGATTCGGACAGACTTAAGCATAGATACGAGTGAGAAACTCTCATCGTAGTCAACACCTTGAACATGTCGAAAACCTTTTGCGACAATTCTAGCTTTGTAGATAGTAACACTACTATCAGCGTCCGTCTTCCTCTTGAAGATCCATTTAATCTCAATAGCTCGCCGATCATTGGGCAAGTCAATCAAAGTCCATACTTTGTTCTCATACATGGATCTCATCTCATATTTCATGGCCTCAAGCCATTTTGCGGAATTTGGGCTCACCATTGCTTCTTCATAGTTCGTAGGTTCGTCATGGTCAAGTAACATGACCTCCAGAACAGGATTACCGTACTACTCAGTGCGGATCATGCTCGTTGATCTCTACGGTTCTGTAGTAACTTGATCCGAAGTTTCATGATCATCATCATTAACTTCCTCTCTTGTTGGTGTAGACATCACTGGAACTGATTTCTGTGATGAACTATTTTCCAATTCGGGAGAAGGAACAATTACCTTATCAAGTTCCACTTTCCTCCTACTCACTTCTTTCGAGAGAAACTCCTTCTCTAGAAAGGATCCATTCTTAACAACGAATTTGCCTTCGGATCTGTGATAGAAGGTGTACCTAACAGTCTCCTTTGGGTATCCTATGAAGACGCATTTCTCCGACTTGGGTTCAAACTTATCAGGATGAAACTTTTTCACATAAGCATCGCAATCCCAAACTTTAAGAAACGACAGCTTAGGTTTATTGCTAAACCATAGTTCATACGGTGTCGTCTCAACGGATTTAGATGGTGCCCTATTTAACATGAATGCAGCTGTCCCTAATGCATAATCCCAAAATGATAGTGGTAAATCGGTAAGAGACATTATAGATCGCACCATATCTAATAAAGTGCAGTTATGATGTTCGGACACACCATTACACTGTGGTGTTCCAGGTGGCGTGAGTAGTGAAACTATTTCACATTGTTTTAACTGAAGGCCAAACTCATAACTCAAATATTTTACCTCTGTGATCGTATCGGTGGAACTTTTATTTTCTTGTTACGATGATTCTCCACTTCACTCTGAAATTCTTTGAACTTTTCAAATGTTTCAGACTTGTGTTTCATCAAGTAGATATACCCATATCTGCTCAAATCATTTGTGAAGGTCAGAAAATAATGATACTTGCCGTGAGCCTTAACACTCATCGGACCGCATACATCAGTATGTATTATTTCCAATAAGTTAGTTGCTCGCTCCATTGTTCCGGAGAACGGAGTCTTAGTCATCTTGCCCATGAGGCATGGTTCGCAAGCATCAAGTGATTCATAATCAAGTGATTCCAAAATCCCATCAGCATGGAGTTTCTTCATGCGCTTTACAACAATATGACCTAAACGGCAGTGCCACAAATAAGTTGCACTATCATTATTAACTTTGCATCTTTTTGGCTTCAATATTATGAATATGTGTATCACTACGATCGAGATCCAGTGAACCATTTTTATTGGGTGTATAACCATAGAAGGTTTTATTCATGTAAACAGAACAACAATTATTCTCTAACTTAAATGAATAACTGTATTGCAATAAACATGATCAAATCACATTCATGCTCAACGCAAACACCAAATAACATTTATTTTAGGTTCAACACTAATCCCGAAAGTATAGGGAGTGTGCGATGATGATCATATCAACCTTGGAACCACTTCCAATACACATCGTCACTTCACCCTTAACTAGTCTCTGTTCATTCTGCAACTCCTGTTTTGAGTTACCACTCTTAGCAATTGAACTAATATCAAATACTGATGGGTTGCTATAAACACTAGTAAGGTACACATTAATAACATGTATATCAAATATACCTTTGTTCACTTTGCCATCCTTCTTATCCGCCAAATACTTGGGGTAGTTACGCCCAAAGGACTAGTCCTTTGCAAGAGAAGCACTTAGTTTCAGGCTTAGGTCCAGACTTGGGCTTCTTCACTTGAGCAGCAACTTGCTTGCCATTCTTCTTGAAGTCCCTTCTTCCCTTTGCCCTTTTTCTTGAAACTAGTGGTCTTGTCAATCATCAACACTTGATGTTTTTCTTTATTTCTACCTTCGTTGATTTCAGCATCACGAAGAGCTTGGGAATCGTTTCCGTTATCCCTTGCGTATTATAGTTCATCACGAAGTTCTAGTAACTTGGTGATAGTGACTAGAGAACTCTGTCAATCACTATTTTATCTGGAAGATTAACTCCCACTTGATTCAAGTGATTGTAGTACCCAGACAATCTGAGCACATGCTCACTGCTTGAGCTATTCTCCTCCATCTTTTTAGCTATAGAACTTGTTGGAGACTTCATATCTCTCAACTCGGGTATTTGCTTGAAATATTAACTTCAACTCCTGGAACATCTCATATGGTCCATGACATTCAAAACGTCTTTGAAGTCCCGATTCTAAGCCGTTAAGCATGGCGCACTAAACTATCAAGTAGTCATCATATTGAGCTAGCCAAATGTTCATAAAGTCTGCATCTCCTCCTGCAATAGGTCTGTCACCTAGCGGTGCATCAAGGACATAATTCTTCTGTGCAGCAATGAGGTTTATCCTCAGATCACGGACCAAGTCCGCATCATTGCTACTAACATTTTTCAACTTATTTTTCTCTAGGAACATATCAAAATATAAACGGGGAGCAACAACGCGAGCTATTGATCTACAACATAGATATGCTAATACTACCAGGACTAAGTTCATGATAAATTAAAGTTCAATTAATCATATTACTTAAGAACTCCCACTTAGATAGACATCCCTCTAATCCTCTAAGTGATCACGTGATCCATATCAACTAAACCATGTCCGATCATCACGTGAGATGGAGTAGTTTCAACGGTGAACATCACTATGTTAATCATATCTACTATAGGATTCACGCTCGACCTTTTGGTCTCCGTGTTCCGAGGCCATATCTGTTATATGCTAGGCTCGTCAAGTTTAACCTGAGTATTCTGCGGGTGTAACTGTTTTGCACCCGTTGTATTTGAATGTAGAGCCTATCACACCCGATCATCACGTGGTGTCTCAGCACGAAGAACTTTCGCAGTGGTGCATACTCAGGGAGAACACTTATACCTTGATAATTTAGTGAGAGATCATCTTATAAAGCTACCGCCGAACTAAGCAAAATAAGATGTATAAAAGACAAACATCACATGCAATCAAAATATGTGACATGATATGGCCATCATCATCTTGTGCCTTTGATCTCCATCTCCAAAGCATCGTCATGATCTCCATCGTCACCGGCATGACACCATGATCTCTATCATCTTGATCTATATCAATGTGTTGTCACATGATCGTCTCACCAACTATTGCTCTTGAAAGTATTGCTATTGCATAGCGATAAAGTAAAGCAATTATTTGGCGCTTGCATCTTATGCAATAAAGAGACAACCATAAGGCTTTTGCCAGTTGCCGATAACTTCAACAAAACATGATCATCTCATACAACAACTTATATCTCATCACGTCTTGACCATATCACATCACAACATGCCCTGCAAAAACAAGTTAGACGACCTCTACTTTGTTGTTGCAAGTTTTACGTGGCTGCTACGGGCTGAGCAAGAACCGTTCTTACCTACGCATCAAAACCACAACGATAGTTCGTCAAGTTAGTGTTGTTTTAACCTTCTCAAGGACCGGGCGTTGCCACACTCGGTTCAACTAAAGTTGGAGAAACTGATACCCGCCAACCACCTATGTGCAAAGCACGTCGGTAGAACCAGTCTCGCGTAAGCGTACGCGTAATGTCGGTCTGGGCCGCTTCATCCAACAATACCGCCGAACCAAAGTATGACATGCTGGTAAGCAGTATGACTTGTATCGCCCAAAACTCACTTGTGTTCTACTCGTGCAAATAACATCAACGCATAAAACCAGGCTCGGATGCCACTGTTGGGAAACATAGTAATTTCAAAAAAATTCCTATGCACACGCAAGATCATGGTGATGCATAGCAACGAGAGGGGAGAGTGTTGTCCATGTACCCTCATAGACCGAAAGCGGAAGCGTTAGCACAACGCGATTGATGTAGTCGTACGTCTTCACGATCAAGTACCGAACGTACGGCACCTCCGAGTTCAGCACACGTTCAGCCCGATGACGTCCCTCGAACTCCGATCCAGCCGAGTGTTGAGAGAGAGTTTCGACAGCACAACGGCGTGGTGACGATGTTGATGTTCTACCGACGCAGGGCTTCGCCTAAGCACCGCTACAGTATTATCGAGGTGGACTATGGTGGAGGGGGGCACCGCACACGGCTAAAAGATCAACTGATCAATTGTTGTGTCCATGGGGTGCCCCCCTGCCCCCGTATATAAAGGAGCAAGGGGGGAGGCGGCCGGCCAAGGAGGAGGGCGCGCCAAGGGGGGAGTCCTACTCCCACCGGGAGTAGGACTCCTCCTTTCCTTGTTGGAGTAGGAGAGAAGGAAAGAGGAGGAGAGGGAGAAGGAAAAGGGGGCTGCACCCCTTGTCCAATTTGGACCAGAGGGGGGGCGCAGGCCTCCTTCCTTTTGGCCTCTCTCCTCTATTCTCGTATGGCCCAATAAGGCCCATATACTCCCCATTTAATTCCTCAGAACTCTCAAGACTCCGAAAAATACCCGAATCACTCGGATCCTTTCCGAAGTCCGAATATAGTCGTCCAATATATCGATCTTTACTTCTCAACCATTTCGAGACTCCTCGTCATGTCCCCGATCTCATCCGGGACTCCGAACTCCTTCGGTACATCAAAACTCATAAACTCATAATATAACCGTCATCGAACTTTAATCGTGCTGATACGTCTATAACGTATCTATAATTTTTGATTGCTCCATGCTATATTATCTATTGATTCGGGCAATATTGGGCTTTATTTCCCACTTTTATATTATTTTTGGGACTAACCTATTAACCGGAGGCCCAGCCCAGAATTGCTGTTTTTTTGCCAATTTCAGTGTTTCGAAGAAAAGGAATATCATACGTTGTCCAAAAGACCTGAAACTCCACGGAACCTATTTTTGGACCAGAAGAAGCCCATTGAGTACAGGAAGCTCACCAGGGGAGTCACGGGCTGCCCACGAGGGTGGGGGCGCGCCCCCTACCTCGTGGCCAGCCCGGAAGTCCACCAACGTACCTCCTGCACCCATATATACTCTCGTACCCTAAAACTTCCAGAACGGAGATTGGATCAGAAGTTCCACCGCCGCAAGCCTCTGTAGCCACGAAAAACCAATCGGGGCCCTCTCCGGCACCCTGCCGGAGGGGGCCATCATCACCGGTGGCCATGGAGGAGTATCCCGGAGGGGTCTTCATCATCATGAAGGCCAAGGACCAGAGGGTGGAGGCCATGGAGGAGGAAGCACAAGGGGAGAACCTCTCCTCCTCTCTTCGGTGGCGCCGGAGTGCCATCGGGAGGGGAATCATCGCCACGGTGATCGTCTTCATCAACATCACCATCATCATCACCATCCTCATCTCTTTTACGCGGTCCACTCTCCCGCACCCCGCTGTAATCCCTACTTGAACATGGTGCTTTATGCCACATATTATGATCCAATGATGTGTTGCCATCCTATGATGTTTTGAGTAGATATCTTTTGTCTTTGGGTTGATTGACGATCTAGATTGGTATGAGTTGTATGTTTTACTTTGGTGCTGTCCTATGGTGCCCTCCGTGTCGCGCAAGCGTGAGGGACTCCCGCTGTAGGGTGTTGCAATACGTTCATGATTCGTTTATAGTGGGTTGGTGAGTGACTGAAACACAAACCCGAGTAAGAGGGATTGTTGCGTATGGGAATAAAGAGGACTTGATGCTTTAATGCTATGGTTGGGTTTTACCTTAATGATCTTTAGTAGTTGCGGATGCTTGCTAGAGTTCCAACAATAAGTGCATATGATCCAAGTAGAGAAAGTATGTTAGCTTATGCCTCTCCCTCATATGAAACTGCAATAGTGATTATCGGTCTTGTTAACAATTGCCTAGGACAATTCCGCACACCGATCCACCATTATTCCACACTCGCTATTTATATTATTTAGTAATATATTCTAACTTTATGATAACAGCACCTACTTTTATGTTTTAGCTCTCCGATATCATGCAAAGTTATCCTCTTCATACCCACAACGTAGTTTTATTTCTCGTTGCTAGTTGGAAGCGAACGTTCGGTGCACGTAGAGTCGTATCAGTGGCAGATAGGTCTTGAGAGAATATTGATCTTACTTTAGCTCCTTGTGGGTTCGACACTCCATACTTATCACTTCCATCTTTGGAAAGTGCTATGATGATTCCTTGCACTTGGGGATTATCAAGCTCTTTTCTGGCGCCGTTGCCGGGGATCAATAGCGTGGGGTTGATATACTCGTGTTTGCTTGTTTGCTTTCTTCACTAAGTAGATTTTGTTTTTCCTTTTTTTTCTGTTTAGTTGTGGGTGAAACATAAAAAAAATTAAAAATGAAAATACAAAAAAAATTATTACTTGCCTTTCATGCCTAAAAAGTTTTTCAAAAAGAGAAGTGATTGGAAGGTTTTGCATTGAAGAAGTGAGGGTCGACCTTGAGCACTTGTGCTCATGCTCACGGAAACAATGTAGAATTTTTCATGGAAGTTTATCTGTAAATAAATATCCCCTTGTATATATTCCTTGTATTATAAAAATAATTTGCCAAGCTTTGGTTTTAGGATGATTAGATTGCTTGTTTGCTTTGTGCAAAACAAAAACAGAAACTTTGGCTGTAGTGCATGAATTTACATTTTTAACTGTAAAGTCAAATGGTTCTGATTATTTTTGCACATTACTTCTGTACAAAATTTTCAAATTGTAAAATTTAGTTTATAATTTTAGGAGTTACATAAGTTTGGCAAACTTCCAGATTACTACAGACTGTTCTGTTTTTAACAGATTCTGTTTTGCGTGTGTTGTTTGCTTATTTCGATGAATCTATGAGTAGTATCGGAGGGTATGAACCATAGAGAAGTTGGAATACAGTAGATTTAACATAAATACAAATAAAGAATGAGTTCATTACAGTACCTAAAGGTAGTGATTTGCTTTATTACACTAACGGATCTCACAAGTTTTTGTTAAAGTTTTGTGTGGATAAAGTGTCCGAAGGTCGAGGAGCTATCAATATGAGAAGAATAAAGAGAGGCAAGAGTTCAAGCTTGGGGATGACCAAGGCACCCCAATTAAATATTTCAAAATATACTCAAGCATCTAAGCTTGGGGATGCCCCGGTTGGCATCCCATCTTTCTTCTTCAACAATTATCGGTATACCTTGGTTTTTGTTTTATTCACATGATTTGTGTCCTTTGTGTTTTTCCTTTTCTTCAAGAACCATGCTAGCATGAGATAGCCCTTCATTGATTTATAGAATACTTCATGTGCTTCACTTAAATCTTTTAAGTATGATCTTATAGAATTACTCTTTGTGCTTCACTTAAATCTTTTGAGTATGGTTTTATAGAATGCTTCATGTGATTCACTTATACATTTTGAGCTTGGATATTGGTAAGTTGTAGAATTCTCCATGAACTTCAGTTATACCTTTTGGAGTATGAATAATACTATCATTTAAAGTGGGTTTGGAAGAGTGTCAACTTTAGGAATTAGTGATCCCACTATTTTGGAGGATGTTGAATCTTAGTGTGATATTTATGAAAGTGGATTCGGAAGAGTGTCAACTTTAGCTAGTAATGATTCCACTATTTCGGAAGAGGTTCCAATTGAGTATGAGAACAAAGTTTCTATCCATGATACTACTGAAAATTATTATGAGGGAGGAATACATCCTTGTAGGAGTTGCAATAATATTAAGTTTCCTCTCTATGTGCTTAAAGTTTTGAAGTTATACTTGTTTTCCCTTCCTATGCTAGTTGATTCTTGTTCCCATAAGTTGTGTGCTCACAAAATCCCTAGGCATAGGAAGTGTTTTAGATTTAAATATGCTAGTCATATTCTTCAAGATGCTCTCTTTGTGTTTCAATTCCTATCTTTAAAGTGAGCATCATTGAAATCATCATGCCTAGCTAAAAGACATTAAAGAAAAGCGCTTGTTGGGAGAAAACCCAATATTTACCTTTACTGTTTTTGTGTGTTTACATGATTAAGCTACTGTAGTAATCATGTTTAATAGCGTTTGTTTCAATAAAGTGCCAAGTAAGACCTTTGGGAAGACTTGGGTGAAAGCTAACGTGATCTTGCTGTAAAAAACAGAAACTTTGCGCTCACGAGAATAGATGTCATGTTTTACAGAAGAGTGCTTTTGAGTTGATTCTTTTTGCAGAAGATTAATAGACAAATTTCTCACGTCCACCAATTTATTTCATAATTTTTGGAGTAGCAGAAATATGGTTATTGTTCAGATCATTACAGACTGTTCTATTTCTGACAGATTCTGTTTTCATTGCATAGTCTGCTTGTTTTCTAGTTTCTATGGCTTATATTTCTCAATATAATTTGTAGAAATGATATGGTACATTAGGCATTGTGTGAAAACAATTATGAACCTTGTCTTTGTCAGTACCAATGTGAATGGTTTGCTCTTTATCATACTAACCTATCTCACGAAGTTTGGCTAAGTTTTGTGTGATTGAAGTTTTCAAGTTTTGGGTGAGATATCGATATGAGGAGAATAAGGAGTGGAAAGAACCTAAGCTTTGGGATGCCCAAGGCACCCCAAGGTAATATTCAAGGAAGACTCAAGCGCCTAAGCTTGGGGATGCCCCGGAAGGCATCCCCTCTTTCGTCTTCAAAACTATCGGTACACCTTACTCGGAGCTATATTTTTATTCGTCACATGATATGTGTTTTACTTGGAGCGTCATTTTCTTTTGTTAGTATTAGCTAGCTTCTATTTAGAATAGTGTTTTGCATCTTTACTTTCAATAAAAATGTCAAGGATAGCCTTTACCATGCTTATTTTGCTAGTATACATGTTGCTGTTCGAAAACAAAAAGTTTACCTCTGTTGCAAAAATTCCCTAGAAAAGTCAGAGAATGATATAATGTTGAAACTTTTTGCATAATGAGCTCTGATAAGTATACTACAGTGGTAATTTTATCTCATAATTTTTGGAGTTAGGGAAGTATTGATACTCTTGCATTCTTTACAGGCTGTACTGTTTTGACAGATTGCTGTTATGTTTGCATTGTTTACATATGTTTTCTTGTTTAAGGATTCTATTTGAGGATAGGAGTATTAAATATGCAGAGACATTTAGTATGCAATGTTGAATAATAATTTTAGTGTTTTGTTACAGTAGAAAATGATAAGGTTTTGCATTGGTTTATACTAACCTATCTCACGAGTTCTTGTTGAGTTTGGTGTGGATGAAGCTTTTGATAAAAAGAGAAACCATGATATGAGAGGAATTAAGGAGATTTAAAAGTTCAAGCTTGGGGATGCCCAAGGCACCCCAAGATAATATTCCAAGAAGTCTTAAGCATCTAACCTTGGGGATGCCCCGTTAGGCATCCCACCTTTCTTCTTCAACAACTATGGTTAGTATCGGTCGAGCCTAAGATTTTGCTTCTTCACATGAGTTGTGCTATCCTTGAAATGTCATTTTATTTTGTTTTACTTGCTGTTTGAATAAAAACATTGTATCTGAAATTTTGAATAGAAAAGGAACCCTCCTATGGCTAGTTAATTATTTGACTACTCAGTGTCTTTCACTCATATCTTTTAGAGTAGTTTGTCATTTACTCATGTGCTTCATATTTATCATATGAGTAAATGGGGTAATGAATTGGATGTCATAAATCTGAACTTTTATATGTTTCATTTGCTTATAACATGGTTAGTGATGACTTCACACATAGAAAGTATGAGGCATAAAAGTTGTTGAGAATTGGCAAACGTAGTTTTGGTCATCTTTGCAATTAATAGGAAGTAATAAGGAAAGAGAGGTTCACCTACCAATATATTATCTTGGAAATCTTTTATGATTGTGAAGCACTCATTAAGTATGACATGCTAAAAGATTTGACGTTGGACAAGGAAGACAACGTAATGGTTTATGTTTTCCGACATCTCAGTTAAAGTATATTGTCATTGACCTTCCAAACATGGTGAGCTTTCCTTTCTTCCTCATGCTAGCCAAATCCCTTGCACCAAGTAGAGATACTACTTGTGCTTCCAAATACCCGTAAACCCAGTTTTGCCATGAGAGTCCACCATACCTACCTATGGATTGAGTAAGATCCTTCAAGTAAGTTGTCATCGGTGCAAGCAATAAAAATTGCTCTCTAAATATGCATGACTTATTAGTGCAGAGAAAATAAGCTTTGTATGAACTTGTTGTGGAAGTAATAAAAGCGAAGGACTGCATAATAAAGGTCCACATACAAGGGGCAATATAAAGTGGCGTTCTTTTGCATTAAGATTTTGTGCATCAACACTAAACGCGCATGACAACCTCTGCTTCCCTCTGCGAAGGGCCTATCTTTTACTTTATGCTTGAGTCAGGGTGATCCTCACCATTCCCTTTTTCATTTTATCCTTTGGCAAGCTTCTTGTGTTTGAAAGATCATGATATATATATATATCCAACTGGATGTAAGTTAGCATGGGCTATTATTGTTGACATCACCTAAAGGTGAATACATTGGGAGGCAATTCAATAAGCCCCTATCTTTCTCAGTGTCCGGCTGAAACTCCATAACCACAAGTATTGCGTGAGTGTTAGCAATTGTAGAAGACTATATGATAGTTGAGTATGTGGACTTGCTGAAAAGCTCTATTCTTGACTCTTTCTGGTGTTATGATAAATTGCAATTGCTTCAATGAATGAGATTATAGTTTGTTAGTTCTCAATGAAGTTTCTGAACCATGCTTGACATTGTGAATAGATTGTTACTTGATCATGAAAAGTTTTATGAGATAAGCTGCTATTATGACACATATTGATGCTAGAAAAGTGATTGGAATTATCATTGAGTAAACTTAAAGCACTTCCTAGCATTCCGCATAAAAAATTATCTTTTTATCATTTACCTACTCGAGAACGAGCAGGAATTAAGCTTGGGGATGCCTGATACGTCTCCAACGTATCTATAATTTTTGATTGCTCCATGCTATATTATCTACTGTTTCGGGAAATATTGGGCTTTATTTTCCACTTTTATATTATTTTTGGGACTAACCTATTAACCGGAGGCCCAACCCAGAATTGCTGTTTTTTTGCCTATTTCAGTGTTTCGAAGAAAAGGAATATCAAACGGAGTCCAAAAGACCTGAAACTCCACGGAACCTATTTTTAGACCAGAAGAAGCCCATTGAGTATCTGGCTCACGGGAGTCCGGGCTGCCCACGAGGTGGGGGCGTGCCCACCCCTCCGGGCGCGCCCCTACCTCGTGGCCAGCCCGAAGTCCACCGACGCACCTCCTGCACCCATATATACTCGTGCACCTAAAACTTCCAGAACAGAGATTGGATCAAGTTCGCCGCCGCAAGCCTCAGAGCCACGAAAACCCAATCGGGCCCTCTTGGCACCCTGCCGGAGGGGGCCATCATCACCGTGGCCATGGAGGAGTATCCGGAGGGGTCTTCATCATCATGAAGGCCAAGGACCAGAGGGTGGAGGCCATGGAGGAGGAAGCACAAGGGGGAGAACCTCTCCTCCTTTCTTTCGGTGGCGCCGGAGTGCCATCGGAAGGGGAATCATCGCCACGGTGATCGTCTTCATCAACATCACCATCATCATCACCATCCTCATCTCTTTTAGGCGGTCCACTCTCCCGCACCCCGCCGTAATCCCTACTTGAACATGGTGCTTTATGCGACATATTATGATCCAATGATGTCTTGCCATCCTATGATGTTTTGAGTAGATATTGTTGGAGAACGTAGCAGAAATTCAAAATTTTCCTACGTGTCACCAAGATCTATCTAAGGAGAAACCAGCAACGAGGGGAAGGAGAGTGCATCTACATACCCTTGTAGATCGCTAAGCGGAAGCGTTCAAGAGAACGGTGTTGAAGGAGTCGTACTCATCGTGATCCAAATCACCGGAGATCCTAGTGCCAAACGGACGGCACCTCCGCGTTCAACACACGTACAGCCCGGTGACGTCTCCCACGCCTTGATCCAGCAAGGAGAGAGGGAGAGGTTGAGGAAGACTCCGTCCAGCAGCAGCACAACGGCGTGGTGGTGATGGAGGAGCGTGGCAATCCTGCAGGGCTTCGCCAAGCACCGCGGGAGAGGAGGAGGAGGAGAGGCAGGGCTGCGCCAAGAGGGAGAGGTTCTCATGTCTTGGGCAGCCCCAAAACCCCAACTATTAATAGGTGGAGGGGAGGTGGCTGCGCCCCCATCTAGGGTTCCCACCCAAGGGGTGCGGCAGCCCTAGATGGGACTTGAAGGGGGCGGCCAAGAGGGGGAGAGAGGGGGCGCCCCCTAGGGTGGGCCTTTAGGCCCATCTGCGCCTAGGGTTTCCCCTCTCCCCACCTAGTTGCGCCTTGGGCCTTTGGGGGCGCACCAGCCCACCCGGGCTGGTCCCTCCCACACTTAGCCCATGCAGCCCTCCGGGGATGGTGGCCCCACTTGGTGGACCCCCGGGACCCTCCCGGTGGTCCCGGTACGTTACCGATAAAACCCGAAACTTTTCCGGTGACCAAAACCTAACTTCCTATATATATTATTCTTTACCTCCGGACCATTCCGAACTCCTCGTGACGTCCGGGATCTCATCCGGACTCAACAACATTCGTAACCACATACAAACTTCCTTTATAACCCTAGCATCATCGAACCTTATGTGTAGACCCTACGGGTTCGGGAACCATGCACATGACCGAGACGTTCTCCGGTTAATAACCAACAGCGGATCTGGATACCCATGTTGGCTCCCACATGTTCCACGATGATCTCATCGGATGAACCACGATGTCAAGGACTCAATCGATCCTGTATACAATTCCCTTTGTCTAGCGGTATTGTACTTGCCCGAGATTCGATCGTCGGTATCCCGATACCTTGTTCAATCTCGTTTCCGCAAGTCTCTTTACTCGTTCCGTAACACATCATCCCGTGATCAACCCCTTGGTCACATTGTGCACATTATGATGATGTCCTACCGAGTGGGCCCAGAGATACCTCTCCGTTTACACGGAGTGACAAATCCCAGCCTCGATTCGTGCCAACCCAACAGACACTTTCGGAGATACCTGTAGTGCACCTTTATAGCCACCCAGTTACGTTGTGACGTTTGGTACACCCAAAGCATTCCTACGGTATCCGGGAGTTGCACAATCTCATGGTCTAAGGAAATGATACTTGACATTAGAAAAGCTTTAGCATACGAACTACGATCTTTGTGCTAGGCTTAGGATTGGGTCTTGTCCATCACATCATTCTCCTAATGATGTGATCCCGTTATCAACGACATCCAATGTCCATGGTCAGGAAACCGTAACCATCTATTGATCAACGAGCTAGTCAACTAGAGGCTTACTAGGGACATGGTGTTGTCTATGTGTCCACACATGTATCTGAGTTTCCTATCAATACAATTATAGCATGGATAATAAACGATTATCATGAACAAGGAAATATAATAATAACTAATTTATTATTGCCTCTAGGGCATATTTCCAACAGTCTCCCACTTGCACTAGAGTCAATAATCTAGTTCACATCGCCATGTGATTAACACTCACAGGTCACATCGCCATGTGACCAACATCCAAAGACTTTACTAGAATCAATAATCTAGTTCACATCACTATGTGATTAACACTCAATGAGTTCTGGGTTTGATCATGTTATGCTTGTGAGAGTGGTTGTAGTCAACGGGTCTGCAATATTCAGATCCCTATGGATTTCGCAAAACTTTAAGTCATATTGTAAATGCTGCTTCTATGTTCCACTAGAAGCTATTCCAAATGGTTGCTCCACTATACGTATCCGGTTTGCTACTCAGAGTCACTCGGATAGGTGTTAAAGCTTGCATCGACATAACCCTTTACGCCGAACTCTTTATTACCTCCATAATCGAGAAACATTTCCTTATTCCTCTAAGGATAATTTTGACCGCTGTCCAATGGTCCATTCCTGGATCATTCTTGTACCCCTTGACTGAGTCATGGCAAGGCACACTTCCGGTGCGGTACACAACATAGCATACTATAGAGCCTATGTCTGAAACATAGCGTACGACCTTCGTCTTTACTCTCTCTTCTGCCGTGATCGAGCTTTAACTCTTAACTTCATACCTTACAACTCAGGCAAGAACTCCTTCTTTGACTGGTCCATCTTGAACACCTTCAAGATCATGTCAAGGTATGTGCTCATTTGAAAGTACTTATTAAGCGTTTTTGATCTATCCTTATAGATCTTGATGCTCAACGTTCAAGTAGCTTAATCCGGGTTTTCCATTGAAAAACACTTTTCAAATAACCCTATATGCTTTCCAGAAATTCTACATCATTTCTGATCAACAATATGTCAACAACATATACTTATCAGAAATTCTATAGTGCTCCCACTCACTTCTTTGGAAATACAAGTTTCTCTTAAACTTTGTATAAACCCAAAATCTTTGATCATCTCATCAAAGCGTACATTCCAACTCCGAGATGCTTACTCCAGTCCTTAGAAGGATCGCTGGAGCCAGCATACCTTTTAGCATCCTTAGGATCGACAAAACTTTCTCGATTGTATCACATACAACCTTTCCTTACGAAGACTCGGAAGGAAACTCGTTTTGACATCCATCTGCCAGATTTCATAAATGCAGCTAATGCTAACATGATTCCGACGGACTTAAGCATCGCTACGGATGAGAAAATCTCATCGTAGTCAACTCCTTGAACTTGTGAAAAACTCTTCGCCACAAGTCGAGCTTCATAGACGGTGACATTACCGTCCACGTCTGTCTTCTTCTTAAAGATCCATTCATCTCAATGGCTTGCCGATCATCGGGCAAGTCCAGCGAAGTCCATGATTTGTTCTGATACATGGATCCTATCTTGGATTTCATGGCTTCTAACCATTTGTCGGAATTTGGGCCCACCATTGCTTCTCCATAGCTCGTAGGTTCATTGTTGTCTAGCAACATGACCTTCAAGACAAGATTGCGTACCACTCTGAAGTAGTACGCATCCTTGTCACCCTACGAGGTACGTTAGTGACTTGATCCAAACTTCATGATCACTATCATAAGCTTCTACTTCAATTGGTGTAGGTGCCACGGGAACAACTTCCTGTGCCCTGCTACACACTAGTTGAAGTGATGGTTCAATAACCTCATCAAGTCTCCACCATCCTCCCACTCAACTTTTCGAGACAAACTTTTCCTCGAGAAAGGACCCGATTCAAGAAACAATCCCTATTGCTTTCGGATCTGAATTAGGAGGTATACCCAACTGTTTTGGGTGTCCTATGAAGATGCATTTTATCCGCTTTGGGTTCGAGCTTATCAACCTGAAACTTTTTCACATAAGCGTCATAGCCCCAAACTTTTAAGAAATGACAGCTTAGGTTTCTCTAAACCATAGTTCATACGGTGTCATCTCAACGGAATTACGTGGTGCCCTATTTAAAGTGAATGTGGTTGTCTCTAATGCCTAACCCATAAACGATAGTGGTAATTCGATGAGAGACATCATGGTACGCACCATATCCAATAGGGTGCAACTATGATGTTCGGACACACCATCAAACTATGGTGTTCCAGGCGGTATTAATTGTGAAACAATTTCTACAATGTCTTAATTGCGTGCCAAAGCTCGTAACTCAGATACTCATCTCTATGATCATATCATAGACATTTTATCCTCTTGTCACGATGATCTTCAACTTCACTCTGAAATTACTTGAACCATTCAATAATTCAGACTTGTGTTTCATCAAGTAAATATACTCAACATATACTCGAATCATCTGTGAAGTAAGAACATAACGATATTCACTGCATGCCTCAGCACTCATTGGACTGCACACATCAAAATGTATTACTTCCAACAAGTTGCTTTCTTGTTCCATTTCACTCAAAAACGAGGCTTTCAGTCATCTTGCCCACGTGGTATGATTTGCATGTCTCAAGTGATTCAAAATCAAGTGAGTCCAAACGGTCCATTTGCATGGAGTTTCTTCATGCATATACACCAATAGACATGGTTCGCATGTCTCAAACTTTTCAAAAACGAGTGAGTCCAAAGATCCATCAACATGGAGCTTCTTCATGCGTTCTATACCAATATGACTCAAATGGCAGTGCCACAAGCAGGTGGTACTATCATTACTATCTTATATCTTTTGGCATGAAAATGTGTATCACTACGATCGAGATTCAATAAACCATTCCTTTAGGTGCAAGACCATTGAAGGTATTATTCAAATAAGTAGAGTAACCATTATTCTCCTTAAATGAATAACCGTATTGCGATAGACATAATCCAATCATGTCTATGCTCAACGCAATCACCAAATGACAATTATTCAGGTTTAATATTAATCTTGATGGTAGAGGGAGCGTGCGATGTTTGATCAAATCAAACTTGGAAACACTTCCAAGACATATCGTCAGCTCACCTTTAGCTAGTCTCCGTTTATTCCGTAGCTCTTTTATTTCGAGTTACTAACACTTAGCAACCGAACCGGTATCTTAATACCCTGGTGCTACTAGGAGTACTAGTAAAGTACACATTAATATAATGTATATCCAATATACTTCTATCGACCTTGCCAGCCTTCTCATCTACCAAGTATCTAGGGTAACTCTGCTCCAGTGGCTGTTCCCCTTATTACAGAAGCACTTAGTCTCGGTTTTGGGTTCAACCTTGGGTTTCTTCACTAGAGCAGCAGCTGATTTGCCGTTTCATGAAGTATCCCTTCTTGCCCTTGCCCTTCTTGAAACTAGTGGTTTCACCAACCATCAACAATTGATGCTCCTTCTTGATTTCTACTTTCACGGTGTCAAACATCGTGAATACCTCAAGGATCATGATATCTATCCCTGATATGTTATAGTTCATCACGAAGCTCTAGCAGCTTGGTGGCAATGACTTTGGAGAAACATCACTATCTCATCTGGAAGATCAACTCCGACTCGATTCAAGTGATTGTTGCACTCAGACAATCTGAGCACAAGCTCAACGATTGAGCTTTTCTCCCTTAGTTTGCAGGCTAAGAAAATCGTCGGAGGTCTTATACCTTTTGACATGGGCACAAGCCTGAAATCCCAATTTCAGCCCTCGAAACATCTTATATGTTTTGAGAAACGTCTTTGGTACCTCTACTCTAAACCATTTAACTGAACTATCACGTAGTTATCAAAACGTGTATGTCTGATGTTCGCAACATCCACATACGATGTTTGGGGTTCAGCACACTGAGCGGTGCATTAAGGACATAAGCTTTCTACTGTCCGCATAATCGCTACTGTCAACTTTCAACTATATTTTCTCTAGGAACATATCTAAACAGTGGAACTAAAGCGCGAGCTTACGACATAATTTGCAAAGATCTTTTGACTATGTTTAGGATAATTAAGTTCATCTTATGAACTCCCACTCAGATAGACATCCCTCTAGTCATCTAAGTGATTACATGATCCGAGTCAACTAGGCCGTGTCCGATCATCACGTGAGATGGATTAGTCATCATCCGTGAACTTCTTCATGTTGATCGTATCCTCCATACGACTCATGCTCGAACTTTCGGTCTCTTGTGTTCTGAGGCCATGTCTGTACATGCTAGGCTCGTCAAGTTAACCTAAGTGTTTCGCGTGTGTAAATCTGGCTTACACCCGTTGTATGTGAACGTAAGAATCTATCACACCGATCATCACGTGGTGCTTCAAACGACGAACTTCGCATAGCGGTGCACAGTTAGGGGAACACTTTCTTGAAATTTTAATGAGGATCATCTTATTTACTACCGTCGTTCTAAGCAAATAAGATGTATAATCATGATAAACATCACATGCAATCAAATAGTGACATGATATGGCCAATATCATATTGCTCCTTTGATCTCCATCTTCGGGCTCCATGATCATCATCGTCACGGCATGACACCATGATCTCCATCATCGTGTCTCCATGAAGTTGTCTCGCCAACTTATTACTTCTACTACTATGGCTACCGGTTAGCAATAAAGTAAAGTAATTACATGGCGTTGTTCAATGACACGCAGGTCATACAATAAATAAAGACAACTCCTATGGCTCCTGCCGTTGTCATACTCATCGACATGCAAGTCGTGATTCCTATTACAAGAACATGATCAATCTCATACATCACATATCATTCATCACATTCTTCTTGGCCATATCACATCACATAGCATACCCTGCAAAAACAAGTTAGACATCCTCTAATTGTTGTTTGCATGTTTTACGTGGCTGCTATGGGTTTCTAGCAAGAACGTTTCTTACCCACGCAAAACCAGAACGTGATATGCCAATTGCTATTTACCCTTCATAAGGACCCTTTTCATCGAATCCGTTCCGACTAAAGTGGGAGAGGCGGCACCGCTAGCCACCTTATGCACCAAGTGCATGTCACCGGTGGAACCTGTCTCACGTAAGTGTACGTGTAAGGTCGGTCCGGGCCGCTTCATCCCACAATACCGTCGAAACAAGATTGGACTAGTAACGGTAAGCATATTGAACAAAATCAACGCCCACAACTACTTTGTGTTCTACTCGTGCAAAGAATCTACGCAATAGACCTAGCTCATGATGCCACTGTTGGAGAACGTAGCAGAAATTCAAAATTTTCCTACGTGTCACCAAGATCTATCTAAGGAAAAACCAGCAACGAGGGGAAGGAGAGTGCATCTACATACCCTTGTAGATTGCTAAGCGGAAGCGTTCAAGAGAACGGGGTTGAAGGATTCGTACTCATCGTGATCCAAATCACCAGAGATCCTAGTGCCGAACGGACGGCACCTCCGCATTCAACACACGTACAGCCCAGTGACGTCTCCCACGCCTTGATCCAGCAAGGAGAGAGGGAGAGGTTGAGGAAGACTCCGTCCAGCAGCAGCACAACGGCGTGGTGGTGATGGAGGAGCGTGGCAATCCTGCAGGGCTTCGCCAAGCACCGCGGGAGAGGAGGAGGAGGAGAGGCAGGGCTGCGCCAAGAGGGAGAGGTTCTCATGTCTTGGGCAGCCCCAAAACCCCCACTATTAATAGGAGGAGGGGAGGTAGCTGCGCCCCCATCTAGGGTTCCCACCCAAGGGGTGCGGCAGCCCTAGATGGGACTTGAAGGGGGCGGCCAAGAGGGGGAGAGAGGGGGCGCCCCCTAGGGTGGGCCTTTAGGCCCATCTACGCCTAGGGTTTCCCCTCTCCCCACCTAGCTGCGCCTTGGGTCTTGTGGGGGGCGCACCAGCCCACCTGGGGCTGGTCCCCTCCCACACTTAGCCCATGCAGCCCTCCGGGGATGGTGGCCCCACTTGGTGGACCCCCGGGACCCTCCCGGTGGTCCCGGTACGTTACCGATAAAACCCGAAACTTTTCCGGTGACCAAAACCTCACTTCCTATATATTATTCTTTACCTCCGGACCATTCCGGAACTCCTCGTGACGTCCGGGATCTCATCCGGGACTCCGAACAACATTCGGTAACCACATACAAACTTCCTTTATAACCCTAGCGTCATCGAACCTTAAGTGTGTAGACCCTACGGGTTCGGGAACCATGCAGACATGACCGAGACGTTCTCCGGTCAATAACCAACAGCGGATATGGATACCCATGTTGGCTCCCACATGTTCCACGATGATCTCATCGGATGAACCACGATGTCAAGGACTCAATCGATCCGTATACAATTCCCTTTGTCTAGCGGTATTGTACTTGCCCGAGATTCGATCGTCGGTATCCCGATACCTTGTTCAATCTCGTTTCCGCAAGTCTCTTTACTCGTTCCGTAACACATCATCCCGTGATCAACCCCTTGGTCACATTGTGCACATTATGATGATGTCCTACCGAGTGGGCCCAGAGATACCTCTCCGTTTACGGAGTGACAAATCCGATCTCGATTCGTGCCAACCCAATGACACTTTCGGAGATACCTGTAGTGCACCTTTATAGCCACCCAGATTCGTTGTGACGTTTGGTACACCGAAAGCATTCCTACGGTGTCCGGAGTTGCACAATCTCATGGTCTAAGGAAATGATACTTGACACTAGAAAAGCTTTAGCATACTGAACTACGATCTTTGTGCTAGGCTTAGGATTGGGTCTTGTCCATCACATCATTCTCCTAATGATGTGATCCCGTTATCAACGACATCCAATGTCCATGGTCAGGAAACCGTAACCATCTATTGATCAACGAGCTAGTCAACTAGAGGCTTACTAGGGACATGGTGTTGTCTATGTATCCACACATGTATCTGAGTTTCCTATCAATACAATTATAGCATGGATAATAAATGATTATCATGAACAAGGAAATATAATAGTAACTAATTTATTATTGCCTCTAGGGCATATTTCCAACAGATATCTTTTGTCTTTGGGTTGATTGACGATCGAGATTGGTATGAGTTGTATGTTTTACTTTGGTGTTGTCCTATGGTGCCCTCCGTGTCGCACAAGCGTGAGGGATTCCCGCTGTAGGGTGTTGCAATACGTTCATGATTCGCTTATAGTGGGTTGGTGAGTGACTGAAACACAAAACCGAGTAAGAGGGATTGTTGCGTATGGGAATAAAGAGGACTTGATGCTTTAATGCTATGGCTGGGTTTTACCTTAATGATCTTTAGTAGTTGCGGATGCTTGCTAGAGTTCCAATCATAAGTGCATATGATCCAAGTAGAGAAAGTAAGATAGCTTATGCCTCTCCCTCATATGAAACTGCAATAGTGATTATCGGTCTTGTTAACAATTGCCTAGGACAATTCCGCACACCAATCCACCATTATTCCACACTCGCTATTTATATTATTTAGTAATATATTCTAACTTTATGATAACAGCACCTACTTTTATGTTTTAGCTCTCCGATATCATGCAAAGTTATCCTCTTCATACCCACAACGTAGTTTTATTTCTCGTTGGTAGTTGGAAGCAAACGTTCGGTGCACGTAGAGTCGTATCAGTGGCAGATAGGGCTTGAGAAAATATTGATCTTACCTTTAGCTCCTTGTGGGTTCGACACTCCATACTTATCACTTCCATCTTTGGAAAGTGCTACGATGATTCCTTGCACTTGGGTATTATCACGTGCAGAGCCTACGGGTTCGAGAACTATGTAGACATGACCGAGACACATCTCCGGTCAATAACCAATAGCGGAACCTGGATGCTCATATTGGCTCCCACATATTCTACGAAGATCTTTATCGGTCAAACCGCATAACAACATACGGTGTTCCCTTTGTCATCGGTATGTTACTTGCCCGAGATTCGATCGTCGGTATTTGAATACCTAGTTCAATCTCGTTACTGGCAAGTCTCTTTACTCGTTCCGTAATACATCATCCTGCAACTAACTCATTAGTTGCAATGCTTGCAAGGCTTAAGTGATGTGCATTGCCGAGTGGGCCCAGAGATACCTCTCCGACAATCGGAGTGACAAATCCTAATCTCGAAATACGCCAACCCAACAAGTACTTTCGGAGACACCTGTAGAGCACCTTTATAATCATCCATTCGTTGTGACGCTCCGTAGCACACAAAGTGTTCCTCCGGTAAACGGGAGTTGCATAATCTCATAGTCATAGGAACATGTATAAGTCATGAAGAAAGCAATAGCAACATACTAAATGATCAAGTGCTAAGCAAACGGAATGGGTCAAGTCAATCACATCATTCTCCTAATGATGTGATCACGTTAATCAAATGACAACTCTTGTCTATGGTTAGCAGGGGCGGAGCTAAGGGGGGACGAGCGGGGGCCACGCCCCCCCCCCAAACGGATGCATCATACAAAAGTACACAGTAATCTACGCCAGCTAGATTAGCCCACAACCGAGTAAAATTGGCTAATTGGCCCCCCCTAACCAGTCCGTTCAAAGCTGGAAGCCCACAACCTTTGCAAGTTCAAGCCCATGTAATTGTTGGTCAGCCCACACTAGGAAAAACAAATGACCAGGTGTGCTAGCAGTTGACGAGGCCACCCACGATCGAGGGTATCCTCAATTGGTTGCTTCGGCGCCGACGCACACACGCTCGCTTCGCGTAGCCACCGGGAAGATCGACGAGGGGATCTGTACAAACGGATCAGCGCCGGCGCATATGGAGAATAATCCTCTGGTGAGTCTCTCCTTGATTCCTTTCTTGATGAACTGATCCACATCTAGAGCGCTCCAGGAGACCAAGACTTTTTTGCTTTAGATGGAATTAATTTAGGGATGCATTGATTCTACCATCTTAGTTTCAAACTTAACCATTAGGAAAAGACACCACGACTCAAGCCAGATCTAAGGATCGACTCATGTCTAGGATATCTGGCAAGTTATTATTATTATTATTAGATTTGCACAAACTGTTAGATGCTAGTTTCTAATTTTTTTGGGATGATTAGAAATCTACATACCAGTTTGTATACATGCATGATAGCTTAAATATAAAATTAGCTAATACACAAACTACTGATCAAATATTCTGCCACAAGTAAAATTTGCATACAAGCTAAAATCTGAAGCGCACCATAGAAGATTTTCGACTTTATTCTATGTGTTTCAGGTGTAAGAGCCACGAGCCAAATTCAAACTAATGAAAAAACAACAACATTTTTCTAATTGAAAATACATATTATCTGCTAGAGTACGTAATGGGCCTGGGCTGGCGGTATAGCCCGTTAGTCTTAGGGTTAGTTAGAGATAAGGGTCGCTTGCTTAGGGGTCTAGTAAGCCTTACTTGGGAGTCAAGTAAACCTCTCTATATAAAGAGAGGAGATGTATCAATCTAATCAAGCAATAATTAAGAAGGAAATCCCTTCCCTCTTGCTCGGCCGTGGGCAAAAAGGCCCCCGGCCGGCCCTCTCGCGCCCTCCTTCTAGCAGCACCATAACAATTTGGTATCAGCTAGCTTCGGTTCGATCATGTCTTCACCGCCAAGCCCGTCTCTTCCTGCCGGTCACCTCGCGCCTCCGCGACCACCACCACACCGTCGCCCGCTCTTGCCCGATCGGGATCCTCCGTCGCGCCCGCCCTCGCCGCCCTCACCCGGAGGAGGTGTTCGGGTGCTGCGGACCTAACCCAGCGGTCCAGAGATCCACTTGTTCTTGGTCGGGTCCCACGGGTCGCCCCGGCTGCGCCGCCCATCGCCGCCAGCAGCGCCGCCGTGGCAGCCGTGGCAGCCGCCGCACCAGTAGCCTTCGCCGGGCCGCTGCAGCTGCCACCCATCGCCACCACTGCCCAGCCACAGCTACGATGGCAGCCGCCGCCCTAGCGGCCTCTGCCGCGCCCGCGCGCGACACCGCAGCAGCCACCGCCGGTCAGCTCCGCCGACCAGTATGGGATGCCCTACGACGGACTCGCGACGACCTTGTTCCCATCAGCGCGCCGCCATCCCGGGCGTCCACATCCAGCAGATCAAGTCCCCGCCGCCGCAGTCACCGCTTCCGTCTTGGATCGCTACCCGCCACGTGTCGGCGGCGGTGAGGCTGCAGGCTGCTGCGCGCGGCCTCCTAGCGCGTCGGCGTGTGCGGGAGAAGCGTGGTCTGCAGCTGCCGGTCCTCCAAGTTGCCCTTCGTTGCGCAAAGGACCTGGATCCCGTCCGCTGCGTCGGGGATCTTGGGCATGCGGTTTCCCCCACGGGCGGCGGGCATGCTATTTTCCCCATGGGCAGCGACCTCAAAGTCTGCGACATCGGCGGTTGGGGGTGTTGGGGAACGTAGTAGTTTCAAAAAAATTCCTACGCACACGCAAGATCATGGTGATGGCATAGCAACGAGAGGGGAGAGTGTATGTCCACGTACCCTCGTGAGACCAGAAGCGAAGCGTTATGACAACGCTGTTAATGTAGTCGACGTCTTCACGACCCGACCGATCCAAGTACCGAACGCACGGCACCTCCGAGTTCAGCACACGTTCAGCTCGATGGCGATCCCGGACTCCGATCCAGCAAAGTGTCGGGATGAGTTCCGTCAAGACGACGGCGTGGTGGCGATGATGATGCTCTCATGGCGCAGGGCTTCGCCTAAACTCATGACGATATGACCGAGGTGGAATATGGTGGAGGGGGCACCGCACACGGCTAAGGAACGATCACGTAGATCAACTTGTGTGTCATGGGGTGCCCCTGCCCCGTATATAAAGGAGCAGGGGAGGTGGCGGCCCTAGGAGGCGCGCCAAGTGTGGAGTCCTACTAGGACTCCCTAGTCCTAGTAGGATTCCACCTCCCTTGTTGGAGTAGGAGAAGGGGAAAGGGGAGAGGGAGAAGGAAAGGGGCTGCGCCCTTGTCCAGTCGGACCAGGGGGGCGCAGGCCTCCTTCCTTTTGGCCTCTCTCCTCTATTCCCGTATAGCCCAATAAGGCCCATATACTCCCCGACGAATTCCCGTAACTCTCCGGTACTCCGAAAAATACCCGAATCACTCGGAACCTTTCCGAACTCCGAATATAGTCGTCCAATATATCGATCTTTACATCTCGACCATTTCGAGACTCCTCGTCATGTCCCCGATCTCATCCGGGACTCCTAACTCATTCGGTACATCAAAACTCATAAACTCATAATAAAACTGTCATCGAAACCTTAAGCGTGCGGACCCTACGGGTTCGAGAACTATGTAGACATGACCTAGAACTATTCTTGGTCAATAACCAATAGCGGAACCTGGATGCCCATATTGGCTCCTACATATTCTACGAAGATCTTTATCGGTCCAACCGCACAACAACATACTTTGTTCCCTTTGTCATCGGTATGTTACTTGCCCGAGATTCGATCGTCGGTATCCAATACCTAGTTCAATCTCGTTGCTGGCAAGTCTCTTTACTCGTTACGTAATGCATCATTCCGTAACTAACTCATTAGCTACATTGCTTGCAAGGCTTATAGTGATGTGCATTACCGAGAGGGCCCAGAGATACCTCTCCGACAATCGGAGTGACAAAACCTAATCTCGAAATACGCCAACCCAACATGTACCTTTGGAGACACCTGTAGTACTCCTTTATAATCACCCAGTTACGTTGTGACATTTGGTATCACCCAAAGTGTTCCTCCGGTAAACGGGAGTTGCATAATCTCATAGTTACAGGAACATGTATAAGTCATAAAGAAAGCAATAGCAATATACTAAACGATCAAGTGCTAGGCTAACGGAATGGGTCATGTCAATCACATCATTCTCCTAATAATGTGATCCCATTAATCAAATAACAACACATGTCTATGGTTAGGAAACATAACCATCTTTGATTAATGAGCTAGTCAAGTAAAGGCATACTAGTGACTATATGTTTGTCTATGTATTCACACATGTATCATGTTTCCAGTTAATACAATTCTAGCATGAATAATAAACATTTATCATGAAATAAGGAAATAAATAATAACTTTATTATTGCCTCTAGGGAATATTTCCTTCAGTCTCCCACTTGCACTAGAGTCAATAATCTAGTTCACATCATCATGTGATTCAACACTAATATTCACATCTGTATGTGATTGACACCCATACTTCACATCGTCATGTGACCAACACCCAAAGGGTTTTACTAGAGTCAATAATCTAGTTCACATCGCTATGTGATTAACACCCAAAGAGTACTAAGGTATGATCATGTTTTGCTCGTGAGAGAAGCTTAGTCAACGGGTCTGTCACATTCAGAGCCGTATGTATTTTGCAAATATTCTATGTCTAGAATGTTCTGCACGGAGCTACTCTAGCTAATTGCTCCCACTTTCAATATGTATCCAGATTGAGACTTAGAGTCATCTGGATCAGTGTAAAAAGCTTGCATCGATGTAACTCTTTACGACGGGCTCTTTTATCACCTCCATAATCGAGAAATATTTCCTTAGTCCTCACTAAGGATGTTCTTGACCAATGTCCAAATGATCTACTCCTAGATCACTATTGTACTCCTTGCCAAATTCAGAGCAAGGTATACAATAGGTCTGGTATATAGCATAGCATACTTTATAGAACCTATGGTGAGGCATAGGGAATGACTTTCATTCTCTTTCTATCTTCTGCCGTTGTCGGGCTTTGAGTCTTACTCAATTTCACACCTTGTAACACAGGCAAGAACTCTTTCTTTGACTGTTCCATTTTGAACCTTTTCAAAATCTTGACAAGGTATGTACTTATTGAAAAACTTATCAAGCGTCTTGATCTATCTCAATAGATCTTGATGCTCAATATGTAAGCAGCTTCACCGAGGTCCTTCTTTGAAAAACTCCTTTCAAATACTCCTTTATGCTTTGCAGAATAATTCTACATTATTTCCGATCAACAATATGTCATTCACATATACTTATCAGAAATGCTGTAGTGCTCCCACTCACTTTCTTGTAAATACAGGCTTCTCCAAAAGTCTGTATAAAACCATATGCTTTGATCAACTCATCAAAGCGTATATTCCAACTCCGAGATGCTTGCACCAGTCCATTGATGGATCGCTGGAGCTTGCACATTTTGTTAGCTCCTTTAGGATTGACAAAACCTTCGGTTGCATCATATACAACTCTTTTTAATAAATCCATTAAAGAATGTAGTTTTGACATTCATTTGCCAGATTTCATAAAATGTGGCAATTGCTAACATGATTCGACAGACTTAAGAATCGCTTCTGATTGAGAAAATCTCATTGTAGTCAACACCTTGAACTTGTCGAAAACCTTTTGTGACAAGTCGAGCTTTGTAGATAGTAACACTACTATCAGTGTCCGTCTTCCTCTTGAAGATCCATTTATTTAACTTGACTTGCTGATCATCGAGCAGGTCAACCAAAGTCCCCACTTTGTTCTTATATATGGATCCTATCTCAGATTTTTATGGCCTCAAGCCATTTCGCGGAATCTGGGCTCATCATCGCTTCCTCACAGTTCGTAGGTTCATCATGTTCTAGTAACATGACTTCTAGAATAGGATTACCGTACCACATTGGTGCAGATCTTATTTTGGAAGACCTACGAGGTTCGGTAGTAACTTGATCTGAAGCTTCATGATTATCATCATTAGCTTCCTCACTGATTGGTGTATGAATCACAGGAACTGATTTCTGTGATGAACTACTTTCCAATTCGGGAGAAGGTACAATTACCTTATCAAGCTCTACTTTCCTCCCACTCACTTCTTTCGAGAGAAACTTCTTCTCTAGAAAGGATCCATTCTTGGCAACGAATGTTTTTGCCTTCAGATCTGTGATAGAAGGTGTACCCAATAGTTACCTTTGGGTATTCTATGAAGACGCACTTTTCCGATTTGGGTTTGAGCTTATCAGGTTGAAACCTTTTCATATAAGCATCGTAACTCCAAGCTTTAAGAAATGACAGCTTAGGTTTACTGCTAAACCATAGTTCATACGGTGTCATCTCAATGGATTTAGATGGTGCCCTATTAAACGTGAATGCAACTGTCTCTAATGCATAACCCCAAAACGATAGTGGTAAACCGATAAGAGACATCATAGATCGCACCATATCTAGTAAAGTATGATTACGATGTTCGGACACACCATTACATTGTGGTGTTCTAGGTGGCGTGAGTTGCGAAACTATTTCACATTGTTTCAAATGAAGACCAAACTCGTAACTCAAAAATTCATCTCCATGATCAGATCGTAGAAACTTTTTATTTTTCTTGTTACGATGATTTTCCACTTCACTCTGAAATTCTTTGAACTTTTCAAATGTTTCAGACTTATGTTTCATCAAGTGGATATACCCATATCTGCTCAAATCATCTGTGAAGGTCAGAAAATAACGATACATGCCGCGAGCCTTAACACTCATTGGATCGCATACATCGGTATGTATTATTTCCAATAAGTCAGTAGCTCGTTCCATTGTTCTGGGGAACGGAGTTTTAGTCATCTTGCCCAAAAGGCACGGTTCGCAAGCATCAAATGATTCATAATCAAGTGATTCCGAAAATCCATCTTTTATGGAGTTTCTTCATGCGCTTTACACCGATATGACCCAAACGGCAGTGCCACAAATAATTTGCACTATCATTATTAACTTTCCATCTTTTGGCATCAATATTATGAATATGTGTATCACTATGATCGAGATCCAACAAACTATTTTCATTGGGTGTATGACCATTTGAAGGTTTTATTCATGTAAACAGAATAACAATTATTCTATGACTTTAAATGAATAACCGTATTGCAATAACCATGATCAAATCATATTCATGCTCAACGCAAACGCCAAATAACATTTATTTAGGTTTAACACTAATCCCGAAAGTATAGGGAGTGTGTGATGATGATCATATCAATCTTGGAACTATTTCCAACAATCATCGTCACTTCCCCTCAACTAGTCTCTGTTTATTATGTAACTCCTGTTTCGAGTTACTAATCTTAGCAACCGAACAAGTATCAAATACTCAGGGGCTACTATAAACACAAGTAAGGCACACATCAAACACCTGTATATCAAATATACCCTTGTTCACTTTGCCACCCTTCTTATCTACCAAATATTCAGGTCATTTCTGCTCCCAGTGATCATTTCCTTTGCAGTAGAAGCACTCAGTTTCAGGCTTTGGTCCAGCTTTGGGCTTCTTCGCGGGAGCGACAACTTGCTTGTCATTCTACTTGAAGTTCCCTTTCTTTCCCTTTGCCCTTTTCTTGAAACTAGTGGTCTTGTCAATCATCAATACTTGATGCTCTTTTCTTGATTTCTACCTTCGTCGATTTCAGCATCACGAAGAGCTTGGGAATTACTTTTGTCATCCCTTGCATATTATAGTTCATCACGAAGTTCTACTAACTTGGTGATGGTGACTAGAGAATTCTGTCAATCACTATCTTATCTGGAAGATTAACTCCCACTTGATTCAAGCGATTGAAGTACCTGGACAATCTGAGCACATGCTCACTAGTTGAGCGATTCTCCTCCATCTTTTAGCTATAAAACTTGTTGGAGACTTCATATCTCTCAACTCGGTATTTTCTTGAAATATTAACTTCAATTCCTGGAACATCTCATATGGTCCATGACGCTCAAAACGCCTTTGAAGTCCCGATTCTAAGCCGTTAAGTATGGTGCACTAAACTATCAAGTAGTCATCATATTGAGCTAGCCAAACGCTCATAACGTGCGCATTTGCTCCTGCAATAGGTCTACCACCTAGCGGTGCATTAAGGACATAATTCTTCGTGCAGCAATGAGGATAAACCTCAGATCACGGATCCAATCCGCATCATTGCTACTAACATTTTTCAATACAATTTTCTAGGAACATATTAAAATAAACATATGAAAGCAACAAACATAGGGAAGCAACAACGCGAGCTATTGATCTACAACATAATTTGCAAAATACTACCAGGACTAAGTTCATGATAAATTAAAGTTCAATTAATCATATTACTTAAGAACTCCCACTTAGATAGAAATCCCTCTAATCTTCTAAGTGATTACGTGATCCATATCAACTAAACCATGTCCGATCGTCACGTGAGATGGAGTAGTTTCAACGGTGAACATCAATATGTTGATCACATCTACTATATGATTCACGCTCGACCTTTCGGTCTCCGTGTTCCGAGGCCATATCTGTTATATGCTAGGCTCGTCAAGTTTAACCTGAGTATTCCGCGTGCGCAACTGTTTTGCACCCGTTGTATTTGAACGTAGAGCCTATCACACCCGATCATCACGTGGTGTCTCAAAGACGAAGAACTTTCATAGCGGTGCATACTCGTGGAGAACACTTCTTGATAATTTTAGTGAGAGATCATCTTAAAATGCTACCGTCAATCAAAGCAAGATAAGATGCATAAAGGATAAACATCACATGCAATCAATATAAGTGATATGATATGGCCATCATCATCTTGTGCTTGTGATCTCCATCTCCGAAGCACCGTCGTGATCACCATCGTCACCGGCGCGACACCTCGATCTCCATCGTAGCATCGTTGTCGTCTCGCCAACTATTGCTTCTACGACTATCGCTACCGCTTAGTGATAAAGTAAAGCAATTACATGGCTTTTGCATTTCATACAATAAAGTGACAACCATATGGCTCCTGCCAGTTGCCGATAACTTTGGTTACAAAACATGATCATCTCATATAATAAAATATAGCATCACGTCTTGACCATATCACATCACAACATGCCCTGCAAAAACAAGTTAGACGTCCTCTACTTTGTTGTTGCAAGTTTTACGTGGCTGCTACGGGCTGAGCAAGAACCGTTCTTACCTACGCATCAAAACCACAACGATAGTTTGTCAAGTTGGTGCTGTTTTAACCTTCGCAAGGACCGGGCGTAGCCACACTCGGTTCAACTAAAGTGAGAGAGACAGACACCCGCCAGTCACTTTTAAGCAACGAGTGCTCGAAGCGGTGAAACCAGTCTCGCGTAAGCGTCTGGCGTAATGTCGGTCGGGCCGCTTCATCTCACAATACCGCCGAACCAAATTATGACATGCTGGTAAGCAGTATGACTTATATCGCCCACAACTCACTTGTGTTCTACTCGTGCATATGACATCAACGCATAAAACCAGGCTCGTATGCCACTGTTGGGGAACGAGTAATTTCAAAAATTTCCACGCACATGCAAGATCATGGTGATGGCATAGCAACGAGAGGGAGAGTGTATGTCCACGCCCTCGTGAGACCGAAGCGGAAGCGTTATGACAACGCTGTTGATGTAGTCGACGCCTTCACGCCGACCGATCCAAGTACCGAACGACGGCACCTCCGAGTTCAGCACACGCTCAGCTCGATGACGATCCCGGACTCCGATCCAGCAAAGTGTCGGGATGAGTTCCGTCGACGACGGCGTGGTGACGATGATGATGCTCTACCGGCGCAGGGCTTCGCCTAAACTCCGCGACGATATGACCGAGGTGGAATATGGTGGAGGGGGGCACCGCACACGGCTAAGGAACGATCACGTAGATCAACTTGTGTGTCATGGGGTGCCCCCCTGCCCCCGTATATAAAGGAGCAAGGGGGGAGGTGGCCGGCCCTAGGAGGGGGCGCGCCAAGTGTGGAGTCCTACTAGGACTCCCTAGTCCTAGTAGGATTCCACCTCCCTTGTTGGAGTAGGAGAAGGGGAAAGAGGGGGAGAGGGAGAAGGAAAGGGGGGCTGCGCCCCTTGTCCAATTCGGACCAGAGGGGGGGCGCAGGCCTCCTTCCTTTTGGCCTCTCTCCTCTATTCCCGTATAGCCCAATAAGGCCCATATACTCCCCGGCGAATTCCCGTAACTCTCCGGTACTCCGAAAAATACCCGAATCACTCGGAACCTTTCCGAACTCCGAATATAGTCGTCCAATATATCGATCTTTATGTCTCGACCATTTCGAGACTCCTTGTCATGTCCCCGATCTCATCCGGGACTCCGAACTCCTTCGGTACATCAAAACTCATAAACTCATAATAAAATTGTCATCGAAACCTTAAGCGTGCGGACCCTACGGGTTCGAGAACTATGTAGACATGACCTAGAACTATTCTTGGTCAATAACCAATAGCGGAACCTGGATGCCCATATTGGCTCCTACATATTCTACGAAGATCTTTATCGGTCAAACCGCATAACAACATACTTTGTTCCCTTTGTCATCGGTATGTTACTTGCCCGAGATTCGATCGTCGGTATCCAATACCTAGTTCAATCTCGTTGCTGGCAAGTCTCTTTACTCGTTCGTAATGCATCATTCCGTAACTAACTCATTAGCTACATTGCTTGCAAGGCTTATAGTGATGTGCATTACCGAGAGGGCCAGAGATACCTCTCCGACAATCGGAGTGACAAAACCTAATCTCGAAATACGCCAACCCAACATGTACCTTTGGAGACACCTGTAGTACTCCTTTATAATCACCCGTTACGTTGTGGACGTTTGGTAGCACCAAAGTGTTCCTCCGTAAACGGATTTGCATAATCTCATAGTTACAGGAACATGTATAAGTCATGAAGAAAGCAATAGCAATATACTAAGCGATCAAGTGCTAGGCTAACGGAATGGGTCATGTCAATCACATCATTCTCCTAATAATGTGATCCCATTAATCAAATAACAACACATGTCTATGGTTAGGAAACATAACCATCTTTGATTAATGAGCTAGTCAAGTAGAGGCATACTAGTGACTATATGTTTGTCTATGTATTCACACATGTATCATGTTTCTAGTTAATACAATTCTAGCATGAATAATAAACATTTATCATGAAATAAGGAAATAAATAATAACTTTATTATTGCCTCTAGGGCATATTTCCTTCAGGGGGGGCGCACCCCTCCTCGACATTCTCCATCGCAAGCCCTCCACTCTTTCCTGTGCAGTGCAGACCAACAGCCATACACATGCACTCCTTTTGTCCAGGTGGTGTCCATGGGATCCAGGTGGCTGTACACGTGCACGTCCAAAATAAAGCGTCCCAGTTTATTTCAGTTTGAGAGTAATAACACAAGCCGGGATGTAAAAGGCTTGTTTTTAGGTGTTAGGTTTGTGTTGCGTCGAGTCATGGTTATAAGTTGGTTAGGCTGCAGCTCGAGGACAAGCTGCATGTCTAGGTGGGGTGTAGTGCTAGAGTACGTAATGGGCCTGGGCTGGCGGTATAGCCCGTTAGTCTTAGGGTTAGTTAGAGATAAGGGTCGCTTGCTTAGGGGTCTAGTAAGCCTTGCTTGGGAGTCAAGTAAACCTCTCTATATAAAGAGAGGAGATGTATCAATCTAATCAAGCAAGAATTAAGAAGGAAATCCCTTCCCTCTTGCTCGGCCGTGGGCAAAAAGGCCCCCGGCCGGCCCTCTCGCGCCCTCCTTCTAGCAGCACCATAACATTATCTTATGCTCCTCTTAGTATGGTCATTGTCAAAAGAAAAAAATATCTTCATTGTCTTCTTCGCCCCCCTATTGTCAAATCCTGGCTCCGCCCCTGATGGTTAGGAAACATAACCATCTTCGATTAACGCGCTAGTCAAGTAGAGGCATACTAGTGACACTCTGTTTGTCTATGTATTCACACATGTATTATGTTTCCGGTTAATACAATTCTAGCATGAATAATAAACATTTATCATGATATAAGGAAATAAATAATAACTTTATTATTGCCTCTAGGGCATATTTCCTTCAACATATATATGTTCTCCTCATCCGCTAGCCAGACCAAACCCTAGGCACTTCACTCCACTCCACTCCACTCCCCTTCCCTTCACTCCCTTCCGCCACCCGATCAATCCAGATCCGTCGACTGGTGTGACGTCCCATGCAGGTTTGAGTGGGGAATAGCCGTCTGCATTGCACTCTGCCACTCCTTGGAGGACAGCACCAGGACGATGGCAGGATTTGTCCGGCACGACTCCATAGCGTCGGCGCATCTGGCGCTCGTATCCTCCGGGGCTGGATCATCGTGGTCCCGGGAGCCTTCAAATCTCTCCTTCGCCATCACAGGTCCGGCGGAGTATGAATCCCGCTGGGACCGGTGTGCCCACCTTGGAAAGGAGAGGATAAGGACGACAGAGGCGGCTGATGCGGTGGCGCGGGCGACCGCAAAGGAGGAAGCCATCCGCGCCTGTATTGTAAAAAGCGCAGCAGAGGAACACACGTGCCCTTGTCCGAGAGCAGAATCGGGTGGCCCGTGCCATGGCAAGACTGCCACCCAAGGAGGAGAAGGAGGACAATGGTGGGTCGGAAAGCTCCGGCGACGGGCAGATCCGGCTCGATCCCTACTGCGTCTTCGACCGGTACTTCTGCAAGAAGGACGGCAATGGCACCGGAAAGGGTAAGGGCAGCCGTGGATGTTCTTCTCCACCATAGCCAAACATGTCAAATATTGGTAGTGTGATGACATGTTATGATGTAATAGCCGGACGATGCGTGTAATGCATCGTTTACGTAATTGCATGAGTTTGTACAAATTTAAGATATGCTAATTGAGGTGTCCGGTTGTGAGAAAAATAATTAAGCCCCTGGCGGTGCGCGGACGTGCCCGGGCTGTAGATGCTATAAGCGATGTATAGCCCCCACGCTATGAGAGCTCATTAGCCATGTACCTATGAACGACGGATACGATGAGCTCTCTTGCGATTCGAACAAAGAAACAAATGTTCGTGCTCTGTTGTTTTCTGATCATGATCAAACAAACGGAAGGCGCAAGAAACTCCGCGTTGCGATGCAAGTTCTGCTCCATTACGTCCGTCCGTTCTTTTTCGTGCGTGTGTGCAAGTAGCTGACACCGACGGCACCAGCCGAACCCACCCGTACGAGTACGAGCCCCATGGTAGGTAGTATGAGTATGACACACCACCACTCCATGCTCGCTCCCATGTGAATGTCGATCCACCAACCTGCGGAGCTTGTGCAGAGCAAGGCAGGCACGGCCAAAGAGGCAACGACGACGACCGTTGTGGTTGTGGCACAAGTGGATCGATCGATCATGGCAAGTGAATGGCAACGTACACATAGACGATCGATCATGGCATGGTACCCGACAAACCGAGAAGATACCGAGGCGTGCGCTGTCGTTGTCAACCTCGCGCACGTACACTCCGTTGCTACTTCAGCGTACTCTTTGGTGCCCATTTCACATATTTTTACACGTACGAACGAGCTCGTAGTGAGGTCATTGTCATATGGCCATGGGTTGGTCGATCGTGACTGGGATCGATCTATTTTAGAGAAAATGTAGGATTATCATTGGTACGGAGGGAGCACCTTGTCTCTTGACGTGACTGGTTTAGTAGGTCATAATCACATAGGTCAATTGCAAATCAAGCTACGAAGGATGGTATCAATTTTCCTGAAAATGACCTTTCCAGGGTCTCTAAATTAGCTTTGGTGGTTGACCGACCCATTAATGCTTGATAGCGACTTGATCGATCTCTAGGCATATCTGTTCAATTTAAATTTTCCCGGCTCTTTCGGGGATGTTTTGGCGCTTTTCAGTGAGCAGTGACTGTGAGTGGCCTGCTGATTCGTGGATTTTGTCGTGGTGATACATCACAAAATCTACTTTCCGAGAAACTTTCAAGTAGATAGGAGCATTCTTTATGAGCATATCCTATCATATAGAAAACAGAGCTTTTCCGGGAATCAAGTTTCTGTTTGTTGGGATAATATCTTGGTTACTAGTACAAAGCTAGCTATAAGTATTACGAATAAATTTCTCCCGCCAAAAAAGACGTTTAGAAAAAAAATTGAGATCTCACCTTTTGTTTGTCCAATGAAACGAAACATCTGTTGCTAAATAATTAACTTGAGCAAATGATGCATGACCTACAATACGAAGGTCCCATGTAGCAGTTTAGTCGATTTTTTAAAAAAGATCTTCTAGTCGATCCTGACCTTAAGAGAGATGCTAGTATGAAATTCCTGTAAAAGTGGAATAAGAATTAATTATGTTTTTATAAACCAGAGTGAAAACTACTTGATCAATTAATCAAGTGCAGGAGAATTGTTCATTTATCTAGAAAAGAAATTGATGAAGACTCAATAGGCAAAAGATGAGGTGAGGGAACCCCGGTGATGCTGCTGGTGGGGTCGTCCTCTCTCTTTCCTCGTTTATTGGGCCGTGGCGGCTAGGTTAGATACGGTATGCCACTTAGCCCAAGGTGACTGATAAGCCCCTAAAAAAGAGGTGACTGATAAGCTTGTTTGCACAACATTTTGGTAGAATTTTTTTTCTTGCACTCAAATATGTCTTGAAAAGAATCCTTTATTGTTTCAGTGGTAAAATGAAACAAAATTTGGTGCGAAGAAAATCATGTGGATGGTTACCATCACATTTTTTTCATGTTGCCCGCGTTAAAAGAGCGCCGAGGATAAGTTAGCCGTGGTTCGAACATACGGTATATCCCCCTGCCTAGCCTCTTTGGATTGGTTTCTCCGTACGTACACCACGTTAGCCTCGGATCTCGGGCCGTCCTCCATTTTTTCTGCATGTGCGCGCCTCCTTGTGCTTAGACATGGCGCCCTCCACCTCCACGTATCAATATAGTACAGCGATTTATCGGATGACAGAGGAATTATGCAGATCCTACGTACAGCGAGTGTTTGTTTGGGTTAAATCAGAGACACTGCCGCTAAACAAAGCTTGAGGCCAGATCATTTAGATGGGTACAATCATACTCCTTTTCATGTTGCCCACGTCAAAAGAGCGCTGAGGATAAGTCTTTTTAATACAACACACACAGACGCTCTCGCCACAGACGCCTTCATAGTGGACATGAAAGTCTCCTTCCATTGAATGCACATCATTCGAAGATCTTAAATAAAACCAGAAAAATGCAAACACCACCCAAGTCTAGAACTTGAACTCTAATAACATTAGGATATAACTGTCATTCTAATTATCCGAGCATATTGGTTCTGATAAGTTAACCGTTGCCCGCGCACACGGTATATCTCCATTCCTAACCTTCTTTGGGTTGGTTCTCCCGTACGTACACCACGTTAGCCTCGGATCTTGAGCCGTCCTCCAATTTTGTGCATTTGCGCGCCTCCTTGTGCTTAGACATGGCGTCCTCCACGTATCAATATAGTACATCAATTTATCGGATGGCAGAGGAACTATGCAGGTCCTACGTACAGCGAGTGTTTGTTTGCGTCAAATCGGGGACAACGCTGCCAAACAAAGCTTGAGGCTAATCATGCTCCCCATATTCTAGATCTAGGTTGCCTGATACGGAATAGATCTGAACTCTCAAAAGGAGAAACAAAAAAACAGAGACATAGCAGTATATCTGGCTGCAGCAATCATCCTGGAGGATCATGCCTGCCATGATGCAGACGTTGAGACCGAACAAACACATGGAAGCAGCAGAGCAGGAGTCGGGCTCTGAATTTTATATAAGTGGGGCCGATCGATCGGGAAGAAGAAGGTATCCTATGTCTTGGACGTTTGCTGCGCTGCTCTTGGACGTTTGATCGCCGCCAGATACCGTCGTTAACCTTAACGATGGTGATTAGCCATAGCTTAATTGTTACTTAAAGTAGACCGTATCCACAGCTGTGATTGTTAATTAGGATAGTGCATGGTTATATTTTAGGAGAGTCGGGAGGAGTTGGACATGCATGCATGCATGCACGGAGAGTATGAGCGTACACAATGGACGGGAACTTTTGATGTATGAAAAAAAGTAATTAAATAAAAATTCAGAAAAACTGAAAATATGTTTGAAATAAACTTGACCTTTCATTGTACTTGTAAAAAAATTCCAAAGAAAGGAAAAACCACATTGACTTCTTAAAAAAAAATTGCCAAAATTGTGTGAACAGTGACCTATAATAGCATCATTTTTTTTGCCCTGAAGTCAATGCTCGTTTTTTATTGGGTAAAAATTTATATACCAGTGCAAAAGAAAGTCAGGTTTATTCTAAAAAACTTCTATCTTTTTACCTTTTATTATTATTATTATTCCCATATCAGTTGTATATACACCCAAAAACCAAACGGTATTTCCCCATTCACAATGGGAAAATACCCTCATACACCTGGTTGTAGATGACTCTGATAAAAATGTTTTCATGAAAAAATAGCAATTCAAAAAAATCAAAAATCTTTGAAACTATTTCCGAACACTCGTATAAAAATTTCTAGAAAGATAGGAGTAGGGTCTTACCTCCTCCTAGAGGGCACGAACCTTCCTTTGTCTCGTGTCTTATCATCTAGACCCTCCACGGAAGGAAATATGTCCTAGAGGCAATAATAAAGTTATTATTTATTTCCTTATATCATGATAAATATTTATTATTCATGCTAGAATTGTATTAACCGGAAACATAATACATGTGTGAATACATAGACAAACAAAGTGTCACTAGTATGCCTCTACTTAACTAGCTCGTTGATCAAAGCTGGTTAAGTTTCCTAACCATAGACATGAGTTGTCATTTGATTAACGGGATCACTTCATTAGGAGAATGAAGTGATTGACTTGACCCATTCCATTAGCTTATCAATTGATCGTTTAGTATGTTGCTATTGCTTTCTTCATGACTTATACATGTTCCTATAACTATTAGATTACGCAACTCCCGTTTACCGGAGGAACACTTTGTGTGCTACCAAACGTCACAACGTAACTGGGTGATTACAAAGGAGCTCTACAGGTGTCTCCAAAGGTACATGTTGCGTTGGCGTATTTCGAGATTAGGATTTGTCACTCCGATTGTCGGAGAGGTATCCCTGGGCCCTCTCAGTAATGCACATCACTATAAGCCTTGCAAGCAATGTAGCTAATGAGTTAGTTACGAAATGATGTATTACAGAACGAGTAAAGACACTTGCCAGTAACGAGATTGAACTAGGTATTGAGATACCGACGATCGAATCTCGGGCAAGTAACATACCGATGACAAAGGGAACAACGTATGTTGTTATGCGGTTTGACCGATAAAGATCTTTGTAGAATATGTGGGAGCCAATATGAGCATCCATGTTCCGCTATTGGTTATTGACCGGAGACGTTTCTCGATCATGTTTACATAGTTCTCGAACCCGTAGGGTCCGCACGCTTAAAGTTTCGATGACGGTTATACTATGAGTTTATGAGTTTTAATGTACCGAAGGTTGTTCGGAGTCCCGAATGTGATCACGGACATGATGAGGAGTCTCGAAATGGTCGAGACATGAAGATTGATATATTGGAAGCCTATATTTGGATACTGGAAGTGTTCCGGGTGAAATCGGGATTTTACAGGAGTACCGAGTGTTGGGGAACGTAGCAGAAATTCAAAATTTTCTACGCATCACCAAGATCAATCTATGGAGATTCTAGCAACAAGAGAGAGAGAGAGAGAGAGAGAGAGAGAGAGAGAGAGAGAGGGAGGGAGTGTATCTTCATACCCTTGAAGATCGCTATGCGGAAGCGTTACAAGAACGCGGTTGATGGAGTGATACTCGCGGCGATTCAACTCGCGGAAGATCTGATCTAGCGCCGAACGGACGGCGCCTCCGCGTTCAACACACGTACAGCCCGGGGACGCCTCCTCCTTCTTGATCCAGCAAGGGGAGATGAGAAGTTGAGGGAGAACTCCGACAGCACGACGGCGTGGTGGTGGTGGAGCTCGTGGTTCTCTAGCAGGGCTTCGCCAAGCACTATGGAGGAGGAGGAGGAGGAGGTGTTGGAGGAGGGAGAGGGCTGCGCCAGGGGAGAGGTGCGGCTGCCCTCTCTCTCCCTCACTATATATAGGGGAAAGGGAGGAGGGGGAGGCGCCCTAGGGTTCCCTAGGGGAGGGGCGGCGGCCACAGGGGAAACCCTAGATGGGTTTGGGCGCCCCCACCCCCTAGGAAACTTGCCTCCCAAGCCGGGAGGGGCGGCTGCCCTAGGGGTGGCACCCCCACCTCTCCTTGTTACGTGAGATGGGGTGGGTGGGGCGCTCAGCCCCTTAGTGGGCTGATGTGCCCTCTCTCCTTGGCCCATAAGGCCCCCCAACGCTTGCCGGGGCCTCCGAAACCCCTTTCGGACACGCTGGTCATCACCTGATACCCCAGAACAATTCCGGACTCCAATACCCTTCGTCCAATATATCGATCTAAACCTCCGGACCATTCCGGAGTTCCTCGTCACGTCCGGACTCTCATCCTGGACTCCGAACAACCTTCGGTAACCACATACTATTTCCCATAACAACTCTAGCGTCACCGAACCTTAAGTGTGTAGACCCTACGGGTTCGGGAACCATGCAGACATGACCGAGACGTTCTCCGGTCAATAACCAACAGCGGGATCTGGATACCCATGTTGGCTCCCACATGTTCCACGATGATCTTATCGGATGAACCACGATGTCAAGGATTCAAGCAATCATGTATGCAATTCCCTTTGTCAATCGGTATGTTACTTCCCCGAGATTTGATCGTCGGTATCCCAATACCTCGTTCAATCTCGTTACCGGCAAGTCTCTTTACTCGTTCTGTAACACATGATCCCGTGTGAGGGAGTCCTGGACTAGGGGGTGTCCGGATAGCCGAACTATCATCGCGGCCGGACTCCAAGACTATGAAGATACAAGATTGAAGACTTCGTCCCGTGTCCGGATGGGACTTTCCTTGGCGTGGAAGGCAAGCTTGGCGATATGGATATGTAGATCTCCTACCATTGTAACCGACTCTATGTAACCCTAACCTATCCGGTGTCTATATAAACCGGAGGGTTTTAGTCCGTAGGACGAACAACAATCATACCATAGGCTAGCTTCTATGGTTTAGCCTCCTTGATCTCGTGGTAGATCTACTCTTGTACTACCCATATCATCAATATTAATCAAGCGGGGTGGGTATTACCTCCATCGAGAGGGCCGAACCTGGGTAAAACATAATGTCCCTTGTCTCCTGTTACCATCCGCCTAGGCGCTGATTCGGGACCCCGACCGAGATCCGCCGGTTTTGACACCGACATTGGTGCTTTCATTGAGAGTTCCTCGTGTCGTCACCGATAGGCCCGATGGCTCCTTCGATCATCAACAACGACGCGGTCCGGTGAGACTTTTCTCCCGGACAGATCTTCGTATTCGGCGGCTTTGCTGCGGGCCAATTCGCAGCCATCTGGAGCAGATCGAAGCTTCGCCCCCGCCATCGGTCAGATTTGGAAGTTTGAACTATCGGCCGATGTCGCGGGGACTTGATCTTGACGGATTCGAGCCACAGCCAGCGTGCCGCCTTTGTCTCGATGGGTATGATCTAGCTCTGCCGCGAGCGATGCCTCGAGGCCGCACAAACATCCGCTCCGCCCTTAATCCGGAACCAGATTCCCGATCGAGGGCGAGTGGTTGGGCGCCGCCTCGGGGCTACGAACTCACGGCGATTGAGCGAACTCCATCCCTGTCCTTCGCGAAGACCTTGACTCTGTGGTGCGGACTCCGAACCCTCCGCGCCCGCCAATCGAATCCGATTGGGCGCGGTCATGGAGTTCATCGCCGCGGACATCTTTCGGCACTCGCCCTTTGGCGACATCCTGAATTCACTAAAGTATCTCTCTTTATCCGGAGAGCCCTGGCCGGACTATGGACAGGAAGGTTGGGATGCGGACGACGAAGAAATTCAATGCCCACCCACCACCCACTTTGTAGCCACTGTCGATGATTTAACCGACATGCTCGACTTCGACTCCGAAGACATCGACGGTATGGACGACGATGCCGGAGACGACCAAGACCCAGCGCCTACAGGGCATTGGAAGGCCACCTCGTCATACGACATATACTTGGTGGACATCCTAAAAGATGGGAACGACGATGGAACAACGAAGGATGACCCCTCCAAGAAGCAACCGAAGCGCCGACGTCAGCGGCGCCACTCTAAATCCCGCCACAGCAAAAACGGTGATTCCGGCACGGGAGATAATAACACCGCGGACGGTGCGAAGACAACCCCTCCAGCGGGACTCGCGCGGGAGGAGGGAGAAGCAAGTCCGCACGACGGTCTGGCAGAAAGAGAGGTCGAGGGCGATAATTATCGCCTCCCTCCGAAGATGAGGCAAGCCTCGACGACGAGCGAATTTGTCGTGCCTGAGGATCCCGCCAAACAGGAGCGTTTCAAGCGCAGGCTTATAGCCACGGCAAGCAGCCTCAAGAAAAGCAGGAACAGCTTAGAGCTGACCAAGACCTGCTATCGGCGGATGGATGAAGTCCTTGCAGCGAAGAGTATGAACTCGAACGCCTCCAAAAGCTACCCCAAACGCAGGCTGTTGCCTCGATTAGAGGAGGAAGCACCCAAGTCACCAGCGCACGACATGGAAGACCGGCCACCCCGTGGCCGCGACAGAGAAGCCTCTCGGCCCTCCGCTCAAGCCACACCCCGACGCCGCTCAAAAAGTACCAAGGCATGGGAAAATGCGCCGGACTTGTGAGATATATTGGAGGATAAGGCAAAACATACAAGATCGATCTACAGATCACGTGGGCGCCCAACGACTCGGGATGATAATCGTCACGCCGGATACAGCAAACCCGGCCGGGCCAAACACAGTAGACAAAGCTCATATGAGCTACGTCGTGATATAGCCCAATACAGAGGCGCCGCACACCCACTATGCTTCACAGATGAAGTAATGGATCATCAAATCCCTGAGGGTTTCAAACCCGTAAACATCGAATCACACGATGGTACCACAAGATCCTGCGGTCTGGATCGAGGACTATCTCCTCCATATCCACATGGCCCGCGGTGATGATCTACATGCCATCAAATACCTCCCACTCAAGCTTAAAGGACCAGCTCGGCATTGGCTCAACAGCTTGCGGCCAGAATCAATTGGTTGTTGGGAGGACACGGAAGCCGCATTCCTTGATAACTTCCGGGGCACATATATGCGACCACCAGACGCCGATGACCTTAGCCATATAATTCAGCAGCGGAAGAATCGGCGGACAATTACGGACACGGTTCCTAACAAAGAAAAATCAAATCGTTGATCGTCCGGATGCAGAGGCCCTTGCAGCCTTCAAACATAACATCCGCGACGAGTGGCTTGCCCGGCACCTAGGACAGGAAAAGCCGAAATCCATGGCAGCCCTTACAACACTCATGACCCGCTTTTGTGCGGGAGAGGACAGCTGGCTAGCTCGTAGTAACAACTTGACCAAAAACCCTGGTAGTTCGGATACCAAGGACAGCAATGGCAGGTCGCGTCGCAACAAAAACAAGCGCCGCATTAACGGCGACAATGATGAAGATACGGCAGTCAATGCCGGATTCAGAGCTCTAAACCGGTCAGCGGAAGAAGCCATTCAAAAGAAATACCCGGGCCCGCCCAATTTGGACCGAATACTCGATCGCTTGTGCGGATACACGGCACCCGAAAAACCAGCCTATCACACCAACAGGGATTGTTGGGTGTTCAAGCAAGCGAGCAAGTTAAGTGCGAACTCAATGACAAGGGCTGCATAGCGATGGCGAGGAAGAGCCCGGCCGCCGAACAATAGAGGACAGAAGGGCTTTCCCACACAAGTGCGGACGGTGAACATGATATACGCAACCCACATACCCAAAGGGAGCGGAAGCGCGTGCGAGGGCGTATATGCGGTGGAGCCATCGCCCCAAAGTTCAACCCATGGTCTTCCTGCCCGATCACCTTCGATTGAAGGACCACCCACTAGCATTCGTCATGGCGGTTTCGCCGCATTGGTTCTTGACCCAATTATTGACGGATTTCACCTCACCAGAGTCCTGATGGACGGCGGTAGCAGCCTGAACCTGCTTTATTAGGATACAGTGCGCAAAATGGGCATAGACCCCTCAAGGATTAAACCTACAAAGATGACCTTTAAAGGCGTCATACCGGGTGTAGAGGCCAATTGTACAGGCTCAGTTACACTCGAAGTGGTCTTCGGATCCCCGGATAACTTCCGAAACGAAGAGTTAATCTTCGACATCGTCCCGTTCCGCAGCGGCTATCATGCACTGCTCGGACGAACCGCATTTGCAAAATTCAATGTGGTGCCGCACTACGCATACCTCAAGCTCAAGATGCCAGGCCCTCGTGGAGTATTCACGGTCAATGGAAACACCGAACGCTCTCTACGAACGGAGGAGCACACGGCGGCCCTAGCGGCGGAGGTGCAAAGCAGCCTCTGACAGCAATTCTCGAGTCCGGCCACTAAGCGTCCGGACAACATCAGCGCGCCGAGTAACCTACAACAAGACCGCTGGCACGATTCAAGCATCGCGTAGTAATCCGCCCTAACCCCAGCCCTCGCGAAATTGCGAAGCCAAGATTACGCGTACATAACTACGCTCTGGAGATACCATGGGCACAAGGGGAGGGCACGACCACGGCACGCCGGAATGCGGCTCAACCGCACTGTGGGCTCAGTTGTGTCATTCTTTTCCTTTTTTTCCTTTTCTTACTTTCGGGACTCCATTTTCCGAAGCCCTGTCGGCACTAGAATCGCCGAACTCACGATGCAACAGCCAGGAAGCGTAAAGCTTCGTCGAGTGTTGGTGGTCTCTATTACGAGCATTATACCTGTTTTACATACCATCCGCAGCTTACCCCTAGAGGGGGACATGTTAGATAGTCCCATCCCTTGCTTATCGCACTATTTGTATCGTTCTGCCTTCATTGCAGTACCTTTTTGAATAAACAATACATAGCTTTTGCCTATTATTGCACTCCTTTATTTATCTATATATATATATGTTCATTTCATGACATGTTGCACCCGTACACTTTGGTACGGCCAATACACCAGGGGCTTAAGTACCCCAAAATTATGGTGTGACAAGTCTGAACACTTTCACAAGTGCGGCACCCCGAACTTATAGCATTATATGCATCGGCTCCGAATCATGTCTTGGGTCAATAGTTGGGTTTGCCCGGCTCCCGTGTTTTGTTACTTTACGTTCCGTTATATCGGCTAAGGTAGCACCGGGAGAACCACTGCGATTGTGCCCCAGTTGAGCTGGGTCGAGCACCTCAGTGGAGAAAGCTAAAACTGACCGTCATGATAGGGCGAGAGCGATCGCTGTTCGAGAGGTTTTTGGTCCCTAAAGACTTATGCCGCTTAGAGCGAGGAACCGAATTGTCCGCCAAAGGCGTGGATAGCGCCCGAACTCGGTCTTTCGAATACTAGGGGCTTCGCGAAATTTAAAATTATAGAATTCTATGGCTAAGTGAGAGTGTTCAAGCATTATAAGTCCGGTTGCCTTGTTCGTTCGTTGGCGCCTCCTAGATGGACCCAAGAATGGGAACAAGAGTGCTCAAGTTTATCCCGAACACCCAAAGACTCGTGGCATGGGGGCTGAAGCCAACGACTTGCCATCTCTCAAATTTGATAAACAACCGCACAGAAGGTAATATTTTAAATTAACAAGCGTTGCTTAGCGCATATGAACAAGTTTTCAGCGTACAGGATAACAAATGCGAGTCTATTCAAAAATTACATCTTTGGAGCACTCATCCGCTATTCGTCGGGCACCCTTCAGGAGGCCCTCATAGTACATTTCGGGCGTGCGATGCTCCTTGCCCTTAGGTGGCCCGTCCGTCACAAGCTTCTCCGCATCCATCTTGCCCCAGTGTACTTTAGCATGGGCAAGGGCCCGACGAACACCTTCAATGCAGACGGAGCGCTTGATGACTTCAATCCGTGGACAGGCATCCACCAGCCGCTGTACTAAGCCGAAGTAGCTCCTAGGCATGGCTTCCAATGGCCACAGCCGAACTATAAGGCCCTTCATGGCCTGTTCGGCGACCTTGTGGAGCTCGACCAGCTGCTTCAGCTGGTCGTTCAGGGGCACCGGACGTTCGGCCTCAGCATACTGAGACCAGAACACCTTCTCCGTCAAGCTCCCCTCCTTGGCACGGTAGAACGCGGCAGCATCCGATACACTACGAGGCAGATCTGCGAATGCTCCTGGAGAGCTCCGAATCCGGGTAAGTAATAGGTAATTCACTTTCGCATGCTTGCTTTGCATAAAGAATGCCTTACCCGCCGCTATCTTCTTTAATGATTCAATTTCTTGGAGGGCTTTTTGGGCCTCGGCCTTAGCAGCTTTGGCACTCTCAAGAGCCGAGGCAAGCTCGGACTCTCGGGTCTTCGAGTCACGCTCCAAACCCTCGTGTTTTTTCACGAGAGCCTGGAGCTCTTGCCGCACCTCCGCCAGCTGTGCCTCCCCCTTCTCTCGCTCGGTGCGTTCCGCGGCCGCTTTGTTTTCGGCCACGGACACCGCTTCCTTCAGGGTCGCCACCTCGTTCATGGCCCCTGCAGTACCCATGTTATTCCTGTTATTTTTTCGCAACCGAAACCTTTCTATAAGGTATTTCTTTAATAAGGTATTACTTACCTTCCTTGTCCTCGAGCTGCTTCTTGGCAAGGCCGAGCTCGTTCTCGGACCGCTCGAGGCTCAGCTTCAATGCATTGACCTCCGCAGTCAGTGCGGCAGAGGTCAGCAGCGCAGCCTGCATTCCCATATTGACATACTTATGTTAGACTCCTGCGTATATCTTTTTAGATCCTTAGTCTGGCTTTTCTAACACCGAACTAAGCATCAGGGGCTACTGTCTATGCGGTAATATTTTTACATATTCTATACTTACCTCAAAGCCTGTTAGAAGGCTGGTACAGGCTTCTGTCAGCCCGCTCTTGGCGGACTGAACTGTCCGGATCACCGCACTCATAACAGTGCAGTGCTCCTCCTCGACGGAGGCGCTGTTAAGCGCCTCCAGTAAGTTATCCGATGCCTCCGGTTGGACGGAGGACACCGGCGTCTTACCCTTCTTACGAAGGGGCCGCTTGTCGGACTTCGAAGCCGCTGAAGGCTCCGTTATGGAGTCCGGACAAGGGTCGGGCTTAGAGCCCCTGGGGGTCTCGCCCCCCACGCGCCTGGAGTCCGGGAGGTTGCCTTGTGGCGCCTCCTGCGCCACCTCCTCTTGACCAAGCCCCCCTTGGGGCGCCACCTCGGCGTCATCCGCAGCGTGAGGCGAGGAGGCGGCCGGAAGCGAAGTACTCTCCATTTCCGACGAACCCAGGGACCCACTCGACGAAGCGGCGAACTCGCCCTTGGGCGGGCTGCATGATTGTTCGGCATTAGAGAACACTATGCAATGAAAAAGCCATGGGTATCCGGACACTTACGATCTCGCCAGGGGCTTGGCCCTTGTTGGCCAATCCTCCTCGTCGTTGTCGACGTTGGTGGAGAAGTCCGGAGGAAGGGTTCTTCCCTTCTTGGACCCTCCGGCCTCCCCAGTTGGGGCGGCCTTCCTTTTTCTCTCCTCCCTCGCTGCGGGAGAGGCTTCCTTTTCCTCCTCTTCATTCTGAGGAGAAGATTCTGCTTCAGAATCTGACAACACCTGGCGTCGGGATCTCCTTCGAGTTCCCGTGGCCTCCTTCTTGGCCTTCTTCTCCGGCACTACATGGGGTACCGGAGCCAGCAGCCCCGTCAATCGGGCGTCCGCTGGGTCTTCCGGCAAAGGGCCGGAGAGTTAATCTGTCCGGACGTCTTCAGCCAGTCTGTCAAAGATTAGGGAGTTTTAGATCCCACATAGAGTCAATCTATGAAAAAAAGAGTCCCGTAAAGGGTAAAATAACTTACCTCGCCGGCACGACATCTGCGAGCTGTATCCGCGATCTTTGTTAGCGGATGCGGGGCTTCGGCGCCTTTAACAAGCACCTTCCGGGCATCTTAAATGCGTAGTGTCGAAGAGCCGGCTCAGGTTCGGTCTTGTGTGCGGATCAAACTCCCACAGATTAAAGGCCCGTTCCTGGCATGGGAGAATCCGGCGGATGAGCATGACATGGACTACGTGGACAAGCTTGAGCTTCTTGTCCACCAGGTTTCGGACACAGGTTTAGAGTCCGGTCAGCTATTCCGAATCACCCCACTTCAGGCCCGTCTCTTTCCATGATGTGAGCCGTGCGGGGGAGCCAGATCTGAATTCGGGGGCCGCCGCCCAGTTGAGTCGCGGCTCGGTGATGTAGAACCACCCGATTGCCACCTTTATTGTCTCCACGAAGGAGCCCTCGAGCCAAGGACATTGGGCATCCCGCCCACCATAGCGCCAAGACTCCGCCTGTCGGCCGCCCACTATCTTGACTTGGCGCTAAAGGTCTTCAACCATAAACGAAGTGGGGTTGGATGCAGAGGAAGGCCTCGCATACTGACGATAAGCGTCGAGATATTGAGGATGAAGTTTGGGGCAGATCATGGAAATCCAGGCCATAGTAGAACATGAGCCCCGGACAAATGGGTGAAGTGGAAAACCTAGTCCATGGAGGAAGTGGGTGAGGAACACCACCCTCTCATGGGGCCTGGGGGTGGGGATGAGCTGCCCCTCGTCGGGTAGCCGACACGCGATGTCGCCGGACAAGTATCCGACCTCCCGCAGTCTTGTGATGTGCCCCTCCGTGACGGAGGAGGCCATCCATCTGCCTCCCGCTCCGGACATGGTTGGAGAAGGTTGAGGTGGGATGTGCGGACTTGGGTGCAGGAGCTCGAGTGCGCGAAAATGGATGAGCAAAGGAGGAAGAAGGCGTAGGTGAAAAGGTGGATCCTCATCCCCTTATATGGACGGACGAAGCTATGCGTCCCCCACCAGCCTGGAAAAACTCGCTTATCTCCCAAGCGCCGTAATCAATGGCGCAGATGGGTTACCCACGTCCGTATTGATGAGAATCCCGGAATAAGGGGGCACGATCTATGCTTTGATAAGACGTGCCAAGGAAACCGCCTCGCTAAACGCGCTAAGGTGGAGCGGTAAAAAGCGATTCATATAAAGGCCGGCCGTGGTGTGATGTCACGTCGCGGAATACGTCGGCAGATCTGTGCAAAAGTAATTCTCTCTACGGTGGTATGTGGAACTTGTTTTGCGAGCGGACACTATCCTTGTGTTCAAAACCTTCTATGAAGTATTCGGAGGAGGAACCCGCCTTGCAATGCGAAGACAATATGCGCCCGGACTTGTCGTCATTGAAGCCTGGTTCAGGGCTCTTGAGGAGTCCTGCACTAGGGGTGTCCGGATAGCGAACTATCATCGCGGCGGACTCCAAGACTATGAAGATACAAGATTGAAGACTTTGTCCCGTGTCCGGATGGGACTTTCCTTGGCGTGGAAGGCAAGCTTGCCGATACGGATATGTAGATCTCCTACCATTGTAACCGACTCTGTGTAACCCTAACCTATCCGGTGTCTATATAAACCGGAGGGTTTTAGTCTGTAGGACGAACAACAACCATACCATAGGCTAGCTTCTAGGGTTTAGCCTCCTTGATCTCGTGGTAGATCTACTCTTGTACCAACCATATCATCAATATTAATCAAGCAGGAGTAGGGCCCGAACCTGGGTAAAAACATCATGTCCCTTGTCTCCTGTTACCATCCGCCTAGACGCATAGTTCGGGACCCCCTACCCGAGATCCGCCGGTTTTGACACCGACACCGTGGCTAACTCATTAGTCACATTGAGCTCATTATGATGATGCATTACCGAGTGGGCCCAGAGATACCTCTCCGTCATACAGAGTGACAAATCCCAGTCTCAATTCATGCCAACCCAACAGACACTTTCGGAGATACCTGTAGTGCACCTTTATAGCAACCCAGTTACGTTGTGACGTTTGGTACACCCAAAGCATTCCTACGGTATCCGGGAGTTGCACAATCTCATGGTCTAAGGAAATGATACTTGACAGTAGAAAAGCTTTAGCAAACGAACTACATGATCTTGTGCTATGCTTAGGATTGGGTCTTGTCCATCACATCATTCTCCTAATGATGTGATCCCGTTATCAATGACATCCAATGTCCATGGTCAGGAAACCATAACCATCTATTGATCAACGAGCTAGTCAACTAGAGGCTCACTAGGGACATGTTGTGGTCTATGTATTCACACATGTATTACGGTTTCCTATTAAGACAATTATAGCATGAACAATAGACAATTATCATGAACGAGGAAATATAATAATAACCATTTTTTTATTGCCTCTAGGGCATATTTCCAACAGTCTCCCACTTGCACTAGAGTCAATAATCTAGTTCACATCACTATGTGATTGCAACGAATCCAACACCCATGGGGTTTGATCATATCTTACTTGTGAGAGAGGTTATTAATCAACGGGTCTGAACCTTTCAGATCTGTGTGTGCTTTACAAATCTCTATGTCATATTCTAGATGCAGCTACCACGCGCTACTTGGAGCTGTTCCAAATAACTGCTCTACTATACGAATCCGGTTCACTACTCAGAGTCATCCGGATTAGTGTCAAAGTTTGCATCGGTGTAACCCTTTACGACGAACTCTTTTACCACCTCCATAATTGAGAAAATTCCTTAGTCCACTAGTTACTAAGGATAACCTTGACCGCTGTCCTGTGATCCATTCCTGGAACACACTTGTACCCCTTGACTGACTCATGGCAAGGGACACTTTAGGTGCGGTACACAGCATAACATACTGTGGAGCCCACGTCTAAAGCATAGGGGACGACCTTCGTCCTTTTTCTCTCTTCTGCCGCGGTCAGGCCTTGAGTCTTTACTCAATACTCACACCTTATAACACAACCAAGAACTCCTTCTCTGCCGATCCATTTTGAACTCCTTAAAAATCTTGTCACGGTGCGTACTTATTTGAAAGTACTATGAAGTGATTTTGATCTATCCTTATAGATCTTGATACTCAATGTTCAAGTAGCTTAATCCAGGTTTTCCCTTGAAAAACACTTTTCAAATAACCCTATATGCTTTCCAGAAATTCTACATCATTTCTGATCAACAATATGTTTACAACACATACTCATCAGAAATTCTATAGTGCTCCCACTCACTTCTTTGGAAATACAAGTTTCTCATAAACTTTGTATAAACCCAAAATCTTTGATCATCTCATCAAAGTGTATATTCCAACTCCGAGATGCTTACTCCAGTCCTTAGAAGGATTGCTGGAGCTTTGCATACTTGTTAGCATCTTTTAGGATTGACAAAACCTTCTGGTTGTATCATATACAACCTTTCCTCAAGAAAATTGTCGAGGAAATAATTTTTTTTACATCCTATCTGCAAGATTTCATAAATAATCGATGGCGCTAATATAATTCCAACAGACTCTTAGCATCGCTACGAGTGAGAAAGTCTCATCGTGGTCAACTCCTTGAACTTGTCGGAAACATCTTAGCGACAAGCCGAGCTTTCTTAATGGTGACACATACCATTGTTGTCTGTCTTCCCTTTTAGAATCCATCTGTACCCAACAGCCTTACGACCATCAAGTAGTTCTTCCAAAGTCTACACTTTGTTTTCATACATGGATCCTCTCTCGAATTTTATGGCCTCGAGCCATTCGTCGGAATCCGGGCCCACCATCGCTTTTCCATAGCTCGTAGGTTCATTGTTGTCACGCCCAATATGCGACCCTATCCAAAAGGAACTCGACGGTCCCACCAAGGATAGACCCGCATATTGAAACGCTTTTGCAAGGTGGATATCATTACATCAACATTACATTATAGATGGGGATACATACATAAGGCACGAATGCCACAAGAATACATCAACATCATATACAAGAGATCAACATCCGACTACAGATGAAACATAAACAGAAACTCAAACGACATCCACCCTGCTAGCCCAGGCTGCCGACCTGGAACCTATCCCCTGATCAAAGAAGAAGGAGAAGAAGAACTCCAATACAAGCGAACATCGCTCTCGCGTCATGATCATCGCGTAACCTGTACCTGCAACTGGTGTTGTAGTAATCCGTGAGCCACGAGGACTCAGCAATCCCATTACCATGGGTATCAAGACTAGCAAAGCTTAAAGGGTAAGGAAGAGGTAAAGTGGTGAGGTTGCAGCAGCGACAAAGCATATATGGTGGCTAACATTCGCAAATGAGGACGAGAAGAGAAACAAAGGAACGGTCGTCAACTAGTAATGATCAAGAAGTGATCCTGAACTCCTACTTACGTCAGACATAACCCAGAAACCGTGTTCTCCTCTCGATCAACCCCGAAAAGAGACCATCACGGTTGCTTTTACGATTGGTGTATTTTAGAAGAGTTTGCTTCAAGTTTACTACAACCGGATATTAACAAATTCCCATCGCCACATAACGCGGGCACGGCTCTCGAAAGTTTATACCTGCGGGGTGTCCCAACAGCCCATGATAAGCTCTCGCGATCAAGGAAGGATATTCCTTCTCCCGGAAGACCCGATCAGTCTCGGAATCCCGGCTACATGACATTTCGACAGTAATAAAACAAGACCAGCAAGACCTCCCGGCGTGCCGACATCCTGATAGTAGCCGCGCGTATCTCGTCTCAGGCCACGACCGGATGAGCAGTCCGTACAACTAAAACCAAACCCCAAGTTTCCTTGAGGGGGCGCTTCAAAGCACTCTAGTTTGGACCAACACTTAGACTAGCATTGGCCCGGGGGGGCTGAATAAAGATGACCCTTGGGTTAATTACTCCCAAGGGAAAAGTAGGTGGTGGTGAGGCAAATGGTAAAACCAATGTTGGGCCTTGCTGGAGGAGTCTTATTCAAAGCGAACTATCAAGGGGGTCCCATAAATCACCCGACCGCGTTAGGGACGCAAAATCCGGGAACATAATACCGATATGACGGAAACTAGGGCGGCAAGAGTGGAACAAAACACCAGGCATAAGGCCGAGCCTTCCACCCTTTACCAAGTGTATAGATGCATTAATAATATAAGATATATTGTGATATCCCAACAAGTAAACATGTTCCAACAAGGAACAACATCTCCGTGTTCCAACAAGGAACAAACTTCATCTTCACCTGCAACTAACAACGCTATAAGAGAGGCTGAGCAAAGCGGTAACATAGCCAAACAACGGTTTGCTAGGAAGGGTGCAAAAGGTTAGAGGCTGACATGGCAATTTGGGATGGCTTGATAAACAGGTAATAGGTAGCGCAGCATAGCAATAGAGCGAAGCAACTAGCATAGCAATGATAGTAGTGAGATCCAGGGTAGCGGTCATCTTGCCTGAAATCCCGCAAGGAAGAAGAACGAGTCCATGAAGAAGATGAACGGATGAAGCCGAACCAAGCGTAGACGAACGAATCCTCACGATCGCAACGAAAGAGGAACTAACAAGAAGAAGCACACAACATAGTAAACACACCACACATAGACAAGACATGATTCACAACAAGCATGATGCATGAAAAATCTAGATGAAGCTACTCATGGCAAGAGATGATGCAAACAAGAGCAACACATCAAAGCAAGTTTAAATGAGGCCGGAAGCAACATATAACAATTCCGGTAAGTCCTCATATGCGAATTTCGAAATTGGTCCAGATCTGAATAAACCTTATGTTCAAGTTGTTAAACAGCAAGTTAAGATGCACCAAGATGATCTACACGAAATTATAGTCAAGTTACATATAAGGTTCATTAAATTCGGAGCTACGGCCTAGAAGATATGAGCAAAACAAGTTAGACATGGCATTGATGCAAAATGCATACAAGCATCAAGCACACACCTCAAAACAAGGATGCAACATGATAATATGAAGCTACATGCAATTCTAAGCAAGTTTCATATAGAGCACACTCAAAACGGAGCAACGGTTCAACACATACACACAATACAAGTTTAAAGGACAAGCTGTCCAAAACAGCAAGTAGGCATATTGCAATCATCAAAACACTATGCTACAGCATCTCAACATGAAAACAAAAGGCATGGGCATGATGTACAGGTAAAGCATGACAAAACATGAACACTGAGCTATCTCCCGAAATCACTAGAACATGCTCAAACACACATGGCAAGATTGCAAATAGTTTCAGACTTAGCAGAATTTACAGGACATGGCAGAAATAACATCAGGTTGCAATGTTTAGAGCTATCAAACAACATGCTACAGGAACTTATCATGGCAAACAAAGGCATGGCATGATACTACTAAATGCATAGAACAAATGTCCCTTACTGACCATGAGCCAAAAAAGATCAGAAAATACAATTGCAAGCATGTGAACATAGCAAAAACATAAACAGATTCAGACTTAGTGAAAAACTGGAGCATGGCATAAACAGATAACAAGTAGGCATGCTAACGAGCTCGATGCACTCACTACGAGGCATTTCATGACAAACTAAGCATACACCCGGCAACTAGACATGGCATAGAATCTATACATGGAAAGAAAAACATCATAGCATACACGGATCAACTACAACAACCTTGGCAAAATTGAACAACATGTAAACAACCTGCCAGGAAACATTTTATAGCAAAAGTAGAGCTCGATTGACTCAAGCTATGGCACTCCATAATTGCAAACAAGGGCATGGATGGATAGAGAATAACCATATGTTCAAAACACCCTTACTGAAGTATCTCAAAATAAGCATGGATCTCTCTGTAGCATCAAGTTTAAATGGCATACAAATGTCAGCAGAACAGGGGCTGAAATCAGCAACATCATGAAGCCTAGTTTGCATGCTTGTGCTAGTCACCACAGAGATCACAAAAATACATGGCATACACCCCTGTAAAGATGGCATGGCATATTACAAAACACATGTAGGACTCAAGTTCATAGGGTGCACACATCAATCATGGCAAAAATGACAAAAGTGCATGTTCTGATAAGAATCTGAAACTAACATCACATAGCCCTCTTCTAACAGCATTTCGGGCATCAAGATGAGCTCAAATGAAAATAATGCAATGAGATGAAATTATGTGCTCGTTGAGACGAACAATTTGACATATTATACGCACAAAACGGAGCTACGGATGCAGAGATACAATGGCATGAACATGGCATGAAAATTACACAAAACTGGGACTTAGCAGATTTCGGGGGGAAAGTCAACCTTCGGCACGGATTTCAAAGCGGCGCGGATATCGCCGGAGTTCGTCGCCGTGGGGGAGGAAGAAGGGCGGCGAGGCTCTCCTAGGCCGGATCTCACCGGATCCGGCCGGCGGCGAGCCGGAGGGGCGACGGGAGGCGCGGGCGAGGCGCTGGAGAGGCGGGGCGCACTCGGGCGGCGGCGGTGAGGGCGGCCGAACCGGGCGGCGCTTGGGACGGAGGGGCGGCGAGGTGGCGCGCTGGCCAGGCGCCGGGTTGGCGAGGCGGGGGGCGGCGGAGATCGGAGATGCGGCGGGCGCCGAGAGCGGGCCGAAAGGCACGGCCGAACGGCGGCGGCGGGATCCGGCTCGCGCGGGCCCGGATGGGCTCCATGGGCCGCTGGCGGTGGGGAGACGCAGGCGCCACGTGGCGTGCCGGATTGGCCGGATCGGCGGCGGGTGGCGGTGGACGGACATGTCCGGCGCCGGGCGGACGCGTCCGGCGCGCGGAGGAAGAAGGAGCTAGGGTTAGGGGCGTTTTGATCCGCGAATTTCGGGATAGGGGTGTTTATATAGTTATAGGGAGCTAGGAGAGTCCAAATGGGGAGCGGTTTTCGGCCACGCGATCGTGATCGAACGACCGAGAGCATGGAGGGGAGTTTGCTGGGTTTTGGGCCACTTTGGAAGGGGTGTTGGGCTGCAAAGAGAAGGGGCTTTTACGGTTACCCGGTTAACCGTTGGGGTATCAAACGACCTCCAAATTGCACGAAACTTGACAAGCGGTCTACCGGTGCTATACCAAGGCCGCTTGACAAACCTCGGTCCATTCCGAGAACGTTTAACACCCACACATGAAAAGAGGTAAAGGGGGGCGCCGGGAGACATAGGAGTGCCGGATTGCAAAACGGACAACGGGGAAAATGCTCGGATGCATGAGACGAACACGTATGCGAAATGAGATGCACATGATAACATGATATGAAATGCAAATGATGACGTGGCAAAGATGCAACACGCAAGCAAATGACATGGCAACGCCGACGAATAACTGAAGGACACCTGACGCATCGAATCCGGGGCATTACATGGCAGCGCCACAAGTATGTGGTACTATCATTACTATCTTATATCTTTTGGCATGAACATGTGTATCACTGCGATCGAGATTCAATAAACCATTCATTTTAGGTGCAAGACCATTGAAGGTATTATTCAAATAAACAGAGTAACCATTATTCTCCTTAAATGAATAACCGTATTGCGATAAACATAATCCAATCATGTCTATGCTCAACGCAAACACCAAAGCAAACAACATTTATCTGGGTTCAATACTAATCCCGAAGGTAGAGGGAGCGTGCGATGGTGATCATATCATCCTTGGAAACATTTCCAACACACATCGTCACGCACCCTTAGCTAGTCTCCGTTTATTCCGTAGCTCTTTTATTTCGAGTTACTAACACTTAGCAACCAAATCGGTATCTTAATACCCTGGTGCTACTAGGAGTACTAGTAAAGTACACATTTAATACAATGTATATCCAATATACTTCCGTCAACCTTGCCAGCCTTCTCATCTACCAAGTGTCTAGGGTAATTCTGCTTCAGTGACCGTTTCCTCATTACAGAAGCACTCAGTCTCGGGTTTGGGTTCAACCCTGGGTTTCTTCACTGGAGCAGCAACTGATTTGTCGTTTCATGAAGTATCCCTTCTTGCCCTTGCCCTTCTTGAAACTAGTGGTTTTACTAACCATCAACAATTGATGCTCCTACTCGATTTCTACTTTCGCGGTGTCAAACATCGCGAATTGCTCAAGGATCATCATGTCTACCCCTGATATGTTATAGTTCATCACAAAGCTCTAATAGCTTGGTGGCAGCGACTATGGAGAACCATCACTATCTCATCTGGAAGATTAACTCCCACTCGATTCAAGTGATTGTAGTACTCAGACAATCTGAGCACATGCTCAATGATTGAGCTTTTCTCCCTTAGTTTGCAGGCTTAAGAAACTCGTCAGAGGTCTCATACCTCTTGACGTGGGCACGAGCCTGAAATCCCAATTTCAGCCCTTTGGAACATCTCATATGTTCTGCGACGTTTCAAAAATGTCTTCGGTGCCTCAATTCTAAACCGTTTAACATAACGCACTGAACTATCACGTACTCATCAAAACGTGTATGTCAGGTGTTCGCAACATCCACAAACGACGTTCGAGGTTCAGCACACCGAGCGGTGCATTAAGGACATAAGCCTTCTGCGCAGCAATGAGGACAATCCTCAGTTTGCGGACCCAGTTCGCATAATTGCTACTATCAACTTTCAACTATATTTTCTCTAGGAACATATCTAAACAGTAGAACTAAAGCGTAAGCTACGACATAATTTGCAAAGACCTTTTGACTATGTTCATGATAATTAAGTTCATCTGATTATTTAATGAACTCCCACTTAGATAGACATCCCTCTAGTCATCTAAGTGATACATGATCCGAGTCAACTAGGCCGTGTCCAATCATCACGTGAGACGGACTAATCATCATCGGTGAACATCTTCATGTTGATCGTATCTTCTATACGACTCATGTTCGACCTTTCGGTCTCTTGTGTTCCGAGGCCATGTCTGTACATGCTACGCTCGTCAAGTCAACCTAAGTGTTTTGCATGTGTAAATCTGGCTTACACCCGTTGTATGTGAACGTTAGAATCTATCACACCCGATCATCACGTGGTGCTTCAAAACAACGAACTTTCGCAACGGTGCACAATTAGGGGGAACACTCTCTTGAAATTATTATGAGGGATCATCTTATTTCCTACCGTCGTTCTAAGCAAATAAGATGCATAAACATGATAAACATCACATGCAATCAAATAGTGACATGATATGGCCAATATCATTTTTGCTCCTTTTGATCTCCATCTTCGGGGCTCCATGATCATCATCGTCACCGGCATGACACCATGATCTCCATCATCGTGTCTCCATGAAGTTGTCTCGCCAACTGATTACTTCTACTACTATAGCTAACGGTTTAGCAATGAAGTAAAGTAATTACTTGGCGTTATTCAGTGACACGCAGGTCATACAATTATTAAAGACAACTCCTATGGCTCCTGCCGGTTGTCATACTCATCGACATGCAAGTCGTGATTCCTATTACAAGAATATGATCAATCTCATACATCACATATATTTCATTCATCACATCCTTCTTGGCCATATCACATCACACGGCATATGCTGCAAAAACAAGTTAGACGTCCTCTAATTGTTGTTGCAAGTTTTTACGTGGCTGCTATAGGTTTCTAGCAAGAACGTTTCTTACCTACACCAAAACCACAACGTGATATGCCAATTGCTATTTACCCTTCATAAGGACCCTTTTCATCGAATCCGATCCGACTAAAGTGGAGAGGCGGCACCCGCTAGCCACCTTATGCAACAAGTGCATGTCAGTCGGTGGAACCTGTCTCACGTAAGTGTACGTGTAAGGTCGGTCCGGGCCGCTTCATCCCACAATATCGTCGAAATAAGATAGGACTAGTAATGGTAAGCATATTGAACAAAACCAACGCCCACAACTACTTGTGTTCTACTCGTGTATAGAATCTACCCAATAGACCTAGCTCATGATGCCACTGTTGGGGAACGTTGCAGAAATTCAAAATTTTCTACGCATCACCAAGATCAATCTATGGAGATTCTAGCAACGAGAGAGAGAGAGAGAGAGAGAGAGAGAGAGAGAGAGAGAGAGAGAGAGAGGAGTGCATCTTCATACCCTTGAAGATCGCTAAGCGGAAGCGTTACAAGAACGCGGTTGATGGAGTCTTACTCGCGGCGATTCAACTCGCGGAAGATCCGATCTAGCGCCGAACGGACGGCGCCTCCGCGTTCAACACACGTACAGCCTGGGGACGTCTCCTCCTTCTTGATCCAACAAGGGGAGAGGAGAAGTTTAGGGAGAACTCCGACAGCACAACGACGTGGTGGTGGTGGAGCTCGTGGTTCTCCGGCAGGGCTTCGCCAAGCACTATGGAGGAGGAGGAGGTGTTGGAGGAGGGAGAGGGCTGCGCTAGGGGAGAGGTGCGGCTGCCCTCTCTCTCCCTCACTATATATAGGGGAAAGGGAGGATGGGGAGGCGCCCTAGGGTTCCCTAGGGGAGGGGCGGCGGTCACAGGGGAAACCCTAGATGGGTTTGGGCGCCCCCACCCCCTAGGAAACTTGCCCCCCAAGCCGGGAGGGGCGGCTGCCCTAGGGGTGGCGCCCCCACCTCTCCTGGTTACGTGAGATGGGGTGGGAGGGCGCCAGCCCCTTAGTGGGCTGATGTGCCTCTCCCACTAGTAGAAAAAGGGCCATTGACCCGGTTGGTGAGGGTTTTAGTCCGGTTCATGAACCGGGACTAAAGGGTCGGTACTAATACCTGGCCCTTTAGTCCGGTTCAATCCGAACCGGGACTAATGGGCCTCCACGTGGCCTGTCCGCTGAGCCCAGCAGGAGGGCCTTTGGTCCCGGTTGGTGGCACCAACCGGGACCAATAGGCATCCACGTCGACATTTCTATGGCTGTGGTTTTGTTTTTTTTAAGGGGGGTTTGGGGGGTTTTGGGGGGTTAATTTAGGTGTTTCATATATTGTGCTATAGCTAGCTAATTAATAGAGAAAAGTGTCCTCTCTTTTGTTCGTGCTTGGTCGACGTTACGTACTATACATACGTATAGAGAGGACTAGCTAGACACGCTAGCTAGCTAGTAATTAAGCAAACAGAAGATCGTCATGAAAATATATGCATACAGAGAGAAGTGATACCGACCACCTCTCCTTCTCCGAGAGATTGGTCGAACAACAAGTTCTCGTATATCTATCCGACACTACCGGCTACATATATACAATAGTTATCTTTTACAATACGGACGCGTGGTCCACATAGTATTCTCCGTCTTCAGCGATCACGTGGTCAAGAAAGAATGCCGCCAATTCCTCTTGAATTGCTCGCATGCGATCTGGTGCTAGGAGTTCATCCGCTTCGAGACATCTAATTTTAAGAAAGGGGTCAATACATATATATATATATATATATATATATATATATATATATATATATATATATGAATGAATGAAACTCAACACAAATGATGGTAATAAAATAAAATTGTGAATATTTTTATTTACGCACTTCATATTGTTTGTCGGAGTAGCCCTCTCACAGGTCGTGTGGCGGATGGACTCGCAAACGTAGTATCCACAGAAATCATTCCCTTGTTCCTGCCACAACCACTTTACAAGAAACAGAGGTCAATCAAACTGATAATTAGCAAGCATGCTAAATGGTATTGATGAAACTAGTGCTTGAATCACTAGGAGATGCGTGGAATATGCTACTATATAGTACTTACTTTGGTGTCTAAATTGCAGCTTCTTGGTAGTCCGGAGCTTTTTGGTGAATTTTCCCAAGCCCTTCCATACAAAGAAAACAATTACTTGATATCAGAAATGAACAAAGTTGCTGATATGGTGGATAATGATCGATTTAACTTACTTCTCGAGCATTTCAGTCATGTCCAGATACTCCTTGGGATCTTTTCGCTTGGAGTAAAAGACAGTTACTACTCCCTTCTCAAGCTTAATCTCTAGGAGAATATAGTGGTAGCTGCGCACACATGCATAACTCATCAATATTACATTACTATAACCTGGACTAATAAGGAAACCGAATATGCCACAAGACAGTAACACTCACTTGAAGTTGTAAGGAAAGAGTATTATATCTTTGTGTTCATTTATTACCAACGATTGTAGCAAGTTGGCCTCGGTATCTTTGGCACGAAATTCAACCTCAGTTGCATCTATGAGATATGTGTTAATGAACCCAATATCACCCACTTGTCTTTTCTTCAATTCGACGATCTTCAATCTGCATAATATAGTGAGGATATTTATAAATACATGCAATGAAAGGGCTGAGTTATATAGAGATACTTAATGATGAAGTAGTACTACTTACAGACAGTAGCAGGTGACCGTTGCTTTATCGAGGGCCAATTGATTGAAAACTGATAGAACTCCTCAAATGGAATAGGCAACAGTTCAATTCCAAGGAGGTCATGCTCCTTTTAACTCTCAAATACAAAGTACTCCTCCCTCGGACTCTTTGCAGGTTTTCATGTACCAATCATGCAATCTTCGCATCATCGTTGATAGAGAGCTTTCATCTTTGACGAGAGGCTTCCCGTACTCAGATCTTTGTATCTCGCACCTCCAAGAAATCATAATGTACATCGTCGGGCAGGTAATCTGCAGGATTGCCATAACGGGCACCATCCTCGGATCGACGATGTCGCTAGCGAGCACCTTGAGCGGGGGCACGATTGCCGCTTGTTCGCCGAGCTGGGCAATTTGTTTCCAAGCTCGTCGTTCTTTCATCCTTTGATCACCGACAATACTTCCCGACCTCTCCGCTTCGGCAAATGCCTTCCAATAATGCGCTCATAGTTGCCTTTCGCGGAGACTTGGGTGGTTTTGTCAAGGCAGCAGAGTGCGCTTCGCTTTGACCGGATCTACCTTCTCCTCCGGAGGTGGATGTCTCTTTGCTTTCAACCCTTGAAACCAGTCATCCACTTCGGCTGCGCGATCTTCGCGTTTTCCTCCTCGCTCCTCTCAGACGGTAACTTCTCCGAGTCTTCAGAGAAGGACCGAATCAGATCTCCTCCCGCCTTTGGCTGTCTGCTAGACGCCGCAGAGCAGACGGAGCGGATGTCTTCTTTCCTTGCTTACGAGGCGGAGGAGAAGGACTACGACGCCCGGAGCAGCCGGAGCGGTGGCGGGTCTCTTCCGCCCTTGCCGACGAGGCGGAGAAGGAGGAGGCTGGCTGCTCGGGCGCGCCAAGGCAGGCGGAGAAGGAGACGGAGTGCCGCCACGCCGGAGAAGGAGCGGCCGAGTGCCCTGATCGCCACTCGCCGGAGGAGGAGGCGGTGGAGGAGGCGGAGTGCCCTGACTCGCCGGAGGAGGAGGAGGAGGCGAGGCGCCCAGTTTGGAAGGTTGATGAGATCCTTCCGCCATAGGCATGGAGTCTTGAGCAGAACCCAGCCGATACTCCCTTCACCGTAGGGTGGTCAAGCGGAGGTCCTCAAATCCCTCCGTTATTTCATCGACCATCACCTTAGCATATCCTTCGAATCGGCCGGCGGTGAAAAGTTGAGTCGGGTTTAGTAGGATAAACAGAGCCAACACCGCCTTGACCTTCAAATTGCTCCATTGCGCCATAAGGTGGCAATGTTCAGCATCGTGATAGCATCCATCGGATAGCTGGCAGGAGCCGTCAAGGCATGCTGCTCTGGCTGAAGCAGCTCGGTGGAAGCCACGCTGCTTCTCCGCTGAGATGGCGGGTAGCGGGGAAGCTTCGCAGGTCGTTTGTTGTGATCTGCTGCTTCGTTCCTCTTCTCGTTCCTCTAGCCCCATTACCCTTTCGTGCAGCGCCCATTAGGCTCTGCTCCAGTTTCTTCCTCCTCTCATGGGTTTTGTAACCCCTGCGTCCGAAATCCAGCCTTCCACGAAGCGGAGCTGGCGTGCCTCGTGTCCGTCCGTGGTGCTCAGATTCCCGAGGGCCATTGTGAGCTCGTCCTTCTCCCTGTCTCGAACGAACTTCCCTTGCTGCGCTGCTTCGATATAATGCTGAAGCCTCTTGGTGGTATGTCCAATTGTTCGTCCGTCCAAATGCACTTCCTCGTTATAGGGTCCAAGGATCCGCCGCCCCAAGAACCAAGTCCGCAACGGTCTCAGCCAGTTCATTGTCTCGGGTTCGATCCCTTTATCAAGCAGATCATTCTCAGCCTTGGCCCACTTAGGCGGGCTACGAGGTAGCCACCGACCCGTGCGATGGTGAAGCTTCTTCTTCGCAGCATTTCTCTTGTTTGTCGCTGACATCTTTTTACTCTTTTCCGATGTCTTGTAGGCCACAAATGCGGGCCATCATCTCGATCTTCTCATATTTGCCCTTGAATTCTGGTGTCTCATTTTTTTCGACATACGTATTGAGTTCTTTTTCCAATTCCTGAATAGTTCTGCCATCTTCTTAAGAGCAAAAGACTTGATTAATGGCTCTATTACTGGCTTCTCCGGATCATCCTCTAGCGGTAGGGTAAAATTTGACTTCAGCTCAGTCCAAAGATCATTTTTCTGCATATCATTGACACAAGACACCTCGTGGTCTTCGTTCTTAGGCTTATACCATTGGTGGATGCTGATCGGGATCTTGTCCCTAACCGAACCCCTCACCGAGCAACAAATGCCTTCTTTGTCCGGTAGGGTTCAATCGGTTGGCCGTCGCGATTTTATGATCTCAAACTTTTCATCCGAGCTCAACTTTTCTTTGGGCCTCGTCTCTTTACCGGTTGTGCTCGATCCGGAGGGCTAGAAAAAGAACAAAGACGAGAGTTAATTAATATGTGTACATATATACCAAAACAAAGACGAGAGCTAGTCAAGACAGGCTTAACTAATATATATACCTGGCGGACTCGGTTTGGTGATCACCGAGCCGTCCTCACGGTCCACTTCTTCACCCTCTCCTTCTTGCACCGGCATTGGGTCATCGAAGCCATGTAAATCATAGCCAGCTGCTTCTTCACCCTCTCCTTCCAGACCATCGTTGTCGTTGAGAAACATCAACGAGAAGACGACATCACTTCCTTGTGCGATTATGTCCCTCAACAACGCTTCTTGTGCTTCGTCTCGGGGGGTGTCCATAGTTTCTACAAATATTTACAACATGGCAATTATTATTCAAACATGACAGATATGGATATATTAGTGGCAAACGTAGAACTAGCTAGCTAATCACAATAAGGAATCATATTAGTGGCCTCGACGCTGCTTCTCTAGGGTTTGGGGTGGCCTCGACAACGCTTCAAGGGTTAGGGGGTGGCCTCGAGAACGCTTCAAGCTAGGAGGGGTATCGACCCCCCACGTGTTGAAGCTATCGGGAGGGGGTCGGCATTGAACAGTACATCTATGTCCCACAAGTGACGTGGGCATCGACGCCCGCGGTAGGGTAGAGGGTCGTGGATCGCCGAGCGGTCGAGGGTCAAGGGGTCGAAGATCGCCGAGGGGTCGGGAGGTTGCCTAGTGTCAAAGGATTCAACAAAACCATGTCTTCATCATTAGGCGAAAGTGCAGGTGCATGATGGTGCGAAGCTCTCCAAAGTTGTTTTGGGCGGAGTCCCGAGATAGGATAATTTGCTTTTTGGTACAAAGTTTAGCAAAAGCCAAATTATCCTATCCGGACTCCATTCCGTAACAACTTTGAGGACAATACCATCATGCCATGGTTACTTCCGCTAATGATGAAGCCATGGATTTCTTCAATACTTTGACACTATAGGAACCCTCGACCCTGAAACCTTCGACCCTTGACCCCTTAACGACCCTCGACCCTAGTTCCTTACCCTCGACCCCTCGGCGATCCTCGACACCCTCGTTATATCGACAACGACGCAACATACATATACATGGGAAAATAATGTTATCGGGGAGGGGGTGGTGCACCCCCCCCTCGTGTCAAAGTTTCTTCTTTCTCCTCTATTCCTTTCTTTCTTCTTCTCCTCTTCTTTTCTTCTTATCCCTCGAGAAAGGAAAATAAGGAAAAGGAAGAAAAGAGGAAGAAGGAAGAAGAAGAAGAAGAAGAAAAAGAAGTTTTTTTCTATTTTTCTTCTTCTCCTCTATTCTTTCTTCTTCTCCTCTTCTTTTCTTCTTTTTCTTCTTCTTATTTATTTCTCCTCTTCTTCCTATCCCTCTTCTTCTCCTTTCTTCCTCTTCTTTTTCCTTTTCTTCTCATTCTTTTCTTCTTCTTGTATTGCTTGTTTTTTTAAATAATGTTCAAATAAAAATCTATGAACATAAAACATATATATACACAGAGAACATATATACATTTTATAAAATGCAAAAACAAAAAAATAAAAAAATACATATAAACAGATATGCATACATACATTTTTCTTTCATATGAACATACATACATACATTTTCTTTGCATATGACCATACATACATTTTTCTTTGCATATGACCATTCATACATTTTCTTTGCATATGCTTTGCATATAAACATACATACATATGAACATATATACATACATATAAACATAACATACATACACAAAAATTCTAAAAATCTGCCTAAAAAATTATATGAAAAAAGCATACATCATCCATCCATCCATATAATCAACATATGCATCATCCATCCATCCATATAATCAACATATGCATATGAAAAAAATTATATGAAAAAATTATATGAAGAGGATCGAGGGACAGGGAGGAAAGGGGTCGCGGAGCCGGACCGAACGGGAGGAGGGGGCGTCGAGGCAGGGCGGCAGGTGGGGGGCGCCAGCGACAGCGACAATGGTGGGGCGGGCAGGGCGCAGGCGCGCGGCGTGCGTGCTCGGGACGGGCAGGGGCACGGGCGGCGGGCGGGCGTGGGCTCGGGCGCGGGCAGGGGCACGGGAGGCGGGATGGCGGCCGGCGGCGGCGACGGCGACGAGGAGCGCGTGAGCGATTTGGACAGCCTAGCGGCGGGGGCAACTGGCTAGGGAGGCGAGGTAGATGTGAAATTTTCACAAGTCCTGGTTATATAGCATGGGCATTGGTCCCGGTTCGTGGCACAAACCGGGACTAATGCCCCTTTAGTCCCGGTTGGTGCCACCAACGGGACCAAAGGCCAATTTTCAGCAGCCTAAAGGGCGGAAGCGGCGGCCTTTGGTCGGTTGGTGGCACCAACCGGGACTAAAGGGGGCATTAGCCCCTGATTGGTGCCACGACGGGACCAATGCCCTTTAGTCCCGGTTGGTGCCACCAACGGGACCAAACGCTTTGTGCTGCCTGCGCCAAATGTTTAGTCCCACTCGCTAGTTGAGAGGAGCCGCACGGTTTATAAGGTGCGGTGCGGCTTCCTCTCGAGCTCCTCTCTAAAGCAGGCTGGGCCTAACTCGCCATCTGTGCTGTGGGCCTCTGGGCCTTCGCGGCCTGAATCTCGCCCATAGGGTTTCTAGTCGTATTCAGGCCGTGGGGGCCCGTGAGGTGGCACTTTTTTTTGCTTTATATTTTATTTCTTTTTCTTTTAGTTTTAGAAAAATATAAACTTTCTATTAGTGCCATTAGTTTTAAAATTTGAAAACACTTTTTTGTTTTCTTTGTTGCTTTATTTATTTTATTTTGTTTCTACTTACAACAAAATACTTATTGTTGCTATTTTATTTTTTTTCAAGTTTTTTGTTTTGTTTTCTGCATTATATTTTCTTTTGGTTTTTGCTTTATTTTTTAATTCTTTTTGCTTTTAGGTCAGCAAAATTATAAACTTTCTGTTAGTGCTTTTAGTTTTAGAAAAATATAAACTTTCGTTAGTGCCATTAGTTTTAAAATTGAAAATACTTTTTTTGTTTTCATTGTTGCTTTATTTATTTTATTTTGTTTCTACTTACAACAAAATGCTTATTGTTGCTATTTTTTTTCAAGTTTTTTGTTTTGTTTTCTGCATTATTTATTTTCTTTTGGTTTTTGCTTTATTTTTAATTCTTTTTGCTTTTAGGTCAGCAAAATTATAAACTTTCTGTTAGTGCCATTTGTTTTAGAACAATTATAAACTTTCTGTTTGTGCCATTAGTTTTATAAAATTTGAATTCTTTGAAATTTGTGTGAATCACAAGTTTGTGAGCTCAACAAGGCGTAGAGGGACGGGCTTATAAACCGGTGTGAGCGCCCTTGGTTGGCGAGGTTTTCAAATTCATAGTTTTCAAATGAACTCTGAAAAAGTTGGCATAGCATGTTCATGTACAAAACGGACAATGGTATCATACTGTGTGTTACAAAGTTGGCATGGTATCATCATAATAGTTATGGAGAAAGTCTTCACTTTTTCTTCGCTTGTGTCGTTTGCTTATTGCGCAGTAACCATGGATAATCTTCATCGCTTATCGGGATGCTTGGGTCAGCCTTGACTTTGAAGGGGGAATTTCATGAAACTTTTCATACTCTTGAGACATGTCATCTTGCCCTCCACTCCGGGATGTCCCTTTTCCTGAAAGAACTATGTGGCGCTTTGGCTCATTGTATGATGTATTCGCTTCCTTATCTTTTCTTTTCCTCGGTCTGGTAGACATGTCCTTCACATAGATAACCTGTGCCACATCATTGGCTAGGACGAACGGTTCGTCGGTGTACCCAAGATTTTTAGATCCCTTGTTGTCATTCCGTCTTGTGGGTCTACCTGCACTCCTCGCCTCGACAGATTGACCCACTTGCACTTAAACAAAGGGACCTTAAAATCTACTCCGTAGTCAAGTTCCCATATGTCTACTATGTAACCATAATATGTGTCATTTCCTTGTCGGTTGCTGCATCAAAGCGGACACCGCTGTTTTGGTTGGTGCTCTTTTCATATTGGTCAATCGTAAAATGTATTCCCATTTATCTCAGATCCTTTCCAAATCATTATAGTCGAAGATGGTCCCTGGACAACAAGTACAGCTCATCACAAACAGTGTTGTCACCTCCGAGACGTGTTTCCAACCAACTGCTGAAAGTCCTGATGTGTTCACATGTAATCCGATCGTCGTGACCGCTCCGGTGTTTGGAGCGCAGATCGTTCTTGTGTTCATCGACATACGGGTCACCAAGGTAGAGTTACAGTAGAAGCTGTAGTGTGCTTGAGACCAAGAATATCCGTCCTGCATATTATTGAGTCTCTTCCAAGCGTGTTTTTTCGGTCAGTCTCCCCTCATACCGCGATTTAGGGAGACCAATCTTATTAAGGCCAGGAATGAAGTCAACACAAAACCCGATGACATCCTCTGCTTGATGGCCCATGGAGATGCTTCCTTCGGCCTAGCGATTCTGAACATATTTCTTTAGGACTCCATGAACCTCTCAAAGGGTACATATTGTGTAGAAATACGGGCCCCAGAATGACAATCTCGTCGACTAGATGAACTAGGACGTGCGTCATGATATTGAAGAAGGATGGTGGGAACACCAGCTCAAACCGACAAGACATTGCGCCACATCACTCCTTAGCGTTGGTACGATTTCTGGATCGATCACCTTCGAGATATTGCATTGAGGAATGCACATAGCTTCACAATGGCTAATCGGACGTTTTCGGTAGAAGCCCCTCAATGCAACCGGAAGCAGTTGCGTCATAATCACGTGGCAGTCATGAGACTTTAGGTTCGGAACTTTTCTCGGCATATTTATTATTCCCTTTATATTCGACGAGAAGCCGTCGGGACCTTCATATTGAGCAGACATTGAAAGAATATTTCTTTCTCTTCTTTCGTAAGAGCGTAGCTGGCGGGACCTTCATACCGCTTCGGAGGCATGCCCTCTTTTTCGTGCAAGCGTTGCAGCTCCTCTCGTGCCTCGGTGTATCTTTTGTCTTCCCATACATGCCCAAGAAGCCTAGCAGGTTCACGCAAAGGTTCTTCGTCACGTGCATCACGTCGATCAAGAGCGGACCACTAGGTCTTTCCAAAGAGGGTAGGTCCCAAAATATAGATTTCTTCTTCCACATGGGTGCGTGATTCTCGGCGTCATTCGAACAGCTAGTCCGCGGGACCCTTTCCAAAGATTACGTGTAAATCATTGACCATAGCAAATACGTGATCACCGGCACGCATGGCGGGCTTCTTCCGTGATCTGCCTCGCCTTTGAAATGCTTGCCTTTCTTTCGACATTGATGGTTGGTCGGAAGAAATCGACGATGGCCTGTGTACACATTCTTCCTGCAGCTTCCGGTATATACTATCGGTGTCAAGTAAACAGTGCGTGCATCGTGGTATCCCTTGTTTGTCTGTCACGAAAGGTTCTCGAGAGCGGGCCAATCGTTGATGGTCACGAACAGCAACGCCTTTAGGTCAAATTCCTCCTTTTTGTGCTCATCCCACGTACGTACACCGTTTCCATTCCATAGCTGTAAAAGTTCTTCAACTAATGGCCTTAGGTACATATCTATGTCGTTGCCGGGTTGCTTAGGGCCTTGGATGAGAACCGGTATCATAATGAACTTCCGCTTCATGCACATCCAAGGAGGAAGGTTATACATACATAGAGTCACGGGCCAGGTGCTGTGATTGCTGCTCTACTCCCCGAAAGGATTAATGCCATCCGCGCTTAAAGCAAACCATACGTTCCTTGGGTCCTTTGCAAACTCATCCCAGTACTTTCTCTTGATTTTTCTCCACTGCGACCCGTCAGCGGGTGCTCTCAACTTCCCGTCTTTCTTACGGTCCTCACTGTGCCATCGCATCAACTTGGCATGCTCTCCGCTTCGAGCAGACGTTTCAACCGTGGTATTATAGGAGCATACCACATCACCTTCGCAGAACCCTCTTCCCGGAGGCTCGCCGTCAACATCACGTGGTCATCTCGTCGATCTTATATCGCAATGCACCGCATACGGGCATGCGTTCAGATCCTTGTAGGCACCACGGTAGAGGATGCAGTCATTAGGGCATGCATGTATCTTCTCCACCTCCAATCCTAGAGGGCATACGACCTTCTTTGCTGCGTATGTCTTGTCGGGCAATTCGTTATCCTTTGGAAGCTTCTTCTTCATTATTTTCAGTAGCTTCTCAAATCCTTTATCGAGCACAAGCATTCTCTGCCTTCCATCGCAGCAATTCGAGTACGGCACCGAGCTTTGTGTTGCCATCTTCGCAATTGGGGTACAACCCTTTTTGTGATCCTCTAACATGCGATCAAACTTCAGCTTCTCATTATGACTTTCGCATTGTGTCCTTGCATCGACAATGACCCGGCGGAGATCATCATCATCGGGCACATCGTCGGTTCCTCTTGATCTTCAGCAGCTTCGCTTGTTCCAGCACCATCGTGCACTTCGTCAGTGCATCTTGATGTTCATAGCATCACCGCATTCAGGGGCACATAGTTGTCATCGTACTCTTCTTCCTCGCCGCCTTCCATCATAACCCCTATTTCTCCGTGCCTCGTCCAAACATTATAGTGTGGCATGAAACCCTTGTAAAGCAGGTGGGTGTGAAGGATTTTCCGGTCGAGTAAGACTTTGTATTCCCACATATAGGGCATGGACAACACATAAAACCATTCTGCTTGTTTGCCTCAGCCACTTCGAGAAAATCATGCACGCCCTTAATGTACTTTGGGAGGTGTGTCATCACCGTACATCCATTGCGGTTCATCTGCGTGCATTATATATAATTAAGTGTGTCAAAAATCATTACGAACATCATGAATAGATAATTAAGTGACCAAATTAATAGAAATTCATCATCACATAAAACCAAAGTACATACATAGTTCTCATCTAACAACATAAAGCTCGCAGAGCATCTAAATTAATTAAACCATACATTGAAACTATGTAAAACATTTCAATGCAAAAACAAATACGATCATAATCGCAACCAAGGTAACAACTGATCCAACGGCATAATGATACCAAGCCTCGGTATGAATGGCATATTTTCTAATCTTTCTCATCTTCAAGCGCATTGCATCCATCTTGATCTTGTGATCATCGACGACATCCGCAACATGCAACTCCAATATCATCTTCTCCTCCTCAAGTTTTTTATTTTTGCCTTCAAGAAATTGTTTTCTTCTTCAACTAAATTTAACCTCTCGACAATAGGGTCGGTTGGAATTTCGGTTCAACAACCTCCTAGATAAATAAAATCTATGTCACGTTGGTGGCATAATTTTCATCAACAATAAATGAACCAATAGTTATGAAAAGATAATATATACCACATCCGAATCATAGCGGGGACGAGGGCCGACGGGCGGATACCAAAACCATCGCACTATATAAGATGCAATAATAAAAGTAAGAAAATAATACAAGTATCTATCTAAACAAACAAGTAATAATATTATTCCTTTCGTAAAGAAGATAAGAACAAGAGGCTCACCACGGTGGTGCCGGCGATGAGATCGGCGCGGGTGATCGACGGCGATGAAGACGGGGACGGGGCGTGACGGGCCGCTAAACCTAGATAAATATTGAGGAAAATGGAGCTTGGCGGTCGAGCTTGGAGAGGAGAAACCTTAAGTAGTGTGGCTCGGGCATTCCATCGAACACCTTGTGTGCATAGGAGGTGAGCTAGAGCACCACCAAGCCCTCTCCCCCTCGGCCAGAAAAAACAGAGAAGTGTGCTCTGCTCTTGCGCGAGGGGCTATATATAGCCACCACCATTAGCCCCGGTTGGTGGCACGAACCGGGGCTAACGGGAAGCCTTTGGTCCCGGTTCATGCCACCAACCGGGACCAATATTGGTGGGCCAGGAGCCAGGACCATTGGTCCCGGTTCGTCCCACCAACCGGGACCAAAAGGTCCGGACGAACCGGGACCAATGGCCCACGTGGCCCGGCCGGCCCCCTGGGCTCACGAACCGGGGCAAATAGCTCCATTGGTCCCGGTTCTGGATTGAACTGGGACTAATGGGCTAAACTGGCCTAGACGAAAGCCCTGTTTTCTACTAGTGCCCCTTGGCCCATAAGGTCCCCCAACGCTGGCCGGGGCCTCCGAAACCCCTTTCGGACACGCTGGTCATCACCTGGTACCCCCAGAACAATTCCGGACTCCAATACCCTTCGTCCAAAATATCGATCTTCACCTCCGGACCATTCCATAGTTCCTCGTCACGTCCAAGATCTCATCCGGGACTCCGAACAACCTTCGGAACCACATACTATTTCCCATAACAACTCTAGCATCACCGAACCTTAAGTGTGTAGACCCTACGGGTTCGGGAACCATGCAGACATGACCGAGACGTTCTCCGGTCAATAACCGACAGCGGGATCTGGATACCCATGTTGGCTCCCACATGTTCCACGATGATCTTATCGGATGAACCACGATGTCAAGGATTCAAGCAATCCTGTATGCAATTCCCTTTGTCAATCGGTATGTTACTTGCCCGAGATTCGATCGTCGGTATCCCAATACTTTGTTCAATCTCGTTACCGGAAAGTCTCTTTACTCGTTCCGTAACGCATGATCCCGTGGCTAACTCATTGGTCACATTGAGCTCATTATGATGATGCATTACCGAGTAGGCCCAGGGATACCTCCCCGTCATACGGAGTGACAAATCCCAGCAGTGGCGGAGCTACACCCCAGGCCTGGGGGGCCTTGGCCCGGGGCGTGGCGTGTGCAGCCTTCGTGGAATGTGGTGTTTTAGGTACTGTTGATCACTGTAGATCAATGCAGGTATGAAGACGGCCCGGGGCTCAGTGCTAACCTGGCTCCGCCCCTGAATCCCAGTCTCAATTCGTGCCAACCCAACAGACACTTTCGGAGATACCTATAGTGCACCTTTATAGCCACCCAGTTACGTTGTGACGTTTGGTACACCCAAAGCATTCCTACGGTATCCGGGAGTTGCACAATCTCATGGTCTAAGGAAATGATACTTGACATTAGAAAAGCTTTAGCAAACGAACTACATGATCTTGTGCTATGCTTAGGATTGGGTCTTGTCCATCACATCATTCTCCTAATGATGTGAACCCGTTATCAATGACATCCAATGTCCATGGTCAGGAAACCATAACCATCTATTGATCAACGAGCTAGTCAACTAGAGGCTCACTAAGGACATGTTTTGGTCTATGTATTCACACATGTATTACGGTTTCCTATTAATACAATTATAGCATGAACAATAGACAATTATCATGAACGAGGATATATAATAATAACCATTTTATTATTGCCTCTAGGGCATATTTCCAACACCGAGGGGTTACCGGAACCCCCCGGGGGCTTAATGGGCTATAGTGGGCCTTAGTGGAGAAGAGGAGAGGCGGCTAGGGCAGGGGGCGCCCCCCCCCCCCTTTCCTTCCTCTCTCCCTCCTCTTTCCCCCCTTCTCCTAATCCAACAAGGAAGGGAGGGAGTCCTACTCCAGGTGGGAGTAGGACTCCTCCTGGCGCGCCTCCTCCTGGCCGGCCGCACCTCCCCCCTTGCTCCTTTATACACGGGGGCAGGGGGGCACCCTAGAGACACAACAATTGATCGTTTGATCTTTTAGCCGTGTGCGATGCCCCCCCTCCACCATAGTCCACCTCGATAATACTGTAGCGGTGCTTAGGCGAAGCCCTGCGTCGGTAGAACATCATCATCGTCACTACACCATCGTGCTGACGAAACCCTCCCTCAACACTCGGCTGGATCGGAGTTCGAGGGACGTCATTGAGCTGAACGTGTGCAGAACTCAGAGGTGCCGTGCGTTCGGTACTTGGATCGGTCGGATCGTGAAGACGTACGACTACATCAACCGCGTTGTCATAACACTTCTGCTTTCGGTCTACGAGGGTAGGTGGACACGCTCTCCCCGCTCGTTTCTATGCATCACCATGATCTTGCGTGTGCGTAGGAATTTTTTTGAAATTACTACGTTCCCCAACAGTGGCATCCGAGCCAGGTTTTATGCGTTGATGTTATATGCACGAGTAGAACACAAGTGAGTTGTGGGCGTTACAAGTCATACTGCTTACCAGCAATGTCATATTTTGGTTCGGCGGTATCGTTGGATGAAGCGGCCCGGACCGACATTACGCGTACGTTTACGTGAGACTGGTTCTACCGACGTGCTTTGCACATAGGTGGCTGGCGGGTGTCAGTTTCGTCGATGGATCCCTTGAAGTTGAACAGACGACTGAACTAATCATTGTGCATCTGAAGTTGTGGAATAATTACCTGAGCATCAGAACCGTGCGCATTTGACTGTACGTGCTGTCATACTGGAATGTACCGTGTACGTGTACAACCTACCATAGAACGTAGTACGTCAAAAGAAATGTACTACTACATACTACCTAGCTGGTAGCTCTTTGGACCTTGCAGGCGTTCATCAATTTCTCCTTTCAGATCAATAGTAGCGGCAGGCCCCATGCATGGCCCTCCCTGAGCAGGGAGGGGGTATAATCGAGCCACAGTTTGTACGTACTCCTCATTGAATTTTGCCTGGCTTGCATGTATGGGGTGCCTGGCTGGCAATGGCATCGATCACCAGACAATAAGTTTAAGTAACCGTGGCCCATATATTATACGGCAATTTAATTATATACCGAATTAACAAGACATGGGTGATAAACATTTTTTGAGTTTCAACCACTTTTTGTCAATGTTATAGTCACTTTTAATATTTTGGGTTTTTGTTTGCTTTTAATGTTGCATTTTTTATCGATTTGTATTTTCTTGAAGTTTTGTATTTTTCGCAACTGCAAAGAAAAAGCGCACTTGAATTTCAGTTGTGGACACCAAATTCGACTGAAACTCATCTATGCCCTAGATAGCCCCTTAAATACATTTACTGGTTTCTATCAAATATTTGCTTTGCTTCTTTCACATAAAAAAGAGCGCATGGAGAAACCAGCTGCGAAAATAAATTTGTGCACCTGGCATGCCTCACGTGTACTCTAATAGGTAGGACCAACTTATTAGAACATGTCTGTGGCGAATTGATTAATCTCAATATGTTGTGCCGGCTCAGTCTCTCGTAGGTGCTCATAGTGGTAGGATGTGCGTTTATGCATTCTTAGGGACGAGTGTATGTGCATACGCTTAAGCGTCTGTGTGTGTACTGTGTTCAGAAAAAGAACATACTAAAAAAAATTAAATGCTAAAGTTGTGGTACAAGTTTTGCTAAATTGGATAAGACAGGGGAATATCTCTTAAATATAGCAATTCTTGTCAAAATTTTCAAAGAAGATGAAACCTAGAATTTACAAAGAAAAACTATATCGGGCACGTAGTTAGAAAAACCCAAAATAAGTGTAACCCAGTAATGAAATTCCTTGAATTGAATAGACCATGTGAAAGCTTTGAGAAAGACACGGAATTAAATCAGAGTATATAATCCAACCACCTAATTACTCACAAAACTACACGGACTATAAACCCGTATGAATCTGGGCAGCAGCAGGTCTCTGCAGGGTGGTCCACAGTACATGACGATCAATGACAAGGAAGAAAGAAATGAAGATTAGTTGGCAATCCTGTCCGCTATAGCCAACAACAGTTGTTTCCCTGTGGATACTGATTTGGCCCTCTCACTCTCAGGCAGCGATGATGAGAGGAAACTTATGGGTAGCTGACCCACAGAAGCATCTCAACCCCACGCCATTTAGGGCAGATGCATGGGCAGATTTTATTCATTCACGGAGGCCCTCTAATTTCGCTCTTCCATGCAAAAAGAGCCAAGGGAAACGTCAAAAAATTGGAGGGAAATGTACTTTGAATTTCGAATGTACTCCTAGGTACGTACTCATCTACATTCATTCATTGCTTGATTGATTTTGGTTCTTCCATCATTTTGCTGGGCTGACAGCGGGCACCACACTTCTGTCCCTCTTGTCTTCCTAGATAGCTATCGGGTACTACTACTGGTCTATTGTCTAGTTAAGGCGTAGAGCTAACTTGTTTGTTTCGTTATGTCGCCACTAACCTCACTTTGATTAACCTGGTAACAAACAAAAAATACCACAAGGTAAATCAAAGGGTAGCAATGGCCATGCATGCATGTGCCCAAGGAGGTCTGTGCAGAGGCAGAGAGGGATCTAGAGGCCGAAAGAGCCTAGCTGCTTTTGACACTAGCTGTGTGCCTCTGTTGGTGAAAAAAGCTTCATTTTGACTTCAAGGCAGATAGATCTTACAGTGATGGCAGAAGTCACACTGAAACACAGAGGCTCCAGGTTTGTTTCTCTCTTTCTGCCACTGTAATCCTGGTCTGCACATCTGACCAGTGGCTAGAGATCGAACATCGCAACATACAAATAAACAGCAAAGATTATGCGCACACACACACATACTATATCTTATGCTCTGCGATGCAAGGGCGAGATCGGGCAGGGCATGCAGCAGGCGCGTGGTAAGCGTGCAGGAGCGTGGTGTGTCCCCCTCCGTTTGTATCACCGGACATGGAAGCATGGCGGCCATTAAAACTTTGCAGGTGAGCTTGAATGCCGGCCGACGTGGCTACGTACGTAGGTGACCAGCTGCATGCACATGCTAAAAATGGCGCCGCACGCTTCGCTTCCCTTCGATCGCGCGAGGGGGCGCATCTCCTACGTAGGTGACCAGCTGAATGCTAGCTGCCGGTGCATGCATGCCTGCGAGCTTCTGCTACGCCATAATACGTACATTTATTTGCAAATTTTATTGCTCTGTCATCTTGGATACCTGTAATTTTATTGTTCCCCCTTTTAGCCAACTTTGTCTGCTATTTGTGCTGCTATACATACGTGTGTGAAATTGTCACCACATCATCGCTAAAACTGCTTCCAAAATGGCGCGCCAGACATGATTTAGATGGTTTTGATCTTGAGGGACAGTAAGACTATGGAATTGGACTTGAGGGATCGATTTTTACATTGGCAATTGTCGAGGGACCAAAAGTTCACCTTTTATTTTTAATATATATACGCGAATATCAGAAATTTGCGAGTACAAACACCTCACATTACATCTTCTCCAAATTGATGGCTAGCTAGGCCAATGCTCAGCCTACCAGGACCTTCATGGTGACTGGCGTGTGGGCCTCCCCGGGGTTGCAACCTTGCTGGCGTTGTTTGGTGTTCGATTAGCGGGTTTTTTTTAGTCTGATTAGCGGGTGCTTGACTACGTAATATTTTTTTTGCATGGTGTAGTATTATTGTTGTTAGCCAGGAGCTGCTATAACACTCTGCTAGGCCGGCCCATAACTCCCGCGTTTAGAGCTCCAGCTTGAGGAAGAAACTGACGTTTTCGCTTTGAAAAAAAAAACAGCTTGTAGATTTAAATTTTAAAAATCATTCATTAATTCAAAAAATGGAAGAAAAAACCCTTTTCCTTCCTTGAATGATTCAGTTATAGTTTGTTCACGATTCTGATTTCTGTCACACTAGTAATTTCTTTTCATCCAAAAGGGATTTATAGATCAATACATGAGACTGCACGCCATGCATGTAAACGCGTACGTGCTCATATCTGACCATACACACGATACCATAGTGTTCATGTAAGGACTAAACAACCCGGCGAAGAGGAAGGCGGTGAAGGAGTTCATAGACACCACTAAGACTAGCCTAGTTTGCCTACAAGAAACTAAAATGGATGTAATCGATACCTTTATTGTTATGCAATGCTTGGGCCCGTCCTTTGACGGCTTTGCGTACTTGCCGGCGGTGGATACTCGTGGAGGCATCCTCTTGGCATGGAACTCCTCGGTGCTCGAAGTTCAAAACTTGCAGATGGACACTAACTTTCTCACGGGCGAGGTCTACCCAAAGGTGGGTATGCATTGGTGGATTTCCGTTGTCTATGGACCTCAAGGAGACGCGAGGAAAACGAACTTCTTGGTGGATTTGGTGCAGAGAAGGGCGCTCTGCCCGGGACCATGGATGGTGCTTGGTGATTTCAACATGATCTTGAGAGCTTCGGAGAAGAATAACTCAAACATCAACAGGAACATGATGAACAAATTCCGTCAGTTTGTGGACGACCATGAGCTTAAGGAGCTCTATATGCACGGTCGACACTACACTTGGACTAATGAGAGAGACAACCCCACGCTAACCAAAATTGACAGAGTTCTCGTCACGGTGGATTGGGAGCTGAGTTACCCGGAGAGCCTGCTACAAGCCCTGTCGACCGGTGTCTCGGATCACGCGCCTCTCTTCCTAACTACTTGTGCGCATCTTGCACATAAGAAACGGTTCCGTTTTGAGCTGTACTGGACCAAATTGGAAGGGTTTGAGGACGCGGTAAAGGAGGCGTGGAAGTGTGACGTTACAAGAGGTTGGATGCATTGTTCAGAAATGCCGGGGCTGCGTTGCAAGCTTGGGGACAGAGAAAAACGGGTAATGTGAAGCTACTTATGGCAGTGGCTACGTGGGTGATATTTAGGCTTGACAAAGCCCTCGACCATCGACAATTGTCGCCTCTGGAGACCTGGCTCAGGCGCACGCATAAGCTCTGCCTTCTTGGCTTGGCCTCTCTGGAGCAAACGATCGATCGGCAGCGATCACGCTACCGCTGGCTCAAGGAAGGGGATGCCAATTCAAAATTCTTCCAAGCTGTTGCGAATGGTCGGAGAGCCAAAAACCTCATCCCCCATGTGAAGCAAGGAGAGGAGATCATAACTGACCAGAGCAGAATGGGAGAGGCTTTCTCGGACGCTTTCCAGGCGCTCATCGGTACTGCCAATGCGAGGCCTTACACCCTGGACCTGGACTTCTTGGGCATCGAGGAGAAGAACCTGAATGATCTGGAGGTCATCTTCTCGGAGGAGGAAGTGTGGGCGGTGATCAAAGAGCTACACCCCGACCGTGCCCCCGGTCCGGACGGCTTCATCGGAAAGTTCTACCAATGCGCTTGGCCAGTGATCAAGAGGGACATCATGGCGGCCATCATGAAGCTCTATGTTGGAGATGGAAGAGGATTTGCCAAGTTGAACAGAGCTCTCACTGTCCTGATCCCTAAAAAAGCTAATGCGGAGCTTGTGAGTGACTTCCGGCCGATCAGTTTGCCTCATAGCATGTCCAAGATCTTCGCTAAACTGTTGGCGATAAGAATTAGACCGCGAATGAAGGATCTTGTCACCTTCAACCAATCAGCCTTCATAAAGGACGGTGTTTGCACGATAACTTTCTCCTTGTCAGACAAGTGGCCAAGAAGATTGCGTCGAGGAAGTGCAAAGGTGTATTTCTCAAGCTGGACATCTCTCGAGCCTTTGATTCCCTTGCTTGGCCTTTCTTGTTCGAGATGCTCAAGGCCAAAGGTTTTGGACAGAAGATGATCAAGTGGTTGTCAATCCTTCTGCAATCGGCGTCCTCCCGCATTCTGGTGAATGGCCAGCCTGGAAGGAGCATCACACATGCGCAAGGGCTTCGCCAAGGGGACCAGTCTCCCCGCTTCTTTTTGTTATTGCAATGGATGCTCTCACTGCGGTGGTTACCAAAGCTACGGAGGATGGGGTGTTAAGCTCATTCAGAGGGATTTCGGCAGTTCAACGCATCTCCATATACGCCGACGACGTTGCTTTCTTCATTCGCCCATCGCTCCTGGATCTGCAATTTGTTCGGAAGGCGTTGTGGGTTTTTGGTGAGGCATCAGGTCTGAAAGTTAACTACGGCAAGTCAACGGCTACCATCTTCAGAGGGGAGCAAGAGGATAAGGACAGGGTCACTAGACTGCTCCAGTGCGCCCTCGCTGACTTTCCTTTGAGGTACATTGGGCTCCAGCTCACCACTCGCCACTTGACCAGGAACGAATGGCAACCTTTGTTGGATATGGTCAAAAAAATGGCGCCCGGCTGGCAGAGGGGCTTCATACAGAGGGCTGGGCGCCTGGAGCTGGTCAAATCGGTCTTGTCAGCCAGGACAGTTCACCAGCTGCTTATCCTGAACGAGCCTGATTGGGTTTTCGAGGAGATTAACACATGGATGCGCTCCTTCTTCTGGGCTGGCAAAGACAAAACAAACGGTGGACAATGCTTGGTGGCTTGGAACACGATTTGCAGACCCACAATCTTTGGTGGATTGGGAGTGAAGAATCTGAAACTGCAAGCTTTGGTGCTTAGAGTTAGATGGGAATGGCTTAGTTGGGTTGACAAGGATCGACCATGGAGCAATCCGGCGTTGATGGTGGATGATGAGGCAAGGGAAGTGTTCGATAGTCTAGTCGGCATTGAGGTGGGCAGGGGCGACCGGGTGCTCTTCTGGCGCGACAGATGGATACATGGATTCAGAGCACAAGATATCGCTCGAAACATTCAGAATATGGTCCAAACTAGGGTGGTCAACTCGCGAACGGTTGAGCAAGCTTTGGAGGGAGAGAGGTGGGAGCATGACATAATTGGGAACATGACCTTCACGGCCCAAATGCAGCTGATGCACCTTAGACATGCGATAGCCACTGTCCAGAGAGATGCCGAGGGGGAGGACAAGTTCTCCTGGCCTTGCTTCGGGGAGGAGGGTGTTTATTCGGCAAAGGCCACCTACGCCAGACTTTGCCAAGGGCTGATTAGGGCGCCGGCGGCCACATGCATCTGGAGAAGCCTAGCTCCCCTTAAGCTCAAGATTTTCATGTGGTTAGCCTCTCAACACAGGATTTGGACTTCGGATCAAAGAGCTCGCCACGGACTACAAGACCAGCCTTCGCCTTGCTTCACATGTCTACAGAGCGAGGACGATGCGGAGCACATTCTTGTGCAGTGTGTGTATGCGCAAGAAGTGTGGTCCTCTTGCATGGCTGAACTACAACTCCCAATCTTGGCGCCGACGGTCGACGACACCATCGTGGAATGGTGGATTCAAAAACGTAGGAGCGTGCGGCCGAGCGAGAGAAGAGGTTTTGACAGCTTGGTCATTTGCACGACTTGGATGCTATGGAAGCAACGCAACGCTCGAGTCTTCAACAGGAGGGAGCAACAAGTGCAAGCTAGGGACCTGGTTCGCGCAATCTTAGATGAGCTTAAAGAGTGGAACTTAGCGTTCAATGGTGTTGGAGGTTTACAACGTTTTGTGAGGCATTAGCCTAGGGTTTTTAGTTGGAGTGGGTGCTCTCATGTTGGTGTTCGCATCAACATGTGGATTCTTGTAAATTGTGTTCTTCCTCTTCTATAAATATACGGTACGCGATTGCGTACTCTTGAAAAAAAATGTAAACGCACAGTTGATCACAAAAAAGATGAACATCAGAGACTGGACTTTTGTCGTCGAGATGTTGAAAGGTTTGGTTGTGTGGCTAGTGTTTAACGAGTTTTTATGGATTGTATCTCATGTTTTTATTTATTTATATGATCTATGAAGCGTTACTGCTTATATAGCAGATGATGTTTAAACAAATATGTGATGCTTGTGGTGTTTGATTGATCAAAGTAAATTTCAGCTTACGGCATGCCGGGCTTTGGTAATTCGCTAGCCCTTTCACTGACTGGTGGTGCATTTAGAAAAAATGCGAGATGACTAGTGGTGCATGCATGTATACCCGTACTCGGTCTTTCTCAAAAAAGAAAAACGTGAATTGTCTTTGCTACCTTATCTTTGTGATCCACTTACTTGGCACTAAGAAATTAGATGGCCGTCCTCTTGTACAAGAAAAATGAAAAAGATTAACCTGCTTTGAACAAAATTCTCCTGTCGCAGTGGCTCTGAAATTGACGCGGATCATGCAGAAAGGAAACGATGGGGCTTGCTGCAGGCTGGGCAGCGCAGCGCGCCAGGGTCCATCTGACGGCTGACATTGGGTGTGGGATGATCGAGATGCACCGGAAATTATTAGGGCCCTGTCCCACGGTTCAGCTCACTGTGCAGGGCCGCACAGCCCACCTGTCAGTGTTTCCACACAGCCCGGTATGTGGCATGCATGACACGGCCACATGAACCATTTACCTTCCTACTAACTCCTATTTGCATCACCATTTTTTTCACAACTCCTTTGCAAGTTGTGACATTGGATTCCTACATCGTCATTCATTCTGTTTTAAATTTGGTCTGTAAGAGCATCTCCGCAAAAAACCTGTTAGCGCTTGCGGCTGGCTTGGCTGGTTTTATGCGCCCGTCTCTTGGCTCAAAGAGTCGTGCTGAAAATGAATGCAGCTAGCACGCTCCACAACAGCGCTAAAATGCAGCGCTCGCGGCTAGAAATGTATGCATTTTTAAAAGTTGAAATTAAAAAAAAAACTAGATAGATTGCATAGATTAAACGATACAAAGGTATTTTACATCCGAAACATAGATTGCATAAAATAAAAACGACAAACGATAAACATAGATTGCATTAACAAAAAAAACTACTCTAAGTCGCTATCATCATCACCACTATCATCCTCGGCAGTGTCGTCCAAGGTAGATAGCCAGATGTCCAGCCACCGCTCATCGTTCGGCGTGAAGAACGACCGCCCACCTGCTGCAACGAGGTCGGACTGCGCATTCGCCAACGCCTTCCGCCGACGCCTGTCCAACCGCGACGCGCGGGCGCTTTGCGTGTCCTTCTCGCGGCGCCTTGCCCAGAGGCTTGCTCGTAGGCGACGTCCTCCGGTGGCGCTGGCGCCAGTCCGCCATGACCTCTCGTCCTCTGGCGACGAGGAGGCGGCGTTGCCGCTTCGGCGTGTTCGCACGGTCTCCCGCCGTGTTCGAGCGAGGCGAGGGGCGAGGTTGAGCGCTTGCTCGAGCGTGTACACATCTTGGAAGTTCATCTGGCCGCGCGGCCGGCCTAGGCACCACGCCGCCGCGTCGTACGCGTGGGTGGCCTGTCGCGCCGTCCCGTACGTGCCGAGGGCGAGCCGGAGTTCCCGGACGCCCGCGGTAGCCGGACGCCTCGGCGGTGCGGCGGCATGGCGGCGTCGGTGGCGGGGCGCCGAGCGGCGCATGGCGAGAGGGAGGGAGAGGGAAGAGTGTGTGGAGAAAGCGCGTGGGCTGGCTGGCGGGCGCGCCAAATCTTCTTGTGCGCTGGCGCCTGGCGCGTCTGGCGCATGCAAGCGGTTCCAGCGCTTGTTTCCCGCGTCGCTGGAGCTGCCAACCGCCCGCCGCTTAAAGCTGCATTTACAGCAGGCGTCGTTGGGGCGACTGTTGGAGATGCTCTAATGACGTGACCTGATTCAAGTCAGATTCGGTTGGCCGAGCGAAAACAGGAAGCCCCCGCGTCATCCTCCCCAGGGCGACTCGGGCGGCGGCGCATCTCGTCACCGCAACGCCACCTCCCCCACCACCGGCTTCCCTCCCCCTCGCCGCCTCCCAACAACCTCCGTCGGGCAAAGCCCCACGCGGATCCGGCGGCGGGGCTCTGGTGCGCCGAAGCGGCCGGTCTACGAGCAGGGGGCTCGTGTGGCGGCGGCGGTGCGCGTCGCTCCACCCGGCGCGCCGCTCGTGCTCCGGGAGCGGCGGGAGGGCGGCGGTGCTCACGGCCGGCTGGTGCTGCGCCCCCGTGCCCCGCTTTTGTGGGTCGCGCGTCGACGCGTCGCCTCTCAGATTCGGCGGGATGGCCTTGCCTGCGGTGCCTCCATCGGCGCGTGTGGCGAGCGGTCAGTCCCTCCGGCCGTGAGGGCGGCCTCTTGCTGCGGCGGGGTCATCTGCCTCGGCTGTGGACGGCGGGCGGGTCTGGGTGTGCGTTGCCATCGGCGGCGGATCTGATGGTCGTTGCTCTCTCCCGCGAGCTGGGACTCGGAATGGGGGCGGATGAGCGCGCCGGTGTTCTACGCACGTGGTGTGCGGCGGGCTAGGCGTGCAGCAGGTGCGGTTCTCACTCGTCCCCGGTTCTTTCTCCCGATCTGGAGGCTCCGCACGGGGCGGCGGTCTCTGTTCGTGGGCTGGCAGCGAGTGCTTCATCTGCTTGTGTGGATTTGGCTTTGGGGTGGACTAGCAGGCTACAAGTTTTTGGGTCGCGCACACTGCCGGCTAATGCCGGGCTCCGATTTCGGTCGAAGCCAACGACGGCGGTGCCTGTGGGCACCGTATCCTTGTTGAAGGCGTCGTGTCGCGGTGCTCGTCTTCCCTCCTGTCTGCTCCGGAGGAAACTTTGGATCCCGGTCTCCCGGATCAGGCGATGGTGACGCTCAAACGTCACATTCCCTCCATGGGCTTCGTCTTTGAGCTTGCCTTGGCTAGGGTGACCAGTGGCTCGAGGTGGTTCCATTGATGGTTCGTGCGTGTGATGGCGGCGGAGAAGTGGTGCTCTGTCTTTGTGACCTTGGCTCGGCCATGCCCTGAAATGGGGGTGATTCTTTTGTCGGAAGCCGGGTTAGCGAGGTGTGGTCCTATATTGGATTTCCTCGTTCCCACCTCTCCCCTTTCGGGGTGTTGTTGGGTGGCGACCAGACGGCCAATGTTCAAGGCGCTTCGCCTTGCTTGGTCAGATGAAGATAAAAGTTGGCGTCCTCCTTAATGCTGGTTGTGCTGATGAGCTTGAGGTGGTGGTGGTGCGGCCGGTTTGGGGTCGACGGTGGTTGGGGCCACTCTCTGGCGGTGTTCTTCTTGTGTTCATGCTCCTGCACTCTTTGGTGTGTCTCTGCTTGGTGATGTCAAGCGACTTTGGCAATGGCACACAGGTGCGGTGGCGTCTTCTCGGCCTCGCGTAGCCTTTCGAAGGTGCCCCGCAGCGCAGATGGTGATGCGGCGTTGTGCAGTCCCGGATACGCGGAGCCTTTCGATTGTGCAACGGTACAGTGTCATGTGCTTGTCTGCTTGGCGATGCCGACTTTGCCTACGGGACACAGGCGTTGTGGCGTCATCTCGGCCTCACGTGACCTTTCGAATGCACCCCCGACGCAGGTGGTGTCGTGGCGTTGTGCGATCTCGGTTGCGCAAAGCCTCAAATTGCGCCGACGGTGCAGTGCCATGGCTTGGTCTCGGCTGGCCAATTCCGTTCGGTCTCACTGGTGGTGCTTTGTGTTGTGTCAGGGCGTGTCTTCCCTCTTTGTTCTCCCCTGTTATATGTTGTGGTGTGTGTTGTTTTTTGTTTTATCTCTTCTCCTCCTGTGCCCCCTGTAATTCTGGTTCACTTGAACTCATCCTACAAAAGGCTGCAAAGCCTTATATGCAAATGAATACAATTCAGGTGGGGGAGTTCTCTCCCTTCCCGGTGAAAATTCAAAAAAAAAAATTTGGTCTGTAATCAATTCTTCAATTGTTTTTGCAGCAGTACTAATTACGCAAGAAAATCTGTTGAATATATATAGTTTTCTAGTCGGTGGCAAGAGGACAGATCCATGCATGTGTACAGAAAGCACCCAGCGATGCAAAAATTGATGGGATCATGGGAGCCATCTGCTCTAACAAGCAATACACATGGCGGCAATTAACCATACTTGTCCTTGCTACTCTATAGCAATACAGATCATGCATGCATCGCCCTAGTAGCTAGTACTACTAGTCTATAGCAATACAGAAGAACATGCCTTGGAGACTAGCTAGATTAACTTCACTGTGCTGCTGTAAACATCCTTCTGCACCACCTGTATGCAACTGTAGGTAGGTAGGACGAGCAACATTCTACTCACTAGTACTAGTAATTAAGTATTACATTAATCACCGTCCATAAACAACTGTAGAGCAGAGGGCAGAGCACGGTGGAGCGAAATTAACCCTGGTGCAGTGAAAATTCATGCGCCGGCCCCTGCAGCCTGCCTGCCTGCCGGCTTTCTTCTGCTTCTTGCCGCTCCTCCACTGGTGGAAAAAAGGCCTTTGGTCGCGGTTCGCAACTGCCATTAGTCGCGGTTGCGCAACCGCGACCAAATAAGCGCGACTAAAGCCCCCCACCTTTAGTCGCGGCTGCTTAAGAACCGCGACTAACGGCCCGCCCCGCGTGGGCCAAAGGTGACCGTCAGGCGGAGGACCTTTAGTCGCGGTTCTTCGCCAACAGCGATTAAAGGCCGCCACAGGTTTAGGGTTTTAGCCCCCCTAAACCTGTTTTCTGTTTAATTTGTATTGTTTTATTTCTTTTGTGCTTTATTTTAATTTTGAAGAAGTTTCATATATTCTACGGTACTACATACATGCATATGAATGTACAATTTCAAATAAATTTGAAATTATAACCAAAAAGAATTCAAGAGGAATATACAATATATATTCAATATCATCGGATGACCATATACAATTTTGAACAAGTTTCCATACATGATTTAATCCATATAAAGTTCTACGTCCTCGTAATAGTGTTCTCCTTTAGGATGGAGGACTTCCTGCTGAACCATCCAGCTAGTTCCTCTTGAAGTGGTCGGAAGCGAGCTTGGACTAAGCATCCACTGAGGTTATTCCTCCGAGCATTGGTATCACTCGAACCCGCCAGAGGTGTATCTCCGGATCATCTCACGACATAGTATCCACATAGATTGGTCTCCGTGGCTGAATATCCCCAGCATTCTTAGCCTTTGACCTTTTGAATTCTAGCTCTTTTTGAATTCACCGACCTTTGTATCTACGAACCGTCTCCAAACCCTACGAGGCAAAGAAAATTAAATGAACAAGAGAGTTATTAGTTACTTAATATTAGGAAATGAACGAAATAGGCCGATCGATATAGAGCGCAAATGAATGAAAATAATTACTCTGCAGCATTCTTCTCATGTCGCCCCAAAGCTTTGGATCCATATTCAGAGAGTCGTGGACGAGACATTCGAGGTGTTAACTTTAATTACTAGCAGAATCCGGTGGAACCTGCGGACACGATACATGCACAGACGTCATGCATAACTCATCGATTAGCCGCCACATACCATGCATGGAGTAAACAAAGAGAATGTGCTCAAGACAGAAACACTCACCCAAAATGGTAAGGAAATAGAATATCATTTTGAGTTCCTGCTTTGTAAGAAACTGCCACAGGTCTGCCTCCACGTCGGGGGTGACGCTCCAACACATGTCCATTAACGATGTGTGGGTCAATGAACCCAACATCATGGATGTTCCTTACTCTGCATTCCTTAATCTTCATTCTGCATGTATAATAGCGGACACAACAATATAGTTAGGACATATATATAGTGCAGGCAATATGAACGAGATGGGGTAGAAATTAATAAATCACTTACGTAACGTAGCAACCGATGATAGATTTGTCGAGCTCGCGCAGATTGAAAAGCTGGAACAATTCACTCAAGTGCAATTTGTACATAGTAATGTTTGAAGTGATGCTCATGTCTAACTTCCGCATAAATATATTCTTTGGCGTTTTATTTTTATGTAACCCTTGTACCATTTCAGCAGACCTTTCATTTGTGGAGGTAGATCCTTTTCTGCGCATGAGGCTCGACGAGAGGCCCATTCTTGACATATGTAATTACTACCTCCTTCATCTGGCGCCTCATCAAGGCCTAACAGTTCACGAAGAGTAATACCTAAGTTGGCGCTTGTTCTCTCGCACTCGTTATAGTCAATCCTGTGTTGCCGCAGCTTGTATGATCTCGGGTCATCCGGATGAAGGCTTCCACTATAAGCGGGCGATCGATTGTTTACTTTGTTCCCCGAGCTGGGCAACTTGTTTCCCGCTTTTTTTACTTTCGGCCTTCTCCCGCTCTTTGTTCTCCTTGAACATGAGTGCCTGCCTGCGAAGTTCACGTGCATAGTCGTTAGGCAGATTCTTCGCGGCTTGGGACGGTGTGCTCAAAATGACTTAGCCCACTTCTTTTGCTCATCAGAAAATACTGGCTTGGGCTCGGGCTCTCTTTTCTTCTTGCAGTCCGCCTTCCATTTCTCCAAATCAGCAGCCGCGTCGCGCCGACTTCCTCGGCACTACGCTCCCAAGGCCTTGTGGGAGAGGCTTGATGATGGCTCCGTACCTTTGTGGTCTTAGGTACATAAGGGTCGGGTTAATAATCCAGGACTGCTTCGCCTCTTTGCCGTAGGTGGATTGGGGGCGGCGTCGATCACCCGCCGGACGAGGATCGGGGCGGCGGATGATCACCGCCGGACGTTAGGATGGGGCGGCGTCGGGCCGACGTGACGGAGGTGTAGGTGAACCGCCACCACCACCACCACCACCACCACCGCCACCGCCACCACCACCACCGTAGGGGGTGGACTTGTTGTCCTTGGCGCCTCGCTCGAAACTTGATAAACTTCTTTTGCCATAGAATGAAATGGCGCTTGACATCTCCAAGTCTTTTCTCCCTTGGTGTAGCAATGTCAATCTCAGTGTCCTCAAACCCTTGGACTATGTCCTCCACCGTGACACGAGCATAGCCATCTTGAATGGGGTTGTTGTGGTGGAGTGCTCCTGTAAACATGGTAAAGCACGCCGATGGCTACCTTCATGGACATGTTCCCGATAGGATAATACATATGACATTCTTTCATCTCCTTTATATCATCCACGGGTAGCGAGGAGGCTTCGGTGCAGTAATTTCGACCACCGAGGCTCCGGTGCAGTAATTCGACCACCGAGGCTCCGGTGCAGTAATTTCGATCGTCGGTGCATCCGCACCAGCCGGTGGGGCCTCCGTGGAAGCCACGCTGCTTCTCCGCTGCTGGCTTCCGAGATCCGCTGGATGATCTTCATGCTGCACCGAGCTGCATCTCTTTCGCTACTAGTACACTCATGGTTTTCTTCATCACATCCATTTCGATGCCAACCGCGCCACAACATCTGCTTCCCGATCCATCTTTCTCTTACGGCTTCAGAATCCGACGGGTCATCGCTCGGGGAACCCTATTTTCCACGGAATGTGCCCCATGCCTCGTACACGCCCTCCGTGTTCAGGATTCCCGAGGGCTTTTGTCGTAGCGTCGTTCTCTCTGTTGAACTTGATCTTCCCTGTTGAGCATCCTTCATTGCGTCAATAAGGGCTTGGGTGGGTTTAATTAATTTGCCCCGTAAACACACTCCCCTGTCTCCGGGTTCAGCGTTCCCCATGCCCGTACCACCAGCTTTTGGCCCTTGGGTCCCATCCTCCGTGCACTGGACGGATTCCTCGCGCCTCAGCTCGTTCTCCATCTTCTCCAACCTAGGCACCCAAATGCGATACCCTCCTGGCCCCATAACATGATTGTACTCCTTCTTAGCCGATTTTCCTTATTTTTTTCGATATTTGAATGAACTGCTCCGATTTCTTTTGCTTCACAAATTCTGGCCAATCATGTTTCAGTTTCTCATATTGTCCTTTGAAACCGAGTCTTGTTCTGCTTGACAAAGTCACGGGCTAGATTTTGCTTGAATTTCCGAATGCATCGGCCATCTTATGAAGAGCGAACTGTTTGACTAGCCTCCTCCTCTCCTTGTTTTCCTCAATCTTGTTACCCTCCTCATCGAATTTGTTGTATTCCGGAGGTAGAACGAAATGTTCCATAAGCTTCTTGAAGCAATCTTTTTTTGTTCTCTTATCGACAAAAGTGAAACCATCAATTCGTGCCTTCTTTGGCTCATTCCACTCTGGACGGTGATCGAGACGTTGTCTCTAACAATGGATCCGCATTGGCTGACAAACTTGGTGGCGTTCTTGCGGGGCTCCAGCTGACCTGCGGTTGTAATCGTCGACAACCTCGATGGTGCATGTTTCTCCTTGTTTCATCGTCTTGGTTGCGCCACGCTTTGACGACGCACTCGATTGTTTCGACGATCCGCCGAGGGCTAAAATAAGAAAGAGAGTCGCGCTAGTTAGTACACATATTTATTCAAATCAGTTAGTTTGTATCACCGGAGGCTCAATGTATATATATACCTCGCTACCGGAGGTGGTTGCTACTTCCATTTGAAGATCGTCGTTTATCGACGCTTGTTCGGCATCATCTTGTCGACGGCGCCCTTCATCTTCACCGTCAAGGTTCAGATAAGAAGAGATATCATCTTCTTCTTCTCCGGTCGGCACATATAGAATATCGCCGTTTATGATGCCGAACATATGTGCTTCACCGTCCGGATCATAGTTGTCCATAATCGGGTCAGCTCTATCGTCCGCCATTATGTTAGTCCTGAAAACATGTAGTAAAAACAAATTAATTAAGTGAAGAAGGGGGGCGGTGGCGGTGGCGGTGGCGAAAGGGCGGTGGCAAAAGGAGGGGGCGAGGAAGGGGTGGGAGAGGGTGTCGCGGTAGAACGCGAGACGGGTGCTCCATTAGCCGACCCGACTTTAGTCTCCACATGTATCATGTATAAGTATATAGTATATACCCGTGATCACCTCCCGAGTGATCACGGCCCGATAGTATAGCAAGGCACACGGACAAGAATGTAGGGCCACAGATGAAAGTACTAGCATCCTATACTAAGCATATAGGATTGCAGGTAAGGTAACAACAGTAGTAACAAGGACAGGCTATGCAGCAGTTTAGGAGTATCTGAAAACAGTAACATGCTATAGTACTCTAATGCAAGCAGTATAGAGAAGAGTAGGCGATATCTGGTGATCAAGGGGGGGGCTTGCCTGGTTGCTCCGCAAGAGAGAGTCGTCGACACCGTAGTCGATCACAAGGGGTACTGCGGCAATGACCTCGGGTCTCTAGGAAAAGTAACGGAATGGGAACATAATAAATAACAGAGCAATCAAAGCATAACATGACAAATGCGGTGCTAGAGGTGATCTAACGCAGGATAGGTGATCTGGTGAAGGAGGAAAACATCCGGAAAATATCCCGGTGTTTAGCGTTTTCGAGCGAGAGGGCGGGGGAAAGTGCGAGTTCGATAGGTTAGGGGGTGTGGCGGACGAACGGATCGTGATCCGGATTCGTCTCGACGTTCGAGCAACTTTCATATACAAAGTTTTTCCATCCGAAGTTACGGATTTTTTATATTAATTTTAAAAGATTTAAATCAATTTTAGGATTTATTTATATTCCCAATTTAAATCAGTAAATACTTTTGTCACATAGTGCAGTGCCAGCCACAGTGTATTACAGGTGGGGCAGGTCAAAGTCAATAGTCCAGTCAGCAGTTGACTAGGTCAACGTTGACTGGTCAATCTGGCTGGTGGGACCCAACTGTCATAGAGTAGTGTAAATTAACAGTTTAATTAATTTAATGATTAGGTGGGGGCCACATGTCATTGCCTTAGATATTTTTAAATAGGCTTTTAATGGGAATGGGTCCACATGTCATTTTCAGTTATTCCACTAAACATTTTTATTAGGTTCTAATTAGGTGATTAGGGGATGGTTTAACCGGGCGGGCCCACTGTCGCTGAGCCACACGCGGTGGTACGCCGCGATGCAAACAGAGAGCGAAGTTTCGCCACGGACATCCCCGGCGACGGCTGGATCGATGGGTGGGCTCGGCAGATTTAACGCTGGCGAGGCGCCCGAGCACGGATGCGGGTCGCTTGAGGTGGGCTGCAGAGGCGCCAGCTGCCGAGTGGAGTAGCGCTGGTTCGGCCTCAGCGGCAGGCGGCAAGGACGGCAGGCAGGTGAGGCCGTTGTGGCGGCGCGAGCGAGCGCAGGGGGTCGGGTGCGTTCACGAGGGGGGGCGAGGAAGGGCGGGAGCACCGTCGCAGGCTTCGATTGACGCTGGCGCGGGCGACGCGTTAGGGCGCAGGGCAGGGCGAGGCCGCCGCGGTAAGGCCCTAGGCAGGGGAAGGAGGACCGGGGTCCTCACCGGCGTTGGAGAGCAGGAGGCGCGGCAGAGACGAACAGGCGAGAATCGGATGTCGACGGGGTCCTCATGTATTTATAGCCCCCCTTTAGTCGCGGTTGGCGACGAGACCAGCGATTAAAGGTACCCTTTAGTCGCTGGTCGCCTCGCCCAACCGCGACTAAAGGGTTTTTGGCGGTTTTTATGCTCGCGCGCTTTCACCTTTAGTCGCGGTTGGGGAGGCGACCATGATTAAAAGGCAATTTTAGTCGCGGTTGGTCCGCCAACCGCGACTAAAGGCCGCTGCAGTTTAGGGTTTTAGCCCCCCCAAACCTGTTTTCTGTTTAATTTGTATTGTTTTCTTTTTAATTTGTATTGTTTTATTTCTTTTGTGCTTTATTTTAATTTTGAAGGAGTTTCACATATTCTACGGTACTACATACATGCATATGAATGTACAATTTCAAACAAATTTGAAATTAGAACCAAAAAGAATACAAGAGGAATATACAAATAATATGTCAAAAATAAAACTAATTCAATTCAATATGTTAAAAATACAAATAATATATCAAAAAATTCAGAAAAATAGAACTAATTCATTTCAAAATTCTAAAAATACAAATAATATATCAAAAAATTCAGAGAAGTTCTTCCCGGCCGCCTCTGTCTTCCCACAAGTTCTTCCCGGCCAGTCTTCCCGCCAGTTCTTTCCCGCCTATGTCTTCCCGCCATTTCTTCACGCCTCTATCTTCGCGCGTATCGATGCTCCTTTTATAGGCACAGCGCCGCTTCTGCTTTGTGCGCTACCCACGCGTCCTGTCTAACCTTTAGTCCCGGTTGCACCAACCAGCCGGGACTAAAGGTTAGATGACCAGCTCTGGATTCCTCTTCTTCCCGCCATTTCTTCCCTGTCTTCCCGCCTCTTTCTTCCCGCCACTTTCTTCCCACCTCCTGTCTTCCCGCTCCCATTTTTCCCGCCATTTCTCACTACATATATGTAGCCCGGCTTGGCCAGCATTATCACATCTCTACAATCTCTCATCACTCTCTCATGGCTTCCACCGCACCCACTCTAACCTACCAGCAGGTGGAGGAGCTTTGCGCCTCGAACTACCCTTGTCCACGGGCTACAAGGTCCCCACCGGCTGGAGCCTAAGCGCCCGGCGTGCAGTCCCTCCCATCCTCGTGGTATCTTGCGCGGGCGGCCATCACGAACCACTACTACCTCGACCTCACGCCGAGCAGCGGATGAATCTCACCGGCATCTCGATAACCAGCATACTTGGGACGCCTTCTTCATCAATCGGCGTGAGAGGGCGCCGCCAGTATGAGGAGGACGGTCGCCTCCTGGGAACTTCCATGAGGCCGGCCGTCGGCTATGGTGGTATGGCGGACTCTGCAGAGCGCCATGGACTACATCACGGCGGCGATATCCCCGCTGCGCTACCCTCGATTCGAACCCACGCCGCCCGACGACGGCGGCAACTTAGAAGGCGGCGACTACCAAGACAACGACGACGGCGGCAACTTAGAAAGCGGCGACTACCAAGACAACGACGACGGCGGCTATGAAGACTACTTAGTATGCATATTATACGCCTAGGCAGGAGTATGACTAAATCACTCCAAATTTCATGTATCATCAGTGGTATCTCGAATCATTCGAAAATGGACACCAAACACATCATGGGTAATATAATTCACATGATCCATTCAACAAAGTTTGGTACAATAAATTATTACACATCATTTCTTCCCTTGTGTCCCTGCTTGCTTACGATTGTGCCGTATCCATGGAGCATCCTCATCATTTAACTTAATGCTTGGGTCGGTGTTCACTTTGAAGGGCGGAATTTCAGCAAACATATTATAATCTTCTGACATGTCTGTCTTGTCCTCCACTCCCACGATGTTTCTTTTCCTGAAAGAACAATGTGGCGCTTTGGATCATCGCATGATGTCTTGATCGTTTTCTTATCTTTCCGTTTCCTCGGTTTGCTACTCAAGTCCTTCACATAGAAAACCTGAGCGACATCTTTCGCTAGGACGAATGGTTCGTCAAGGTAACCAAGATTGTTGAAATCCACCATTGTCATTCCGTATTGCTGGTCCACCTTTACCCCACCTCCTGTTAGCTTGAACCATTTGCACGGAACAAAGGGACCTTAAAGGAGGGTCCATAGTCAAGTTCCCATATCTCCTCTATGTAACCATAATATGTGACCTGATGCCCATTCTCGGTTGCTGCATCAAAGCGGACACCACTGTTTTGGTTGGTGCTCTTTTATCTTGGGCGATCGTGTAAAATGTATTCCCATTTATCTCGCACCCTTGGAAAGTCGTTATAGTCGAAGATGGTGTCTTGGCCAACATGTACAGCTGATCTACAACATCATTGTCATTCATTAAATGTTTTCTCAACCAACTGCGAAAGTCTCCATGTGGGCCTTCCTAATCCAGGATTCAGCTTCCCGGTTGTCGAACGTAAAATATTCTTGTGTTTCTCAAAGCACGGAGCCACCAAGCTGGAATTGGTCAAGACAAAGGTGGTGTGCTTCATCAGAGAATGGCCGTCCATACATATCGTTGATTTCCTTCCGATCGTGTTTTTCCACTTAGTCTCCCCTCGTGCGCGATCGAGGAAGACCAATCGGCTTAAGGTCAGGAACAAAGTCAACACAAAACTCAATTACCTCCTCATTTCCATAGCCCTTGGCGATGCTTCCTTCTCGCCTAGCACGGTTACTTAACATATTTCTTTAATACTCCCATGAACCTCTCAAGGGGAACATATTGTGTAGAAATACAGGACCGAGAACGAAAATCTCTTCGACTAGGTGAACCAGGAGGTGCGCCATAATATTGAAGAAGGATGGCGGAACACCAACTCGAAACTCGACAAGACATTGGATCACATCGCTCAGAACGTGGTAGAACTTCTGGATTGATTACCTTCTGAGAGATTGCATTGAGGAATGCACATAGCTTCACAATGGCTACTCGAACATTTTCCGGCAGGAGCCCCCTCAAAGCAATCGGAAGCAATTGCGTCATAATCACGTGGCAGTCGTGAGACTTCAGGTTTTGGAACTTTTCTCCGCCATGTTTATTATTCCCTTTATATTGGACGAGAATCCAGACGGGACCTTCATACTGCTCGGGCATTCAAAAAGATGACCTTCTCTTCTTTGGTCAGAGCGTAGCTGGCACGACCTTGAAACCATTCCGGATGCCGGTCATCAGGGTCTTTCAAACGTTGCTGGTCCTGCCGTGCTTCCTTTGTATCATTTGTCTTCCCATACACGCCCAAGAAGCTTAGGAGGTTCACGCAAATATTCTTCATAACGTGCATCACGCCGATTGCAGAGCGGACATCTAGGACTTTCCAATATTCTAGCTCCCGAATATAGATTTCTTCTTCCACATGGCTGCGTGCCCGTCAGCTCCCTTCGAACTGATTGTCCGCCAGACCCTTTCCAAAGATGACTTTCAAATCCTTGACCATATCAAATACCTCAGCACCAAGGTCGTTCCGCGAGCTTCGCCGGTGATCTGCCTTGCCGTTGTAATGCTTGCCTTTCTTTCATCTTGGATGAATTTTGGAAGAAATCGACGATGCCCAAGGTACACGTTCTTCTTACAATTTGGCAAATGTACACTTTCAGTCTCATGTAAGCAGTGCGTGCATGCATTGTATCCCTTATTTGACAGTCCCGAAAGGTTGCTAAGAGCAGGCCAATCGTTGATGGTTACTAAAAGCAACGTCAGAGGTCAAATTCCTCTTGTTTGTGCTCATCCCACACGGACACCACCCCACAGCTGTAAAAGTTCATCAACTAATGGCCTTAGGTACACATCGATGTCGTTGCGGGTTGCTTCGGACCTTGGATGAGCACGGCATCATAATGAACTTCCGCTTCATGCACAACCAAGGAGGAAGGTTGTAGATGCATAGAGTCACGGGCAGTGCTATGGCTGGAGCTCTGCCGCCAAAAGGATTCATGCCATCCGCATTTAGAGCAAATCTTATGTTCCTTGCGTCACCTGCAAAATCTTTGAACCATCTGTCGATCTTTCTCCATTGCGCTCCATCTGCGGTGTGTCTCAACTCCCGTCCGACTTACGGTCCTCTTTGTGCCTTCGCAACAACTTGGCATGCTCTTTGTTCCTGAGCAGACATTTCAACCGTGGTATTATAGGAGCATACCACATCACCTTGGCGGAACCCTCTTCCCGGGTTTCGCCCTCAACATCGTCACCGTGGTCATCGCCTCGATCTTATAACGCAATGCAGTGCATACCGGCATTCATTCAAATTCTCGATTCACGCGGTAGAGGATGCATCGTTGATGCATGCATGTATCTTCGTAACCTCTAAACCTAGAGGGCGACAACCTTCTTTGCTTCAGACGATCTTGGCGGGCAACTCGTTATCCTTTGGAAACATATTCTTCAACATTTTCAGCAAGTTTTCAAATGCCGAGTCAGCTACACCTGCCTCGCCTTCCATTTCAGCAAATCCGAGTGCAGCCCAGCTTTTTCAGACCATCATCGCATCCGGGTACAGCGCCTTTCGTGATCCTCTAACATGCGATCCAAATTCTCCTCTCCTTTTCAGTTTCGCAGCGTCTCCGTGCATCAGCAATGGTTCGACCAAGATCATCAACGGATCATCACGTGCCTCTTCTTCACCTTCCCTTCACCTTCAAACATCCTCCATGAAAGTATCACCGAAATGAGCAAGATAGCTTTCATCGATGAAATCATCCCTTCTTCATCTTCTTCCATTATAACCCTCTTTCTCCATGCTTGGTCCAACAATTATAGCTTGGCATGAAACCCTTCAAGCAGATGCATGTGAACATCTCTTGAGGAAGAGTAACCCTTCCGATTCTTACAGATAACACATGGACAGATAACAAAACCCCCCGCTTGTTTGCATTAGCCACTACGAGGAAATCTTTCAAACCCGTAGTGAACTCGCCGGAGAGTCGGTTACCGACATCCATTGCCGATTCATCTGCATTATTATAATATAAAATATATAATTAACCATCATGCATTTGTTAAACTAACTAGCTACAAACAATATAAATTAAACAATGAACTACACACATGCATATTTTATCAATGACACATCAAAGGTTCATCAAGTTGCTAACATGATCGAGGAGTGTGGCTCCAACACTTCATGTCATGTTTGTTTCATGCTCTTGGGGCATTTCATCAAACACCTTATGTGCATAAGAGGAACCAAAAGCAAACCTACACCCACTTGTGAAGAGAATGGCTCCAAATGGCTAAGTGTTGGCTGCTGGATGGGTATATATAGGGAGGGCTTTAGTTGCGGTTGGCACTGGCAAACCGTGACTAAAGGTGTTCGAAACCTTTAGTCGCGGTTGTCTGGCCAACCGCGACTAAAGACCTCACGCGCGCCACTGGCCACCGAGCGCCTGGCCCAGGCCTTTGGTCGCGGTTCACCTCGTAATCATGATTAAAGGTCCCATTAGTCATGGTTCCTACACCCATGACTTATGGGGCTGGACGGAAGCCTGTTTTTCCACCAGTGCTCATCGTCTGATCTGATCCGTATTTATCCCTTGTTCTGCACAAGAGAGAGAGATCATAGTAGTAGTAGTAGTGAGAGAGAGAGAGAGAGAGAGAAGCTTTAGGAGACGGGAGGAGGGCCGCGATCTACTTACTCGATCCAAGAGTTTCGCCACCCTCTCATGCATTCCCCCCACAATCATTTGCGCCACTCCATTTGCACTGCCTTCTCTCTCCACCTCACTCTCACTCTCACACTCTGCTTCTATTCTCTCTCATGATCTATTTAACATGCGCCCGGCCCATGGTTTTCAATTTCAGTTTCAGAAAAATTTCAGCACCAACCGAAATCACTGAAATTCAGTGAATTTCAGTGATTTCAATTTTCGTTTCAGCCAAATGACCGAAATATTCACTTGAATTCAATTAAAATTTTGAAAAACTTAAAAAATATTTTTAAAAATATTGGAATTGATGTGCTATACTGAAATTACTGAAATATTTTGGCCGAAACGTAATATTTCAGTGTCTGCTGAAATTACTGAAATTCAGTGAATTTCACTGAAATCTCACTGAAAGTGAAAACCATGGCCCGGCCTTTGCTTGTTGCCTGCATATAATTCTGTTCCTCGCTCGCTTGCTTCTCCTTTACTTGTTTAGCCACTCCTCCTCCTCCCCATCATCACCTCCACAACACCTGCCTCCTCCCTCCCCTCCTCCCTTCCTCCTCGTCCTACACGCTACTAGAAAAGACCACACGCAAGCAAGCAGAGTCACACCACACAACTGGCTTGGCTAGCTCCCCACCTCGGGCAATTCTTTGGCATAATATATTTCTTGGATCCCTTGACAGAGGATCTAGAGCAGCAGTGGGATCAGCGCGCTCTTCAGCGTCCATGGGCCTCGACGTCGCGGAAATATCCGAATTGGCGGAGCTCCGGCCGATCCAGACGGCCGTGTGCGGCGCGCGGGCTACTGCAGGGCCGGGGGCGGACGATGGCTCTGCCGAAACCGGCTGCGTCACACCCAAGGCGAGCGGCGCGCGATCGGCCACTGCAGGAGGAGCGGACGACGACGGCGACGCTGCCGCCGATACCGGCTGCGTCACACCCAAGGCGAACGGCTCCATGGCCATGCTGCCCATTGCGCCAATGCAGCAAGACGACGGCATCGACGTTGGCTTCGCCACGCCGCTGGCCACGGCCACGGGTGGAGAAATTGGGCCGCGAGACGGCTGCGGAGCGGGGGCCACTGCCGGCGACGAGGGCAGCTTCACCACGCCGACGACGGCCGACAGCGCGCTGGTGCCGGCCACGGTGTGCCCGCCTGCGCCGCGGAAGTCGGCGCCGGTGCCAACGAGGAAGCGTGCGCCGCTGCAGCAGCGGCTCTTTTTCTACCCGGTGCCGCACGATCTGACCACCGTCTTCGTCGCCGTGCCGCAGCGCCCGCCGCCTGCCAAGAAGATGCGGACGCACATGGTGGAGTCATCCGTGCCTACGTGAAAGTGTGAGCGTACATTCCCTCACTGTCTTGTAAATGCAGTTCAGCACTTCACATGCATGGTGGGGAATGCTGCAAACTGATAGTAAGTACATACGTACAAACTAAGTCATCAGTTGTACATAATTTAGAAATGCAACAATGTAGGAGTTCGACATCAATGTTCAACGCAACAAAATGAAAGCACTGATGGTGTTAAAGCAGGCTGGTTCACTAGGAGAGTACAAAAGGGAACTCAATGATTGTTGTCGTATAATAGCATCTACAGCCGGACTTGGCAAATTCGATCCCTCAAACGTCTACGGACACGCCCGGACGCGTCCACCTGCACTTACCGGGCACTCCTCAAATAATGTAATCCACATCCAGACAACTCAATTACGATATTTCAAATTCATACAAACTCATGGAACTACGTCGACGCACACGCATCGTCCGGCTACTCCATCAACACTAAACTATAAATATGCCATCGGACTGCTAAAATTTAGCATGTTTTGCTATGGTGGGGTCCATTCACGGCTGCCCTTGCGCTTCCCGGTGCCCTTGCCGTCCTTCTCGCGGAAGTCGAAGACGCAGTACGGATCGAGCCGGATCTGCTCGTCGCCGGAGTTGTCCTCCTTCTCCTCCTTTGGTGGCAATCCGACCATGGCACGGACCGCCCGATTCTACTCTCGGACGAGGGCGCGCGTGTTCTTCCGCTGCCGTTTATTCACAATGCGCGGGCGGATGGCTTCCTACTCTGCGGGTGCCCGCGCCGCCGCATCAGCTGCCTCCGCCACTGCCATTTCCGCCGCGACAAGGGCCTCGACGGCCCTTATCTGCTCCTTCCCACGACGGGGTAGCCCGTTCCCGGTGGGACTCATAGTCTGCCCGACTGGTGACGGGGAAGGAGACGTGTTCCGGCTGCCGGGACCACGAAGATCCAGCACCAGAGGACCCGACCGAGCGGTGAGCCAACGCTATGGCGTCATAGCGGACGGGTCCGTCCGACGGCCGGGCGCTACCTTCCCGCGAGCGGCGGAGTGCAATGCGGACTGCCATTGCCTCCTCCAACCCACACGGAATGACACCCCAGTCGATCAACGGATCCGGACTGGTCGGAGTTTGATCCGCTGCCTGCCATGGCGGAGAAGGCCGGAAACCGCTGGAGGTGAGCTCGGTTGACGAAGGGGAGTGAAGGGGAGTGGAGTGAAGTGGTTAGGGTTTGCTCCGGCGAGTGGATGGGAACGAATATATAAGTAGGGTCGGTGGGCCAGCATGGACCGGATCCGTTGTGGCGGATGTGCTTGGGGGCGCCCGGGCGCCCCTATATCCATCCCATATTTGGGCTAGATATGGAGTGCCGGTCAGCCAGACGTTTGAGGCCCCTTTGAGGCGTCCGTCTAGATCCGAAAAACATAACCAGGCAGCCTGTCCGGGTGTATGAAACGGGTTTGAGAGGTCCGGCTGTAAATGCTCTAGGTCCTGTTGTCAATCACAGAAGACGGGTTTTCTGCTAGGATTGAAGGAAGAACTGCGAGCAGCAGATAGCAACTACTGCTAGTGTTGTAGGCTTGCAGCCACATATGCTGAAGTGTAGGTTAACATTTTGAGTCGTCCGCGCATACGGTCCCGCCGTCGTTATGCACATAGCCTTTTCTGCACGTACGCCATGCCCATGAACGGTCATGTACACCTTCGGAGTTTGGACGCAAGCGAGCGACCACACAGCATGAGTAAGCAGGCACGCGGTAGCAGTGGCCGCACTACATGCCGCGGAGCTTGTGCAAGGCAGGCTGTCAGCGCACCTGACGAAGCGGCCTCGCAGACAGATGCAGCCCAAGCCCAGCCGGCGCGACCCAGCCGCGCCCCCAAGCCCAACAGACGCTTCTACGGTCCAGAATGCACAACGGCCAAGTCCAAGACTGCACCAACTACTTAAGGCGACACTCACTCGAGGAACGGCATCCAGTGGATCACCGAACCCGACGGTGGCGGCATGAACCCTAGTTCCTCTTTGCTCGATTCATTCTTGTAATCAGCCTGTACCAGACTAAATTGCCACTGAGAGATTATTAGATTGACTCCATTCCTACCTCGTCCCTAACATCTGATATCAGAGACCAGCACCACCATCCTCTGCGTTCGATCTGGCGCAGTTCATCCACACCCGCAGCTCGCATCTGGCCCGGCAACAACTCGCCGCCATGGATCCCGCGATCAAGGCGTTTCTGGACAAGCTCGACGCCACTCTGGAGGCGAACACGGCGGTCACCAAGTTGACCAACGCCAAAATCGACGATCTGCTCTCCTGGCGCCCCGATCTGGAGCGTCGGGTCGCTGATCTGAGCGATGCGGTCGCCCGACTCCAACAAACTCGGCCCGCGTCCCAACAGGATGCCGTCGACAACCACACCGGTGCCGTTCCACAGCAACAGCCTGCGACACTCGGTGTCCAATCGGACTCTGCAGTTGGCGCGGCGGATCTTCTCAACGGGTCGAGTGACCATGGCAATGCACATCAGCACCGGGGGCCGTCAGCGGCGTCTTTCATGACCCCGCCGCCACCCCCGAACAACGGTCAGCTTGCTCCCAATACCCCGTTTACGATTTCTTCTCCGTTTACTCACGCCAGCCAGCTCCTCACAGGGCTGGGGCAAGCGCACCCTTCCATCGTGTTTCCGGTGTTTGCGGGCGATAATCCCCGTCTCTGGAAGGTGTTCTGCGAGCAATATTTTAAGATGTTTGGCATACATCAATCGTCCTGGGTGCCTATGGCCTCCATTAATTTCTCAGGGGCAGCGTCAGTTTGGTTGCAAACCATTCAGAAAACTATCGCAGTTTGATTGGGAGTCATTTACAGCATTACTTTGTACTCGTTTCGGTCGAGATTGACATCAGTTGCTGATCCGTCAGTTTTACACCATACGGAAGACATCCACTGTCACTGACTATATTGAGAAATTTGAACTAATCATAAACAATTTGAGCTCGTATTCAGATTCAATTCATCCTTATTATTTCCTCACTTGTTTTGTGGAAGGGCTACGGGCGGACAACCGAGCGGTGGTTTTGATGCAATGACCACCAGACCTGGACACAGCTTGCTCCCTCGCCCTGCTCCAGGAGGAGGTCATCCACGGAGCTTTCCACGAGGCGCGACAACCATCGACGTCGCGGCCACCCGACACCCTGTCTCGTGGCCCTGCGCCGTTGCCTTTGCCTCCTCCACCGCAACGATTTCCTACTCCAGCGACGGCAACAGATCGGCGCGGCGTGGAAGGAGCTCGAGCTGAGGGGGTTCAACAGAACGAACCTCGGCCGGATCTCACCAAGGTCAAAGCCCTACGCGATTATCGGCGCGCGCAGGGGCTCTGCTTCAAGTGCAGCGAACGTTGGGGCCAGGATCATGTTTGCCCCACGTCAGTGCAACTGCACGTGGTCGAGGAGCTCCTGGAATTGTTCGACATCAACACAGTTTGCGGCGACGATGGGTCTGGGCAGACAGAGATTGCAACAGAATCAGTGTGTGCTATATCCCGCACAGCCTTGTCTGGTGGAGTGTCTGCTAAAGTATTCCAGCTTCAAGCATGGATACAATGTCACGAGGCGCTCATGCTAGTGGACTCGGGTAGTTCTACATCATTTATCAACCAGGAACTCGCCAAGCGCCTCAATGGAGTGCAGTCGTTGACCACATCGTGTCGAGTTAAGGTGGCTGATGGGGGCGAACTGTTATGCACATCAGTAGTTCGGCAATGTGAGTGGTTCTCTCAAGGACAGGAGTTTGCAACGGATATGAAGATATTAGCCTTGGGTACTTATGATGTTATTTTGGGGATGGATTGGCTCGAAGCTCACAGTCCAATGACAGTTGATTGGCGAGCCAAACAGCTGGAATTTCAGTCACCGGCAGGACCAGTAATCCTCAAGGGTCACGAAGCTTCATCGTCCACATGCCCGACGATCAACAACATGCAATTGCAAGCTCTCTGCAAACAAGGAGCTGTGTCACACATTGTCCAGATCTGTGCTGGTGTTTCAAGGGAAGAGCAACAACAAACAGTGCCTGAACCTATCCAAGAGTTGTTATCTGAATTTGCTGATGTGTTTGGAGAACCACAAGGCTTACTTCCTCGCAGGGCTTGTGACCATCGAATTCCCTTGATCCCAGGGGCGCAACCGTTCAATATTCGGCCTTATCGTCACAAGCCCGATCACAAAGATGAAATTGAGAGGCAGGTGGAAGAATTGCTCAAAGCTGGCATCATTCAACCAAGCACAAGTGCATTTTCCTCTCCCGTGATTCTTGTGAAGAAGAAAGACGGCACCTGGCGTCTCTGTGTTGACTACAAACACCTCAATGCTTTGATAAATGTGGGCAAATACCCAGTACCAGTGATAGAAGAACTGTTGGATGAGTTGTTTGGATCGTGCTGGTTCACCAAGTTGGATTTACGTGTTGTTTATCATCATATTTGTTGGGGAACGTAGCAGAAATTCAATATTTGTTGGGCAACGAGGGGAAGGAGAGTGCATCTACATACCCTTGTAGATCGCTAAGCGGAAGCGTTCATGTGAACGGGGTTGATGGAGTCGTACTCGTCGTGATTCAAATCACCGGAGATCCTAGTGCCGAACGGACGGCACCTCCGCGTTCAACACACGTACAGAACGGGGACGTCTCCCATGCCTTGATCCAGCAAGGAGAGAGGGAGAGGTTGAGGAAGACTCCATCCAGCAGCAACACAACAGCGTGGTGGTGGTGGAGGAGTGTGGCAATCCCGCAGGGCTTCGCCAAGCACCAAGGGAGAGGAGGAGGAGGAGAGGCAGGGCTGCACCAACGAGAGATCGAATCGCGTCTTATGGGCAGCCCCTAGGCCTCATATATATATGGGAAGGGGAGGAGGGTGCGCCCCCTCTAGGGTTCCCACCCCTAGAGGGGCGGCAGCCCTAGATGGGATCAAGGGAGGCGGCCAAGAGGGAGAGAGGGAGGCGCCACCAGATGGGCCTTAAGGCCCATCCGAACTAGGGTTTGCCCCTCCCACTCTCCCTGCGCTTGGGCCCCTTGTGGGGCGCACCAGCCCTCCTAGGGGCTGGTCCCTCCCACACTTGGCCCACGCAACCTTCTCGGGGCAGGTGGCCCCACTTGGTGGACCCCGGACCTCCGGTGGTTCCAGACGTTACCGATATCGCCTCAAACTTTTCCGGCTACCAAAACAGGACTTCCCATATATAAATCTTTACCTCCGGACCATTCCGGAACTCCTCGTGACGTCCGGGATCTCATCCGGACTCGAACAACATTCGTAACCACATACAAACTTCCTTTATAACCCTAGCGCCATCGAACCTTAGTGTGTAGACCCTACGGGTTCGGGAGACATGTAGACATGACCGAGACGTTCTCCGGTCAATAACCAACAGCGGATCTGGATACCCATGTTGGCTCCTACATGTTCCACGATGATCTCATCGGATGAACCACGATGTCAAGGACTCAATCGATCCCGTATACAATTCCCTTTGTCTAGCGGTATTGTACTTGCCCGAGATTCGATCGTCGGTATACCGATACCTTGTTCAATCTCGTTATCGCAAGTCTCTTTACTCGCTCAGAACACATCATCCGTGATCAACCCCTTGGTCACATTGTGCACATTATGATGATGTCCTACCGAGTGGGCCCAGAGATACCTCTCCGCTAACCGGAGTGACAAATCCGATCTCGATTCGCACCAACCCAACAAACACTTTCGGAGATACCAGTAGTGCACCTTTATAGCCACCCAGCGATTCGCCAGGATGTTTGGTACACCCAAAGCATTCCTACGGTATCCGGGAGTTGCACAATCTCATGGTCTAAGGAAAAGATACTTGACATTAGAAAATCTTTAGCATACGAACTACACGATCTTTGTGCTAGGCTTAGGATTGGGTCTTGTCCATCACATCATTCTGCTAATGATGTGATCCCGTTATCAACGACATCCAATGTCCATGGTCAGGAAACTGTAACCATCTATTGATCAACGAGCTAGTCAACTAGAGGCTTACTAGGGACATGGTGTTGTCTATGTATCCACACATGTATCTAAGTTTCCTATCAATACAATTATAGCATGGATAATAAACGATTATAATGAACAAGGAAATATAATAATAACTAATTTATTATTGCCTATAGAGCATATTTCCAACAGTCTCCCACTTGCACTAGAGTCAATAATCTAGTTCACATCTCCATGTGATTAACACTCACAGGTCACATCGCCATGTGACCAACATCCAAAGATTTTACTAGTGTCATTAAACTAGTTCACATCATCATGTGATTAAGATTCAATGAGTTCTGGGGTTTGATCATGTTTTGCTTGTGAGAGAGGTTTTAGTCAACGGGTCTGTAACATTCAGATCCGTATGTACTTCGCAATTCTCTATGTCATATTGTAAATGTTGCTTCCACGCTCCACTTGAAGCTATTCCAAATGGTTGCTCCACTATACGTATCCGGTTTGCTACTCAGAGTCACTCGGATAGTTCCCAGCAACTTACTCTCGGGTCCGTCGTTTGTTTGCTTGGCCTAAAATGAAAGCTCATGTTCTGCAATACATCAAATGCTGCCCCACTTGCCAGCAAGAAAAACCCGACCGATCGGCTGCACCTGGACTCCTGTTACCTCTCCCAATTCCTACCGAGCCATGTGAACTGATATCAATGGATTTCATTGACGGATTGCCTCAATCAGGAGCATACAACTGCCTGTGGGTAATTGTGGATAAGAGAACCAGGTTCGCTCACTTCTTGCCTCTGTCGCATCCTTACACTTCAGCTAAGGTAGCTCAGCTATACATGAGTCAGATATACAAGATTCATGGGTTCCCTCAAGCAATCATCTCTGATCGTGACCCGGTGTTCACAAGTCACGTTTGGCAAGAACTTTTCAAGTATGCAGGAACTAAACTCCGTTTGAGCACAGCCAATTACCCACAGACTGACGGGCAAACAGAGCGAATTAACCAGTGTCTAGAAACTTTTCTGCGCTGTTTCACGCATGCGTGCCCGAAACGTTGGAGTTTCTGGACACCCCTCGCTCAGTTCTGGTATAACACGTCGCTGCATTCAGCTATTGGCACGAGCCCTTTCAAGGCTATGTTTGGACATGAGCCGCGCCAATGGGGACTGTCAGCTACTGTTTCATGCTCAGTGCCGTCACTTCAGACATGGCTGGAGGAGCGCACGGTAATGCAAGAGCTGATACTGCAACATCTCAACAGAGCCCAACAATGCATGAAAGCACAGGCTGATAAGAGGCGATCAAAGCGCACTTTCGATGTGGGAGAACAGGTGTTTCTGAAACTACAACCGTATGTGCAATCATCAGTTGCTCCACGGGCCAATCATAAGCTATCTTTCAAGTATTATGGCCCATTCCCAGTCATACAACGCATCAATGAGGTGGCGTACAAGATTCAGCTTCCACCGCAAGCAACGGTGCATCCAGTCTTCCATGTGTCGCAACTCCGCAAAGCACTACTCCCTGGTACGCCAGTTCATTCTGAACTTCCTCTCTGTATTGATGAGCTAGCTATCCCTGTCAAGATACTCCAAACCCGGTGGCGCAAGAAACACGGGACTATGTGCGAACAAGTCCAAGTGGAGTGGTCAGCGGGTGCTGGCCTCGGGCACACATGGGAAGACAAGGAAACGCTCCTTCGCCGCTTCCCTCAGGCTGAGGCTTGGGGGCAAGCCTCACGCAAAGAAGGGGGGATGTCAGCGCACCTAACAAAGCGGCCTCGCAGACAGATGCAGCTCAAGCCCAGCCGGCGCGGCCCAGCCGCGCCGCCAAGCCTAACAGACGTTTCTACAGTCCAGAATGGACGACGGCCAAGTCCAAGACTGCACCAACTACTTAAGGCGACACTCACTTGAGCAACGGCATCTAGTGGATCACCGAACCCGACGGCGGCGGCATGAACCCTAGTTCCTCTTTGCTCGATTCATTCTTGTAATCAGCCTGTACCAGACTAAATTGCCACTGAAAGATTATTAGATCTACTCCATTCCTACCTCGTCCCTAACACAGGCACGGCCAAAGAGGCAGTGACGACGTACGCGGCGGCTTGGTTGTGGCAGAAGTAACTCGGAGGATTATTCTGCAGATCGATCGATCATGGCAACGTACGTAAACATCGACGATCGACGTAGGTACGCGACAAACTGAGAAGATAACGAGCGTGGTACGCTGTCGTTGTCAACCTCGCGTACGTACACTCAGTTGCTACTTCAGCCTACTCTTTTGGTACCCAGTTCACATATCTTTACCTGCACGAGCTCGTAGTGAAGTCACTGTCATATAACGATGGGTTGGTCTTCACTGGTCGGGAGAAAATGTAGGGTTATCTTTGGTACGTGGGGAGCACGTTGTCCCTTGACGTGACTGGTTTAGTAGGTCATAATCACATAGGTCAATTGCAAAAGATTTTGACATCCTGAACATTGTAACAAGTTTGTGGATATTTGTTTAATTTCACAAAAGATTTTCAAACTCATGAACAGTTTTTTAAAATTCATGGATACCTTATAAATTTGCAAACATTTTTTAGTTCTTTAACATTTTTATTATTGTTTTGAGTTCGTGATCTTATTTAAAATTCATGAACAGTTTTAACATTCAAAATTTTTGTAGTTGATGAAATTATTTCAAATCCAAGAAATCATTTCAAATTTGCAACCATTTTTGAGTTTCCAAACATTTTTTAAACTCCTGAAGATTTTTCAAATTAGATAATATTTTTATTTCAGAATTTGAGTCCAGATTTGCGAACACCTTTTGAGTTCACAGACATTATTCCAAACTCCTGAAGTTTTTTCGTCTTTAATAATATTTTTTTAATTTCCAACTTTTTTTTTTTTGATTTTGAGCATTTTTCAATAACATGCACATTTTTTCAAATTTGTAAAAAAAATCATGACTATTTTGCAGGCTGGCCGTCCAATCAAAGGAGCAACCTGAGAGATGTAATGCCAGGATCGTCGCATTCCCGTTGCACCAAACAACTTCAGGGTTCGATTTATGCCGAGATTGATAAGTTCAGGGTGCCAACAACCGTGATTCGGAGTTGGGGGTTTGGTTTAACTAAGCTCTACAAGTTCTAGGTTTAAACTAGACTTTTCTCGGGATTCGCCAGAGTCCAGAGAGGAGCAACAGCCACGTCAAGCCTTGGATGCCAAAAATGGATTTCAGTACTTACGCAGACGTTAACATACACTGATCCCTCGTGGCACATCCTATCCCTATGGGCAGATGTGTTAAACTTTGTGTTTGATCCCTAATGGAATTTGGGTACAACCACTCTCCTAACCATCGAACAACAAGTGTATTCCCCTTGTATTAAACTCCGAATGGCTTCAAAGTGGCCACTACAATGTTGCACATGTTGGGGAATGCTGCAAAATGGTACAATACTCATATTTACAAAGTGACCACTGCAGCGTGGAGAGAAGTTTACTCCTCGGCACACTTGTGCTAAATCTCTAGATGGAGCATCCTTAGGAGCGTTGAGAGCAGCACACAAAGAGCTCCTTGTTTGATGAAATGCTAGATGGAACCGGAGCACGGGAGGAACCATTGGCAGAAATGGAACTATCAATAAATACATTATCTAGAACAATTCATCGCAAAGATTAAAGGCTCTAAAACGCAATCAACAAGTTCGGATTTTATTTGACTCCGACAATACTCATATTTTTGTTAATTATGAATATTCTTTTGAAATTAACTGTATTGTAATAGTTATTTTGCAATTTCTGTTAAGTTTGTGATTAATATTTTAAATTTGTGAATGTTGTTTTAATTTTTTTTAAAATACTCTGACATTTTTGAAAATCTAAGAGCATTTTAAAATATGTGAACATTAAGGAAATTCTTACAAAAAAAATTCAAGAATAACTATTAAAATATATGATCATTTATTAATTTCTCAAAAAATGGGTTACATGTCTTAAAACCAGTAAAACACAGGGCAACGGATTTTTGGAAGAAGACCGTATGGTTTTTTAGGCAAAACAACCGTATTGGTAAAACGGAGGAAAAAACAAAGGAAAGAAAATTGAGAGGCGGATCCCCTAAACCGGGCCAAAACACCCACGAGCTCGTCGGCCACCGGGCCGTGGTGAATAGATAGGAGCTCTCGTGCAATTCAAAAAACAAAACGAATGTTCGTGCTCTGTTTTTACCGGAGTTGCGATGCAATTTCTGCTCCCACTCCTCCTAGCATGACTCCCAACGTCCGTCCGTTCGTGCGTGGTCGGGCGTTCGCGCGTTGGGCAGCTGACACCGACGGCACCAGCCGAACCCACACGCGCGCGCATGGTAGGTGGCCTGACACACGTCCTCTCTATGCCAAGCATCCTACCCTACCGACAGCCAGCTCGCTTTTCTCAAAAAAAAAAAAAAAAGACAGCCAGCGCCGCGCCGTGCGTTTACGTCCACCAACCTGTGGCGCCCTGCAGGCCACGTACCGGCAGGGAGATGAACAGTTGACGTACGTGCCGGCCGCGCGCATACGGCCCCGCAGTCGTTGTGGCGCTTGGCCTTTTCTGCACGTACGCCATGCATTCCCATGCACGCACGGTGATGTAGAGTCACTTTGGAGTTTGGACGCCAGCGACCACGCACCGGGAGTACGTACGTATGCGGTGTCAGTCACCGCACTACGTGCCGCGGAGCTTATACAGTGCATGCCAGGCACGGCCAAAGAGGCAATGACGACGACCATTGTGGTTCTTCTGGCACAAGTAACTCGGAAGATTATACTTATTCTGCAGATGGATCGATCATGGCAACGTAGGTACACATCGACGATCGACCTTGGTACCCGACAAACTGAGAAGATACCGAGCGTGGTACGCTGTCCTTGTCAATGTCGCGCACGTACACTCCGTTGCTACTTCAGCGTACTCTTTTGGTGCCCATTTCACATATCTTTACCTGCACGAGCTCGTAGTGAGGTCACCGTCATATGGCGATGGGTTGGTCGTGACTGGTGAGGAGAAAATGTAGGATTATCTTTGGTACGGAGGGAGCAAGTTGTCCCTTGACGTGACTGGTTTAGCAGGTCATAATCACATAGGTCAATTGCAAATCAAGCTAGGAAAGATGGTATCAAATTTCCTGAAAATGACCTTTCTGAGGTCGCTAAATTAGCTTTAGTGGTTGACCGACCCACTAATGCTTGATAGGGACATTGATTGATCTCTTGGCATTTCTGTTCAATTGAAATTTCATATCCCTGCCTCTTTTCGGGGATGTTTTGGCGCCTTTCCAGTGAGCAGTGACTGTGAGTGGCCTGCTGAATTAGTGGATTTCCGTCGTAGTGATGCATCACAAAATCTACTTTATGAGCACCTTTCAAGTAGATAGGAGTATTCTTTATAACCATATCCTGCCATATAAAAACAGAGCTTTTCCGGGAATCATGTATTGGAGCATCACTTGTAGAAAAAGGCCATTTATCCTGGTCAGAAGCGCCCATCTCTCGGTTGTGGAATCCTGGACTAAAGGTCACATTAAAGTTTCTAGTTTTTAGTCCCGATTCTTCACTAACCAGACATATGAGCCTCCACGTGGCCGCTCATGGTAGCCTAGTAGAGCCTTTGGTCGATTGGTGGCACCAACCGACCAAAAGACACCCACGCGTCAACAAATGGCGAGGAACCGAGGTTTTGTTTTTTAAGGGGGTGGTTTAGGGGTTTTGGGGGTTAATTTAGGTTGTTAGCTAGCTAATAGAGAGAAGTGTCCTCTCTTATCTCCGTGCTTGGTTTACCAACGCTATTGCTATTCCTAAACATGGCTTAGATTGAAGTGAAGGCAACATGTGGTGCATGTCGAAAGTAATACTAATCCTAACTTGATCAAGTTTGGATTGTACTACTTTCGACATGCACCACATGCATGTTGCCTTCACTTCAATCCAATCCATGTTCATTTCACCCACTAATATATAATAACTCTTCATGCTCGAATCATGCATCATCATAATAACAAGTCTTACTAATCATCATCATACAACTTCTACTCGTTATTAATAACAAGTCATACGATCATCATCCTCATAGTCATCGAACCAACCCTACTTAATTGTTCTTAGCACATGATCATCAGTATTAGGTAGGACCTAAATACCCTCTTTAAGGTAAAATAGCATAAAACAATATAGACCCTGACTCTCCATTATGGAGAATGGAGATCATCCTGTCTCCAATTCTTGAGCTTCTCTTCCTTTTGCTTCCAAGAACCTCCTTACGACTGTTCATACATTTTTTTTCATTCTTTGATTTTCATGTCTCCACTTCTTTTAGAAATCTGGTATGGACAGTTGAGATTTGTAGCACAACCTGGCTGTATGTTCAAAACATCAAGGCTATCATTCTGATACATCAAATGAGGCACACAAGCCATCGGTATTCTCTGTTGAAAAACATAGTAATAACTTCATAGTTAGCAATGATCACTACAAAAAAAAGACACATCCGTGACATTTTGGGCCGAACGAAAAAAATTTCTGTCATACATATGACACTTCTATGACGATAATTGTGACAAAACCTGGTATCATCATAGATGTGGTGGGCTCTTACTTCTATGACAAAAAATCATAACAGAAAATGGTCTTTTCGCCCTAGGCGGGCCGGAGACGCAGCTGCAGGACATTCTTTGTGCCGTCCATGATGGAAAAAACCGTGGTAGAAGCGAGGGGGAGGAAAAATTTCGGGGAGTTCCCGGTTACGGTGGGAGGTCGGGGGCCGAGCGATCGCGCTGCTTTCTCATACACGACGCTGCGTGTGTGCGTAGGCGTTAGCTCTAATCGAACCCGAAGCGAGGCGTTGGGCTCTAATCAACCCGAAAGCGATTGCACTACAAAGCTACGACATCGAACCTCGAGCGATCGATCGATGATCGTTAATCGAATCCGATCAAGAGATTCTTCGCCATCGCTGCTAATCAAGCCGATCGATGCTGCCTATGGGATGAGCAGTGAGCATTGCTGGGGGGGGTGGATGAACAAGGAGCGGTGGCGTTGCGTGCTGGATGAACAGGACCCGTGGTGTGGTGGAGGGCTGGATGAGCGATTGGACGGTGGAGGGGTGCCCGTGGAGGGTGGTTCAACAGACCCCTTGGTGTGGAGGGCTGGATGAACAGAGATGAAGCGGTGGAGGGGTGCCCGTGGAGGGGTGGTTGAACATGAGCGGTGGAGAAGCGCACGGTGGAGGCTGGATGAACAGGAGCCCGTGGAGGCTGGAGGAGGTCGACGGTAGCCCGTGGAGGTGGAGGAGGTCGACGGTGGAGATGAACAGATATCCGTGGAGTCCCATTTTGCGATACGCCACACCTCCCGGCGAACAGACCCCGTTTCGACCGTGGGAGGTCCGCTTCCTCCGCTTTTGCGGCACGGCACACCCTCCCGATCAACAGACCCTGTTTGATCGTAGGAGGTCCGCTTAAATCTGCGTTTTGCGGCACGCCACACCCTCCGATCAACAGGACCCCCGTTTCGACCGTAGGAGGTCCGTTTTCTCCGTTTTGCGGTACGCCACACTCCTCCCGATCAACAAGACCCCGTTTCGAACGTGGCCGGTCGAGCACAAGGCAGTTTCCTCCGTTCTGTGGTACGCCAGGCCTCGTTTCCATCGCCTGTTCCGTCCAAGCCGGTTGGCTCCCACGCGTTCCGTTTCCTCCCGATGAACACGACGCATTTCGTTGCCTCCCCATGAACACGACACATTCCGTTGCCTCCCCATGAACACGACGACGACGCTGTTTCTCCTTTCCGACCCAGCCATGTACACGAGCCCTCGCCGTACGTATGCGCGAGTAGGAGTTCGAGACCCTACCCGTATGTACATGTGTGGCCGTCTTTTCTTTCTTGCACCCTGGCCGCCGTACGTACGTGTACATGCTACGTGCGCGCCTCTACTACGACACGTGCACGCCTCTACAACGATCAATATGTACGTACACGTTCGCGACCAGAATGACAACGCTACGTACGCTTCGACCAGGTGGGTCCCGACTGTCAGGCACTTCCTTGCGTGCGAAAATGTAGCTGGTGGGTCCCAGCAGTCAGAGGGGTGGATCCTAATTTTTTTCCCCGAACGCACTTCCTTTGCGTACGAAGATGTAGATGGTAGGTCCCAGCAGTCAGGGGGGTGAATCATTGTTTTTGCCCGGACGCACTTCCTTGCGTGCGAAGATGTAGCTGGTGGGTCCCAGCAGTCAGGGGGGCGAATCGTTTTTTTTGCCCGGACGCACTTCCTTGCGTGCAAAGATGTAGCTGGTGGGTCCTAGAAGTCAGGGGGAAACGTTTTTTTTCGTGAAATACGGTGGCCCGTCCGGTGGGTTCCCGCTATCAGGTGGAGGAATCATTATTTTACGCGTAATAAGGAGGCACTTCCTTGCTGCGGCCGTGGACCCAGCTGTCAGCCTCTCCACGTACAGTCCACGTCCGATGGAAGTCTTTCCTTGACCACGTTGACCACGCCGCGCCGAGAGCACCACGGCGGTGGACGATGGCGAGGCCTAGGAAGGGGACGACTCGGAGTCGGGGAAGACGCAGCAGTGGATGCCCACGCGAAGAAGAGTACGAGGGTTCAATGTTTCGGCTGCGGTGTGAGGCTCTTGTCGCCAGAGAATAACATGGGGTGTGGGTGAGTAGAGGGATGCCCCGCCAGCGGTGGGAGTAGTAGGGGCGGTGAGGCCCGCGGCATCACAGCCCGCCACGGAGGCAGGAGGAGTGCACGACCGACACTAGTTTGGGCGGTGGAGCAAGAAGACCAGAGGTTGAAGAAGCTCTCACGGTCGTTGGATGAACATCGACGGTAACAGGAGCTAGAATCGCTCATATTGACTAAGTTGACAAAGCCCTCCGTCCTGTCAACTTGGTAGGCCCACAAGTCAGCCTCCCACTATGCTTTGGGTTCCGGTGGCGGGGAGTATTCATTTTTGTGTGTAATAAGGAGGCACTTCCTTGCGTGCGAAGATAGCTGGTGGGTCCGACATGTTAGCTGGGGGCATGATTTTTTTGCGAAATACAGAGGCCCTTCCGGTGGGTCCGAGATGTCAGGTGGAGGAATCATTATTTTGCGCGTAATAAGGAGGCATTACCTTGTGTGCGGCCGTGGACCCAGCTGCCAGCCTCTCCACGCACAGTCTACTTCCGATGGTGTCGTTCGTTGACCACGTTGACCACGCCGCGCCGAGCGCATCCAAGGTGGTGGACGACGGCGAGGCCCCGGACAGCAACAAGCCGGAGATGGGAAGACGCGGGAGTAGAGTCGCAGACGGAGAGGTGTACGAGGGTTAACTGCTTCTAGTGCGGTGTGGTTCGGCGGTCGGTGGAGAAGAACAGGAGGTGTGGAGGGATGGAGGGATGGCCTGGCCAACGGTGGAGTAGCGCTTCATAGCGAAGCGTGCTAAGCAGAGCTGCTAGCAGCAGGAGGCGGGAGGTGGTCCCGGTGGCGCTGGAGGAAGAAGACGAGATTGAAGATGGATGCGGTCGTTGGATGTAAATCCAACGGCTAACATGTCAGAATCATTTGTTGACTAAATTGACAACGACTTGCGTTGGTTTCGACCTATTGGCCCACATTTCAGCCTCAAAAAATGTGGCACGTATTCAACCCATTTTTTCAGAATTTACAGTCTTTTTTTCTGCACGGTAGAATTTACAGTCAATTTGATATTTTTTTTGAATTACAGCCATTAGCTGGGCTGGGTGAACAAATAATGTAGCGTCCATGCGGCCCATTTATTTTGTTTCCTAAAAACTTACAGTCCATTTGTACTTTCTCAAAATACACGATTTTGCTGGGCTGATTCTAATTATAATGTTGGGTTGGGCCAGCAATGTTATCAAAAAATAAAAAGGGGCTGAGCATTTTGTTATAAATATATTTAAATAATAAGTGATATTATTACATTCGTCCTTAAATCTTACCAAGCTTTTGTACACAATCACTAGGATTTTCATGCCAAAACAATCCAGGATTTTATTTGTTAAGAAATTATTTTTTATAAGTTAATAAGATGTGGGATATTGTTTTCTTACATATGTAAGTATCTGTTAAATATATGATGACAATAAAAATAATATATAATAATATATAAAATAATTTAAATATATATAATATAGTTAGAAGGGAAACATAAGTTGGACCTGGCATTTCTATTCTTATATAGAAAAATAGAATAGACCTCTGTGTTTTCTTCAAAAAAATAAATAAATTGGGCTGCCAAAAATAAAACCTCGGATGGGAGGTCCATAGGCCGGTCGATACACGACGGCCCTAAGAAAATACAAACAGGCCTATGGACCTCCCATCCGAGGTTGTGGGCTGCGCATGTTAAAAATGAAAGCCTACACGGGGCAGCCCAAAACCACGTCCAACACTTGCCAAAACTTCGTCCCACGTTTTCTCTGTGTTTCGCACACTCGACATTGTGTGGGCATTTTGACCGTGCATCATATGAAGATGTGCTATGCATGAATGTTGATCAGCATGATGTTAACTGGCTGGTAGTTCCATTTTCGACCATGAATACAACTTCCAACATGATGTTAACCCTGTTTGAAAAGGCCGTGTTAATATAAATGCTCTGCCTCTGAAAGTTGCAGTTTCTTATCTGAAACTGAACTTGCAGTTTCTTATCTGAAACTGTAACTTGCAGTTTCTTCTCTGAGAATCACATTGTCTGCACTTTTATACTCCTATGAAACTACATTTTTTAAGTGCTAAAAATAGATCTCTAGAATTCATAAAATTCTTCATATGCTCAATACTGCAAATCTGAAATTCAAAAGGCATTCATATCTAAAAGTACTCTCAAAATACACAACACAAAACACAATTCACAACCTGCAATATCGACAACCCTAAGCTCCCTCGACAATTCACAACCCGCCCGACTATTGGGCTGGGGGCAGCCCTCCTATTCCTCGGCGGCAGACAGCCGCCCCGTGAGACGATGTGAACGGCGAGGGAGACGATGGCGGGGAAGCGTCGTCGGGCCAACTGGTTTTCTCCTCTTGCAGTTGGGTTCGGTCGACGAAGACTCCACCAGCTCGCTCCGCAGGACACCCTCACAAACGGCACCTCAGATATGCTCGATCCTTCAATCTCGGTGGATGCTCCATCTGGGATCGATACTCCCACCACCGCTTCCTCACGATCGGATTCGGTGAATCTGTTTGCTCCATGGCCCGGAGGAGCAGCTCTATGTACTCCGCGCGACTCCCTCGGGAGTATCGCCGCTTTTCGCTCTGTTGCAGATATTTGGCCATGGATGTCGCCATCGCCGCTAGTTGGTCCTTGTTGTCAAACCAAGACTGTATCTCCAACATCCTAGCTAGCTTCACAGGGTCGCCGTCTGTGATCCTCACGTATCGGTTGTACTCCTACATCGATCTACTTCTCCACAGCACCTTCACTCGCCGATGGTGGTTTTTGAATGGAAGAGGAGAGGAGCAGCGCTGGTTTTGGATTAGAATGGGAGAGGAGCGATGCAGGTTTTGGACTGGAACAGGAGAGGAGGGGCGGTGGTTTTGAAATGGACGAGGAGAGGAGCGGCGCTGGATTTATATTGGAACAGGAGAGGAGTGGCGGTGGTTTAAGAGGAGAAGAGCAGAAGAGCGGCACTGGTCTTGGAAGTATTTTTTGTTGTTTTGCGTATTTTGGGTCAAAGTTTGACCACGTACTGTATTTGACAAGAAAAATGTGAATGCATGTCACCAAAAATTGTATCGTTTGGTTCGTATCTGAATGTACTTTCAAATTATATTATTTTTGCAACGTATAATATATTTTTATGTGCGAAAATCATGGTCAATTATGACCCAAAATAAAAGGAAGACTAGTTAATGTGGGGTCGCTTTCTTAATTGAAGGGTAAATTGATTTTGATTTTGATCCAGTCACAGCGTGCCGGCCCTCTCGCCCAATCCTAAATTGCTGCCGCACGCTCCTCTCCCTCTTCTCCATTGCAAAACCACCTCCTCTCCTCTCCATCATCTCCATTCCAAAACCACCATCTCGCCTCTCCCTCTTTTGATCTTCTCCATTGCAAAACTACCTCCTCCCCTTTCCATCGTCTCCATTACAAAACCACCGTCTCGCCTCTCCCTCTTATGATCTTCTCCATTGCAAAACCACCTCCTCTCCTCTCCATCATCTCCATTCCAAAACCACTGTCTCGCCTCTCCCTCTTCTCTATTGCAAGACCACCGTATCTCCCCCCATATTCCAAAGCTAGCACCGGACATCCATGGAGAGGATGCAGCAGCGAATCAGGCAAATCACCGGCGGTGACCAGGCAAAGTTAGCCAGGTTGAAGGAGATCCTTAGTTGGTTTGACAATGAGTGGGAGATTTCAAGGACGGTGCGGGCCATGTGGCAATGTATGCAAAAGAGCGAAACGGCGGCGATGAGGGCGGCGATGTACATGTACTCCTCGGCGGCAGTCACACCGCAGTCCTCCGAGTTCATCGAGTATCTCCTCTGGGCGATGGAGCACACAGACTTCGCCATGGCGGCCAAAGCGGAGGTGGTGGGCGTACAGGTCGAAGGTCGAGCACCCAGAGGATAACGAATTGATCGAGTATGGTGTGCCGTTCATGAGGGTGCAGAGCCAGCCGGAGCCACAGGAGTATTCGTTCTCCCACCGCAAGAGGAGGCCAGATGGCGCGATGTCGCTTCCCCGCCGTTCTCCACGGTTCAATCGATGCTCGCCTCATTTCAACGGCCGCGGTAGGGTTTAAGGTAAGCTTCGCACTAACCTAATCTTCCACCTCCTCATGCTTACAATCAGTGTGACAGCTAATGAAAATCATGCTTACAATCAGTCTCCAAGTACTACGCCAATCACCCTAAAATAGCTCTGGACCTTTGGTCAAAGTTGTGACACAGTGTACAAATAGAGAAAAATAGATTGGTGCTTTTTTCAGAAAAGAGTACTCCCTAGAAAATTGCTAATATAAGCTACTAGTATTTGGTTACAGGATTTGATGCCAAGAAAGATCCGTCCACAGAGAGCGCCACACATCCCACTGGTGGTGGAGGATGCCAATGCATGCATGCAGCATGGTTGGTGTCGGTAATTTTGTAACGCCCCCGATGCGGCTATATCTCCCACGTGTCGAGGCACGACTTAGAGGCATAACCGCATTGAAAGCAATGTCGCAAGTGAGGTAATCTTCACACAACCCATGTAATAATTAAGGGAAAGATACATAGTTGGCTTACAGTCGCCACTTCACACAGTACATAAATAACATACATCATTCAGAGTACACTCAAGGTCCGACTACGGAACCAAAATAAAAGAAGATACCCCAAATGCTAACACAGATCCCCGAATCGTCCCAACTGGGCACCACTACTGATCATCTGGAAACGACACATAGTAACGACCACGTTCCTCGTCGAACTCCCACTTGAGCTCGGTGGAATCACCTGCACTGGCCTCATCGGAACCTGCAACTGTGTTTGGAAGTATCTGTGAGTCACGGGGACTCAGCAATCTCACACCCGCGAGATCAAGACTATTTAAGCTAATAGGAAGGACAAGGTAGTAAAGTGGAGCTGCAGCAAGCGACTAGCATTTATGGTGGCTACTTCGCAAAAGAGAGCGAGGAGAGAAGCAAAGCGCGGTCGTGAAACTAGTAGTGATCAAGAAGTGATCCTGAACTACTTACGTCAGACATAACTCCAACACCGTGTTCACTTCCCGGACTCCGCCGAGAAGAGACCATCACGGTTACACACGCAGTTGATGTGTATTTTATTGAGGTCCACTTTAGGTTTTCTACAACCGGACATTAACAAATTCCCATCTGCCTCATAACCGCGGGCACGGCTTTCGAAAGATATTACCCTGCAGGGGTGTCCCAACTTAGCCCATTATAAGCTCTCACGGTCAACGAAGGATATTCCTTCTACGGGAAGACCCGATCAATCTCGAATCCCGGACTACAAGACATCTCGACAGCAATAAAACAAGTCCAGCAAAGCCGCCCGGATGTGCCGACAAATCCTGATAGGAGCTGCACATATCTCGGTCTCAGGGCACACCGGATCGTCCAAGCTTCCGGTAGGCCAACCCAGAGTTGCCCCTGGTGGCCACCGGCGGCTGACAGTTTGGACCAACACTCGAAGGAGCACTGGCCCGGGGGTTAAAATAAAGATGACCCTTGAGTCTGCAGAACCCAAGGAAAAAGGCTTAGGTGGCAAATGGTAAAACCAATGTTGGGCCTTGCTGGAAAAGTCTTATTCAAAGCGAACTGTCAAGGGGGTCCCATAAATCACCCAACCGTGTAAGGAACGCAAAATCAAGGAACATAACACCGGTATGACGGAAACTAGGGTGGCAAGAGTGGAACAAAACACCAGGCATAAGGCCGAGCCTTCCACCCTTTACCAAGTATATAGATGTATTAATTATAGCAGATATATATTGTGATATCCCCAACAAGTAAACATGTTCCAATAAGGAACAACATCTCCATGTTCCAACAAGGAACAAACTTCATCTTCACCTGCAACTAACAACGCTATAAGAGGGGCTGAGCAAGCGGTAACATAGCCAATCAACGGTTTGCTAGGAAAGGATGGTTAGAGGTTTGACATGGCAATGTGGGAGGCATGATATAGCAAGTGGTAGGCATCGTAGCATAGGCATAGCAAAAGAGCGAGCATCTAGCAAAGCAAAGATAGAAGTGATTTCGAGGGTATGGTCATCTTGCTCGCAATGTTCTCGAGTTGTCGAAAGCTTGATCCTCGAAAACGTTCTCAACAGGCTCCTCGTTCACGTACTCGTCTCCGACTCTACCCAAAGCAACAACACAAACAAAGGAACCACAATAAATCACGGTGCAATGCACAATCAACATGATGCAACACATGACATGATATGCGGGATGCGATATGCAATGCTTATATGCGCCGGAAGGAAAATGATGAACCAGGCATCAACTTGGCAAACCAAGCATGCCACTGAAAGATGAGATGATTTCGTTGAAATCGATATAAAGATCACCGGAAACGGATGCACGGTTTGCAAATGGCAAGCAAAACAAGAATGGCGCAAATCTGCCATTAACAGCATGATGCCACTTTGCAAGCAACAATTAATTAAGCTACTGCACCCAAACGTAACAACAAAGCACATGGCAGTGATCTACACATGATGCTCGACAAAAGATGAGCACTGAGCTACGGCTAGTTCACATCATAACAGGTTCAAACAAGCATGGCAAAAATGCTCAAAGTAACAGGCTGGACATGGCAAAACAGTACCAGGTTGCAATGTTCAGAGCATCAAAACTACATGCTACAGGAACTTAAAATAGCAAAACATGGCATGGCATGAATCTACTCAAATCCTATTAGAAAAGTCCCTTACTGACCATAAGCCCAAAAGGACTAGAAAATATAGTAACACCCATGTCAATATTGAAAGTCTCGTTAACAGATTCAGCAACTTGACATGTCAAAAACTGATAACGAGATGGCATGTTAACAAGCTCAATGCACTCACTACAGAGCCTCAAATGATAAACTAAGCATACATACATCAAGAAGACCTGACATAGAAGACATACATGGCAAGAACACTAACATAGCATATACGAGTCAACCACAACAAGCTAGGCAAAATTGAATAACACGTATACAATCTGCCAGGAATCATTTGGTAGCAAAAGTAGAGCTCGATTGACTCAAGCTATGGCATCCCATAATTGCAAACAAAGGCATGGATGGATAGAACAAGTCATGATTTACAAAACACCCTTACTGAAGTATCTCAAAATATGCCTAGATCTCTCGGTATCATCAAGCAAACATGGCATCAAAAGCAGCTAAAACAGGGCTGAAATCAGCAACATTAGGACACCTACTTTGCATGCTTGTGCTAGTCACCACATAGATCACAAAAATACATGGCATATACCACTGGAAAGATGACATGGCATTTTACAAAACTCATGTAGGAATCAAATCCATTGGGTGCACATATTAATCATAGCAAAAATAACAAAAGTGCAACTCCTGATAAAAATCAGAAACTATCAGCACCTTGCACTCTTCCAACAGCATTTCGGGCATCAAGATGAGCTCAAATGAAAATGATGCAATGGAATGAAATGATCTACTCTTCGAGACGAACATTTTGACATATTATACGCGAAAAATGGATCTACCGATGCGAAGATATAGCATGATGAATATTGCACAAAAGTACAATGATGCAAATGACTTGGTGAATAAAAAAGAGGAGAGGAGATGAGGTCAACGGTGGCGCGGCTCGAGGCCGGATCGGGCGGATCGGGCGGTGGCGGCGCGGCGGGCTGCCTGGAGGAGGAGGGCGGCGGCCGGCTCGGTGGAGGTCGCCGAGCGGGCGCCAGAGGCGGCGGCGTCGGCGCGAACCGGGCGCGAGGGAGGCGGAACGCCGGCCGGATCAGTGGAGGTCGCCGAGCGGGCGGGAGCGGGCGCGCGGAGCCGCCGGTGGCGGGCGGCGGCGGAGCGGGCCGACTCGGGCGGGCGGCGAGGCGGCAATGGCGCGGCGGGCGACGAGGCGGCGGAGAGGCGCCGGCGAGAGCGAGGCGGGCGCCGGGCGGCGGCCTTGTGGGCAGGTGGGCGCGCTGGCCCGGGCGGCGGCTTGGCGGGCGGTGGCGGCGGAGAGGCCACGTGGCGACGCTGGATGGGCAGGAGCGGCGGCGGGATCTGTCCGTGTGGAGCAGTTTTAGGGTTTGGGAAGAGGATGATCCGGAATTTCGGGAGGTTTGCTTAAATAGGCATAGAGGGAGCTAGGAGAGTCCAAATGAGGTGTAGTTTTCGCCACACGATCGTGATCGAACGACGGAGAGCATGGAGGTGTCTTAGATGGGTTATTGGGCTGTTTTGGAGGGTGTTGGGCTGCAACTTAAAAGAGGCCTTTATGAAGGTGCGGTTAACCGTTGAGTACCAAACGAGCTCCAAATGACCCAAACTTGACCGGTGGTCTCCGGTGTTATACCAAGGCCACTAGACAAACCTCGGTCCATTTCGAGAAGGTTTAAATACCCACACGGAAAAAACGTAAAAGGACCGCCGGGGAGATAGGAGTGTCGGATTGCAAAACGGACAACGGAAAAATGCTCGGAATCATGAGGCGAACACGTATGCAAATGCGATGCACATGATGACATAAAATAAAATGCATGACACGGACAAAATGCACAAAAGGAGAAAACCCAACCACGGAGGGAATATCATATATCAATGCGAAAATGGCAAGAGTCGGAGTTACAAATATGGAAAGTTACTTCCGGGTGTTACAACACTCCACCACTACAAGAGGATCTCGCCCGAGATCTAGGACTGAAAGAACTCCGGATACTCGAACGGAGGTGATCCTCGCGCCCCGGTAGCTTCTCGGTGGAATGGTGTGACCACTTCACTTTCAGGAATTTGATTGACTTGTTGCGAGTCTTGCGCTCGGTTTCTTCAAGAATAGCCACGGGTGCTCATGATAGAGAGATCTTCTTGAAGGTCAATCTCTTGAAGTTGATAGTGCGTTCAGAGTCTTGAAGCACTTGCGAAGCTGTGACACGTGAAACACATCGTGCACGTTTGCAAAGTTGGATGGAAGCTCAAGTTGATAGGCGAGATCGCCTCTTTTCCCAATGATCTTGAAAGGACCCACGTATCTAGGGGCAAGCTTCCCTTTGATACCGGGCGGCGAGTACCTTTCATTGGAGAGACGCGAGGTAGACATGGTCTCCGATTTCAAAAGTCACATCACGGTGCTTATCATCATAATAGCTCTTCCGGCGCGATTATGCGGCTTTGAGATTCTCACGAATGACTTGGCACATTTCTTCCGCTTACGTGATCAAGTCATTGCCAAGAAGTTGGCGTTCACTGTCTCGAGACCAATTGAGAGGAGTACGGCACTTTACGCCATAGAGAATTTCGAATGGGGCCTTGCCCGAACTCGCTTGGAAGCTGTTGTTGTAAGAGAACTCGGCATAAGGAAGACAATCTTCCCACTTCATACCGAAGGAAATGACACAAGCCCTGAGCATATCTTCAAGAATTTGATTAACTCGCTCGACTTGGCCACTAGTTTGAGGATGGAAAGCTGTGCTGAAACGAATGTTGGTGCCCATGGCCTTCTGAAAAGACTCCCAGAACTTGGAGGTAAAGATGCTGCCACGGTCTGAAGAGATCACTTGTGGAATGCCGTGCAAGGAGACAATCCTGGAGGTGTAAAGCTCTGCCAACTGAGCTGCAGTGATGGATTCTTTGATAGGAAGAAAATGAGCCACTTTAGTAAGCTTGTCAATGACAACGAAGATAGCATCATTTCCACGCTTGGACTTTGGAAAGCCAGTCACGAAGTCCATTTCAATGTGATCAAACTTCCATTCAGGAATAGCAAGAGGTTGAAGGAGACCAGCTGGTCTTTGGTGTTCTGCTTTCACTCTTCTGCAGACATCACACTCATTCACGAATTGAGCAATTTCTCGCTTCATTCGAGTCCACCAATATGACTGCTTGAGGTCATGGTACATCTTCGTACTTCGGGATGAATGGATAGAAGCGAATTGTGAGCCTCGTTCATAATGACTTTTCGAGATCACCCTTAGGAACCACAATCCGTCCTCAAAGAACAGAGTGTCTTTGTCATCAACATGGAAGCACTTGTACTTGAAATGCCCTTGTCGATACCACGTTTCACTTTCTTCACCATGGTATCCAGAAGTTGAGCCTCACGAATCTGATCTTCCAAAGTAGGAGAGACTATGAGGTTGGCAAGAAAGCCTTGAGGAAAAACTTGAAGATTCAGCTTATGGAAAGATTCACAGAGATCCGGCTGAAAGGGCTTGAGGATTAGGCATTGCGATAAGCTTTCCTGCTCAAAGCGTCTGCAATGACATTGGCTTTGCCCGAGTATACTCAATACTTGGGTTGTACTCTTGAATCATTTCGACCCATCGAGTCTGCCTGAGGTTGAGGTTAGGCTGAGTGAAGATGTACTTGAGACTCTTGTGATCAGTGAAAATGTCCACTTTCCTTCCCAACAAGAGATGTCTCCACGTAATCAATGCATGGACAACTGCCGCCAACTCAAGATCGTGAGTGGGGTAGTTCTTCTCGTTGGGCTTCAACTGGCGAGAGGTATAAGCCACAACTCTCTTCTCTTGCATTAACACAGCACCGAGACCTTGAAGAGAAGCATCACAGAACACTTCATATGGCTTGGATTCATCAGGAGGAGTCAGAACAGGAGCTGTGACGAGTTTCTCTTTGAGGGTATTGAAAGCAACGTCACACTCGGGAGACCAGACATACTTCACCTGCTTCTGGAGAAGGTTGGAAAGAGGCTTTGCAATCTTGGAGAAGTTCTCAACGAATCTTCGGCAATAGCTTGCAAGACCAAGAAAATCATGGAGCTGCTTGACATTCGAGGAGGTTCCCAATTCACAATTGCGGACACCTTCTCGGGATCAACAGCGATGCCCTTGGCAGAGATGATATGACCAAGATAAAGCACTTCATCAAGCCAGAATTCACATTTGGAGAACTTAGCATAGAATTGGTACTCTCTGAGCTTGTCTAGCACCAATCGCAAATGTATGGCATGATCCTTCTTATTCTTGGAGAAGACCAAAATATCATCAAGATAGACCAAGACGAATTCATTGGTGTAGGGGTTGAATATGAAGTTCATCATCCGAGAGAAAGTTGGAGGAGCATTGACGAGGCCGAAAGACATGACAGTATATTCATAAGAACCAAAGCTTGTTCTGAAAGCTGTCTTGGGAATATCTTGTTCACGAATGCGAATCTGATGATACCCCATACGAAGGTCAAGCTTAGAGAACACTGTAGCACCTTTGAGTTGCTCGAAAAGCTCATTGATGTTGGGAAGTGGATACTTGTTCTTGATTGTCTTCTTATTCAATGGACGGTAATCGACGCAAAGTCGGTCCGTGCCATCCTTCTTCGGACAAAAGAACACCACAACCCCAAGGAGATGAACTCGATCCGATCAAACCAGACGCTCTTGTTCATCGAGCTGCTTCTTCAATTCCTTCAGCTCATCAGGTCCAAGCTTGTAAGGACGCTTGCAAACGGGTTGATGCGGGCTCAAGATCGATAACTTGAACTCCAGCGGCGATGAGGAGGCATACCGGAAGCTCTTCGGAAAGACATCTTGGTACTCACAAACGATGGAATCGAGAGATGACATTCAATTCGCCCTTCTCATTGAGAGAAAACAACCGAATGGTTTCATCACGAGAGGCATAAATGATCACATCATTAGAAGAATGAGTCAATTGAATTTCCCTGGCAGCACAATCAAGCTGAGCTTTGTGCTGATAAAGCCAGTCCATTCCGAGAATAAGATCAATATCCGAGTCACCAAGGACAACTGGTTTAGACAGAAATCTATAATCGCCCATCTTGATAGAGACATCCGGAACCATGTAGCTTGCATTCATGCATTTACCCGGAGAGACAACTGCTAATGGTCTTGGCAAAACTTGGAAAGACAAATCATGCTTAGATGCAAATGGTTTAGAGATGAAACTAAGCGATGCACCAGTGTCAAAGAGAACTTTTGCAGGAATATCATTAACAAAAAGATTACCCATGAGCACATCGAAGAATCCTCTGCTGAGCTGCATTCATCATATTGACCTTGGCATACTTTGGATTATGCTTGACCTTTGCATTGCTGGAAGATTTCACAGAGGAGGAGGCGGAAGGCGCCTCTGGTTGAAGCACTTGTTAGATAGTGACCCTTCTCACGACACTTGTTGCAAGTGACCTCGAGAGCGGACGGTGGTAAGGAGCACTTGACCTTGGAGCTTGAGAATTAGACTTGTTACGATAGCTTGGGTTGGGTGGGTGGGAAGATCCACGGCCACCTGAGTTCTTCTCACTGGTAAGGCCGACGGAACGGAGGAGGGGCAGGTAAAACTTCGCTGCTTGGCTGCCACTTGAGAGGACGAGGAGGACTGAACTGCATCCCTGATTCTCTTCTTAGAAGCCTCGCATTTGAGCTGTGCCGCTTCTTGCTTGAGAGCCATGTTGTAGAAATCATCATACTTATCCGCTCAAACAGCACAAGAGGTAATTGCAGATCTTCTCTCGAGACCACCTCTGAGGCGATAGATCATACTCCTTTCATCGGTACATCTTGCTTAGCAAAACGAGCGAGCTTCTGGAACTGGATATTGTATTGATAGACAGACATGGTGCCTTGCTTGAGATTGCGGAACTCCTCACGCTTGCTCTCAACAACACTCTTCGGAATGTGATGAGCTCGGAAATCACGGCGGAACTCATCCCATGTAATGACACGACCTCCTCTGGAATCTTTGTATTCTGGAACCACTCAGCAGCTTGATCCTTGAGTTGAAACGATGCAAACTTGACAAAGTCCTCAGGTCTGACATTGCTACAGTTCAAAGTGCTTGCAGATGTCCACTAACCAATCATCAGCGTCTGTTGCCTCAACACAGAAACTGAAAGACTTCGGCTGATTAGCGAGAAACTGACTGAGAGTAGCAAAGTGTGGCTGATTGTTGCCTTGACCTTGATTGCCTTGATTGCCTTGATTGCCTTGCCCTCGAGTACGTTCTTGCAAGAGCTGCAAAATCATCGAGCATTGGCATTGGTGGCTGCCATGATAGCTTGCCGTGCCTCTGGAGGCGGAGGTGGAGGTGGAGGTGGAGGATTCGGTGATCCCCATCATTGCGATCCGGATTCGACGCGTTGGCGGAGCCATCTGAAGAGGGTGACATCCGTTAGTCCTTTGATAGACAAATTGATAAGTAGAATCAACGGATAGAAATTGCAACATATAGTCTTCACAATAAACATTGAACAAGAATGAGCGAATGAATTCAAAGTTAATTATCACACATCCATTAAGGTGAGAAGCCACTTAGATAAAGAATATGGAAACAACATCCGTCGAGAAACAATTGAATATCATAACTGAAAACAAAAGGTTGGCTTCTAGAATGAGCGGAACAAACACATGATAGAGATTTCGCTCAAAGTGTTAGTGGTGGGGCCCACACGGACACGACGATAGCGGACGTCACGAATGACTAACAAGGCGTCCCGAATCAGCATAGCCAAGGATTCTTTAAGGCGCCTCGCGACTTTCAGAATCGACCGTGAATGGGCGGACCACTAGACGTTGAACCCCAATCTCAAATCATACATCCATCGGAAAGAATATCCCGTAAGCTACTAGAATTCCCACCTATAAACTCCCGAAACTTTCGGTTATGCAATCTGGTGTTGGGGATACAGGGACACAAAATATATCACCCAAACTAACAATACCTAGATCCATTGTATCCATCCGTCAACACATAACCAAGAAATCCTCGAAATCGTGTACCTCGACCTTGAAAAACATCCGTTATGCAAGTCATGGCAATACTCCCTTTTCGCCACGAAGATCGGGCTATCAGGTTATCTCACCAACAAGCGCACAAAAGAGATTTCGATGTCGGCAAAACTCGGTATTCGAACTGCAACGATAAAATTGTGACGACAACACCTCGGAGCTCAACTCCGGGACACCGCCACAACCCCTAAATGTCGAGGCACCAAGAACAATGTTCTCGTCACAAAACCATCGAACGATTCCAAGATACCCACGTGATCCTAAAAAATTTTTAGTGAAATTTGAGAAGAGAAGAGTCAAAACTCTACGTCAGGATACCTCACCAGAGCGACGAAGGGACTGGGAAGTAAAAAGAATCCTACTCTCCGATATATATAATCCTAAGACTCAAAACATTTTCCATTCTAGACTCAACAACGCATGACAAACAATCAAGTAGGGGCTCCTAAGTCGGGAAGGCTCGATTACCAACTTGTAGCGCCCGATGCGGCTATATCTCCCACGTGTCGAGGCACGACTTAGAGGCATAACCGCATTGAAAGCAATGTCGCAAGTGAGGTAATCTTCACACAACCCATGTAATAATTAAGGGAAAGATACATAGTTGGCTTACAGTCGCCACTTCACACAGTACATAAATAACATACATCATTGAGTACACTCAAGGTCCGACTACGGAACCAAAATAAAAGAAGATACCCCAAATGCTAACACAGATCCCGAATCGTCCCAACTGGGCACCACTATCGATCATCTGGAAACGACACATAGTAACGACCACGTTCCTCGTCGAACTCCCACTTGAGCTCGGTGGAATCACCTGCACCGCCTCATCGAAACCTGCAACTGTGTTTGGAAGTATCTCGTGAGTCACGGGACTCAGCAATCTCACACCGCGAGATCAAGACTATTTAAGCTAATAGGAAGGACAAGGTAGTGCAGTGGAGCTGCAGCAAGCGACTAGCATTTATGGTGGCTACTTCGCAAAAGAGAGCGAGGAGAGAAGCAAAGCGGTCGTGAAACTAGTAGTGATCAAGAAGTGATCCTGAACTACTTACGTCCGACATAACTCCAACACCGTGTTCACTTCCGGACTCCCGAGAAGAGACCATCACGTTACACACACTTGTTGATGTGTATTTTATTGAGGTCCACTTTAGGTTTTCTACAACGGACATTAACAAATTCCCATCTGCCTCATAACCATGGGCACGGCTTTGAAAGATATTACCTGCGGGGGTGTCCCAACAGCCCATTATAAGCTCTCACGGTCAACGAAGGATATTCCTTCTACCGGAAGACCCGATCAATCTCGAATCCGGACTACAAGACATCTCGACAGCAATAAAACAAGTCCAGCAAAGCCGCCCGGATGTGCCGACAAATCCCGATAGGAGCTGCACATATCTCGGTCTCGTGGCACACCGGATCGTCAAGCTTCCGGTAGGCCAACCCGAGTTGCCCTGGTACACCGCGGTCGACAGTTTGGACCAACACTCGAAGGAGCACCGCCCGGGGTTAAAATAAAGATGACCCTTGAGTCTGCAGAACCCAAGGGAAAAAGGCTTAGGTGGCAAATGGTAAAACCAATGTTGGGCCTTGCTGGAAAAGTCTTATTCAAAGCGAACTGTCAAGGGGGTCCCATAAATCACCCAACCGTGTAAGGAACGCAAAATCAAGGAACATAACACCGGTATGACGGAAACTAGGGTGGCAAGAGTGGAACAAAACACCAGGCATAAGGCCGAGCCTTCCACCCTTTACCAAGTATATAGATGTATTAATTATAGCAGATATATATTGTGATATCCCCAACAAGTAAACATGTTCCAATAAGGAACAACATCTCCATGTTCAACAAGGAACAAACTTCATCTTCACCGCAACTAACAACGCTATAAGAGGGCTGAGCAAGCGGTAACATAGCCAATCAACGGTTTGCTAGGAAAGGATGGTTAGAGGTTTGACATGGCAATGTGGGAGGCATGATATAGCAAGTGGTAGGCATCGTAGCATAGGCATAGCAAAAGAGCGAGCATCTAGCAAAGCAAAGATAGAAGTGATTTCGAGGGTATGGTCATCTTGCCTGCAATGTTCTCAGAGTTGTCGAAAGCTTGATCCTCGAAAACGTTCTCAACAGGCTCCTCGTTCACGTACTCGTCTCCCGACTCTACCCAAAGCAACAACACAAACAAAGGAACCACAATAAATCACGGTGCAATGCACAATCAACATGATGCAACACATGACATGATATGCGGGATGCGATATGCAATGCTTATGTGCGCTCCGGAAGGAAAATGATGAACCAGGCATCAACTTGGCAAACCAAGCATGCCACTGGAAAGATGAGATGATTTCGGTTGAAATCGATATAAAGATCACCGGAAACGGATGCACGGTTTGCAAATGGCAAGCAAAACAAGAATGGCGCAAATCTGCCATTAACAGCATGATGCCACTTTGCAAGCAACAATTAATTAAGCTACTGCACCCAAACGTAACAACAAAGCACATGGCAGTGATCTACACATGATGCTCGACAAAAGATGAGCACTGAGCTACGGCTAGTTCACATCATAACAGGTTCAAACAAGCATGGCAAAAATGCTCAAAGTAACAGGCTGGACATGGCAAAACAGTACCAGGTTGCAATGTTCAGAGCATCAAAACTACATGCTACAGGAACTTAAAATAGCAAAACATGGCATGGCATGAATCTACTCAAAGCCTATTACAAAAGTCCCTTACTGACCATAAGCCCAAAAGGACTAGAAAATATAGTAACACCCATGTCAATATTGAAAGTCTCGTTAACAGATTCAGCAACTTGACATGTCAAAAACTGATAACGAGATGGCATGTTAACAAGCTCAATGCACTCACTACAGAGCCTCAAATGATAAACTAAGCATACATACATCAAGAAGACCTGACATAGAAGACATACATGGCAAGAACACTAACATAGCATATACGAGTCAACCACAACAAGCTAGGCAAAATTGAATAACACGTATACAATCTGCCAGGAATCATTTGGTAGCAAAAGTAGAGCTCGATTGACTCAAGCTATGGCATCCCATAATTGCAAACAAAGGCATGGATGGATAGAACAAGTCATGCTTTACAAAACACCCTTACTGAAGTATCTCAAAATATGCCTAGATCTCTCGGTATCATCAAGCAAACATGGCATCAAAAGCAGCTAAAACAGGGCTGAAATCAGCAACATTAGGACACCTACTTTGCATGCTTGTGCTAGTCACCACATAGATCACAAAAATACATGGCATATACCACCGGAAAGATGACATGGCATTTTACAAAACTCATGTAGGAATCAAATCCATTGGGTGCACATATTAATCATAGCAAAAATAACAAAAGTGCAACTCCTGATAAAAATCAGAAACTATCAGCACCTTGCACTCTTCCAACAGCATTTCGGGCATCAAGATGAGCTCAAATGAAAATGATGCAATGGAATGAAATGATCTACTCTTCGAGTCGAACATTTTGACATATTATACGCGAAAAATGGATCTACGGATGCGAAGATATAGCATGATGAATATTGCACAAAAGTACAATGATGCAAATGACTTAGTGAATAAAAAAGAGGAGAGGAGATGAGGTCAAGCGGGTGGCGCGGCTCGAGGCGGATCGGGCGGATCGGGCGGTGGCGGCGCGGGCAGGCTGCCGGAGGAGGAGGGCGGCGGCGGCTCCGGTGGAGGTCGCCGAGCGGGCGCCAGAGGCGGCGGCGGGCGGAGCCCAGCGCGAGGAGAGAGAACGCCACGGATCGGTGGAGGTCGCCGGAGCAGGGCGGGCGGCGGCAGCCGGAGCCGCTTGGTGGCGGCGGCAGCGGAGCCGGCCGGACTCAGCGGGCGCGGCGAGGCGCGGCGGCCGGCGACAGGCGGCGGAGAGGCGCCCGGCGAGAGAGCGAGGCTTGGGGCAAGCAAGGCTGCTGGCGGGCGGGCAGCGGGCCAGGCCAAGGGCAGGCTTGGCGGCGTGGCGGCGGAGAGGCCACGTGGCGCACGCTGGATGGCCAGGAGCGGCGGCGGGATCTGTCCGGCGCGCGGCGGACGTGTCCGTGTGTGTGCGCGCGGGGGCAGTTTTTAGGGTTTCGGGAAGAGGATGATCCGGAATTTCGGGGAGGTTTGCTTAAATAGGCATAGAGGGAGCTAGGAGAGTCCAAATGAGGTGTAGTTTTCGCCCACACGATCGTGATCGAACGATGGAGAGCATGGAGGTGTCTTAGATGGGTTATTGGGCTGTTTTGGAGGGTGTTGGGCTGCAACTTAAAAGAGGCCTTTATGAAGGTGCGGTTAACTGTTGGAGTACCAAACGAGCTCCAAATGACCGAAACTTGACCGGTGGTCTCCGGTGTTATACCAAGGCCACTAGACAAACCTCGGTCCATTTCGAGAAGGTTTAAATACCCGCTTTACGGAAAAACGTAAAAGGACCGCCGGGGAGATAGGAGTGTCGGATTGCAAAAGCGGACAACGGGAAAAATGCTCGGAATCATGAGACGAACACGTATGCAAATGCGATGCACATGATGACATAAAATAAAATGCATGACACGGACAAAATGCACAAAAGGAGAAAAACCCAACCACGGAGGGAATATCATATATCAATGCCGAAAATGGCAAGAGTCGGAGTTACAAATATGGAAAGTTACTTCCGGGGTGTTACAAATTTTTACTTGGCACACCTCGCACTCTGCATATATGCCGGTTCCATACATACATTTGTGCAGTTCCACCAAAATGCAGCTGAATAACCCTGTTTGCACAGATAATGAAAAAGTGTGATTACATTATAGTGCCACTAGTTGATGAAACACACAAAATAAAAAGAAGAAAATATTGCGATAGTACCATAGTATGACATGCTGCGAGGGCGAGATGGGCCCTGCGACGCCTCATACGGTACGCCTCATACTGGACATCGTCCCAAGTCTCCAAGATACACCTTCTGCCAGTGATGAACATCAGTGTACAACGGTAGTACAAGGAGGTGCCTTGAGACATTCAAATCTCTATTTTTGTACATATCAACTAAAATTAAGCACCCCAGTTTGCAGAAACGCTTAAATATTAACAATAGGACTAGTTGATGAAACATACTTTAATAAAGAGAAGCACTTTCTTTATCTACATTGGAAATGAAATGATAGAGATGACACTCGCTCTATTTTAACTATATTATTACTTCATTTTATCGGTGACACTAGGAATTGAGCGGTGGCAAGCGAGGTGTACCGCAAGGCCGCAAGGATGGAGGCAGGGGTGCTTAGGCTGGGATGTCAAGCTGGCTCTTTCAGTCACCAACATGGATGATTCAATTCATGGGACCTTTTGGTGCAGTTCACCTAAAATGAAGCAATGTCCGTGAGCTAGCAGCTTCTTCTTCAATTTTTTTAAGAGAAGGGCTCAGCCCGGTTCCATTTCCATCGAAAACGAAACCCACAGAGCTTCTTCTTCATTAGTTGCAATAAAATTGAGCAACATCAAGGATGGTTGTGAAGCTCTGGAATGCTCAACTATAATTTGGATATCATTTGTGCAGTTCAACTAAGATCGGCGTGAAGTGTATATCTCTGTTTGCACAAAAAGGTGGAAAGGAGGGTGACTAACAAGTGATGAAACATGCATCAAATGAAAAGAAGCATGTTCCTTATCTGAATGGCAATCCTACAAGGACAGTAGCAATTTCTAAAGCAGTGGGATTGCTAGATATTAGTGTGGGCATTAGGATTAACTATGACAACCGTTAAATACGACATTACTTTGGGCACGGGAGAGTAGGCGGACAAGGACAGTTGCATTTCTAACGAAAAGAACCAACTTATCTTAATGGGAAATTTTAGCAGGACATGTAAAGTAGTGCCATTGATTCATATTATTGGAGGCATTACACTGAAAACAACATTGGTTTAACGTGTCCTTACTTTTAACAAAGTCGATTGCTACATTTTGCCACGGCATTACATAAGAGTGGCTCGGGGCAACAAACATCGAATAGGATATCCAGGTTGGTCCCATTTTGTTCGGTATAGCCACCTTATCTTTGTGTGAGGCTAGCAAATCTAGTGTTGTACTTACTCGTTGACTTGTACCCCAATCCCACTCTCTTTCCTTTTCAACCAATAGATCGGGTTTATATTGAGTTTGTCTGCGTTTCCTTTATTTCCTATTAGACCTAGAGACCAGTTGGATAGCGATTATCCGCTACTATTCCCCCATTATTTCCTCTTTCGACCAAGTCCTAGATTCAGGTAACAAATCCTCCCCACCCCACCCCTTTCTTCCTTGTTTGAACCAAGTAGTACTAGATTCTAGTGCATGAACTAGTTTTACCTCTTAAACGTAAAAAAATTAGGTGGTTTTCAAACAGCCGATCGATCCTATCTACGAGGGGGCCTGAGAAATAGTAAAAGATACAAATGCAGCGACGTCAGGAGCTCGGGAAGTAGAGCAAGGCTGGTTTCGAAGGAAGTTATACCTGATGGTCGCCGGGATGTCGCTAGGTGGTGAAGGAAATATGCCCTAGAGGCAATAATAAAGTTATTATTTATTTCCTTATTTCATGATAAATGTTTATTATTCATGATAGAATTGTATTAACCGGAAACATAATACATGTGTGAATACATAGACAAACAGAGTGTCACTAGTATGCCTCTACTAGACTAGCTTGTTAATCAAAGATGGTTAAGTTTCCTAACCATAGACAAAGGAGTTGTCATTTGATTAACAAGGTCACATCATTAGTTGAATGATCTGATTGACATGACCCATTCCATTAGCTTAGCACCCGATCGTTTAGTATGTTGCTATTGCTTTTATCCATGACTTATACATGTTCCTATGACTATGAGATTATGCAACTCCGTTTACGGAGGAACACTTTGAGTACTACCAAGCGTCACTGGCGAATCGGGTGATTATAAAGGAGTACTACAGGTGTCTCCAAAGGCAGATGTTGGGTTGGCGTATTTCGAGATTAGGATTTGTCACTCCGATTGTCGGAGAGGTATCTCTGGGCCCTCTCGGTAATGCACATCACTAAGCCTTGCAAGCATTACAACTAATAAGTTAGCTGTGAGATGATGTATTACGGAGCGAGTAAAGAGACTTGCGATGAACGAGATTGAACTAGGTATTGGATACCGACGATCGAATCTCGGGCAAGTAACATACCGATGACAAAGGGAACAACGTATGTTGTTATGCGGTCGACCGATAAAGATCTTCGTAGAATATGTAGGAGCCAATATGGGCATCCAGGTCCGCTATTGGTTATTGACGGAGGCGTGTCTCGGTCATGTCTACATTGTTCTCGAACCGTAGGGTCCGCACACTTAAGGTTTGATGGCGGTTATATTATGAGTTTGTGTATTTTGATGTACCGAAGGAGTTCGGAGTCCCGGATGTGATCACGGACATGACGAGGAGTCTCGAAATGGTCGAGACATAAAGATTGATATATTGGACGACTATATTCGGACACCGGAAAGGTTCGGAAGTTTCGGAGAAAACCGTAGTGCCGGAGGGTTACGGAACCCCGGGAAGTAATGGGCCTTATTGGGCCAAGAGGGGAGAGAGGGCCGCCCGGTGGTGGCGCGCCCCATGGGGAGTCGAATAGGACAAGGAAGGGGGGGCCCCCTCCCTCTCCTCTCCCTCTCTTTCCTTCCCCTTCCTCCTTCCTAGTTGGACTAGGAAAGGGAGTCCTACTCCCACTAGGAGGAGGACTCCCCCTCCTGGCCGCGCCTCCTAGGGCCGGCCGGCCTCCCCTTGCTCCTTTATATACGGGGCAGGGGGCACCCTAGGACACACAAGTTGATCCTTGAGATCGTTCCTTAGCCGTGTCGGTGCCCCCTCCACCATATTCCACCTCGGTCTTATCGTGGCGGTGCTTAGGCGAAGCCCTGCGTCGGTAGAACATCAAGATCGTCCCACGCCGTCGTCTTGTGGAACTCTCTCTCCGGAGCTTTGCTGGATCGGAACTGAGGGGCGTCACCGAGCTGTCGTGTGTCAAGAACTCGGGGCGCCGGAGTAACGGCGCTGGGATCGGTTGGATCGCGAGGAGAAGCGTCGACTACTTCCTCTACGTTGTGATCGCTTCGCCACGGTCTCGAGGGTACGTAGACAACACTCTCCCTCTCGTTGCTATGCATCACCATGATCTTGCGTGCGCGTGAGGAAATTTTTGAAATTACTCGTTCCCCAACAGTGGCATCCGAGCCTAGGTTTTATGGTTTGATGTTTTGCACGAGTAGAACACAAGTGAGTTGTGGGCGATACAAGTCATACTGCCTACCAGCATGTCATACTTTGGTTCAGCGGTATTGTGAGATGAAGCGCCCGGACCGACATTACGCGTGCGCTTACGCGAGTCTGGTTTCACCGTTCACGAGCACTCGAGCTTAAAGGTGGCTGGCGGGTGTCATCTCTCTCACTTTAGTTGAACCGAGTGTGGCTACACCGGTCCTTGAGAAGGTTAAAGCGGAGTCTATTTGACGAAGTATCGTTGTGGTCTTGATGCGTAGGTGAGATTGGTTCTTGCTTAAGCCCGTAGCAGCCACGTAAAATTTGCAACAACAAAGTAGAGGGCGTCTAACTTGTTTTTGCAGGGCATGTTGTGATGTGATATGGTCAAGGCGTGATGCTATATTTTATTGTATGAGATGATCATGTTTTGTAACGAAGTTATCGACAAGCGGCTGGAGCCATATGGTTGTCGCTTTATTGTATGAAATGCAACGCCTGTAATTGCTTTACTTTATCACTAAGCGGTAGCGATAGTCGTAGAAGCAATAGATGGCGAAGCGACAACGATGCTACGATGGAGATCAAGGTGTCGCGCGGTGGCGATGGTGATCACGACGGTGCTTGGAGATGGAGATCACAAGCACAAGATGATGATGGCCATATCATATCACTTATATTGATTGCATGTGATGTTTATCCTTTATGCATCTTATTTTGCTTTGATTGACGGTAGCATTTTAAGATGATCTCTCACTAAAATTATCAAGTAGTGTTCTCCCGAGTATGCACCGTTGCCAAAGTTCGTCGTCGTGCGAGACACCACGTGATGATCGGGTGTGATAAGCTCTCGTCCATCTACAGCGGGTGCAAGCCAGTTTTGCACACGCAGAATACTCAGGTTATACTTGACGAGCCTAGCATATGCAGATATGGCCTCGGAACACGGAGACCGAAAGGTCGGCGTGAATCATATAGTAGATATGATCAACATAAGATGTTCACCATTGAAAACTACTCCATCTCACGTGATGATCGGTTATGGTTTAGTTGATTTGGATCACGTGATCACTTAGATGACTAGAGAGATGTCTGTCTAAGTGGGAGTTCTTAAGTAATATGATTAATTGAACTTTAATTTATCATGAACTTAGTCTGGTAGTATTTTGCAAATTATGTTGTAGATCAATAGCTCGCGTTGTTGCTTTCATATGATTATTTTAATGTGTTCCTAGAGAAAATTGTATTGAAAAATGTTAGTAGCAATGATGCGGATTGGATCCGTGATCGAGGTTTATCCTCATTGCTGCACGTAAGAATTATGTCCTTGATGCACCGCTAGGTGACAGACCTATTGCAAGAGCAAGATGCGACGTTATGAGCGTTTGGCTAGCTCAATATGATGACTACTTGGTAGTTTAGTGCACCATGCTTAAACGGCTTAGAATCGGGACTTCAAAGGCGTTTTGAGCGTCATGGATCATATGAGATGTTCCAGGAGTTGAAGTTAATATTTCAAGAAAATACCGAGTTGAGAAATATGAAGTCTCCAACAAGTTCTATAGCTAAAAGATGGAGGAGAATCGCTCAACTAGTGAGCATGTGCTCAGATTGTGCAGGTACTTCAATCGCTTGAATCAAGTGGGAGTTAATCTCCCGGATAAGATAGTGATTGACAGAATTCTCTAGTCACCATCACTAAGTTACTAGAACTTCGTGATGAACTATAGTATGCAAGGATGACGAAAACGATTCCCGAGCTCTTCGTGATGTTGAAATCGACGAAGGTAGAAATCGAGAAAGAGCATCAAGTGTTGATGATTGACAAGACCACTAGTTTCAAGAAAGGGCAAAGGAAAGAAAGGGGAACTTCAAGTAGAATGACAAGCAAGTTGTCACTCCCACGAAGAAACCCAAAGCTGAACCAAAGCCTGAAACTGAGTGCTTACACTGCATAGGAAATGGTCACTGGAAACGGAAATATCTGAGATATTTGGTAGATAAGAAGGATGGCAAAGTGAACAAGGGTATATTTGATATACAGGTTATTGATGTGTGCTTTACTAGTGTTTATAGTAGCCCCTGAGTATTTGATACTTGTTCGGTTGCTAAGATTAGTAACTCGAAACAGGAGTTCTGAGAATAAGCAGAGACTAGTTGAAGGGAAGTGACGATGAGTGTTGGAAGTAGTTCCAAGATTGATATGATCATCATCGCACACTCCTATACTATCGAGATTAGTGTTTATAGTAGCCCTGAGTATTTGATACGTGTTAGGTTGCTAAGATTAGTAACTCAAACAGGAGTTCTGAGAATAAACAGAAACTAGTTGAAGGGCATAACGATGAGTGTTGGAAGTAGTTCCAAGATTGATATGATCATCATCGCACACTCCCTATACTATCGGGATTAGTGTTGAACCTAAATAAATGTTATTTGGCGTTTGCGTTGAGCATGGATATGATTTGATCATGTTTATTGCAATACAGTTATTCATGTAAGTTAGAGAATAATTATTGTTCTGTTTACATGAATAAAACCTTCTATGGTCATACACCCAATGAAAATGGTTTGTTGGATCTCGATCGTGTGATACACATATTCATAATATTGAAACCAAAAGATGTAAAGTTAATAATGATAGTGCAATTTATATGTGGCAATTGCCGTTTGGGGTCATATCGATTGTAAAGCGCATGAAGAAACTCCATAAAGATGGATTTTGAAATCACTTGGTTATGAATCGTTTGATGCTTGCGAACCGTGCCTTTTGGGCAAGATGACTGAAACTCCGTTGTTCGGAACAATGGAACGAGCAACAAACTTGTTGGAGATAATACATACCGATGTATGCGATCCAATGAGTGTTGATGCTCGTGGCAAGTATCGTTATTTTCTGACCTTCACAAGATGATTTGAGCAGATATGGGTATATCTACTTGATGAAACATAAGTCTGAAATAGTTGAAAGGTTCAAAGAATTTCAGAGTGAAGTGGAAAATCATCGTAACAAGAAAATAAAGTTTCTGCGATCTGATCATGGAGATGAATATTTGAGTTACGAGTTTGGTCTTCAATTAAAACAAAGTGGAATAGTTTCACAGCTCACGCCACATGGAACACCACAACAAAATGGTGTGTCCGAACGTCGTAACCGCACTTTATTAGATATGGTGCGATCTATGATGTATCTTACCGATTTACCACTATCGTTTTGGGTTATGCATTAGAGACAGCTGCATTCACGTTTAATAGGGCACCATCTAAATCCGTTGAGATGACACCGTATGAACTATGGTTTAGCAGTAAACCTAAGCTGTCGTTTCTTAAAGTTTGGAGTTGTGATGCTTATGTGAAAAAGTTTTCACCTGATAAGCTTGAACCCAAATCGTAGAAGTGCGTCTTCATAGAATACCCAAAGGTAACTATTGGGTACACCTTCTAACACAGATCCGAAAGCAAGATATTTGTTGCTAAGATGGATCCTTTCTAGAGAAGAAGTTTCTCTCGAAAGAAGTGAGTGGGAGGAAAGTAGAACTTGATGAGGTAATTGTACCTTCTCCGTTATTGGAGAGTAGTTCATCACAGAAATCAGTTCAAGTGATTCCTACAACCAATTAGTGAGGAAGTTAATGATGATGATCATAAAACTTCAGATCAAGTTGCTACCAAACCTCGTAGGTCTTCCAGAGTAAGATCCGCACCAAAGTGGTACGGTAATCCTATTCTAGAAGTCATGTTACTAGACCATGATGAACCTGCGAACTATGAGGAAGCGATGATGAGCCCAGATTCCACGAAATGGCTGGAAGCCATGAAATCTGAGATGGGATCCATGTATGAGAACAAAGTATGGACTTTGGTTGACTTGCCCGATGATCGGCAAGCCATTGAGAATAAATGGATCTTCAAGAGGAAGACGGACACTGATAGTAGTGTTACTATCTACAAAGCTCGACTTGTGCAAAAAGGTTTTGACAAGTTCAAGGTATTGACTACAATGAGATTTTCTCAACTGTAGCGATGCTTAAGTCTGTCGAATCATGTTAGCAATTGCCACATTTTATGAAGTCGGCAAATGAATGTCAAAACTGCATTCCTTAATAGTTTTCTTAAAGAAGAGTTGTATATGATGCAACCAGAAGGTTTTGTCAATCCTAAAGGTGCTAACAAAATGTGTAAGCTCAATGATCCATCTATGGACTGGTGCAAGCATCTCGAGTTGGAATACACACTTTGATAAGTTAATCAAAGCATGTAGTTTTATACAGACTTGCGGTGAAGCCTGTATTTACAAGAAAGTGAGTGGGAGCACTACAACATTTCGATAAGTATATGTGAATGACATATTGTTGATCGGAAATGATGTAGAATTATTACGCAAAGCATAAAGGAGTGTTTGAAAGGAGTTTTTCAAAGAAGGACCTCGGTGAAGCTGCTTACATATTGAGCATCAAGATCTATAGAGATAGATCAAGGCGCTAGATAAGTTTTCAATGAATACATACCTTGACAAGATTTTGAAGTAGTTCAAAATGGAGCAGTCAAAGAAAGAGTTCTTGCCTGTGTTACAAGGTGTGAGATTGAGTAAGACTCAAAACCCGTCCACGACGAGAAGATAGAAAGAGAATGAAAGTCATTCCTATGCATCAGCCATAGGTTCTATAAAGTATGTCATGTTGTGTACAGATCTATTGCATACCCTACCACTAAGCTTGGCAAGGAGTGCAATAGTGATCTAGGAGTAGATGAATGGACAACGGTCAAAATTATCCTTAGTAGAATAAGGATATGTTTCTCGATTATGGAAGTGAAAAAAGGTTCGTCATAAAGGGTTACGTCGATGCAAGTTTTAACACTAATCTAGATGACTCTGAGTCTCAATCTGGATACATATTGAAAGTGGGAGCAATTAGCTAGAGTAGCTCCGTGCAGAGCATTGTAGACAAAGAAATTTGCAAAATACTTACGGCTCTGAATGTGATGAGACCCGTTGACTAAAATTATCTCACAAGCAAAACATGATCACACCTTAGTACTCTTTGGGTGTTAATCACATAGCGATGTGAACTAGATTATCTGACTCTAGTAAACCCTTTGGGTGTTGGTCACATGTCGATGTGAACTATGGGTGTTAACCACATATAGATGTGAACTATTGATGTTAAATCACATGGCGATGTGAACTAGATTATTGACTCTAGTGCAAGTGGGAGACTGAAGGAAATATGCCCTAGAGGCAATAATAAAGTTATTATTTATTTCCTTATTTCATGATAAATGTTTATTATTCATGCTAGAATTGTATTAACCAGAAACATAATACATGTGTGAATACATAGACAAACAGAGTGTCACTAGTATGCCTCTACTAGACTAGCTTGTTAATCAAAAATGGTTAAGTTTCCTAACCATAGACAAAGGAGTTGTCATTTGATTAACAAGGTCACATCATTAGTTGAATGATCTGATTGACATGACCCATTCCATTAGCTTAGCACCCGATCGTTTAGTATGTTGCTATTGCTTTTATCCATGGCTTATACATGTTCCTATAACTATGAGATTATGCAACTCCGTTTACGGAGGAACACTTTGGTACTACCAAGCGTCACAACGAATCTGGGTGATTATAAAGGAGTACTACAGGTGTCTCCAAAGGCAGATGTTGGGTTGGCGTATTTCGAGATTAGGATTTGTCCTCCGATTGTCGGAGAGGTATCTCTGGGCCCTCTCGGTAATGCACATCACTAAGCCTTGCAAGCATTACAACTAATAAGTTAGCGGTGAGATGATGTATTACGGAACGAGTAAAGAGACTTGCCGATGAACGAGATTGAACTAGGTATTGGATACCGACGATCGAATCTCGGGCAAGTAACATACCGATGACAAAGGGAACAACGTATGTTGTTATGCGGATCGACCGATAAAGATCTTCGTAGAATATGTAGGAGCCAATATGGGCATCCAGGTCCGCTATTGGTTATTGACCGAGGCGTGTCTCGGTCATGTCTACATTGTTCTCGAACCGTAGGGTCCGCACGCTTAAGGTTTCGATGACGGTTATATTATGAGTTTGTGTATTTTGTTGTACCGAAGCAGTACGGAGTCCCGGATGTGATCACGGACATGAAGAGGAGTCTCGAAATGGTCAAGACATAAAGATTGATATATTGGACGACTATATTCGGACACCGGAAAGGTTCGGAAGTTTCGGAGAAAACCGGAGTGCCGGAGGGTTACGGAACCCCGGGAAGTAATGGGCCTTATTGGGCCAAGAGGGAGAGAGGGCCGCACTGGTGGTGGCGCGCCCCCATGGGGAGTCGAATAGGACAAGGAAGGGGGGCGCCCCCTTCCCTCCCTCTCCCTATCTTTCCTTCCCCTTCCTCCTTCCTAGTTGGACTAGGAAGGGAGTCCTACTCCCACTAGGAGGGAGGACTCCCCCCTCCTGGCGCGCCTCCTAGGGCGGCCGGCCCTCCCCTTGCTCCTTTATATCACGGGGCAGGGGGGCACCCTAGGACACACAAGTTGATCCTTGAGATCGTTCCTTAGCGTGTGCGGTGCCCCCTCCACCATATTCCACCTCGGTCTTATCGTGGCGGTGCTTAGGCGAAGCCCTGCGTCGATAGAACATCAAGATCGCCACCACGCCGTCGTCTTGACGGAACTCTCTCTCCCGGAGCTTTGCTGGATCGAACTGAGGAGCGTCACCGAGCTGTCGTGTGTCAAGAACTCGGGCGCCGAATGCTTGACGCTGGGATCGGTTGGATCGCGAGGAGAGCGTCTGACTACTTCCTCTACATTGTGATCGCTTCGCCACGGTCTCACGAGTGCGTAGACAACACTCTCCCCTCTCGTTGCTATGCATCACCATGATCTTGCGTGTGCGTAGGAATTTTTTTGAAATTACTACGTTCCCCAACAGGTGGGCGGCGGGAGGCCGGATCTTCCCACACTACGACAGCGAGGAAGAAGGGGTCGGAGGCCCTCCCTCGCCTGCGGTGCTTGGGAGAGAACGACAAGGCATGCTGATTGGGACACGCCCAACAGTGGGTAAGAGCCGTCGCCGAGGACGACCGCGTGAACATTGCACCTTCTCACCTTCCCCGGCGGAGAGGATCCGGCTAGATCTGTGACCAGCGTTGGAGAGAGAGAGAGAGAGAGAGAGAGAGAGAGAGAGAGAGAGAGAGAGAGAGTGTGTGTGGCCACCGCTGTCGTGTTTAGATATGGAGAGGCCGAGACAGTGTGAAGAGAGCAACACTAGCAAGCAAGCGCGGAGGATCCTGCCTATATAGTGGAGTAGTACTAGTTTTCTTTTGTCTACCAGAGCCGGCTTGACCTCGTCAATGACTTCGAGTAGTCTTCATGCACGTGGCCCGGAGGTGCAATTGTCGTCATTTTGATTTGAAGCGCCGGACTATAACATATAACACAAAAAAATGCCACATGACAATAAATCATAACCTCACTGCCCAAAGGAAACAACATGAATCCCGACGGACGAACTAGATGAGGAACAAAGCTCAAATTAAAGATAAACTCGTAGAAAAGGGGTTCGTCGATAGATGTCCTAATTAACATAGCCGGCTTGACCTAGATGGCAGCCGAGTAGTCACTGTTCGTGCATGTGCCCCCAATGACTAGCCCAACTCAGTTGTCGTTGTTTAACCCTCGCAGTGATCCGAAGCACATGACACCTAATTTTGCGAGATGACAAGAAACCTTTTTTTAGATTTCTCACCACAACTACAGCCATGTACAACACAGCCTGCACGATATGTAGACGATAGCCTATCCAGGCGTGTCTGCTGGAGTCTGGTCACATGCATGGACGAACTGATCTTCCGTGTCTTGCAGGGATCGTCCAGGCACCAACGTAGTACTACAACACTTCTCTAGTACTATCGCTCGTCTCCCTCTTCTATTAAGTCACGCGACTTGCGGGGCCGGGGAGTGTGCCTATGGTCGGTTCTCAATTGCCGTCCCACATGTGTGTGCGAACGCAATATGGCACTCATTCCATTTGGAGAGAAGTGTGCCAGACCAACCGACCGTCTGGGGTGTGACGCGAACGCGACAAGCATGCTATATACTCCGTACATGTATACTATTTAAAAGTCGAGGGCGGGGCTTTTCCCGCACGGTAGGCGGCGGGGCAGTTCCGCCTAGTCGGTTCGACAGAGGCGCGAGAAGACGAGGGAGTAGGCTGCTGCAAACGTAGGGCTGTGTGATTTGACAGCGAGTTACTGCTGGACAGGTGGGGCCTCGTGATTTGACTTGCCATTATCATTTTAATTGTGGCGCTACGACCGGCGCGAGTCTCCTGATTCCTGACCACCTCCATACAGGTGCCTCTCCCAATGCTCCAACATGTAGTAGAGGCTGGCTCTTGCATGAGAGCCCACTTCTCCACTTTTTCCTTGCCTCTCTTTCCTCCACATATGCAAAAATGCCATGTAAAGCGCACTATTGTACCTACTTGCTCCTACAGGTGCTTAAGCTTGCCACATAGGAATAAAGTCTGATGTGGCAAGTTAATCAAGAAGACAGAGACTAGTTTGGTGACCCAAGGAAGAAACGGTGCTAAGCGCGTGTACCTAGGTGAAAAGACAATTTTGAGTGTATAACTAATTAAATGAAGCAAACTTAGCAACACCATTTCATTGGAAGAGGTCACTCCTTGGCAAATGCAATAAATACTAGTACTCCCTGTGTCCCATACTAGTGCCAAAAATGTTCTTATATTATGGGACGGAGAGAGTACGAAGAAATAGATAGAGAGGAGTAAAAAAATATACACTTATAGCCAACCTTATAGCTAACCTTGTTGTAGTATGAGTGACTAAGTGATGACTATGTATGACATGCCAACATCAGATAGCCTAACGCACCATGTTAAATCTCCAAGGGCGCGACCGCACGTGCGACGCGACGGTCGTGGTAGGTGCGACCATGATACGGGGAGCTGGCAGCCCTTGGATCTGAGATCAAACGGTCGCATGCTAAGTTGCTGAAAATTTGCAGAATAACCCTCCCGCGGGCCGGAGTAGGTTTCTCGGTTTGCATGCGGGTTTAATGGAGGCGAGGAGGCATGTTCAGCCGGGCGTGCAGTGGACGACGCAGTACTATTCGATTTGACAACTACAACTAGTATATTATAAAAAACAAAGAAGAGTAGTAGAGATAGAGATAAGAATAGAGACTAGGGAGGAGCACCATCTACTGCTTCATGGGCTACTCCTGCGCTCCATTCGGTGACCACAGCGCCCCTACAGCACTCCCTCCTGCGCTCCATTAGTGAGGCTGTTGACATTTGGGGCGCACTCTCGCGACTGCTAGCAGCCACGACTTCACCGACGACGACTTCTTCCCCGACCTCGGCAACCTCTTCCTCAACGACATGGGCGACAACCTCAATGCCAATGGTGCTACTCCTGTTGCACCGTATGTGTTTCTGTCCTTCCTGTTCAAAATCGTGGTAGAATTCATGTTTCTACTCTGTGTCCTAGACTCGATCTGTTCATCTACTATGCTAGTCCGCATGATTAGTTTAATCTATGTTATAGCCATCATGATTTATTTTGTAGTAAATCTCGTAGTAACTTGCTCATATATTCAAGCTGGCGGGCGTCCCCTACAGCCACTCCCGTTTCATGGGCGGCCTGGTCGATGCCTCCAAGGGCCCTTCGTCTCTTGCTATGAGTGCCGGTGCCGTTTGGGGCTCGCCGGCGGCCATCGTGCATCACCCGACGCAGGCGTGCGGTGATCGATCTTGACGCCCTTGGCGAAGAACATCAAATACGAGGCGTGCTACCCGTTCACCGTGCGGAGTCTTTGGAGGATCAACGCCACTGCTAGTTTCGGAGGAGGACGGCAGCGTCTTCCTCTTGATCGTGGCCACCGGCGAGGCCCACGAGCCGCCGCCACATCTCTGTAGTGTGCGTCGGCGGCGCCTTGGCGTTGACATCGACACGAGGCCGATGTGCGGTGTGTGCTCACTATTACTACCCCTCGGAGGTCCGTGGGCGGCGATCTGGCTCGTCAAGCTGACTTGGACTCTGCCGAGCTGGGACCTTCCGCCGATGTGGACATGGAAGACGCATGGTATTATTTGACCCCCAACAATGTGCATGGGGACTCCAAGGAGGTTCACCTGGACATATGCATTACTAAGTTAAATGTTGATCATTAGTCTTCGCTCAATGTAATCCGTTGTCTAAGCATGTGGAGACTTCCATGCATGATCTTGCTCTATTGGAGTATCGCGCATGAATAAAAGTGTATCCATTTATGGTTTAGTCTAGAATCTTCCATGTATGGATTTTTACTACAGTACCGGTGAAAGACTTATGATGAACCATTTCCTGCAAAACACAATAAGAGTTATTTCTTCACAAGTTTTGGATGCAGGTTGAACAGTTGAACGCTTTTGTTTGCAAAAGATACTTTTTTATCTATTTCACCCGGATGTTTTTGAGCTCTAGAGATGAAATAATATCCGAAGAAACCTATCGATACTTGTTACACATGAGATGACCCCCACATCCTTTGTCAAAATAAACAACACCCCGATCAATGCATTTCACTCTTCCGTGCAACGGACGGGCACTACACTGGTGTAAAAAACATTCTTATATTATGGGACGGAGGGAGTACGAAGAAATAGATAGAGAGTAGTAAAAAAAAGTACAATTATAGCCAACCTTGTTGTAGTATGAGTGACTAAGTGATGACTATGTATGACATGCCAACATCAGATAGCCTAACGCACCATGTTAAATCTCCAAGAGCGTGACCGCGCGAGCGACGCGACGGCCGTGGTAGGCGCAACCATGATACGGGCTGCTGGCAGCCCTTGGATCTGAGATCAAACAGTCACATGCTAAGTTGCTGAAAATTTGTAGAATAACCCTCAAGGATAGGATATTCACCCATAGGTCTAGAATCACGCCATGCAACCGTTCGATCTCAGATCCAAGGGCTCTCGGAGGCCAAACCACTACCCTGCCGTTCGCACGCTGGCAGTTCGCTCCTACTCGTCCCCGCACGTCCTTTAATACTATGGCGGTTCGCTCCTAGTCGTCCCGTCCATTCACATTACGGCAGTTCCACTAATCCTAACCCTCCTCCCAAATCCACGGCGTCCCAAATCTCGCCGATTGGCGGTGGGTACAAGGTCAGAACCATCACCGGCGATGAGTTCGACGTCATCTACACCCGTTCTTCCGCGACGGTGAAAGGATGCCTTTCTTTCTTCAGACGCATGTTCGAAGACTCAGATGATGAGTGCGTCGCTGGGCTAGATGTTGAGTACACCATAGTCCTGGGATGAGAGAAGGATCTAAAGGATGAAGAGAGGAAGAAGCCCGACGTGATCCAGGTTTGCGTGCATGACTTATGCTTGGTCTACCACATATGCCATGCCGACGTTGAGTGCCAGGATTTTAAGGACTTCCTCGAGAGCAACCTAGTAAAATTCGTTACTGTAGACTTTGGTAACGACAAAGAAGTCCTGCATCGGATAGGCCTCGTTGTAGGAAACACCTTCGACCTCCAAAATAATCGGCTGGTGTCCTCTCGTCAGCCTTCAATGCTGACCCTGGCAGGAGCCATGGTTCATCCTTCAGATGTATGGCGGAGAAACCTCCATACGTTTCATCATCATGCATGGCAGTGGAATGTACTAGATATAGACCACATCCACTACGCTGCAATTGATGGCTACCTTTGTTTCAATATCTACAAGGGTTGGATGATGAGCAACAGCCAAGTTGGCGGTTGAAGCAAAGAAGTATCGGCCAAGGCGAAGAGGGACAACGGCGAAGTCGAGGGCGTGGACGAGGACTCGAGTAAGGTGGCGATGTCGTTGCTCTGGTGGTTCTAATGCAGTGTCTACGGGATAGTTGGAAAGTTTAATTTCAGGTGTGCTTAATTTAATTTGAGGGTGTGTTGTCTTTGAGCCCCAGTAGAACTATGTTATGTTTCTTCTTGTTACTTTAACTCTTCAGTACGTACATACTAGTATTTCTTACATTTCATCTTTTAGTTGGTATAGTACTACCACTCGTTTCTTCACATTATATACATACAATATATATGGCCAACATCATATAGCCAGCAGTTTAGTTGTCAAAGAATTTCAGGGTGCTTAGTTTTGTCAAAGAATTCCAGGGTGCTTAGTTTTATTTGAGGGGTGGGTTGTGCTGGACACCAGTATTGTGACTAGCCTTTTTAATAGTACTATATGCATAATTTGGCGACCATCGCTCTCTATATGTACCACCTTTTCTTTTAATTTCCAGTTTTGCTCCATGGCGCAATCCATCGATACTACTGTTGTACAAAAGTATATATTTTTTAAGAGCCTAGAGGGCGGGGCAGTCTAGCTTGGTTGGTTTCACGAGAGGCGAGGGCCTTTGTGATTTGATGGCTCATTACTGCTGGAAGGCGGGGCATTGTGATTTGACTGCTCGTATAAATGCGTCGACGACCTGATCGAGGAGGAGCAAAGAACCGTGCGGTATACTCAAGTTTTCCACTGGAGTAGTACTGCGACAGAGGAGCACGAAACACGGCAGCCCAGTGCCATATGGCGATAAAAAATGATCTGATTTGCTAGTCATCTCATTGTTAGCATTGTTCTATTCATTCCCTAAAAACATTGTACTATTCATGCCTCGCAGAGAACATGACACGTGCGGCAAAACACCTGAAGCAAAAGATGAAACACGGCAGCAAAAGAAGAAGGAAGATTATCACCCCAAATGATCTAATTAGCAGCGAGTCGTAACTGCTTCTTCATCGCCTCCACGACCTCCATCTCCTTGCGCGTCTCCTCCACCATCTTCTTCATTCTGTCCATGACGCGAGATTTCTCGACGCGAGCCTTCATCACCTGTTCCACGGCCGCATTACGTACCTTGACAGCAGCCGGGTGCTCGATGCGGAGCTTCGCCAACTCCTCCTTCTGTTCCATGGCGAGGGCCTGCAACATCTTCATCGAGGAACTACTATTCTCATGCAGCTTGTTCCAGTCGGCATTCTTCTCCTTCAATAGGTCGATCTCATGGCAGAGCTTCGCCTTGTCCTCCTGAAGTCGCAGGATTTTGCGGTCGCCTTCTTCTCCGAGGCAATGCTCTTCTTCAGCAGCATCACTAAGCGGCGGTCAACTCCCCCTGCTGATTGAGCTTAGCGGGCATGACGTCGAGGCTCTCCTTCAGCAACTCCATCAAGCCTTGGATGAACTCCTTTTGCTTATTGAGGTGCTTATTGAGCTGATCGGGCATGCCATCGAGGGATAATGACTCCACCTCCGCCGGCTCGGCATGTTCGCCTCCGCGGCTAGGGCGCTCCTGGGAGCCATCGCCTGCCCGCGAGAGATCTTTCGAGGTCTTTGCGTGGCGGCGAGCCCTCTTTTTTTCCGCAGCCTTGGTTATCGCTCCCTTGTTACGAATAGTTCTCGACCTAGAGCACTGCTCACCGGCCATGGCAACGATGGACGAAGAAGAAGCACTTATGAGGAGGAAAGGTAGAGTAATTTTCGATTAGTGTCGTGGAATTGTCACGGCAGATGTCCTCTTGCAAGGACTTAGTCGTGCAGCCATTGCAACTAGGAAGCTTAAAGGGGTTAATCGGGACAAAGGACACGAGAGAGTTTATACTAGTTCGGCCCCTTACGATGAAGGTAAGGCCTACGTCTAGTTGGGTTGGTATTTCTTGATGTTTCGATAACCAGGGAGCGAGATATGCTATGCCCGGCTCTCGAGGAGTTGTTTCTTGCCCTAAGCCGTCGCCGGGTCGTCCCCTTATATACACGGGTCGACGCCCTGCGGCTTACAGAGTCCCGGCCGGCTCATAGACAATGTCCGGCTCGGTGACTAGTTAATTCTACCTTACAATACAAGTCATGCCATCATGGCGTTTATCACTACGGGCCTTAAGTCGCCTATGGGCCTTAAACCCTTTATTGAACCGCCATCTTCATGCTTGGTCCTGGGCTTCTTCTGACGAGTCTCTCTTTGCGTAACCCGGCCCCTCCTGGGCGGCTTACACAAATAGTCATATCCCCAACATTAGGCCCCAGATTGATTTGAACCGGTTCATGTCAATCTTAAAATACCTTGACAACTAGTCCTTCTGTCTTCAGTCCTGCGAAAAGGTCATAACTCGTCGTGACGTCATCTTCTGGATCCGTGTTAACCCGCCGTGACGTCATCTTCAATTAAATTCGTATTTTACTCCGTCGTGTCTTCCAATGGATCTTTGCCTTTACCGATCCTTCCGAAAACCGAGGCGTCGGGGCCGCTGGATAATGATATTTTGGTCTCCTCGTTTCTCGTGCCATCTTAGTCGGCCTTTCCTTATAAATAGGCGCGACCTAGGTCTTCCATTCTTCCCTCTTTCAGTCGTCTTCTTCCTCTTGCCTCTTCTCGAGCTCCGTCGCCGCCGCCGTCGAACCCGTCGTCTTCACCGACTCAGGCCGCTGCATCGACCTGACTTTGACCAGAAATCGACGGCGAATCTCCGCAGCTCATCCACATCTATGAGTTCCTCTCTTTCCCTTTCTTAGATCTGCATTGGAACTGTCTTGAGTTCGTCGGCGTTCATCGCCGCCCGACGCCAATCCTTGCTAGTTTTTACCTCCAATGCACTGTTTAGATCGTAAAAACAACATAGAACTGGTGCGGTAATTGTTTGTGCCTATTTTTGCATAGAAATAGATCTCATTTCCCTTGTTTGGAAGCCCTCTTCAAGCGCATGAACTTCTCTGCCCTGTTTTAGGTCTAGAAATTTTTCTTTCCAGAGCTACCGTCTGATCCAAATTAATAACTGCAACTTGTGAAACCTGTTTGTTCCACACTTAGCCAAAAATTGCATCTGTTGAATCTGTTTTAGCCATAGTAGTATATGTGACCGGTTTAAGACAACACCGGCTGTCAGCACCGCTTGCTTCCGGCGACTTAGGAAATTTTTAATTACCTTTAACACCTTCAGCGGTTTAAACGTTGTTGCATAGTCACCTATATGTCATTAGGCCCCTTCTTAAGCCGCCACCTTGAATATATTTAAACCGGACATTTTTTACTTTGACATAGGCTTCCGCCTACACCATGGCACCTAAGGCTCCCAAGGCCCCTGTGACCTGCAACTGCGTCCCCTCCATTGTCACAGAAAGCAAACTGTCTGATTTTGTGAAGTCCGGCCATCCACCCAAGAAGGAGGTCATGTCTAATCGTGCTCCTGACCCGTCCGAGAAGAAACCTCATCCCAAAGAAGGGGAGGTAATAGTTTTTACAGATCATATGAGCCGAGGCTTCGCCCCACCCGGTTCAAAATTCTTTAGGGATGTTCTGCGTTTCTTCGATCTCAGACCTCAAGACATCGGACTCAATTCCGTGTCAAATATTTGCAACTTCCAAGTTTTCTGCGTGGTGTATCTTGGAGAAGAACCCAGCATACTTTTATTCAGAGAACTGTTTTATTTAAAATGGCAGAACGAGTGTGCCAATGGGCCCAGTCTGGAACTTGGTGGCATCTCGATTCAGCGGTGGAGAGACTGTCTTTTTCCTTACGCTGAACTTCCGAGTCATCCAAAGGATTGGAATCAGACGTGGTTTTACTGCGAGGATACTTCTCCGGCTGACAAAAATCCTCTGCCCGGCTTCCGCGCCTTGCACCTAGAATCCAACCACCCGCTGCCGGATAAGCTGACTGCCGTTGAGCGTCTGCTACTTGCTCCCACCATTAGCAAAATCAAAGCTCTTTTGGGAAATTCTTAGATGGTGTTGACCTGGTCCGAGTCTGGGTTGCTTGGCGAGTGATTCCGTTAAGCCGCCGCCCCGGCTTAATGTGCACTTACTCAGGCGAGAAGAATGACCCGCTGCGTCATAGTCCCGACGACTTACCAGATGATGTGGCGGATCTCGACCGGACATTCTTTGAAAGAGACACGGTGACCGGTGATGCCTTGACTTACTTCCTTTCTGCAAGAAGAACCCGGCTCCTGCAGTAAGTCATCAACCTCAATAATTATTCCTTACTGTGTTATACTTTACTTTTATTCATAACCCCTTATCATTCTTCACAGGCCGATGATAACTTCTGGAAGGTCAAGTATGATCATGAGGCGGCAAAACAAGCCAGAGCGGCCAAAAGAGCTGAAAGGAAAACCGCCAAGACTGGGACTTCAAGGAAAAGGAAGCCAAGCTCTTCCGATTTACTTAAATTGGGTGACACTTCTGACGACGAAGAAGAGGTAACTTTTAACTCCCTTGACTCTTTATCATCACCTTCTTTGGCGCTTAATCTTTCCAGGAGGATCGAGGAACAGCCAACCCGTCGAGGAAGAGGTAACTATAATCTCCTCCGACTCCGAGCCCCTGCCGCGTCAGAAAATTCGAAGAGTAACCCGAAAAGTAAGATTTTCACATCCTTTGGCTTACCAAGATCCTCAATTTCTTTTGAAGCAACAGAAATTTGAAAGACGGAGGCAGACCCGGACCAGCAAGGATATAGAGCTCTCCTCTGGCTTACCTGATGTAACCAGGAAGCTCCGGGCTGAGGTTATCTCCGATTTACGTTCTGTTTACCCTTTGGTGGGTTTAATTCGTCAACCTATCAATTCCTCTGCCTCCAATTATCAGGATACCTCTCCTTCCTCCGGCGAGTCTATGCAATCTAACATGCCGGCTTTCAAGACTGCCCCTGGGTAATATAATTTTGTTATCCTTATGCTTTACCTTACTCATATTTTTGTACTCACCCTTCTGCTTTATCCACAGCATGCAGATGAAGCCTAGTAAAAGGGCAAAAAATAATAAGCCATCCGAAGACCCGGTAGCAACTGAGCCGGAACTCGGAACAGCTGCCCCTGACGCTTCCAGTCATCAACCGCCGCCTGAACCGGCATATGAAATTCCAGCACCATTGAGGGAGTCCCGGACTAGGGGGTGTCCGGATAGCCGGACTATCGTCACGGCCGGACTCCAAGACTATGAAGATACAAGATTGAAGATTTCGTCCCGTGTCCGGATGGGACTTTCCTTGGCGTGGAAGGCAAGCTTGGCGATACGGATATGTAGATCTCCTACCATTGTAACCGACTCTGTGTAACCCTAACCTATCCGATGTCTATATAAACCGGAGGGTTTTAGTCCGTAGGATGAACAACAATCATTCCATAGGCTAGCTTCTAGGGTTTAGCCTCCTTGATCTCGTGGTAGATCTACTCTTGTACTACCCATATCATCAATATTAATCAAGCAGGAGTAGGGTATTACCTCCATTGAGAGGGCCCGAACCTGGGTAAAAACATCGTGTCCCTTGTCTCCTGTTACCATCCGCCTAGGCGCTGATTCGGACCCCTACCGAGATCCGCGGTTTTGACACCGACATTGGTGCTTTCATTGAGAGTTCCTCTGTGTCGGCACCGATAGGCCCGATGGCTCCTTCGATCATCAACAACGACGCGGTCCGGGGAGAGACTTTTCTCCCTGGACAGATCTTCGTCTTCGGCGGCTTTGCACTGCGGGCCGATTCGCTTGGCCATCTGGAGCAGATCGAAAGGTACGCCCCTGGCCATCAGGTCAGATTTGGAAGTTTAAACTATACGGCCGATATTCGCGGGGACTTGATCTTCAATGGATTCGAGCCGCAGCCAAGCGCGCCGCACTGTCTCGATAGGCATGATCTAGCTCTGCAGCCGAACAGTGCCCTGGAGGCCGCACCAGTATCTGCTCCGACCCTTAATCCGGAGTCGGATTCCCCGATCGAGGATGAGTGGTTGGACACCGCCTCGGGGGCTACAATCTCTATGGCGATTGAGCCGAACTCCATCCCTGTCCTTTGCGAAGACCTCGACTCTAGGGCGCCGGACTCCTCTCTGGACTCCGAACCCTCCGCGCCCCTGCCAATCGAATCCGATTGGGCGCCGGTCATGGAGTTCACTGCGCGGACATTTTCAGCTTTTCGCCCTTGGCGACATCCTGAATTCACTAAAGTCTCTCTCTTTATCCGGAGAGCCCTGGCCGGACTAAGGACATGAAGGTTGGGATGCGGACAACGAAGAAATTCAACACCCACCCACCACCCACTTTGTAGCCGCGCCGATGATTTAACCGACATGCTAGACTACGACTCCGAAGACATCGGCGGCATGGGCGGCGATGCGGAGAGCGATCAAGACCCAGCGCCTACAGGGGCCTTTGGAAGGCCACCTAGTCATATGACATATATATGGTGGACATCCCAAAAGATGGGAACAGCGATGGAACAACGGAGGATGACCCCTCAAGAAACAGCGAAAGCGCCGGCGTCGTGGCGCCGCTCTAAATCCGCCACAATAAAAGCGGTGATTCCGGCACGGAGATAATAACACCCGGACGGTGCGAAGAGAACCCCTCCAGCAGGACTCAGCGAGGAGGAGAAGCAAGTCCGCCGACGGTCTTGCAGAAAAAAGAGAGGTCGAGGGCGATAATTATGCGCCTCCCTCCGAAGATGAGGCAAACCTCGGCGACGACAAGTTTGTCGTGCACGAGATCCAGCCGAACAGGGCGTTTCAAGCGCGGGCTTATAGCCACGGCAAGCAGCCTCAAGAAAAAGCAGCAACAACTTAGAGCTGACCAAGACCTGCTAGCTGACAGGTGGACTGAAGTCCTTGCGGCCGAAGAGTATGAACTCGAACGCCCCTCCAAAAGCTACCCCAAACGCAGGCCGTTGCCTCGACTAGAGGAGGAAGCACCCAAGTCACCAGCGCATGACATGTCAGACTGGCCACCCCGTGGCCGCGATAGAGAGGCCTCTAGACCCTCCGCTCAAGCCACACCCCGATGCCGTTCAAAAAGTACCAAGGCACGGGAAAATGTGCTGGACTTGCGAGATATATTGGAGGATAAAGCAAAACATACAAGATCGATCTACGAATCGCGTGGGCGCCCAGCAATGCGGGATGATTACCGTCGCGCCGGATACAGCAAAACTGGCCGGGAACACAGTAGACAAAGCTCATATGAGCTACGTCATGATATAGCCCAATACAGAGGCGCCGCCCACCCACTATGCTTCACAGATGAAGTAATGGATCATCAAATCCCCGAGGGCATCAAGCCCGTAAACATCGAATCATACGATGGTACCACAGATCCCGCTGTCTGGATCGAGGATTATCTCCTCCATATCCACATGGCCGCGGTGATGATCTACATGCCATCAAATACCTCCCACTCAAGCTCAAAGGACCAGCTCGACACTGGCTCAATAGCTTGCCAGCAGAATCAATTGGTTGTTGGGAGGACCTGGAAGCCGCATTCCTTGATAACTTCCAGGGCACATATGTGCGACCACCAAACGCCGATGACCTTAGCCACATAATTCAGCAGCCAAAAGAATCGGCCAGAAAATTCTGACTCGGTTCCTAACAAAGAAAAATCAAATCGTCGACTGTCCGGATCAGAGGCCCTTGCAGCCTTCAAACATAACATCATGACGAGTGGCTTGCCGGCACCTAGGACAGGAAAAGCGAAATCTATGGCAGCCCTCACAACCCTCATGACTCGCTTTTGTGCGGGAGAGGACAACTGGCTAGCTCGAAGCAACAACTTGGCCAAACATCTGGATAGTCCGGATACCAAGGACAGCAATGGCAGGCCGCGTCGCAACAAGAATAAGCGCCGCGTAACGGCGATATCTGAAGATCGGCCGTCAATGCGGATTGAGCTCTAAACCGGTCAGCGGAAGAAGCCATTCAAAAGAAATACCCAGGGCCCGTCCAACTTGGACCGCATACTCGATCGCTTGTGCCAAATACAATGCACCCCCGAAAAACCAGCCAATCACACCAACAGGGATTGTTGGGTGTTCAAGCAAGCAGACAAGTTAAGTGCCGAACTCAATGACAAGGGGCTGCATAGCGATGACGAGGAAGAGCCCCGGCCGCCGAATAGAGGACAGAAAGGTTTTCCCACACAAGTGCGGACGGTGAACATGATATACGCAACCCACATACCCAAAAGGGAGCCGAAGCGTGCACTGCGGGATGTATATGCGATGGAGCCAATCGCCCCAAAGTTCAAACCATGGTCTTCCTGCCCAATCACCTTCGATCGAAGGGACCACTGAGGGAGTCCTGGATTAGGGGGTGTCCGGATAGCCGGATTACCATCATCAGCCGAACTACCATCAGTCGGACTATCATCATCGACCGGACTCCAAGACTATGAAGATACAAGATTGAAGACTTCGCCCCGTGTCCGGATGGGACTTTCCTTGGCGTGGAAGGCAAGCTTGGCGTCTGGATATGTAGATCTCCTACCATTGTAACCGACTCTATGTAACCCGAGCCCTCTCCGGTGTCTATATAAATCGGATGGCTCTAGTCCGTAGGACAGAAGAACAACCCTTACAATCATACCATAGGCTAGCTTCTAGGGTTTAGCCTCCTTGATCTCGTGGTAGATCCACTCTTGTAAACATCCACAATATCAATATCAATCAAGCAGGACGTGAGGGTTTTACCTCCATCAAGAGGGCCGGACCTGGGTAAAACATCGTGTCCCTTGTGTCCTGTTACCATCCGCCTAGGCGCACAGTTCGGGACCCCTACCGAGATCCGCCGGTTTGACACCGACATTGGTGCTTTCATTGAGAGTTCCTCGTATGCGTCACCGATAGGCGATGGCCTCTTCAATCAACAACGCGCAGTCTGGGTGAGACTTTTCTCCCGGACAGATCTTTATTCGCGGGACCGCAGCTGCGGGCCAACTCACTTGGCCATCTGGAGCAGATCGAAAGCTTCGCCCTGGCCGTCAGTCAGGTTTGAAACCCTAAACTTCATGGCCGATATTCGCGGGGACTTGATCTTGGTGGATCTGAGCCACAGCCGAGCGTGCCGCGCTGTCACGATGGGCATGACCTAACTCTGCCGCCGGACAGCACCTTGGAGGCCGCACACGAATCCGCTCCGACCCATAGTCCGGAGCCGATCACTCGGATCGAGGACGGATGGCTGGACACCGCCTCGGGAGCTGCAACTTCTACGGCGATGGGCGAACACTTACCTTGTCCCGCATAAAGCTCATGACTCGAGGTGCGGACTCTGCGGATTCCGAACCTCCTGCGCCCCTGCCAGTCGAATCCGATTGGGCGCCGATCATGGAACTCACCGCTGCGGACATCTTTCAGCTCTCGCCCTTCGGCGATATCATAAATTCACTGAAGCATCTCTCGCTATCCGGAGAGCCCTGGCCGAACTGCGGCCAGGATGGTTGGGACGCGGACGACGAAGAAATTCAAAGCCCACCCACCACCCACTTCGTAGCCACCGTCGACGATTTAACCGAGGTACTCGACTACGACTCCGAAGACATCGACGGTATTGATGACGATACCGGAGACTACCAAGAACCAGTGCCTACAGGACCTTTGGAAGACCACCTGTCATCGACATATACATGATGGACACCCCAAAAGATGGGGACGGCGAAGAAGCAGCGAGGCCGATTCCTTAAAGAAACAGCCCAAGCGCCCGGCGTCGTGGCGCCGCTCTAAATCCGCCACGACAAGAGTGGAGATTCGCGCACAGGAGATAATAACACCCCAAAAGTGCGAAGACAACCCCTCCAAAGACGATCCAGCGCAGGAGGAGGCAGAAGCAAGCCCTCACGAAAGGCGGTAGAGCGAAGAGGTCGAGGATGACAATTACTTACCTCCCTCCGGAGGCGAGGCAAGCCTCGGCGACGAAGAATTAGTCATGCACGAGGATCCCGTCGAACAAGGCGTTTCAGGCGTAGGCTAATGGCCACGGCAAACAGCCTAAAGAAAAAGCAGCAACAGCTTCAAGCTGATCAAGACCTACTGGCCGACAGATGGACCGAGGTCCTCGCGGCCGAAGAGTATGAACTCGAACACCCCTCCAAAAGTTACCCAAAACGCAAGTTGCTCCCCGATTAGAGGAGAAGCGTACAAACCTGCATCACCAGCGCTGTCGGAAGACCAACCACCTCGTGGCCGCGGAGAGGCGTGCAAGCCCTCCACCAAAACCGTACCCCGGCATCGCTCAAAAAGCATGAAGCCACGGGGGAACGCGCCGGACTTGCGAGATATATTGGAGGACAAGGCAAGACAATCCAGATCTATCTATGGATCACGTGGGCGCCCCAAGACCCACGACGAATACCGTCGCGCCGGATACAACTACTCCGGCCGGGCCGAACACAGCAGACAACGCTCTCGAGCTACGTGCGATATTGCTCAATCTGAGGCGCCGCACACCCACTATGCTTCACTGACGAAGTAATGGATCATCAAATCCTGAAGGGTTTAAACCCGTTAATATCGAATCCTACGATGGCACAACAGACCCCGCGGTTTGGATTGAGGATTATCTCCTCCATATACATATGGCCCGGCGACGATCTTCACGCCATCAAATATCTCGCTCAAGCTTAAAGGACCAGCTCGGCATTGGCTTAACAGCCTGCCCGCAGAGTCCATTGGATCTGGGAAGACACGGAAGCCGCATTCCTCGACAACTTCCGAGACGCGTATGTGCGACCACGGACGCAGATGACCTAAGCCACATAATCCAGCAGCAGACGAATCGGCCAGCAATTCGAAACGGTTCTTAACAAAGAAAAATCAAATCGTCGATTGTCCGGATGCGAGGCCCTCGCTGCCTTCAAACATAACATCATGACGAGTGGCTGGCCCGGCACCTAGGACGGGAGAAGCCCAAATCCATGGCAGCCCTCACATCACTCATGACCCGCTTACGTGCGGGAGAGGATAGCTGGCTAGCTCACAGCAACAACCTCGGCAAAAGCGCTGGCAGTCCGGATACCAAGGACCGCAATGGAAGGTTGCGTCGAAACAAAAACAAGCGCCGCGTGTGGCGACAACAATGAGGATCGGCAGTCAACGCGGATTCGAGGCTCAAGCCGGTCAGCGGAAGAAGCCATTCAAAGAACCACTCCGGCCCGTCCAATTTGGACCGAATACTCGACCGCTCTGTCAAATACATGGAACCCCAAAAAGCCAGCTAACCACACCAGCAGAGATTGTTGGGTATTCAAGCAGCGAGCAAATTAATCGCCGAAAACAGTGACAAGGGGCTACACAGCGATGACGAGGAAGAGACCGGCCGCCCGAACAACAGAGGACAAAGGATTCCCCCTCAAGTTCGGACGGTAAATATGATATCATAACGCATATTCCCAAGAGGGAGCGAGCGTGCACTAAGGGGCGTATCTGCGATGGAGCTAGTCGCCCCAAAATTCAACCCATGGTCTTCTTGCCCGATCACTTTCGATCGAAGAGACCATCCGACCGATATCCGCCATGGCGGATTCGCGCGTGGTTTTAGACCCAATCGTCGATGGATTTCACCTCACGAGTCCCGATGGGCGGCGGCAGAGCTGAACCTGCTTTATCGGGATACGGTCGCCAAGATGGGCATAGACCCTTCAAGGATTAAACCTACAAAGACAACCTTCAAAGGCGTCATACCAGGTGTCGAGGCCAATTATGCAGGCTCGATTACTGCTGGAAGTGGTCTTGGATCCCGGATAATTTCGAGCGAGAGTTAATCTTCGACATAGTCCCATTCGCAGCGGCTATCACGCTCTGCTCGGACGAACGCGTTCGCAAAATTCAACAGCGGTGCCGCATTATGCATACCTTAAGCTCAAGATGCCAGGCCCTCGTGGAGTCATCACGGCCAATGGAAACACGGAACACTCCCTCGAGCGGAGGAACATACTGCGAGCTCTCGGCGGAAGTGCGAGCAGCCTTTTAAGGCAATTTCGAGTCCAGCCGTTAAGCGACGGACACGGCCAAGCGCGCCCGAACAACATCAACCAAGACCACTGGCATGTCCCGAGCACAGCGTAGCAATGCGGCCTCAACCCCAGCCCTCGCAAAATTGTAAGACAAACTCTCACGCGTACATAATTACGCCTGGAGATACCATGGGCATAGGGGAAAGGCACAACCACAACAGAGACCAGTGCGGTTCGACCACACGGGGGCTCTCAAGTGTGTCGCTCTTTTTCTTCTTTTTTTCTCTCTCTTTTTTATACAGAACTCTGTCCGGCGGCGAACCTGCCGAACTCATGATGCAACAGCCAGGGAAGGACAAAGGCCGCGACGAACACTCAGGTGGTCTCCATCACGAGCATTAAATTTGTTAAATACAACATTCCATGGCCTACCCACGGAGAGCGCCTTTAATTCGTCAATCCCTTGCTTTCCGCACTATTTGTATCATTCCGCACTCATAGCATATCTTCTCGAATAAAATGCAGCACTTTTTGCCCATAATTGCATTACCTTATATATATATATGTTCATTTACGACATGTTGCACCCGTACATTTTAGTGCGGCCAAATACACCAGGGCTTATGTTCTCCGCATTATGGTGTGATAAAGTCCGAACACTTTCACAAGTCGGCACCCGAACTTATAGCATTATATGAATCAGCTCGAATCATGTCTTGGGTCAATAGTTGGGTTTGCCCGGCTCCATGTTTGGCACCTTACGTTCCGTTCTATCGGCTAAGGTAGCCTTGGGAGAACCACTACGATTGCGCCCGGTTGAGCCGGGTTAACGCCTCGATGGAAAGCTAAAACTATTTGTCATGATTAGGCGAGAGACTGAGTCGCTGTTCGAGAGGTCCTTCGGGTCCTTAAAGACCTCGCCGCTTGAGCGAAGTTCGGATAATGTCCGATGAAGGCGTGGATAGCGCCCTAATTCGGTCCTCCGGATACTAGGGGCTTCTTGAAATTTAAAATTATAGAATTCTATGGCTAAGTGAGAGTGTTCAAGCACTATAAGTCCGGTTGCCTTGTTCGTTGTGTTGGCGCCTCCTCGATGGACCCAAAATGGGAACTAGAGTGCTCAAGTTTATCCCGAACACCCAGCACTTTCGTGGCATGGGGCTGAAGCCGACGACTTGCCATCTCTCAGATTTAATAAGCGGCCGCGCGAAGGTAATATTTTAAATTAACAAGCGTTGCTTAGCGCATATGAACAAAGTTTTCAGCGCACAGGATAACACATTGCGAATTTACTCAATAATTACATCCCGGGCACTCATCCGCAATCTTGCGGGCGCCCTTGAGACAGTCTTATAGTACATCTTGGGCGTCACGATAATCCTTGCCCGCTGGTGGCGCGTCGATGATTAGCTTCTCCGCATCCAGCTTGCCCCAATGCACCTTTTTGCGGGCAAGGGCCCGACGAGCACCTTCAATACGGCGGAGTGCTTGATAACCTCCACCCGAGGCACGCATCCACCAACCGTCGCCGCGAGGCCGAAGTAGCTCCTGGGCATGGCCTCTCGAGCCACACCGGACTATGAGGCCCTTCATGGCCTGCTCGGCCACCTTGTGGAGCTCGACCAGCTGCTTCAGCTGGTCGCTAGGGGCACGGATGGCGGCCTCGGCATACCGAGACCGAAGACCTTCTCCGTTGAGCTCCCTCCTCGGCTCGGTAGAATCTGGCGGCATCGAGACACGCCGAGGCAGATCTGCAAACGCCTCGAGAGCTCCAATTCCGGTAAGTAACACGTAATTTACATTCACATGCTTGCTTTGCATGAAAAATGCCTTACCCGCCGCTATCTTCCTCATCAACTCAATCTCCTGAAGGGACTTATGGGCATCGGCCTTGGCAGTTTTGGCACTTTCGAGAGCCGAGGAAAGCTCGGACTCTCGAGTCTTTGAGTCACGCTCAGAACTCTCATGCTTTTCCATGAGAGCCTGGAGCTCTTGCTGGACCACCGCCGCTCGCGCCTCTTGCTTTTCTCGCTCTGCCCGTTCCGTGGCCGCATTGCGTTCGGCCGCGGACACGGCCCCCTTCAGGGTCGCCACCTCGTTCGTGGCCCCTGCAGTACCCATGTTATCCTTGTTATTTTTTGTTGCAACCTAAATCCTTTTCTGTAAGGTACAAGTTCAAAGTGGTGTTACTCACCTTCTTTGTCTGGAGCTGCTTCTGGGCGGCCGAGCTCTTGCTCGGACCGCTCGAGCTCTGCTTCAAAGCACCGACCTCCATGATCGGTCTGGCAGAGGTCAGCAGCGCAGCCTGCAACCCATATTGACATAATTTTTTAGCAACCCTGCGTATATCTTTTTTTCAGATCCTCAGTCCGGCTTTTCTTCCCGAACACCAAACCAAGCATCAGGGGCTACTGTCTATGCGGTATTACATTGCATATTTTCAAATTCTTACCTCAAAGCCTGATAGAAGGCTACTGCAGGCTTCGGTCAGCCCGCCCTTGGCAAGCTGCACCTTCCGAATCACCGCACTCATAATAGTGCGGTGTTCCTCCTCGATGGAAGCGCTTTGCAGCGCCTCCAACAAATTGTCCGGCGCCTCCGGTTGGACGGAAACGGCCGGTGTCACGGTCTTACCCTTCATTGAAGGGCGGCGGCGGACTCCGGAACCACTGCGGGTTCGATATGGAGTCGGCGCCAAAGTCCGGGAGGGCGCCTTGTGGCGCCTCGGGCCTCCCCGATGGGTCCCTCTTGGGATCCCACCTCGGCGTCCTCGGTGTCGCGAGGGGTGGAGGCGGTTGGGATGGAGTCTACATCCGGCGGAGCCAGCGACCCGCTTCGATGAAGCGGGAGATCATCACTGGCGGACTACAGGCAGCATGCGGCATCGAGAATGACACTATGTGGCGTAGAAAAGAAATTATAAATCATTCAGGAATCCGGATACTTACGATCTGCGCGGAGGCTGGCCCTTGAAGGCCATTCTTCCTCGCCAACGTTGATGTTGGCGGAGCTGTCCGGGGGAATAGTCCTTCCCCTCTTGGACCCTTCGGCCTCCCCTGTTGGGGAAGCCTTCCTCTTCCTCTCTCCATCCTCTGGGAGAGAGTCCTCTTTCTCCTCCTCGTTTTCGGGGAGGAGTCCGCCCGAGTCGTCGGACACCTGGCAGGAACTCTTTCGAGCACCCATGGCCTCCTTCTTGGCCTTCTTCTCCGGCACCACGTGCGGTGCGGAACCAGCAGCCTCGCTAGGCAGGCGTCTCTGGATTTTTCGGCATAGGAGCCGGGCAGATAATCTGCTCCGCCTTCCTCATCCAGTCTGTCAAAGGAAAGGGAAATTAAAACCCATAGAGTCAAACTATGAAAAGCAAGTGTCCGTAAAGGGTAGAATCACTTACCTCGTTGGCTTGGCGCTGCGGCGAAATCCATGATCTTGATCGCGGATGCGGGGCTTCGGCGCCCTTGAACAGCACCCTCCAAAGCGCCTTTGCGTCGTGTCGAAGAGCCCGCTCAGCGCCTGGTGCTGTTCCGGATCGAACTCCCACAGATTGAATGCCCGCTCTTGGCATGGGAGAATCCGGCGGACGAGCATGACTTGGACCACGTTAACCAGCCTAAGCTTCTTCACCAGCTTCTGGATACAGGCTTGGAGTCCCATCAGCTCCTCCGAACTACCCCACAGCAAGCCCTTCTCTTTCCAGGAGGTGAGCTGCGTGGGGATACCAGATCTGAACTTGGGGGCCGTCGCCCATGTAGGGTCACGGGGCTCGGTGATATAGAACCACCCGATTGCCACCCCTTGGCGGATTCCACGAAGGCCCTTCAAACCAAAGGACATTGGGCATCTTGCCCAACATGGCGCCTCCGCACTCCGCTTGAGTGCCCTTCACTACCTTCGCTTGACATTGAAGGTCTTGAGCCACAAGCGAAGTGGGGCTGGATGAGAGGAAGGCCTCGCACCTGACGATAAACGCCGAGATGTTGAGGATGAAGTTCGGCGCCAGATCATGGAAATCCAGGCCGTAGTAGAACATGAGCCCCGGACAAAGGGGTGAAGTGGAAAGCCCAGTCCATGGAGGAAGTGGGGAAGAAAGCGACCCTCTCATGGGGCTGGGGTGGGGATGAGCTGCCCCTCGTCGGGCAGCCGGTCGTGATGTCACCGGAGAGGTATCCGCGCCCGCGCAGTTTGGCGATGTGCTCCTCATTAATGGTGGAGGCCAACCATTTACCTCCGCTCGGACATGGTCGGAGAAGGTTGAGGCGAGATCTGCGAACTTGGGCGCTGGAGCTTGAGTCTTGCGGAGATGGATAAGCAAAGGAGGAACAAAGGCGTGGGTGAGAAGGTGAATCCTTATCCCTTATATGGGCGAGGCGAAGTGTCGTGTCCCCACCAGCCCTGGTAAAACTCGCTTATCTCCCAAGCGTCACCATCAATGGCGCGGTTGGGTTACCCACGTCCGTATTGATGAGAAACCCGGATTAAGGGAAACACGATCTCTGCTCGACAAGGCGTGCCAAGAAACCGCTTCGCTAAATGCGCTGAGGTGGTAGAGTAAAAACGATTTAAATAATGGCTTGGTAGTGGCGTGGCGTCATGCCGCATGAAAACGTCGCAGATTGAACTTGTGTATATATTATTCTCTCTACGGTGGAATGTGGAATTTATTTTGTAGAGCGGACACTATCTGGTGTTCACAATCTTCTATCATTTGGAGGAGGAACCCTCCTTGCAATGCCAAGCAATATCTGGCGCGGACTTATCGTCATTGAAGCCTGGTTCGGGAGGCTCTTGAGGAGTCTGGATTAGGGGTGTCCGGATAGCGGATTACCATCATCGGCCGAACTACCATCAGCTGGACTATCATCATCGATTGGACTCCAAGACTATGAAGATACAAGATTGAAGACTTCACCCGTGTCCGGATGGGACTTTCCTTGGCGTGGAAGGCAAGCTTGGCGACACGGATATGTAGATCTCCTACCATTGTAACCGACTCTATGTAACCCTAGCCCTCTCCGGTGTCTATATAAACCGGATGGCTCTAGTCCGTAGGACAGAACAGCAACCCTTACAATCATACCATAGGCTAGCTTCTAGGGTTTAGCCTCCTTGATCTCGTGGTAGATCCACTCTTGTAAACATCCACAATATCAATATCAATCAAGCAGGACATAGGGTTTTACCTCCATCAAGAGGGCCCGAACCTGGGTAAAACATCGTGTCCCTTGTCTCCTGTTACCATCCGCCGAGACGCACAGTTCGGGACCCCCTACCCGAGATCCGCCGGTTTTGACACCGACAACCACCCTACTAGCATCCGTCACGGCGGCTTCGCCGCATTGGTTCTTGACCCAATTATTGACGGATTTCACCTCACCAGAGTTTTGATGGATGGCGGTAGCAGCCTGAACCTGCTTTATCAGGATACAGTGCGCAAAATGGGCATAGACCCCTCAAGGATTAAACCTACAAAGATGACCTTTATAGGCGTCATACCAGGTGTAGAGGCCAATTGTACAGGCTCAGTCACACTCGAAGTGGTCTTCGGACCTCCGAATAACTTCCGAAGCGAAGAGTTAATCTTCGACATCGTCCCATTCCGCAGCAGCTATCATGCACTGCTCGGACGAACCGCATTCACAAATTTCAATGCGGCGCCGCACTACGCATACCTCAAGCTCAAGATGCCAGGCCCTCGAGGAGTAATCACGGTCAATGGAAACACCGAACGCTCTCTCCGAACGGAGGAGCATACGGCGGCCCTCGCAGCGGAGGTGCAAAGCAGCCTCTCATGGCAATTATCGAGTCTGGCCACTAAGCGTCCGGACACCGCCAAGCGCACCCGGAGTAACCTGCAACAAGACCACCTGGCATGATTAAAGCACGAGTAGCAATCCGGCCCCAACCCCAGCCCTCGCGAAATTGCGATGCTAGTACCACGCGTACATAATTACGCTCTGGAGATACCATGGGCACATGGGGAGGGGCAAGACAACGGCACGCCAAGAATGCGGCTAGACCGCACCAGGGGCTCCCGTTTGTGTCACTTCCTTTTTCTTTTTTCTTTTTCTTCCCTTTTTTTTATTTACTTCAGGACCCCGTCTTTGAGAAGTCCTGTCCGGCACTCGAATCGCCGAACTCACGCTGCAACAGCCAGGGAAGCGGAAAAGCCACGTCAAGTGTTCAGGTGGTCTCTATTACGAGCATTATACCTGTTTTACATATCATTCAGCAGCTTACCCCTGGAGGGGGACATGTTAGATAGTCCCATCCCTTGCTTACCGCACTATTTGTATCGTTCTGCTTCCATTGCAGTATCTTTTTGAATAAACAATACACAACTTTTGCTTATTATTGCTCTATTTCCTTTATATATACATGTGTTCATTTCATGACATGTTGCAACCGTACGCTTTGGTACGGCCAAAACACCAGGGGCTTAAGTATCCCAAAATTATGGTGTGATAAGTCCGAACGCTTTCACAAGTGCGGCACCCCGAACTTATAGCATTATATGAATTGGCTCCAAATCATGTCTTGGCTCAATAGTTGGGTTTGCCCGGCTCCCGTGTTTTGGTACCTTACGTTCCGCTATATCGGCTAAGGTAGCACCGGGAGAACCACTGCGATTGTGCCCCAGTTATGCTAGGTCGAGCACCTCAGTGGAGAAAGCTAAAACTGACCGTCATGATAGGGCGAGAGCGATCGCTGTTCGAGAGGTTTTTTGGTCCCTAAAGACTTATGCGCTTAGGCGAGGAACCGAATTGTCCGGCCAAAGGCGTGGATAAGCGCCCGAACTCGGTCTTCCGAATACTAGGGGCTTCGCTGAAATTTAAAATTATAGAATTCTATGGCTAAGTGAGAGTGTTCAAGCATTATAAGTCCGGTTGCCTTGTTCGTTGTGTTGACCGCCTCCCTAGATGGACCCAAGAATGTGAACAAGAGTGCTCAAGTTTATCGAACACCCCAACACTTTCGTGGCACGGGGCTGAAGCCAACGACTTGCCATCTCTCAAATTTGATAAACGGCCGCACAGAAGGTAATATTTTAAATTAATAAGCGTTGCTTAGCGCATATGAACAAGTTTTCAGCGTACAGGATAACAAATGCGAGTTTATTCAAAAATTACATCTCTGGAGCACTCATCCGCTATTCGGCGGGCACCCTTCAGGAGGCCCTCATAGTACATTTCGGGCGTGCGATGCTCATGGCCCTTGGTGGCCGTCCGTCACAAGCCTCTCCGCATCCAGCTTGCCCAGTGCACTTTAGCATGGGCAAGGGCCCGACGGACACCTTCAAGGCAGACGGAGCGCTTGATGACTTCAAGCCGCGGACAGGCATCCACCAGCTGCTGCACCAAGCCGAAGTAGCTCCCGGGCATGGCCTCCAATGGCCACAACCGCGCTATAAGGCCCTTCATGGCCTGTTCGGCGACCTTATGGAGCTCGACCAGCTGTTTCAGCTGGTCGCTCAGGGGCACCGGATGGTCGGCCTCAGCATACTGAGACCAGAACACCTTCTCCGTGGAGCTCCCCTCCTGGGCGCGGTAGAATGCGGCAGCATCAGACGCACTACGGGGCAAATCTGCGAATGCTCCTGGAGAGCTCCGAATCCGGGTAAGTAACAGGTAATTGACTTTTACATTCTTGCTTTGCATAAAGAATGCCTTACCCGCCGCTATCTTCTTTAGTGCTTCAATTTCTTGGAGGGCTTTTTGGGCCTCGGCCTTAGCAGCTTTGGCACTCTCAAGAGCCGAGGCGAGCTCGGACTCTCGAGTCTTCGAGTCACGCTCCAAACTCTCGTGTTTTTCCACGAGCTTGGAGCTCTTGCTGCATCTTAGCCAGCTCGCCTCCCCTTCTCTCGCTCGGTGCGTTCCATAGCCGCTTTGTTTTCGGCCACGGACACCGCTTCCTTAAGGGCCGCCACCTCGTTCGTGGCCCCTGCAGTACCCATGTTATTCCTGTTATTTTTCGCAACCAAAACCTTTTCTATAAGGTATTTCTTTAATAAGGTATTACTTACCTTCCTTGTCCTCGAGCTCCTTCTTGGCTTGTCCGAGCTCGTTCTCGGACCTTCGAGTTACGCTTCAATACATTGACCTCCATGATCGGTCTGGCGAGAGGTCGGCAGCGCAACTGCATTCCCATATTGACATACTTATGTTAGACTCCTGCGTATATCTTTTTAGATCCTTAGTCCGGCTTTTCTTTCCGAACACGAACTAAGCATCGAGAACTCTGTCTATGCGGTTATATTTTTACATATTCCAAAACTTACCTCAAAGCTGTTAGGCTGGTACAGGCTTGGTCATCCGCTCTTGGCGGACTGAACTATCGGATCACCGCACTCATGGCGGTGCAGTGTTCCTCCTTGATGGAAGCGCTGTTAGCGCCTCATATAAGCTATCCGGTGCCTCGGTTGGGCCGGAGGACACGGCGTCTTCCCTTCTTGCGAAGGATCCGCTGTCCGGACTTCGGAACAGCTGATGGTTCCGGCATGGAGTCCGGACGAGGGTCGGGCTTAGAGCCCCTGGGGATCTTGCCCCCCGCGTGCCTGGAGTCCGGGAGGTCGCCTTGTGGCACCTCCTGCGCTACCTCCTCTTGACCAAGCCCTCTTGGAGCCCGCCGCAGCGTCGCCCGCAGCGTGAGGCGAGGAGGCGGTCGGAAGTGAAGTACTCTCCATTTCCGACGAGCCCAAGGACCCACTCGATGAATTGGCGAACTCGCCCTTGGGCGGGCTGCACGGTTGTTCAATATTAGAGAACACTCTGCAATAATAAAAAAACTGTGGGTATCCGGACACTTACGATCTCGCCAGGGGCTTGGCCCTTGTAGGACAGTCCTCCTCGTCATCGTCGACGTTGGCGGAGAAGTCCGGAGGAAGGGTTCTCCCCTTCTTGGACCCTCCGGCCTCCCCAGTTGGGGCGGCCTTCCTTTTCTTCTCCTCCCCCGTTGGGGGAGGAGCTTCTTCTTCTTCCTCCTCGTCTTCAGGAGAAGATTCCGCTTCGGAATCTGACAGCACCTGGCGTCGGGAGCTCCTTCGAGTTCCCGTGGCCTCCTTCTTGGCCTTCTTCTCCGGCACCACGTACGGTGCCAGAGCCAGCAGTCCCGTCAATCGGGCGTTCTCCGGATCTTCCGGCAAAGGAGACGGACAGTTAATCTGTCCGGACGTCTTCAGCTAGTCCTGTCAAAGATTAGGGAGTTTTAGATCCCATGTAGAGTCAATCTATGAAAAAAGAGTCCCGTAAAGGGTAAAATGACTTACCTCGCCGGCTGGATGCTGCGAGCTGTATCCACGATCTTTGGTAGCGGATGCTGGGGCGTCAGCACCCTTGAACAGCACCTTCCAGGCGTCTTCGTATGTAGTGTCAAAGAGCCGGCTCAAGGTTTGGTGTTGTGCCGGATCGAACTCCCACAAGTTAAAAGCCCGTTGTTGGCATGGGTGAATCCGGCGGATGAGCAACACCTGGATTACGTCGACCAGCCTAAGATTCTTGGCCACCAGGTTTCGGACGCATGTTTGCAGTCCGGATGTCTCGTCCGAATTCCCCCACGTCGGGCCCGTCTCTTTCCATGGCGAGCCGTGGGGAAGCCAGATCTGAATTCGGGGCCGCCACCCATTTGGTGTTGCGGGGCTCGGTGATGTAGAACCACCCGATTGCCACCCCTTTATTGTCTCCACGAAGGCGCCTTGAGCCATGGGACTTTGGCCATCTTTCCAACCATGGCGCCTCCGCACTCCGCTTGACGGCCGCCCACTACCTTCGGCCGGGCGTTGAAGATCTTCAGCCATAAGCCGAAGTGGGGCGGGATGCAGAGGAAAGCCTCGTACACGACGATAAACGCCGAGATGTTGAGGATGAAATTCGGGGCCAGGTCGTGGAAGTCTAGGCCATAGTAGAACATGAGCCCCTGGACAAATGGATGAAGAGGAAAGCCTAGTCCGCGGAGGAAGTGGGGGAGAAACACCACCCTCTCACGGGGCCCAGGGGTCGGAAGGAGCAGCCCCTCGTCGGGAAGCCTGTGCGCGATGTTGCCGGACAAGTATCCTGCCTCCCGCAGTCTGGCGATGTGCCCCTCCATGACGGAGGAGGCCATCCACCTGCCTCCCGCCCCTGACATGATTGGGGAAAGGTTGATGTGGGATGTGCGGACTTGGGCGCTGGAGCTCAGGTGCGCAGAAATGGATAAGCAAAGGAGGAAGAAGGCATAGATGGAAAAGTTGGATTCCTATCCCCTTATATAGACGGACGAAGCTATGCGTCCCCCACCAGCCTGGTAAAACTCACTTATTTCCCAAGCGCCGTAATCAATGGCGCGGATGGGTTACCCACGTCCGTATTGATGAGAATCCCGGAATAAGGGGGCACGATCTATGCTTTGATAAGACGTGCCAAGGAAACCGCCTCGCTAAACACGCTGAGGTAGGAATAGTAAAAACGATTCATATAAAGGCCTTGCCGTGGTGTGATGTCACGCCGCGGGATACGTCAGCAGATCTGTGCAAAAATTATTCTCTCTACGGTGTTGTGTGGAACTTGTTTTGCAGAGCCGGACACTATCCTTGTGTTCAAAACCTTCTATGAAGTATTCGGAGGAGGAACCCGCCTCGCAATGCCGAAGACAATCAATGCGCCGGACTCATTGTCATTGAAGCCTGGTTCAGGGGCCGAGGAGTCCGGACTAGGGGTGTCGGATAGCGGACTATCGTCACGGCGGACTCCAAGACTATGAAGATACAAGATTGAAGACTTCGTCCGTGTCCGGATGGGACTTTCCTTGGCGTGGAAGGCAAGCTTGGCGTCTGGATATGTAGATCTCCTACCATTGTAACCGACTCTGTGTAACCCTAACCTATCCGGTGTCTATATAAACCGGAGGGTTTTAGTCCGTGGGGCGAACAACAATCATACCATAGGCTAGCTTCTAGGTTTAGCCTCCTTGATCTCGTGGTAGATCTACTCTTGCACTACCCATATCACCAATATTAATCAAGCAGGAGTAGGGTATTACCTCCATCGGGAGGGCCCGAACCTGGGTAAAAACATCGTGTCCCTTGTCTCCTGTTACCATCCGCCTAGACGCACAGTTCGGGACCCCCTACCCGAGATCCGCCGGTTTTGACACCGACAACCATCCTCTGATCCGCCCGCTGAAGAAACTCTTGGCGGCTCTGATAAGCCGGAAATTCTTAACCCGGACAAGACCATTGACCCGGAAGTTGAAATTACCAAAACTCAGTTTGTCTAGCCAAGACAGCCCACCGTCCTTGCCAAGTGCTCTGCCAAGGAGGAGCTTTCGGAGTGCCGAAAGACTAAATTAGACCTTGCAGATTATACTGATTTGAGCATTGGAGATATAGTCTCTGGCTATATCAATCAAGTGCATAACAGCCGCGACCTGGAAATTGATATGGTGAAGCAGATACAGCAAAAATCTGAGGTACAACTTATGCTACTTTCCTTCATCATACTTACTGTACCAGCCTCCAAGTCTATTGCTTATGAATGAATATGTTGTAGACTTAGAAACCCGCTTAGCACCGCCTTGTTCGGTTTATATGAAAATATTTAACCCGGTTGTAACATGAAACCTTGAATTTGCAATACACATTAGCCCCCAAGTGTCAAGTATCTTTGCTTGCAAAGTGCTTGGGACTTAATTTCTCATGAACCGACATTGTACATTTAAATTTCTTCAGCATACATTAGCCCCCAAGTGTCAAGTACCTTTGCTTGCAAAGTGCTTGGGACTTAATGATATCTTACCATAATTTTGATTATAACCCGGCATCAACGCAGGCCACCACAAGTAAATTTGAGTCGGAGATTGCTGACCTGAAGAACCGCCTGGCAGCTCAAGAACTTGAAATTCAAAAGGCCAACTCCAAATTTGCATTCAGCGTCTCTGAACAAGAGAAGTTGAAGAAGAATTTTGATCGGAGAAGAAAATCTGGGCTGATGAAAAGGCCTCATTGGTGACCGGGCGAGGACGGTAGAAGCATCACTTGGCGAGAAGCAACCGCCCGAGCTGTCCGGCTTAAAGCGCCAGATATCTCAAATGGTCTCGGCAATCTTTGGTAAGTTACTATATATAACCTTGAATATCGCAATCCTTCCTTTGATGACTATTTTAATTGTCATCTCCGGCTCCTATATGTGTATAAGCGCAGGCCCAGGAGCACAAACCTTAAGCGAACATGTTGATCAAGCTTAAGGCGGTGTATACTGGTGCATCAGCTATCGCCGGGTCTAGCGATGCTTTGGCCATTGTGGCTTTATGAAATAGCGTTCCCCATCTCCTGCAAGATGTGCTCAAGCGGCTTGCCGTGCTACCAGCGGATTCAAGAGCTAAAGCGGGCATCTGCGAACCGGGGCCATAGCTGCTTTAAGCAGGCCAAAGCGTTGCTTCGAGTTAGACACGGCAGACGTTGCTCTTGGATATCCCGGCTTGAAGGAAGGCGGCTCTGTATTCGATGAAACAGACTTCACCGCTGTGTGAGAGTAAATCGTCCTGTGGATACCATCATTGGGAATGATATTGATCTTACCAAGTATCAGCGGGCTATGATAGCGAGAACCGGAGAATTCCAACACCTCACTATGATGGCGTCGGCTGATCCCTCAACCGGAAACACACCTTTGCCTGAAGTTGACCCAGCGGTTTAATAGATGATGAAGTTGAGTTTGGAGCCTTAAGCGGCATTGACTGGACCTCGTCAACCTTCCAGGACAGGGCAGCAGACGGAGAGGCGGAGAAGGATAACCCAGAATCTTCAAGCCCACCAAAGGAGTGCACCGCCTGGAGTTATGACTTTGCAAAAATAATGCTTCATTATTCAGACTCAGGGAGTCTTGTAATAGGGTAGAAAAACCTCTTAACTTTGTCATGCCTTCGCGCATGTGTGTGGTGCTTAATACTTTCGTAAGCCGCCATCATTATATACTTCCAGCTTATGTTGATCTTTCCTTGATGTCAAAAATCTTCTCGCTTTATCCTGTGTATAAAACAAAATAGAATTACCTTGGCGACTTATCGCATCCGGGGTCACAGAAAGTATTGTAACCCGGAGTATGAACCAAAACATCATATAAAGGCTGGTTTATGATTATGATCACATTAGCATACCTGCGATCTTATTTGGTATATACTCGCCGGCTTATGTGACCCAAATCAGAGAGTTAATTTAACTCCTGACTGTTGGCACATATAATGTTTACCTGGCCCTTAATAACATTTATACTTACATAGTATAATGAATAGTAAACTTAATTTCAAAGGCCTCTGATTCGAATACGATCAGTGAACCGTTCCAAAGGGGTTAAGCTAAGACTCGAATACGATCATATAGCCCCAAGTGGCTTTGGCGATGCCGATCAAGTTGGTATCGACAGCTATGTTCTCTTTGGTTCGAATACGACCTATGTTTGAACAGGAAGCCCCCAAGTGACCATGAGAGTTGTTTAATGACGCTGATTCGAATACGATCCACGTTAGACCCAAAGGGGTTAAGCTATGATTCAAATATGATCAAGAAGCCCCCAAGTGGGTTGGGCAGTATGCCGATCAATTGGGTAGCGACAGCTATGTTCTCTTTGGTTCGAATACGACCTATGTTTGAACAGGAAGCCCCCAAGTGACCGTGGCTATATTCAGATATGATCATAAGCCGGACCAAAGGGAAAGATGGATTCAGATATGATCCGCTCCCTGTTGGTTGTTTCCACCACCTGGTAAAGAAGATATACAAACCTTTGAGGGTGGAAAGAAAAAGAGGTCCTGCTTTATTGCTTTATATAATATATACATTGCTAAAAAAAGAAAAAAATATATATCCTGAGAGCCGGTGGCTCAAGTATAGTAAGGCCGAAGATGAGCTATGTTCCACGGCCGACGGGTCTCTTCCTCTGACTTACGTGAGTCTTTGTGCTCTCGAACATCGATAAGGTAGTATGACCCATTGTTCAGATTTTTGCTGACCACAAAGGGTCGTTCCCAAGGAGGGGATAGCTTGTGCATATCGGTGATCTGGATGAGCGAGACAATAAGTCACCTTCTGAAAGGCTCGCTTCTAACCGGCGGCTGTGATAGCGGCGCAGGTCTTGCTGGTAAATCGCCGAGCGGGCTATTGCCAAGTCTCGCTCCTCATCCAACAATTCAAGTGCATCCTGACGAGCCTTTTCATTATCAGCCTAAATATAAGCCACCACTCGGGGTGAGTCGTGCCGGATGTCACTTGGCAGAACTGCCTTTGCTCCGTACACCATGAAGAAAGGTGTATAACCTGTAGATCTGTTAGGCGTTGTGTTGATGCTCCATAGCACAGAGGGTAGCTCCTCCACCCAACAACCCGGAGTTCGCTGTAAGGGGACCAAGAGCCGAGGTTTGATACCCTTCAAGATCTCTTGATTAGCTCTCTCTGCTTGACCATTAGATTGTGGGAGAGAAACAGCCGAAACATCAAGCCGGATATGTTCTCGTTGATAGAACTAACCAAAGCACCCTTGGAGAGACTAGTACCATTATCAGTTATAATGCTGTGTGGAAAGCCAAAATGAAAGATCACCTTTTTTATGAACTGAACCGCCGTGGCTGCATCACACTTACTGACCGGCTCTGCCTCAACCCACTTGGTGAATTTATCGACTACCACCAAAAGTTGTGTCTTCTTATCCTTAGACCTTTTGAAAGGTCCAACCATGTCAAGCCCCCAGACTGCAAACGGCCAAGTAATTGGAATCATCTTCAATTCTTGAGCCAGCACATGAGCTCGTCGTGAGAATTTTTGACATCCGTCACATTTGCTGACCAGATCCTCCGCATCAGCATGAGCCGTCAGCCAATAAAAACCATGATGGAAATCCTTGGCCACAGGAGATTTTGAGCCGGCATGATGACCACAATCTCCTTCATGGATCTCACGAAGGATCTCCTGACCCTCCGCAGGCGACACACAATGTTGAAATGCCCCAGTAACGCTGCGGTGATGCAATTCACCGTGCACAATTGTCATAGATTTGGACCGCCTGATGATTTGTCTTGCCAAGGTCTCATCCTCAGGCAACTCTCCCCGGGTCATATAGGCCAAATATGGGACTGTCCAATCTGGGATAGCGTGGAGAGCTACCACCAGCTATGCCTCCGAGTTTGGCACTGCTAGTTCTTCCTCTGTCGGCACTTTGACAGAAGGGTTATGCAAAACATCAAGAAAGGTGTTAGGCGGCACTGGCTTACGCTGAGACCCCAGCCGGCTTAAAGCATCAGCCGCCTCATTCTTCCTTTGATCAATGTGCTCCACTTGATAACCTTTGAAGTGTCCAGCCACCGCATCAACTTCACGATGATAAGCCGCCATCAGGGGATCCTTGAGTCCCGTGCACGACACTGTTGGAGACGAGGGTCTGAGTCGCCCAAGCACCTTACCCGGCTCAAATTCATCTCTTTGGCCATCCGGAGACCATGGAGCAAAGTCTCGTACTCAGCTGCATTGTTAGTACAGGGAAACATAAGCCGGAGCACATAACAAAATTTGTCACCTCGGTGGGAAGTTAAAATGACTCCAGCCCCCGAGCCTTCCAAATGCCTGGACCCATCAAAGTGAATAGTTATGTGTTATCTGACTTCTCCTCAGGTGCCTGTAACTCTGTCCAATCATTGATAAAGTCCACCAAGGCTTGAGACTTAATAGCTGTACGTGGCATGTACTTCAAACCATGAGGCCCAAGCTCAATGGCCCACTTGGCGACTCGTCCTGTGGCTTCCCTGTTCTGGATGATGTCTCCCAATGGGGTAGAACTTACCACAGTTATAGGATGACCTTGGAAGTACTGCTTCAGCTTCTGGCTTGCCATAAACACTCCGTAAACAAGTTTCTGCCAATGTGGATAGCTTTGCTTGGACTCTATGAGCACCTCACTGATGTAATAAACCGGCCGTTGAACCGGATGCTCCTTGCCAGCCTCCTTACGCTCCAGCATGATGGCAACACTGACAGCTCGTGAGTTAGCAGCGACATATAACAGCAACGGCTCTTTAACAATAGGAGCCGCAAGGACCGGCGGCTCAGACAACTGTCTCTTTAAATCTTCAAAGGCAATATCAGCAGCATCACTCCAGACAAAAGTGTTTGTTTTCTTCATCATCTGAACCGGCTTAGAGCAGCAACACGACCCGCTAGTCGCTGAACATCATTGATGCATGCCGGTTTAGCCAAAGATGTAATCGCCTTGATCTTCTCCGGGTTAGCTTCAATGCCCCTATTCGAGACCAGGAATCCCAAAATTTTGCCTGCAGCTACACCAAATACACACTTGTCCGGGTTAAGCATCATCTTATAAACCGGAGATTATCAAAGGTTTCCTTCAAATCAGATATCAAGGTTTCCTTCTCTCTGGACTTCACCATGATGTCATCCACATAAGCATGAACATTGTGCCCAATCTGATCGTGGAGACAGTTCTGTACACACCGCTGATAAGTCGCCTAGGCACTCTGGAGCCCAAACGGCATAGATACATAGCAGAAGGCTCCAAACGGAGTAATGAAAGTCGTCTTCTCCTGGTCCTTAACTGCCATCTTGATCTGATGATAACCAAAGTAAGCATCCAAAAAGCTCAAACGCTCGCAAGCCGCCGTAGAATCAATCATTTGATCAATACGGGGTAGAGCAAAGGGATCAGCCGGACAAGCTTTAGTTAAGTCCGTGTAATCCACACACATCCGCCAGGTGCCGTTCTTCTTGAGCACAAGCACCGGGTTATCCAACCACTCCGGGTGAAAAAATTCCACGATGTACCCAGCCGCTAAAAGCCGAGCGACCTCTTCCCCAATAGCTTTCCGTCTTTCCTCATTGAACCGTCGAAGAAATTGCCTGACCGGCTTATACTTTGGATCAATATTAAGAGTGTGCTCAACGAGTTCTCTCGAGACACCCGGCATGTTAGAAGGTTTCCATGCAAAGAGGTCCCGGTTCTCACGGATGAACTCGATGAGCGCGCTTTCCTATTTAGGATCCAAGTTGGCACTGATGCTGAACTGCTTGGAAGAGTCGCCTGGAGTGAAGTCAACAAGCTTTGTTTCAGCGGCCGATTTAAAATTCAATGCCGGGTCATGCTCTGTAGTTGGCTTCTTTAAAGAGGTCATATCCGCCGGTTCAACATTATTCTGATAAAACATTAGCTCATCCGCTGCACAAACAGACTCAGCATAAGACGCATCGCCTTCTTCACATTCCAAGGCTACCTTTCGACTCCCATGCACAGTGATGGTGCCCTTGTGACCCGGCATCTTGAGCTGGAGATAAACACAACACGGTCGTGCCATGAACTTGGCATAAGCCGGCCATCCAAACAGAGCATGATACGAGCTCTTGATTTTGACTACCTCAAACGTCAATTTCTCAGCTCTGGAATCATATTCATATCCAAAGGCCACTTCCAGCTCAATCTTGCCAACTGGGTATGCCGACTTACCAGGCACCACTACATGAAAGACAGTGTTGGACATCTTCAAGTCTTTATCAGTCGACCCCATGCGGCGAAAGGTCTCATAATAGAGAATATTGATGCTGCTTCCTCCGTCCATGAGTACCTTAGTGAATTTATATCCACCAACCTGAGCTGCTACCACCAAGGCCAACTGACCCGGGTTATCAACTCGGAGGGGGTGATCTTCCTTGATCCATATAATGGGCTGCTCTGACCACCTCAAATAACGGGGAACCGCCGGCTCAACAGAATTCACGGCCCTCTTATGAACCTTCTGGTCACGTTTGCACAAATTAGTGGTGAACACATGGTACTGCCCACCATTCAGCTGCTTTGGGTGGCTTTGATAACCTGACTGCTGCTGCTGCTATCCCCCTTGACCCGGCTGTTGTTGATGATAGCCGCCTTGACTTCCCTGAAACCCGGAACTTGAACCGCCGCCCGGGCCATGAAAACCGCCGGCCCCTATACCGTCGCCCGATCCATGATTGCCGTCAAACATGTTGGAATTCTTGAAAGCCTTCATGATCGCACAATCTTTCCATAAGTGGGTGGCGGGTCGTTCTCGAGTGCCGTGTCTCGGGCAAGGCTCATTGAGAAGCTGCTCAAGAGATGGGCCTGACCTGCCAGATCGAGGGGGCGGTCTTCCCTTACGTTTCTGATTTTTACCCTGTGCATTGGCATTGGCCACAAACTCCGAGTTACCCTCCTCCTTATGCTTGTTGCCTCCCTCATTTGCCGGGTTATGCTGCTGACCCTTTCCATTGTCGTTCTACTTTCCCTTCCCTGTCTTTTCCTCATCAGACGCGGGATCCTTGGTACTATCAGAATCGGCGTATTTGACTAAAGCCGCCATCAGCGTTCCCATATCATTGCAATCACGCTTAAGGCGCCCCAGTTTCTGCCTCGATTGGCTCAAAGCGGCAATTCTTCTCCAACATAGTGCTGAGAGCGGCATCCATCTTATCAGATGAATGTATTATTTCCTTGACCCGGCGCACCCAATGAGTTGTGGATTCACCTTCCTCCTGCTTACAATTGGTCAAGTCCACAATTGACATAGATTGCTTGCAAGTGTCCTTAAAGTTCTAGATAAACCGGGCCTTTAGCTCTGCCCATGAGCTAATGGAATTGGGCGGCAAACCATTTAACCAAGACCGGGCCGTTCCATCTAACATCATAGTGAAGTACTTAACCATTGCTGCGTCGCTGACCTCCAGTAGCTCCATGGCCATCTTGTAAATTTCGATCCATGCCCCGGGCTGTAAGTCGGACGTGTAATTCGGCACCTTTCGAGGTCCCTTGAAATCCTTGGGCAGATGTACATCCCGCAGAGCCGACACCAAACAAGGAACACCGCCGGTTCTAGTAGCCACTCCTGCTCCAACAGAAGTCGTCGGATACTCTGGAGATCTTGATGAGCCGCCTGCTGAGCCGCTAGCTGAGCCGCCCGCTAGTCCTCCTTACGTATTCGGTCTTGCACCGGGTTATAGCCACCGAGCTGGTTACGACGCTGGGCATTGCTTGACAAAGCTTCTGACTCCATGTGCCTGCTGTAACTTTCGGACTCCGGTTACGGCGGTGCTAGCCAAAGCGGAGGAGTTGAATGACTCCTATCCCGGCTGTAAGAATAGGTCTCTTGCTGGGCCAGGGCCGTCTGAATAAGTTCTCTGACCCTACAGGTCTCCACCGCCGTCGGATCATCACCGTCCACTAGGAGAGCCGCCAAACGCGCCGATGCTGCGATTAAGTTCTCCATGGGGTTGGAAAAGTGACCGGTGGTATTGGTACATAGCGAGGGGGGTGCCATCTCTTGAAGCTGAGCCCCACCCCCAGCGGCTGTTGTGAACTGATTTGCTCGGGCGGGTTGCTGGGGCGGCACGGGTGTAGCGAAAAAGGTTCGAGGTAAAAACCGGAGGTAAGCAGGATTGAGTTTTCTGGTGCCTCCTTCTCATTACTTCATTAGATTCGTTCGAGGCTCATATTAAGTGGAAAGCCTCCATTGGAGCAGCTGCTAGTGAGTGCATCTAATGCGCTGGATTCTGCAGACTAACTTTGGTATCCTCAGCTTCCAAGGCCTCCTTGGCTCGAGCTATCTCTTCATGCACTTGTGCCACCTCTGCGTTATGCTCATCTTGATTTGCAGGAATAACTGTGGCGGTTAACAAGGCCGTAAGCTTATCCATGAGATCCATCGATGCTCTGAGCGGCGGCATACAGGGCCTCTGCCCGACGCTCTGACCCGGATGTTGTGCCGTAGCAACCCGTGAAGTTTTGGCGGGTTGAGTCCCAGCCATGAAGACTCCTGCCCAGCTTGGCGGCTCATAGGGGTCGGAATCTGGAACCATCGGAACAACCCCAAACCGCCATCTTGTACTTGATATAACAAATCTGTTGAGCGGTAGGACGAATCATCATCAGGGGCGGCCGTCTCACCACCATCTTTAGATCCTTGAGATAGTTCTTCTCCGTGGATGCAGCCCGCGAGCCGCGCTTCATGATAGGTTGAGCTTCGAAAGCGGGTCGCCCGCTGAGCCGTCTCGGCGAGTCCGTGCAGTTGTCGGCTCGGTCGGCTCACCAATCCAGCCGATGAAGGCGTGGATTCCGCGAAGGGACCGGTACCCGTACTCAATTGAGTCGGGTCGGGGCCCCAACCTTCGTTGTCGATGTAGATCTTGCGCGGCGACTCTTGGTCATCCGACCCACTGCGTATCCTTGAGCCCTTGAAGCTGCCCTTCAAGAACTCAAATCCACCATCGCTGGCCCCACGGTGGGCGCCAAGCTGTAAATGGAATTGTCACGGCAGATGTCCTCTTGCAAGGACTTAGTCATGGAGCCATCGCAACTAGGAAGCTTAAAGGGGTTAATCGAGACAAAGGACACGAGAGAGTTTATACTAATTCGGCCCCTTACGATGAAGGTAAGGCCTACGTCTAGTTGGGTTTGTATTGCTTGATGTTTCGATAACCAGGGAGCGAGATATGCTATGCCCGGCTCTCGAGGAGTTGTTTCTTGCCTAAGCCGCTGCCGGGTCATCCCCTTATCTAAACGGGTCGACGCCCTGCGGCTTACAGAGTCCTGGCCGGCTCATAGACAATGTCCGGCTTGGTGACTAGTTAATTCTACCTTACAATACAAGCCATGCCATCATGGCGGTTTATCACTGCGGGCCTTAAGTCGCCTATGGGCCTTAAACCCTTTATTGAACTGCCATCTTCATGCTTGGTCTTGGGCTTCTTCTGATGAGTCTCTCTTTGCGTAACCCAGCCCCTCCTGGTGGCTTACACAAATAGTCATATCCCAACAATTAGGTAGTTCCCCCTTTTATAACCTAAGTACTAGCACTAGTACTAATACCTGCATAGTGGGGACACGTTCTGGTTTGGTACGTACTAGTAGGTGTGAGCAGGCTTTCGAATGTGATGGGAACAAGGTAAAGATTAATTGATGGTTTTGGTTTTGAGGCCCGAAACGGCCCTCGATGAGTTTAGCGGAACATAAATTTCAAGTACTACACTGCTCAAATGCGTAAATATTATGTTACTATCAAAAATTGGCACAAAATACGAAGGAGAACAATGGAAGTACTACTTAGCAACCCACGATTTAACTACTCGCATGCACGTAGTGGAGTAATAATGTCTTTTTTCCGCCCTCACGTCCACTCAAACTTTCATGCCCTGTATTAATTGACCATCAATGAAGTGAACGACTTTACAAGCGTCAAATTATCACATGGGGTGGATCTTGGTACAAAATTAAATCCGTGGAGTGTACCCGCGTGTGCGTGCGAGGGAATGAGTGCGTGTGTGGCGTGTGTCCACATCTTCGCTTCGTGCATGTACCGCCAGTATAGCTCAGGGAGGATGAGTACAAAGGAGGTCACTGTGATCAATCCACGCAAGGAGGTCGTGACAACGCCTCCACATGTGCCACGTGGCTTCATGAACTGTAAGAGAGACACTGTGTAGCGTGCCATTGGTATTCTAATTTATGTGTTTTGCACATACTCGAAGTACTAGTAAGGTACACGTGCATTGCAGGCATCAGATTTTGCAACCAAATTATGAATAAATACCACACTATAGCATGTAAACTCTGTGTCATATATGCCTGATGTAGCCCTTCGTTTAATTCTTATAGTTCATCTCATTCAAAATCAATTAGAGGGTGCTTGGATACGTTTTAGTCCCTTGACTAAAAGTAGTGAGACTAAAACATGCTAGCCTCATCCATGCTTGGATCCAAATACTAAGGAGACTAAAATCAAGTTAATGAGCATTTATTGTCCTCCAAACCCTCTAATCCAGAACTCGCCCGTGTTAAAGGAGAGGAGTTAAATGAGGAGAGAGAGGACTAATCCACATTTTAGTAGGGGTACTGTCGGTGTCAAAACCGGCGGATCTCGGGTAGGGGGTCCCGAACTGTGCGTCTAGGCGGATGGTAACATGAGACAAGGGACACAATATTTTTACCCAGGTTCGGGCCCTCTCGATGGTGGTAATACCCTACTCCTGCTTGATTACTATTGATGATATGGGTAGTACAAGAGTAGATCTACCATGATCAAGGAGGCTAAACCCTAGAAGCTAGCCTATGGTATGATTGTTCTTCGTCCTACGGACTAAAACCCTCCAGTTTATATAGACACAGGGATAGGTTAGGGTTACTGAGTCGGTTACAATGGTAGGAAATCTATGTATCCGTATCGCCAAGCTTGCCTTCCACGCAAGAGAAAGTCCCATCCGGACCGCGGGCGAAGTCTTCAATCTTGTATCTTCATAGTCTTGGAGTCCGGCCGTGATGATAGTTGGCTATCCGGACACCCCTAGTCAGGACTCCTCGGTAGCCCTGAACCAGGCTTCAATGACGAGTCCGGTAGCGCATATTGTCTTCGGCATTGCTAGGCGGGTTCCTCCTCGAATACTTCATAGAAGGTTTTGAACACCAGGATAGTGTCGGCTACGCAAAACAAGTTCCACATACCACCGTAGAGAGAATAACTTTTGCACAGATCTGCTTTGGCGTATTCATGGCGTGACATCACACCATGGCCAGGCCTTTATATGAATCGTTTTTACCGTTCCACCTTAAGCGGCGTTTAGCGGCGGTTTCCCAGCGCGTCTTATCAAAGCATAGATCGTGCACCCTTATTAGAGATTCCCATCAATACGGGCGTGGGTAACCCAACCGTGCCCGTTAGCACACCTCCTCTATCAAATCACGAGTCCTAATCGACCCGCGGGTGGGCTCTTTGTATTCAACCTCTTTATAATGAGACCAAGGCCCTCTTCTTTTACACCCTCCATCGAGTTAGCCTCGCCGAGTTCCAACACCCAAAGCTTCAGATTTAGGCGCTACGGACCTTGACGATGTCGGCTCCGACCAACTTACGGCCGATGGATGTCTTCCTCCGTCATAGAAGAAGATGTGCTAAAGCTGCGAGGCGCGGTGTTGGGGATATAACTACTGAACATAAACACGCCTGAAGGGCGGTTTACCCTGCGCCTATAACTAGGGCCCGCGAAGGCCGCGAGGCCCGAGCCGAGGCGGATTAGGGTCCATAAATGTAAACCGCCTTAGTCATGTAACTTGTGTTGTAAGATAAGAGAAGAAGCCGGGCGGACACTTGGATGAGCGGATCGGGACTCTGTGGACAAGCGAGGCGTCAACCCGTGTATATAAGGGGGCGACCGGCGGTTTAAGGACAGACAATTCGAGGCTTAAGGCGAAGCTATTGCTCCCTAAGTCGCTGAAATCACATCAATCCCATCACAACTAGGCGTGGGCTTTACCTTCATCGAAGGGGCTGAACTAGTATAACTCCCGTGTCTTTGTGTCGCTTTAACCCCTCTGAGTTAACCCGTCACGATGGCCTGCTGACTAAGTCCTTTCACAAGGACATCTGCCGTGACAATTCCCGACGGTTAGGCGCCCACCGTGGGGCTATCGCCACGATGGTTTGATGATCTTAGAGGCAAGTTCGAAGGACTCGAAGGCTATCTTTGGGCGGATGACTAAGAGTCGTCGCGGCAAGCTCTGTCGGCGTTGCGGGCTTGGCCCGAGGCGGCTCGATTGAGTACGGTGCGGGTCCCTTTGGTAGCATACCGTGTTCATCGGCAAGATCGGCGAGCGGGGCCTGGGCGGACATCTGCACCGACCTCGTCGAGGCGGCTCAGCGAACAGAGTCCTGCCTGGCTAAACCGGCTGTCAAGCGTGCTTTACGTGGGAGTCATCCACGGAGACTATGAGGCGGATCAGCATCTGGCGGCGAAACCGTTGTCTACTCGATGGCGAGTAAATCAACGGAGAAACCAGTCTCTGTACCAGCTGCAAGATGGCGGATCGAGGGCTGTTCGGCGGAGAGTATTCGGACCTTTGATCTACCCAGCGGGTTGGGATCTTCATGGCGGTACCGCGGCCTTCACTCTTCGACATGGCGCCCGATGGTCGCCCGGTTCAGCAGCGGTGATGGCAGCAGGGAAGGAGGCCTGTGCGCCCGCTGGCTCAAGTTTTATCGAGCAATTGACGCATTGGCTGTGCTCATGGCGAAGGCTAACCCGGCGGATCAGGACCTACTGGCGGAGATTGCAAAGGTGAAGAACAAATCACTAAGGCTAAAGCGGATCTGGCAGCTGCGGGCGTGAGATGGCGGCGGAGCAGGCGCTTTGGATACCTGAGCTTATAGGCTCATCTTTGGATCGAGGCGCGTCACATGAAGTCATGAAAAGAAATACAGATCCCGTTTGCCCGGTTTTCGAGGAAGAGCTCTTCAATACCCGGGCGAGGACCGATAATCCGCGCGGTGGTGAACCGGCAGGAAGCTTACAGGGCGGCGCGCCAGTTCAACCCGTGTGATAGATCTGCCTCGCCATCATGCGGCGCGCCCCGGGCTGTGCAGACACCTCCGGTCACTACTCAACCCGATGGATAACCTTGTTGCGGCTGCGGCACGGTTGGAAGCAATTCAATCGAAAGGCGATTCACTGCGGCGGTAGAAACACGCCCGGCGAAAACTTCTCGGGGCGGCCCTGGCTCAATAGAAGCGTATTCATACGATCGAGGATCGGATCCCTCCACCCCGCCCAAGCGGAGTTATAGCGGCAGCGAGATGAACCGGCCGTATCAAACAGCGGCGCAGCGTGGTCCGCCTCACGGCAACAACCGGCGTGTGGCCGAAGGCAGCTCAAGTGGTGGTGGACGGGCTGGGAGCGCGTAGGGAGGCGAGTTAGCAGCACAACATGAGGGTCATCAACTTGCGCCGGTTGACCGACCATCTTGAACACAGGGGTCACGTCTGGCTCTTTGGGGGTGCCTTGCCTCGTCCCGCTTTACGCAATGTCGTTTGCCCAAGGACTTCAAAGGGCCCGCAAGGTGCCCAATTATACGCCGATCTGGCTCGAGCGTGGATAGAAAGCTATGAGATGGCCATGGAGATGCTGGATGTGAATGAAGCTGCGTGTGCGTATTTCACCATGATGTTGGAAAAGTGCGGCCCGTGCTTGGTTGAAGAACTTGCCGTAACTCAATCAGTTCATGGACGATTGCGGACCCGGTTCATTCAAAATTTCAAAGACACCTGTAAATAGCCCATGTCTATGGTGGATTTGGCGGCTTGTGTCGAGGCGGAGGAGAATCCACAACCCATTGGGTGCGCCCGCGTTTGGAAGTTTACATTCTTCGGACCGGATCAACCCTGATTCGCGATCTTAACCCTAGAAGCCAACTGCGGTTCAAGCCGTTAAAGTTGAAGCTGGAGTCGCATGAAGCATTTTGCAATGACATGGGCACTCTCATGGGCGTTTTGGTAAAGTATGCTGATTACGATAGTACCAAGGATCCGAGTGCGAGGAGGATGACGAAATAGGGAAGGAAAGCGAACAGCAACTCGAGAGGCCAGCAGCATCGATCGGCGGGTAATGAAGGAAACAAGCGTAAAGGCAAGCGGTAACATGGGCCGTAGCCAACACCAGCAGCAGGACAAGGGTCAGCGGCGCAAGGGTAAGCAATCAAACCGGGCGGTGCGCGGTCACAATCCGGATTGTTTGAATTACCTATTGAATCAACCTTGTCGAAGCATGGGGACGAAGGAGGCACCAACAAACCACCTCTGGAAGGATTGTTATATTATGCAGGAGTTCAAAAGTTCTAATGCTTTCGGTATGATCAAGGGCCCGGCGGTTCGAGGTCCGCCCGAATTCTGATGGAGGAAATTCCGGCCCGAGGTTGGTGGTAATCCGGGTAGGCGGGACAATCGAACAATCGAACAATCAAAACCAAGGGGTTACAATCAACAACAGCAGCGATCGGGTTATCAAAGTAATCCAAAGCAGTTGAACGGTGGACAGTACCATGTCTTTACCACCAGCTTGGACAAGCGAGACCGAAAACTTCAGAAGCGGGCGGTCAGTGTTGTTGAACCGGCCGCACCGCATTACCTGCGCTGGTCAGAGCAGCCTATCGTGTGGAGCAGAGAGGATCATCCTCCCCGGGTTTACAATCCGGGTCAGCTAGCCCTAGTGGTGGCACCTCAGGTGGGAGGATACAAGTTTACCAAGGTGCTTATGGATGGAGGGAGCAGCATCAACATCCTGTACTCACGAGACCTTCCGGCGTATGGGGTTAGCGGATAGGCATCTCGGGCCGTCCAGCGGTGTTTCACGGTGTGGTGCCTAGCAAATCAGCATACCCGGTCGGTAAGATAGCTACGGAGGTGGCCTTTGGGATGAACATGACTCCGGATCGGAAACATTGGCGTTTGAGGTGGTGAAAATTCAAAGCCCTTACTACGCCCTATTTGGGCGGCGGCTTATGCTAAGTTTATGGCACGACCTTGTTACGTTTATTTGGAGCTGAAAATGCGGGTCACAAAGGGCGATAACGGTTCACGGAGCCGCCGGATTGCTTTGGAGTCACGAGGAAGGTGATGCGGCTTACGCAGAGTCGGTTTGTGCCACGAAGAGTTAAAGTATTATAAAGATAATGTTGATCCGGCGGATATGACCCGTTGAAGAAGCCAACTACGAGCACGATCCGGATTTGAAGTTTAAATCGCGGCTGAGACTAAACTTGTTGATTTTGTGCGGCGATTCATCCAAGCAGTTCACCATCGGTGCTAACTTGGATCCTAAATAGGAAAGCGGCGCTCATCGAGTTCATCCGTGAGAATCGGGACATTTTGCATGAAACCGACATGCCAGGTGTCGAGGGAACTCGTGAGCACACTCTTAATGTCGATCCCAAGTACAGACCGGTAAAGCAATTTCTTCGCCCGGTTTAACGAGGAAAGGCACAAGGCCATTGGAGAGGAAGTTGCGAGGCTCTTAGCAGCAGGGTTTATCGTTGAAGTTTTCCATCGGTGGCTTGCTAATCCGGTGTTGGTCCTTAAGAAGAATGGCACTTGGCGCATGTGTGGATTACACAGATCTTAACAAGGCTTGTCCAGCAGATCCTTCGCCCTCCCGCATTGATCAGATTATTGATGCTACGCGGGTTGTGGCGTTGAGCTTTTGGATGCATATTCTGGATATCATCAGATTAAGATGGCGGTTAAGGACCAGGAGAAGCGGCGTTTATCACTCCCTTTGGAGCCTTACGCTATGTGTCTATGCCTTTTGGGCTCAAGAGCGCCCAAGCAACTTATCGGCGTTGCGTCTGCAAATTGCTTGCACGAACAGATCGGCCGTAACGTGCATGCTTATGTGGATGATATAAGTGGTTAAGTCAAGGAAGAAGGAAACGTTGATTGAGGATCTAAAGGAAACTTTTGACAACTTGCGGGTGTACAAGATGATGCTCAACCCGGCCAAGTGTGTCTTGTGTTCCGGCAGGTAAGTTATTGGGCTTTCTTGTGTCCAGCGAGGATTGAAGCTAATCCGGATAATATTACGGCTATCACCTCCTTGGCTAAGCCAAAGTGCATCAATGATGTCCAGCGATTGGCGGGTCGGATTGCGCTAAGCGGTTTATCGGCCGCCTCGGAGAAAGGCCATTCCTTTGTACCGGATGTTGAAGAAAGCGGATCGGTTAAATGCGGAGTTCACTGCCGATGAAGCATTGGAGGATTTAAGCGGCAGTTGGCCAACCGCCGTTCTCACGCTCCCATTGACAAAAACGCTTCGTTATATGTTGCTACTAATGCCGGGGCGGTTAAGCGTAGCCATTGTGGTAAGCGGAAGGAGGCAGGGAAGGAATATCGGTTCAACGGCGGTTTATTACATCAGCGAGGTGCTCATTGAGTCTAAGCAGAGATATCCGCATTGGCGAAGCTAGTGTATGGAGTCTTTATGGCAAGCGGGCTGAAGCAATATTTTCAAGGGCATCCCATTACGGTGGTCAGTTCAGCTCCTTAGGCGATATCATCTGAGACCGAGAAGCAAGCTGGCGGATTGCTAAGTGGGCCATAGAGCTTGGGCATACGGTTTACAGTATGTACCTCGGACGGCGATAAAGTCCCATGCACTTGTGGATTTCATTAATGATTGGGCGGAGTTGCAAGCGCTGAAGAAAAGCTGGATCATACCTATTGGACCATCCACTTTGATGGGTCCGAGCAATTGGAGGGATCGGGGCTGGAGTTGTGTTGACTTCCCACGAGGTGAAAAGTTTTATTCGTCCTCGCTTAATGTTCCTTGTACTAACAATGCAGCTGAGTATGAAGCTTTGCTCCATGGTCTCTGGATGGCTAAGGAGATGAATCTAAGCTGGGTTAAGTGCTTTGGTGACTCGGACTTGGTGGCCCAGCAAGTATCAGGTACTTGGGATTCCAAAGATCCACTCATGGCTGCATATCGTCGGGAGGTGGATGTTGTTGCAGGACACTTTAAAGCATATCAGGTGGACCATGTGGATCATCGGAAGAACTAAGCGGCGGATGCTTTAAGCCGGCTAGGCTCTCAACGTAAACCGGTCCCACCCAATGTCTTCCTTGATGTACTGCACAATCCGTCAGTCAAGCTTCCTGATGAAGTAGATTTGGCTATTCCTGATCCGGAGGCTCAGTTGGTGGCAGCTTTGCATGTCATTCCGGATTGGACGCTCCCTTATTTGGCATACATGAACCGGGGCGAGTTACCATAAGATGAGACGTTGGCCCGACATATAGTTCGGCGGTCTAAGTCTATGACCATTGTTAATGGCGAGTTGCATCGTTGCAGTGTGTCAGGGGCGTTTCAGCGTTGTGTGTCCCCTGAGGAAGGCTGTGAGATATTGCGTGAGATCCATGAAGGGGACTGTGGTCACCATGCGGTTCAAAATCCTTGGTAGCCAAAGCGTTCGCCATGGTTTTATTGGTTGACTGCCCATGCCGATCGGAGGATCTGGTCGAGCGATGTGATGGTTGCGAAGTTTTCTAGGCGTGCTCACATACCGGCCCAGGAATTGAGGATGATACCAATTACTTGGCGTTTGCAACTTGGGGGCTGGACATGGTGGGGCCTTTTAGAAGGTCAAGGACAAGAAAACACACTTGCTGGTCGCAGTTGACAAGTTCTGAAGTGGGTCGAGGCGAGCACATTAGCAAGTGTGATGCGGCCACGGCGGTTCAGTTCATAAAGCGGTGGTCTTCGGTTTGGATTTCCACAGTATCATCACGGACAATGGCACTAATTTGTCCAAGGGTGCCATGAAGGAGTTTTGTGAGCGTGAGCACATCCGGCAGCGTTTCTTGATGGCCCACCCGCAGTCAATGGTCAGCGAGCGAGCTAATCAGGGAGATCTTGAGAGGTATCAAACCTGGCTTATGGTCCCTTCTGAGGACGCCGGGTTGTTGGGTAGAAGAGCTACATGCGTGATATGGAGTATCAATACTACCTAACAGATCCTTTGGATACACACCGTTCTTTATGGTCTATGGGCGGGCGGTCCTTCCAGCGATATCCGTCACGATTCGCCTCGCGTGGCAGCCTATGTTGAGGCAGATAGCGAGGCTGCACGACAGGGGCGCTTTGGATCGTTGGATGAGGAGTGAGATATAGCGGCTGCTCGTTCGGCGATTTACCGGCAGGATCTTCGTCGGTATCACGATCGGTGAGTTAGAACCAGAACCTTTCGGGAAGGAGACTTGGTGCTTGGCTCATTCAAGACCGAACAGATATGGAAAAGTTATCCCCACCTTGGGAAGGGCCTTTTGTGGTCAGCAAGAATCTACTGCAGGTCATATTATCTGATTGATGTTCGAGGCGAAAAGACTCACGCGCGTCGAAGAGGAGACCAACGAGCCGTGGAACATAGCTCATCTTGACCTTATTATACACGAGCCATCGGCTCCACTTATGTACATATTAAGACAATGTATATATTATGAATAAAAGCAATAAACCGGAGCCTCGGCTAAAGCGGGGTATCCGTTCTGTAAAAATCCGGTTTGGGTACATGGAGTTGTTGTCTCAAAACAGCCTCCGGTTTAACCCTTGATCTTGCTTTTCAGAAGCTTTTTATGTCATCTGGGGGCTTGGTCATGTCGAACCAATGCAACACCTTTTGATGGTAAAGCCACCAGATCACAGGGACATGGTCACGTTTGAACGAGTCACGCCTCTTGGTCGGCCTAAGGTCATAGAGTCACTTGGGGGCTTGGTCGAACCCGAACCATTGCCATGCCACTTGATCGGCATAATGCCACGGTTTCAGTTGGGGGCCTGGCTGACTTGAACCATAGCTACGCCTTACGGGGAGCTTGGTCCTGTCTGACCATGGTAACACCATCTGATCGGCTCAGTAAAGCCTCCTCTTGCAAACGGTTTTATCATTGCCTTTGCTTCCATATTGTTTTCATAACTGTTATTGGATTTTTATTGACCTTTTTAAACCGATAACCTTTTAAACCGGTTCAAGCTGTCAATTAACGGAATTCGGTCCATTTTTAATCCGGAGATATTTGTTTCGGTTTGATTTTTTCTGTTAACATCCTATTAATGGAGTAACAGGGGGCTTGTCATGACCCGACACGGTTTACACGGTAAACCGGCATTATAAACACAGGAGTTGTTTTCTCCTTTGACGATAATGGTTTATGCAACCTCCGCCTCAAGATTGGCCAAGCCAACTGCATGCCCGACGCTGGCAGGTATTTTTGTATCACAAAGTTTTGATCATATACATCAATATTTTCTTATATAAATATATAGGCGTCACAAGCCGGCTGGTGACACAAGCTGCCTTGGCGGTTTAGAAATTTGTGATTGCAGGCAAAATGCATTGAAGGTTTCAATTCTTCAAACCAAAATATCGGCACCTCCAGCGCAAAGGTTCTGAGGCGAGGGCATAAAGGCATGTTCAAAAACAAAGTGCTAGCTATTCTATTACAAAAGCCTTCCAAGGCCGGTGGTTCGCATGGCGTTATGACTAGCGATTTCGATGCATCACCGGTTTACGGATTAAGCTTCTCGCCGGGTTGGCGTGAGGAAGAGGCGTCTGGCGTCGGTTCAACTTCTTCCTCTTCATCACCCAAAGGCGGAAGTCATTGGTAGACCAGTCAATCCGGGTTAAGGCACGAAAAACAGCCTCTTCACTTATAAGCTCAGCGGATCAGCGTCGGGGCATAAGTGTGCTTACGGATTGGAGGAACAAGGCTGCACTTACGGAATGACAAACTCCACCCGCTTGTTGTTCGCATCGTAGAAAAGCGGTGAACCGCCAGATTAACCTGCTGCTAGATTGACTTCGCCGGTGGGCGCATATCCTTTGTTATTCGTTTAGGCGTCATTATCAAAGGCTTCACCGTTCTCTTGCGCGCTGAAACCCTTAGCTATGTCGGCGGATCAAGGTCCGCTATCACGCCTTAAGCGCGAGTTAGAAACGATGAAAGTGCCAGCCGGGCGCGGATCGTTTCAACTCTTCAAGCTGTGCGAGAATCATGGATAGCTGGTCCAGCGTATCTTTGATCAAGGACGGAGCTGTGTTGTCGTACGATGTGGCACATATGACTCGCTGGGCGCCGGTATACAGCTGCTCAATCAGCGTATAAGCGGCCTTGAGCTTCTTCCGCACATCAGAGCCCAGATGAGCAATACGCTTCCCTACACCGGTTTCAGACAGGTTAGGTTAAACCGGAGGAAATATCACAACAGGGATAATCAGTGCAAATTTTCTTACCAAAGATGGCAGAGGTCATGGCGTGAATCTGGCGCTTTAGTCTGGTCAGCTCTTCTGCCACCGGTTTAAGAGCCGCTTCAGCATCTTCCGCCCGCTTTTTCAAACCAGTCTTCTCGATGTCCCAGTTGGCCTGCTCGGATTTATACCACTCCTTCAGCTGTTCCATAGTGGCCAAGGCAGTTTCAATTCATCCTTGGCCTTGGTGGTTTCTGCTTGTTGAGTTTCAGATTAGCACGAAGGTCCTAGAGTTGTACGGTTTCTTTGGTATATCTCATTACGATAACAAAAGGAGCACGTTAGTTGTTTCATTATAAAGTCCCAAGCTCAATACAAATATTCAACTTGGCACTTGGGGCTAATGGCTAGATTGATCTCAGTTTACTATGGGGATCTGAAATTAAGTCCCGGTTTAACTATGCTAAGTTGAACCGACCCTTGGGGACTCTGACCTTTGAAGTTTAAAGGCGCATGGGTTCTATACAAAGTTAAGTGCGGTTTAACTATGCCAAGTTAAACCGACCCTTGAGAACTACTACACAGCAAAATTACAAGAGGCATAACTCCTTACCTCATAGCGGTCCTTCATGCGATTTACGGACCGGCTTCAAAGTCACGACTTGTGTAAGTCGGTTGAAGCGGAGTGAAGTTCTTGGGCGAGAGGTTGTCATAAGGTGACAGATCGGTTTTCCCTTCTCTTTACTCACGGAGGTGGATTCTTCCTTGGCGCTGTGTTTTGCTAAGCGACGGTTGGCTGGGGTGGTGTAGCAGTTCCGTTACTATAACGTCATCATTTTTGGTCGGGCTTGCAGTTGGCGGTCTTCTTTGTGCTCGGCGGTTCAGCAGATTCGACCCGCTCGGTGGCTGGACTCGGTGGAGCAGGATGTGAGGTTTCCACTTGGGCGTCGGTTCAAGTTCTGGCGGATCAGCGCTGTCGTCTTGGTTTAACCCGGCAGAGCTATTTTTAACTTCAGGATTCTCGTGGGTTTGCTCTGGGGTCCGCTCTGGGGTCTTCTCCGGATCAACATCCGCAGTAGGATCAAGGGTTTTCGCTTTATTACTCAAGCGAGCCTTGGTTCTGCAATGTTCGGAATTAGATTAAGATAAACCGACCAACGCAATTATAAACCGAATTGGCGGGACAGCAGTATGGTGCTTACCTGCATCAACTTTAAGCGGAGGCGATTCGTGGTTGATGAACCGCCGGAGGAGTTGGAAGAGGCCTGATAATTGGTCGAGCGGATTGAGAGGACATCGGAAGAAACCTTTCAAGGATAGCGCTTTTCAGGAGAACAAATCACCTCTGGACGACGCTTCCGGGTTGGTGTATCTGGTAAACCGGACGAAGTAATCTGTTGACCACTGTGCCGGGTTGTACGGCGCTCTTCAGCCTGCCGTGTCTTCAAGGAAAGGTTTGAATTCAAATGAGCATAGGAATGAGATTTTTGCACTTTCCGGACTGTGCGGCGAATTCTCTTAACCGGCATGAGGTCGGATTCGGAAGAAGGAAATATTACCTCAACAGGGTCGGCATGACTGGCTTCAGCATCATCCTGGGAGTTAAAATTTTCAGTAAGAGGAATAAAAAGGGACAAGCTACAAGCAAGAAGAAACACAAAGAGGAGAGCCGGTTTACGGCGACTCCCTCGTGAGGATATCAAGCTTTACCTCAGCTTCTGAATCTTCGTCTTCCGGCGGATCAGAAGACTCGGCGGTTTTCCTCTTGCCAGCCTTTTTGGTGGTCTTGGACTTTACACGCGGAGCCCGGGCCGGTTTGATACGCTTCCAGAAGGAGCTTTTAGCCTGAGAAGTAACAAGGATTAATATATATCAACAAGGCATTAATGAAAGAAAAGCGGTGAGTAGAGCCTACCGCAGGCGGTTTATTGGCAACACAGAATGGAGCCAACCCGGTTTGGCTGCAGACAGAGATCGGTTCATCAAGCAGCCTCTTTACTGCCTCTGTGACTTCAAGCTCAGTTATTGGTAGCTCGTGATGTCTTTGAGGGTCTTGGAGGCTGCCAGTGTATTCGTGCATCAATCCGGGGCGGCGACTTAATGGCAAGATGCCCCAAGAAACCCAGCATCGCACAAGGTCCAGACCAGTTAATCCATTGGCCATTAGAGCCCGAAGTTTGATAATTTGAGGCGCAAAATTCTTCCGTTCTGCGGCGGTCAAGCGTAAGGGCAACGGATGATGGTTGCTAAGCCGGTGAGGGCGGTAACCCGGCAAAGGATTCTCGTTGTCAGGAGCAGTATTCCGGCAGTAGAACCAGGTTTGGTTCCAATCTTTCGGATGGCTATGGTGTTTGGCGTGAGGAAAATCTACTTCCTTCCTTTTTTGGATTGAAACGCCGCCCAGCTCCGTGTTAGGACCATCCGAAAATTCTGTCACGGCGGTTCAAGTGAAAGAAATCCGGAACAGCTCCACAGATGGTTCTTCTTGAAGGTAGACTTCACAGAAAACTTGGAAATTGCATATATTTGACACGGAGTTCGGACCAATATCCTGTGGATGGAGTTGAAAACTTGCAAGGACATCCCGGAAGAATTTTGATCCGGCGGGCAGAATCCCGGTCTAAGTGGTGCACAAACACAATTACTTCTCCTTCTTGTGGATCGGGAGGGCATTGGCATCCGGAACCCTTGATGGAGGACATTTTGAAGCTAAAGCGCCCGGTGGTAGCGCATCCGTTGAGTTGCGTCTCGGTGACCTTAGACCGGACCCAATTGCAAGCTGAGAATTGTTTGGCCATTCGGAAGACTAAACTGCAAGAGAAAAAAAAAAAGCGATTCACCGTTAACGGTTCAGACACATTATACAAAGTTAAACCGGCGATTCGGCAGCCAGTTTCCAATTCCGGTTTAACTGAGTACTAATGGAGTGACGGATTAGCTATCAAAAGTCAAAACGCCCAAAGAGACAGAACTGGAAAATCTACTAAGTGTGGACAGAAACAGATTTCACATGAGAATGGAGGTAATTTAGATCTACTGAAGATTCAGTAAGAAAAATTTCTGCGACCTATGTAAGCCTCATAAAGGGCAGGAAGGTTCGTGCGTTCTAAACAAGAGGATCTGAACAAAAAGAAAGATGCACAAAGAGTTAAACTGATGGCGAAGCAGTCGCCGCATAGGATGTATACTACGGTTGAATCATACGGCCATGGCAGGGCAGGTATGAAGAAACTAAGATGAACACCTATGAACTACGAGATGAGCAGGGATCTTCAGATGCGGATCTAGGGTTTGAAGAGGGGCCTTACCCGATGCGCAGAACAGCGGGGGAGCGCCAAGAGCTTCTGGTCCAATCAGGTTGATGCAGCGGCCTGGCGCTGTCGCGGCGTTCGAAGGTCGGAGGCGACGGCGGAGCTTCGGAGCTGGAGCGTCGCGAGGAAGAAGAAGCGGAAGAAGAAGAAAGGGCCCGCGGTCTATTTATAAGAAGCGGGGTAATTGACAAGCGCGAGAATCGAGGAGTCAAAAGCGGCGGACGGCGCAGCGATCGCCTCGATTTCGGGATAGTGTTAAATGAAGGAATCTTCTGTTTGGATTTCTTTATTAAGGATGGCGTCAAAGGCGCCTGTTGCTGTGGTCGGAAGAAGACGTCATGGCGGTTCAAGCAGATGGCGGTTTACGAAATACAGATTCAGAGTTTCCTAAAGATGTTGAAGATTAACATGAACCGGTTCAAGTCAATCTGGGGCCTAATGTTGGGGATATAACTACTGAACATAAACCGCCCTGAAGGGGCCGGTTTACCCTCGCCTATAACTAGGGCCCACGAAGGCACGAGGCCCAGAGCCCAGAGGCGGATTAGGGTCCATAAATGTAAACCGCCTTAGTCATGTAACTTGTGTTGTAAGATAAGAGAGAAGAGACCGAGCCGGACACTTGGATGAGCCGGATCGGGACTCTGTAGACCGGCCGGGCGTCAACCCGTGTATATAAGGGGACGACCGGCGGCGGTTCAAGGACGGAACAATCGAGGCTTAAGCGAAGCTATTGCTCCCTAATCGCGAAATCACATCAATCCCATCACAACTAGGCGTAGGCTTTACCTTCATCGAAGGGCGAACTAGTATAACTCCGTGTCTTTGTGTCCGCTTTAACCCCTCTGAGTTAACCCGTACGATGGCCCTGCGACTAAGTCCTTTCACAAGGACATCTGCCGTGACAATTCCACGACACCAGGTATCTAACCGGCGAGATCTCGCATAGGCTACCTGCTCCAGGGTAGGTCATTCCCACTCCTGAGCCCGGCGAGAACGTGGTGTTCGTGTCTCACTTCCTTCGGGGTTTAGGCTTCCCGACGGATCCCTTTTTGCGGGGGCTCATGTTTTATTATGGGCTGGATTTCCATGACTTGAATCTGGAGTCCATCCTCCATGTCTCGTCATTCATTGTTGTATGTGAGGCCTTCCTCCATATTACCCCCCACTTTGGATTATGGCTCAAGACCTTCAAGGTGGAGCCAAAGATGATCGAGGGCAACAAGCAGAGTCGGAGGGCGTTCATAAGCAAATGTGCTGATGCTCCGTGGCCGAGGGCTCTTTTCAAGAGGAGCTTGGTTTGTGGCAAGCAGGAGTGGTTTTATATCAGCGCTCCCGGGGGCACCAAATGGGTGGCGCTCCCGCCTTCCTCAGTCCACCACAGCGGCTGGTGTCATGGGTCAACAAGGGGCTCTGAGGGGCTGTCCAGGGCGTTCCTTTGCTGCAGGGCCGTGTCGAGACCTCCAAGAGGAGATCAATCTGATTGCGATGGCACAGGTTATGTTGATCCGGCGCCTTCAGCCCTGCAAGCGTCGCCCCCTCAGCTGTGGGAATTCAATCCGGAGGGACCACGAGCTCTCCAAAATTTTATGGGCACGACGCCCGTGGAGATGTATAAACTGTTCTTGGATCACAAGAGAAGTGTCGGACTGGACCGAGGGCGCAGTACTAAGCTGCAATCGCCCGAGATACTCAAGTAAGTAGTCCTGTAACCGGATAAGCTTTTCATTCATTTATCATATATATATGCCCTTTAAAGGAGCCGTTACTTTGAACAGGAGTGGATAACCAAGGCAAAGTTAATAAGGTGTCCGGCTACCCTCCCAGAGACCACGCCGGATCCCATGCTGACGAATGTGTTGAGGGTCGCGCCTTTTGAAGGAGGAGAAGGGGGGAGCGGGGAAGCAACTGCCTCTATGAAGGAGGCTATCAAGGAAGGAGGGATTAAAAGTCCCATCCTTCGAGGAGAGAAGAGGACCGCTTGAGAAGATCGGGAGGTCAAGGCCTCAAAGAGGGGAAAGGAATCTTCATCAGAGAGTCCGGCGCTGGGAAGTAACCCGGCCGCACTATTCCCCCAAGGGGATCAGCCCTCCAGCGAGCCGTAAGTAAAAAAGAGGGGTCTAGTAAATAAGGAACATCCCTTCATTTATTTATGAAGATGACCGAAATTGTACCTTGTAGTTCGGACCTCAGCCCTTCTCAACAGAGCTTGTCTTCGGGGGATCTTCTTCCGGAGATGATGGAGAGCCAACGCCTCCACCTGTCGCACCCTCAAAGCAGCGGGCGACCACGAGGTGTCGTCACGGAGGAATTTCCCCAAGTCGGCGGGGCGGAAGGTCAGCGCCAAGTGGTATGCGGTCGGAGGAGCTGAAGGATCTGCTCGGGCGGCGGCTACCTCAAAAGATCAGCGTGCTCTAATGGATGCGGTGATTCAAAGAATTGCATCCATGAGCGGATTGCATGAAGCCGTCGAAGCTTCTTGGCGGGGTTGAAATACGTAAAATGATGTACCTCTTGACAGTTATGCATATAGAATCGCCCTATATAGATAGTAGCCCTCGAGACTCGGTATGTTGTCAAAATTGACAGCGTGCGAGATCAAATCTCGATTATAACATATCGCCGCTCCTAAACAGGTGGCGGGCGTCCGATGGCCAGCCGAATCGATGAATATGCGAACTAAGCGGCAACTTGGCGAGGCGGATCACGGACATCACGCTGGTCAATAAAAGGTTTGACGAGTCACAAGGTATCGACTTCTCTGCGGACACCTAGTAAGGGAGCTTGGCGCCCATGTCTTACTATTTGTATGCTAAATGCAGATGGTGCCGCTCTTTGTGGAAGAGCTACTGGCGGAACTTCGCCCGGCGAAAAGCAAGCCAGAAATAATGTCTGGCCGCTTTAAGGGCGGCGAAGAGCTAAAAGCGAGCGGGCTGCTCACTGCTGAAGCAAGGAGGAAATGGCCGAAATGGCCAGAAAGTTGAAGAATACTACCGATCGCTGCGAGGTTCTTGAAAAAGAACGTCAAGCGGAGCAAGAGGGCCTAAAAAGGGCCGCCGCCGAATCCAAGGATGTCCGTTCGGCTTTGAAAGCGGCCAAGGGGGAGTTGAGTCAGGCCGGGGCGATTGTGGCAGGAAAACCGTTTCTGCTGCGGTGGAAATATATGGATCTAAAGTATGCTCAATTGGACAAGTTGTGGAGTTCGGAGGATGATTATCTGGACTTAGCGGCCAGCGCTGCGGACGCGATTGAGCACTTCCAAGGCCAGAAGGGGCACAGGAGGGAAGAGCTATATTGGTCGCAATTCCATAGTCCAGAGCGTCTTCTTCCGTTGACCGATCGGTTGGCTGAATGGGCCGAGCTGAATCGACTATCTGGACTTGCCATGAAGCATGTCATGACTCATTTGTGGCCGGGCGGACCCCAGCCGAAGAGTTATTTTGGTTTAGTGCAGCAGTTCCTTGGTGCGGTACCGCGTATCGACGCAATGAAGCGGTCGGCGTGTATTGAGGGGGCGCGGATGGCTCTGGCCCGTGTCAAGACATACTGGGCAGATATGAAGGCCACCGTCGTTGCATCCGAGATTGGACGAAGCAGTACTGCCGAGCACTACTTTGAGGAAGTCTGCGAGCGCTTGTTTAATAGAGATGCAGTGCTCGAAGGATATTATTTTTAAATGAAATGTATGATTCGTGAAAACAATGTTTCGATATAATATAAGAGCTTGTTATACTTATGCGCTCAAGTAGTAAACTACTCCTGTGCGGCCGTTTATGTATATGTATATATAACGAAAGATGGCAGTCCTTGGCTTCATTTACGCACATAGTGTTTGCAAAGAGGCGCTTTTCACATAATCAACGTCTTGGTCCTGTTAAGGAGGTGGTAGCGTAGCAAACTAGGCAACGGACTATAATGCTTTATCACTTTCACTTAGCCATAGGAGTTCGAGGTGGGGCTACTATATAGTCCACAGGGCACCGCACTCTCCGAATTCGAGTGCGTGTGTGCTGACCGAAAACCGGTCCTTCGTTAATCTGGAGGAATTCTAAACATTCCGATGAGTCATCGGGTGGTTGACCAGTCTCTCGCTATATCATGATAGTCAGTTTTCGGCTTTCTCTACTGAGGTGCTCGCCCGGCCGAACCGGGGCACAATCGCAGTAGTTCTCCTGGTGCTGCGTTAGCCGATAAAAGCGGAACATAAGGCAGCAAAACACGGGGCGGGCAAACCCAACATTTGACCAAATACATGATTGAGACTTATGCATATAAGGCCTAACTCGAGGCGCTGAATACTCCCTAAGGTATTCGGTCTTTATAAAAAGCAGGCAGAATCTGCCCTAAGCCCCTGCGTGTCTAGATGCAGCATAAAAATTCTGGTGCGGCCAATGCCAAAACGCCAGCCTCCTCCTCGGTTATAGTAAGAAACCGGGGATGTTTATCAACAAGAGACAGTAAAAAGGTTTATGCAGGGTCTTAATATGAAAAGAATCCTTGCAGCGGGTCCCTCTTGCGTCTGCTTTGTGTCTCCGTTGTGCCGTATCTGGGCGGGTGTAGCACGTTGTTCATCACGTAAAGAGAGGAACTTAGTTTAAAAGAAAAGGATCGTGCAAAAGATGTACTTTATATTAAATAAATAGAGTACGATTCCAAGAAGTGAATAAAATTGAGCTTTATTGTCTCTTGTGATACATGCATGCAGTCCCTTGTATGGGGTAATGCCGCTAGTAAGCGCCGGACTCGTCTGGCCGTGTCCGAGGTTTGAATGACCAATTCAGGTTCTTTGACTAAGCGGGCGGATAGGTGTGGGGCTGTCAAGGCAGTCTCACGTTCCTCGGCTCAAATAACATAATACTCCCTTTTAATGAGATGATGCGCGTGGACGGGCATTTTAAGTGTAAGAGATGCATAATGCGGTATTGCGTTAAAGCGGGTGAAAGCTTGGCGTCCCAATAGTGCTTGATGGCTACTTTTAAGCAGGCGACATGGAATATTAACTTTTCGTGACGAAGTTGTCGGATGAACCGAATACAACTTCTAGCAGTAGGAGCCCATACAATGGGCATATGGGCTGGCATTACCCTTTAAAGGAGGTGTTGCTATGGCGAATTTTGGTTAGGTCTATCCCCATCCTGCGGATTGTGTCCTGATATATCAGGTTTATGTCACTGCCACCATCCATGAGGACTGTGTAAATTGGAATCCGTCAATTATGGGAACCAATATCAAGGCAGTCCATCCTGCGTTCCGGATACTTTCGGAATAGTCCTGATGGTCGAAGGTGATTGGTTTTGACAACCAGTGTGCGGCACACATTGTAGTGGACGCCGCTCTGTTTTTCCCTTTGATCACGTGAAGTGAGTTTACTGTTTTAACCTCTTGTGAGAAATTCTTCTGTTTTCCGGGGCTCTGCTTGTGGTGCTCGTCGTCATCTTCACTTGGTGTGTCGAGCCCCTTGTGTTCGGCGTTGAGTCTGCGGACTGTTTGAAGACAACAATCTCTGTGGGTATGGTTTGCGGGCCTCCGAGAATCTTGTGGATTTGACATATCTTGTCCAAGATTTTTTTAAATTGGATAGCTCGTCTCTATTGTCCTTAAGGGCAGTTTTTATTGTTCTGCCGTGAGCTTTTGAATCCGGCGTTGACTGCCGCGCTCTTTGGACCATTCCTCTTAATCCGGCGCTGGTCCTTGTTGCGCCGTGGTTTCATTCCATCCCTGATTTGGATGTACTTGGGTCGCTGGTGCTGCATCTTGCTAGCCAGCTATCCTCTCCAGCAAAAGCGGGTCATGAGAACTTGTTAATCGGCCATTGTTCTTGGCTTTTCTTGGCCGAGGTGTCTAGCGAGCCATTCGTCTCGGACATTGTGTTTGAAGGCTGCTAAAGATTCGGCGTCCGGACATTCGACTATTTGGTTCTTTTTAGTAAGGAACCTGTTCCAGAATTTCGGGCTGACTCATCGGGCTGTTGAGTTATGTGACTTAGATAAATCGCATCCGGAGGCGGACATAGGTCCCCTGAAAATTTGTTCAAACGCATCCTCAAGCTCTTCCCAGCTTCAATGGTACTTTTGGGGAGGCTTTTAAGCCAATGCCGAGCTGGCCCTTTGAGTTTGAGGGGTAAGTATTTTATGGCGTGGAGATCGTCTCCTCTAGCCATGTGTATGTGGAGGATGTAATCCTCAATCCAGACTCCAGGGTCTGTTGTTCCGTCGTATGCCTCTATGTTTACGGGCTTGAATCCTGCTGGAAATTCATGATCCAGCACCTCATCGGTGAAACATAGGGGGTGTGCGGCGCCCCTGTATTTGGGTGTGCCGTGATGTTCGAATATTTGGTGTGTTGCATTGCTTTGAAGAGCTTGCTTTCTCAGTCCATAGATGGACCTAACTGGGCCATCCTTTTGATGTGAATCCTTATGCGGATCGCGTGCCGGCTTGTGTGCGGCGCTATTTGCCGCTCTCTTTTTGCCGTGGGGTCGGGCATCCGACCGGGTGGCCTTCTTATTTTTTGATTATGGGGGCTCTATGGCCTCTTCGTCAAATTCGGGCAGTAGTTTTCTCTTTCGATAGCTCTTTGTTCAGCGACTGTCACCGTATTTGTCTGCGGTGTTGAATACTTTGCTCCATCTGATCCTGAGTGCGTCTTCCGCTGTTTTGAGCTTCGCTTCTGCTTTTTCAGGCTACAGCAGCGATGGCGGCGAGCCTTTTTCGAGGCTATTTTGCTCCAACAATTTGTCCGGCGTGAGATCGTCCGGACTGTTGTCTTCGTTAGGGACGGGTTGTTTATCAAGTTGTCTTGTTTGGGCGATTGCTCGATAGCGTGTTAAATCGTCCACGGTTAAATCCTGCTCTATGGCTGGTTCTCTGTTGGCGGGGCTTTGTTCGGCGTTTACGTTGCCGTTTGACTGCTTTTCGAGGGATTTATCCTTCGTAGCGTCCTGTTGTTCCTCGTCTTCATTTCCTTTAAGTGTATCCACCATGTATACATCATGGGATGAGGTGGTTGTCCAGCATCCTATAGGTGCTGGTTCATGGTTGTCTCCTACATCGTCGTCCATACCGTCGATGTCTTCGGAGTCGAAATCGAGCACGTCGTGTAAGCTTTCGACAGTGGCTATGAAGTGGGTGGTGGGTGGGCGTTGAATTTCTTCGTCGTCCGCATCCCAACCTTCCTGACCGTAGTCCGGCCAGGGCTCTCCGGATAAAGAGAGAGACATTAGTGAATTCAGGATGTCGCCAAAAGGTGAGTGCTGAAAGATGTCCGCGGCAGTGAACTCCATAACCGGCGCCCAATCGGATTCGATTGGCAGGGGCGCGGAGGGTTCGGAGTCCGGAGAGGAGTCCGGCACCCTGGAGTCAAGTTCTTCGCAAAGGACAGGGATGGAGTTCGACTCAATCGCCATAGAGATCGTAGCCCCCGAGGTGGTGTCCAACCACTCGTCCTCGATCGGGGAATCCGGATCCGGATTAAGGGTCGGAGCGGATGATGGTGCGGCCTCCAGGGCACTGTTCGGCTGCAGAGCTAGATCATGCCCATCAAGACAGTGCGGCACTCTTGGCTGCGGCTCGAATCCGTCGAAGATCAAGTCTCCGCGAATATCGGCCGTATAGTTCAAACTTCCCAATCTGACCTGATGGCCAGGGGCGTAGCTTTCGATCTGCTCCAGATGGCCAAGCGAATTGGCCCGCAGTGCAAAGCTGCCGAACACGAAGATCTGTCCGGGGAGAAAAGTCTCACCCTGGACCGCATCGTTGTTGATGATCGAAGGAGCCATCGGGCCTATCGGTGACGACACAGAGGAAAAAAGCACCAATGTCGGTGTGAAAACCGGCGGATCTTGGGTAGGGGGTCCTGAACTGTGCGTCTAGGCGGATGGTAACAGGAGACAAGGGACACGATGTTTTTACCTAGGTTCGGGCCCTCTCGATGTTGGTAATACCCTACTCCTGCTTGATTAATATTGATGATATGGGTAGTACAAGAGTAGATCTACCACGAGATCAAGGAGGCTAAACCCTATAAGCTAGCCTATGGTATGATTGTTCTTCGTCCTACGGACTAAAACCCTCCGGTTTATATAGACACCGAATAGGTTAGGGTTACACAGAGTCGGTTACAATGGTAGGAAATCTACGTATCCGTATCGCCAAGCTTTCCTTCCACGCCAAGGAAAGTCCCATCTGGACACGGGACGAAGTCTTCAATCTTGTATGTTCATAGTCTTGGAGTCCGGCCGTGATGATAGTTCGGCTATCCGCACACCCCCTAGTCCAGGACTCCCTCAGGTACCCCTGACTAAAATTTTTTAGTCTCAAGACTAGTTTTAGCCCCTCTTTAGTCAGGGGTGCTTGGAACTTTAGTCTCTTAAAGAGACTATTTTTAGTCAGACTAAAATAAGTCCCTTGGATCCAAGCACCCTGTTAGTTTTTATAAAAAAAGCTAAGAACACGGGAATAGGAAAAACATGGGATTATAGTGGAATGTCGTCTTGAATCCTACATGATTGTACGAGTGTTTGGTTGTGCATGGAAAAAACACAGAATTCTTTCAAAGAGGTTTGAGTGGATGGGATGTTTCCTATGAAATCTAGTGCACATGAATCATATGGAAAAATTCCTATGGTTTACAATCCTACGAATCAAACAACCAAGATAGGAAAAATTCCTAATGATTAGAATCCTCCAAAATTCCTTTGAGAATCCTTTGAATCAAAGAAGCCCTTAATCTATTTTATGATTCATGGAATTGTGCATTGTAAAGCATAAAGTAAAAACAAATAATGGCAATTCAACTAGAAAAAAAGTTTGGGCAGTTATGATGCGAAAGATTCTAGAACAAAAGAGAATCACTGTTGTTTTGAGGTTTGTGCATTACGCTTAAGTTCAACCATGGAATCTGCTAGATTGTACATGTGGCAAAATCCGGTGGGGGGCTAGAAGATGGTCCGAGGGGCCAAGTGGAGGGAGACTATGAAGGAATGCACAAATGCGAGATCGATATTTAGAGAGAGGGGGCGAACACGTGCGCTGTTGCACGCGATGGCGGAGCCATGAAAAATAAATGAGCTAGGGGGCCAAGCATTGCTAATTCTTTACGAGGAGGGTCAATTCATGAAATTAAACCTTTTTTAGCAGCAATTGTCTAATGATCACATTCATATTAGCCTCGATATATAGTGATGTTACGGGGGCAGGGCCCTTACTGCCCCTGTCTTTGTCATTGTGCACGCGTCTGAGAGATGAAGCGGAAGGCGCGGATGATGAGAGGGGGACGTTGGATATATAATTAATGTGGGTGTATTAGCTATATATGTTAATCCTATATAGAGAGGTATAGATTGATCGATGTGGACGTGGGAAAGAGGGTGAGACCTCATTGGATATATCGATTGATCGGTTTGTGTGGAAAACTATGAAAGACCTAGCTATATACACACATACATAGAGGAACATCGATCGTTGCGCATGCGCGCGTGAGAGATAAAGAATGCCCGATCTGGTGGAGAGGTGGATGTGTGTGGGTGTGTGCCTTCATGGGAGACCGACCTAAAGAAAAAGATTGCGTGCATGCGATGGATAATGCCGACTGGTAGTGTGTGTGCATGCATGCACGAGAGAAAGTTAGTGGTACAATTATAAAGAGAAGACTACTCTGTGGGTGTAAAAGAATAGGTGAGGTCATAATCAATGTAAAGTTGAATTCAAATATTTGAATAAGAGATCCTGATGTTTGAAACCCATGCATGCGTGAATATAACGGAGATCTGCGCGGTGTGGTTTGGAAACTAGCAATGTTGTAATGTATACACATTGAACAAGGTCAGACTGATTTGAATTTGAGATACCGATGGCAGACATCATTTGGCCACGTCGCATCCGTGCATGGACACACTATTCTAATTGGAGATGATGGGCGGCTTCGCATCACATATCTATATCTATACCCCTATATATATATAATTTAGTTTATATTTTTTTTATTGTGTGAGGGTAACTTTAACTTTGAAAGATGGTCGTTGGATGAGGCGAATCCGATGGTCCAAAGATGGCAAATTTGAGCACTATTGGCCGTTGGATATCATCTAGATTCCACCAGATTTCGCCACATGTATAATCTAGAAGACTCCATGGTTGAACGTAAGCATAATGCACAAACTTCAAAACACAAGCACTTCTTATTTGTTCTAGAATCTTCCGTATCAGAATTGCCCAAATGTTTTTCTACATGATTTGCCATTATTTGTTTTTACTTTATGTCTTACAACGCACAATTCCATGAATCTAAAAATAGATTAGCTTTCTTATAAAAACAAGATGATTTTGAATGAAATGAACTATACGAATTAAACGAACATCTACATCATGCATATATGACTCAAAGCTTGCATGCTATAATGTGGTATTTATTCATAATTTGGTTGCCAAATCTCATGCATGCAATGCACGTGTACCTTACTCTAGTCTAAATGGTGTTTGTGTGTGTTGTGCATGTTGAGGTGCAAATTGTCTTTTTTTTGGGTACACGTTAAGCTTGTTCTTACGAAACTTCAAGCCGCGCCTTGTTATGCCGAAAATTCAAGCTAGCGTCTCTGTCTATCGTGCTGCGAAACTCCCGCCGCTTAAACCCGCTCCGTGTTAGCCGAAATATTTAAGATATATCTTTATCTCGTTGTGCTTCGACAACTCCCTCCATCTCAACCCGCGCCTTGCTATTCCGAAATTACAACGCGCGTGAAAACTCCCACCTCCTGTGAAATCCCGACACATGAAATGCCCGTGGTACCCCTGAACCGAAAGAACCGCCTCAAATCGGTGGGGGGTACTTTCGTAACTTACCCCACATTTCGGACAAGCGCGTCTCTAAGCCATGGTTCCCCACTTCCATCCCATCCGCCCACCCATTCGTACATCGAGGCTGCGAAAACCCGCGACGAAACCCCACACCCTGCTCCGTCCGCCACCCAGCCGGAGCCTCTTCCCCGATGACATCGTCCACAGCAACACCTCGACGTCCCTCATCCACCGTACCAGATGAGGATCCGTCGTCGATCTCATCGTCCCGCCGGTTCAGCCACCCCGTCCTCCACCTCCAAGGAGCTGCCCCGACGTTCCCCTCGTCTTTCGCGCCACCTCCATTCCCACACCGCCGTCTTCACCGCACCACGGAAGAGCATCATCATCACCGTTTCCTCGGATGAAGCTGCGGCCTAATCGGCGCCACCAAAGAGGTTGTACACTAATCGCCACATTTTCTTCTTGATTCGATCTCACGGTGCTACGGCGCTTCGGTCCCGAGCCGACACGGTGCTGCTCCATCCACGGCGGCGTCGCCGCCACTTCCTCCAGCGTCGCTCCTCGGCGGCGACGTCCACATCGATAGGAGCTGCTGCTGCTTTAGCTCGCCGCGCTGCTGCTCTACTATTGCTCTCGGTCCCCTGCCTGGTCTGTTCTTGCTATTGCTCTTGCTCGCGCTGCTGCTCTCGCTCTTGCTCTTGCTAGCGATGCTGCTCCGATTTAGTGACACTTCAGTCGACTGAATCGACTTTTGGGTCAGTCGATTTTCAGGGGGTGGGGGGGTGAAGGAAGAACCAGCCGATGGGGCGAGGGCTCACGGAGAGGTACCCCACTATCTATCTTAGGGTTCAGGATGGGGGCGGTAGTCACCGGCGGTGGCGGGCGGTGGCGTGGGGATCGCCAGAGAAAAAGCTAGGCACGGGGGCATAGAGGATGGCGGGGTGGCGGCGGACGGCGGTGGGGAGTGTTTTCGAGGCGGGCGGGGGGGCGGGCGACCACCGCCATGGCGGCGGGGGGGCTGTATGGCGGTGGTGGTTGGCTGCTCGGGGGTGGAGGTTGAAGATGAACCGCGGACCCTTGATTTCATATCCAACGGCTGCAAAATCGATGACCAGAGATGAAAAAGTCGGTGGACCGACGTGTAGCCTCACCTTGCTAGTGCGTTCAGTTTCGACAACAAAATTCAGTTTCGACTGACAAAATTCAGTTTCGACAGATTAAGTTCGTTTCGACGAGTTAAGTTCAGTTTGACAGTTAAGTTCAGTTTAACAGTTAAGTTCAGAGATGAGCGGCTGATGTATTTTACATCTAGCACTTTGTGGTTATGTATTTTACGTCGTGTATTGGAGATGCTATTAGAATTCCACTCAGGTTAACGTTGTTCGTTGTCTCTCTTGTCCTACTTCAGCCTCGGCATCGTACAACTCACCGGAGCTGCTCCAACGATGAAACCCTCCATCACAGCAGAGTAGTACCTCGGGCTCCATATCCAGACGCCTAAGATCTTCTTCCCCTCCTCTGACAACAAAGTCAGCCGGAGCATCCTCACCGGCCAACCAATCACGCTGCGATCGACATGGCTTCGCCAAAGAGGTTGTACACTTGTTGCATCTCTTTTTTACTCTACATGTTATATATATTGTCCACTGAGCACTCGTAGTAACGGGAAATACGATTATTTTATCCTACTATATGACAAGCTGTGAGGTACCAGGGAACTTAGCTATCCGTGATGGACTCTCTTGAACGCCATCATTATTTATCTCTGCGTGTTTGAGCTGTGCATTTGTCGATGGGCCTGGGAGTTGAGCTAGTATTGCAGTGGCCTGGGTCCAAAGTAATAGAAGTAGCACAAAAACATTTTTTTAGTGCAGGATTTTCCTTGCTCAAGCCTGCCTACTAGAATCGCCAGTGCTTGGAAGGAAAAGCTAATGAAAAACATAGGAATTGGAAAGTTTCCTATGGTACTACTTTTCATGAATTTGTTGGAAAGGAATGGAGCAAAGGAAAACTATAGGATTTGTTCCTTTAGTGTCTCCTTGAAAGAAAAACCGTAGGAATTCTAATTTCCACTTCTCCTCCTTTTCATATTCCTATTCATCACGCACAAGACTTGTAGCGAACCGACCCGAATGGATCAAGTCTCTGTGCTTAAGTGTCATCCCTGGATCAGTATGCTGACACACACAGTACTCGAGGATTTATAACAGAGGTAAATCACATGTATAAAGTAACGTAAATACTATTACCTCAATCCAAATAGCGGAAGTAACAAGGTTGTGGATTCCCATCAACACCAACGGCAAAGTTGAGTGTAGAAATCGTAACCATAACGTATCACTTACTCGTCATAAGATCCTGCAACATGAGGCGTTGCAGCCACAAAGGGTCAATTACATTGAATGTCTTGGCAAATTCACACCTGAGAGCAATGCTGAAATATGGCTATCACTACATGCATATATGGCTGGTGGAAAAGCTCTATGGTTATAAGGGTTTTGCGAAAAGCCAATTTTTCCCTACTTCAAAGGAATAAATTTATTTAACTATCATGGTGGTTGTTGAACATTGAGAATGGTTGACAACATTCTCAATCCCAATTAAAAGTACTCATTAACAACCCAACAATATTAAATTTAGAGTAACATGATGAGATTCACATGATATCCAAGTACTAGATACTCAAGATGTCCATAACCAGGGACACGGCTAACCATGATTAGTTTATACACTATGCAGGGGTTTGTGCACTTTTCCCCACAAGACTCGATCTCCTCCGTTTGATTTCTCGCACTATATGGTGTTTGAGACACGGATGACCGAGACATAGTCTTTCAGAAGCTCTAGCACCTTATGTTTGGGTAGACCATACCAACCTACAACCCCTACATCAGCTAGTCCACCCGTAAGAGTTCGCACAACTTAGTCAACTATGCTAGAGCCCATAGTAGCATGTGGCTGCACACGGAAGTTTCTAGCATGAATAATCTCATGATCCCTTTGAGCCTGGGTGGCGGTCCGAAGAAAAACAGGCAAGTCCTGATGGAAACCAGGTGATTCAATCCACCCAGATGTGTGTTTAAGTTTCCACCTTAAATAAACCATTAATTAACAATCTCACATCTTTCTTGGATACACTCACCAAATCCACGTCTACTAGCATAGCATGGCATAATAAGAAAACGTAGAAGTAACTCCCAAAGGTTTGAATATAAATCAGCTAATATGTATTACCTCATCTACTTCCCATCGCACATTTCATTAGATCCTAATCATGCAATGTTTGAGGACTGATCTAATGCATAAAAACTGGGTATGAAAAGTATATGATCAAAGTGTGAACTTTCCTGCAATGTTGATGAAGATGATTCGCACTCAAAACTCTTGATAGTCCTACTCGTCACACTCCGTTCAATCTATCGTAATCAAGCAATAGTAGCCACACATAAGCAATCACTCAAAACATCGGACCGAACGAAGAAAACGATTCGGAAAACATCAAAACCAAGCAAATAACTCTTGCAACAATTTCTAACAGTACCAAAATTATGTGAATTTGGCCTTACCAGAAAGTTTATGTCAAGAGCTTTAATTTGCAAAAAGAATCAACTAAATCGGAGTTACGAAACTCAAGTTATGATCAAACGAAGTTCAAATTCAAATCTGATCTAATTCAAATTTTAAACTTTCAAAAACATGTTTGAGTTTGATTACTGGATAGAGGAGATTGTAATGAAGAAGTGGGCGTTGGTTTCGTTGGATTTGGACAAACGAGCAAAAAGTTATAGTTGTTTGAAAACCAGGGGCTGATCTGTAAAGAAAATATTGAGGGATGGGTCCCTGGCCGAAATCTAAAATAAAAAGAAAAAAAATCTATCGAGCGAACGCTCACTAACAGAACCTAACAAACGAAAATCGTTCACAACCGAACCAAACTAATGAACGCTCGCAAAATAACAAAACCTAATTTAATAAACCGAAAAAAAACCAAAGGAAAACCGGGGTGGTTAAATCGGCTTATACCGGTTCGGGCGAATAAACCGGCGGCGGCGGCGGTGTCCGAGAAGGTGCATCTCCGGCGGCAGTGGGGCGGAGTGGCTCTAGTAGTGGCGGGGCACGGCGGTGGCAGCGAGCAGTTGGGAGGGCGAGCGGCGAGGCGAAAGTCTTGGTGGTGGTGTCGGCGAGGGTCGACGGAGAGGCGGGCGCAGCAGCAATGAGTTCGGCGGCGGCGGCGGCGGCGGCGAGGTGCGGATCTCATCGGCGGCGGCGGAGGAGAGAAAGCAGGCCAGGGCTCCGTATTTAAGGGGCGGGGGCAAGGTGGCGTGGGGAGGCGGCACGGTGGTGGGAGAGCCGGATCGGGGCGGCTCCCATGGCGGCTGTGGCGTCAATGACGGAGTCCGTCGCCGAGGAGGACGCCAGGCAGGCGTCGGGCTGGGCCGTGGCCTGGCAGGTTGGCTGGGCCGGCCCAGTTCGGCGGAAAGGTTTTTTTTTTTTACATTTTCCAGACGAAAAAAATAAACAAATACCTATAAAATAAAAATACAACCTAGGCATATAATATATCAAAATTTTCAGAAAAAGATTTCCTACAACATGAACATTAGTCTAAAGTCAAATAAAATACACAAAATTCAAATAAAGCAAATAGTTCTTCTGCTCTAGTAAAATCCACTAAAAATCATTTTAAAATACCAAAATGACTTCAAATTAATTTCTCTCAATTTTCTAATGTAGGGAATCATGTTACCCTATTTTCCGTATATTTTATTTTTGGAGAAAAATAATTTGAATAAAACTCAAATAACTCCAAATTGAAAATAAATTCAAAAAACTTTGAATTTAATTCTTTGAAACTCCCAACTCATATTTCATATGTTTTGAAGAAGTCATTTATCTTCGCTCGTGAAAATCATTGAGTTGCATAAAGTTTCAGAATTGGAAATAATTTCCAAATGAAATTCAAATATTTTCAACACCCCTTGTCATTTAAATAAATGGAAGAAGTCATGTCATCTTCTCTCGAGGGTTTTGTGGTGAAAAGAATTTGAATTCACGGAGAGCATAAAAGCAAAAATGAAAGTTTGGGAAAGTCCTTTTATTCCCTCTCATTTAACTTTCAAAAAGTTTCGAATTCACTCACTTTCAGTCAATCAATCAAACAATCAATCAGACTATCTATTTGTTTATAACATTCCAAAAATTAGAATTTTGGATTGTTACAAATCTACCACCCTTAAAAGGAATCTCGTCCTCGAGATTCGGAGAGGCTAGCAAGAAATAGGTTTGGTTTGGGGGTCTTCTCAAATCCATCGATCATCAGGGGGTCTTGGTTGCTATCACCCTTAGAAGCATTGTTACGGTTCCTTCATAAGCTCATATATTCCATCCTTATTACTGACAGTGTCGGTCTTCTCAAATCTTCAGTATAATTCCTTCTCTGGCTCTTTCGTAGCGGCATAACCTTTTCCTCAATTTCTTCTGTCCTTTTATCTTGGTAAGGTTATTCCGAGATTGGGTCTTCTTACCTGGCGGGTCTGGCGCCAATACTAAACGATTATCGATATCTCATGGTGGTCAACAATTTATGGTTTCTCCTGCAGGAAATGGGTCTGGGTTGAACCTCACCATATAACCTACGGTTGGCAACAACTGTCGTGTACAAGGGAAAAAATACCTATACCATTCTAAGGTTTAAACAAGGTTTTGATCGTCGTCTCTCTACTATAGGTAAGTCACTCAGATTTACCATCCCATATAGCAAGGCGAACAATAAGAGTAAGTCGGTATGGTGATCAATCCATCCCGCACCCAAATCATTACCTTGTACATGGTTTAGCAAATATCGCATTCTAACACTCGGTCATCCTCACAAGCATTGCGGAATTTCTCTTGTCAACGAACCAAGTTCAGATATATCCATAGATTCTGCTGAAGGAAATATGCCCTAGAGGCAATAATAAATGTTATTATTTATTTCCTTATATCATGATAAATGTTTATTATTCATGCTAGAATTGTATTAACCGGAAACATAATACATGTGTGAATACATAAACCTACAGAGTGTCACTAGTATGCCTCTACTTGACTAGCTCGTTAATCAAAGATGGTTATGTTTCCTAACCATGAACAAGGAGTTGTTATTTGATTAATGGGATCACATCATTGGTTGAATGATCTGATTGACATGACCCATTCCATTAGCATAGCACCTGATCGTATAGTTTGTTGCTAGTGCTTTTCTTCATGACTTATACATGTTCCTATGACTATGAGATTATGCAACTCCGTTTGCCCGAGGAACACTTTGGGTGCTACCAAGCGTCTGGCGTAATCGGGTGATTATAAAGGTACATTACAGGTGTCTCCGAAGGTACATGTTGGGTTGGCATATTTGAGATTAGGATTTGTCACTCCGATTGTCGGAGAGGTATCTCTGGGCCCTCTCGGTAATGCTCATCACCTAAGCCTTGCAAGCATTGTAACTAATGAGTTAGTTATGAGATGATGTATTACGGAGCGAGTAAAGAGACTTGCTGAACGAGATTGAACTAGGTATTGGATACCGACGATCGAATCTCGGGCAAGTAACATACCGATGACAAAGGGAACAACGTATGTTGTTATGCGGTCGACCGATAAAGATCTTCGTAGAATATGTAGGAACCAATATGGGCATCCAGGTCCGCTATTGGTTATTGACCGAGAGGTGTCTCGGTCATGTCTACATAGTTCTCGAACCCGTAGGGTCCGCACGCTTAACGTTCGATGGCGGTTACTATGAGTTTTATGATGTTGATGTACGAAGGTTGTTGAGTCCGGATGAGATCACGGACATGACGAGGAGTCTCGAAATGGTCGAGACATAAAGATTGATATATTGGAAGCCTATGTTTGGACTCGGAATCACTCCGGGTGAAATTGGGAATTTTACGAGATGCGGGGTTACCGGAACCCCGGGAGTCAATGGGCCTTGATGGGCCTTAAGGGGAAAGAAAAGGGGCCCTATAGCTGGCGCAGCCCTCCCCCTTCCCTAGTCCTATTAGGATTAGGAGAAGGGGGTGGCGCCCCCTCTCTCCCTCTCCCCTTGGTCAAACCCTAGTTGGACTAGGATTTGGGGGGGGAGTCCTACTCCTAGTAGGAGTAGGACACCCCTGGTGCGCCTCCCTTCCTGGCCGGCCAGCCCCTCCCCTTCCCTCCTTTATATACAGGGGCAGGGGGCACCCCATGACACACAAGTTGATCGATTAGATCGTTCCTTAGCCGTGTGCGGTGCCCCCTTCCACCAAATTACACCTCGATCATACCGTAGCGGAGCTTAGGCGAAGCCCTGCGTCGGTGGAACATCATCATCGTCACCACGCCGTCGTCTTGTGAAACTCTCCCTCAACACTCGGCTGGATCGGAGTTCGAGGGACGTCATCGAGCTGAGCGTGTGCAGAACTCGGAGGTGCCGTCGTTCGGTACTTGGATCGGTTGGATCGGGAAGAAATGCGACTACATCAACGCGTTGTTATAACGCTTCGCTTTCGGTCTCACGAGGGTGCGTGGACGGATACTCTATCCTCTCGTTGCTATGCCATCACCATGGTCTTGCGTGATCGTAGGAAAATTTTGAAATTACTCGTTCCCCAACAGTGGCATCCGAGCCTGGTTTTATGCGTTGATGTCATATGCACGAGTAGAACACAAGTGAGTTGTGGGCGATACAAGTCATACTACCTACCAGCATGTCATACTTTGGTTCAGCGGTATTGTGAGATGAAGCGGCCGGACCGACATTACGCGACGCTTACGCGAGACTGGTTTCACCGCTGTGAGCACTCGTTGCTTAAAGGTGATGGCGGGTGTCTGCTCTCTCACTTTAGTTGAATCGAGTGTGGCTCGCCGGTCCTTGAGAAGGTTAAAGCGGAGTCTATTTGACGAAATATCGTTGTGGTTTTGATGCGTAGGTAAGAACGGTTCTTGCTCAGCCCGTAGCAGCCACGTAAAACTTGCAACAACAAAGTAGAGGACGTCTAACTTGTTTTTGCAGGGCATGTTGTGATGTGATATGGTCAAGACGTGATGCTATATCTTATTGTATGAGATGATCATGTTTTGTAACGAGTTATCGGCAATCGGCAGGAGCCATATGGTTGTCGCTTTATTGTATGAAATGCAAGCGCCATGTAATTGCTTTACTTTATCACTAAGCAGTAGCGATAGTCGTAGAAGCAATAGTTGGCGAGGCGACAACGATGCTACGATGGAGATCAAGGTGTCGCGCGGTGGCGATGGTGATCATGGCGGTGCTTGGAGATGGAGATCACAAGCACAAGATGATGATGGCCATATCATATCACTTATATTGATTGCATGTGATGTTAATCCTTTATGCATCTTATTTTGCTTTGATTGACGGTAGCATTATAAGATGATCCCTTACTAAATTATCAAGAAGTGTTCTCCTGAGTATGCACCGTTGCGAAAGTTCTTCGTCTTTGAGACACCACGTGATGATCGGGTGTGATAGGTTCTACGTTCAAATACAACGGGTGCAAAACAGTTGCACACGCGAATACTCAGGTTATACTTGACGAGCTATGCATATAAGATATGACCTCGGAACACGGAGACCGAAGGTCGGCGTGAATCATATAGTAGATATGATCAACATATTGATGTTCACCATTGAAACTACTCCATCACACGTGATGATCGGTCATGGTGTAGTTGATATGGATCACGCAATCACTTAGAGAATTGGAGGATATTTTTCTAAGTGGGAGTTCTTAAGTAATATGATTAATTGAACTTAAATTTATCATGAACTTAGTACTGATAGTATCTTGCTTGTCTATGATGTGTAGATAGATGGCTCGTCTGTTGTTCCGTTAAATTTTAATGCGTTCCTTGAGAAAGCAAAGTTGAAAGATGATGGCAGCAATTACGGACTGGGTCCGTAATTTGAGGATTATCCTTATTGCTGCACGGAAGAATTACGTCTGGAAGCACCGTTAGGTGCCAGGCCTGGTGCAAGGGCTGCGCCGAAGTTGTGAACGTCGGCAAAGCAAAGCTGATGACTACTCTATAGTTCGATGTGCCATGCTTTACGGCTTAGAACCGGGACTTCAACGTCGTTTTGAACACCATGGAGCATATGAGATGTTCCAGGAGTTGAAGTTAATATTCCAAGCGAATGCCGGATTGAGAGATATGAAGTCTCCAATAAGTTCTATAGCTGTAAGATGGAGGAGAATGGTTCTGTCGGTGAGCATATACTCGAATGTGCGGATATAACAATCACTTGATTCAACTGGGAGTTAATCTTCCGGATGATTGCGTCATTGACAGAATTCTCCAATCACGCCACCAAGCTACAAGAGCTTCGTGATGAACTATAATATGCAAGGGATGACCAAAACTATGCCCGAGCTCTTGGCGATTTGAAAGCATGGAGGTAGAAATCAAAAAGGAGCATCAAGTGTTGATGGTTAACAAAACCACTAGTTTCAAGAAAAAGGGCAAAGGAAAGAAAAAGGGAAACTTCAAAAAGAGCGGCAAGCAAGTTGCTGATCAAGAGAAGAAACCCAAGTCTGGTCCTAAGCTGGAAACTGAGTGCTTCTATTGCAAGCAGGCTGGTCCTTTGGAAGCGGAACTGCCCCAAGTATTTGGCGGATAAGAAGGATGGCAAGGTTAACAAAGGTATATGTGATATACTTGTTATTGATGTGTACCTTACTAATACTCGCAGATAGCACTGGTATTTGATCTGGTTACATTGCTAATATTTGCAACTCGAAGCAGGGGCTACGGATTAGCGAAGATTGGCTAAGGGCGAGGTGACGATCTTGGCGTGGGAAATGGTTCCAAAGTCGATGTGATCGCGATGGCACGCTACCTCTACATCTACCTTCGGATTAGTATTAGACCTAAATAATTGTTATTTAGTACCATCGTTGAGCATGAACATTATATCTGGATCTTGTTTGATGCGAGACGGTTATTCATTAAATCAGAGAATAATGGTTGTTCTATTTATATGAATAATATCTTTTATGGTCATGCACCATTGAAGAATGGTTTGTTTTACTTAATCTTGATAGTAGTGATACACATATTCATAATGTTGAAACCAAAAGATGCAGAGTTGATAATGATGGTGCAACTTATTTGTGGCACTTGCCGTTTAGGTCATATCGATTGTAAAACGCATGAAGAAACTCCATCTGATGGACTTTTGGAGTCACTTGATTATGAATCACTTGGCACTTGCGAACCGTGCCTTATGGGCAAGATGACTAAAACACCGTTCTCCGGAACTATGGAGAGAGCAACAGATTTATTGGAAATCATACATCTGATGTATGTGGTCCAATGAATGTTGAGGCTAAATGGCGGATATCGTTATTTTCTCACCTTCACAGATGATTTGAGCAGATATGGGTATATCTACTTAATGAAACACAAGTCTGAAACATTTGAAAAGTTCAAAGAATTTCAGAGTGAAGTGGAAAATCATCGTAACAAGAAAATAAAGTTTCTACGATCTGATCGTGGAGGAGAATATTTGAGTTACGAGTTTGGCCTACATTTGAAACAATGCGGAATAGTTTCGCAACTTACGCCACCGGAACACCACAGCGTAATGGTGTGTCGAGCGTCGTGTCGTACTTTATTAGATATGGTGCGATCTATGATGTCTCTTACTGATTTACCGCTATCATTTTGGGGTTATGCTTTAGAGACGGCTGCATTCACTTTAAATAGGGCACCATCTAAATCCGTTGAGACGACGCCTTATGAACTGTGGTTTGGCAAGAAACCAAAGTTGTCGTTTTTGAAAGTTTGGGGCTGCGATGCTTATGTGAAAAAGCTTCAACCTGATAAGCTCGAACCCAAATCGGAGAAATGTGTCTTCATAGGATACCCAAAGGAGACAGTTGGGTACACCTTCTATCACAGATCCGAAGGCAAGATTTTTGTTGCTAAATTGGAAACTTTTTGGAGAAAGAGTTTCTCACGAAAGAAGTGAGTGGGAGGAAAGTAGAACTTGATGAGATAATCTGTATCTACTCCCTTATTGAGAAGTAGTACATCACGAAAACAGTTTCGTGACACCTACACCAAATAGGGAGGAAGCTAATGATGATGATCATGAAACTTCAGATCAAGTTTCTCTGAAATCCGTAGATCAACAGAACAAGATCCGCACTGAGTGATACGGTAATCCTGTTTTGGAAGTCATATTCTTGGAACATGATGAACCTACGAACTATGAAGAAGCGATGGTGAGCCCAGATTCCACAAAATGGCTTGAGGCCATGAAATCTGAGATGGGATCCATGTATGAGAACAAAGTGTGGACTTTGGTTGACTTGCCCGATGATCGGCAAGCAATTGAGAATAAATGGATCTTCAAGAAGAAGGCGACGCTGATGGTAATGTTATCTGTCTATAAAGCTCGACTTGTTGCAAAAGGTTTTCGACAAGTTCAAGGGATTGACTACGATGAGACCTTCTCACCCGAAGCGATGCTTAAGTCAGTCCGAATCATGTTAGCAATTGCCGCATTTTATGATTATGAAATTTGGCAAATGGATGTTAAAACTGCATTCTGAATGGATTTACGGAAGAAGAGTTGTATATGATGCAACCAGAAGGTTTTGTCGATCCAAAGGAGCTAACAAAGTGTGCAAGCTCCAGCGATCCATTTATGGACTGGTGCAAGCCTCTCGGAGTTGGAATAAGCGTTTTGATAGTGTGATCAAAGCATTTGGGTTTATCTGAGACTTTTGGAGAAGCTCTGTATTTACAAGAAAGTGAGTGGGAGCTCAGTAGCATTTCGATATTATATGTGGATGACATATTATTGATCGGAAATGATATAGAATTCTGGATAGCATAAAGGGATACTTGAATAAAAGTTTTTCGATGAAAGACCTCGGTGAAGCTGCTTACATATTGGGCATTAAGATCTATAGAGATAGATCAAAGCGCTTAATAGGACTTTCACAAAGCACATACCTTGATAAAGTTTTGAAAAAGTTCAAAATGGATCAGGCAAAGAAAGGGTTCTTGCGGTATTACAAGGTGTGAAGTTGAGTAAGACTCAATGCCCGACCACAGAAGATAGAGAGAAAATGAAAGATGTTCCTATGCTTCAGCCATAGGCTCTATCATGTATGCAATGCTGTGTACCAGACCTGATGTGTGCCTTGCTGTAAGTTTAGCAGGCAGGTACCAAAGTAATCCAGGAGTGGATCACTGGACAGCGGTCAAGAACATCCTTAAGTACTTGAGAAGAACTAAGGATATGTTTCTCATTTATGGCGGTGACAAAGAGCTCGTCAAATAGCAGTTACGTCGATGCAAGCTTTGACACTGATCCGACGATTCTAAATCGCAAACCGGATACGTATTTACATTAAACGGTGGAGCTGTCAGTTGGTGCAGTTCCAAACAAAGCGTCGTTGCGGGATCTACATGTGAAGCTGAGTACATAGCTGCTTCGGAAGCAGCTAATGAAGGAGTCTGGATGAAGGAGTTCATAACCGATCTAGGTGTTGTACCTAGTGTATCGGGTCCAATGAAAATCTTTTGTGATAATACTGGTGCAATTGCCTTGGCAAAGGAATCCAGATTTCACAAGAGAACCAAGCACATCAAAAGACGCTTCAACTCCATCCGGGATTTGGTCCAGGTGGGAGACATAGAGATATGCAAGATACATACGGATCTGAATGTTGCAGACCCGTTGACTAAGCCTCTTCCACGAGCAAAACATGATCAGCACCAAGACTCCATGGGTGTTAGAATCATTACTGTGTAATCTAGATTATTGACTCTAGTGCAAGTGGGAGACTGAAGGAAATATGCCCTAGAGGCAATAATAAATGTTATTATTTATTTCCTTATATCATGATAAATGTTTATTATTCATGCTAGAATTGTATTAACCGGAAACATAATACATGTGTGAATACATAAACCTCAGAGTGTCACTAGTATGCCTCTACTTGACTAGCTCGTTAATCAAAGATGGTTATGTTTCCTAACCATGAACAAGGAGTTGTTATTTGATTAATGGGATCACATCATTGGTTGAATGATCTGATTGACATGACCCATTCCATTAGCATAGCACCTGATCGTATAGTTTGTTGCTAGTGCTTTTCTTCATGACTTATACATGTTCCTATGACTATGAGATTATGCAACTCCGTTTGCCGAGGAACACTTTGGGTGCTACCAAGCGTCACAGCGAATCGGGTGATTATAAAGGTACATTACAGGTGTCTCCGAAGGTACATGTTGGGTTGGCATATTTCGAGATTAGGATTTGTCACTCCGATTGTCGGAGAGGTATCTCTGGGCCCTCTCGGTAATGCTCATCACCTAAGCCTTGCAAGCATTGTAACTAATGAGTTAGTTATGAGATGATGTATTACGGAACGAGTAAAGAGACTTGCCGGTAACGAGATTGAACTAGGTATTGGATACCGACGATCGAATCTCGGGCAAGTAACATACCGATGACAAAGGGAACAACGTATGTTGTTATGCGGAATGACCGATAAAGATCTTCGTAGAATATGTAGGAACCAATATGGGCATCCAGGTCCCGCTATTGGTTATTGACAAGAGAGGTGTCTCGGTCATGTCTACATAGTTCTCGAACCCGTAGGGTCCGCACGCTTAACGCTTCGATGGCGAGTTACTATGAGTTTTATGATGTTGATGTACGAAGGTTGTTGAGTCCGGATGAGATCACGGACATGACGAGGAGTCTCGAAATGGTCGAGACATAAAGATTGATATATTGGAAGCCTATGTTTGGACTCGGAATCACTCCGGGTGAAATTGGGAATTTTATCGAGTGCCGGGGTTACCGGAACCCCGGGAGTCAATGGGCCTTGATGGGCCTTAAGGGAAAGAGAAAGGGGCCCTATAGCTGGCGCAGCCCTCCCCTTCCCTAGTCCTATTAGGATTAGGAGAAGGGGTGGCGCCTCTCTCCCTCTCCCTTGGTCAAACCCTAGTTGGACTAGGATTTGGGGGAATCCTACTCCTAGTAGGAGTAGGACACCTGATGCGCCTCCCTTCCTGGCCGGCCAGCCCTCCCTTCCCTCCTTTATATCAGAGGCAGGGGCACCCCATGACACACAAGTTGATCGATTAGATCGTTCCTTAGCCGTGTGCGGTGCCCCTTCCACCAAATTACACCTCGATCATACCGTGGCGGAGCTTAGGCGAAGCCCTGCGTCGGTGGAACATCATCATCGTCACCACGCCGTCGTCTTGTGAAACTCTCCCTCAACACTCGGCTGGATCGGAGTTCGAGGGGCGTCATCGAGCTGAGCGTGTGCAGAACTCGGAGGTGCCGTCGTTCGGTACTTGGATCGGTTGGATCGGGAAGAAGTACGACTACATCAACGCGTTGTTATAACGCTTCGCTTTCGGTCTCACGAGTGCGTGGACGGATACTCTATCCTCTCGTTGCTATGCCATCACCATGGTCTTGCGTGATCGTAGGAAAATTTTTGAAATTACTACGTTCCCCAACATCTGCAAGCCAAACAAACATCTACCGTTCCTTAACAACTCTCAGGTTTTGCGTAAACTCCTATAGAATCGTCGGTCGATAAAATCGTAACTTCTTCCAGGGTTTTTCCTTCAGCAAGAATGTGCTTGCTTCTTGGCAGGTCCTGGGGCCTGTGGGTTATGGCCCATCTCATCACTTGTAGTCCTTGAACTTATCCTCGGGCTTCTGATCATTATTCCAACTTCCAATTTCCTAGTATTCTTAAATCCATCCAATTGTACTGTCTTCCTTCCTTCTATTGGCACCAAACTAGGACATGATTACTCAGACTCATCATGGAATTTACCTTGATCCATATTTCCGACATCACACCTCCTTTATATCCAATAGTAATTCATCTCTTCATCCTCGTGGGATATCCCACCTACCGTGATAAAAACTTATACTTATGAAGTCCATACTCCACTTCGTGGAACATCATTATCCTTTCCAGGGTCAAGCGTCCTTACAGGGGAATATTGGCCATCTCTGCATGGCACTTCTTCAACTGGGAAACGTGAACACATCATGAACTCCTGACAGTCCTTCGGGTGACTCCAAATTGTTGGCCACTTCTCCCATACGCTCCAAAATTCGGTATGGTCCTACAAATCTCGGGGCTAACTTTCCCTTAACTCCAAATCGTTTAAATCATCGCAGAGGGGACACACTAAGACATGCTCTGTCTCCAATTTCATAGACTACCTCCTTGCGTTTTTGAGTCTGCATAACTCTTCTGCCTGGACTGAGCTACCTTCAGTCTATCTCGAATCAACTTAACATTCTCTTCTGACTCCTTGATCACATTTGGTCCAAACAACTGACGGTCTCCAACTTCATCCCACATCAACGGTGTCTGGCTCCTTCTCCCATGCAAAGCTTAATAAGGGGCCATCTTCAAACTGGCTGGGTAACTGTTGTTGTATGAGAACTTCGCGTAAGGTAGATTATCATCACTACTAGATCCATAACCTAACGCACATGCTCTCAACATGTCCTCCAGAATCTGATTGACTCTCTCGATTTATCCATCTGTCTACGGATGAAAGGCTGTACTGAACTCTAGCCTAGTACCCAAAGTCGGGTGCAGCTGATTCCAAAACTTTGAGGTAAACTGTGTTCCTCTATCTGATACGATGGTCCTCGGAACTCCATGCAGACATACGATCCTGGTCAAATCTATCTTCGCCAACTTCTCACTTGTATAGGTGGTTTTCACTGGGATAAAGTGAGCCACTTCGGTCAAGCGAATCAACTACTACCCAGATAGAATCATATCCCGTTCGGGTTCTGGGAAATCCGGTAATGAAATCCATGCCAATCTTGTCCCCTTTCCATTAGGGTATCGACATTGGTTGCAATAATCCTGCTGGCTTCTGATGTTTTGCCTTCACTCTCGGACATACGTCACATACGACTACATACTCGACAATATCCTTCTTCATACCAGTCCACCAGAAACACTCCTTCAAATCCAAATACATCTTGGTGTTTCCAGGGCGAATCGAGTATGGTGAGTTATGAGCCTCCTGAAGTATTAACTCCCTGATCTTTGCATTATTGGGCACATTTACACGGTCCTCGAACCATAAGGTGTCGTGCTCATCCTTACGAAAACCTTTGGCCTTTCCTTTGCTCATCCTCTCTTTTAACTCAGCAATCTCTTTGTCATCCTTCTAAGCTTCACGGATCTTTCCCAACAATGTAGACCGAACTTCCATTGCTGCAACAAAACCTTTTGGAACAATCTCCAACCGAAGTTCCCTGAGATCCTCGGCTAACTCCTTTGGTAATCCTCTGCTTATGAGGGTATTTGTCCTTATTTTATTTATGGTTGTGTCCAATTTCTCCACAAAGCTTGTATGCACAAGGTTTCTTCATATCCTTTCCATAAGGCCTCAACTTCTGGGACACTAGCCAAGACTTTAACAAAGTCCATTTAAATTCTTTCCAAGTGGTTATTCCTTGCCATCCATTGATGGTTTGGGACATCCTCCACCCAGGTAGCAGCACCTCTTTCAAAGAACGGAAGAGCATGCTGGGCTATATCCTTTTTGACTATAGGGTTATTCTACATATGATCCTCCATGTTCTGAATCCATCGGTCTGTCTCCAATTGACTCATCAGTCCAGAAAATACAAGCTCATCTCCATTCATCCTCTATTGGGTCCATGGGTTTTGGGGTGGGATAAGAGAGATAGAGAGGGATGCACACAATACAAACAAAAGTTTTGAAAAGACAGATTTTATTTGTGGCTGTCGAAAAAACATCAAAAAAATGACAGCTCACAAACATCGCATCTAACGTAAGTATATAATAGGTGTTTGGGCTTCTAATGGTCAATAAATCTTCAAAATCATCAAACTCTTCGATTCTTGTTCATGTCTCCGATGGCTTCTTCCGATCATTCTTGTCCTACTCAAGTTCTTTTGCTAGATCATCTCTGTTGTCGCAAAGTCTCTCGTGGCGTCCTTTAATATTTCAGGAGTTGCATTCCAACTTCTGGGTTTCAACATTGACATGAACCATGCCATTACGGTCCTTCCGTTCCTGACGAATCTCCTATATCTCGAGGTTTTGCTCCTCCAGCTTGGCTACTTTCAGTTTCTAGGTCCTGAGTTCTTCACGTAATGCTTCCTTTTCAAATACGGCTTCCTGAAGGTCCATCAAAATTTCCTGATATAGTACTCCAAATCCTGGTGATACACCGGCCAAGGTTAAAACTTCATCTTGCTGATAGGTGCTCCATCAGACTTCTACTATCCAATCCTTCCATGCATATGCATGCTTAACCCAGCACGGTGACAATAGCATAAGCGGGCGATGACATCATGGATAGTTGTGCTTCTGCTCTTGCCCTTTCCATGAGCTATCATTCCATAGTTGATATCTCCTGCATTGGGGTTTTCGTGAAAAAACTTTGAGTTCTGATGCTCCATGTTCCGGTCATTCTTCGATACACCTTCATCTCGGGTATTGACAACTTCCTTAGTCTGACAAGCTCTATTAGAGTAGCCTTCCTATGTCATACCAATCTGGAAATTCTTCAGAGCCATCAAAATCTCCTAGTCTTCGGAGTCTTCAACGGTTGTAGTTTCCATTTACACGGTAAAATCCTCTTCATTCCAAATAGTCTTAGTTGTCCGATATCTTGACTCCTTGGAGTGGTCTCATCGGTCAAATCTTCGAGTGGTCAAAAGGGAAAAGGGGTATGGTCTCACTAAAAGGGAATATTTGAATAAGCTCAGAAGAGAAGAGAGGTAAAAGATCTTTTTGAAAATGAAGTTGTAGAGAAAAATCTTTCCTATGGGCTTGCCATTTTCTAGGGTCACGTCCTACAGTCAACATGTGCTCTGATACCATCTTGTAGCGACCCGACATGAATGGATCAAGTCTCTGTGCTTAATTGTCATCCCTGGATCGGTATGCTGACACACACAGTACTCGAGGATTTATAACAGAGGTAAATCACATGTATAAAGTAACATAAATACTATTACCTCAATCCAAATAGCGGAAGTAACAAGGTTGTGGATTCCCATCAACACCAACGGCAAAGTTGAGTGTAGAAATCGTAACCCTAACGTATCACTTACTCGTCATAAGATCCTGCAACATGAGATGTTGTAGCCACAAAGGGTCAGTACATTGAATGTACTGGCAAATTCACACTGTAGAGCAATGCTGAAATATGGCTATCACTACATGCATATATGGCTGGTGGAAAAGCTCTATGGTTATAAGGGTTTTGCGAAAAGCCAATTTTTCCCTACTGCAAAGGAATAAATTTATTTAACTATCATGGTGGTTGTTGAACATTGAGAATGGTTGACAGCATTCTCAATCCCAATTAAAAGTACTCATTAACAACCCAACAATATTAAATTTAGAGTAACATGATGAGATTCACATGATATCCAAGTACTAGATACTCAAGATGTCCATAACCGGGGACACGACTAACCATGATTAGTTTATACACTCTGCAGAGGTTTGTGCACTTTTTCCCACAAGACTCGATCTCCTCCGTTTGATTTCTCGCACTACAAGGTGTTTGAGAAACGGAAGACCGAGACATAGTCTTTCAGAAGCGCTAGCACCTTACGTTTGGGTAGACTGTACCAACCTACAACCGCTACATCAGCTAGTCCACCCGTAAGAGTTCGCACAACTTAGTCAACTATGCTAGAGCCCATAGTAGCATGTGGCTGCACACGGAAGTTTCTAGCATGAATAATCTCATGATCCCTTTGGCCTGGGTGGCGGTCCGAAGAAAAACAGGCAAGTCCTGATGGAAACCAGGTGCCTCAATCCACCCAGATGCGTGTTTAAGTTGCCACCTTAAATAAACCATTAATTAACAATCTCACATCTGTCGTGGATACACTCACCTAATCCACGTGTACTAGCATAGCATGGCATAATAAGCAAACGTAGAAGTAACTCCCAAAGGTTTGAATATAAATCAGGTAATAGGTACTACCTCATCTACTTCCCATCCCACAATTTAATTAGATCCTAATCATGCAATGTTTGAGGATTGATCTAATGCATAAAAACTGGGTATGAAAAGTATATGATCAAAGGGTGAACTTTCCTGCAATGTTGATGAATATGATTTGCACACAAAACTCTTGATAGTCCTAATCGTCACACTCCAATCAATCTATCGTAATCAAGCAATAGTAGCCACACATAAGCAATCACTCAAAACATCGGACCGAACGAAGAAAACGATTCGGAAAACATCAAAACCAAGCAAATAACTCTTGCAACAATTTCTAACAGTACCAAAATTATATGAATTTGGCCTTATCAGAAAGTTTATGTCAAGAGCTTTAATTAGCAAAAAGAATCAACTAAATCGGAGTTACGAAACTCAAGTTATGATCAAACGAAGATCAAATTCAAATCTGATCTAATTCAAAATTTAAACTTTCAAAAACAGGTTTGAGTTGGATTACTGGATAGAGGAGATCGTAACAAAGAAGTGGGCATTGGTTTCGTTGGATTTGGATTTTAAATTAAAAACAAAAAATCTATCGAGCGAACGCTCGCTAACAGAACCTAACGAACGAAAATCGTTCTCTACCGAACCAAACTAATGAACGCTCGCAAAATAACAAAACCTAATTTAATAAACCGAAAAAAAACAAACCGAAGGAAAACCGGGGTGGTTAAATCGGCTTATACCGGTTCGGGCGAATAAACCGGCGGCGGCGGCGGTTTCCGGCGAGTTGCGTCTCCGGCGGCGGCGGGAAGAGTAGCTCGGCGATGGCGGGAACGCAGTGATGTGTGAGCAGCTGAGGAGGGGCGGCCGGCGAGGCGAAGTCTTGGTGGTGGTGTCGACGAGGGTCGACGGAGAGGCGGGCGGCAGCAGCGGAGTTCGGCGGCGGCGGCGGCGGCTGGCGGGTGCGGATCTCACCGGCGGGCGGAGGAGAGCGGGCCGGGCTCCGGTATTTTAGGGGCAGGGGGCAAGGTGGCGTGGGGAGGGGGCACGGTGGAGGAGAGCCGGATCGGGGCGACTCCCATGGCGGTGGGGCGGCGTCTGGCGGACGGAGTTAAATCGCTGGGAGGAGGTAGCAGGCGTCGGGCTGGGCCGTGGCACAGCCGATTATTGAGCCAGCCAGATTCGGCGGAAAGGTTTTTTTTTTACATTTTCCAAACGAAAAAAATAAACAAATACCTATAAAATAAAAATACAACCTAGGCATATAATATATCAAAATTTTCAGAAAAACATTTCCTACAACATGAACATTAATCTAAAGTCAAATAAAATACACAGAAATTCAAATAAAGCAAATACTGCTTCTGCTCTAATAAAATCCACTAAAAATTATATTAAATAAACCAAAATGACTTCAAATTAATTTCTCTCCAATTTTCTAATGTATGGAATCATGTTACCCTATTTTCCGTATATTTTATTTTTGGAGAAAAATAATTTGAATAAAACTCAAATAACTCCAAATTGAAAATAAATTCAAAAGAACTTGGAATTTAATTCTTTGAAACTCCCAACTCATATTTCATATGTTTTGAAGAAGTCATTTTATCTTCGCTCGTGAAAATCATTGAGTTGCATAAAGTTTCAGAATTGGTAATATTTTCCAAATGAAATTCAAATATTTTCAACACCCCTTGTCATTTAAATAAATGGAAGAAGTCATGTCATCTTCTCTCCAGGGTTTTGTGGTGAAAAGAATTTGAATTCCCGGAGAGCATAAAAGCAAAAATGAAAGTTTGGGAAAGTCCTTTTATTCCCTCTCATTTAACTTTCAAAAAGTTTCGAATTCACTCACTTTCAGTCAATCAATCAAACAATCAATCAAACTATCTATTTGTTTATAACATTCCAAAATTTATAATTTTGGGATGTTACAAGACTAAGATATAGTAGCATAATAGCATTATAACCGTACATTTTCTTGTGGTTTGACTAAATCTCACCATGCTTTTTTGTATCCTGTGATCTTCCAATTGTTCTGAATCAAACACCCAGATTTGCAGAAATCCTGTGTTTTTAAATTCTCTGTTTTGCACGTGCATTCCTATCCTATTCCTGTCTATTTCCTATCCCTGCATTGTTAGAATCCTCAAATTCAAACAAGCCCTTACTCAATTACTTCTATTACAGATATGTGTCAAAGAAAACCTTGTGTGGTTTGTCCTGCTCCTGCGGCGTTGTGTTCCACCCCAGCTCAGCTGCTCCAACGATGGAAGGGTTCACCACAACAGGGATCCGCTCTCCAGACTGTCTTTCGCCGCCTCAGATCTTCTTCCCCGCCGCCGGCAGCCACGCAAACTGCATTACCATCATCAACTGAGCAGATGACCTTGAGGACTACAAGGGTCCGCAAGAGAGGTCACAATCTTCCGTGCCTGCTTACATTATGCGTCGCCTAATATGATGACATGCTACATTATCGTCGTGTTAACCTATTAGACTCCGAGTCAAGTCCAAACTAATGCTGAAACTTGAGTTTTTAAATGGTTGTGGGGTACATATTGGGGCAGCAATCTGTACTATCTGTCTACTATCTGGTTAATCTCCGGTGTCTACTATGAGTTTCATGTTGGGTGAAAACAAACATTAAAGGAGCCATTATCTGTTTTTTTAACTAAAGCTATTATCTGCCTGCTATCATTGGTTTTGGGTCTATCCACAGTTTGCTACCATCATTCTGGATTTGTGCATGCACTCCTTACATAATCTCACTATGTTTGATTCCTATGCATGCCAGTTATTGTACACAATGGAACTGATCATGTAGAGCAAAAGAGACGAGCCTTGCGTAGCAATAAAATTTCATGCACACGTCGTTCCACGGTGGGCGCAAAGGCAGCCCCCCTCCAACCATTTCGGATCGTAATCAAGAGGAAGATAACTGTTCTGAGGTGGATTCAGAAGGAGAAGACCACTCCTATTTAACCCATGAGGTCTTCGCTCTAACTTGGCATGCTGATGTAGGTAATATCATGCATATGGTGCCTTGCGTTGCTTACTGTATACATTAAAGATGTCATCTGATTAGTTTAGACATGCTTTGTGTCAATGTCATCTGTTTAGTTTCTTTATCGTATATGTGAATCATGCAATGCCATCTTGTCTAGCCAGGCATCATATATGTGAATTTTGCAATGCCACCCTGGTTATCCAGTCATCTTATATCTGAATTATATCATGCCATCATTTTTTTATTACGTGTTAAATTTGTCAACAATTTTAGTACATTCAATTACTCTTCCTGTGCATCAGCCATTCGGCACGGTCATGGAAAAATCTGGAGTGGAAACAAGGTCATCAGAGCAGACAATGCTATCTGACGAAGCGCATGTCTTGCTGGTTACCGATAGCTCCTCAGAGGAGGATTCAAAGACAGATGACCAGTCATATTTCCCCCCTGAGGTGCATGCCCTAACTTGGCAGGGTTATGTTGCTCATATCGTGCGTATGGTATCTTGCATTGCTATGTCATTTGCTTAGTTTAGACATGCTTTGTGTGAATGCCACCTGTTTAGTGTCTAATTACCATATATGTGAATTATGCAATGCCATCTTGTTGCAAGACATTATATATGTGAATTATGCAATGTTATCTTGTTGCAAGGCATTATGTATGTGAATTATGCAATGCCATGCTGTTTAGGCAAGCGTCATATATGTGAATTACATCATGACGTCCTTTTTTTTCTATTTCTCATTGATTTTGCCGACAATGTTTATATATTCAACTGCTCTTCCTGTGCATCATCCATTTGAATTGGTGATGGAGAAATCTGGAGTGAAAACAAGGTCTTCAGAGCAGACAATGCTACCTGCTGAAGCAGATATCTTGCTGGTTACAGAGAGCTCTTCAGAGGAGGATTCAGAGGCAGATGACCAGTCTCCTTAGTTGACTGGCAGGGTTATATTACTCATATAATGCATATGTTGTATTGCAATGCTTACTTTTTACATCGTATACACAATATTGAATGCCATCTCCTTAGTTGACACATCATATATGCGATTGCCCTCTGCTCACTTCCTTAGTATATAAATCATATATTTGAATTATGTCATCCCATGATGTTTACATAGACAACATGTATCTGAATTATGGCATGCCAACCCATTTTCTAAAGACATAATATAGTTATATCATCTCATCTTGTTTACATAGTCATCATATTTTAAATTATGTCATTCTATCCGTGAATTATATCATGCCATCATGTTTCCATCGACGACATGTTTGTGATTTATGGCATGCCAACCACTTTAATAGACACATCATATAGTTATATCATGTCATCATGTTTACATAGTCATCATATTTTGAAGTATGTCATTCTATCCTGTTTAGTTAGCCACCATACATGTGAAATTGTGTCATGCTATCCTGTTTAATTAGCCATCATATATGTGAAATTATGTCCTGCTATTCTGTTTGCTTAGACAACATAAATGTGAATTATTTCATGCCATGTTTTCTTCCCTACTATCCATTGCACCTGTCTATCTTACAATGTCTGTGCATTCAATTACATTTCTTGTTTATCAGCCATTTCAATTGGAGGGAGTGATAGCAGTATCTGTGGGAGTAAAAACACGGTCTTCAGAAAAGATCGTGCTACCTATCGATGCAGATAGAACCACGGTTGTACTTGCCCAAGAACCAGCCCCACCACACATAACCCACACTCATGCAGATTGTACCCCTACCCAGTTGGACAGATAACCAGCTACACCCCTTCTAACCCCAACCCTAGCAGATAGACACCCAGTTCCCGTTGACACAGCACCGTCTCCACCACAGAGCACTCAAACACGAGCAGTTAGTAAGGCAACTGTAGTGCCCAAATCACGAGGACCACCACTCCGAACCCGAAGTCAATGCTTAAAGCAGAAGAAGAATTGTTCTCAGGTCAGTTTCCGTAGCTATGGTTCATACTACTTTGCTCTTGCATCACTGTATTTACTGATACCAACCAATTTCAAATTTGAAGGATGCAATTGAAACTCCAATGGCGCAACAGGTATGTTTTAAACCTGTTTCTTCAACGTGTTTGGCTGTTTGCTGTTGTAACTTGCTCTATGTTGATTTCAGTTTCAATTGAATAAACAGTTATGTTCTCATGGCATGCACATTACAAGTGTTGTTATTGCTGTGTAGTTTCCCACACTTATATTCTGTCTATGCTGCTTTATCTTAAATAGATATGATTCGAACTGTATCTATCTTGATTGGGCAACATAAACTAGAATGATATAGACCATCTGATGACCATACTACATAGATATATGTTTGTTTCATGCTGTTATCCTGTCCACCTTACTACTGAACTGGTTTACCAAAATGAGTTTCATATACTACATTGTAAACCTGAGATGTGTTTGTTTGTTTCTCTTTTAGAACGCGGATAAAATATTGGAGAAGAGTACCCTGTTATGCAATGGTAAAGGAAGTAATGCAGATAAGGTTCAAGATAGTGAGACATCCCTGTTGGTCTCCAAGAAAGCTGGTAAAAACTATATTGAAGACACTGAGACAACCGCAAGGCACCAGCTCTTCAAAATCGTTGCCTGAATCAGTTCGGCTTCTTGAGGCTCAACTTTAAGTTGAAAGACATCAATCAGATGTTATGCGACAGGAAGCTGAAGGACTGAGGAAGTCCCTGCAGAATTCAGATGCATACTTTCTGGTGCAACAACAAGCGCTAGAGGACTTAAGCGCCAAACAAGAGAAAGTTAATTAGCTTGCTAAGCATCTTGCCAGCATTATGGGTACCCAGGATATTGTTTCTTGAGCTCTTCTGAAGTGGTTTCAGTTCTGGACTTGTTTTTCTTTGTGGCGTTTATATCTGCTTGTGTTCCCTATATTTGCCTTGGTGGCGAACTTTGATGCCCAGTGGATGTAATATGTGTAATAGCCGTGATAGCCTAGTGTAAGTTGCTTGCTTATTTATTTCCTTGTTGTCTTGTTTATTTGTTTTCTTGTAGTTAGTGCAGTTCTTTTTCTGCGGTTTGCTAGTGGCTGCAATAACCTATTTTTTAAAACTAGGGCACAAGAAACGCCACAGTAGTGACACTGGGCCTACGGGCCGTAGAAACAGTGGGCCTTCTACGGGCCATAGAAACAATGGGCCTTCTACGGGTCATATTATCAATGGGCCTTATACGGGCCGTATGATCGATCGGCCAAACATGGGCCAAATAGACCGCATTTTGGCCGTAAACGGGCTAGAGTTGGAATCGTTCGTTCATGGGCCGACCATAACGGGCCATCGTTAATAGGCCATATTTGATGACGCTATGAAAACGGCCCAACGTATTAACGGATCACAAACGGGCCGACTATAACCATGGGCTGAATTTGGCCCCAAGCGAAAATAGCGACAAGAACGGGCCGTAAGTAAACGAATGCTGGAAATGAGCCCAAGAATAAATGGGCTCTGAGAAGGCCGAAAGATAACATGGGCTGGAAACGGACCAACGGAATAATGGGCCGTTAATGGGTATAAAGTGATACACTGTTCTATACGGCCCAGTTTGACCACGGGCCGTTAATGGGTGTAAAGTGATACACTGTTCATTACGGGCCAGTTTCACCACGGGCCGTTAATAGGCCAAGAGTTACATAGGGCCTCATATGGGCCGAAAGACGTCATGGGCCAGAACTGAAAACGGGTTGGAAGATGGCCTAGATGACGCTACTGGGCCTAATTCGAATAGGGCGTAACGGGCTTTGGGTTAGCGGGTTGTAAATGGGCTATATGCGAACAGGCCGTTAACAGGCATCCCATGGGCCGGCCCGCCACCTTTTGACCAAGTCAAATGGGCCGGCCTTCTCACAGCAATGGGCCTCTATTGGGCTGTGCCACGTGTCGACGTATCATAGGCGCCTTCTGTCCAATGAGTGGATGACATCTGTCCCAGCGGTGAGCCGACACGTATTTCCTCCAGCCAATGATGATTTTACACGTGGAAAATCCCCATTGGTCGGGGCTGTTAACGGGTTATCGGATCCAAAACCCGACCCGATAGCTTAACGGCGTTCCGTTATGGTGGATGCTATGTGTCGGTCACCCTTGACGAAAGCACTTCTGTGACGTGCGATTTATGGACACTTCCGTGATGATAATTTTCGTAATGTCATGGAACACTTCTACGACAGCACAGGTATGACTATCTTGATTCTGTCATAAATTTGTCATGGATGTACATGCATGACAAAAAATGCGTCATGGAAGTGTATTTTTTTTGTAGTGGATGTACTAGTTTTAGAAGTATGCAAAAGATGCACGGACGTCGTAATAGTAAAAAATCCTAACAGGGCATCTCCATGGAAGTTACCGTAGTTCAACACGTGCACTAGTGGCACGTATTGACCATAATGTTGAGGAGTTTGATTGTAGATATTGTAATTTTGAAGATCAGTACAAAATGCGATCAGATCATTTTTCTCCTGATAAGTTAATTCGGAGCCTTCGGTGTAGTAGGTTTGGTCTACCATCTTCCGCACATTCTTTGAAAAATGAAAATAAGCTGTCAATGGAAATAAGCTATCAACTATTTTGAAATAAACAATATACATTAGCTAATAACTATGTTTGAGAAACTCACATAGCGGTAGAATTGGAGACGTATCAACAAGGACCCAAATGTCCATATTGTCTTGCTCGATTTCACGATCACCAAGATACATGGTGAGAAGCATACCTTCATCAAAACAATACATCTTGCAAAGTGCTTCCCATTTTTTGCAACCAAAATGGGTTACACTCTCAGAATTGTATAACTTTACTTCAAAATCCACACCATGATGGGTCCTTAGGTGAATTTTCTTTGTTTCAAAACTTTCATGGTCTTCAAAACCCATCCTCTCCAAGACATAGCGTCTTGCATGGCATGGGATAAGCTAGTCGAATTGTAAATAATGAAAAGTACAGGTTCAAATATTTGAAGTCATGCTTAATTACGAAAAAAACTTGTCGTCGTTGCGTACCGTTTCAACATCGAAGGTCTCCTCGAGCATAATACTGAAGCTCCGATCTTCGTCCAGGTGAGGCCTGTCGCACAGACCTCGGTCGTCGTGGCACCAGTCGCACTCCCCCGGGAGACTTTCATCGTCCGAGTACGACATTTCCTACATTCATAATTCAAAGATTAAACTTATACAATTAAATATATGTACTACAAAAACTAAATTAGAACATTATTATTCATCACGGGTTGACTATCGATCTGTCAAGTCTTTTCTTGAAAACTCCCAGCTCACGTGGTGTATATATTCGACCGTTGGTGATGGTAGCTCCTCCTTTCGTTCCCGAGTGCATTACACCAAATTGTCTAGCACACGGGAACGAAGGAGAAGCTACCCCCACGACAACAGTTGGGATTCTTCGTCCTCTCATATATGGTGGAGACTCGACAAACTTAAAGTCAACCCGAAATATCGTTTAATTATCTTTCTAAAAAAGGACATATCGAGCGCCTAAAATTTGCCGGAACGGAAATATACATGTTTTTATCTACATCACATGAGCATTCAAAATTTGTTGGCCATTACATTTCAATGGTTGAAAATATGAGCAAAAACATTTCAAAATATCTTATAGGACTCATATTGACATGGAGATTTGGCTGGTCTCACCTTGAGGTCGGGGGTCGCGGTGACGGGGACGACGGCGGGGATGATGGAGGGCGGGCTCCTAGATTTCTGCAAAAACAAAAACCCTATAAGCTATCAACTAATCAAATGCATACGCCTTGCATAGTGCTCTCCAATTTTAGCATTCAAAGTAGAAGTAGTTTTCCAATTTGAGCATTCAATAAGCAAAACCATATCGTAAAATAAAGTAGTATTCAAATTAGCATGCATTCAATTATAAGCAAAACTACATCATCTCTTGCGTCCGTACATCGTCGAATATTATCACTAATACACCTCAAATAGTATCATACATATAGCATCGCTAATACAACTAGAACCATAGCGCCCGGCGGGTATCGGCGCGGGCGGTGGACACCCAAAGAGAAGGAACCATCACAGGTTCATAGCTCCGGTAAGATCGCTGAAGAACCTGCCAGTTATTGTCGAACCTGCCCTCCAACGTAACCATGTAGCAACGGACGTGCTCGTCCTCCTCGCTGACACGGTGATGTACCACCTCCGCGGTGTCCGGAAGCCTCGGCACCGTCACTGGCCTACGCGACCGCCACCAAACAAGGCTCGGGTCAACGACGGGCTGGCTCCTCCCCAACCTACGCCGCTCGGAAGGTAGCACCTCCCAATACCAGCCCGGCGGAGCCCAGTCCCGGACATGGCCCCTCTGATCAAGCAGGCCTCCTCCACCGAGTCGACGACGAGGATGCAGGATAGGCATCGTCGATGTTGATGCGGGAATAATTGCTTGAACTAGAAAAAATAAATTAGTTCTATTAATTTTCTTGCTAAAAATAAACTACTTCTATAGTAAAATAAAGTAGTTTTGTTAAATCAACTAGTTCAACTACTAAGCACTTACTATAAATAAAATAAAGTAGTACTTACTAGAAAAACTACTTCTATATATAGTAAAATAAAGTAGTTTTACTAAATCAACTAGTTCAACTACTATAAGCACTTACTATAAATAAAATAAAGTAGTACTTAGTAAAAATAAACTAGTTTAACTATTTCTATTATTTTTCTAACTAATTATACTAGTAAATGTATGCGTTACAGCATACGTATAACTATACAAAAAATTCCTTATTCATCCGAGTTAATTAGCAGTCAATAATTTAATAATGCACTAATACTTTGATGGTATGTGACCAGTACTGTTAAACTTGGCCGTACCGTGAAGCTCTTTTTATATCTTATTATGTCTCAATCTTCAATTTTGCGTAGGTACAAGAAATAAGGAGTTAGACTGTGACATTAGAACAATGGTGAGATATAAAGCAGCTAAAAATATCAGCATGAAATGTCATGCAGCTACCAGCGACAAATATAAATGTGCACGGAAATGAAACATTATAATTTGAATGACAAGATAGAAACGAAAACATCATCATCACTTGAACTCAAAAATTATAATAAGCATGACTTTATTGTAGTTGTAACATAGAGTAAAGAGAGAACCAAGTTTGCACTCTAATACAATGGATGAGATGGTCTAGACCATGTTATCAGTCCAAAGCAAACTCGAAATTTTTGGCAAAAAAATTTAATAGCTAAGCATTCTCTATCATTTGCAGAGAATTAGAATAGCATTTAAATTAGCACAAGAGTGTAAGAAAAGCATGTTTGTAGATATTGATATCAAATCAAGGAAAGGGTTCGCTAGGAAATACATTTTACTCTATAGAATATTATACATATACATGCTTATTTTTGTGAGAAAAATACATAATACATGCTGGACAGGGAAGCATGAGAAAAAAAAAGGACATCCTATATAGCCACTTGAGCATTGCTTGACAGATAAGTACGGGAGTATACAGATTGAAGAAAGTAGCATGCAGATTTGGCTGCTTATGTAGATTGATCAGCACACTGTAATATATGTGTACTGCATTATACTCACCTAATCATGGGAAAATCATCAGACATTCGTGCATGCCATCCTCGATTGCCCTGCGGTTTTACATCCCGCAGATTCTCGTCCACGTGATTTTCAATCCCGGTTGTAGACTTGTTGTAAGGTCCCTAAACTGAGAAAGATTGCCTGCTCGTGACGAAGAAGCACCTGAATAACTATTTCCATCTGCCTGATGTGTGTACAAAATAAGTGAAACCAGTATAATATGATCATTGGTGAGCAAAAAATACAAGCAATGCAAATCAAATTTGGGTAATGAAGCTGAACTGCTGAATGTGTGCATTCAAATAACCAATCGAAGAGTTTTTTAAACTCTGGTAACAAGCTTGGTTTGGTTGGCTTCAGTTTTATCAACATGAATCAATTACCATATACGAAATACGGATAGCAGATGTGGAAAAAAATCAAATGCGAAGCAGCACGTCACTGAAAAAACAATGTGAACGAAAGAAAGCAGAGAGGAAAGACCTCCGGCCCGGTGGCTGCATGTCCCCTGGCTGTGCGAGATGAGGGGGAGGTGCGAACTGGCGTCCCCGACGACGGCAAGGTGGTTTAGGCATCGTCTCCTCGATGGCCGGCCAGGTGGTGTAGAGGCAGCGTCCCCGACGGCCGACAAGGTGGCATCTCCCCGGCGGTTCGCCAGGCGGTGTAGGAGGCGGCGTCCCCGGCGGACAGCCTGCGAGGTGCTGTAGGAGGCGGCGTCCCCGGTGGACGGCCGGCCAGGCGGTGTAGGAGACGGCATCCCTGGCGGCTGGCCGACCAGGCGGTGTAGGAGGCGGCTTCTGGCCGACGGTGTCACCGACGGTCGAGGCCAGGTGAGGTGATGGGTGGGCGGCACGGAGATGTGAGGGTCGGCAGATCGAGGCGATTGGGGCGGTTTGTGCGGCGGCTCGATGAATGGGATCAGTGTCATGAACGTGCAGTGGTTTCCCCGTTAGTTTCCTTTCGTGCAGTAGGAAGGGGATCGGGGAAGGGAAAGGAGTTTTTAGCGCTAAACGTGTTTAGTCGCTCGCCATTAGGACAATGACAAATGTTGGATTAACGCGAACGGGTGGCTGAGATGTGTTGGATCTGCTCCTCTGGGTCTTTTTATATTGGTATAGATTAAACACTTTCTAATTAGTTAGTACTTACTAAAAGTTATCAGGGAGGGGGGTATATCGACAACGACATACCCAATAAAAAATGAGAAGTGGAAGAAGAAAAAAAAAGAGGAGAAGAAGAAAGGAGGAGGAGATCGAAGAAAAAAAAGAAGAAAAAAGAGGAGAAGAAGAAAAAATAGAATAATATAGTATTCTATTTCTTCTTCTTCTCCCCTATACCTTCTTCTTCTCCTCTTTTTTTCTTCTTCTTTTTCATCTTCTTATTTATTTCTCCTCTTCTTCCTCTCCTCCTCCTCTTCTTCTTCTTCTTCTTCTTCTTCTTCTTCTTCTTCTTCTTCTTCTTCTTCTTCTTCTTCTTCTTCTTCTTCCTCTCCTTCTTCCTCTTCTTATTTTCCTTTTTCCTCTCAAGCTTTTTCTTCTAAATAAGAACATATACATAAATTACTTTGATCACAATTTTCCTATACATACACAATATGAACAAAATTACAACAGAAAAAATCATAAAAATTCTATGAACAAAATTACAACAAAAAATCATAAAAATTCTATGAAAAAATTGACATATTCTATGCTTGTGAACATACAAACATTTGCATGTTCAAGAATAATATCACCCTAAAAATTCTAACTTTTGCATATTCTTTTATGAACAAATTACAACAACTAAATTAACTACACATCTAAACTACACATCTAAATTAATACAACTACACATCTAAACTTAATTAGGAAAATGCATATGCAGAGGGAACCAGACGACGAGGAGAATGAGCTCACTACAGGGCGGCGACGACGAGGAGGCAGGGCACGGTGACGGCGACGAGGAGGCAGGGCACAACGACGGCGATGAGGAAGCAGGGCGACGGTGACGGCGACGGCGAGGCAGAGGGGTAGAGGCGCGGCACGGGCAGCGAGGAGGCCAGCAGGGCTGGCGGCGTCGGGGCTGGGGGTGGTCTTGAGGCGGGACGGCGTTGGGGCGGCACGGGACGGCGTCGGGGTGGTGCGGGACGGCGTCGGAGGCAGGGTGACGACGGCGACGGTGAGGCAGAGGGGCAGCCTGGCGGCGTCGTCTGGGCGGGAAAGATGAATTGAATGAAAATTTTCACAAGTCTTGCTTATATAGACGGAGCATTGGTCCCGGTTCATGGCACGAACCGGTACCAATGCGCCCTTTAGTCCTGGTTGGTGGCACCAACGGGGACCAAAGGTCTCTTTTCAGCAGCCCAAAGGGCGGGAAGCATAGGCCTTTGGTCCTGGTTGGTGGCACCAACCGATACGAAAGGAGGGCTTTGGTCCCGGTTGGTGGCACCAACCGGTACCAAAGGAGGGCACTGGTCCCGGTTCGTGCCACCAACCAGGACCAATGGCCTTGCACAACAGCGTGGTGGTGGGAGTTTAGTCCCACCTCGCTAGTTGAGAGCGCCGAAGACCTGTTTATAAGCTCCGTGGCCACCTCTCTCTCGAACTCCTCTGAACTGCAGGCCTATGGGCCTAATATGACACTGCGTTGCCTGTGGGCCTGCTGGGCCTTCTGCGGGCCTGAATCCTGGCCCAACTAGCTGGGTTTCTAGTCGTATTCATGCCGTGGTGTCCCAGTAGGTGGCATTTTTTTATTTTTTCCAGTTTTTTGTTTTCTTTGTTGCTTTATTTTTTATTTTTTATACTTACAACAAAATACTTACTGTTGCTATTTTTTATTTATTTTATTGAGGTTTGTTTATTTTATTTTATTACAGTTTATTTTATTTTGTCTTATTATGTTTCTGCTTAATTATTTTATTTAGTTTTATTTTGTTTCTACTTATTTATTTCATAAAAGTTTATTTTTTTATTTTTTATACTTATTTATTTTATTTTCTTTTTTCTTTTTGTATATATTTTATGAAAATTCTTTTTGCTTTCAATGTTTTGAACAGAAAATACTTTGATAATTTTAGTTGCTTAAATTCTATATAATTTTAGTTTCAATAATACTAGAGGTTTATAAAAGCTTTTTAGTTGATTCCTTTAGTACCGGTTCTAAGGCTGTTACAAAGGCATTTCATTTGGAACCGGTTCTAAGGCTGGGGCTCCACGAGCACCTTTAGTACCGGTTCGTGGCATGAACCGGTAATAGAGTTTTTTAGTCCCACCTCACCAAGCGAGAGGAACTCGCAGCGGTTTATAAGCCTTGAGTGCAGAGACGATGAAGGAGAGACCCTGAAATTGAAAAGCATTTCAAATGAACTATGAAAAGGTTGAAAGTTGACATGGTATCATCATTTCACCCACATAGCATGTGCTGAAAAGTTGAGAGGGTTACGGCAAAAACTGGATGCACTTCATGTACAAAACGAACAATCTGTTTCGAGATATCAGGGTTTCATACGGAAACTCGTCTGTTACAACAGGAATTTCAAATGAACTACGAAAAGATTGAAAGTTGGCATGATATCATCATAATAGTTGTGGAGAGAAAGTCTTCACTTATTCTTCGCTTGTGTCCTTTGCTTATTGTGCCATAACCATGGATAATCATCATCGTTTGTCAGGATGCTTGGGTCAGCCTTGACTTTGAAGGGAGGAATTTCATGAAACTTTTCATAATCTTTAGAAATGTCTGTCTTGCCCTCCACTCCCATGATGTCCCTTTTTCCTGAAAGAACTATGTGTCCCTTTGGCTCATTGTATGATGTATTCGCTTCCTTATCTTTTCTTTTTCTCGGTTTGGTAGACACGTCCTTCACATAGATAACCTGTGCCACATCATTGCCTAGGACGAATGGTTCGTCAGTGTACCCAAGGTTGTTTAGATCCACTGTTGTCATTCTGTACTATGGGTCTACCTGTACCCCGCCTCCTGACAGATTGACCCATTTGCACCTCAACAAAGGGACCTTAAAATCATGTCCATAGTCAAGTTCCCATATGTCCACTATGTAACTATAATATGTGTCCTTTCCCCTCTTGGTTGCTGCATCAAAGCGGACACGGCTGTTTTGGTTGGTGCTTTTGATCTTGGGCGATCGTGTAAAATGTATTCCCATTTATCTCGTATCCTTTATAAGTCAATATAGTCGAAGATGGTCCCCTGGACATCAAGTACAGCTTATCACAAACAATGTTGTCCCCTCTGAGACGTGTTTCCAACCAACTGCTGAAAGTCCTGATGTGTTCACATGTAATCCAGTCATCACACTTCTCCAGGTGTATGGAGCACAGACTGTTCTTGTGTTCATCGACATACGGGGTCACCAAGGTAGAGTTCTGTAGAACTGTGTAGTGTGCTTGAGACCAAGAATGCCCGTCCCTGCATATTATTGAGTCCCCTCCAAGCGTGCCTTTTCCATTCAGTCTCCCCTCATACCGCGATATAGGGAGACCTATCTTCTTCAAGCCAGGAATAAAGTCAACACAAAATCCAATGACATCCTCTGTTTGATGGCCCATGGAGATGCTTCCTTCTGGCCTAGCGCGGTTACTGACATATTTCTTTAGGACTCCCATGAACCTCTCAAAGGGAAACATATTGTGTAGAAATACGGGGCCCAGAATGACAATCTCGTCGACTAGATGAACTAGGACGTGCATCATGATATTGAAGAAGGATGGTGGGAACACCAGCTCGAAACTGACAAGACATTGCGCCACATCACTCCTTAGCCTTTCTATGATTTCTGGATCGTTCCCCTTCTGAGAGATTGCATTGAGAAATGCACATAGCTTCACAATGGCTAATCGACGTTTTCCGGTAGAAGCCCCCTCAATGCAACCGGAAGCAGTTGCGTCATAATCACGTGGCAGTCTGGAGACTTTAGGTTCTGGAACTTTTTCTCTGGCATATTTATTATTCCCTTTATATTTGACGAGCAGCCAGTCGGGACCTTCATACTGAGCAGGACCTTCATACTGCTTTGGAGGCATGCCGTCTTTTTCGTGCAAACGTTGCAGGTCCTCCCGTGCCTCAGGTGTATCTTTCGTCTTCCCATACACGCCCAAGAAGCCTAGCAGGTTCATGCAAAGGTTCTTCGTCACATGCATCACGTCGATTGAAGAGTGGACCTCTAGGTCTTTCTAGTAGGGTAGGTCCCAAAATATAGATTTCTTCTTCCACATGGGTGCGCGTCCCTCAGCGACATTCGGAACAGCTAGTCCGCCGGGACCCTTTCCAAAGATTACGTGTAAATCATTGACCATAGCAAACGTGATCACCGATGCGCATGGCGGGCTTCTTCCGGTGATCTGCCTCGCTTTGAAATGCTTGCCTTTCTTTCGACATTGTTGGTTGGTCGGAAGAAATCGGCGATGGCCCGATACACATTCTTCCTGCATTTGTCTAGGTATATACTTTCGATGTCAGCTAAGCAGTGCGTGAATCGTGGTATCCTTGTTTGTCTGTCACGAAAGGTTCTTGAGGCGGGGCAATCGTTGATGGTTACAAACAGCAATGCGTGCAGGTTAAATTCCTCCTGTTTGTGCTCATCCCACACACGTACACCGTTTCCATTCCACGGCTGTAAAAATTCTTCAACTAATGGCCTTAGGTACACATCAATGTCGTTGCCGGGTTGCTTAGGGCCTTTGATGAGAACTGGCATCATAATGAACTTCTGCTTCATGCACATCCAAGGAGGAAGGTTATACATACATAGAGTCACGGGCCAGGTGATGTGATTGCTGCTCTGCTCCTTGAAAGGATTAATGCCATCCGCTCTTAAACCAAACCATGCGTTCCTTGGGTCACCTGCAAACTCAGCCCAGTACTTTCTCTTGATTTTTCTCCACTGCGACCCGTCAGCGGGTGCTCTCAACTCCCCATCTTTCTTACGACCCTATATGTGCCATCGCATCAACTTGGCATGCTCTTCATTTCTGAACAGACGTTTCAACAGTGGTATTATAGGAGCATACCACATCACCTTCGCAGGAACCCTCTTCCTGGAGGGCTTGCCGTCAACATCACCAGGGTCATCTCGTCTGATCTTCTACCGCAATGCACTGCATACCGGGCATGCGTTCAAATCCTCGTACGCACCACGAGTGAGGATGCAGTCCTTAGGGCATGCATGTATCTTCTGCACCTCCAATCCTAGAGGGCATACGACCTTCTTTGCTGCGTACGTACTGTCGGGCAATTCGTTATCCTTTGGAAGCTTCTTCTTCAATATTTTCAGTAGCTTCTCAAATCCTTTGTCAGGCACAGCATTCTCTGCCTTCCACTACAGCTATTCCAGTATGGTACCGAGCTTTGTGTTGCCATCTTCGCAATTGGGGTACAACCCTTTTTTTGTGATCCTCTAACATGCGATCAAACTTCAGCTTCTCCTTTTGACTTTTGCATTGTGTCCTTGCATCGACAATGACCCGGCGGAGATCATCATCATCGGGCACATCGTCTGGTTCCTCTTGATCTTCAGCACCTTCCCCCGTTGCAGCATCACCGTATTCAGGGGGCACATAGTTGTCATCGTCCTCTTCTTATTCGCTGTCTTCCATCATAACCCCTATTTCTCCATGCCTCGTCCAAACATTATAGTCTGGCATGAAAACCATATAAACAGGTGGCTGTGAAGGATTTTCCGGTCCGAGTAAGACTTCATATTCCCACAATTAGGGCATGGACAACACATAAAACCAGTATGCTTGTTTGCCTCAGCAACTTCGAGAAAATTATGCACACCCTTAATGTACTCGGAGGTGTGTCTGTCACCGTACATCCATTGCCGGTTCATCTGCGTGCATTATATATAATTATGTGTGTCAAAAGTAGGAAAATTATACAAGTATCTATCTAAAGCAAGATTTTTTTCTTTCAAAAAGAAGATAAGAACAAGAGGCTCACCACGGTGGTGCCAGAGACGAGATCGGCGCGGGCGATCGACAGCGGTGAAGACGGGCACAGGGCGTGACAGACCATTAAACCTAGACAAATCTCGGGAGAAATGGAGCTCGGAGGTCGAGCTTCGAGAGGAGAAAGCTTAACTAGTGTGGCTCGGGCAATTCATCAAACACCTCATGTGTATAGGAGGTGAGCTAGAGCACCCAAATGCCCTCCCCTCGCCGGCCAAAAAAAACAGAGCACTGTGGAGTGCTCCGCCTTCTGTCCCGGTTCTAGGCACGAACCGGGACAAATGGCTGTGGACCAGGAGCGAGGACCATTTGTCCCAGTTCGTGCCCAGAACCGGGACAAATGGCTGTGGGCCAGGAGAGAGGACCCATTTGTCCCGGTTCGTGCCCGGAACCGGGACAAATGGTTCCAGACGAACCGGGACCAATGCCCATGAGGCCCGGGCCGGCCCCCTGGGCTCACGAACCGGGACGAATAACCCCCATGGGTCCCGGTTCGTGTAGAACCGGGATTAATGGGCTGGGTAGGCCCGAACCAAAGCCATGTTTTTTACTAGTGCATCTCCCCCGTTCCCTACACCCCTATAGGAGCCGGGCAAACCTAATGACGACTACAAGCACTGGAGCGAGCCGAAGACGCGCCGCACATCTTCCCCCTCCCCCCTCCCCGCCCCCCAACCGGAGTCGGGCAAACCTTGTTGTATTAGATAGTCAGGAAGTCGTCGTGCTAAGACCCCAAAGGACCAGAGCAGCAGTCATCGCCTATGAAGAGAGTTGTAGATTGAAAACATCAAACGTGTAACCACACGAATGAAGACGAACAAAAACTAGATCCAAATAGATCCAGCGAAGACCAGCACCGATCGGATCCCGCAAGATTCGACGAAGACACACTTCCACACATCCTCCGACAATGCTATCCACACCATTGGGATGGTGATAGGACCTAGGAGACATTATTCCTACTGAGGGACATCAAGAGAGATTCTAGTACATAAATCCTATAAAATTTATTGATCACCATGTAAAAAAGCATCACCAATAGTTAGTATCCATATCATTGTGGATGCGTTTAGCTAGTTTGTTCTTTTTTTCTAACAAATTTGAATTTTATTTGCTCACAATGAGCACACACACCCTACCTCTGCATAGTTAGTAACTAACACCAATTTACACAGATCCAAAAATACACCGGCAACTATCAAAGTCATATAATACCCAAAGCTATGTGTAGGCGAGGGAAAAAAGGAAAACCCCCAAAGTGGTCTCATCTGCAATTGACAAATTATAACAATGACCGTATCCGCACAAACCATCTCGTGCCACCACATGACGATGAGGTTCTTAAACAACAACGCCCGTAAGAATTAATTTTTCTTTTTATATATCATAGTGCAAACTACCCGGTCAATTAATCAAGCACAAGAGAATTGTTCGTTCATCTAGAAAATAAATTGACAAAGAATCAATAGGACACAACCGAGCTAGGTTCCAACACAAATCACACACATGTCACTAAGAATAAAACATCCTTCGAGCATTGCGTGTGAGCGTTGATCATGACATCCATCGATCACGACTCCGCTGAAAGGAACTAAGACGGACTGATCCAGATTCGTTGAAGAAACGCCTCCACACGCCGTGAGACATGCTCGATGATGCGACCGAAACTATGCACCATCACCCTGATGTCATGACCCAGACACACAGAGCACCTGCCCAAATCGAAAATGATTCAAACTCAGAGACCACCTCTCATACAACACTAACAATAATAAGAACCAACACATCAAAGAAAGATCCGGATAAACCATATTATTCGTCGAAATTGCGATGGCGCGAGCCGAAACCATGGACAACCAAAGAGCCTAATTTAAAAAACCTAGAGTATCAGTCAGAAAGGGGACAAGATTCCAGTGTTTCCCTTCCCTCCCACCCCAAGAGCTGCAAGAGGAGGTGAGTGAACCCCGGTGATGCTGATCGCGGGATCCTTCTCTCTCTTTTCTCCCATTTCCGGCCATGGCGGCTAGGTTAGATGTGATATTACATTTTGGTAGCAATTTTTTTCTTCCACTCGAATATATCTTTGAAAGAATTCTTTATTGCTTCGGTGGTACCATGAAACAAATTTGGTGAGTAGAAAATCATGTAGATGGTTACAATTGTACTCCTTTTCATGTTGCCCGCATCAAAAGAGCATCGAGGATAAGTTTTTTTTAACACGGTACACATGCAAGACGGTATCCATAGACTCTTCTTCGCCGAGGATAAGTTAGAGCAACTCCAACGCGCCGACCCAAACGGAAGCGCACTTTATCTGTTTTTTGTCCATTTGGGACGGCCGCCCGCTCGTGGGCCGCCCAATTTTTCGTTTGGGTCGCCAGTGCACCCAATGCACGGACCCATTTTCGCCCGCGCGGCTGGCTTGCCATCGTTTTTCAAACACAATTCAAACAAAATACAAACATTTCACATGGTTGCACAAGCAAACAGATATAACATAGTTCACAACCCAAATAAATATCTCATAGTTTAGAAGACAAATAAAATTATATTGTCTCAAATACTTAAAAAAAGATAAATATATTGGTTGCCAGCATGAGCCGACATATGCTCAACCAAATCATCTTGCAGTTGAACATGACTTTCCCAATCACGCATTTGATGATGAAATTGAAGGAAATATGCCCTGGAGGAAATAATAAAGTTGTTATTTATATTTCCTTATATCATGATAAATGTTTGTTATTCATGCTAGAATTGTATTAACCGGAAACTTGATACATGTGTGAATACATAGGCAATACACAGTGTCCCTAGTATGCCTATACTAGACTAGCTCGTTAATCAAAGATGGTTAAGTTTCGTAACCATAGACATGTGTTGTCATTTGACGAACGGGATCACATCACTAGGAGAATGATTTGATGGAAAATACCCATCCGTTAGCTTAGCATAATGATAGTTAAGTTTTATTCCTGTTGCTTTCTTCATGACTTATACATATTCCTTTTACTATGAGATTATGCAACTCCCGAATACCGGAGGAATACCTTGTGTGCTATCAAACGTCACAACATAACTGGGTGATCATAAAGATGCTCTACAGGTATCTCCGAAGGTGTTTGTTGGGTTGGTATAGATGGAGATTAGGATTTGTCACTCCGAGTATCGTGGAGGGTATCTCTGAGCCCTCTCGGTAATGCACATCATGATAAGCCTTGCAAGCAATGTGACTAATGATTTAGTTGTGGGATGATGTATGATGGAACGAGTAAACACTTGCGGGTAATGATATTGAACTAGGTATGAAGATACCTACGATCGAATCTTGGGCAAGTAACATACCGATGACAAAGGGAATAACGTATGTTGTCATTGCGGTTTGACCGATAAAGATCTTCGTAGAATATGTAGGAACCAATATGAGCATCTAGGTTCTACTGTTGGTTATTGATCGGAGATATGTCTCGGTCATGTCTACATAGTTCTCAAACCCGTAGGGTCAGCACGCTTAACGTTCGATGACGGTTTGTATTATGAGATATGTGTTTGGTGACCGAAGATTCTTCAGAGTCCCAGATGAGATCATGGACATGACGAGGAGTCTTGAAATGGTCGAGAGGTAAAGATTGATATGTTGGACGATAGTATTCGGACACCGGAATGGTTCCAGAGTGTTTCGGGTATTTATCGGAGTACCGGGGGGTCACCAGAACCCCCCAGGGGACGTAATGGGTCATATGGGCCATAGGGGAGAGGCAAGGCAGCCCACAAGGGGGTGGCGCACGCCCCCCCCCCCCATGGGGAGTCTGAATTGGACTAGGGGAGTGGGCGCGGCCCCCCTTTCCTTCTCCCTCTCCCTCTCCTTCCCCCTTTCCCCCTCCGATAGAAGGAAGGGGGGGGGGAGCGAATAGGACTAGGAGTCCAAGTGGGATTCCCCCCACTTGGCGCGCCCTAGGCCGGCCTCCTTCCCTCTCCCTCCTTTATATACGGGGCGGGGGGCACCTCTAAGCACATCAATTGTTTCTTAGCCGTGTGCGGTGCCCCCCTCCCCCGTTTAATCCTCCGGTCATATTGTCGTAGTGCTTAGGTGAAGCCCTGCGCAAATCACATCACCATCACCATCACCGCTGCATCGTGCTGACGAAACTCTCCCTTGACACTTTGTTGGATAAAGAGTTCGAGGGACGTCATCGAGCTGAACGTGTGCAGATCTCAGAGGTGACGTACATTCAGTGCTTGATCGGTTGAATCGAGAAGACATACAACTACATCAACCACATTAAGCTTACGCTTTCGCTTTTGGTCTACGAGGGTACGTGGACACACTCTCCCCTTCTCGTTGCTATGCATCGCCTAGATGGATCTTGCGTGAGCATAGGAATTTTTTCAAAATTGCAAGCTACGTTCCCCAATAGTGGCATCCGAGCCAGGTCTTGTCGTAGATGATATGCACGAGTAGAACACAAAGAGTTGTGGGCGATCATAGTCATACTGCTTACCACCAACGCCTTATTTTGATTCGGCGGTATTGTTGGATGAAGCAGCCCGGACCAACCTTACCTGACCACATTCATGAGAGCGGTTCCACCGACAGACATGCAACTTGTTTTGCATAAAGGTGGCTGCCAGGTGCCTGTTTCTCCAATTTTAGTTGAATCGAATTTGACTACGGCCGTTCCTTGTTGAAGGTTAAAACAACAAACTTGACGAAACATCGTTGCGGTTTTGATGTGTAGGTAAGAACGGTTCTTACTAGAAGCCCGTAGCAGCCACGTAAAACTTGCAACAACAGAGTAGAGAACGTCTAACTTGTTTTTGTAGGGCATGTTGTGATGTGAAAGGGTCAAGACATGATGTGATATATGTTGTTGTATGAGATGATCATGTTTTGTAAAAGTTATCGGCAATTGGCAGGAGCCTTATGGTTGTCGCTTTATTGTATGAAATGCAAACGCCATGTAATTGCTTTACTTTATCACTATGCATTAGCGGTAGTTGTAGAAGCAATAGTTGGCGAGACGACAACGATGCTACGATGGAGATCAAGGTGTCAAGCTGGTGACGATGGAGATCATGATGATGCTTTGGAGATGGAGATGAAAGGCACAAGATGATGATGGCCATATCATGTCACATATTTTAATTGCATGTGATATTTATCTTTTATGCATCTTATTTTACTTAGTACGGCGGTAGCATTATAAGATGAACCCTCACTAAAATTTCAAGGTATATGTTTTCTCCCTGAGTATGCATCGTTGCGACAGTTCGTCATGCCGAGACACCACGTGATGATCGGGTGTGATAAGCTCTACGTTCACATACAACGGTGCAAGACAGTTTTGCACGTGCAGAATAATCGGGTTAAACTTGATGAGCCTAGCATGTACATACATGGCCTCGGAACACTGAGACCGAAAGGTCGAACGTGAATCATATAGTAGATATGATCAACATAGAGATGTTCACCATTGAGAACTACTCCATCTCAGTTGATGATCAGACATGGTTTAGTTGATATGGATCACGTAATCATTTAGATGACTCGAGGGATTTCTATCTAAGTGGGTGAGGGGGTCCTGGACTAAGGGGTCCTCGGGCGTCCGGCCTATTATCCATTGGGCCGGATTGATGGGCTGAGAAGACATGTAGACCGAAGACTATACCCGTGTCTGGGTTGGACTCTCCTTGGCGTGGAGAGCAAGCTTGGCGATCAACTATGAAGATTCCTTCCTATGTAACCGACTCTATGTAACCCTAGATCCCCCCGGTGCCTATATAAACCGGTAGTCCGGATAGGACACATTCATTACAATAGTCATACAGGCTAGACTTCTAGGGTTTAGCCATTACGATCTCGTGGTAGATCAACTCTTGTAATACTAGTATTCATCAAGATCAATCAAGTAGGAAGTAGGGTATTACCTCCATAGAGAGGGCCCGAACCTGGGTAAACATTGTGTCCCCCATCTCCTGCTACCATCGATCCTAGACGCACAGTTCGGGACCCCCTACCCGAGATCCGCCGGTTTTGACACCGACAATGGTGCTTTCATTGAGAGTTCCACTATGTCGTCAACGAAAGGTTCGATGGCCCCTTCAATCGTTGATAGCGATGTTGTCCAAGGAGAAACCTTCCTCCCCTGACAGATGTTCATATTCGGCGGCTTCGTACTGCAGGCGAACTCGCTTGGCCATCTGGAGCAGACCGATAGCTACGCCCCCGGCCATCAGGTAAGATTTGGAAACTTGAACTATGTTGTGGATATTCATGGGGACTTGATATTCAATGGATTTGAGACCGCGGCGATCGCTCCCCCTCGCTCCGATGAACATGACTTAAATCTGTCATCGGACCGGATTCAGGAGATGGTTCCTATAACTGCTACGGCCTTAGATCCGGAGCAGATTGCACCATCTGAAGCCACAGAGCCCGCGACGTTGGAGCCGCACACTGATTCAACACCAGGCAATATCAGCGTCAACGGAATTCCTGACTCGTCTCCGTCTATAAGTTCCGAACCAGGCACGCTCCCAATCACCGAGTTTGATCGGTTATCAATCTTCGAGTTCAGTGCCGCAGATATCTTCCAACACTCCCCTTCGGCGATGTGCTGATTCATTGAAAAAGCTGTCCCTAGCGGAGGACTCGTGGCCGAACTATGTCCGTTTCAAGCTAGACGCTGATAATGGAGAATTTTGCTTCCCACCCACCACCCACTTCATAGCCACTATCGAGGAATCAACCGACATGCTTGGTTATGGCTGAGGGAGTCCTGGACAAAGCACTACTAGGAAAAGGGCTATAGATGGGATGGGTACTAATGGCGCACCTGTCAGGTAGTGCGCCACTACTATATACTAATGGTGCACCACTTGTTGATGCGCCATTAGTGTGGAAAGACACTAATGGCGCACGGACACACGGTGCGCCACTAGTAATAATTTTTCCATTTTCCATACATACTAATGGCGCATCCGGCGAAGTGCGCCATTACTAGTTCTAACTAGTAATGGCGCCTTTGGACACAATCGCCATTAAGTATATCTTTTTTTTGCAAAACTTCTAATGGTACCAGGGTCGACCCCCCGCTAGCTCCACCGCCGCCGCCGACCGCACCTCCACCGAACCCCGCCCCACCGCACCTCCCCGCTCCACCGCCGACGACCACCCGCACCCTTCCCCACTCCACCGCCGCCGACGTCCCATCGCACCCTCCCCCGCTCCACCGGTCGCCGCCGCCGACCCCCGTCCCGCACCGTCCCCCACTCCACCGCCGCCGACGACCACCCGCACCCTCTCCCCCGCACCCTCCCCGGCCCGCTCCACCGTCACAAATGAATGCAACTAAAATTGAAAAAAAAACAAATTTGATGATATTTTTTCATATTCATAAATATTTTCAAATAACAAATTTGATGATATTCTTTTCAAATAACAGATTCACAGTACGCCGCTGCACCGCCCACGCGCCCCGCCGCCTCCATCTCCCCTTCCTCCGTCCGCCGCAGCCGCCGCAGCCGCCCACGCGCCCCCGCGCCCCCCTCCACTGTTTCATAAAATTATTACTGTTTTTATAAAAAAAAATATTACTGTTATGATTTAAACAAGTTTGGAGATATTAAAACACAAATAAATATCAAACAACATTTTAAATGCATAAAAATAAAATTGGGAGCACAGGAATCGAACCCGGGACCTCCTAGTGTGTGTCTTTGCGTCTTGACAGTCGGGCTAATGGGTGGGTTCTGATCTAGACTGGGTTAGGTGGAATATAACTTGAGGGCTCGGACTGTAATAAAAAAACACACTAATGGCGCACCGCTGAGGTGTGCCATTAGTAATCTTCCCCCTAGCTAATTCCACCCTCTCCCTCGCCAGATCCCTTCGTCCCTCTCCCTTGCCAGATCGACCCCCCCCCTCCGCCGCCCGATCCCCCGCCCGCCCGCCCGCCCCCACCATTGCAGCTTCCCTTTGCCGCCTCGCCGCCCAGCCTCACGCCTCCCCCCGCCCCTGCCCCGTCCTTCCGCCGCGTTGTGCGTCCCCCCCGCAGAAGACGTCGTCCCCTCCTCCCTTCCCCTAGCTTCTCCTCCTCCTCCTCTCGGTGCCGTGCCTTCTTCTGCTCGGAAGGTCAAGAAGGCGGCCCCTTCCTCGGATCGCCCCCCCGCCTCCTCGGCCTTGCGCCTGAGAAGGCCGTGTCGCCGCCCTGCCGCCCTCGCCCGGACTCGCCCGCCCGCGCCCAAGCTCAGGCCCGCCCCCACGCCCTACGAGGCGCACCACCGGCCGACCAAGTCCCAGACGTCCCCGCCCCCGCCGCCGCCGGACTACGCGCCGCCCCCGCTGCCCAAGCCCAAGCCCAAGCAGGAGCCCAGGCTATCCAAGCTCGAGGTATCCCCCTTTTTCTTCTCTCTAAATTTTCAAAATTAACAAATGTTCACAAATCTTTAGATTTTGCTCTCTAAACTGTCCAAACTTTCCAAACTGTATTTAGTTTTTGCCCTAAATGAAATTTGACAGTGGAGGTCAGGGACGAGCGGCAGGGCGGCGACCAGCAGCACCCCTCTCTTCTCCGTTGCTGATTCCTCCCCAGGTACTGTAACCCTAGCCCATGATACAAGCAGGTGGATAGTTAAAATCAATCAGTTAAGCTGCTGTGAATTGGGTACCCTATCTAGAGTAAGAAATGGGCTATCTAGGTTTGTGGAGAGGATAGCATACATATATAGGTGAAACCAGATAGTATCTTGTTGGTCTCTGCTGTGGTGTGCTATGATTTGGCTGGTGCTGAGCTCCGCGTACAGAGTTCTCAGTTTTGGTAGGAACAATACTATCATGACAGAATTTTCAGTTCTGGTAGGAAAATCTGATGGGATATGGAGTGCAGAGCGAGAGAAGAGCACTTGTCTGTGACAAGATCCAAACATTATGTTCCTCATATTTCCCATAGTTTGCAGCTGCCTAGTGCCGAGCCTTTACCTCGCTCCTCATCATGTATGTAATGCGATGCAAAACACTTACCGAGTTCATGGTGTCGTGCTCATCTTGGCGTGCGACAGAAACATTTCTGTATCTGCATTGCAGATTTGGACCTCATGTTCGTCGTGGTGGTTTACTTGACTGGAGTTATTATTATGGCTGGCTTTCTCTAAAGTGCAGATATAGTGAGTTTGGTTATAGTGAATTGGGTAATTATCTAGTTTAAAGATTTTGTTGGAAGGGTTCTAGCTTAGCTAGGTTGGTGGCAACAACCAGATAGTATCGTTGCGTTGATGATGATGAGCTTTGTGGTAGGTTGCAAGTCCAATTCTCTCTCTCATCAACCTCTGCAGTATTCCTGTCTTGTTGATGATGATGATGAACTTCTTGTCTTGTTGTACTCCTGCTACTGCTTGCAAGTTCCAGGGTTTGCATCAATATTCCTGCTTGCAGTAGTATGAAGGAGGATTCCAGTAGTGCAATAGTGCAGGAGTATGAAGAATAGTGCAGTGGTGCACTGCTTACAATAGCCCTAAAATCCAGTAGCAAATGCTCTCCTTTAACTGAAACTTTAAGTGAAATTTTAATTTAACTTTAAAATCAACTAAAACTTTAACTGAAACTTTAATTTAAACTTTAACTGAAACTTTAATTAAAGTTAACTTAAGTCTTTTCCTTTAATAAAAATTGTATGGTGGATGTCTTGTTGTAAAATTGTATGCATAGTCAGGCCCTTTCATGTTTTCAAGGAAACACCAGACTTTCCAGTTAGTGCTTTCTCAAACTTCTGCAATTTGCACTTCTTGAACTACTGCTTGGAACTAAACATAATTATACAATGAACTTCTGCAGGCTGATCTGAGTTGGACCATCCTCTGCAGCCAACTTTTCTTTGGCAAGAGGAAGAAAGGAGAATCAAGGTAGTATTTCATGGCTAGAAGATATATTGTTGCACAAAAATTTGTTACAAATTGCATTTATTGGAATATGTACGCTAGTTTCGTGATACAGGAGCTTAGGAACTTATCTTGACTAATTTATTATAGAAAGCTGTCAGAGCTTAGTTCTAGAAATTAGCAATAGCAAAATGTGGTTAAGATTTAAGGCATCCGGACTAAGCTTTGCGGCCTTTATATCTAATTTGTCAACTTGTGATGCTTCTGCTGTACCCCGAGAGGCCCTTGAGTTTGTCGGAATATCGATTAACAAATGTTCCGGCAAATTCGGGTACTCCATATGTCCTATTTTTAGCAAAGCTCATGCTGAAAATTTCCGTGAATTTTAGCATGACTTTGCTAAAAATAGGACATATGGGGTACTTGAGACTAATGCATGGGCCGGGGTATCTTAGTACTTAGTTAAGGTGGGGTACAATTGGCCTTTCAGTATAGCCTGTTATCATGCATGTTTTATGATCTGTTGTAAGGGTACTAATTGGTCTCTTCTGCTGCTTATCAGAGATGGCGGGAAGCAGCCACCGCCGCTCTGCGACCCATATCATCAGTTGGATGCTTCCGAGTTCTTCAGTATCATACTTGGGACTTCAGTATCATCCATGACGCAGGTATATAAAACGAGAGATCTCCCCTTAACCCATCTCATTATGATATCTGTTGTTTGCTACATCACTCATTGTCCCAAACTGCAGAGGCTGCCTGACAGTTTTATGAACATGCTGATGGGTGAAGATCCGCCAAATAATGTAAAGCAGCGACAGGCCGGCAGCGGGTTTCGCAGGTAGTGGGATGTGGAGTTGGTGATCAAGGAGGGCCACATGTACTTGTCTCGTGGGTGGGAGAAGTTCTACCGTGCCAACGAGCTGCGGCTGGGGTACTTCCTTCTCTTCAGGTACGACGACGATGCCACCATGCTCATCGTGAAGGTGTTCAACGCGACTATGTGTCGCATGCGCTACGCTGACGATGATGATGCCGGTACTTTCTGCCTCTTCTTATTCCTCTACATTTGGCTTTGTCTCACATCGATTGTTAATGGTCATTGTTGCATTTGGACAGGTAATGGGAGCAGCAGCAGCGACACTGGCTACAGCCAAAGCAGCAGCGACTATGGCTGTAGCGAAAGCAGTAGCGATTCTGGCTGTAGCGAAAGCAGCATCGATTCTGGCAGCAGCATAGACAACAAGAAGGATGATCCGGACTGGAGTGCTGGAGAAGAGGAGTAGAGTGGGGATGAGGAGCTGCAGGATGACGATGGGCATCAGGCTGAGGATGACCTAGCACTGGTGGTGGCTGACCAAGGGCAAGAGAGGGAGGTGGCTGAGGATGACCTAGCGATGGTCGTGCCCGTCCTGCCTGAAGGTGGCCTCGCGATGGTGGTGGTGCCTGACAATGACCACGTACCGGTGGTGGCGCCGATGATCCCACAGCTGGGCGACATGACCACGACAATTGTCGTAGAAGACTACATCCCACTGCCTCCACTGCCTCCACCGCCTCCCCGCTCTTGGCGCATCAGGCTGAGGAAGGAGAAGAAGAAAAATGAGAACTGAACTATGTCAGGTATGTCAGATCTCCAAAATGATATATATATATATATATATATATATATATACTTAGTTACCTATGTTATCTCTAATATGCTCAGTTTCCTATAGGTTAGCTTCATTTTACCTAAGTTGGCTCTAATATGCTAACTTAGAGCTTATTATATGCTTAGTTTCCTATATGTTAGCTCCAAAATAACTTATGTTAGCACAAAATGATCAAGTTTACATAATAAGCTTATAGTCTTCTTCTTATTCTTCTTCTTTTCCAAAATGACATAGGTTAGCTTCATTTTACCTAAGTTGGCTCTAATATGCTAACTTAGAGCTTATATGCTTAGTTTCCTATAGGTTAGCTCCAAAATAACTTATGTTAGCACAAAATGATCAAGTTTACATAATAAGATTATAGTCTTCTTCTTATTCTTCTTCTTTTCCAAAATGACATAGATTAGCTTCATTTTACCTAAGTTGGCTCCAAAATTCTTCTTATTCTTCTTCTAGTGTTCTTCTTCTAGTATTCTTCTAGTCTTCTTCTTCTTCTTCTTCTTCTAACTTCTTGTTTATCATTTTGCAGATTTAATTTAATTCACGGAAGCTTGCATGGATGGAGTGCTTCTTTTCCATTTGTGTTTTTATTTTGTATCAATGTGAAACTTTTGTGAATTGATGGATAACGGTGTTGGATGAACAATGTGAAACTTTTGTAATATGTAACGATGGAACTATGTGTTGGCTATGTATGTATATATGATGGAACTTCTGTGTTGGCTATGATTGTTATATGGATGCTTGTTGTATATATATGTGTTGGATATCTCATATGTGAAATAGTGACCTGAGATTAAGAAAAAACAAAAAAAATTAAAAAACTTTTTACTAATGGCGCACTACCATGAGGTGCGCCATTAGTATCTTGTTTACTAGTGGCGATTGTGAGCAAAACTAATGGCGCACTGCGTGGTGCGCCATTAGTATACCAGATACTAATGGCGCACTACTGGTGCGCCATTAGTAAAAAATACTAGTGGGCGTGATACTAATGGCGCACCTGTAGTGCGCCATTAGTAGGCAAAACAGGTGCACCATTAGTAGGCCTTTTCCTAGTAGTGAAGGGGTCCTCGGGCGTCCGGCCTGCTATCAATGGGCCGGACTAATGGGCTATGAAGACATGAAGGCCGAAGACTACATCATGTCCGGATTGAAGTCTACTTGGCATGGAGGGCAAGCTTGGCGACCGACTATGAAGATTCCTTCTTATGTAACCGACCCCATGTAACCCTAGATCTCTCCGCTGTCTATATAAACCGGAGAGCATAGTCCGGATAGGACACATTCATTGCCATATATTAACATAGACTAGACTTCTAGGGTTTAGCCATTACGATCTCATGGTAGATCAACTCTTGTAACAATCATATTCATCAAGATCAATCAAGCAGGAAGTAGGGTATTACCTCCATAAAGAGGGCCCGAACCTGTGTAAACATCGTGTCCCACGTCTCCTATTACCATCAATCCTAGACGCATAGTTCGGGATCCCCTACTCGAGATCCGCCGGTTTTGACACCGACATTGGTGCTTTCATTGAGAGTTCCACTGTGCCGTCACCAAAAGGTTTTGATGGGCCCTTCAATCATCGATGATAACACTGTCCAGGGAGAAACCTTTCTCCCCAGACAGATCTTCATGTTCGGCGGCTCCGTACTGCGGGCCAACTCGCTTGGCCATCTGGAGCAGATCGACAGCTACGCCCCTGGCCATCAGTTCAGATTCGGAAGCTTGAACTGCGTCGTAGATATGCGCGGAGACATGATCTCGGATGGATTCAAGACTGTGGCAGTCGCTCGCCCTCCCCCCCGATGAACACGACTTAGATCTGTCATCGGATCACAACCAAGAGATGGATCCTGTTGCTGCAACAGCCACAAAATCAAAGCAGATCGTGCCCTTCGAGGCCATAAGGTCCACGGCGTTGGAGCCGCACACGGACTCGACATCCTGCAATACCTGCGTCAATGGAACTCCGGACTCGTTTTCGGCTACACGTTCCAGATCAGGCGTGCCTGCGGACACCGAACTGGATCGGTTATCGGTTTTCGAATTTTGCGCCGCAGACTTTGGAGGAGGACTCACAGCCGAACTATGTTCCATTCGAATTAGAGGCGGATGACGAGGAATTTTGCTTCCCACCCGCCACCCACTTGATAGCCACCATCGATGACTTAACCGACACGCTTGACTAAGTCTCTTAAGACATCGACGGTATGGACAACGATGCCGATATGGAGCAAGGCCAAGACCCGCCATTCACCGGACGTTGGACGACTACTTCTTCGTCCGATGTGTACATGGTTGATACACCAAAGGGATCTGTCGACAACAATGAAGAGCCAGATGCGAATAAAACCTCTGAGACGCAGTCCAAACGCCGACGCCCCAAGCGTCGTTTTAAGCCTCGCCGCTCAAAAGATAGCAATACTGGCACCGGAGAAAATAGTATCCGGGCGACGGCGAAAACGCACTACTAGGAAAACGGCTATAGATGAAATGGACACTAATGGCGCACCACAAATGTGGTGCGCCATTAGAATATAGCAATGACGCACCACATACAGGTGCGCCATTAGTAATATATTACTAATGGCGCACCTGGTGTGTGGTGCGCCATTAGAAGTTAAAAAAAAATTGTTACTAATGGCGCACCGTGGGATAGTGCGCCATTACTAGTTGACATAGTAATGGCGCACCAAACCCATCGTGCGCCATTAGTAGTTTTGAAAAAAAAAAGAAAAAATAAATAAAAAAATTGATAGTAATGGCGCACCTGTGGACAGTGCGCCATTACTAGTTTTAACAGGTAATGGCGCACTGTCCACTGGTGCGCCATTACTAAGTTTTTTCCAAAAAAATTTCAAAAACAATTTCAATTTTTTTTATTTTTTTTCTTCAAAACTAGTAATGGCGCACCGTGGGTGTGGACCGCCTTTTCAGTTTTAGAAAAAATAAAAGAAAAAGATGGAAATGTCAAAAAAATAAAAGAAAATAAGTTTCCCATGTGATATGTGGTCTAGTTGTTGCGAAAATTTACAAATATGAATTTCGACTTTATTTGCAAAATCTCTCTGGAAATTTGTAAAATGGGCATAACTTTTGCATACGAACTCGGATTAAAAAGTTTTTTATATGAAAAATCATCTACTCAAAAAGTTACATCCGAATTTAACGGGGTGAACCCCGTTAAACATTTTCAAAATCCCCAAAAACCTAACAGAAAAAAAGTTACGGGGCTTTCAAGATCTAGAGGCTAAAAAATTCAAAAATAAATTGCTTTTGAATTTTTTTCGAAAAATGATACGTAATATGACCGGGAAGTTTGAAATATTTTTCAAAATTTCATCATAGTCATGAACATGAACAAAGTCCTAGACAACAACAAGGTATAATGGGATTGATATGTTAGATATATCAACAAGTGCCTGTGAAGTGAGCTGTTGCTAGGGTTGGATAGAACTCTGAAGTTAATCATGCTTGGGCTGGAGTAGTGTGAGGATGGGTGACCTTTCGGGAACTTTGACCACGGAGTGCGATTTAACCTGAGATTAAGCATATTGACCCGAGATTAAGCCATAGTGACATGAGATTAAGAAAAAAATTGAAAAAATTTGAATTTTTTTTTAAAAAAAATCTGAAAAAAAAATTTGAAAAAATTTTGTTACTAATGGCGCACTTCTATTTGGTGCGCCATTAGTATACCAGATACTAATGGTATACTAATGGCGCACCGTGGGCTATACTAATGGCGCACGACAGGTGCGCCATTAGAAAAAAATTCTAATGGCGTGATGCTAGTGGCGCACCGGTAGTGAGTCATTGAAAGGTAGTTACCATCCGCTATCCGAGGAGGAGACAAGCCTCGGCAACGAAGACTTCATCGTGCCTGAGGATCCTCTGGAGCAGGAGCGCTTTAAGCTTCAACTCATAGCCACTGCGAGGAGCCTGAAAAAGAAACAGCAGCAACTTCAAGCTGAACAAGATCTGTTCGTCGACAGGTGGACTGATGTCCTGACAGCCAAAGAATACGGCCTCAGGCGCCCAACAAAGAGCTACCCAAAACGCAAATTGCTACCTCAATTCGATGAGGAAGCACCGGAGCACACATCTCCCTTGCGTAATACGGAACGACCACCACGTGGTTGAGACAGGGCGGCCGACCGGCCACCCCACGGCCGGGATAAAGCCGCAACTCAGGCCGAATAGCAGCCTGCCCACTGCCTCGTAAAAATAGAGACGGAAGAGTTCGGGGTCAAACGTACGACCGTCGGCAGATCCTGGATGATACAGCAGGACATACAAGATCGATCTACGGATCGCGAGGGCGTGCCTCGAGGCACAACGACGGTACCTATTCGGATGTGATAAATTTAACCACACCCGGGCCGAATACTGCAGACGGACTCCGTCAGAGCCACGGCACGACGCGTCCGATATAGAGGCGCCGCACACCCTCTCTGCTTCACAGACGAAGTACTGGATCACGAATTCCCTGAGGGGTTCAAGCCTGTCAACATTGAGTCATACGATGGCACAACCGATCCTGCAGTATGGATCGATTATTTTATTCTTCATATCCACATGGCTCGAGGAGATGACCTCCACGCTATTAAATACCTCCCGCTAAAGCTCAAAGGGCCAGCTCGGCACTGGCTTAACAGCCTGCCTGGAAATTCTATCGGCAGCTAGGAGGACTTGGAGTAAGCCTTCTAGACAACTTCCAGGGAACATATGTCCGGCCACCAGACGCCGATGACTTAAGCCACATAGTTCAACAACCTGGAGAATCAGCCAGAAAATTTTGGACTAGATTATTAAGTTAAAAGAAGCAGATCGTTGACTGTCCGGATGCCGAAGCCCTGGCGGCCTTTAAGCATAGCTTCTGGGATGAATGGCTCACCCGCCACCTCGGCCAAGAAAACCCGAGGTCCATGGCAGCCCTCACGGCACATATGACCCGCTTCTGCACGGGAGAGGATAGTTGGCTGGCTCGCAGTACAAACACAACCAACGAAACATGCCTCTCCGAGGCCAAAAGAAGCACCGGCAAGCTCTGGCGCAACAGACACAAACGCCGAAGCAATGGTGATAACACCGATGACACCATAGTTCATGCCGGATTCAGTGGCTCCAAGACCGGCCAGCGCAAGAAGCCCAATAAAAGGAGCAGCGGAGGACCATCCAGCTTGGACCGCATACTCGATCGTCCTTGCCAGATACATGGCACCCTAGACAAACCGGCCAGCCACACTAACAAAGATTGTTGAGTATTCAAACAAGCTAGCAAGATAAACAGCGGAAACAAGGAAGGGGAGTCACATAGCGAGGACGATGACGAAGAGCCCCGGCAGCCGAACACCGGAGGGTAGAAGAAATTTCCCCCTCAAGTCAAAATGGTGAACATGATATACGCTACGCACATCCCCAAAAGGGAGCGTAAGCGAGCACTTAGGGACGTCTATGCGGTAGAGCCAGTCGCCCTAAAATTCAATCCGTGGTCATCATTCCCGATCACCTTCGGTCATCGCGATCACCCAACCAGTATCCGCCATGGCGGTTCAGCCGCACTAGTCCTCGACCCAATCATTGACGGGTTTCACCTAACACGAGTCTTGATGGATGGTGGTAGCAGCCTCAACCTGCTCTATCAAGACACAGTGTGGAAAATGGGTATTGACCCCTCACGAATAAAACCAACAAAGACTACCTTTAAAGGAGTCATACCAGGCATAGAGGCCCGTTGTACGGGCTCAATCACGCTGGAGGTGGTCTTCGGTTCCCCGGACAATTTCCGAAGCAAAGAATTAATCTTCGATATCGTCCCTTCCGCAGCGGCTATCACGCGCTGCTCGTATGAACCGCGTTTGCTAGATTCAACGCAGTGCCACACTATGCTTCTCTCAAGCTCAAGATGCCCAGTCCACGCGATGTCATTACAGTCAATGGACATACACAACGCTCCCTCCGAATACAGGAGCACACCGCCGCCCTAGCAGCAGAGGCACAGAACGACCTTCTTAAGCAGCACCATAGTATGGCTGTCGAGCCCTCAGACATCATTAAGATGTTCCGGACTCCGCTGCTACAGGACGGCGCGGCTCGTTAAGAGTTCGACTAGCAATTAGGCCTCCGTCCCAATATAAATGAGGTAGTGGCATTCGTACCACGCGTACACAATTACGCACTCGAAACCCCATGGTTACTGACGGAGGCATACCCCATTCGTAATACACAGTACGGGTTGACCGCCCCTAGGATCTGCATGCTTTTACTTTTTCTATGGGTTTTCTTCTCTTTTCGAGGACTACACGGACAACCCGCCAGTAGAACACACCAAGGAGGCATGGAGCTCTGGCTTACAAGGGAATCCTCAGGTGGTCTCTACTAAACTCTGGTCATAATTGCTTTTTATACTCGCATGTAGCTCGCCCTTAGTGGCGGCATGTTAAATAGATTTACTTGCATATCGCGTTACTGGTACAAAGTACGCCACGACATACTAGTTACACCACAATGGTGAATGCACGGTAGCGTAAGCTTCTTACTTCATCTTCCCGTTTCCTCACCTCGGTATTAATTACTCACTGCACACGTACATCATGGTATGCATTACCACGCCATGGGCTTCATTACACCCTGCATCATGGCAATAAAAGTCCGAACACTTTTACAGTATAGTTCGGCACCCCGTACTTATAGCATTATATGCATCGACTCTGAATGATGTCTTTGGTCAATAGTTGGGTTGCCCGGCTCCTGTGCTTACAACCTTACGTTCCGCTACATCAGCTAGGGTAGTATAGGGAGAACTACTGCGATTGTATCCCGGTTATTCCGGATGAGCACCTCAGTAGAGAAAGCCGAAAACTGACTGTCATGATGCGGCGAGAGCTGGTCAGCTGTTCGAGAGGTTCCAAATCGTTGGAGATCTTTTCCGCTTCTTGCGAAGAATCGGTTCTTCCAATTAGGCGTGTATAACGCCCCTAATTCGGCCATCCCAACAATAGGGGCTTGGCCAACTTTATTAATTGTCAAACTCCTATGGCTTAGTGAGGGAAGTAAAGGCCACATAGTCCGATTGCCTTGTTCGTTGTGCTAAACACCTCCTTTAAGGACCAAAATTTGGAGTAAAGAGTGTTTAGATTTAACCCGAACACCCCCGTGCTATCTACGTGGGGGCAAAGCCGACGACTGGTCAACCCTCAGATTTAATACACGACCACATAGGAGAAAAAAAATTTAAATCATAAATATTATTTTACATAATATCATCGTTCCATATTACAGAGCACGGTAATACACATGTTCTCATGGGAATATAACATCCTTCGAACATTGCTCCGCCACAAGGCTTGACCCCTCCACAACACCATCAAAATAATGCTCGGGTCGACGATGCTCCTTGCCCTCCGGCGGTCCCTTGGTCCTCAGCTTATTGGCATCCAGCTTCCCCCAATGCGTCTTGATGCGGTCAAAGGCCATACACGCACCTTCAATGCAGACCGACCGCTTCACGGCTTCGAGCCGTGGACAGGCACTCACAAGTCGCTGCACAAGTCCGAAGTAGCTTCTAGGTATAGGATCGGCAGGCCATAGCCGGGCTATCATGTCGTTCATGGCTAGCTCCGCCAACCTATGCAGCTCGACCAACTGCTTTAGCTGGTCGCTAAAGGGTACCGGATGTTCGGATCCCAGATGTTGGGACCAGAATAGCTTCTCCGTAGACATCCTTTCCTTGGCTCTATAATACTCGGCAGCATCCGATACACTGTGCGGCAGATCCGCAAACGCACCTGGAAAATCCAAATTCAGGATAAGTGCAAGGAACGTTTCTTCTATATACTTGCTATGCATGGTGAAAGACTTACCCGCCGTAATCATCTTGGCCGCCAGAATCTCCTGGAGGGCGCTCTGGGCTTCGGCTCGTGCATCCTGTGCGCTCTGGAGGACCTTCGCCAATTCGGACTCTTGCGCCTTACAATCACGCTCCAGGGACTCAAATCTCTCTATCGCACCCTGGAACTGTTGTTGCGCCTCGCCAACCCGGGCCTCGTGCTTCTCGCGCGAGGCGTGTTCCTTGGCCGCTTTGTCCTCGTCCTCGGCTAGCGCCTTCTTAGGGGCTGCCACCTCGGTCGCGGCCCCTAATAAAGTTTATGACAATTCAGTCCATTCGGAATGTTCATTTTTTAGAAATATACCTACAGGTTATTGCATACCTTGGTTATCCTCCAGCGGCATCTTCACGAGGCCGATCTCTTCCTCGGCCCACTCCAGTTTCTGCTTCAGTCCGGAGACCTCCGCAACATGTGAAGTGGCTGCCTTCAGCGATACCTGCTTATTCACATAGACAACTTATGTTAGACTCCTGCGATATTTCTTCTCGATCCTCTGTTCGGCTTTTTCTCACGAACACCAAACAGAGCATCAGGGGCTACTGTCTATACTGTGATATTTTTTACAATCACTTACCTCAAAGCCTGTTAGAAGGCTAGTGCAGGCTTCGGTCAGTCCGCTTTTGACAAACTGAACCTTCTCTATCACCGTGTCAATAAGGACACGATGTTCACAGAGGCGCCTCGTAGCGCCTCCAACAGATTATCCGGCGCCTCTGGTTGGACAGAGGCCACCGGTGGAACAGGCACGTTCCCTCCTTGAAGGGAATGTCGTTCGCTGGACCCTGAAGCCGTGTAGATCTCCGGAATGGTATCCGATTGAGGTTGAAAGGGAACTCATCCCCCGTCACCAGTTCCCATGGGGACTTTTTTTCCCACATGTCCGGCAGCCGAAAAATCATCCTGGGACGTCACCCCGATGATCTCCGAAATCTCCCCCGGCCTGGGAAAGTCTTTTTGGACACCACCTCCTCATCACCCTTGCGTGAGACGGAATGAGCAGGTGGCGGAGATGTGCTAGGCCTCTCCTTCGAGCCCAGCGAGTCCTCAATCGAGGACTGCAGGGAGCCATCGCGTGCCGGACTTCAGTAACAAGGCTTAAAATATGTCAATACTATAAAACGGGAAGGCCATACGTTTGTGGATTCTGGTACTTATGAAGCGGCCCGAGGCTTGGTCCGGCGAGGTCGTTTTGGACTGCTATCAATATCCCACACGGAGTTATCCGTTTGGGAGCCTTTAACCTTCTTGGGCTCTTTCGCCTCCGGATCCGGGGGAGCCGTCCTTTTCTTCCTCCCCACCACAGGTGGGGAATCGTTTTCTTCTTATTCCTTTTCATCATCGTCATCGGATGAAGAGGAAGTCTCGTCCTCGGACGACATGTCCGGAGTACCTTTTTGGCAAGGGCCTTTCTTGGCCCCTTTGGCTGATTTCTTGGCCGTTTTCTCCGGCACATCATACGGTGCCGGAAACAACATCTTTGTCAGAAGTAGAAATTCTTCCTCCTCAAGAAGCGGAGGCGGACAGGTAATCTGCTTCGCCACCTCGATCCAGGCCTGGTAAAATAGATGTAGGAGCTCGGTATCCATCCTCAAAATATGCTGGTGAAGGTTATACCTCGAAAGCATTAAAAGACTTACCGAATTGGCCTGGCGCTTTGAGCTAAGCCCGCAATTTTCAGTCGTCGGCGGGGGCGTCTCGTCCGCCTTGAAGAGCGCTTTCCAGATGCCTTCGTGCATTGTGCCAAAGAGCCCTCGCAGCGTCTGGTGCTCGGCGGGTTCGTACTCCCACAGATAGCATGTCTGGCGTTGACACGGAAGGATCCGGTGGATGAGCATGACCTGGATCACATTCACAAGCCTGATCTTCTTGGTTATCATGTTCTAGACGCATGTCTGGAGCCCAGTTATCTCGTCCAGGGATCCCCAGTTCAGGCCCTTCTCTTGCAAGGAAGTGAGCCGCATCAGAACTCCGGATCGGAATTCGGGGGCTGCTACCCAATTGGGATCGCGCGGATCGGTGATGTAAAACCACCCCGACTGCCATCCCTTCACCGTCTCCGCGAAGGAGCCTTCAGGCCAGGTGACGTTGGGCATTTTGCCCACCATGTCACCTTCGCACTCTGCTTGTTGACCGGTCACCACCTTTGGTTTCACGTTGAAGGTCTTCAGCCATAGGCTGAAGTGAGGCGAGATGCGGAGAAAGGCCTCACACACAATGATAAATGCTGATATATTGAGTATAAAGTTGGGGGCCAGATCATGGAAGTCCAACGCATAGTAAAACATCAATCCGCAGACAAACGGATGAAGGGGGAATCCCAGCCCACAGACGAAATTTGTGAGGAACACAACCCTCTCATTGGGCTCGGAGGTAGGGACGATTTGCCCGTTCGCAGGGAGTCGGTGAGCAATCTCTTTGGCTAAATAGCTGGCCTCCCGGAGCCCCATGATGTCCTTGTTCTTGACAGAAGAGGCCATCCACTTGCCTCCAGCTCCGGATCCGGACATGGTTGGAGTGCCTTCTCGAACGAGGAAAAACTAAAGCTTGGGCGCTAGAGCTCGAGGACGGAAGGACTGGAGATGAAGAAGGGTGTGGGAAAAGGGAGAGTGTCTTTATCCCCTTATAAATGCCGCGAATGTCAAGCCCCTCCCCACTCGTCCTAAAAAATCACCTATTCCCAAGGGTTGTATAAACGGCACGGTTGAGTTACCCATGCCTGCATTGATGAGAATCCCGCAATATGGGGACACGATCTCTGCTTTGACAAGACGTGCCAATAGCAACCGCGTCTTGAAACGTGGGATGACGGATGGAAAACGGTTCAAAATGATGACCGGACAGACACGATGTCGTGTTGTAAAGAAGCTGTCAACAGATTAGATTCGTGTAAATATTATATTCTCTCTGCGGTTATACCAGGTCTGGATACAATCATCGCATCCGAAGACTATCTTCGAGTTCAAAGAAAAGGGAACCCGCCTTGCAATGCCGCAGACAATCTGCACGCCGGACTCCTCGTCATTGAAGCCTGGTTCAGGAGCTACTGAGGGAGTCCTGGACTAAGGGTTCCTCGGGCGTCCGGCCTGCTATCCATGGGCCGGACCAATGTGCTGTGAAGACATGAAGGCCGAAGACTGCATCATGTCCGGATTGGACTCTACTTGGCGTGGAGGGCAAGCTTGGAGACTGACTATGAAGATTCCTTTTTATGTAACCGACCCCATGTAACCCTAGATCTCTCCGGTGTCTATATAAACCGGAGAGCATAGTCCGGATAGGACACATTCATTACCATATATTCACATAGGCTAGACTTCTAGGGTTTAGCCATTACGATCTCATGGTAGATCAACTCTTGTAACACTCATATTCATCAAGATCAATCAAGCAGGAAGTAGGGTATTACCTCCATAGAGAGGGCCCGAAACTGGTTAAACATCGTGTCCCCCGTCTCCTGTTACCATCAATCCTAGACGCAGAGTTTGGGACCCCCTACCCGTTATCCACCGGTTTTGACACCGACATTTTCTCCGAAGACATTGGCGTTATAGACGACAATGCCGACAAGGAGCAAGCCCAAGACCCGCCAGTCACCGGACGTGGGACGGCCACCCCTTTGTACAACGTGTACATGGTTGATACACCTAAAAAAGTTCGCGACGATGACAAAGGAGATCCAGTTGAGATTAAACCCCTTGAGACACAGTCTAAGTACCAGCGCCCCAAACACTGCTCCAAGTCACATCGCAGCAACGCGGGCACCAGAGAAAATAGTATTCTGGACGACACCGAAATCAATGAAGACCCTGTTGGAGCAAGATCTGAACAGGAGGAACAGGAAAACGGGCAAGCCAGCCCCGATGAATAGGCCCTACCCGACGACAATTTGGAGGACGACAACTACCTCCCGCTCTCCGAAGATGAGGTAAGCCTCGGCGACAAAGACTTCATCGTACCCGAAGATCCCCTCGAGCAGGAGCGCTTCAAGCGCAGGCTAATAGCTACTGCAAGGAGCCTGAAAAAGAAGCAGCACCGGCTTCAAGCTGACCAAGACCTACTCAACGACAGATGGAGCGAAGTCCTGGTCGCCGAAGAATATGGCCTTGGTGGCCTAGCCAAAAGCTACCCAAAGCACAGATTGCTATACCAGTTCGACGATGGGGCGTTGGAGCCCGTACCATCGTCACACAATGCGGCAGGTCACCGACAACTCTGTCCGGATAAAGAGGCAACTCAAGCCGAACACCAGATCGCCCACCTCGCCGTAAAGGCAGGAATAACGCGGATCACGATCACCCAGACGACCTGCAGCAGGACTTGGACAATAGAGTAGGATACGCAAGACCGATCTATGGATCGCGCAAGCATGCCTCGACACGCGACGATGGCTACCTATTCGGACGTATCAAACCTCGCCACGCCCGAACCGAAAACCGCAAAGGGACTCCTTCGGAGTTACGTGGCAGTGTGGCCCAACATAGAGGCGCCGCACACCCGCTTTGCTTCACTGATGAAGTAATGGATCATGAATTCCACGAAGGATTCAAGCCCGTCAATATTGGATCGTACGACGGGACAACCGATCCCGCGGTATGGATAGAAGATTTCATCCTCCACATCCATATGGGTAGCTCGGCACTAAATACCTCCCACTAAAGCTAAAAGGGCCAGCTCGGCACTGGTTAAACAGCCTGCCCGAAAATTACATAGGGAGCTGGGAGGACTTGGAAGAGGCCTTCCTCGATAACTTCCGAGGAACATATGTCCGGCCACCGGATGCCGATGACCTAAGTCACATTGTCCAGCAGCCCAGAGAGTCAGCCAGGAAGCTCTGGACTCGGTTCTTTGTCTAAAAGAACCAAATCGTCGACTGTCCGGACGCGGAAACCCTGGCGGCTTTCAAACACAGTGTCTGGGACGAATGGCTTGCGCGCCACCTTGGCCAAGAAGGACCTAAATCCTTGACAGCCCTCACTTCTCTGATGACCCGCTTTTGCGCGGGAGAAGACAGCTGGCTCGCTCATAGAAGCAATAGTGCCAGCGACCCGGGCACTTCCGAAACCCGAGACGGCAACGGTAAGGCACGACGAAGCAAATACAATAGTCGCAACAATGATGAAAGATCACGCGACACAGCGGTCAACGCCGGATTCAGCAATCCCAAGCCCGGTCAACGAAAGAATCCATTCAAGGCAAATGAAGACGAACCATCCAACCTAGACAGGATATTGGACCGACCCTGCCAGATTCATAGCCACCCTGATAAACCAGCTAATCATACCAACAGAAACTGCTGGGTCTTTAAACAAGCCGGCAAGCTCAACGCCGAACAAAAGGGGAGACGCCCGCTAGGCGATAGGGATGACGGAGAGGTTCACCAACGAAGTACCGGAGGTGAGAAGCAATTTCCTCCCGAGGTTCAACCACTCCCGGAACGGAAATAGCAACCCAGCTTCCGCCGCCCACTCCGTAGACCTACAAAGTATGTACCACGCATACATCATTACGCACTCAAGATACCATGGGCATTGGCGGTAGCACAATACGGACAAGCCTGCAAGCACTCCAGTAACTTTTTATTATTATTATTATTATTTAGTTTCTCTTTATTTCCTCCTTCTCTATCCTTTAAAAATAGGTGGCGAACAGGATAAACATCTAAACTGGTACTATCAGGAGTCCGGATCCGTACACTCACCTAAGGGGCTATTCGCATCAAGGATTCCCCCCATCGAGGACTGGTGGCGCAGACGTGCGATAGGAGGTCCAAAATAATTTGTGTAGACCGCACTCTCTATTTTTGAGCATGTACTATGTCTGTTCCTCCGCCTCCGACCCCGAGCATGTCAAATAGCCGGGAGGATGGCTTTTATATATACCATAAGTAATCATTGGCATATCGCTCAGTTCCCAGTAAACAATATCCAAACTAATCATCCGTGTTGTCTTGCCACTGAGTATGGCTCACATGGTTGTTTCACAGATATACCTTGGCATAAACTGTCAGGGGCTTGGTATGGGAACAAATGAGTTGCCAGCAAAAGCCCGAACAGCTTTACAGCGTACTTCAGCGTCGCAAGTTTGGCCTTATATGCATCAGCTTCGAATCATTGTCTTGGGTCAATAGTTGGGTTGCTCGGCTCCTGTGCTTGCTGCCTTACGTTCCGCTCTATCGGCTAGGGTAGTAAAGGGAGAACTACTGCGATTATGCCCTGGTCTAAATCGGACGAGCACCTCAGTAGAGAAAGCCGAAAACTGACTGTCATGATGCGGCGTGAGCTGGTCAACCACTTTAGCGATTCTCCGTGTCACACGAAGGATATGTTTCAGATCAAATATGTAAGGCACCATACGCCGCAAACACACTAGGGGCTATGTCGTAGTCCCACCATAAAACTCCTATGGCTAAGTGAAAGTGTTAACGCCCTATAGTCTGATTGCCTGGTTCGCTGCATTATCACCTCCTTCATGGACCAAGACGTTGGATAAAGAGTGATTAAATGCTTTCCCGAACACCCCCGTACTTCCTACGAGGGGGCTGAAGCCGACGACTGGAAAACTTTTAGATTATATTAAAACGGTCGCACAGCAGGAATTCAAGCTTTCGAGAAAAACATAAAAATAGATTAACTATAAAATTGTCTTTTACAATTCCCATACATCTCACTCAAACATTATGTCTTTCGAGCACTGGCCCTCTATCAAGAGGGTGGCCTCTAGGACGGCTTCAAAATAATGCTCCGGTTCCATACAGTCCTTGCCTTTGGGTGGACTCTTCGTCGCAACATCGATGGCCTTCATCTTCCCCCAGAACGTCTTGACTCGGGCAAAAGCCATCCGTGCACCCTCAATGCATGTTGACTGCTTCACAGCGTCGATACGCGACACCACGTCATCTAACCTCTGCACCAAACCGAAATAGCTATTCGGAACAGGCTTGGGTGGCCACAACCGGATAATGACATCCTTCATGGTAGCGCCGGATATCCTATGAAGTTCGGGCCATTGAGACAACTGTTCATTGAGCATCTCGCGCTTGGTAATACCGCGCCGCATCGGAATAACTCTTCGGCAAGTCCAACAACTCGTCCGGAGAACTCCACACTTGGTTAAGCTAAGCATAGTTCGGGTCACCGAACTTAGTTTGCAGCAGAAATGGCTTTCCAGCCGCAATCTCCCTAGCATGCCGAACCTCCTCATGGACTGCTCTGGATTCCGATCGCGGTTCCCTCGCCTCTTGTGAGGCCTTGTCCAGTTCATCCGTTAAGGCTTTATTCTCCTTATCCAGAAGTTCACAGCGGCCAGTGGCATTTTCCAGTTCAAGCGCCACCATGGATATCTTCTCCTCGTCCTGGCGCCGTGCAGCTTGTTCCGCTTTCAGCTCGGCCGATGCCTTATCGACAGCCGCATTGCTACGCCGGGATTGCTCCTTTGCCTGGGCCTGCTCCCCTCGAAGACCTTCAACTGCGGCAGCACCATCTGTAGCTACGCATACTACAGCATACATATTTTAGGGTCATGCTTATACATAAAAATATATGTGGATTGCACCAAATACATACCTTGCGACTCGTCAAGACGCATATTGATTAATGCAAGATCATCCCCTGCCTCATCAATCTTCCGCCGCAGCTCGGCAATTTCCATAATCCGGGAAGTAGCCAAGAGGGAAGCAGCCTGTGTTCAAAGTTTATCAGGTTAGTCCTGAAGCGATCCTTTTCGATCCTCCGTCTGCTTCCTCAGGGAAGACAACCCGAGTCTCAAGGGCTACTACCTATACACTGGCGCATCTTCAAAAATGAAACATAGCTCAAAACATTATGTCACAAACCTCAAAGCCCTTCAGTAGGCTCACGAAGGCTTCATTTAATCCGCTTTTCACGGACAAAACTTTCTCAATCACTGTACCCATCAAGGTACGCTGCTCCCCCGAGACAGATGCTTTCAGCAACATGTCCTGCAATACATCCGGAGTCTTCAGGTCTCCGGAAGCTGCTCCAAAAGCACAATCATCTTTTGAAGGAATATGTTCACCCGTCTCCAAAATCATTGTCGGCTATGAACCAGATAGTCCGGGGCCTTTGTTATCATCAGCCCCGGAGTCCCGGATGGTCGGAGGTCCACCTTTGGGTACTGCCTCCTTTTTCCCTGGTCTAAAGGGACCCTCCGCGATGACACTTCAAAGTCATCCGCCTTATTGGGCGAGGAGGTTGGAGGAGGCGTTTCGCTCTCCATCATCTCTGGGAGGAGACTTCCCGAAGAAGAGGATCGCCCAGAAAAACTCTGTTCCAACCTGAAAAAATGTATGAACGCGTTACATATATCTTTGGTAACAACAGTGGAGCGGGATGCTATTAAAATACTCTTGATTCACTTACGGTTTGGCAGAGGGCTTATTCCCTTGTTGGATCTGTTCAACGGCATCGCTTTCCAAACCCAAGCCGCTCGACGGTGGCACCTTGCTCTTCTTGGAAGACCGCCCCTCCCAATCTTCGGAGGCAGCCCTTTTCCTCCAGCTTGCAGAAGGGATACTGGGTCCTTTTCTGCCTCCGTCTTCGGGTGAGGGAAGGTCGATTTCTCCGGACCCAGTGTCCGACTTACCTCCGGAACCAAGGTCATCTTGGGTTTTCTCGCCCTCCCCTGCTGGTGCCTGGTATGGCGCAGAGACCAGCATCCTTGTTAACATAGGAGTAGCTGAGTCTTCGGGAAGGGGAGCCCACTACTAGGAAAAGGGCTATAGATGGGATGGACACTAATGGCGCACTGTACATGTGGTGCGCCATTACTAAATACTAATGGTACCAGGGTCGACCCCCCGCTAGCTCCACCGGCCGCCACTTTGTGAACTTGTCGATTAAAACGTACAAGTACTCAAAGCCCTCGACAGCGCGGGGGAAAGGGCCCAGTATATCGAGCCCCCAGACCGAGAATGGCCAGGAGAGAGCGATTGTTTGAAGGGCTTGAGCTGGTTGATGAAGCTTCTTTGAATGGAACTGACACGCTTCACACTTGGTTACTAGTGCCGTCGCATCCAGGAGGGCGGTGGGAAAGAAGAAACCTTGCCGGAACACCTTGCCGGCAAGGGCCCTCAACCCTATGTGGGAGCTACATATGCCTCAATGTATCTCCGCCAACAGCTCCAGTCCTTCCTCCCGGGGAATGCACTTCAATTTCACACTATTCGGCCTCCTCCTGTATAGGACGTCACCGACGAACTGGTACAGGGCAGACCGATGGGCTACTTTCTCCGCTTCTTCCTGCTCCTCAGGAAGCTCCCCTTTTTGGAGGAATTGGATGGTATGCCGCACCCATGCCGGAGCCTGGGGCTCGACGGCAAGGACCAACGGCATCTCTTCCGCTATGGGAGCGGTTGCCTCTACGGCCAGGGCTTCACGCCCTGCCAGAGCCAGTTGCTCTTGGGTAGGCTCAGTGTGCACGGCAACATCCTTGCCAGCCGTCCTAGGGGGCTCGGCGGGAAGGTACTTGGCGGGACCTGATTTCCTGTTGCCACGCCGGCCCTTCTTCGTCGGGGTGGCGGCGTCTTCGTCGGTAGAGTCGGTTTCTGCACCGGCATCTTCACCGGGGTACTTCCTTCCCTCTTCAGCCTGGGCGCATTTATCGGCCAAAACGTAGAGCTCGGCCACGTCCTTAACCTTGGTCATCGACAGCTCTTCGCGCATCTTGCGATTGCGCACATTCTGGTGGAACGCGCTGATCGCAGCGGCGGGATGAACGTCAGTGATGTTGTATTGCACCCAGCTGAACCTCTGGATATACTTGCGCAGGGTTTCCCCTTCCTTCTGGGGAATGATATGCAGATCACTGGCCTGGCCATGAGCTTGGTGGCCTCCTATGAAGGTGCCAACGAACTCATGGCACAGATCCGGCCAAGGAAGAAATGGAATCCGCCGGCAAGTGCATCAACCAAGACATAACATTGGGCTTCAACGCCAACGGGAAATAATTGGCAAGCACCTTGTCGTCATGACCTCCGGCCGCCTGCATCACGATGGTGTAGATGCCGAGGAACTCGGACGGATGGGTCTTGCCAGTGTACTTCTCGCTGACGTCGGGCTTGAACGTGCGGTCGGACGGCCACTGGAACTGCTGCAGCTCAAGGGTAAAGGCCAGGCAGCCCACCTCGTAAGGTAAGCCGCCGTAGCCCCCCGGTGCTGGGTGGTCCATCGCGGGTCCCGTCCGCTTGTCTGACTGGTGGCGTGTATCACGCCGGCGCTCAATAGTGGTCCGAGCATCTTCGTGAGCTTGTTCTCGAAGAACTTGGCGCTGGTCGCGGTGGGTCCGTGGGTCGGACGATGCTATAGAGATGTTATCACAAGCGTCGTCACGACGGGCAGACGCCCGTGATGGCTCGCGAGGAGGAGGAGAGTGCACCGTGGCCGCAGCTCCCCCTGTCCTCCCAGTGCCAGCATGTGGTGGCTCGGTGGTGCGCCTACCCGAGGGCCCCGCCGGTCACGGATCGTCTTTATTGGCGACAACGACGAGGCTCTGGACGGTGGCCCTCCACTCGTCGAGCTTCTCTGCAGCAGGACGGAAGTCGAGGAGCAGCTACGTGCACGCCAAAGCTTCCGCTTGCGTGGGTGGCAGCGATAGCTGCATGGACCGTGGCGTGCTTCGACTTCTAATCATGTTAGAAGGAGCTCCACCACGACCCCGCGGCTGTGCGCCATTTTCGCCAGCACTTCAGCGGGCATGCTGAACTCCTTCATCCCGCGAACGACGCATAGGGCTCTTCCCACGGCGGTGCCCAGGGCCGCCGGGGTGGTGACGCTGTTCATCATGCACACCATGGGAAGAGAGCGCTGTGGTCGCCGACGTGGGTGTCTTGGAGGTCGCTACGCCGCCCGGAGGTGGCACAACGACACCCCTGGAGGGCCCCGCGCCGCCTGCGGGGGGCCCAGCTGCGTCTTTGGATCTCGCGATGTGCGACCGGTCGTCGGGCGTGCGAACGACGCCTGCTACCTCTTGAGCACTGCGTTGGTTTTCCCTTGAAGAGGAAAGGGTGATGCAGCAAAGTAGCGTAAGTATTTCCCTCAGTTTTTGAGAACCAAGGTATCAATCCAGTAGGAGGCCACGCACGCGTCCCTCGCACCTACACAAACAAATAAATCCTCGCAACCAACACGATAAGGGGTTGTCAATCCCTACACGGTCACTTATGAGAGTGAGATCTGATAGATATGATAAGATAATATTTTTGGTATTTTTTTATGATAAAGATGCTAAGTAAAATAAAAGGCAACAAAAATAACTAAGTGTTCGAAGATCAATATGATGGGAAATAGACCCGGGGGCCATAGGTTTCACTAGTGGCTTCTCTCAAGAGCATAAGTTTTTATGAGAATATCTATGTATGATCATGTATATAGGCATCACGTCCGAGACAAGTAGATCGGCTCCTGCCTGCATCTACTACTATTACTCCACACATCGACCGCTATCCAGCATGCATCTAGAGTATTAAGTTCATAAGAATAGAGTAACGCTTTAAGCAAGATGACATGATGTAGAGGGATAAACTCATGCAATATGATATAAACCCCATCTTGTTATCCTCGATGTCAAAAATACAATACGTGCCTTGCTGCCCCTACTGTCACTGGGAAAGGACACCGCAAGATTGAACCCAAAGCTAAGCACTTGTCCCATTGCAAGAAAGATCAATCTAGTAGGCCAAACCAAACTGATAATTCGAAGAGACTTGCAAAGATAACCAATCATATATAAAAGAATTCAGAGAAGAGTCAAATATTATTTATAGATAATCTTGATCATAAACCCACAATTCATCGATCTCAAAAAACACACCGCAAAATAAGATTACATCGAATAGATCTCCATGAGAAAGGGGGAGAACATTGTATTGAGATCCAAAAAGAGAGAACAAGCCATCTAGCTAATAACTATGGACCCGATGGTCTGAGGTAAACTACTCACACATCAACGGAGAGGCTATGGTGTTGATGTGGAAGCCCTCCGTGATCGACGCCCCCTCCGGCGGAGCTACGGAACAGGCCCCAAGATGGGATCTCACAAGTACAGAAGGTTGCGGCGGTGGAATTAGGTATTTGGCTCCGTATCTGGTAGTTTGGGGGTACGTAGGTATATATAGGAGGAAGGAGTACGTCGGTGGAGCAACAAGGGGCCCACGAGGGTGGAGGACGCGCCCGGGGGGTAGGCGCGCCCCCTACCTCGTGCCCTCCTGGTTGATGTCTTGACGTAGGGTCCAAGTCCTCTGGATCACGTTCGTTCCGAAAATCACGTTCCCGAAGGTTTCATTACGTTTGGACTCCGCTTGATATTCTTTTTCTGAAACTCAAATAGGCAAAAACAGCAATTCTGGCTGGGCCCCCGGTTTAGGTTAGTCCCAAAAATAATATAAAAGTGTATAATAAAGCCCAATAATGTCCAAAAAATAATATATTATAGCATGGAACAATCAAAAATTATAGATACGTTGGAGACGTATCTGAAGGAAATATGCCCTAGAGGCAATAATAAAGTTATTATTTATTTCCTTATATCATGATAAATGTTTATTATTCATGCTAGAATTGTATTAACCGGAAACATGATACATGTGTGAATACATAGACAAACTTAATGTCACTAGTATGCCTCTACTTGAATGGCTCATTAATCGAAGATGGTTATGTTTCCTAACCATAGGCATGAGTTGTCATTTGATTAACGGGATCACATCATTAGGAGAATGATGTGAATGACTTGACCCATTCCGTTAGCTTAGCACTTGAACTTTTAGTATGTTGCTATTGCTCTCTTCATGACTTATACATGTTCTTACAACTATGAGATTATGCAACTCCTGTTTACTGGAGGAACACTTTATGTGCTACCTAATGTCACAACGTAACTGGGTGATTATAAAGGAGCTCTACAGGTGTCTCCAAAAGCCTTGCAAGCAATGTAACTAATGAGTTAGTTACGGAATGATGCATTACATAACGAGTAAAGAGACTTGCCGGTAACGAGATTGAACTAGGTATTGAGATACCGACGATCGAATCTCTGGCAAGTAACATACTGATGACAAAGAGAACAACGTATGTTGTTATACGGTTTGACCGATAAAGATCTTCATAGAATATGTTGGAGCCAATATGAGCATCCAGGTTCCGCTATTGATTATTGACCGGAAACGTTTCAGGGTCATGTCTACATAGTTCTCGAACCCGTAGGGTCCGCACGCTTAAGGTTTCGATGACAGTTATATTATGAGTTTATGAGTTTTGATGTACCAAAGGTTGTTTGGAGTCCCGGATGTGATTGAAACATGACGAGGAGTCTCGAAATGGTCGAGACATGAAGATTGATATATTGGAAACCTATATTTGGATGTCGGAAGTGTTCCGGGTGAAATCGGGATTTTACCGGATTATCGGGAGGTTATCGTAACCCCCCGGGGGCTTAATGGGCCATAGTGGGCCTTAGTGGAAGAGAGCAGAGGCGGCCAGGGCTGGGCCGCGTGCCCCTCCCCCCTAGTCCGAATAGGACAAGGAGAGTGCGGCGCCCCCCCCCCGCTTTCCTTCCTCTCTCTCCCTCCTCTTCTCCCCTTCTCCTAGTCCAACAAGGAAGGAGGGAGTCCTACTCCCGGTGGGAGTAGGACTCCCAATGGCCCGCCCCCTCCTAGGCCGGCCGCCCCCTCTCCCCTTGATCCTTTATATGTGGGGGCAGGGGGGCACCTCTAGACACAACAATTGATCTCTTGATCTCTTAGCCGTGTGCGGTGCCCCCCTCCACCATAGTCCTCCTCGATAATATTGTAGCGGTGCTTAGGCGAAGCCCTGCGACGGTAGAACATCAAGATCGTCACCACGCCGTCATGCTGACGGAACTCTCCCTCGACACTCGGCTGGATCGGAGTACGAGGGACGTCATCGAGCTGAACGTGTGCTAGAACTCGGAGGTGCCGAATTTCGGTGCTTGATCGGTCGGGCCGTGAAGACGTATGACTACATCAACCGCGTTGTTCTAACGCTTCCGCTTTCGGCCTACGAGGGTACGTGGACAACACTCTCCCCTCTCGTTGCTATGCATCACCATGATCTTGCGTGTGCGTAGGAAAATTTTGAAATTACTATGTTCCCCAACAGTGGCATCCGAGCCTGGTTTTATGCGTAGATGTCATATGCACGAGTAGAACACAAGTGAGTTGTGGGCGATATGAGTCATAGTGCTTACCAGCATGTCATACTTTGGTTCGGCGGTATTGTGAGATGAAGCGGCCCGGACCGACATTACGCGTATGCTTACGCGAGACTGGTTTCACCGTTGCGAGAAATCGTTGCTTAAAGTTGACCGGCGGGTGTCTATCTCTCTCACTTTAGTTGAACCGAGTGTGGCTACGCCCGGTCCTTGCGAAGGTTAAAACAACACTAACTTGACGAACTATCGTTGTGGTTTTGATGCGTAGGTAAGAACAGTTCTTGCTCAGCCCGTAGCAGCCACGTAAAATTTGCAACAACAAAGTAGAGGACGTCTAACTTGTTTTTGCAGGGCATGTTGTGATGTGATATGGTCAAGACGTGATGCTATATTTTATTGTATGAGATGATCATGTTTTGTAACCGAGTTATCGGCAACTGGCAGGAGCCATATGGTTGTCGCTTTATTGTATGAAATGCAAGCGCCCTGTAATTGATTTACTTTATCGCTAAGTGGTAGCGATAGTCGTAGAAGCAATAGATGGCGAAACGACAATGATGCTACGATGGAAATCAAGGTGTCGAGCCGGTGACAATGGTGATCACGACGGTGCTTCGGAGCTGGAGATCACAAGCACAAGATGATGATGGCCATATCATATCACTTATATTGATTGCATGTGATGTTTATCCTTTATGCATCTTATTTTGCTTTGATTGACGGTAGCATTTTAAGATGATCCCTCACTAATTATCAAGAAGTGTTCTCCCTGAGTATACACCATTGCGAAAGTTCTTCGTGCTGAGACACCACGGGATGATCGGGTGTGATAGGCTCTACGTTCAAATACAACGGGTGCAAAACAGTTGCACATGCGGAATACTCAGGTTAAACTTGACGAGCCTAGCATATACAGATATGGCCTCGGAACACGGAGACCGAAAGGTCGAACATGAACCATATAGTAGATATGATTAACATAGTGATGTTCACCATTGAAAACTACTCCATCTCACGTGATGATCGGACATGGTTTAGTTGATTTGGATCAAGTGATCACTTAGATGACTAGAGAGATGCCTGTCTAAGTGGGAGTTCTTTAATAATATGATTAATTGAACTTAAATTTATCATGACCTTAGTACCTGATAGTATTTTGCTTATCTATGTTTGTTGTAGATAGATGGCTCGAGCTATTGTTCCATTGAATTTTAATGCGTTCCTTGAGAAAGCTAAGTTGAGAGATGATGGTAGCAATTACACGGACTGGGTCTGTAACTTGAGGATTATCCTCATTGCTGCACAGAAGAATTAAAGCACCGCTGGGTGCCAGGCCTGCTGCATGCAACTGATGACGTTAAGAACGTCTGGCAAAGCAAAGCTGATGGCTACTCGATAGTTCAGTGTGCCATGCTTTACGGCTTAGAACCGGGACTTCAACGAGGTTTTGAAAGTCATGGGGCATATTAGATGTTCCAGGAGTTGAAGTTAATATTCCAAGAAAATGCTCGGATTGAGAGATATGAAGTCTCCAATAAGTTCTATAGCTGCAAGATGGAAGAGAATAGTTCTGTCAGTGAACATATACTCAAAATGTCTGGGGTATAATAACCACTTGATTCAACTGGGAGTTAATCTTCTTGATGATAGTGTCACTGACAGAATTCTTGAATCACTGCCACCAAGCTACAAGAGCTTCGTGATGAACTATAATATGCAAGGGATGGACAAGACTTTTCCTGAGCTCTTCGCAATGCTAAAGGCTACGGAGGTAGAAATCAAGAAGGAGCATCAAGTGTTGATGGTCAATAAGACCACCAGTTTCAGGAAAAATGGTAAATGGAAGAAGAAGGGGAACTTCAAGAAGAATAGCAAGCAAGTTGCTGCTCAAGAGAAGAAAACTAAATCTGGACCTAAGCCTGAGACTGAGTGCTTCTACTGCAAGCAAACTGGTCACTGGAAGCAGAACTGCCCCAAGTATTTGGCGGATAAGAAGGATGGCAAGGTGAACAAAGGTATATGTGATATACATGTTATTGATGTGTACCTTACTAATGCTCGAAGTAGCACCTGGATATTCGATACTGGTTCTGTTGCTAATAATTGCAACTCGAAACATGGACTATGGATTAAGCGAAGATTGGCTAAGGACGAGGTGACGATGCGCGTGGGAATTGGTTCCAAAGTCGATGTTATCGCGTTCGGCACACTACCTCTACATCTACCTTCGGGATTAGTTTTAGACCTGAATAATTGTTATTTGGTGCCAGCGTTGAGCATGAACATTATATCTGGATCTTGTTTTATGGGAGAAGGTTATTCATTTAAATCAGAGAGTAATGGTTGTTCTATTTATATGAGTAATATCTTTTATGGTCATGCACCCTTGAAGAGTGGTCTATTTTTATTAAATCTTGATAGTAGTGATACACATATTCATAATGTTGAAACCAAAAGATGCAGAGTTGATAATGATAGTGCAACTTATTTGTGGCACTTCCGTTTGGGTCATATTGGTGTAAAGCGCAAGAAGAAACTCCATACTGATGGACTTCTGGAATCACTTAATTATGAATCACTTGGTACTTGCGAACCGTGTCTCATGGGCAAGATGACTAAAATGCCGTTCTCCGGAACTATGGAGCGAGCAACTGATTTGTTGGAAATCATACATACTGATGTTGTGGTCCAATGAATATTGAGGCTCACGGCGGGTATCGTTATTTTCTCACCTTCACAGATGATTTGAGCAGATATGGGTATATCTACTTAATGAAACACAAATCTAAAACATTTGAAAAGTTCAAAGAATTTCAGCGTGAAGTGGAAAATCATCATAACAAGGCAATAAAGTTTCTACGATCTGATCGTGGAGGAGAATATTTGAGTTACGAGTTTGGTTTACATTTGAAACAATGCGGAATAGTTTCGCAACTCACGCCACCCGGAACACCACAACAAAATGGTGTATCCGAACGTCGCAATCGTACTTTACTAGATATGGTGCGATCTATGATGTCTCTTACTGATTTACCATTATCGTTTTGGGGTTATGCTTTAGAGACGGCCGCATTCGTGTTAAATAGGGCACCATCAAAATCCATTGAAACGACGCCTTATGAACTATGTGTAACATCCCAAATTTTCCTATTTGGAATGTTTTACAATTATAGCTAAGCATCCTATGCATCCTGTTTGAATTTGATTGCCTTTTGAAGTTTCAGAGCTATTTGAGTTTGAATTTGAATTCCAAACTTTGACATGTGGGAAACAATTCAAAAACTAAGCCTGATAAATACTTGATCAAAAGTATGAGAGGAGCAAACATGACACTCCAAAAATATCAGAGGAAACAATGCCAAAAGATTTGAATTCAAATCTGAATTTTATTTGAATTTGAAAAAAATAGATTTTTATAAAGTTTGGATTTTGACTTTGGAAAAATGTTCAAATGAAAGGGGATATTCCCCTGATCATTTTGGTATATATATACCCTATATAAATTAATTATAGTTTGGGTTTTGTTTTTGTTTTTGTTTTAATTAAAAAAATAAAGAAAAAAAAAACCTGTGGGGCGCCACCAGGCCACCCCGGCCCAGCCAGCGCCGCCTCACCCCACAGCCCCGCGCCAGCCCAGCCGAGCCGGCCCAACTGGCCAGCCCAGAGCCAGCCAGGCCAGCCCAGCTCACCCCTCGCCGCTCCCTCCCTCTCGCTGACCCGTGGACCCCCCCCCCCCTCTTCTTCCCCCTCGCCCACGCCACGCCGCTCGCCGGAGGTCCACCGGATCCCGAAGGATCCGGGATCCCCCGACGCCCGATGCCCTTCCGAGGCAAGCCCGACCCCCTGGCTATAAAAGCCAGAGGCCCCGCACCCCATTCCCCTAGCCTCGCCGGACCCCCTCTCCCTCTCCCTCCCGAGCTCACCGGAGTCCCGAGCTCGCCACCGCCGCCAAAGTCGCCGCCGACGCCACCCTGGTCCACCCCGACCCTCCCCAACACCACCGAACCCTTCCCCGTGCTCGTCGCAAGATCCCCGATGACTTCATGGCTCGCTGACGCCCGGACGCCCGGACTTTTATCGCCGCCGCTGCCGCCGCCGCCGAGTCCGTAAGCCCCAGCATCCCCTCCCTGCTCGATCTTAGATCGACGGCCCCGATTAGAAGCCCCCGAAGGGGTAGGTTTTAGTTATAAAACCGCCGCCCGATCGGTTTAATTTTAGTTTAGGTTTATTTTTATTAGGCCGGTTCGTTAGTTTAAACCTAGGGCCCGTTTAGCCTATCTAACGCATACGAGGGCAGATATAGGCCCATTAGGCTTTTTCTTTTTATTTTGATTTTCTGTTTTAGCGAATAGTTTCAATTTTCAAAATGTATATCTTTTATTCTGTTTAATATTTTGAGTGATTTTTTTTGTTGGATTGCAAATTTTATGTAGTTTCTGAAAATATATATTTAGCTATGTTAATAATAATTAAAAATGCTTTAATATTGTTTTAGTCAGAATAGTAAATCTGCTATAACTTTAGTTAGAAAAATTATTTTTGCATGATTCTTTTTGTCATCACTTTATTTTGACATTGCCAAACCCTAGAAATTAACTTTGGTATTTTAGGATTAATAAACAATTAGTTCTAGACAGAATCCTATTAATCCTAATTAATTAACTACTTCCTGTTTTCCTAATTAATTAATTAGTAAATTAATTTATTTTTAACTTGTGATTAGTTATTCTAGGTTAGTTTGTGTCACTCCATTAGATGAACTTTTATTTATAATTAATAAAAGTTTTAAATTATTTTCTTAATAGAAATTGGAATAGGCCTAAAATGAGTTTTATAATAGCTTTTTAATTAATTCTTTTTGCTCCTAATTGCTTAGTGAATCCTTTTCTGTTAAGTTAACCTAAAACCATGATTAGGTTATTTTAAGGAAATTTTGTTATATAAAAACTATTTTTGTTATTGTTTGGAGTAGGGAAAAACTTTGAGTTGATTTCTTTGAGTTTTCCTTTTTGGATTTGGTTTTGATTGTTTTATTGAGTTATGTTACTTTGTGTGATCCTTTTTGCATTGTGCTTATTGTGCTATTGTTTGTCTCGGTAGAGTTTCCGGAGTGCGAAGCCTGCTACTACGACTCTTTAGCTTACGGGGATCATCAACAAGGCAAGTTTTGATCATGTTATTTCTATACCTATGTTTTTGTGCATTAGTAGTTGTCACCACCCCACCATGCATGCAGTAGTGAAATCTTGAAGTCATTAAACTTGAGTAGTATCATGTGGTAGGATGAACCAACCCCTTGTTACCATGACCCGGGACGTAGTAGTTATTTTGCTATGCTCAGAGACGGATTTGGGATGAGTGAAATTCATAAGCAAGATGTGAGAGTCAATGATGATGATGACCCCATGAACTACAATGATCAAGATGGACTTGGAAAATCACTCTTTGGGTGGAGGGCGGTTGACGGGCACCTGGAGCACCAGTGGTGGCGGGATGCATGGAGAAGCGCCATGACATCCTCGGAAAGCTTCACCCAGCCACAAAGAGAAGGATGGATGCCCCATGACCGAAGCTTACTGTGCAGCCGCAAGCCATTATGGGCTCTGGATGGGTTGACCCTAGTAGTGACGCTGGCTGGACGGTACTACGAGAAGTAGACGAACGGTAGGATTGATGGGTACGGCGGTGGCCGAAGAACTCTTTGGAAGACCCTGTTTCATTCGTCCGCCTTCAAACACCATGAAGTGCGAAGACTTTAAAGGAGGGAATGATTCTTGCGGGGAAAGTGCGCAAACCTCTGCAGAGAGTGATAACCTAATCGATTAGCCGTGTCCCCGGTTACGGACATTTGAGCCTCTGGACCTTGGAAGTATTCGGATATCTCAACACTAAAATTAATGGATTTAATTTGAGGGTTTTTGACTTAATAATAATTTGGGAACGAGATATTGGTTGGCGGAACCATCTCAATAACTACCAGCAATTGTAGTAATTTGCAAGTAAGTCCACTGTAGTAGGATAAAATTTGCTTTTCGCAAAATGATGAAACATAGAGCTCCACAGCCAAAAATGCATATAGAGTTAGTAACTTTATTATTGTTATTCTTCATGACTTGCCAGCTTATTCCAAAAGCTGACCTACATGGCTGCAACGTATTATGTTGCAGAGATATATTCGATCGGGAGTGAGGCTACGCCCGCGCTTAGCGATTGCCCTTTGAGTCGGATGGACTCGCTTATCTTCGACGCTTCTGCAGCACTTTTAGTTTATTTCTCATGAGTTGGCCTTGAGCCGAATTTATTCCCTTGTAATAAAGACTCTATATGAGAATCGTTTAATGATATTCAGGTGTGATTGAACTTTGATTACTTTATCGATGTACTGTGAGTACCAGCATGATCTTGGGATGGTACAGACACAGAGATCTGACCGATTTTGGGTCAGGTCGCTACACTATGGTTTGGCAAGAAACCAAAGTTGTCATTTCTTAAAGTTTGGGGATGCGATGCTTATGTGAAGAAACTTCAACCAGATAAGCTCGAACCCAAATCGGATAAATGTGTCTTCATAGGATACCCAAAAGAGACTATTGGGTACACCTTCTATCACAGATCTGAAGGCAAAATTTTTGTTGCTAAATTCAGATCCTTTCTAGAAAAAGAGTTTCTCTTGAAAGAAGTGAGTGGGAGGAAAGTAGAACTTAATGAGGTAACTGTACCTACTCCCTTATTGGAAAGTAGGTCGTCACAAGAACCGGTTCTGTGACAACTACACCAATTAGTGAGGAAGCTAATGATATTTATCATGAAACTTCAGATCAAGTTACTACCGGACCTCGTAGGTCAACCAGACTAAGATCCGCACTACAGTGGTACGGTAATCCTATTCTAGAAGTCATGTTACTTGACCATGGCAGACCTACGAACTATGAGGAAGCGATGATGAGCCCAGATTCCGCAAAAATGGCTTGAGGCCATGAAATCTGAGATGGGCTCCATGTATGAGAACAAAATATGGACTTTGGTTGACTTGCCCGATGATCGGCAAGCCATCGAGAATAAATGGATCTTCAAGAAGAAGACTGACGCTGATGGTAATGTAACTGTCTACAAAGCTTGACTTGTTGCGAAAGGTTTTCAACAAGTTCAGGGGGTTGACTACGATGAGACTTTCTCACCCGTAGCGATGCTTAAGTCTGTCCGAATCATGTTAGCAATTGCCGCATTTTATGATTATGATATATGGCAAATGGATGTCAAAACTGCATTCCTGAATGGATTTCTGGAAGAAGAGTTGTATATGATGCAACCAGAAGGTTTTGTCGATCCAAAAGGTGCTAACAAAGAGTGCAAGCTCCAGCGATCCATTTATGGACTGGTGCAAGCCTCTCGGAGCTAGAATAAACGTTTTGATAGTGTGATCAAAGCATATGGTTTCATACAGACTTTTGGAGAAGCCTGTATTTACAAGAAAGTGAGTGGGAGCTCTGTAGCATTTCTGATATTATATGTAGATGACATATTGTTGATTGGAAATGATATAGAATTTCTGGATAGCATAAAGGGATACTTGAATAAAAAAATTTCAATGAAATACCTCGGTGAAGGTGCTTATATATTGGGCATCAGGATCTATAGACATAGATCAAGGCGCTTGATTGGACTTCCACAAAGCACATACACTACATAAAAAAGACACATCCGTGACATTTTGGGCCGAACGAATTTTTTTTTCTGTCATACATATGACACTTCTATGACGATAATTGTTACAGAACCCGGTATCATCATAGATGTGGTGGCTCCTACTTCTATGACAAAAAATCATGACAGAAAATGGACTTTTCGTCCTGGGCGGGCCGGAGACGCAGCTGCATGACATTCTTTAGGCCGTCCATGACGGAAAAAACCGTGGTAGAAGCGAGGGGTAGGAAAATTTCAGGGAGTTGCCAGTTACGGTGGGAGGTCGGGGTCGAGCGATGCGCGTTTCTCTCGTACACGTATGCGCGTGTGTGCGAGGCGTTGGCTCTAACTGAACCTGAGCGAGGTGTTGGGCTCTAACTGAACCCGAGTGATTGCACTGCAGGCTACGCATTACTGAACCCGAGCAATCGATCGATGACTGTTAACTGAACCCGATGGAGCGATTCCATCGCTACTGCTGCTAACTGAAGCCGATCGATTGGATGAACAGTGAGAGTTGCTTTGGGGGGGTTGGATGAGCGTGAGCGGTGGCGTTGCCTCGGATGAACAGGACCCGTGGTGTGGAGGGCTGGATGAACAGTAGATGGTGGAGGGGTGGCCGTGGAGGGGTGGTTGAACAGGACCCTGTGGTGTGGAGGGCTGGATGAACAGTAGACGGTGGAGGGGTGCCCGTGGAGGGGTGGTTGAACAGTAGCCGGTGGAGTAGCGCAAGGTGGAGGCTGGATGTACAGGAGCCCGTGGAGGCTGGAGGAGGTCGACGGTAGCCCGTGGAGGCTGGAGAAGGTCGACGATGGATATGAACAGTATCCCGTGGAGTCCCATTTTGCAGTACGCCACACCCCTGCCGATGAACATGACCCCCGTTTCAACCGTAGGAGGTCAGTTTTCTCCGTTTTGCGGTACGCCACACCCCTCCCGATCAACAGGACCCCCGTTTCGACCATAGGAGGTCCGTTTCCTCCGTTTTGCGGTACGCCACACCCCTCCCGATCAACAGGACCCCCGTTTCGACCGTAGGAGGTCCGTTTCCTCCGTTTTGCGGTACGCCACACCCCTCCCGATCAACAGGACCCCGTTCCGAACGTAGGAGGTCCGTTTCCTCCGTTCTGCGGTACGCCAGGCCTCGTTTCCATCGCCTGTTCCGTCCAAGACCTCCCGATGAACAGGACCACGCATTCCGTTCCGACCCAGCCGGTTGGCTCCCACGCGTTTCGTTGCCTCCCGATGAACACGACGCATTCCATTGCCTCCCCATGAACCCGACGTATTCTGTTGCCTCCCCATGAACACGACGACGACGTTGTTTCTCCGTTCCGACCCAGCCATGTAAACGAGCCCTCGCCGTACGTATGCGCGAGTAGTCGTTCGAGACCCCGCCCGTATGTACACATACGTGGCCGTATTTTCTTTATTGCACCCTGGCTGCTGTACATATGTGTACATGCTACGTGCGCGCCTCTACTACGACACGTGCGCGCCTCTACATCCACCAGTATATATGTAAGTACACGTTCGCGACCAGAATGACAACACTACGTACACTTCGACCAGGTGGGTCCGGACTGTCAGGCACTTCCTTGCCTGCGAAGATGTAGCTGGTGGGTCCCAGCAGTCAGGGGGCAAATCGTTTTTTTTTGCCCAAGCGCACTTCCTTGCGTGCGAAGATGTAGCTGGTGGGTCCCATCAGTCAGGGGTCGAATCGTATTTTTTTTGCCAGGACGCACTTCCTTGCATGCGAAGGTGTAGCTGGTGGGTCCCAGCAGTCAGGGGGAAACATTTTTTTCATGAAATACGGTGGCCCGTCCGGTGGGTCCCCGCTGTCAGGTGGAGGAATAATTATTTTGCACGTAATAAGGAGGCACTTCGTTGCTGCGGCCGTGGACCCAGCTGTCAGCCTCTCTGAGGGAGTCCTGGATTAGGGGGTATCCGGACAGCCGGACTGTGTACAACATCCGGACTATTGATGCATGAAGATACAAGACTCAAGACTTCGGCCCGTGACCGGATGGGACTTTCCTTGGCGTGGAAGGCAAGCTTGGCGATCCGGATATTATATTTCCTTCCTTGTAACCGACTCCATGTAAACCCTAGCCCTCTACGGTGTCTATATAAACTGGAGAGGTTGGTCCTTAGAAGGCCGATCACAATTACAATCATACCATCATAGGCTAGCTCTTAGGGTTTAGCCTCTACGATCTCGTGGTAGATCTACTCTTGTACTACCGATATCATCAATATTAATCAAGCAGGAAGTAGGGTTTTACCTCCATCGAGAGGGCCCGAACCTGGGTAAACATCTGTGTCCCTTGTTCCTGTTACCTCAGCCTTGACGCACAGATCGGGACCCCCTACCCGAGATCCACCGGTTTTGACACCAACATTGGTGCTTTCATTGAGAGTTCCACTGTGGCGTCACCCCAAGGCTCGATGGCTTGTCTCATTGTCAAGGACGACATTACCTCGGAGGGGGCTCTGGCTGTAGGCCAGACGCTCCGGCTCGGCGGCTTTATCATGGCCGCCCCATCGGTGGTGGCACCGACGATGACTTCTCGGGTCATCAATCATAACCTTCCCGTCAGTTCGGAACTTGCCGAACAGATGGATCGCATCGCCGCTCTGGGAGTTGCTACAGACAACGACCGGATTGGGCTTAAACCCGACCAAAGGGACATCAGGTCCATGCCGGCCACCCATGTGATAGCGATAGTGGAGGAACCACACGCGGATTGCTCCTCAACTTTGTGGACAAGTTATGATCGGATCACCGAACTCCTTGAGCCAAAGACCTGCTCAAAGGGAAACCTGACCCAAGTCCCGGACATAGAATCGGGCATTGGGCCGAAGAAATTGGGCACTCCGGATTCTGAGCTGTTTAGCTCGGGACCGCCCGCGCCCTTGGTCTTTAGATCGGATCAAAATCCGGACTCTAAACTGGACCTAAACTATCTCTCCCGCATCAGGCAAGAGCCCCAGGAAACCATACATCGCTACTGGGCCAGATTCCTCCTTGCGCTTAACAAGGCCAGGGACTGTCGCGAAGAGAACATGGTCTCACTTTTCTGCAAAAACTGCACGGACGAAGGACTCCTCAATGCTATAAGCCTCCGCGACATAGTACGCTTCGCGGACTTGGCAACCATAGTACGGAAGTATTGTGCGATGGAGAGCGCTTGGAAGACCCAAACAGAATTTCGGGATAATACTGCTCTCACCAAAACCTTTGTCCGAACTAAACGGATGAACTCTCGTAAGTCGTCCGACCCAACCCCAAGAAACAAAAGCCCACCCCAGGATCATGTAAGAATGGCTCAACGGGCCATGTAAGCTCCACAGTACTCCGGATACAACACCTACTCATAGCCTTAAGGCATGTCGGATAGTCCGGCAGGTGGCAAAAAGCGGCGAGGATCTTCTTGTGGGCCATAAAGTGGAACAACATCCTGCCAGCGAACACAATACGGTACTAATAGTCTTCGAGAATTTCGCCTCGAACAATAGGCACAAGCGAGCTCGTCGAAGCTGCGCTAAAATTTACCATGTAGCAAAAATAAACCCTTGGAACGATACTGCTATAACTTTTAATGCCAGTGATCAACCTCGATTCCGAGCTGTCCGGGCACCAGCCGCTCTGGTCCTTAGTCCGATCGTAGATGTCTTTCGGCTCACTAAAGTACTCATGGACGGCGGAAGCGGATTCAATCTGATTTATGAAGAAACACTCAGCAAGATGGAGATTGATAAAAGCCGCATTCAACAAAGCGGCACGACCTTCAGGGGAATTATACCTACTGGGGAGCGCGGCAAAAGGGAAAAATCACACTCGATGTGGTATTCGGCACCCGGAGAATTATAGGTCCGAGGAAATCACATTCCAGGTGGCTCCTTTTAGCAGCGGACAACACACCCTTCTAGGCGGGATGCGTTTACAAGCTTTCAAGTTGTACCCCATTATGGGTACATGAAGCATAAAATGCCCGGACCCAATGGAATCATCACTCTAGCCAGTGATCCGGACGTTGCGCTTCGTGCCGAAAATAAAACCGCAGCTCTAGCCTTGGAAGCATTATCTGAAGCCCTAGCAGCCGAAGAGTTAACAACACTGCGGGCCACTGTGGACAGGGACGACGTGATACTAGACAAACGACCCAAGTCCACCTCATTTAAACCTCCAGACGAGATAGTCAAATTCCAGGTCCATCCAACGGACCACACGAAGACAGCTTCCATCGGGACACAGCTGAGCCCCGCGATTGATGCCGCACTACGAGATTTCTTACGCGAGAACTGGGACATTTTCGCCTGGCACCCATCGGACATGCCGGGCATCCTACGCAGACTGGCCGAACACAGCCTCAATATTCTAAAAGGATATAAACCAGTCAAGCAGACCCTAAGGCGATTCTCGGAGCCCAAATGACATGCAATGGGGGAAGAGTTAGCCAAGCTACTCGAGGCCGGATTCATCAGAGACATCAAACATCCATATTGGATGGCAAATTTGGTGATGGTACCAAAGAAGGACAAATCCTGGCGCCTATGCGTCGACTTTAAAGACCTCAACAAGGCTTGCCCCAAGGATCCCTTTCCCCTCCCTCGCATCGATCAAATCATCGATGCCACAGCTGGACACGACTCGCTGTGTTTTCTCGACGCATACTCTGGATACCATCAAATAAAGATGGCAGAGTCTGACCAAGCTGCAACAGCTTTCATAACGCCATATGGCCCTTTTTGCTTCAACACTATGCCCTTTGGGCTCAAGAATGCCGGCGCAACCTATCAACGCATGATTCAAACATGCCTGGAAAAACAAATCGGCAAAACAGTGGAAGCATATGTGGACGATATGGTCATAAAAACTAGACACGTCGAAACCCTGATAGATGACTTGAGGCTTACATTCGATAACCTCTGGACATACGACATTAAGTTGAATCTGGAAAAATGCGTCTTCGGCGTCCCATCGAGGAAACTGCTAGGCCTCATTGTTTCCAATAGAGGAATTGAAGCGAACCCGGCAAAAATCCAAGCTCTGTCTCAGTTGGCTATACCAACATACCTCAAGCACATCCAGAAGCTAGCCGGATGCGTGGCCGCTTTGAGCCGCTTTATCTCTAGACTAGGAGAAAAGGCATTGCCTCTTTACCGTCTCCTGCGGCGCACAGAACACTTCGTATGGACGGATACAGCCGCGGCCGGACTCGATGAAATGAAGACCTTACTGGCCAGTAATCCAGTCCTAACAGCGCCGAACACCGGCGAGCCTATGCTATTATACCTAGCGGCAACACACCAAGTTGTAAGCGTAGTACTCGTCATTGAACGAGAGGTTGACGGATACAAATTCCCGCTCCAAAAGCCGGTTTATTACGTATCCACAGTCCTCACCCCATGCAAATCCCGATACCCACACTATCAAAAAATAGCATACGCGGTCTTCATGGCATCCCGGAAGCTGCGACACTACTTTAAAGAGTGTTCGATCATAGTAGCCTCCGAAGTACCACTCAATGACATAATGAACAACCGCGACGCTACGGGCCAGATTGCTAAATGTGCCATCGAGCTCCTTCCGTTCGACATAATGAACAAACCACGGCGGGCCATCAAGTCGCAAGTACTGGCCGACTTTGTCGCCGAATGGACGGAAGCCAAACTCCCTAAAGAGCATGGCGTATACTCCAACTGGATCTTGCACTTTGACGGCTCTAAAATGCTGGCCGGATTGGGAGCAGGTGTAGTCCTGACATCCCCCACCGAAGACATGGTCCAGTATGTCCTCCAGATATTACATAGAGATTCCAACAATGCAGCCGAATATGAGGCTCTGTTGCATGGCCTTTGGATGACAGTCTCACAAATAAACGGAGACTTCGATGCCAAGGATCCAAAAATGGGGGCCTACCGTAATGTCGTCCTAAAAATGTCAGCACGGTTCGAGGGGCTCGAGTTCCACCATGTGGCTCGAGAAAATAATCAAGCAGCGGACGTCCTTGCCCGCATCGGTGCCAAACGCGACCCTGTCCCACCAAACATATTCCTGCAAAGGTTGTTCAAGCCATCCGTAGTATGGGAAGGAGAGTCCGGCAATACCAGCTCGGACCCGAACACGCCCCCAGATACCGAACCATCAGACACTATCGGAGGCTCTGCCACCGAAATAACATCCTCGGCCCGCGAAATCATGGCCGTTATTGCCCCGTGGACCGAGCCTTTCTTGGCCTGCCTAAATAGGCAGGAGCTGCCCGAAGCCAAAATGAAGCACGCTGCATAGTCCGGTGCTCTAAGGCTGACAAAGTCCACAAAGGGGAACCCTATAAGAAAAGCGCGACTGGAGTGCTCCAAAGGTGCATCTCCGAAGAGGAGGGGCGGCAACTCTTGGCTGAAATCCATGCTGGACTAGGCGGACACCATGCCGCGGCTCGAGCGCTAGTCAGCAAAGCCTTCTGCAGAGGCTTCTATTGGCCGACGGCCCGAGCAGACGCACAGGACCTTGTCCAACATTGCGTCGGTTGCCAGCTCTTCGCCAATCGGAGTCATATGCCCCCTACCGCTCTCCAAACAATCCCCATAACTTGGCCGTTCGCGGTCTTGGGGCTGGATAAGGTTGAACCTCTTAAAGGGGGAAGCCATAAGAAAAAATACTTATTGGTCATGGTGGACAAGTTCACCAAATGGATAGAAGCCAAGCCAGTTAAAATTGCCGAATCCGGACCAGTAATCGACTTCATATCCGGGGTCGTACACCGATACAGTGTCCCCCATAGCATCATCACTGATAATGGCTCAAGTTTCACAGCCGATGAAGTGAAAACTTTGTGCGGCAAAATGGACATTAAGCTCGACTATGCTTCCGTCTACCACCCCCAAACGAACGGCCAGGTCGAATGGGCAAACGGTCTCATCATGAGCGGCATCAAACCCAGACTAGTGCGGTCTCTAACAGAATCGGATACGCACTGGGTGGAGGAGCTTGACTCCGTACTCTGGAGGCTGCGGACCACACCGAATCACACCACCGGATATACACCATTTTTATGGTGTACGGTGCAGAAGCAGTACTACCCTGCGACATAATACATGATTCACCGAATGTACGCATGTACGAAGATAAGGAAGCCGAGCTAGATCGGCAGGATAACTTGGATGCCCTAGAGGAGGAGCGTGATGTCGCAAAAGCCCGTTCCGCATTCTATCAGTAGCAGGCTCGACGATATCAAAGCAGAGAAGTGCGAGCCAAAACATACAATATTGGCGATCTCGTTCTACGCCTACCGGAGAAAAAGAAGGACAAGCTCAAACCCAAGTGGGAAGGCCCCTTCGTCATCGACAAAGTTCTCAGCGGAGGAGTGTACCGCTTACGTAATGCATTGCACAACAGACTCGAGCCGAACCCATGGAACATGGCCAGACTCCGGAGATTCTACGCCTAACGCCGAACTCAGCGTTCGTCTCCCTACTCCCCTCTTTTACTTATGCTCCACCCCTTTTCCCTTTCTCGACCATTTTTCACACAAAGTATTCAATACAGTGCGGATTGCCGGATCACTCTGGCCGCACTAAGCGTACCTGGGGGCTTCCGATACGGAAGCTAAAAATAATTACTCACATGGCTTTCTGCGAATCACATATGCATTCTTTTTCCATATGTGCCCTTTTTTCACCATTATATGCATCGATATGACTTAAGATGTTGCCAAGCTGGGTTGCCTGGCTCTTGTGTTTATGCCCTACGTTCCCATTAATTCGGCTAGGGCATAAGGGGAGCACCTCTATGATTGTTACTGCCGGTTCAGCCGGATGTGTACCTCAGACTGGGTGAAGCCGAAAGCTAGCTTCCTTAAGAGAATATTCGGTCGGTGAACAAAAGATGTATTTGTTTATTACAATGTAAATCCCCAGAAGTCTTGTATCCCGCGCCATCGTTCGCAGTCTGGGCATGCGCATCGTCGCATGCGTACCCAGGGAAAGCAACCCCTAATGGAACTATTCTCCCTGGAAGATGTTTCTTACTATCCATGTAATATAACATAACTAGTTGGGTACTTGTCTGTTCAAGCACTTATGACCCCTACGCCTTGTTTCCACGCATACCCCGATTTTGTTTAACTGAGTGGGTATTCGGACACACCCCGGACAATAGGATCCGGGGGCTGAAGCGAAAAGGTCCTCCATGGCAAATGATTTTAATCTGGTTAGGGGCTAATCATGCCCATTAAATTACACAGTCACTTGGACTGACTATATTCCTCCTCTATACCGTCCAACAGGCTATCTAGCTTACAATCCTATTGAGAATGCTTAGAGGCTAAAGCTACCTGGTCATACACCAGACTCACGGGAATTTCTTGCCCATCGGGCCCCGCCGGTCCTGAGGGAGTCCTGGATTAGGGGGTATCCGGACAGCCGGACTGTGTACAACATCCGGACTATTGAAGCGTGAAGATACAAGACTCAAGACTTCTGCCCGTGTCCGGATGGGACTTTCCTTGGCGTGGAAGGCAAGCTTGGTGATCTGGATATTATATTTCCTTCCTTGTAACCGACTCCATGTAAACCCTAGCCCTCTCCGGTGTCTATATAAACCGGAGAGGTTGGTCCTTAGAAGGCCGATCACAATTACAATCACTAGTCGTCAACCCGTGCAGCTGCACGGGCTAGCAATTTTTGGGAAAACATGGATTTAAAAAAAATTAATGAGTTGGAATTTATGAAATATTTATTTAAATAACTCAGCAACATTATCAAAATCCTCAGTGAATATTTATCACTACCAAGAGCATTGTTTTGAAAAGCTATAGCTCATTGTTTAAGACCTTAAGTTTAAAAGTATAGGCCATTTGATTGTTGAATCTAAATAATTCAGCAACATTATAAAAATCTTCAATGAATTAAAAGTAAGAATATCTATATCAATACGCTAAACAACTCAAAGGGATTTAGTAAGATATTATTGTTTTCGTCTAATATTTATTTTGTTATATATTTGTTAGGAAAATGACATTAGAAAAAAAGTATGACTATCCATTTGCTTCACTTCTTGAGAGAATAATTATTTTACCATAAGCGAATAAATGCTAAATATGCATGAAGTTGCTTTCATATAATACTGAGTCTATATAATCAGTTACAGGATAAGAGGAAAAACTTTTTAATGTTAAGAATGAGGAAGGAATGAATCCATGCCTAAATGTGACACTATCCATATCACCTTCTTTTTCATGCTCCTGTTATGTTAGAGAAATGAAAAAAACCCACAACAAACATTAACTAACGATTGTGCGAAAAATCATATATGCATCCAAGAATTTTAAGAACAGAATAAAATATGATACTAAAAATTCTAGGAGCACCACCATTTGCTGTGTCTAAGAATTTTTTTTGACAACCATAAAGATATTACGAAGACAATTAACATACAAATTTGATACAGCTTTCATTCAAAATATCAGATAAGGAAGTAGTGAGGTGCAGGTTATACAGGTTAGAAGGATACATACATATTGTTCAGAGCGTCAATGGTGTAATCTCTTATATAGATAGTAGATACAATCATGTTCCAAGTCCCAGCACGTGTGTGTGCATAGCACAAACAAATCAGCAATGTAACTACATCATTGATCATTTCGGTAAGTCGCAGGCATCCTAAACTTTTTTCTGATCTTTTCCATGTCCATTCCCACAACTGTACATAGAATAATACTGGGTCATCAATTAAATCATTAGATCAAAATGAAAGGGAAAAACATCAAACATATAAAAATATGATATTTGAGTAACTACTACCTGGAAATATCATTACGAGCAAATCGTTGTCCATGAATGCTCCATTATTAATTTTGTATAACAGTCTTGATAGAAAATCCTTTGCCAACAGAATGGTTGAGTGCAAGCCTGAAAATGATAAAATCATGGATGGTACTTCCATAACATAAATCACCATATTGTTGCAGAATTTTTCAGTCTGCACTTCCATCCATGATTAATTCCATCAAATATATGTCAACTTAACTAAATGCAAACATGAAATGGGAGATTAGAATATTCATGCACAGTAATATAAAATATGTAAGATGGTAACTAAGGAGGTACATTAGCAAAAGCAGAGTGACAATGATTTTAGTTTCACGCCGAAATAACAATGAATAGATGACTATCAGGATGTGAGTAGTACGAAAAAAATGAGCATAGGAAAAGCAAAGATGATGCCACTTCTGCTAATGTGCATCATTGGCCGCCGAATGCAAGGTAATACTATTGTTAGAGATGCCTCGTGTCACTGATCGCTGAACCCTATCCTGGACATAATGCTTAACATTGTACGGATAGGAAGAGGGCGACAGAACAGCCGGGAGGAGTCTGTTGTCTCCACGACCATCGTATCTGCTTGAAACCGATTTGGGCCGAGTTACAAATGATATACAGTAGAAGGTAAAAACATAACATAGAGATGTGAGTCACACTCAAAATCACACATATAAACATATCGAATTCAGTCTAGGTAATAAGTGGGAGGTACCTTAGCATTAAGAAAGTACTCGTAAAAATTGTAGATTTGCAGGAAGAACATAGTAGTCACCGTTGTTAAAGAAGAAGGAGCTGTAATTATTCATACTAAGTATATTATTTTTAAGATACCAATTTGCATTACTACCTATAAATAGCAATCCCAGGTTTCTTCAGATGAATGAATGTCCCACCACATATATAGTTAAAAAGAACCGAAATCTCCTTAAAAGTTGACTAACACAGAAGACATACACAACAAAAATAACTCATTGCACAGGAACAGAGAAGTATTCGAATGGCGATGAGCTCAAATATAAATCTACAAATTTTACTGTATGAGGATTTATATTTTCCTTATCTAGTTTCCATGGGAAGGTAACATGCACAATTTAGCACATAGTGGTAACTACAAAATTAGTGATCTGAATTAACTTAGAACTGAAGACACATGTTGCACTTTGAATCAGTTCAGGCATTTAAATGCCCTAGTGAAGTGTGGAAGATCTGATGCACAATATTACTATCTTTTAGAAAATAGCAGTACAGGCCATGGGTATAGATATACATAGCCATGATGCATGCATGAAGTACATGATCCCAGTTTCATCCATATACTTATCTACACGTACTCCCTCCATTCCCTTATACAAGGCCACTATGAAAAATACATTTTGCATCTATACAAGGCCACTAACAGTAACCGAGGCAAAATTTAATGTTGTTTTCTCGTACTAGCAACTTAATTAATACTTGCATGCATGTAGTCATAATGACATCGTGCTACTTCCTTCTCATTTCTTCCTTCCATGCATGCGGATGTATTAATAATCTCGGTTAACGAGAAGAAAACGTGGCTTACAAAGCAGTCATTAAATTTTACCTTGGTACCTGTAATTTGAGTTTGTGGCCTTGTATAAGGGAATGGAGGGAGTATTGAAAAGGAGGGAGTACGTGTTGTGAGTATCAAATTGTTAACGACATGAATAGAGATGGATGATGGGCTGCTGTTGCTATGTTTCTCCGGCAATAAAGCATCAGTCTTAGCAGCAGCCACGGAGGAAGTAGTACGTACTGTTTGACTCCTGTAACCCGATGTGCTTGCCGACATCTTCTACATCTAGCTCCTGCAGCAGATACGTTGCCATCTCACTATCCGCTGGGATAAGATGGAGAAGATCACTCGGATCTCTAAGAACGTCCACCCATACCCCCAGTCGGCACCTCCTTGCCTGGTTGTAGCCTTGTATGGTCCGAACTTGTTGGCTTGTCGCCTACCGGCGTGCGAGTACACCATGGTGTACACCTCGCCGTATCGCTGGCATATACACTTGGCACAGGGTGCACAACAACTCATGCTATCCTCCTCCAGCGTGTGGTTTTAGTCCCATAGGTCCTAAGATAGGTACTCCGCCACGTCGCATGTCGAATCGCACCCATCCACATAATGGTGGCAGACCGTCGTCCACAGCACTACAGCACCACGAGGACGCAAGTTGGCTAGATTGTTTCGAACACCATGTTGCTTCCGCATAGTTCCTCCAGCGAGAAGGCTGGTTTGGTAGACCCTGAACACATAGGTGCATAATCTACCCGACTAAACGTCCACTCGATTGACATTTGCAGATTAATTTTACTAATAATCCCGTTAGATCATGGAGAAAAAGAGGACCTAGAACCAATCTGATATAAAAAAGGAGGACAACATCACGACATGGAGAGAAAGAGAGAGAGAGAGATGACAGATTGATTATGATACTGCCTCAAAATCCCTCCTCGTGGTACACCCTCGCACGCAATCCCGACTCATCTCCAGCAATCTGGAGATCATCCTCCTGCTTTTCACCATCTCCACAATTCTCTCCCGAATAAGCTTCGATATGATGTACACCTTGGTTCCTTGGCTTGGGCACTGCTGATAGTCTACTTTTGACTCCAGCGGGCGCCAACTTCTCCCACGCCGTCATGTTATCTTTGTCATCCTAGTCAGCGTGCATCGATAGGAGAGCCCATGCCATGCATCAAAACCGCTTCATGTGCACTTTTGGCTAGTGGCGCATGCTCGATCGAACGAACGGCAACCGGCGGCGCGCGTGCGTGGTTGCTCGTGGGGAAGTCGCTGAGGGAGTTATGTTTTTAGATACCGAGGAGTTGTTTGTGGGGATATAATTGGGAGAAAATTACGGGATTCTTTTTGTGGATAGTTACGTGATGTCCCACGTATGAAGAGGGTCTGATTCTCCATCGCTTTTTCACTTTCCTTTTGATTTTTTTATAGAGATTATAGATGGTATACGTGTAGGTCTCTCACCACGCATCACGGTTAATTGTTTGATCTTTACCGTAGGTTTAAGAAGAGGCTCCAATTTTCCAGCGTTTTTTTTTCTTTCCTTTTGGTATATATCATGTAGTTTTGGCCTAAAAACCAAGGGAAGAACAAAAGATTGGGTAGCAAGAAGTGACAATCTACTTTATTCATTCAGAATGGCATTCTGGTACCCATAGAACAAACAACTAATAAAGTATTTCTATAACGTGTAAGTATGTTATAAAACTAAAGTTCGATACTCTTGTAAGGAAAATAATCCAACACACTAACTTGATGTGATGGTCCAAGATGAGTAAGATGTCTACTTGCTCTAATATAGTTTAAAATGTGCAACAACCTTGCGGCAAGGACGTTTCCATAAGGTAGGCTAAACTTTGGCAGGAACAAATGTGCATGTAGCTGCTATTTCTTAATATGCACTTTTATCTCCTATTGTTGGAAAAAAATAGATGAACATCGTAATCTATCTCTCTTGTCTAGATCTTTCTTTTCTACATATAAAAGATACATCAGGATTTGGATCATCACCAAGGGCAAGCAAACCTTAATTAATAGTATACAGTACAATGGGAGAAAAATGGAGAACCTCAAGGTTTGGTCTAAGAATGACTTCATAAAAGGATGGCTGCGATTTTAAGGTATGCACATTGTTATAATGAAATCATGATAACTATGTACGTAATATCAGACTTGCTGTAGCTTCATATTTCTTTTGTCATAGTGGATATGTGCACTACTGCACAATTATAGGATCCTATCTAACATACAAAATTTTCAAAACACGGAACTTCTGCCTTGCTTTTCATCAGTAAAAAATAAAAGGTGAAAAGGATGTAAGAAATTGTCATGATAATTGTAGTCATTAAAACTGTGAGTTTCCAAAATAAACTTCTAAACCGAGATGCAATCTGTATTGACCAATAATATTCAGATAGAAATTGTAGACTTGTGGGTATCATATTATCAGGATTATTAGAAAAATGCACCGGTGCTTACTTTGGTTTGCCGAGAAGTATATGAATGATTAGTAAGTTTGGCTTAACTTGCAAATGGTACAATCAAATAATAGGATAAACATATTCTGATTCCTAAATTCAAAAATTGAAATATGGCTGTATATACATACAATTAATGCATCTGATCAACATAAATGCTTTCTTGGTATGATGAACCCGTCTGATTTTCTTAAGTTGGTAATATAGATTTTGAGGATGATACCAAGGGACTACCTAAAACTACAAAACAAATGATAATACAAAAGTATGTATCATATTTATTTCATAACCTGCACGCAAAGACTACAGTCAGTGTGTTTCACATAAAAGTGCATGGCACGGGAGATAGGAAGCAAGTAGCATGGAAACCAGCCGTTTGTTATCAAATGGGAGAATCCGCTCGATAGAGAGTAGTAGCCTAAAATAAATTGCAAGATTAAATAACAGCTAATAAGGAGTCAAGGCTGGAGCTGGACAACCGCCAGCCAACTAATAAGAAATTATGAATTAGTCTAGATAGATGTCAGAAAAAATTATCCATTAGTCTAATTCTACAATCTGCTCCACCATGGACTTCATTTTCTATGGCAACATATAGATTTACCTATAGATAGCGTGAAGATTACAGAATTATAAAGAACATATAGATTTACCTATAGATAGAAGGTTGACTTGTGAGAGGAATTAGGAAGAAAAAACTGCCTTCCGTAGACCATAAAATATGTTTTTCATCTCTCGTATTTTGTTGCTATATGTGAAGCTATTTTCAGAATAGTTAATGTATCAGGTATAGTAAAATTGATAAATCCCTCTTTACCATTCAGTATTCCATGGAATCCAGATTTGCTGATGTGTATAATGAGCATATATATAACAGATTTATCATCCAGTATGTGAACCAATGGATGCACGATGGGAGATGGCTTTACAGTATGAAAATTACATCCATGCATGAGCAATATGGAAATCTTGTGATGATCCAACAGTTCTATGTAACAGGCGAGATTATACTTCATAGGCCATAGTAGCAGGAAAAATATGTGCTTGCCCTGAAGATAAATGTTGCCCATCTATAGATCCATTGAGTGATGTGGTAGACAGACGACAGCTCTAGGAGGATCTTCCTATGTGCAGCACCAGCTTCAACCTTCAAGGATAGCATCTACGGTACAGTATTTAACAAAAAGAACTTCAAACAAAATATATACATAATTAGTCCATCCTAATTAACTTACATGCAATGCACTTGCCACAAATTCATCTTATAAAATAAAATTGCGGATCAAGCATCAACCATCTTGACAGGTATTATAGATACATGATATGTGTAAAGTTTATCTAGAGCTGGAGATTCAAGGATCTTGAGTTACTTACCTGCTAGCGACAAAACAACTGAATGGTGTCGACCAGGTAAAAAGCTCGCCACCAATCCTCCCTAATTCTTTTGCTAGGCAGCACGCTTCACGGCCACGACCATCCAATCTGCTTCTAACAGTTGTGGTAAATCTCCTCCGCTGCATCATGTCCATCAACCATCATGGTCAAAATCACCTGTTGTCTTGAAAATAGATGTTGGATAATTGTGCGCCAAAACTTGAAAGCTCAATGACAGTAGAGGATCATTGGATCATACACAACAACGATAAAGGATGGATCGGATTATACCTAGCAGCGATAAAGGATGGATCGGATTGTACATAGCTGTAGAAGAGCATAGATTTGATCACACCTATTATTTTAGATCAATTTCAGCATAGCACCGACGTCCCAAAGAAAAGATATGGTGGGGGGGATTAGGGAGAAGCGGCGGTTGGGGATGCTCGATGATGATGCGGTTGGGAGGGCGGCGAACTGGAGGAGGACGGCCAGCCCACAGGATTGACGGGATGTGAGGTCTATTTTTCTTCTTTCTATGGCAGCGCACAGATGAGGTTTTCCTTTTGAAAACCATGCAAAGAGTCCACCAAAGCGTACTACTAAAGCAGAGGCGTACGTGGGAGAACAGGTCAGATGTCTTTTTTGCATGCGTGATGTTATTCATCCTACGGCTACAGATACATGTTAAAAGGATCGAACGGTTAATTATCTATTAATTATTAGGATTAACGCGGAGCCTCGTTTGGTGCCTCCAATTAGTAAATATAAGATAAGATACCATCATTGGCTAGCTCCTAGGGTTTAGCCTCTGCGATCTCGTGGTAGATCTACTCTTGTACTACCCATATCATCAATATTAATCAAGCAGGAAGAAGGGTTTTACCTCCATCGAGAGGGCCCGAACCTGGGTAAACATCTGTGTCCCTTGTTTCCTGTTACCATCAGCCTTGACGCACAGATCGGGACCCCCTACCCGAGATCCGCCAGTTTTGACACCGACATTGGTGCTTTCATTGAGAGTTCCTCTGTGTCGTCGTCGCCAGGCTCGATGGCTCCTTCAATCATCATCAACGACGCGAGACTTTCCTCCCCGGACAGATCTTCGTGTCCGGTGGCTTCGCACTGCGGGCCAATTCGCTTGGCCATTTGGAGCAGATCGACAGCTACGCCCCTGGCCACCAGGTCAGGTTCGGAAACCTGAACTACATGGCGGACATCCGCGGAGACTTGATCTTCGATGGATTTGGGCCTATGCCAGGAGCACCGGACAGTCACGACGTGCATGGCTTAGACCTGCCATCGGACGAAGCTCGGGGCGTCATCCCTGTACTATCCTCGGACCTAGATCCGGAGCAGGTTGCGTTGCCTAAGGACGGAGGGATGGACCCCCCCCCCAGGTTGCACACTCATCGGCGGTGGAGCCGAACACGGGCCTTACCTCTGCGGTGGCCTGTGACTCCGAACCCCCGGATTCGTATCCGGACGTTGGTTCCAGTCCGCACGCTCCCGAGCCCGTCGGGCTAGGATGGGCTCCGGTAATGGAGTTCACCGCTGCGGATATCTTCCAGCACTCGCCCTTTGGCGACATGTTGGACTCATTAAAGTCTCTCTCTTTGTCAGGAGGCTCTTCGCCGAACTATGTCCGGCTTGAGTGGGAGGCAGACGACAAAGGAATTTGTTGCCCACCCACCACCCACTTCATTGCCACGGTCGATGACTTAACCGAAGTACTGAACTTCAAATTCGAAGACATCGACGGTATGGACGAAGATGCAGGAGAAGAACATGAACCACCGCACACTGGGCGGTGGACAGCCACCTCTTCTTATATATATATATATATATATATATATATATGGTGGACACTCCGAAGGAAACAAATGGCGATGAGGCAACGGAGGATAAAACCTCAGGGAAAAAACCAAAGAATGGGCGTCGTCGGTGCCACTCCAAGCCCCGCCACACTAATACCGGCCCAGGCGATGAGAACAATCCGAATGGCGCCGAAGAAGAATACAACCCTGAACAGCCCGCCTTCGAGCAGGCCGAACAGGAGGATGAGCAGGTCAGCCCAGAAAAACAGGTGACGGACGAATACCCGGAGGAGGACAGCTACATGCCCCCCTCCGAAGGCGAGATTAGCCTCGGCGGCGCGAGTTGGCGTGCTGAGAATCCGTGAGCAGGAGCGCGCTAGCGTCGACTTATAGCCACTGCGAGGAGCCTGAAAAAGAAGCAGCAGCAACTCCAAGCTGATCAAGATCTGCTCACAGATAGATGGACGGAAGTCCTGGCAGCCGAGGAATACGGACTCGAGCACCACACAGCTGACTGGCCACCTCGTGGCCGGGATAAAACGGTATACCAATCCGCATACCAGCCAACACCCCCACACCAACATACTACGGCCCGGGGCAACAAATCAGGACAGCCAAGATCGATCTACGGATCGCAGGGGCGCGCCTCGGTACGCGACAAGGACCGTCACGCCAAACACCTTCAACAAGTCCGGCCGGGCCGAATATAGCCACCCAGAGCAATTACACCTGTGTAGCCACATAGCCCGGCACAGAGGCGCCGCGCACCCCCTCTGCTTCACTGACGAAGCAATGGATCATGAATTCGCAGAAGGGTTCAAACCCGTAAACATCGAATCATACGATGGCACAACAGATCCCGCAGTACGGATCGAAGAATTTCTTCTCCACATTCACATGGCCCGCGGAGACGATCTATACGCCATCAAGTATCTTCCCCTTAAACTCAAAGGACCAGCCCGGCACTGCCTAAACAGCCTGCCAGCAAATTCCATTGGCAGTTCGGAAAACCTGGAAGACGCATTCCTCGACAACTTCCTGGGCACATATGTGCGACCACCTGACGCCGATGACTTGAGGCAGATCACTCAATAGCCGGAGAGTCAGCCAGGAAATTCTGGACTCAGTTCCTAACTAAAAAGAACCAAATAGTTGACTGTCTGGACACCGAAGCCCTAGCGGCTTTCAAGCATAATATCCGTGACGAGTGGCTCGCCCGACACCTCGGCCAGGAAAAACCCAAGTCCATGGCAGCTCTCACAATACTAATGACCCGCTTTTGCGCGGGCGAGGACAGTTGGTTGGCTCGGAGCAGCACTACGCCACAGTCTGGCAATTCGGATGGCCGCGACAATAACGGCAAGCCACGGCATAACAGACATAAACGACGGAACAACGGCGACAGCACTGCAGTCAATGCCGGATTTAGTGGATCCAAGTGAAGGAAATATGCCCTAGAGGCAATAATAAAGTTATTATTTATTTCCTTATACCATGATAAATGTTTATTATTCATGCTAGAATTGTATTAACCGGAAACATAATACATGTGTGAATACATAGACAAACAGATAGTCACTAGTATGCCTCTACAAGACTAGCTCATTAATCGAAGATGGTTATGTTTCCTAACCATAGACATGTGTTGTCATTTGATTAATGGGATCACATCATTAGGAGAATGATGTGATTGACATGACCCATTCCGTTAGCTTAGCACTTGATCGTTTAGTATGTTGCTAATGCTTTCTTCATGACCCATACATGTTCCTGTAACTATGAGATTATGCAACTCCGTTTACGGAGGAACACTTTGGTACTACCAAACGTCCACAACGAATGGGTGATTATAAAGGAGTACTACAGGTGTCTCCAAAGGTACTTGTTGGGTTGGCGTATTTGAGATTAGGTTTTGTCACTCCGATTGTCGGAGAGGTATCTCTAGGCCTTCTCGGTGATACACATCACTTAAGCCTTGCAAGCATTACAACTAATGAGTTAGTTGTGAGATGATGTATTACGGAACGAGTAAAGAGACTTACGTAGCGAGATTGAACTAGGTATTGGATACCGACGATCGAATCTCGGGTAAGTAACATACCGATGACAAAGGAACAACGTATGTCGTTATGCGGTTTGACCGATAAAGATCTTCGTAGAATATGTAGGAACCAATATGGGCATCCAGGTTCCGCTATTGGTTATTGACCGAGAATAGTTCTAGGTCATGTCTACATAGTTCTCGAACCCGTAGGGTCCGCACGCTTAACGTTTTGATGACAGTTCATTATGAGTTTATAAGTATTGATGCACCGAAGGTTGTTCGGAGTCCCGGATGTGATCACGGACATGACGAGGAGTCTCGAAATGGTCGAGACATAAAGATTGATATATTGGAAGCCTACATTTGGACATCGGAAGTGTTCCGAGTGAAATCGGGAATTTACCGGAGTACCGGGAAGTTACCGGAACCCCCCGGGAACTACATGGGCCATAGTGGGCCTTGGTGGAAAGGAGAAAGGGCCAGCCCTAGGTGGCCGCGCCCCCCCTCCCCTAGTCCTATTAGGACTAGGAAAGGTGGGCCGGCCCCCCTCTCTCTCTTTCCCCCTCCGGGGAATCCTAATCCAACTAGGATTGGGGGAATCCTACTCCCGGAGGAAGTAGGATTCCTGGCGCCGCCCCTCTTGGCCGGCCAGCCCCTCCCCTTGGCTCCTTTATATCTGGGGCAGGGGCACCCTAGAACACACAAGTTGATCTACGGATCGTTCCTTAGCCGTGTCGGTGCCCCTTCCACCATATTCCACTTGGTCATATCGTCAGAGAGCTTAGGCGAAGCCTGCGCCGGAGAAGTCATATCGTCGTGGAGCTTAGGCGAAGCCCTGCGTCGGTGGAGCATCAACATCGTCACCACACCGTCGTCTTGACGAAACTCATCCCGACACTTTGCTGGATCGAGTCCGGGATCGTCATCGAGCTGAGCGTGTGCAGAACTTCGGAGGTGCCGACGTTCGGTGCTTGGATCGGTCGGATCGTGAAGACGTCGACTACATCAACCGCGTTGTTATAACGATTCCGCTTTCGGTCTCACGAGTGCGTGGGCGGACACTCTCCCTCTTGTTGCTATGCCATCACCATGGTCTTGCGTGTTCGTAGGAAATTTTTGAAATTACTCGTTCCCCATGATGGCATCCGAGCCTGGTTTTATGCGTTGATGTCATATGAGCGAGTAGAACACAAGTGAGTTGTGGGCGATATAAGTCATACTGCTTACCAGCATGTCATACTTTGGTTCAGTGGTATTGTGAGATGAAGCGGCCCGGACCGACATTACGCCAGACGCTTACGCGAGACTGGTTTCACCGCTCCGAGCACTCGTTGCTTAAAGGTGACCGGCGGGTGTCTGTCTCTCTCACTTTAGTTGAACCGAGTGTGGCTCGCCCGGTCCTTGCGAAGGTTAAAACAGCACCAACTTGACAAACTATCGTTGTGGTTTTGATGCGAGGTAAGAATGGTTCTTGCTCAGCCCGTAGCAGCCACGTAAAACTTGCAACAACAAAGTAGAGGACGTCTAACTTGTTTTTGCAGGGCATGATGTGATGTGATGTGGTCAAGACGTGATGCTATATTTTATTGTATGAGATGATCATGTTTTGTAACCGAGTTATCGGCAACTGGCAGGAGCCATATGGTTGTCGCTTTATTGTATGAAATGCAAACGCCATGTAATTGCTTTACTTTATCACTAAGAAGTAGCGATAGTCGTAGAAGCAATAGTTGGCGAGACGACAACGATGCTACGATGGAGATCAAGGTGTCGCGCCGGTGATGATGGTGATCATGACGGTGCTTCGGCGATGGAGATCACAAGCACAAGATGATGATGACCATATCATATCACTTATATTGATTGCATGTGATGTTTATCCTTTATGCATCTTATCTTGCTTTGATTGACGGTAGCATTATAAGATGATCTCTCACTAAAATTATCAAGAAGTGTTCTCCCGAGTATGCACCGTTGCCAAAGTTCAGTAGTACCCGGACACCACGTGATGATCGGGTGTGATAAGTTCTCGTCCATCTACAACGGTGCAAAACAGTTGCACACGCGAATACTCAGGTTAAACTTGACGAGCCTTGCATATAACAGATATGGCCTCGGAACACGGAGACCGAAAGGTCGAACGTGAATCATATAGTAGATATGATCAACATAGTGATGTTCACCATTGAAACTACTCCATCTCACGTGATGATCGGACATGGTTTAGTTGATTTGGATCACGTAATCACTTAGATAACTAGAGAGATGTCTGTCTAAGTGGGAGTTTTAATATGATTAATTAAACTTAAATTTATCATGAGCTTAGTACCGATAGTATTTTGCTTGTCTATGTTTTTTGTAGATAGATGGTTCGTGTTGTTGTTCCGTTGAATTTTAATGCGTTCCTTGAGAAAGCAAAGTTGAAAGATGATGGTAGCAATTACGGACTGGGTCCGAATTTGAGGATTATCCTCATTGCTGCACAGAAAAATTACGTCTGGAAGCACCGCTGGGTGACGAGCCTGCTGCAGGAGCTGAGCCGAAGTTGTGAGCGTCGGCAAAGCAAAGCTGATGACTACTCAATAGTTCAGTGTGCCATGCTTTACGGCTTAGAACCGGGTCTTCAACGACGTTTTGAGCGTCATGGAGCATATGAGATGTTCCAGGAGTTGAAGTTAATATTTCAAGCAAATGCCGGATTGAGAGATATGAAGTCTCCAATAAGTTCTATAGCTGCAAGATGGAGGAGAATAGTTCGTCGGTGAGCACATACTCAAAATGTGCGGGTATAATAATCACTTAATTCAGCTGGGAGTTAATCTTCCGGATGATAGTGTCATTGATGAATTCTCCAATCACGCCACCAAGCTACAAGAGCTTCGTGATGAACTATAATATGCAAGGGATGACCAAAACAATTCCTAAGCTCTTCGCAATGCTAAAAGCATGGAGGTAGAAATCAAGAAAGAGCATCAAGTGTTGATGGTCAACAAGACCACTAGTTTCAAGAAAAGGGCAAAGGAAAGAAGAAGGAAACTTCAAAAGAACAGCAAGAAAGTTGCTGATCAAGAGAAGAAACCCAAGTATGGACCTAAACCTGAAACTGAGTGTTTTTACTGCAAGCAGATGGACTTTGGAAGCGGAACTGCCCCAAGTATTTGGCGGATAAAAGGATGGCAAGGTGAACAAAGGTATATGTGATATACATGTTATTGATGTGTACCTTACTAGAGCTCGTAGTAGCACACTGGTATTTGATACTGGTTCTGTTGCTAATATTTGCAACTCAAACAGGGACTACGGAATAGGCGAGCATCGGCAAAGGACGAGGTGACGATGTGCGTGGGAAATGGTTCCAAAGTCAATGTGATCGCGGTCGGCACGCTACCTCTACATCTACCTTGGGATTAGTTTTAGACCTAAATAATTGTTATTTGGTGCTAGCGTTGAGCATGAACATTATATCTGGATCTTGTTTGATGCGAGGCGGTTATTCATTTAAATCAGAGAATAATGGTTGTTCTATTTATATGAGTAATATCTTTTATGGTCATGCACCCTTGAAGAATGGTCTATTCTTGTTGAATCTCGACAGTAGTGATACACATATTCATAATGTCGAAGCCAAAAGATGCAGAGTTGATAATGATAGTGCAACTTATTTGTGGCACTTGCCGTTTAGGTCATATCGGTGTAAAAGCATGAAGAAACTCCATACAGATGGACTTTTGGAATCACTTGATTATGAATCACTTGGTACTTGCGAACCGTGCCTCATGGGCAAGATGACTAAAACACCGTTCTCGGTTGTATGGAGAGAGCAACAGATTTGTTGGAAATCATACATACAGATGTATGTGGTCCGATGAATGTTGAAGCTCGTGGCGGATATCGTTATTTTCTCACCTTCACAGATGATTTGAGTAGATATGGGTATATCTACTTAATGAAACACAAATCTGAAACATTTGAAAAGTTCAAAGAATTTCAGAGTGAAGTGGAAAATCATCATAACAAGAAAATAAAGTTTCTACGATCTGATCGTGGAGGAGAATATTTGAGTTACGAGTTTGGTTTACATTTGAAACAATGTGGAATAGTTTGGCAACTCACGCCACCCGAACACCACAGAGAAATGGTGTGTCGAGCGTCGTGTCGTACTTTACTAGATATGGTGCGATCTATGATGTCTATTTCGATTTACCGCTATCGTTTTGGGGTTATGCTTTAGAGACGACCGCATTCACGTTAAATAGGACACCGTCAAAATCCGTTGAGGCGACGCCTTATGAACTGTGGTTTGGCAAGAAACCAAAGTTGTCGTTTCTTAAAGTTTGGGGCTGCGATGCTTATGTAAAGAAACTTCAACCAGATAAGCTCGAACCCAAATCGGAAAAATGTGTCTTCATAGGATACCCAAAGGAGACTGTTGGGTACACCTTCTATCACAGATCTGAAGGCAAGATTTTCGTTGCTAAATCGGATCCTTTCTAGAGAAGGAGTTTCTCTCGAAAGAAGTGAGTGGGAGGAAAGTAGAACTTGATGAGATAATCAGTATCTGCTCCCTTATTGGAAAGTAGTTCATCACAAGAAATGGTTCTGTGACAACTACACCAATTAGTGAGGAAACTAATGATGATGATCATGAAGCTTGAGATCAAGTTACTACTGAACTTCAGAGGTCAACCAGAGTAAAATCGCACAGAGTGGTACGGTAATCTTATTACGGAAGTCATGTTACTTGACCATGGCGAACCTACAAACTATGAAGAAGCGATGGTGAGCCCAGATTCGCAAAATGGCTGGAAGCCATGAAATCTGAGATGGGATCCATGTATGAGAACAAAGTATGGACTTTGGTTGACTTGCCCGATGATCGGCAAGCCATTGAAAATAAATGGATCTTTAAGAAGAAGACTGACGCCGATGGTAATATAACTGTCTACAAAGCTCGACTTGTTGCGAAAGGTTTTCGACAAGTTCAAGGGGTTGACTACGATGAGACTTTCTCACCCGTAGCGATGCTTAAGTCTGTCCGAATCATGTTAGCAATTGCCGCATTTTATGATTATGAAATTTGGCAAATGGATGTAAAACTGCATTCTTGAATGGATTTCTAGAAGAAGAGTTGTATATGATGCAACCAGAAGGTTTTGTCGATCCAAAGGGTACTAACAAAGTGTGCAAGCTCCAGCGATCAATTTATGGTCTGGTGCAAGCCTCTCGGAGTTGGAATAAGCGCTTTGATAGTGTGATCAAAGCATATGGGTTTATCAGACTTTTGGAGAAGCTTTGTATTTACAAGAAAGTGAGTGGGAGCTCTGTAGCATTTCTAATATTATATGTGGACGACATATTATTGATTGGAAATGATATAGAATTTCTGGATAGCATAAAAGGATACTTGAATAAAAGTTTTTCAATGAAAGACCTCGGTGAAGCTGCTTACATATTGGGCATCAAGATCTATAGAGATAGATCAAGGCGCTTAATTGGACTTTCACAAAGCACATACCTTGATAAAATTTTGATAAAGTTCAAAATGGATCGAGGCAAAGAAAGGTTTTTTACCTGTATTACAAGGTGTAAGATTGAGTCAGACTCAATGCCCGACCACAGCAGAAGATAGAGAGAAAATGAAAGATGTTCCCTATGCTTCAGCCATAGGCTCTATCATGTATGCAATGCTGTGTACCAGACTGACGTATGCTTAGCTGTAAGCTTGGCAGGAAGGTACCAAAGTAATCCAGAGTGGATCATGGACAGCGGTCAAGAACATCTGAAATACGAAAAGGACTAAGGATATGTTTCTCGTATATGGAGGTGACAAAGAGCTAGTCGTAAATGGTTACGTCGATGCAAGCTTTGACACTGATCCGGACGATTCTAAATCGCAAACCGGATCGTGTTTTTATTAAGCGGTGGAGCTGTCGGTTGGTGCAGTTCTAAACAAAGCGTCGTGGCGGGATCTACATGTGAAGCGGAGTACATAGCTGCTTGAAGCAGCAAATGAAGGAGTCGGATGAAAGAGTTCATTTCCGATCTAGGTGTCATACCTAGTGCATCGGGACCGATGAAGATCTTCTGTGACAATCTGGTGCAATTGCCTTGGCAAAGGAATCCAGATTTCACAAGAGGACCAAGCATATCAAGAGGCGCTTCAATTCCATTGGGACCAAGTCCAAGTGGGAGACATAGAGATTTGCAAAATACATACGGATCTGAATGTTGCAGAACCGTTGACTAAGCCTCTTCCACGAGCAAAACATGATCAGCACCAAGACTCCATGGGTGTTAGAATCATTACTATGTAATCTAGATTATTGACTCTAGTGCAAGTGGGAGACTGAAGGAAATATGCCCTAGAGGCAATAATAAAGTTATTATTTATTTCCTTATACCATGATAAATGTTTATTATTCATGCTAGAATTGTATTAACGGAAACATAATACATGTGTGAATACATAGACAAGCAGATAGTCACTAGTATGCCTCTACAAGACTAGCTCATTAATCGAAGATGGTTATGTTTCCTAACCATAGACATGTGTTGTCATTTGATTAATGGGATCACATCATTAGGAGAATGATGTGATTGACATGACCCATTCCGTTAGCTTAGCACTTGATCGTTTAGTATGTTGCTAATGCTTTCTTCATGACCCATACATGTTCCTGTAACTATGAGATTATGCAACTCCGTTTACGGAGGAACACTTTGGTACTACCAAAGCGTCACAACGAATCGGGTGATTATAAAGGAGTACTACAGGTGTCTCCAAAGGTACTTGTTGGGTTAGCGTATTTGAGATTAGGTTTTGTCAATCCGATTGTCGGAGAGGTATCTCTAGGCCTTCTCGGTGATACACATCACTTAAGCCTTGCAAGCATTACAACTAATGAGTTAGTTGTGAGATGATGTATTACGGAGCGAGTAAAGAGACTTACTGTAACGAGATTGAACTAGGTATTGGATACCGACGATCGAATCTCGGGTAAGTAACATACCGATGACAAAGGGAACAACGTTATGTCGTTATGCGGTTTGACCGATAAAGATCTTAAGTAGAATATGTAGGAACCAATATGGGCATCCAGGTTCCGCTATTGGTTATTGACCGAGAATAGTTCTAGGTCATGTCTACATAGTTCTCGAACCCGTAGGGTCCGCACGCTTAACGTTTCGATGACAGTTCATTATGAGTTTATAAGTATTGATGCACGAAGGTTGTTCGAGTCCGGATGTGATCACGGACATGACGAGGAGTCTCGAAATGGTCGAGACATAAAGATTGATATATTGGAAGCCTACATTTGGACATCGGAAGTGTTCCGAGTGAAATCGGGAATTTACCGGAGTACCGGGAGGTTACCGGAACCCCCCGGGAACTACATGGGCCATAGTGGGCCTTGGTGGAAAGGAGAAAGGGCCAGCCCTAGGTGGCGCGCCCCCTTCCCTAGTCCTATTAGGACTAGGAAAGGTGGGCCGGCCCCCCTCTCTCTCTTTCCCCCTCCGGGAATCCTAATCCAACTAGGATTGGAGGGGGAATCCTACTCCCGGAGGGAGTAGGACTCCCTGGCGCGCCCCCTCTTGGCCGGCCAGCCCCCTCCCCCTTGGCTCCTTTATATACGGGGGCAGGGGGCACCCTAGAACACACAAGTTGATCTACGGATCGTTCCTTAGCCGTGTGCGGTGCCCCCTTCCACCATATTCCACTTCGGTCATATCGTCGTAGAGCTTAGGCGAAGCCCTGCGCCGGAGAAGTCATATCGTCGCGGAGCTTAGGCGAAGCCCTGCGTCGGTGGAGCATCAACATCGTCACCACGCCGTCAGGTTGACGAAACTCATCCCGACACTTTGCTGGATCGAGTCGGGGATCGTCATCGAGCTGAGCGTGTGCAGAACTCGGAGGTGCGACGTTCGGTGCTTGGATCGGTCGGATCGTGAAGGCGTCGACTACATCAACAGCGTTGTTATAACGCTTCGCTTTCGGTCTCACGAGTGCGTGGACGGACACTCTCCCCTCTTGTTGCTATGCCATCACCATGGTCTTGCGTGTTCGTAGGAAATTTTTTGAAATTACTACGTTCCCCAACACCAAGCCCGGTCAGTGGAAGCAGCCGTTCAAAACAAATAATCTAGGACCATCCAGTCTGGATCGCATACTGGAGCGCTCGTGCCAAATTCATGGCACCCCGGACAAGCCAGCCAACCACACCATTAGAGATTGCTGGGTATTCAAACAGGCCGGCAAGATAAACGCGGAAGACAAGGACAAGGGGCTGCACAGCGACGATGACGAGGAGCTCCGACGTCCGAACACGGGGGGCCAGAAGAAATTCCCCCCCCCCCCTCCCAGGTGAAAACGGTCAACATGATCTACGCCACGCATATCCCCAAGCGGGAACGGAAGCGGGCATTAAGGGACGTCTATGCGATGGAGCCAGTCGCCCCCAAATTAAACCCATGGTCAACTTGTCCGATCACCTTCGATCGTAGGGACCACCCTACTAGCATCCGTCACGGCGGCTCGGCCGCATTGGTCCTAGGCCCAATCATTGACGGATTCCACCTCATGCGCGTCCTTATGGACGGTGGCAGCAGCCTGAACCTGCTTTACCAGGACACAGTGCGCAAAATGGGCATTGACCCTTTAAGGATCAAGCCCACTGAAACCACCTTTTAAGGTGTAATTCCTGGAGTAGAGGCCCGCTGTACGGGCTCTATAACATTGGAGTGGTCTTCGGATCTCCGGATAACTTCCGAAGCGAAGAGTTAATCTTCGATCTCGTCCCCTTCCGCAGTGGTTATCATGCACTGCTCGTATGAAACGCATTCGCCAGATTCAATGCGGTACCACACTACGCATATCTCAAGCTCAAGATGCCAGGACCACGCGGGGTCATAACGGTGAATGGAAATATGGACCGCTCCCTATGAACAGAAGAACGTACTGCAGCCCTTGCGGCGGAAGTACAATGGGGCCTTCTCCAACAAACCAACCCGGCGACAACAACTTCAAGCACAGTCAAGCGAGTCCGGAGGACCCCGCAACAGGATCGTCAGGCACGCCAAGAGCGCGACTAGCAGTCTGGCCTCCGCTTAAGCCCCATCAAAGCAGCATTCATGCCACGTGCACACAATTACGTACTTAAAATACCATGGGCATAGGCGGAGGCGCATCAACGACTCAGTCAACAGTGCGGGTAACCGCTAAATACTTTCATACTCTTTCCCTCTTACCTTTCAGGACACCGCGTTGGCGCAGCATCCTCAAAAAGCCAAATTGCCGGACTTATAGGGAAGAGACATCCAAGGAGGCAACAGACGTTGTGCACAGAAGGAAACACCCAGGTGGATTCTATTTACGATCATTATACCTACTTTATCTATCTGAGCACAGGCTGCCCCTGGATAGGACATGTCAAATAGTCATATTTTATCTCTGCTTAACGCATCCATTGTAAATGTACGCTTAAACGTATTTTTCGTCAATGGGAGATTATATATAGCGTCAGCTATTTATTCTTATTTGAGCATTTTTTCTCTTATAAATGTTTATTTGATATTGCATCCGTACACTTTGGTGCGGCCGGTCTGTCATGGGCTTCTCATGGCGCCCCGTAATATGGCAAATAAAGTCCGAACACTTTCAACAGTGCGGCACCCCGAACATATAGCACTATATGCATCAGCTCCGAATCATGTCTTGGGTCTACAGCAGGGATAGCCCGGCTCCCTTGTTTTGGTGCCTTACGTTCCGTTATATCGGCTAAGGTAGCGCAGGGAGAACTACTGCGATTGTGTCCCGGTTCTTTTGGACGAGCACCTCAGTAGAGAAAGCCGGAACTGACATGCATGATGTGGCGAGAGCTGGTCGCTGTTCGAGAGGTTTTAAAATCCTTAAAGATTTTCCGCGTTAGGCGATAAATCGGCTTAGTCCGATCTAGGCGTGTATAGCGCCCCAATTCGGCCTTCCGGATTCTAGGGGCTTCGCCGAAATTTAAAATTGTAGACTTCTATGGCTAAGTGAAAGTAATAAAGCCGCATAGTCCGATTGCCTTGTTCGCTGCGCCGGACACCTCCTTAAGGGACGAAACATTTGGGTAAAGAGTTTCCGGGTTTTCCATGAACACCCCAGTGCTAGTCACGTGGGGGCGGAAGCCGACGACTGGCCTACTTTCAGGATGTTATAAACAGCCACACAGAAGGTAATATTTTAAATAATAAAAGCGCTACATAGCGCAAGTAACTTCGTCTTTAATTACAAACATGACAGAAGTGAATTCATTCCAATATGGCGTCCTTGGTACACTTATTGGCAACAAGACGAGCACCCTTCATCACGCCATCATAGTACATTTCAGGATGGCGATGCGTTTTACCCTCCGGCGGCCCGTCCTTGACCAGCTTCTCCGCATCCAGCTTGCCCCAATGCACCTTGACGCGGGCAAAAGCTCGGAGGGCACCTTCGATGCAAACAGATCGCTTGATCACTTCAAGCCGCGGGCAGGCATCCACCATCCGCTTCATCAGGCCAAATTAGCTACTGGGCAGGAGCTCACAAGGCCACATCCGGACTATGAAGTCCTTCATAGCCAGTTCGGCCGCTCTGTGGAGTTCGATCAACTGCTTCAGTTGGTCGCTCAGAGGCATCAGATGATCGGCCCCATCATACTGGGACCAGAACAGCTTCTCTGTTGAGCTCCCCTCCTGGGCACGATAGAACTCCGCAGCATCTGAGACGCTGCGTGGCAGATCTGCAAATGCCCCTGGAGAGCTCCGTATTTGAGTAAGTAAAAGAAACGCCTCCTCCACATGTTTGCTTTGCATAAAGAATTTCTTACCCGCTGCTATCTTTTTGGCCTCCTGGATCTCCTACTGTGCTTTCTCGGCTCCGGCCTTGGCATCTTTCAAATTCACAAGGGCCTTCGCAAGCTCGGCCTCCTTCATCTTCAGATTATGATCCACGGACTCGCACTTCTTGCCGAGGTCCTAGAGCTCCTGCTGTACGTCGCCCACTCTAGCATTTTGCTTTTCGTGCTCCTTACACTCCGAGGCCGCCTTGTCTTCGGCCTCGGACAACGCCTTCTTCAAGGACGCCAATTCAGTGGTGGCCCCTGTCACACGGTCACGACACTTAGGTGTTAGACTCGTCAATCCTGCCTATCCTTAAACGCATAAGAGCGGGAATTACTTACCTTTGTTCTCTTCGAGCTGCCTCTTCGTGAGTACGAGCTCTCCCTGCGCCTGCTCCAGGTGCCGCTTCAGTTCGGCAACCTCGGCAGTTCGGGCAGCAGCAGCAAGCAGCACAGCCTGCTTATTCACAACAATACTTATTATTAGACTCCTGCAGATTATAGTTGACCCTCCCTTTGGCTTTTCTTTCGTAACACCAACCAGAGTATCATGGGCTACTACCTATCGGGTGGTAATTTCATACATTTTTACTTACCTCAAAGCCCGTTAGTAGGCTTGTGCAGGCTTCGGTTAGTCTGCTTTTGGCGGACAGAACCTTTTGAATCACCGCACTCATAAGAGTACGGTGCTCTTCTTCCATGGATGCGCCTCGGAGCGCTTCCACCAGGCTATCTGGCGCCGTTGATGCGCCGGAATTCGTCGGCACGAGCGGCTCGCCCTCCCTAACGAGGGGCTGCCCACCCAAGTCCGGAATCGTTCGGGGTTCCGGAGCAGTGTTCGGTCGAGAGTCCGCCTTGTTGCGGCTCTCCTCAACGAGATCCGCGGGGACCTTGAACCCCGCATGTCCGACATTTGGAAGTCCTCCTTGGGGCGTCTCCAAGGTCACCTCCCCCTGCTCGGGGAACCTTTGGGACAACACCTCTGTGTCATCCGCAGGCTGAGGAGTGGTGGCCGTCGAGAGCGAGTTCATCTCTGAAGCGCTCAGAGACCCATCCGAGGACGACTCCTCCGGGTGAGCCCTGGCCGGACTGCATATATACTCGGCGTCATTAAAACATCTAAAACTTAAAACCACGATAGAATGCGGACACTTACGATCGCATCAGGGGCTTCCCCCTGGGCAGTCACCCTTCATCCCTGTAGGCGGCCGTGGTGGAGTAGTCCGGAAGGGATGCTTTCCCCTTCTTGGACGCCCCAGCCTCCCCCTCCAGGGCGGCTTTTCTCTTCTTCTCCCCCTAGTGCGGGGAGGTGGAATTTCTTCTTGATTCCCCCCGCCTCCGCGGGAGGAATCTGCCTCGTCATCGTCGGACGACACAGGAATAACGGCCTTGCGCCGAGGGCCTTTTCCGACCCCCTGGCCCGCTTCGTCGGGCCCCTCATCCTTCCCGGATGGGGCGTCTTCTTCTTTTTCCTCCTCCCCTTCATGGGAGGTGTCCGCCTCGTCGTCTTCGGACGAGGCTTCGGACGCAACCTTACGCCGGAGACCCTTCCTGGTCCCCAGGGCCTTCTTTTCGGCCTTCTTCTCCGGCACCTTGTATGGTGCCGGGACTAGCATCTTCGTCACGAGAGCATCCGCTGGATCTTCCAGCAACGGAGCCGGACATTCAATCTGCTCTGCTATCTTCACATAATCATGAGGCAAATATATATAAATACTTAAAACTACCCCATGAATGTATTGACAAAAAAACTAAACCCGGTGGTGGTCCCAAAACTCACCGGATTCGGGGGCCGCGCTGCATGAAGTCTGCGGTCCTCGGATGTGGGAGGAGGTACTTCTGAGGCCTTGAACAACACCTTCAATGCGCCTTTGTGCGTCATGCCGTAGAGCTTCCGGAGCGTCTGGTGTTCGGCCGGGATGAACTCCCACAGATTTACCGCCCGCCTTTGGCAGGGCAGGATCCGGCGAACAAGCATGACCTGGATCACATTGACAAGCTTGATGTTCTTGTCCTTCATGATTTTGATGCATGTCTGAACAGGCCCTTCTTTTTCCAGGAGGTGAGCCTCATGGGGATTCCGGATCGGAACTCGGGGGCCGCCACCCAGTTGGCGCCGTGCGGCTCGGTGATGTAGAACCACCCCGATTGCCATCCTTTTACGGTCTTTATAAAGGAGCCGTCCAGCCAGGTGACGTTAGGCATCTTGCCCACCATGGCCCCTCCGCACTCTGCTTGTTTGCCGCGTACAATCTTCGGCTTCATGCAGAAGATTTGCAGCCACAGGCCGAAGTGAGGCCGGATGTGGAGGAAAGCCTCGCAAACGACGATGAACGCCGAGATGTTGAGGACAAAATTCGGGGCTAGATCATGGAAATCTAGCCCATAGTAGAACATGGGCCCGCGGACGAAGGGGTGGAGTGGAAATCCCAGTCCACGGACGAAGTGGGCGACGAACACGACTCTCTCGTGGGGTCCTGGGGTCGGAATGACCTGCCCAGCGTCCGGTAGCCGGTGCACTATGTCTGCGGCCAAGTAACCGGCTGCCCAAAGATCTGTGATGTGCTTCTCCTCGAGGTGGAAGCCACCCACTTGCCTCCCGCTCCGGACATGTCTAGCTGTGCGGAGGAGACTTGGGCTTGGGCGCTGGAGCTCGAGGGGCCAAGAGTGGGCAGAGAAGGAAGAAGGCGTGGGTAAAAGTGAGAAAATCTTATCCCTTTATAGAGGCGACGAAAGCGGTGCGCCTCCCCACTTGCCCGTTCAGAATCGCTTACTTCCCAAGCGCCACGATTAATGACGTGGTGGGACTACCCGTACCCGTATTGATGAGAATCCCGCGATAAGGGGGCACGATCTCTGATTTGACAAGACGTGTCAAGGAAACCGCCTCGCAATATGCGCTGTGGCTGGTTGTGGGAAGACGGTTCGAATACTGGACCGACCGTAATGACACGTCGCGTTGCTTGCATTCGGAGGAGGAACCCGCCTTGCAATGCCGAAGACAATACTGCAAAACATCATTCTCTCTACGGTGGCATGCGAAGATCATCTGGTGGATCCGGACACGGTTTGAGTGTTCGATAATTACCTTGGAGTATTCGGAGGAGGAACCCGCCTTGCAATGCCGAAGACAATACTGCGCTCCGGACTCATCATCATTGAAGCCTGGTTCAGGGGATACTGAGGGAGTCCTGGATTAGGGGGTATCCGGATAGCCGGACTGTGTACTACGTCCGGACTATTGAAGCGTGAAGATACAAGACTCAAGACTTCGGCCCGTCTCCGGATGGTACTTTCCTTGGCGTGGAAGGCAAGCTTGGCGATCCGGATATTATATTTCCTTCCTTGTAACCGACTCCATGTAAACCCTAACCCTCTCCGGTGTCTATATAAACCGGAGAGGTTGGTCGTTAGAAGGCCGATCAAAATTACAATCATACCATCATAGGCTAGCTCCTAGGGTTTAGCCTCTACGATCTCGTGGTAGATCTACTCTTGTACTACCCATATCATCAATATTCATCAAGCAGGAAGTAGGGTTTTACCTCCATCAAGAGGGCCCGAACCTGGGTAAACATCTGTGTCCCTTGTTTCCTGTTACCATCAGCCTTGACGCACAGATCGGGACCCCCTACCCGAGATCCGCCGGTTTTGACACCGACAGGTCCTACTTCGGCCATATGGTTCGGGTCCAGCTTGGTGTAGCGCGTCTTCACCATAGACCAGACTTCTCTTGCGCCTTGCCGGCAAGCGGACATCTTCCAGAGTCGGAAGCGCCGTCGTGCTCCTTGAAGCATATGCACAAGCTCCGCCATGCCATTCGGCAGCAAGCTTGATGGCCATAAAGCCTGAGCAACACCCTGCATCACTTGCCGAGCTCGCTCGTGCAGTTGCGAAAGTCTTGCAGTAAATCACTTGCAAATGAGGGCATCTCCTCCTTAGGGAGACCCGTTAACTTTCCTGTAAGCAAAATTCTTTCAATATACTTCCTCGCCGAACTATACTACAGTTCGTCTAAGTTGTTACCATAAATGCCGCGTCGAAGCCTCTTGTTCTCCTTCACGGAGTCCGCCAGCTGAGCACGGAGATCTTTTAACTCCACGTCCAGGTGGACTTTGGCATCTTGCGGATCGTTCTTCTCCTGCCTAACTCGCGTAAGAATGCGCTTGCCAGCCTCCAGCTGCTTTTTGAGATGCGATGCGTCCTCTCTTACGCCCTCCGGATTCACCCCGGGATTGTCTGCAGAATTTTCTGTTAGACTTTTTACATCAGCCATTTACTAGCTGGTGCATCTTCGTTCAATTATGACAACTATTACCAGATGAGGGCTTTTGGGGTTCCTCTAATTTGGCAACTGCGGCCCTTAGTTCAGCCTTGCATCCCTCCAGCTCCCGAGACAATTGCTCGTTCTTCTCTACAAGGGCCTGTGCATAGATTGATCCTTAAAACTGTTGTTCCGACCGTTTGAAGTCTCAGGGGCTACTGCTATACATACTTATCAAAATTTCTTACCCGTATGTCTTTGGTATACTGGTTTGTCTCTTGGGCGAGCCCGCCCCGAGCAGCTCGGACGTATGCGTCCGCCGAATTGAAGGCATTAAAAGCCTCTTCGGAAAAGATGTTGTTCCGGAGCACGGCCCTCCGACGCCCGTGATTCATGGCGCTCTCCACTTCGGAATTCGTGGTCGAACGTATATCCGTATCCTCCGTCGGGGAACTATGCGGTGCTGGCCCTGTGTCCGCCTCCGCCCCCGAAGCCGGTTCTGGAACCCGGCTGGTGGAGGCGTGATTGGTGGGGTCTCCGGATATAGTCCGGTTATTCCTCTTCCTGCCAGACACAAAGGGCGCTGTCACATTTCAAATTCTATAATTACAGGACAGGTTACTAATTTACCTCTGTGGCGGTGTGTCAACCCTCACCGCCTTCCTCTTGAGCCTGCCCGATCCGGACGCCCGTTGTTGACGAGTCCCTAGGGGCTCGGCCCATCGCTCCGGCCGTCGTTTCTGCAAATAGAACGACGCCTCATGGGTAAATTATAATACCTGGGAGGAGTCTAGTTTGAAGGATGGGGTTTTCTAGTTTGGCTTACACACGACACGGGGAGCAGTCCAGGATGGTCGGCCGTAATGGCCACTAGGGCGCCATCCCAGCTCGCTTGATAGAATACCCTGTTGGCAAGCTCCACAGTGATATCCGGATCCACTTTAAGTCCCGGATCTAGGGCCCTTCCAGGGTCCTCTGGTTGCGGGGAGGGGCTGAAGATTCCTTCTACGGCCCTCCTTAGTTCTTGCTCAGAAGCATTGACGCAAGTAATCTTAGCAGAAGAATGCTAGAGTAAGTAAAGCAGGGAAACATAATGGCAACTTACCCACGCTAGGGGTTGTACATGGAGAATCCGTCCCGCGTTTTGATGCAAAGGAATTCCTCCTCTTCCCCTTTGTACAAAACGGACAATATCCTTGCCAAAGCGGCAGCAGAGTCCGGACCCTTACGACAGCAGTGGGTGGCGTCGTCTTCCCCGTTGAAATGCCACATGGGCTTCCCCCGATATTGGAGCGGTTGCACGCCTCGCCTTATGCATATCGCCATAACCTCAACTATCGTCAGTCCGGATTTGGACAGTAACTTTATCATGTTCATCAGGAGGAATATTTCCCTTATGTCCTCTTCTTGTGGGCCCCGGGGGTGTCAGCTTAGGTGTGCCCTCGGTGGGGCGTTGCTGAACTTGGGGAGACCTGTCCAGACTGGATCCGGAAGGGGAACGTCGTCTATATAGAACCACTCTGAAGGCCAGTTTTCTGGTGCCTTCTCAGGAGTGCCGGACAAGTATCCGGTCTCGGAAATGTGCCATACTTCGGCCCTGCCCACTTGACATAGGGACTCCCCCTGGGTGCGGGGAACGAGGCAGAACAGCTTCCTCCATAATACGAAGTGTGCTTCGCAGCCTAAAAATAGCTCGCAATGGGCAACATACCCCGCTATGTGCAGAATAGAGGCAGGGATAAGATTGTGTAACTGGAGGGCATAGAAATCCAGGAGCCCACGAAGAAACGGGTGGATAGGGAACCCGACACCCCTCAACAGATGTGGGATGAGGCATATACGCTCCTCCGGAGATGGGTTAGGAGATCCCTCAGCTTGTTGCCCCCGTCATAAGTGGCTATTCCAGCTCGGACGGGGGCTTGAACGCCGGCGGGAGAAACCCTTGGGTTTGTAACTCTATCAAGCGGCTGTGAGGAACTGAGCACTCTCTCCAATCCCCCGACTTGGAATGAGAAGGGCGAGTAAAAGAGCTCTGTTGGAATGAGAAGCGCTCTGTTGGATGCTAGCTCTGGGAGGGAGAGTGAGGTTTGGATCTGAGAATCCCCGTCCCTTCAAATAGACGGTTAGCCCGGAGGATCGAGGGTGGCAAATGCAAAAATGCCTCGACTCCTCGCATTCGCTCGACATGTGGAGATGGTCATTACTGAGGCACTGAAGCCGAGGAGCACAACATTGATTGGAGGCTGGACACTATTCGTCATAACAAGTACTTGGAGTATTCGATGAAGGAACCCTCCTTACAATGCCGAAGACAATACTGCGCGCCGGACTCATCGTCATTGAAGCCTGGTTCAGGGGCTACTGAGGGAGTCCTGGATTAGGGGTATCCGGACAGCCGGACTGTGTACAACATCCGGACTATTGAAGCGTGAAGATACAAGACTCAAGACTTCGGCCCGTGTCCGTATGGGACTTTCCTTGGCGTGGAAGGCAAGCTTGGCGATCCGGATATTATATTTCCTTCCTTGTAACCGACTCCATGTAAACCCTAGCCCTCTCCGGTGTCTATATAAACCGGAGAGGTTCTTCCTTAGAAGGCCGATCACAATTACAATCATACCATCATAGGCTAGCTCTTAGGGTTTAGCCTCTACGATCTCGTGGTAGATATCCTCTTGTACTACCCATATCATCAATATTAATCAAGCAGGAAGTAGGGTTTTACCTCCATCGAGAGGGCCTGAACCTGGGTAAACATCTGTGTCCCATGTTTCCTGTTACCATCAGCCTTGACGCGCAGTACTCTTCCGATGGAACTCGTTCGTTGACCACATTGACCACGCCGCGCCGAGAGCACCACGGCGGTGGATGACGGCGAGGCCTAGGAAGGGGACGACACGGAGGTAGGGAAGACTCGGCAGTTGTTTCCCACGCGGAGGGGAGTACGACTGTATGAGGGATTACTGGTTCATCTGCCGTCGCCGGAGAATAACAACAGGTGTGGGTGAGTAGAGGGACGGCTAGGCCAGCGATGGGAGTACGGTGGGGCGGTGAGGCCTGCGCGGCGGCACAGCCGGCCGCGGGGAGGAGGCAGCAGGCAGTCCCCCCGCCGCTTGTTTGAGCGGCTGGAGCAGGAAGAGCAGAGATTGAAGAAGCACGATGGCCGTCACTGCTTGTGCGTCAACCTTTTTTTAGGAAAGCCTCAAATCTGTGGAAAACAGCATACATCCCATCTGCCATTATTTCTAATATTTACATACCATTTGCTAATTCTTAAGGTTTTTTTTTGAGCCCATATTATTTTTGTTAGCATTACAGCCCATATTGTGGCCACGGTTAAAAAATCATACGAAATTTTGCATATTTCGGTGCGGTCCGAACTGTTTTTAATCCCGAAACTTCGACTCACATTCAAACTGATTTTAAAAATAAATTTATATCAATATAAAATACAACAAATTCTCCAGGCATAAAAATTAATGTAATTTAAAATCTTGAAATGAAAAAAATATTTGAAACTAATTGCCGGTTTGATGTGTTTTAGAAATGTACAACCCATTTCTCATTACTGATGGGCCATTTTCTCGGCCAGCCAAATGAAAGCTCTCCTCGTCTTGAAAGATTTGCAGCCCAACAAGCCTGACAAAGCGACTTACTTGGAAAATCACAAAAAAACTGTGCTCTGGCCGTGGACCTAGCTGTCAGCCTCTCCACGTACAGTACTCTTCCGATGGAAGTCATTCCTTGACGATGTTGACCACGCCGCGTGGAGAGCACCACGGCGGTGGACGACGATGAGGCCTAGGAAGGGGAAGACGCGGCAGTGGAAGCCCATGCGGAGAGGAGTATGAGGGTTCACTGGTTCGGCTGCGGTGTGAGGCTGCCGTCACCGCAGGGCCTGGCCAGCGGTGGGAATAGTAGGGGTGCGGTGAGGCCTCCACGGCAGCACAGCCAGCCACGAGAGGCAGGAGCATGCGTCATGACTGGCGCTGCTTTGGGCGGCTGGAGCAAGAAGACCAGAGGTTGAAGAAGCACTACGGCCGTTGGATGGACATCGTACGGTCACTGGAGCTAGAATCGTTCATATTGACTAAGCTGAGAAAGCCCTTCGTCCCCGTCAACTTAGTAGGCCCACAAGACAGCCTCCCACCAAGGTGGGTCCCATCTAGCCGGGGGAGTATTCATTTTTTTGTGCGTAATAAGGAGGCACTTCCGGTGGGTCTGAGCTGACAGCGGGGGGAACGTTTTTTTTGTGAAATACGGTGGCCCGTCCGGTGGGTCCCAGCAGTCAGGGGAATCGATTTTTTTCGCAAAATACTGTTGGCCCATCCGGTGCGTCCCCGCTGTCAGGTGGAGGAATAATTATTTTTCGCGTAATAAGGAGGCACTTCCTTGCGGCTGCTGTGGACCCAGCTGTCAGCCTCTCCACGTACAGTAGTTTTCTGATGGAAGTCGGTCGTTGACCACATTTACCACGCCGCGCCGAGAGCACCATGGCGGTGGACGACGGCTAGGCCTAGGAAGGGGACGACGCGGAGCCGGGCCACGGGAGGCAGGAGCAAGCGGTAGCACAGCCGGCCACGGGAGGCAGGAGCAGGCGGCACGACCGGCGTTGCTTTGGGCTGCTGGAGCAAGAAGACCAGAGGTTGAAGAAGCATTATGGCCGTTGGATGGACATCATATGGTCATTGGAGTATTGACTAAGTTGACAAAGCCCTCCGTCCCCGTCAACTTAGTAGGCCCACAAGTCAGCCCAACAACATGGTGGGTCCCAGCTAGCAGGGGGTATTCATTTTTTTGGGCATAATAAGGGGGCACTTCATTGTGTGCGAAGATATAGCTGGTGGGTCCGACCTGTTAGCGGGGGGAACGTTTTTTTCGCGAAATACAGAGGCCCTTCCTGTGGGTCCAAGCTGTCAGGTGGAGGAATCATTGTTTTGCGTGTGATAAGGACGCATTTCCTTGCTTGTGGCCGTGGACCCAGCTGTCAGCCTCTCCACAAATAGTCCACTTCCGATGGATGTCGTTCATTGACCATGTTGACCAGGCCGCGCCGAGAGCACCAGGGCGGTGGACGATGGCGAGGCCTAGGAAGGGAACGACACAGAGCCAGGGAATACTCGGCAGTTGTTTCCCACGCGGAGGAGTACGAGGGTTTACTGGTTCGTCTGCCGTCGGCGTAGAATAACAGCATGTGTGGGTGAGTAGAGGGATGGCTAGGCCTGCGATGGGAGTACGGTGGGGCCGTGAGGCCTGCGCGGCAGCATAGCCGGCCGCGGGAGGAGGGAGCAGGCAGTCCCGCCGGTGCTTGTTTGAGCGGCTGGAGCATGAAGAGCAGAGATTGAAGAAGCACGACAGCCGTTGGATGGACATCCAACAATCACTGCTCTCGTGTGTTGACTAAGTTGACAAGGCGTTGCGTGTGCGTCAACCTTTTTTTATGAAAGCATACGCGTCAACCTGTAGTAGGCGCACAAGTCAGCCTCAAATCTGTGGAAAACAGCATACAGCCCATCTGCCATTATTTCTAATAATGTACAGCCCATTTGCTAATTCTTAAGGTTTTTTTGGAGCCCATCTTCTTTTTGTTAGTATTACACCCCATATTGTGGCCACGGTTAAAAAGTATACTGAAATTTTGCAGATTTCAAAAGGTCAACTGTTTTAATCCAGAAATATCGATTCACATTGAAACTATTTTGAAAAATAATTTATATAAATATAAAATCCAAATAATTATCCATGCATAAAAATCAATGGAATTTAAGATCTTGTAATGAAAATAATTTGAAACTAATTCCCGGTTTGATGTGTTTTAAAAAAGTACATGCCATTTCTAGGCAAACCGAATGAAACTCTCATCGTCTTGAAAGATTTGCAGCCCAGCAAGGCCGATAAAGAAAGTAGGCCTTGTTTGGGGTATTTTTTTAAAAAATAGAACTGGGCTAGCCATTTTCAGCAAGAAAAAAACACAACTGGGCTCATGATGTGGTAAACGTAAATAAAACCCTGGCTAGACAGGCCACAGCCCCCGCACAGCTCCGTTGTTACCCTGATCCGTCGCTAAAACTAGTATAAATAACAACTGCTCGTTCCTCAAAAAAAACTGCGCGACTTGCTGGGTCCCTAGTGTCAGCCGCTCGTAGTGTAATTCTCTTGTTTATTGACGACGTTGACAACGCAAGAGGGTGGCGCACCGCGCACGGCGAGTGAACCAAGGCCGCAAGGCGGAGGACGACGGCGAGGCCTCGGACGGAACGAACAGGAGCCGTTGAAGATGCGCCGGTCCAGTCGCAGGCGGAGGGGAGTACGAGGGTTGACTGGTTCGGGCACGGGTGCGTGTTGGGGCTGACATCGCCGGAGAATAACAGGACGTGTGGGGGAATAGAGGGAGGGACTGGCCAACATTGGAGGGTACGTACGGTAGGGTAGCGGAGGCACAGCCAGCCATGGGAGGCGGGAGCAGGCGGAGCCGACGGGGTGGTTTCGTTTTGGCTGCTGGAGGAAGAAGAAGACAAGAGATAGAAGATACACGACAAATGTTGGATGTCAATCCAACGGCTGGTAGGCAGAATCGTTCGTTGACTGGATAGTAAGTCGACACTACCTTGGATAGGCTATTTCCTCGCGGGTCCCAAATGTCAGAATCCAAATCTGTCACGGTCATGCAGCCTTTCCTACGAAAATTTACAGCCTATTTGATGTGCTAGTTCGAAATAAGTTTGTGGGTGCTGGTGGGGGCTAATCACTTGGATTCTGTAGTGCACAGTGAGCTCAAGCAGCCGGCATGAGTGATGTTATTTCCCTTGGTTGTGATTTGTTACAATATTTCACTCTAAATTAAACGAATGGCAAGCCATTTGCCTTGTTTCAAAGAAAATATGACAGTCACAGCCGAGTTGAAAAGGGCAGGAACATCTAACTCCAGCTTACAAACTGTACAAAAGCTCAAGGGTTTATTGTTCATCAGGTTTACAAAAAAACCCAGATTCAAAAGGGCAACAACATCTAACTCCAGCACTGTTTTCGGCAGTCACAGTCAAATGGATCGGTCAAGTCCACAGAATGAACATCCTGGGTCGTAAAATTTACTGGATTATGACCACAATATGTTGTAAATAGAAGCCCGGCACGTTCATAAGCTCTTTCGCCCACCTGAAACTCCTTTTTTTGCTCTTCGACATACCCATCCGTCAAAACCATGCTGCTCATAAGCTTAAGCCTGAGGGACAATAGTAACCTCCCATTCAGCAGGAAGAATGTGACAAATCTTATGTTTGCACGGTTGGCTACATAAGTTAATGCACCGCGCCTTAGTATTTTGGGATTATTTGGTTTTCGTAAGATGACTTACTCACCTAGACGGAGGGAGTAGTTGTATTTAAAAGTCGAGGGCGGGGATTTTCCTGCACGGTAGGCGGGGCATTTCCGCATAGTCGGTTCGACAAAGACGCGAGAAGACGAGGGAGTAGGTTGCTGCAAACGTAGGGCTGTTTGATTTGACAGCGAGTTACTGCTGGACAGGTGGGGCCCCGTGATATGACTTGCAATTATCATTTTAACTGCGGCGCTACGACCGGCGTGAGTCTCCCGATTCCTGACCACCTCCATACAGGTGCCTCTCCCAATGCTCCACCATGTAGTAGTAGAGGCTGTCTCTTGCATGAGAGCCCACTTCTCCACTTTTTCCTTGCCTCTCTTTCCTCCACATATGCAAAAATGCCATGTAAAGCGCACTATTGTACTTACTTGCTCCTACAGGTGCTTAAGCTTGCCACATAGGCATAAAGTCTGATGTGGCTAGTTAATCAAGAAGAGAGAGACTAGTTTGGTGACCCAAGGAAGAAACGGTGCTAAGCGTGTGTACCTAGGTGAAAAGACAATTTTGAGTCTATAGCTAATTAAATGAAGCAAACTTTGCAACACCATTTCATTGGAAGAGGTCACTCCTTGGCAAATGCAATAATACTAGTACTCCTGTGTCCCATTATATAAGAACGTTTTGACACTACACTAGTGTCAAAAACGTTCTTATATTATGGGACGGAGGAGTACAAAGAAAGAGATAGAGAGGAGTAAAAAATACACTTATAGCGTAACCTTATAGCCAACCTTGTTGTAGTATGAGTGACTAAGTGATGACTATGTATGACATGCCAACATCGATAGCCTAATGCCCGTGTTAAATCTCCAAGGGCGCGCCATGAAAGCGATATGACGGTCGTGGTAGGAGCGACAATGATACGGCTCTTGGCAGCCCTTGGATCTGAGATCAAACGGTCGCATGCTAAGTTGCTGAAAATTTGCGAATAACCTCCGTGATAGGATATTCACCCATAGGTCTAGAATCATGCCATGCAACCGCTCGATCTCAGATCCAAGGGCTCTCGGAAGCCCGTATCATGGGAGAATGGAAAGCCACTACCCTGCCGCTCGTGACGGTGGCAGTTTGCTCCTACTCGTTCTCGCACGCCCTTTAATACTATGGCGGTTCGCTCCTAGTCGTCCCGCCCATTCACATTACGGCAGTTCCACTAATCCTAACCTCCTCCCAAATCCATGGCGCCCCAAATCTCCCCGATCGGGCGGTGAGTACAAGGTTAGAACCATCACCGCGATCAGTTCGACGTCATCTACACCCGCATTCCGCGACGGTGAAAGGATGCCTTTTCGCTTCAGACGCATGTTCAAAAACTCACATGATGAGTGGGTCGCTGGGCTAGATGTTGAGTACACCACAGTCGTGGGACGAGAGAAGGATCTAAAGGATGAAGAGAGGAAGAAGCCCGTCGTGATCCAGGTTTGCGTACATAATATTTGCTTGGTCTACCACATATGCCATGCCGACGTTGAGTGCCAGGATTTTAAGAACTTCCTCGAGGACAAAACAGTCAAATTCGTTACTGTAGACTTTAAGAACGACAAAGAAGTCCTGCGTTGGATAGGCCTTGTTGTAGGAAACCCCTTCAACCTCCAGAAGAATCGGCTGGTGCCCTCTCATCAGCCTTCAATGCTGACCCTGGCAGGAGCCATGGTTCATCCTTCATACGGTAAACTTGAGAAACCTCCATACACATTTCATCGTCATGCATGGCAGCGGAATGTACTAGATATAGACCACATCCAGTATGTTGCAATGGATGGCTACCTTTGTTTCAATATCTACAAGGGCTGGATGAAGAGCAACAGCCAAGTTGGCGGTTCAAGCAAAGAAGTATCGGCCAAGAGGAAGAGGGACAAGGACGAAGTCAAGGACGTGGACGAGGGCTCCAAGTAAGGTGGCAGTGTCGTTGCTCATGGTGGTTCTAAACTTCTAAGGCTGGTCATAGTGGGAGTAACTTATACTAGTGTCATGCATATGACACTAGTCTAAGTTACAACCTTCATAGTGCAAAGTAACATAGTAGTAGTGTCATAGAGGACTTCATTTATTAGCTTGTAGACTCATCTTGTCTTGGGAAGCGCTATGTTACAGTAACATATTATGTTACCACTTATCATTAACTACATGACACGTAAGCAAAATTTTCTTGGAGTGCGCTTATGTTACTAGCTGTTACTCCCACTATGACTAGCCTAATGCAAAGGTTCACCGGATTAGTTGCATAGTTTAATTTCAGGTGTGCTTAGTTTAATTTGAGGGGTGTGTTGTGCTCAGCCCCCAGCAGAACTATGTTATGTTTCTTCTCGTTACTTTAACTCTTCAGTATGTATATACTAGTACTAGTATTTCTTTAATAGAAATTAGCACCCCAATTAAGCACGTACTAGCTTTTTTAATAGTACTATATGCATAATTTGGCGACCAGCGCTCTCTATATGTACCACCTTTTTTTAAAATTTCAATTTTTGCTCCATGGCGCAATCCATCGATAGTGGAGTACTACTGTACAAAAGTATACATTTTTTAAAAGGCTAGCATACTATTCATCACATATATATAGCCAATTAAATTCTCAACCTAGAACAACGTGCATGCCATGTAGTAAACCGATATGGAGGAAGTATAGTAAAAATGAGGTGATTTTACCGAGCGATCAGCGGGGGAGCATGGATTGTCATGCGGTCCCACGTGTCATGATGTACCAAGGCGATGCGCGTGTCCCTCTTGAGGCAGAAGCAATACTAGTACGTGGTTTGAGATGATGTCGAACTGAAGTATAAAATAATGGTTGCTTCGTCCGTCTGGGAAGGTGCGCATTGTGATTTGACGTCTCATTGCTCATTACTACTACTGGGTCGGTACGAGTGGGGTGCGTCCCCCCTGCTGTTCTGCACTGTTATTTGGTGCTTGACACGTCGACCCGGTTGCTCTATGTCTCGCATGTCGGTGACAGGAAGTACATAATTCATGAAAGGGAGCGTCCACGGATGAGTATACTACAAAATTCATGAAAGGGAGCGACTTAGTTTTGGAAAAATCTGTGTTTACGGAGTACGTACCCACTAGGCTTTATAGGGCTCATCTAACAAACATTCGTTTTTTCCGTTTGATAAGTCTCAATTCTACTATACTAGTAGTAGTACCATTACATGTTGGATTTCGAGGTGCGTTAGATCACCCGACGCAAGCAGTGTCAAGAGGAAACTAACGAATGCATGTACAAGTTCATGGAAATTTAGTGGTCATTCATGCATTCGTTCTAATTAATGCCTCGGTAAACATAACTTCTTGAGAAAAACGAGCGTACTATGCAAACTACGAAATTAATTCGACCACTCACCGTCTACCTTGGTTGGAGAGATTTTGAAATTGAGCCATAAACTGGAAAGGACGGAGTAGTAACTTTTGTCTCGATTACTATTTGTGGCCTTGTATAGATGCAAAATGTATTTTTGTATAGTGGCCTTGTATAAGTAAATAGAGGGAGTACTAACCAAAGTACACAGTAGCGACGAGGAGTAAACGGAGGGAGTAGTAAAATTTTCTCCTCGTGGTTGCGAGCCACTGCTGCATGGGCGAGGGAGCGGGCGAAGGCGCTGATAGTAGTAAGCTTCACCTCATCCTGCGAGCCACCGCGCCCGTGTGCGGGGGAGATGGCGTACTAAGCAAGTTCTGTGAGTTGACGGGACACATCAAAATTACTCCAGTGTATAGAGCTTTGCCTCTAAGGTAGGCCCCACATAGTTTGCCTCTTTTTTTAGTTTAACATAGTGCGTCAAGTCGCAATTTGTTTGTTCACCCGTGGTAGATGATCCTCCCTCCACCAAGTGGACAACCAGTACACGTGCCAAATTACCACGTGGGCTGCCTTTTTCGTACAGAAATGAGCTCCACCGTGTACCCGCGTGGGTGTGGTTGGGAAAGAGACGGGAGTACGTGTGCCGTGCGTGCACCTCTTCTCTTCGTGCACGTCCCCCACCTACGTGGGTGTGTGTGAGAGAGATACAAACATAGACATAATGCGCCGTCCATCCCCATGCCTCCGCCCAGTCCGACCACCAGTCACCACCACGGCACCACGCCCCACTCTTCCTCACCTTATCTCTCATATTTCTCCCTCCATTTTTATATACAAGGGGCCACTATCAAAATTACAATTTGCAGATATACAAGGCCACTAACACTAATCGATGCAATATTAATGGTGTTTGCCTCGTGGTACTAGCAAAGGAGGACATTAATTATCCCTTGCATGCATGCGGGAGTTTGTAAAAAAATGCATCTTGATGTTCCGTGCAATGCACGGGCATCTTGCTAGTCCATGAAAACAACACATGGGAAAATTCCACGACGAACGAGGGATTTGAATCTGTTTGGAGGGGCTGTTTGGATCTTGCCCGGGGTAGCCAAAATATTGGCGACCCTTTTGTCCACCGGTGCCTTTGCCACGGATGAACGAGGAATGGCTCGGGTGCTCATGTTGTCATGCATCCTCCAGTGCGCACGTTGGATACGAGCTCGCACGAGATGTGTTTTTTTGTCCCACAACGCCGCCCGAGCCGCCCGCAGACTGATCAACGACCCGCAAATTACGCCATCTAGCCGTAGCCGCACACATTATGACATCAACTGAACCAGCCGGACGAAATTCACGCAAACACGTAGACAAACTGATATTTCATATAAACAACGACGGAAATCATATAAAATACCGGATTTTCACACAAACATGACGGATTTCATTACATTCAAATGAACTACGCGGTGCTAGTTCTGGACAGCATAGGTATATAATACCTGGCCTAGATGGTCGCCCGCCGATCGATTTGTGTTCCTCATGTCCGGCAGCACGATCACCGGACTGTCGGGATCCCCGGAGGTATATGCTTCAGCGCAAAGGACGGCTCGCCTCCCCACTGCCCAACTGATATCATTGGCTGGTGCCGAAGATGATGGTGGCCGGCACCGGTTCGAGTTCATCACCGGCCACTACTTCGCCATGACCGACACCGGCTCGAGTTCATCCTAACATTCCCCTCTTCCATGGAGCCCATGCGGGGTTGACGAAGGTCCTCGCAACAAAAGGATCCGGCAAGACACCTGTTGTGTACGCCGGCGTCGCCTCCGCGGTGGCCTTCATCGGACCCAAGCGGCGGCGGCCTCCCATGTTCTACTTCTCCTCGATAATGGCGGCGGACGCGGAGGCGCTGGCCACCGACTCGTCGCTCTCCGCGCACCCGACTTCTGTCGCCGCTTGCATGGCACGGCCGCCGGCATGGGTGTCTCGGCCACAGAAACAGGAGACGTGGTACGAGGTTGCGGCGTGGACGGCAGCAACGACGCCCTTGCACCGCTCCTTGTCGAGATGGCCTGGAGCGGCGAGTTGCTGAACCGCGCGCCGGCTTGGGGCGGCAACTCGCTCCGTCCAGCGAGGGAGGAGGTGGATCAGCGAGCTGCATAGCTCAGATCCGCGGGCTACCCAGCCGGCTTGGATGCGAATAACTACTCTTCAGAAGCCATTGTAAGAGTGGACAAAATGGTGGAGGAGATAGGGGAGCGGCGGAGGTGTGCGATTCTTGGCCGCCGTTTGGTCTCATTTAAATAGGAGATTAAATAGACGGCGGACGGGAGGAGCTCTGCCGGCGTTGTATTTAACGCCGGCCCGGTCATGAACGGACGTGTGTCCAGAGTGGGTTTCTCGGCTTCCATACGGGCGGGTTTCATGGAGTCGTTCGAATGCGTCACGGAGGCGTGTTCAGCCGGGCGTGCCGCGAGTGGCGCCCTTGACTCTGACCTAGGAGACCACGCCGTTCTTCCACTGACGTGTGGGCTCTTTGGGTGCATGGCCTGCATGTCGCTGACCCAACACAGCAGCGCATGAGAGAAACCTTGGTGGGCCAGGCGGTCGAAACGGGCATTTCATAAACCGATGATTGTTCATTGAGTGTGACGTCATCTTTTTCATGTAGTTAAGCCTACTATGTTGATAGCCCGTTCGATACTTTGTGATTCATAAAGACCGATGCAAACATCAATGTTCTGCATATCATAGATAAGATTGATTAATACCCATAACAATCCATGTCCTTAATAAAGGGTGCATGCACGTATAGGTTGAGTGTGTGTCTTGCGTTGTGTGCTGTGTGCATGCAGGCGTGCGAGTGTTGCGTGCGTGCAAGGGTGCGTTTCAGTGTTGCATGCATGGGTGCGTACGTGCGTGTGTTCATGAGTGCATGTGTACGTGTCGGTGTTGCACGCCAGCATGCGTGCGTGTGTACGTTATGTGTACGTGTCAGTGTTGCACGCCTACATGCATGTGTGTCTTGCGTGCGTGCATGTGTACGTGCGGGATCAGGCTACACGTCAGTCGACTGACTTTTTCATCTACATAATCTTGAGATTATACGAAGTCACCATAGGTTCCTCGTAGTCGAGTGGAACGTCTCCTCCCACTAAACGTACATCGCCGGAAAATACTGAAATTAACAAAAGATAAATGCGAGCACCGGGACTTTAACCTTGGTGGGATCGAGAAACCACTGTCCTCTAACCATCCAACCACATGTTGGTTAGCACGACAAAATGTATGTGGTGACCGTAATGAGCTTATTCTGAAGTCCAAGGACTATATCGTGCTTTCGCTTCAAATACAATGACCGTAAGTGTCGCCAACAAAATACAGAGCACGATCAAATGCAAAGTCCGTCGCTGTCATCAACAAAATATGGAGACGTATCGTGAGCTAGATACCGTTGTACTATTGTATATGCTTATTTTCTTAGTGGCCGATTGCGTGTGTGGTGTGGTGGGAACATCATTTCTAGTTGTGGTGGGTCAACATGAAGACTCATGGGTCGGTTCCATTCTGCGCCACATATAGGTTGGACCGAGACGTGTTATACGGAGACCCATGTGGAGGATTCGGCGTACAACACGAAGCTACCAGTGTCGCGGAAGACTCTATCCCCACTGGTGATAAGCTAACTATATATGATTTGTAACCCTAGGCCCTTAGTATGTTATACAAGCTTGGGGGCTAGTTCGTCGATAGTATACACACACGCACAATGACTGGTATTCACGTGTACTTTGTACACACACCTATCACTAATATACGGTACCAGGAGTAGGATCTTTCTTCAACTGCAAGGGTCCGATCCGAACTAGGGTAAAACTTTGCCTCGTATTACCATCCAGCCTAACAGCCAGGGATATCCTACTGAATGATATGATGAAATAATATCTGCCAACTACTATTAGAGAGGTGTGGGGGGGGTAGTGTGTGCGAGAGAGGCCTAAAGATAATGTGCGTGCCGGAGAGACGTAGGCACATATATGTGCGTATAGAGGGCTAGTAGAGACCGTGCATGTGTATATATGCATGTGAGAGAAGTAATGTTTTCCAACTGAGATTAGTGAAAAGAGTGGTACATAGTAGTCAGAAAGAGAGAGAGAGAAACAGAGAGAGCATGTGCGTGAGACACCCCGACACCCTGAGAGAGATTGTGAGCATGTGTGAAAGAGAAATGCCGATGCATATAAAGTGTGTGCACTTATGCGTTAGATAGAGAGATATATAACGCGTTTGTGAGAACGGGGCGAGGCATAGTGCATCTACGTGTAAAAGGCGGTTCTACGCATTAAATTTAAATATAAATGGCATTATTATTTTTGGATGAGATCATGAATTTTGCAAAATTGCGTATGGACGAAAATTGGTCTATCAGACACCCGTACTCTATTGAATTCTACCATGTGCATGTGTTTATTTCATATTATCGACCATAGAGTGAGAGCGGTTTGAAATACATGCAATGGATGCTTTTTCAATTCATATATAAACATTAATTAGTGCACTCCATGTTGTTAGTGTGAAGCACTTTATACATTTGTCACTTGCATGGATACATTCCAAATTTCTAGCTATGAAATAAAATACATGTCGAATTCAACATAAAGGGGGTTTCGAAGATTCGAATTCATAGGAAGTGCATTCATCTATTTGAACCCGAGATAATGGCATTTGTAAATCAGATGTAAAAGGGGGCATCAATCTTTGTTGTGAGTTTGAACATGCTATATATATTCATACGCATATCTAACTTTTTTTTGTAACGAAGGAGATTATACCTGGAACCATGCATGAATTGAGTTAGTTGCATATTTTTAATATATACTCGTGTACAATGTATATTAAAATGTACCCCTCCATTCCAAAATCGTAGCTTTAGGATTTTCAAGAGTATAGATTTGTGAAGTTTGATTGTAACATCCCAAAATTCTAAATTTTGGAATGTTATAATAAATAGATAGATTTGATTGTTTGTTTGATTGTTGTGTGATTGATTGAGTGAGATTCGAAACTTTTCGAAAGTTAAATGAGAGGGAATAAAAGGACTTGCCCAAACTTTAATTTTGCATTCGTGATCTCTGTGAATTCAAATTCTTTTCACCACAAAACCCTGGAGAGAAGATGACATGACTTCTTCCATTTATTCAAATGACAAGGGGTGTTGAAAATATTTGAATTTCATTTGGAAAATATTTCCAACCCAGGAACTTTATGCAACTCAATGATTTTCACGAGCGAAGATAAAATGACTTCTTCAAAACATATGAAATATGAGTTGGGAGTTTCAAAGAATTAAATTCAAAGTTCTTTTGAATTTATTTTCAATTTGGATTTATTTGAGTTTTATTCAAATTATATTTCTCCAAAAATAAAATATATGGAAAATTGGAGAGAAATAAATTTGAATTAATTTTGGTATTTTTCAAAATGATTTTTTACTAGATTTTATTAGAGCAGAAGCACTCTTTGTTTTATTTGAATTTGTGTGTATTTTATTTGAAGCTAGAATAAAGTTCATCTTGTAGGAAATCTTTTTCTCAACATTTTGATATATTATATGCCTAAAGTATATTTCAGCTCATTTAGTTTTTTTTGTTTTTCTTCTGTAGAAATAAATGTTTAAAAAAAATCTTCTCCTCTCGCAGACTGGGCCGGCCCAGCACCCAGGCCAGGCCGCGGCCTAGCCCATGTCGCCCGTCGCCACCGTCCCCGAACGGGACTCCGCTCGGAGTGCGCCGCCGCCGCCGTCCGAGTCCCGGCCGGGCACGCCTCCCGTGTCCCCTTCCCCACGCCTCCCGAGGACACCCCTCCCCTATAAAGCCGCCCCTCTCTCTCCTCTCCCGCGCATCGCGCCACAACCGCCGCCGCACTCGCCGAAACCCGCCGCCGCCGGCGAGATCCACTCGCCGCTCCCGCGCCGTTCCGACGCCGAAGTCGAGCACCGCCACCACCTTTGGATCCGCCTCGCCGATCCGCTTCACCCCGTGCCTCCGGCCGATGCCTCCGGCCACCGGAGCCGCCGCCCCGGCCAAGACCGAAGCTGCCGCTGTCGTCCTCCCTGATTCCGGCGATCGCCGTGGTAACCGCCGCCTCTCGTCCGTTGGATTTAGATCTAACGGATTTGATCCGTTTTTTTTCTTCTAATCTAGCGAACAGTTCGTTCATTAGCGTTTGTTAGTGAACGTTCGTCGAATAGCCTTTTCGTTTTAATTTATTTCGGCCAGGGTCCTATTCGTGATAATTTTCTTCACAGATTAGTCCCTGTACTTCAAACGGTCACAACTTTTTGCTCGTTAGTCCAAATCCAACGAAACCAACACCCACTTCTTCATTACGATCTCCTCTATTGAGTAATCCAACTCAAACATGTTTTTGAAAGTTTAAAATTTGAATTATACCAGATTTAAATTTGAACTTCATTTGATCGTAACTTGAGTTTTATAACTCCGTTTGAGTTGATTCCTTTTGCAAATCGAAGCTCTTGACCTAAACTTTCTGATACGGCCAAATTCATATAATTTTGGTACTGTTAGAAAAAAAATTATGTTGCAAGAGTTATTTTCTTGCTTTTGATGTTTTTCGAATCGTCTTCTTCGTTCTTTCTGATCTTTTGAGCGATTGCTTATGTGTGGTTACTATTGATTGCTTATGATACATTGAACGGAGTGTGACGAGTAGACCTATCAAGAGTTTTGAGTGCGAATCATCTTCATCAACAGTACAGGCAAGTTCATACTTTGATCATATCCCTTTCATACCCAGTTTTTATGCATTAGCTTCACCCTCAAACATTGCATGAGTAGGTTTGATAACATGTGGGTATTGGGAAGTAGTTGATGAGGTAGGAACCTATTGTCCTGCATTCAAACCTTGGGAGTTACTTCTAAGTTATGCTTATATTGCCATGCTATGCTCGTAGACGTGGATTGGGTTTGAGTGTATTCCATGACAGATGTGAGATTGTTTACTTAATGGTTCAACTTAAGGTGGCAACTTTAATACACATCTGGGTGGATTGGTAGGGGCAGCCTGGGGATATACCAGTGGACTTGCCCGGACACCTGGGGATATACCAGTGTTGTCCTAGGAGATCCCGGGGATACACCGTGTGATCATCCTATGGTTCGCCACCCAGGCTCAAAGGGAACTGAGATATTTTCATGCTAGAAACTTCCTTGTGCAGCCACAAGCTATTATGGGCTCTAGCATAGTTGAGTAAGTTACGTGAAGCTCTTGAAGAGGTAGATCAGCAGGTAGTGGGTTTGTAGGTTTGGTATGGTCTACCCGGATTAAAGAGTTAATGTTTCTGAAAGACTATGTCTTGGTCATCCGTTTCTCAAACATCATGTAGTGCGAGAAATCCAACGGAGGTGATCGAGTCTTGTGGGGAAAAGTGCACAAACCTCTGCAGAGTGTACAATCTAATCATGGTTAGCCGTGTCCCCGGTTATGGACAATCTTGAGTATCTAGTACTTGGAGTATCTTAAGTATCTCATCATATTACTTAAATTAATTTGTTGGGTTAATGATTACTTTTAATTGGGGTTGAGAGGGGGTTTACCTTCTCAATATTTTATCAACCAACTTTGTAGTTAAATAAAATATATTCCTTTGTAGTAGGGAAAAATTGGCTTTTCGCAAAAACTATAACCATAGAGCTTTCCACCAGCCAAATATGCATGTACTGATAGTTATTATTCATCATTATCCTATGTGTGAATTTGCCAGTACATTCAATGTACTGACCCATTGTGGCTGCAACGTCTTATGTTGCAGGATCTTACGACGAGTAAGTGATACGTTAGGGTTACGATTTCTACACTCAACTTTGCCGTTGGTGTTGATGGGAATCCACAACCTTGTTACTTCCGCTATTTTGGATTGAGGTAATAGTATTTACGTTACTTTATACATGTGATTTACCTCTGTTATAAATCCTCGAGTACTGTGTGTGTCAGCATACCGATCCAGGGATGACACTTAAGCATAGAGACTTGACCGTCTGAGGTGGGTCGCTACAAGATGGTATCAGAGCACATGTTGACTGTAGGACGTGACCCTAGAAACTGGCAAGCCCGTAGGAAAGATTTCCTCTACAACTTTCTTTTCAAAAAGATCTCTTACCTCTCTTCTCTTCTGAGCTTATTCAAATATTCCTTTCTAGTTAGACTATACCCTTTCCCCTTTTGACCACATGAAGATTCGTCTGATGAGACCACTCCAAGGAGTACAGGATATCGGACAACTAAGACTACTTTGGAATAAAGAGGATTTTTACCGTGCATTACAATGATGGAAACTACAATGGTGAAGACTTCGAAGACTAGGAGAATTTGAAGGCTTTGAAGAATTTTCGGATTTGTATGACCTAGGAAGGCACCCCTTATGGAACTTGGCAGACTATGGAAGCTGTCAATACCCGAGATCAAGGTGTATCGGAGAAAGACCGGAACATGGAGCATTATAACTCAAAGTTTTTGTCAAGAAAACCCTAAGACAGGAGATATCAATTATGGAATGAAAGCTCATGGCAGTAACATGGGCATAGACATGGCTAACCATGGTGTTATTGCCCGCCTATGCTATTGTCACCATGCGGAGTTAAGCGTGCAGATGCATGGAAGAATTGGATGGTAGAAGGCTGAAGGAGCATCTGTCAGCAAAGGATGAAGTTTTAACATAGCTGGTGCATCACCAGGATCTGGAGTATTACATCAAGAAGTTTAGGGTGGATCTGCAGGAAGCCGTATTTGACAAGGAAGCAGTTCGTGAAGAACCCAGGTCCCAGAAGATTAAAATAGCCAAGCAGGAGGAGCTAAACCTCGAGATACCGGAGATTTGTCAGGAAGTGAAGGACAGTAGGATCATGGTTTAGTTAGAGGTTGATGAAATCCAAAAGTTGGAACGTAACTCCAGAAATATTGGAGGACGCCACGAGAGACTTTGCGACAACAGAGATGATCTGGCAAAAGAACTTGAGTAGGACAAGCATGATCAGAAGAATCCATCGGAGACATGAACAAGAATCGAAGAGTTTGACGACTTTGAAGATTTATTGACCATTAGAAGCCCAAACCCCTATTATATACCTGCGTTAGATGCGACGATAGTGAGCCGTCATTTGTTTGATGTTTTTCCGACAGCCACAATAAAACCTGTCTTTTCAAAACTATTGTTTGTATTGTGTGTATCCCTCTCTATCTCTCTTATCCCACCCCGAAACCCATGGACCCAATAGAGAATGAATGGAGATGAGCTTGTATTTTCTGGACCGATGAGTCAATTGGAGATAGACCGATGGATTTAGAACATGGAAGGTCATATGAAGAATAACACTATAGCCGGAAAGGATATGACCCAGCATGCCCTTCAGTGCTTTGAAAGAGGTGTTGCTACTTGGTGGAGGATGTACCAAACCATCAATGGATGGCAAGGAGTAACCACTTGGGAAGAATTTAAGTTGAATCTGCAAAGATCTCGTCTTGTGTCCCAGAAGTTGAGGCCTTATGGAAAGGATATGAAGAAACCTTGTGCATACAAGCTTTGTGGAGAAATAGGACACAAGCATGAAGAAAATAAGGAAAAATACCCTCATAAGAAGAGGATTACCAAATGAGTTAGCCAAGGATCTCAGGGAACTTTGGTTGGAGATTGTTCCCAAAGGTTTTGTTGCAGCAATGGAAGTTTAGTCTACATTGTTGGGAAAGATCTGTGAAGCTCAGAAGGGTGACAAAGAGATTGCTGAGGTAAAAAAAAGGGATGAGTAAAGGAAAGGCCAAAGGCTTTCGTAAGGATAAGCACGACACCTTATGGTTCGAGGACCGTGTATATGTGCCCAATAATGCAAATATCAGGAAGTTAATACTTCAGGAGGCTCATGACTCACCATACTCGATTCGCCCTGGAAACACCAAGATGTATTTGGATTTGAAGGAGCGTTTCTGGTGGACTGGTATGAAGAAGGAAATTGCGGAGTATGTAGTCGTAGGTGATGTATGCCAGAGAGTAAAGGAAGAGCATCAGAAGCCAGTCGGATTACTACAGCCTATGCCGATACCCGAATGGAAGCAGGATAAGCTTGGCATGGTTTCATTACCGGATTTCCCAGAACCTGATCGGGATATGATTCTATCTGGGTAGTAGTTGATTCGCTTGACCAAAGTGGCTCACTTTACCCCAGTGAAAACCACCTATACAAGTGCGAAGTTGGCCAAGATATATATGACCAGGATTGTATGTCTGCATGGAGTACCGAGGACCATCGTATCAGATAGAGGAACACAGTTTACCTCAAAGTTGGAATCAGGTGCACCAGACTTTGGGTACTAGGCTAGAGTTCAGTACAGCCTTTCATCCGCATACAGATGGATAGACCGAGGGAGTCAATCAGATTCTGGAGGACATGTTGAGAGCGTGTGTGTTAGATTATGTATCTAGTAGGGATGATAATCTACCTTACGCGGAGTTCTCATACAACAACCGTTACCAAGCCAGTTTGAAGATGGCTCTTTTGAATATTTGAATGGGAAAAGGAGCCAGACACCGTTGATGTGGGAAGAAGTTGGAGACTGTCAGTTGTTTGGACCAAATGTGATCCAACAGTCAGAAGATAATGTTAAGTGGATTCGAGATAGACTGAAGGTAGCTCAGTCCAGGCAGAAGAGTTATGCAGACTCAAAAATGCAAGGAGGGAGTCTATGAAATTGGAGACAGAGCATGTCTTCGTGTGTCCCCTCTGTGAGGAGTTAAACTATTTGGACTTAAGGGATAGTTAGCCCCGAGATTTATAGGACCATACCGAGTTTTGGAGCGTATGGGAGAAGTGGCCAACAAATTGGAGTCACCCGAAGGACTGTCAGGAGTTCATGACGTGTTTCACGTTTCTAGTTGAAGAAGTGCCATGCAGAAATGGCCAATATTCCCCTGTAAGGACGCTTGACCCTGGAAAGGATAATGATTTTCCACGAAGTGGAATATGGACTTCATTAGTATAAGTTTTTATCACGGTATGTGGGACATCCCGCGAGGATGAAGAGATGAAGTACTATTGGATATAAAGGAGGTAGAATGTTGATTATGGAGCAACTGTAACTCCATGATGAGTCTGAGTAATCATGTTTTAGTTTGGTGCCAATAGAAGGAAGGAAGACAGTACAATTGGATGGATTTTGAGTATGCTAGGAAGATGGAAGTTGAATGTTGGAATAACGATCAGTTGCCTAGAAGATGAGTTCAAGGTTTACAAGTGATGAGATGGGCCATAACCCACCGGCCCCAGGACCTGCCAAGAAGCAAGCACACTCTTGCTGAAGGAAAAACCCTGGAAGAGATTACGACCTTACCCACAGACGAATTTATAGGAGTAACGCAAAACCTGAGAGTTGTGAAGGACCGATAGATGTTTGATTGGCTTGCAGAATCAATGGATTTATCCGAACTTGGTTCGTCGACAAGAGAAAATTCTACAATGCTTGTGAGGATGACCGAGTGTTAGAATGCGAGATTCGCTAAACCATGTACAAGGTAATGATTTGGGTGCGGGATGGATTGATCACCATACCGACTTACTCTTATTATTCGCGTTGCTATATGGGATGGTAAACCTGAGTGACTTACCTATAGTAGAGATACGACGATCAAAACCTTGTTTAAACCTTAGAATGGAATAGGTATTTTTTCCCCTTGTACACGGCAGTTGTTGCCAACCGTAGGTTATACGGTGAGGTTCAACCCAGACCCATTTCCTGCAGGACAAACCATAAATTGTTGACCACCATGAGATATCGATAGTTGTTTAGTATTGTCGCCAGACCTATCAGCTATGAAGACCCAATCTCGGAATAACCTTACCAAGAGGAAAGGACAAAATAATTAAGGAAAAGGTTATGCCACTACCGGAAGAGCCCAGAGAAGGAATTATCCTTACGATCTGAGAAGACCGACACTGTCAACAATAAGGACGGAGTATCTGAGTTGATGGAACAGTAACCATGCTTCTAAGGGTGGTAGCACCCCAGACTCCCTCTGTGATGATCGATGGATTTTGAGAAGATGCCAAACCTAACCTATTTCTTGCTAGCCTCTCCGAATCTCGAGGACGAGATTCATTTTAAGGGTGGTAGGTTTGTAACATCCCAAAATTCTAAATTTTGGAATGTTATAATAAATAGATAGATTTGATTGTTTGTTTGATTGCTGTGTGATTGATTGAGTGAGATTCGAAACTTTATGAAAGTTAAATCAGAGGGAATAAAAGGACTTTCCCAAACTTTCATTTTGCATTCGTGATCTCTGTGAATTCAAATTATTTTCACCACAAAACCCTGGATAGAAGATGACATGACTTCTTCCATTTATTCAAATGACAAGGGGTGTTGAAAATATTTGAATTTCATTTGGAAAATATTTCCAACCCAGGAACTTTATGCAACTCAATGATTTTCACGAGCGAAGATAAAATGACTTCTTCAAAACATGTGAAATATGAGTTGGGAGTTTCAAAGAATTAAATTCAAAGTTCTTTGAATTTATTTTCAATTTGGAGTTATTTGAGTTTTATTCAAATTATGTTTCTCCAAAAATAAAATATATGGAAAATAGGGTAACATGATTCCCTACATCAGAAAATTGGAGAGAAATAAATTTGAATTAATTTTGGTATTTTTAAAATGATTTTTACTGGATTTTACTAGACCGAAGCACTCTTTGTTTTATTTGAATTTGTGTGTATTTTATTTGAAGCTAGAATAATGTTCATCTTTTAGGAAATCTTTTTCTGAACATTTTGATATATTATATGCCTATAGTATATTTCAGTTCATTTAGTTTTTTTTTGTTTTTCTTCTGTAAAAATAAATGTTTAAAAAAATCTTCTCCTCCCGCAGACTGGGCCGTCCCAGCTCCCAGGCCAGGCCGCGGCCCAGCCCACGTCGCCCGTCGCCACCGTCCCCGAGCGGGACTCCGCTCGGAGTGCGCCGCCGCCGTCGTCCGAGTCCCGGCCGGGCACGCCTCCCGTGTCCCCTTCCCCACGCCTCCTAAGGCCACCCCTTCCCTATAAAGCCGCCGCCCCTCTCTCTCCTCACCCGCGCATCGCGCCACAGCCGCCACCACACTCGCCGGAACCCGCCGCCGCCGGCAAGATCCGCTCGCCGCTCCCGCGTCGTTCCGACGCCGAAGTCGAGCGCCGCCACCACCTTTGGATCCGCCTTGCCAAGCCGCTTCACCCCGTGCCTCCGGCCGATGCCGCTGCCACCGAGCCGCGCGCCGCCAAGACCGGCGCCGCCGTCGTCCTCCCCGATTCCGGCGATCGCCGTGGTAACCGCCGCCTCTCGTCCGTTGGATTTAGATCTAACGGATTAGATCCGTTTGTTTTTTTCTAATCTAGCGAACGGTTCGTTCGTTAGTGAACGTTCGTCGAATAGCCTTTCCGTTTTAATTTATTTCGGCCAGGGGCCTATTCGTGATAATTTTCTTCACAGATTAGTCCCTGTACTTCAAACAGTCACAACTTTTTGCTCGTTAGTCCAAATCCAACGAAACCAGCACCCACTTCGTCGTTACGATCTCCTCTATCGAGTAATCCAACTCAAACATGTTTTTGAAAGTTTAAAATTTGAATTATACCAGATTTGAATTTGAACTTCATCTGATCGTAACTTGAGTTTTATAACTCCGTTTGAGTTGATTCCTTTTGCAAATCGAAGCTCTTGACCTAAACTTTCTGATATGGCCAAATTCATATAATTTTGGTACTGTTAGAAAAAAATTTATGTTGCAAGAGTTATTTGCTTGCTTTTGATGTTTTTCGAATCGTCTTCTTCGTTCTTTCTGATCTTTTGAGTGATTGCTTATGTGTGGTTACTATTGTTTGCTTACGATAGATTGAACGGAGTGTGATGAGTAGACCTATCAAGAGTTTTGAGTGCGAATCATCTTCATCAATAGTACATGCAAGTTCATACTTTGATCATATACCTTTCATACCCAGTTTTTATGCATTAGCTTCACCCTCAAACATTGCATGAGTAGGTTTGATAACATGTGGGTATTGGGAAGTAGTTGATGAGGTAGGAACCTATTGTCCTGCATTCAAACCTTGGGAGTTACTTCTACGTTATGCTTATATTGCCATGCTATGCTCGTAGACGTGGATTGGGTTTGAGTGTATTCCATGATAGATGTGAGATTGTTTACTTAATGGTTCAACTTAAGGTGGCAACTTTAATACACATCTGGGTGGATTGGTAGGGGCACCCTGGGGATATACCAGTGGACTTGCCCGGACACCTGGGGATATACCAGTGTTGTCCTAGGAGATCCCGGGGATACACCGTGCGATCATCCTATGGTTCGCCACCCAGGCTCAAAGGGAACTGAGATATTTTCATGCTAGAAACTTCCGTGTGCAGCCACAAGCTATTATGGGCTCTAGCATAGTTGAGTAAGTTACGTGAAGCTCTTGAAGAGGTAGATCAGCAGGTAGTGGGTTTGTAGGTTTGGTATGGTCTGCCCGGAGTAAAGAGTTAATGTTTATGAAAGAATGTGTCTCGGTCATCCGTTTCTCAAACATCATGTAGTGCGAGAAATACAACGGAGGCGATCGAGTCTTGTGGGGAAAAGTGCACAAACCTCTGCAGAGTGTACAATCTAATCATGGTTAGCCGTGTCCCTGGATATGGACAATCTTGAATTAATTTGTTGAATTAATTTGTTGAATTAATCTGGAAGTATCTCATCATATTACTTAAATTAATTTGTTGGGTTAATGATTACTTTTAATTGGGGTTGATAGGGGGTTTACCTTCTCAATATTTTATCAACCAACTCTGTAGTTAAATAAAATATATTCCTTTGTAGTAGGGAAAAAGTGGCTTTTCGCAAAAACTATAACCATAGAGCTTTCTACAAGCCAAATATGCATGTATTGATAGTTATTATTCATCATTATCCTATATTGTGAATTTGCCAGTACATTCAATGTACTGACCCTTTGTGGCTGCAATGTCTTATGTTGCAGGATCTTACGACGAGTAAGTGATACGTTAGGGTTACGATTTCTACACTCAACTTTGACGTTGGTGTTGATGGGAATCCACAACCTTGTTACTTCCGCTATTTTGGATTGAGGTAATAGTATTTACGTTACTAATTTATACATGTGATTTACCTTTGTTATAAATCCTCGAGTACTGTGTGTGTCAGCATACCGATCCAGGGATGACACTTAAGCATAGACACTTGACCGTCTGAGGTCGGTTCGCTACATTGATAAATCCTGAAAGTTCAATTCAAGAGAACCGAAAACGTTAATGCTTCTGCTCCCAAATATTGAACGAAGCGCGAGACTAATGTTTTGGTGGTAGGAAATTACTGTCCTGACTCTGGCCCGTTGTCGGGGAAGCTGATCGTGTCCCACGAACACCTATGGGACCTGGCGGACCGAGTCCCTTGTGGTTCGGAGGGGGACGGAGATTGCACAAAGAGCAAATCAAAGCGATGCACACGAGCAGTTTTACCCAGCTTCGGAGCTCTCCGGAGAGATAATACTCCTACTGCTGCTTGGTTGATTGTATTGTGTTCTTGCTAGGGAGCAATGAGAGCTACAAAACCTAGCTAGAGTGTGTGTAGTCTCGAGCGAGTCGGATGAACCGAACGGAGCCGAACCCTTTCTACGTTGCACTTGGGCCTCCTTTTATAGGCTCAAAGGGTCACCGACAGGTGGCAACGTAGATGAGGGCACAAATGGAAAAACAGTAGTTGGTACACCGACCATGCATTAGGTACGGTGCATATACCTAACTCGGCAAGGGACAAGATCAATAATGTCCGTCCCTCGCCGCCTAAACAATGCAACAGGGACCGTCAAGTGCACCACCGTTTGCCACGATGGTAAGCTTGTCAGCACCGCTTATCGCTGCTCCCCGCTGGCTGCACAGCTCTTCGACACGCGTGCCTGGAGTAGCCCCACAGCGACATCGCTGGCGGATGAGCTGGAGCGGAGATGAAGAGAGGTTGCTCGCCGCTGCAAGCACCTTGCGCGGCTGAATCCTTGTCGCGCCGGAGCTTGTCGCCACCAGCCTTCCCGGCAAGCTCCTCTTGCCGGGTCTTGTTTCCTTCGTGCCTTGAGTGGCCTTCCGCAAGCTCCTCTTGCCGGGGTCTTGAATACTTTGTTCTTGAATGGCTCCAAAGGAGCCGCGGAGGACCTTGGCGGTCACCAGGCCGGCCCTGCCGCGGGGTGCTGCAACTGCCCGTGCACAAGTTCGGGATACTAGGGTACCCCTACTCTAGTACACCGACAGGAGCCCCCGGGCCTGGGCCACACACGGCGCCGAGCTCTGTTGGGCCAGGCCCAAAACAGTGCACAGGAACGCACGGCCTAGATCGCGCAGTTACTCGCCTCGGACCCACCACGTCCCCCACGAACGACACGCTCCGGACGTGGCGTCGTGGGAGAGATCGTGGGGGCCTTCTTTAATCGGAAAAGCGGAACGCCCGCCCCCTCTCCCCCCTTATAAGTAGGGGAAACAGGGGCAGGACGCCCACTTTCCATTGCTGTCACATCTCAAAACCACCGCCGCTCCCCCCTTCTTCTCAAATCCGAAGAGAGCGACGCCCCGTTCCCCCATTGCCACCGGCGCCATCAACGCCGTCGGACTCCTCCACCACCTCCGCCATGGGCCCGAAGGCCGACAAGGGGAAAGGCGTGAAATCGGCCGAGGCGCAGCGGCTCACAAGACTGCGGAAGGAGCGGGCCACCTTCGACCCCTGCCGACGCACGGGAGCTACGGAGCTGTACTACCTCTTCGGTCGACGGAGACGCGGCGATCCCAGACGTAGAGTGATCTCCGCCGCCAAATCCGAGAAGGTTTCCGTCGGGTATCCTTCTTCGCTTTTTTCTATCGCGAGCTCTGCCGCTTTTTCCGAATTCTTTTGTGACATCATGAACACATACGCCTCCGCCTTCTTGATTTCACCCCAACGCCGCCCTCACCATGGCAGTTTTCGCACACCTTTGCGAGAACTTTGTCGGAGTCCACCCAAATGTAGCCCTCTTCCGCCACTACTTCATGCCCCGGGTTGAGAGAGGAGAGCCGCTTGCCGGAGGGATTGCTTGGATCTCCAGGATCGGCAAGAAAGAAGCGTATCTGGAAGGAGAGCTTCGCAGCAAGTGGGAGGAGTGGAGAGCCGATTGGTGTTGGATTATAGAGGAGAACCCACAGCCTTTCACTGCCCTGCGCCAAACTCCCATAGTGTGCGGCAACGATTGGAGCAATTTGGCGCTGGAGGATGCGAAGCTGAAGATAGCTGTGACCCGGATCTTGCGCCTCAGGCATGCCGGACTCACTGTAGGCGCTGTTGGCGCGGACTTCCTTCGCCGCCGCATTGCGCCCTTGCAGGAGAGGGGGAGGCCTGCTTGGGAACTCCAAAACGCGGCGGACATCATGAGGCTGCGTCCGGGCCTCAACTGGAACTTCACTGTCTTGGAGCTGGATGCGATGCTGCTGGAGCTGTTCAAGCCTGACCCAGATCGCCCCGAGTGGTTCATGCTGCCGAGGGGGGTCGTGCCTTTGTGCAACAACTCGTCTCTTGACCGCATCCGCGCGATGATGCCGTTGGGCGATTCCCATGGAATCGTTCCAACTTGGCAGGAGCCCGCCGACGACATCGTGCAGCAATTCTTCGATAGCTTGGAAGAGGTGCCGATCCGCGCCGACGAGCAGAGGTGCCTCACCCGCGACACCACCGAGCAAGAGATGGCGCGCGATTGCCACAAGGTTTGAGGAGGCGGCAGCAGCTGCTGCCGCTGGCGTGTTTGGGTTCACTGTGGAGGAGGCGGAGGCAGCCGAGGCGGCAAGCCTTGCCGACCGAGAAGAGCTTGCTGGCGTGGAGGAGCAGGCCGAGCCTGATGCTGAGCCGAGCGAGCCTGCCAGGGGCGCCTCCCCTCCGCCTTCAGATAGCTCGCCGCAGGAGGAACCCGCGGCCCCGCCAAGAAGGCGTCTCCGCATGACTGGAGAAGTGGCGGGGCGGCAACCGGGTCAATAGCCGTCTCGCCGCGCGACGCGCTCCACCGCGACAAGCTCTGTTGCCGCGGGAGCGCCTCATGCCGCGACAGCAACCGGAGCAGGGCCTTCGGGGACCACGGCTCCCGCACCCGCCAAGCATCCTAGGGAGCCTACTCTTCCAGCTCGTCGCACCGGAGGCGGAGCAGAATTCGACTTCTCCGCTCTTAGCTCCGAGGAAGAGGAAGAAGAGTAAGATCTTGTCGCTGTACTTGTAATCCTTCAATTTTCTGCTTTGTCTTGTATCTGACTTGCTTCGTTCTGAACCCTTTCCTTCTTCAGGACGCTGGCTCAGAGGGCGTCGAAGAGGGCCAAGACTCTGGTGGTTGTCATCGAAGACGATCCCCCCGTGGCGACAGGAGGCGCATCCGAGACTCCCTTGCCGGATCCGGCAGCCCTTTCTCAGAGCAGCCCCCAGCACAGCCCCCAGCGTAAGTAATTGGTTTATTTATTACGGTTAGGTGTGTGTGGGTGCTCCTTCTTTACTGATATCTGCTTTGTTGAATTGTGCAGGAGCAGAGCAGCCTCATCAGGAGGCCCCGGAGGTCACCCCCGAAGTTCTGTCTGCTTCAACTACGCCGCCAAGGGAGAATTCTCCGGCAAGGGAGCGCTCTCCGGCAAGGGAGGCCTCTCCGACAAGGGATGCTTCTCCGACAAGGGGCAGCGCCGATGACCCTCCGGTGGTGGAGACCGCGGCTACAGATCCCATTGCAGGTAACCATCTTGCTTGAAAATTTCCCTTGGGTTCCTTTTCTTCCGTTCTTCTTTTCGAACATCTGCTTGACTACTCTTTCTTTTTCTGAACATCACATCCATCTGCCGGAGAGCCGATGGAGACTGAGGTTGCCGGCGAGGAGGACGCGCGCGGCAACAATGACGACGCCGCCAACATGGAGGAGGAGGCCGGCGGCGATGGGTCCGCCGGTGAGGAGGCCGCCAAGGCTGCTGGCGCAAAGGCTGGGGAGGGGTCTGGTGATCGTACTGACGACCCTGAGGCCGCAGGAGCGCCAGGCGCTGCGCCGACCGCCGATCCCTCCGCCACCGATGCAGCACCAGGCTCCGAAGAGCCCCAGCCCGGCGCCTATCTGAAGGCCGGCGACGGTGTCTTCATCAAGCTTCCATGGGCGTCGAGCTCCAGGGCGCCGGTCGAGGGAGAGACCTTCGACGAGGAGCTGCTCGCCTCCGCTGGGCTATCGTTAGTTGACGCGCCAAGCAGCAGCAGTGGCGAGTCTGAGGAGCAGCAGCTGCTGAAGAAGCTGCTGTCGCTCTACCGCGCCCGACAAGCTAAGCTGGAGTCGCGGGAAGCACTTGTCGTGAGGGCGGGAGCTGACATGGAGAAGCGCGCAGAAGAGCTCCGGCGCGCCAACAAAGAAACTCTCCGGGACGTAGCAGAAGCGCGGGAGCAACTTGCTGAGGAGCGCACGGCCTTCATCCTGGAGAAAGCCGAGGTCGAGGAGCAGCAAAGGCTTGCCGACGAGAAGCTCTCTGCGCAAGAAGGTGAGCTGGCGCAGCGAAAGATCAACCTCGACAGCTATGAGGAAGATCTTGCCGCGTGTGAGCAATCGATTGGCGGAGCACTCAAGGAGGCAAAGGACGCCGCCGCAGCTGCCGAGGCTGCCAAGAAGGAATTGGAGACGAGGGTGGCGCAGCTGGAGGCCACCCTCTAGAAGAGCGGCGAGGAGGTCACCGCGCTGAAGCACGAGCGCGAGAAGGACGCCTACACTCTTGGTGAGTTGCAGGGCCGTCTCGCTGAGAAGATCAAGGAGCTCGACGCCGCCAAGGACTCAAAGGCAGATCTTGAGCTGAAGCTTTCCACCCTGACGGAGACGCTGGACGGCGCCAAGGAGCGGGAAGTGGGTCTGTTGGAGAAGATCAAGGCCAACGAGGAGCTGCTGGCAAATGCCACTACCGCCCACAATACCCTCAGAGAGAACGTGATGCTCTGGACCGAGGGTCTTGTCAATACAGCCGCCACCATCGACAAGTAGCTGATGGAGCTGGGGATGGTGGATCTCGGGTACCCCACCGACGAGCATCTCCAACCCAGCTCCAAGCTCAGCCTGTTCTTCAAGAGCGTGTTGGCGGCTCTCCAGCTGCTCCGGGAGGAGATCCCAAAGCAACTGGCCGACGAGTCGCGCCAAATCTGTGCAGGGGCTCTTCAGAAGGTGCTGATGAAGGTGGCCTTCTGCAATCCAGGCGTCAGCTTCGCCAACGTCCTCAAGTCCCTGCCGCCAACTGCTGATGTTGAAGCGCTCAAGGCCCTTGTTGCACCAATTGTGGACAGGGTGAGTGGAGTCAAGAGGGTTGATGGCGACCGCGTAGACTAGGCCGCCAAGTTTATCTTTCCCTTGTCGCTGCAGATCATGTTCAGGAGAACAATTTATTAGATCTGCGACAAGTCATTTTGTAATATACACTATCTTAGGCAAACGATCGCAATGTTATTTCCTTTACTCGATTTCTTCCTTTGTATGTTTGTGCCCTACGCTTTTTAGGGAACTTGTCGGTGCGGGCACCTTTGTCATGGCGCCGAAAAGGGACGTCAAGCATTACCGGGCGATGCCGCCCAACAAGCAACCTTGTCGCAACTGGTTGCAGCTCACTTAAGTTGTTGAGCGGGCTCGAAACAAAGTAAGGGCGCAAACCAGCCGCGAGTTGGTTCCTTCGCGCACAGGTTTTCCATACAAAGTACTATCATTCGAGGAAGATAACTTAAAAAAATTTAAAAATTGATTGTTCAAACTTTGGCAACTTAGCTTTTCTGTCGTTCGCTTCCCGGCAAGGCGATATTTCCTTGAGCGACACTTGGCGGCCCACACCATTATCTTCTCCTTCCCCCCCGGCTAACTTGTGGGCGAAGGAACCTTCCTTTCTTATGAGAAGAAAGAAAAGAAAATAAAGTTATGGAGCCTAGTGGCTCGTTATTTCTTACCGGGTGTGGATGCTGCACAAAATGTTAGATAATGCATGCATAAAGGATTATGAAAGCATGTGTTTAACAAGTTGTGTGCAACACATGAGCTTTACTGATGCACGGGGTCTGCGCCCGGCTTTGTACAAAGGATTACATGCAACAGCGGCAAGACTTGTACAAAAGGGTGGTTGCCGGAACGGGTTCCGGCAACCGCGCCCTATGGGTAAAACTTGCGAAGATGCTCTACATTCCAGGAGTTGCTCACCGGAACGCCATCTTCAGTCTCAAGGCGGACAGCGCCAGGCCTAGTGACTCGTTTCACCCGATAAGGGCGTTCCCACTTCAAGGCCAACTTGTTGGAATTCTTGGCGGACTGAACGCCAAGAACAAGGTCGCCTTCCTCGAAGCTTCTAGCACTAACTTTGCGGCTATGGTAGCGGCGCAAAGCTTGCTGGTAACGAGCAGCTCGTGACAAATGCCTAAAGACGATCCTCCTCAAGGAGCAGCGCGTCATCTTGTCGCAGCTGCTCTTGCTTAAGCTCATCATAAGCGAGCACTCGAGGTGACCCAGACACGAAGTTCCGTGGGGAGAACTGCCTCTGCTCCATTTACTAGAGCGAAGGTGTATGCGCCGTGGCTCGATTTGGCGTCGTCCAGATCGACCAAAGAACCACCAGCTCCTCGATCCATTTCTTCCGCACTGCAGCACCGTCGAAAGTTCTGGTCTTGAGTCCTCGCAGCACTTCAGCATTTGCCCTCTCTGCTTGACCGTTGCTCCTTGGATGAGCAACAGAAGCAAAGCAGACCTTGGCGCCAATGTAGCGACCCGACCCAAAATCGATCAAGTCTCTATGTCTGTACCATCCCAAGATCATGCTGGCACTCACAGTACATTGATGAAATAATCAAAGTTCAATCACACCTGAATTTATTACACGATTCTCATATCGAGTCTTTATTACAATAGAATAAATTCGGCCGAAGGCCAACTCATGAGAAATAAACTAAGTAAAGCTGCGGAAGCGTAGAAGAATAGCGAGTCCATCCGACTCCAAAGGGCAATCGCCAAGTGCGGAGCGTAGCCTCACTCCCCGATCGAATACTCCTCCGCAACATAAGACGTTGCAGCCGTAGGTCAGCATTTTGAATATTGGCAAGTCATGAAGAGAGAACAATAATAAAATTACTAACACTATATGCAATTTGGCTGTGGGGCTCTAAGTTTCATCATTTTGCGAAAAGCCAGTTTTTCCCTACAATATGGACTTGTTTGCAAAAACTACAAAATTGTTGGTAGTTATTTGAGATGGTTCCGCCAACCAATGTCTCATTCCCAAATTATTACATAATAACCCCTCAATTAATTTATTAATTTTAATGTTGAGATTTCCGAATACTTCCAAGTTCCAGAGGCTCAAATTGTCCGTAACCGGGGACACGGCTAATCGATTAGATCTTTTCTCTGCAGAGGTTTATGACTTTACCCGCAAGAATCGTTCCTCCTTTTAAGTCTTCGCACTTCATGGTGTTTGAAGACGGGACGAACGAAACAGGGTCTTCCGAAGAGTTCTTCTGGTCACTGCCGGTACCCATCCAATCCTACCGTTCTTCTACATCTCGTAGTACCGTCCGGCCAGAGTCACAACTAAGGTTGACCAAGCCAGAGCCCATAATGGCTTGCGGCTGCACAGGTAAGCTTCCGGTCAATGGGGTATACGTCCGTCTCTTCGTGGCTGGGTGAAGCTTTCCGCAAGATGTCATGGCGCTTCTCCATGCATCCCGGCCAACCTTTGGGTTCTCCAGGTGCCCGTCAACCAAATCCTCCACCCAGAGTGAATTTGAAGTCCATCTTGAGCTTGAAGTTCATGGGGTTGTCATCATCTTCGACTCTCACATCTCCCTTATGAATTCACTCAACCAACCCGTCTCGAGCATAGCAAAATAACCTACTTCGCCCCGGTCATGGTAACAAGGGAATTGGTTCATCCTACCTCATGATACTACTCAAGAACATAACTTCAAAATTTCACCTACTGCATGCATGGTGGGGAGGTATAATTCTAATGCAATAGAAATCATAGGTATTGTAAAGAACATGATCAATGACTTGCCTTGCTGACGATCTTCGTAAGCTAGGGACTCGTGGTAGCAAGCTTCGCACTCCGGAAATTCTACCGAGACAAACAACAATCATAATAAGCATATAGCATATGACCACTTAACATAATAGCATGCTAACATAACACACCAAAACAAACGAATCAAAACCCAAAGAAAAACTCGAAGAAATCCAACTCAAAGTTTTCCTACATCAAGCAGCAACTAAGAATAGTTTTACATATCAAATTTTTTCTTAACAGAACCTAAGCATGGGTTTATGTTACCTAACAGAAAGGAATTCATCAAGCAACTAGGAGCAAAAAGAATCACCTTAAAATCTATTATAAAACTCCTGTTAGGCCTAAAGCAAAATCTAGTAGGAAAAATAAAATAAAAGTTTTATTTATTATAAATAAAAGTTCATGCTCTAAAGTTACAGAAACTAACCTAGAATAATCTATCACATAGGAAAAATAAATTTATTTGCTAATTAAAACAATAGGAAAACAGTAGCTAGTTAAATAATTAAGAATAACATGATTCTGGTTAAAACTAATTTTTTATTAATCCTAAAATTCCCAAATAAATTCCTACGGTTAGGCAATGTCAAAACAAAGTTGTGAAAAAATAATCACAAAAAATAATTTTCCTAACTCTTTTATGGCAGAATTACTATTCTGTCAAAATCTAAAATAAAACAATTTTAAATAATTTTAACATAGCAAATTATATTTTTTATAGAAACTATAAGAAATTTGCAAACCAACAAAAAAAGAATCACTTAAAAATATTAAGTAGATTAAAAGATATGAATTTTTCAAATCTGAAACTATTCTGTTAAAACAGAAAACGAAAAAATAAAGCAAAACGGGCTAATGGGCCTATATAACGCTTCGGCGTAATACAACTAAAATGGCCCTAGTGGTTTAAACCGAGTCGGCCGGTTTATTTAAAAAACCTAACTAACCGATCTAAACCAGAAATAAACCGGTTCACTAAAAACTAACCTAATAAAACCATACCCCTTCGGGGAATCTAATCCTAACCATTGAGATTAGATCGGACGGCGGCGGGGTGCTCCGGCGACTTACCGAAGGTCGACGGCGACGGCGGCTCGGGCGGCGAGTGCTCCGGCGACTCCGGTGGTCGGGGGCGTCGGCGGAGGTCTCCGGCGGGTGCGGACGGGCGAGGGGGTTGGTTTGGTGGAGTCGGGCGAGCTCGGGGAGGTGTGAGGGGTTCGGGACGGAGTTAATGGCGGCGGCGGCGCTCTCGGGCTCCGGCGGGGTTTTGCGGGGAGGGGAGGGCGTCGGGTGAGGGGGCGAGGGGGGGAACGGGGTCGAGGGGGGGTATAAATAGGGGGAGGCCTCGACTTGGACGAGGGGCAACGCGGGCGAGGGATTCGCGGCGGATCCCGGATCTCGCGGGATCCAGCGAGCGGCGGCGCGGGCGGTTACGTGGGCGAGGGGAAGAAGGAGGGCGGGGTCCACCCGTCAGCGGGAGGAGGGGGACGGCGCGTCGGTCGGTTGGCCGAGGCGGAGCCGATTCGGGCGAGGCTCGGTCGGCTCGGGTGTACGGGCTCGGCCGCTGGTCTGGGCCGCCTGGCCTGGGTGGGTGGGCCGGGTTGGCTGGCTCGCCTGGCTGGGCCGGTTGGCTGGCTCGCCTGGCTGGGCCGCCTGGGGTTTTTTTCTTTTTCCATTTGTTTTTTTTTTTGAAAATAAAAAGAGAGATAAAATATATAAAATATAAATATTTTATATAGGACATATATATATCAAAATGATCAGGGGAATATTCCCTATCATTTGAACATTTTTCCAGGGGCAAAATCCAAACTTTATAAAAAATCATTTTTTTCTAAAATTCAAATAAAACTCAAATTTGAATTCAAACTTTTTTGGCAATGTTTTTCCTCTGATATTTTTGGAGTGTCGTGTTTACTCCTCTCATACTTTTTCTCAAGTATTTATCAGGCATAGTTTTTGAAATGATTTCCACTGCCAAAATTTGAATTCAAATTCCAACAACTCCAAAACTTCCGAAACTTCAAATGCCACTCAAATTCAAACAGAATGCATAGATGCTTAGCTATAATTGTAAAACATTCCAAATAGGAAATTTGGGATGTTACAGCCAAGATCTTGGACGTATTGCATGAAGGTGCGACTCGTGAATTGTGTGCCGTTTTCGGTGATGATCCTGTTAGGAATCCCAAAACGGCAAACAATTGACCTGAAGAACTTGACTGCTGACTGTGCTGTCACCTTCCTCACTGCTTCCACTTCCGGCCACTTTGTGAACTTGTCGATTCTGACGTACAAGTACTCAAAGCCCCGACAGCTTCGGGGAAGGGGCCGAGGATGTCGAGCCCCGTAGCTAAAATGGCCGGGATAAAGGGATTGTCCGGAGAGCTTGAGCTGGCTGGTGTATCTGCTTGGAATGGAACTCGCACGCTTCACACTTGGTTACTTGTGCAGTTGCATCCTGGAGGGCTTCCGGCCAGAAGAAACCTTGCCGGAAAGCTTTGCCGGCAAGTGCTCTTGCGCCAATGTGGTGACCACATATGCCTCCATGTATCTCTGCCAACAGCTTCAGTCCATCTTCCCGGCAAATACACTTCAATTTCACATCGTTGAGTATTCTTCTGTACAGGATGTTGTCAACAAACTGGTACATACTTGACTGCCGGGCTACTCTCTCCGCTTCTTCTTGCTCTTCGGGAAGTTCTCCTGTCTGAAGGAAATGAACGATCTGTTGTGCCCATGTTGGAGCTTGCGGCTCGACAACAAGAACTAAAGGCACATCTGCCGCTGCAGGAACATCAGCTTCTACGGCAAGAACCTGCGGTTCGGCCGGAGCTTGATGATACCCGGCAAGCTTGCCGTAGCAAAACTTGTCGGGAGCGTCTTCTTCAACGGAACAAACCCTTGGGCTTGTCGGAGCAGACTGCTCCTCAGCGGTATCTGTGTTGATTTTGGGGACCTTCTTGGCGGCGGCTTCAGGGAGCTCTGCCGGAAAGTAGTCACCGGAAATCAACTTCCTCTTCTTGCTCTGTCCGGTTGATGGTGTTACGGTTGGTTGAGTCAGCTTCAGCACAAAAATTCCTGGTTCCACAGGTAACTTGAGTGCAGCACACTTTGACAGACCATCAGCAATATCATTCTGAGCTCTTGGAACATGTTCCATTTGCAGGCCTTCAATGTGTTCTTCTAGCTTTCTCACTTCATCAACGTAGGCTTCCATCAACGGACTCTGATAATCTTTGTTTACTTGGCGGACGACAAGCTGCGAGTCACCCCTGACAATAAGCTTCCTGATCCCAAGGTCCACTGCAATCCTGAGTCCGGCAAGCAAGCCTTCATACTCTGCAGTATTATTTGTTGCTTGTTCCTTGGGAAAGTGCATCTGGACTATGTACTTGAGGTGCTCTCCGGTGGGTGCGATAAGCAGCACGCTAGCACCGGCGCCTTGAAGCGAGAAGGCACCATCAAAATACATCAGCCACTCCTTACTTGCTTCCTTGACGGGGATGCTCGTCTCTGGAATTTCTACATCTTGCGTCGGCGTCCACTCTGCTATAAACTCTGCCAATGCTCTGCTTTGGATAGTTGAAGTACTTTCAAACTTGAGGCCAAAGCTTGACAGTTCCAGTGCCCACTCGACAATCCTGCCTGTTGCTTCTGGATTTTGCAATATCCTCTTCAACGGAAAGCGAGTGACAACTGTTATCTCATGTGCTTGGAAGTAATGGCGCAGCTTTCTCGAGGCCATGAGGAGGCGAAAAGCAATTTCTGCACACCGTAGTACCTTGATCTAGCCCCTGCGAAGGGGCCGACAAAGTAGTGGGCGCTGCACCATCCTTTTCTGCATATTCTCGCAATCCTGCGCAGATCCGTCCTTGTCGGGACCAGAGCTTGACGGCGAAGCCCCTTGCTTGTCGCTGGATGCATCTGCCTCGGTTGCCGGCTCATCATCCGCCTCCCTTTCTGCTACTAACGCAGCACTAACCACTTGATTGGTTGCCGCTATGTACAGCAGCAACTTCTCTTGTGGCCTAGGTGCGACAAGTATTGGAGTGGAGGACAGGTACCTCTTTAAGTCCTGCAGCGCAGCCTCCGCTTCGGGAGTCCATTTCATTGGACCTGCCTTTTTCAAAATCTTGAAAAATGGCAGGGCGCGCTCAGCAGACCTAGAGATAAACCTGCTGAGAGCAGCCACGCAACCGGCAAGTCTTCGAACATCCTTGACGCGCTTTGGTGCTTCGATCTGCTCAATGGCCTTGATCTTGTCGGGGTTGGCTTCAATTCCCCTCTGAGACATGAAGAACCCGAGAAGCTTGCCGGAAGGGACTCCAAACACGCACTTCTCGGGGTTGAGCTTGAGGTTGATCTTGCGCAGATTTGCAAAGGTCTCATCCAAATCCTGAACCAGAGTTCCTTTGTCCTTGCTCTTGACCACTATGTCATCCATGTAGGCCTCTACATTTCTGTGCATTTGGGGCTCAAAAGCGTCATGGACCACTCTTGCAGACGTTGAACCAGCATTCTTCAAACCAAAAGGCATCCGTATGAAACAGTATGTGCCACATGGTGTAATGAATGCGGTTTTCTCTTCATCCTCTTCTGCCATGAAGATCTGATGATATCCCGAATATGCATCAAGAAATGAGAGCAAATCACATCCAGCCGTGGAGTCAACAATCTGGTCGATACGTGGCAAGGGAAATGGGTCTTTGGGACAAGCTTTATTAACATCTGTGAAGTCAATACAAAGTCTCCATTTCCCATTTGCCTTGCGTACAACTACCAGATTGGCCAACCACGTGGGATGGAGCACTCCTCTGACAAGGCCTGCTGCTTCCAACTTCTTGATCTCTTCTGCTATGAACTCTTGGCGCTCCACTGCCTGCTTCCTTACTTTTTGCTTGACGGGCGCAAGATGAGGACAGACAGCTAAGTGGTGCTCAATTACTTTCACAGGAACACGGGGATGTCGACGGTTGCCATGCAAACACGTCGACATTCGCCCAGGAAAGCAACGAGCTCGCCTTCCTATTTAGGGTCAAGCGTGCAATCGATGGTGAAGGTACCACCAGTGCCGTCTTCCTTGGCGGACACCTTCTTGGTCTTCGGCGGAGCTGCCATCATCTTCTTGCACTTGCCGGTGGAGCTCGATGGTGGGTCCTCGACGATAGCGCAGCACTCCGAAGAGGTGCTCTTGCCGGAGTGGGCATCAGAGCTCTTGCCGGACAAGGTGGTCTTCTTCTTTCCCCCGGGAGCTTCAGCGGCAAGTGGTTTGCTATCGGTCGCAGCTGCTGCATCCCGGTAAATCTTGTCGGTGCAGATAAGCGCATCCTTCTTGTCGCCATGGACAGAAATGACGCTTATCGGGCCGGGCATCTTGAATAAGTTGTAGGCGTAATGAGAGGCTGCCATCAACTTGGAGAGTGCTGGACGGCCAAGTATCCCATTGCAGGGTAATGGGAAATCAGCAACGTCGAATGTGACCCTCTCAGTTCTGAAATTCAGTTCGCTGCCAAATGTTACCGGTAGTGTGATCTTCCCCTTGGGCTTGCTCCTTCCTGGGTTGATTCCTTGAAAGTTCCAGTCTCTTGAGCTCGGTGTCGTGGATTTGAAGCTTACGAGCATGCGGAGGAGATCAGGTTTAGGCCGCCCCGCCGTCAACTAACATCTTGGTGACCTTGAGGTTGCGGATGGTTGGTGAGACCAACATCGGCAAACACCGACCGCAGATTCTGCGATCAGGGTGGTCCTCAATATCGAAGATGATAGGCGTGCTGGACCACTTGAGGCCTACGTGACTCTACGTATGGTTCTGCTGCATTAACCTCCCGCATCCATTGCTTGAGTTGGCGGTGCGAGGTATGCAGAGAAGCACCACCGTCAACGCAGAGAACCTCTGTCGCCTTCTGAAACTCCTGCTCATCAGCTTCATCGTCTTCCAAATCTTCATCATCATCTTCGTCTTCATCCTTGTCGCGGCCGCGGGGAGGTCTGTCTCCTTGCTGCTGCTTGGCCTTGCCGCGGCGTCCTCCCCGACCGGGTCTCTTCTTGCTAGCTGCCCCAGCAACCTCCTGGGCTTTCTCCTTGTCTCGCCGCTCGTACTCAGCCTTCTGCTGTTCAACAAGCTGCTCGACTTTCTTGCAGCTCTAGAGGTCGTGGCCCTTGGTGCGGTGAATCTTGCAGTACTGTTTGTTGGAGCTGTCCTGCTTGTCGGCGGCTGCCACAGCTTGGCGGTCGGTGTCGGCGGCAACCTCCTTGCTGGAGCCACCAACCTTGGCCTTCTTGGTGCCGCCTCCGTTGCCGGACTGCTCGACAACTAGTACATCTTTGCTCTTCTTCTTTCTGTTGTTCCACCGCCGGCTCTTCTTTGTCGGGGCGGTCTCCTCACTGTCAGATCCTGCTCCAACATTCTCTCCTGGGAGTCTTCTTCCTTCTTCAGCCCGTGCACACTTGTCGGCCAAGGCATACAGCTCACTGACGTCCTTGACTTTGCACATCGCCATCTCCTCCCTCATCCTGCGGTTCCGCATGTTCTGATGAAACGCGCTGATCACCGCGGCAGGGTGGACATCTGGGATGTTGTAGTGCACACGGCTGAATCTCTGGATGAACTTGCGTAGGGACTCTCCTTCCTTCTGGGCAAGCAAGTGAAGGTCACTCTCTTGGCCATGAGGTTTGTGGCCGCCTGTGAAGGCGCTGACAAACTGATGGCACAAATCTGCCCAAGAAGATATGCAACTGCCCGGCAAGTGCATGAGCCAAGATCTGACATTTGGCTTGAGTACCAGCGGGAAATAGTTGGCGAGGATCTTGTCGTCTCATCCCCCTGCAGCCTGCACCGCGATGGTGTAGATGCTGAGGAACTCCGATGGATGCGTCCTGCCGTCGTACTTCTCTGGCACATCTGGCTTGAAGTTTTTCTTGTCGGGTCACTGGACTTGCCGCAGCTCACGAGTGAACGCAGGGCAACCTACCGCGTACGGCAAGTCACCCGGTTCCCCTGGCGCATGCATGTCAACAGCGGGCCCAGCGCGCTGGTCAGATTGACGCCGCGCTTCTCTCTGGCGCTCGATGCGGGTTCGAGCGTCTTCTTGTTGCCGTTCTTGAAGAACTTGGCGCTGATCAGGGCGAGCTCGTGGATCCGATGATGCGGTGGAGTCGCTGTCGATGTGGATCCGCGGAGCTGGTGATCTTGGCCTTCTGGATGGAGAGTGCATGGTGGTTGCACCCCCATAGGTTTGGTCGCCACCGGCTCGTGCCTTGTCGTCTCGCCGCGGCAAGGATGCAGTTGGTTGCCGCGGAGTGTCGCCGTTGGCAAAGGCGATGAGACTCTGGATGGTGGCCCTCCATTCGTCGACCTTGTCGGCCGTTGGAGGGTAGTCTAGAAGCAGTTGGGCTCTCGCCAAGGCTTCTGCTGGAGCGGTAGGTGGCAATGGCGTACGGAGCGAGGAACGGGATGTGCTCGGACTTCTACCCAAGTTAGAAGGAGCAGCATCCCGTGCAGGCGACCGTACCCCGCTCGTACCAGCATGCTGGCGTGCATGCGGGTCTCGAGGGCCTCGGGATCCTCCAGCTTGGCCTTGATCCAACGAGCGTATGGCGCTGCGAGCACCATGACGCTGTCGGTCCCGCGCCTCCTGAGATGGACGCAGTGCGTATCCGGACGCCGAGGTCTGCGCCGCCTTGTCCTTGGACTTGGCAGCGTTGTGGGTTCCCTCGACGACGCCGGTTCCTCCGCCAGCGTCTTCCCCACCACTCGTCAGCTCCGGTGGTGGTGGGTTTGACGCGGACGGCTCTGCTGCCGCCGAAGCCTTCTTCTTCGGTGGCATGTTGACGAAGGTGATGAAGAAGTTGCTCGTGTGACCGCTGGATCAGGTTCACACAGCCTCGACGCCCCCTACCTGGCGCGCCAAAGATGTCGGGGAAGCTGATCGTGTCCCACGAACACCTATGGGACCTGGCGGACCGAGTCCCTTGTGGTTCGGAGGGGGGCGGAGATTGCACAAAGAGCAGATCGAAGCCATGCACAAGAGCAGTTTTACCCAGCTTCGAAGCTCTCCGGAGAGATAATACTACTACTGCTGCTTGGTTGATTGTATTGTGTTCTTGCTAGGGAGCAATGAGAGCTACAAAACCTAGCTAGAGTGTGTGTAGTCTCGAGCGAGTCGAATGAACCGAACGGAGCCGTACCCTTTCTACGTTGCACTTGGGCCTCCTTTTATAGGCTCAAGGGTCACCGATAGGTTGCAACGTAGATGAGGGTACAAATGGAAAAACAGTAGTTCGTATAATTGACTGCATAAAGGTACAAGTGCATATACCTAACTCGACGGCAAGGGACAAGATCAATAAATGTCCGTCCCTGTCGCCTAAACAGTGCAACAGGGACCGTCAAGTGCACCACCGTTTGCCACGATGGTAAGCTTGTCAGCACCGCTTATTGCTGCTCCCCGCTGGCTGCACAGCTCTTCGACACGCTGCGTTCGGAGTAGCCCCGGCGACGACGTTGGCGGATGGATGAGCTGGAGCGGAGATGAAGAGAGGTTGCTCGCCGCGGCTGAATCCTTGTCGGCGCTCGGGAGCTTGTCGCTCACCAAGCCTTCCCGGCAAGCTCCTCTTGCCGGGGTCTTGTTTCCTTCGTGCCTTGAGTGGCCTTCCTGGCAAGCTCCTCTTGCCGGGGTCTTGAATACTTTGTTCTTGAATGGCTCCAAAGGAGCCCTGGAGGACCTTGGCGGTCACCAGGCCGGCCCTGCCGCGGGGTGCTGCAACTGCCCGTGCACAATTTCGGGATACTAGGGTACCCCTACTCTAGTACACCGACACCCGTGTAGCCTATCGGCCCGATGTCCAAAGATCTAAACCGGGGTAGGTTTGTAACTTCACCAAGACGCCAGTCTCAACCGCCTACGAGAAGCATTCATACGCCGTGGGCGCCTAAACACCCATGCGCTCGGCCGAAATCTATCCCGCCCACATTTGGGACACCTGACATGACTGTCCTACCCCCAACCCGCAATATGTCCGAAATTTTAGATGGGGGCAAAGTTTGTAACTTTCCCCAAATTTCAAACAAGCGCGTCTCAAACCGAACATTGTTCCCCCTTAGTTCCCCGCCTCCCTCCGTTTCCCCATTCATACTCCGTGGGCGCGAAAACTCCCTCTCCACCAGCCGCGAAACCCCAGCCTCCTCCGTCCTCCACCCCATAGCGGCCAATCCACCGCCCTCCTCCATCACGCCGGGCGGTACCCGGCGTCGTCAACCAACGCAACCGCAACCACAACACCCTCAAGGGCTTAGCAGCTGAAGCCGAGGCAGAGCTGCCTCCACGACGTCGACGCCGACGTGCATCGTACCAGAACCACTCCGACCACGCCGTCCTGCGCCTCACTGCTACGGCTCCACTATCACAACCATCCACCGCACCGGAGCTGTTCCCGCTACGCCATCGTTCGCCGCCTCGGATCTGCTTCCCCGCCGCCGACAGACGGCCACCGCACCACACTCAACAACTTGGCCATGGGTTCGTCCAAGGCTGCACCGTCCTCCACAACTTCTGGTTTCCGGCGAACAACAAGATCGTTGGAAAAACAGGAGGAGGACACAACACTGTCAGCAGAAAGAGGTACTCCTCTTCCCTTATTCGTGCAAATCTTACATCTCCGCTCACACTGTATTCATCCCACGAAAGAAACTAGTTGAGTGCTTCTTACTGCATCTTCTTCGTGATACTAAATGCACAAGGTTTTCGTCCCTTTTACTATTTCACCTTTGCTAGAGGTCAGTAGCCTGCCTGGATTTCAATTCAGGGTCAGTCGAACCGTAATTAAAAGAAGCAGCACCCGCTTAGGCACGCGGAGCACCTAGTCCGCTTGTTCCCCGGGGAAGCGGCGCATCGGTGTCTATCATAGGGGTGTGGGGCGCAGGAGCTGCTTGCGCCCGATCTGGAGGTCAGCGGGGCTTGAATGGATTGCCGGGGGCGGTGCCAAGCACGGCGGTGCGGTGAGGTCGAGGGGACGGCGCAGGCAGGGGAGGAATACTCGGCCGGTAGTTGCTGGCGTTTCGAGGAAGATCGTCAACACTGACTGGCTGGAGGTAGATGAAGGCGATCTATCCGTTCTTTGTACATCGGACGGTGCAGAAAAAATGGACTGACCTATTTGCTTTCAGTTGAGTTTTATTTTCATAGAATCCTGTAGTAATTGAGTGTGCCATGCATGTTGCAGAGCTATCATATGTCTCCAGTCATTTATTTCTCACCGACCTGCTATCTGCTACCTTTACACTATACTAATTGTGCACAGACTTCACCCATACTCACACTATTGTTTTTTTATGCATGGGTATTTCAGACTCTGACGCGGTGTTGACGAATGCAGAAAAGAAAAGACATAAGTCGCTCCAGTGTAATTCAAGATAAGCACTAAGCGTTTCAGCGCTCTAATGGAGTGCGATGTCGCTAGATTGGAGACGATAAATGTAGCTCTGCTGTTGATGATCTCAATTGCACACACAACCATCCAAGGTGCTTGCTTTAACTTCGCGCTGTCAAATGTGGTTGCATGTTGCATATGGTGTCTAGCTTGTATTGCTTCCAATTTGGTTAAATTGCATCTGCTTACTTTACACATTATACCTTTGATAATGACATGCCTTCCTGTTTTTGATACATACTACATATGTCTATAAACCATGTTCGTACATCAAACTAATGCTCTCTTGTATCCCTCGTCAATCACTTATGATGAGACAGTCACCCGAGAGGGTTACTGTGAGACGCCCTACTCGTTTAAAGAGTGCAGTGTCATCCTCCCCACATGATTCTCAAGAAACAGCAAGGCTAAATGAAGATAGTCAACGTAGCTATCTAGTTGATCACCGCCATTCCCCCACACCACCATCGCAGGTGCTTGCTCTTACTTGGCAGTGTGATATGTGGTTGCATGTTGCATATGGTGTCTACCTTGTAATGCTTCTAATTAGGGTAAATTTCATCTGCTTAGTTAACACATTATACCTGTGAATATGACATGCCTTCCTGTTTTTGGTACATACTACGTCTTTCTATTGACCATGTTCTTACATCAAACTACTTTTCTTGTGTATCCCTCATCAATGCTCCTAATTTGTTAAATTGCATCTCCTTAGCTTACACATTATACATGTGAATATGACACGCCTTCCTATTTTTGGTACATACTACATTTGCCTATCACACCATGTTCTAACATCAAACTACTGTTCTTGTGTATCTTGCGTCTATCGCTTATGATGAGACAATCACGCGCGTGGGTTAATATGAGACGCAATACTCTTATAAACAATGCAATTTCATCCTCTCCACATGATTCTCAAGAAACAGCAAGCCTAAATGAAGATATTGAACGTTGCTCTGTACCTGAAGACAGCACTTCCCCTACACCACCATCACAGGTGCTTGCTCCAACTTCGCAGTGTGATATGTGGTTCCATGTTGCATACGGTGTGCAGCTTGTAATGCTTCTAATTAGGGTAATTTGCATCTGCTTAGTTTACACACTATACATGTGAATATGACATGCCTTCCTTTTTTTGGTACACACTACATCTTTGTGTTAACGTTGTTCTTACATGAAACTACCTCTCTTCTGTATCCTGCATCAATCACTTACGATGAGTCTCCTTTATTCGTTGCATATTGCATATTATTTCTAGCCTGTTGCCATGTATTGCATCCAATTTGGTCAAATACATTTGTTAGGGCACCCTTTTAATTTGGCAGAGAGATATTGGTTTCATCTTTCATATGGTTTCTAGCTTGCATCGATTCTAACAAGTTCAAGCACCTTGTGCTTAGTTTACACTTTATACATCATACATGTCAATATGTCACGCCGTCCTGTTTTTCATACATATTCCATCCTCCTATCATGCGGCTGCCTTACATGAAAGTAGTGTTCGTCAGTATCATGCATCAATAAGTTCTGAAGAGCAAATTTTATTCCTTTTTCTTATGGGTTTGACTTGACAAGGCAAAATCAAGAAATAGGAAGGAGAAGAGTAAGGAAGGCGATGATGGTGGTCCTCTGCAGCAAGAAACAGAGCATCTGTATCGATTCTCCTTGAACTGATAGTGCATTACATGGTCCAAGTCTCCGCTCCCCAACTCCACCATCCAAGGTGCCTGCTCTAACTTGGCAGTGTGATATCTGGTTGCATGTTGCATATGGTGTCTAGCTCGTATTGCTCCTAATTAGTGTAAATTGTATCTGCTTAGCTTACACAGGATACATGTGAATATAACATGCTTTCCTGTTTGTGGTACATACTATATCTGTCTATCACACCATGTTCTTACATGAAACTACTCTTCTTGTGTATCCTGCATCAGTCACTTATGATTGGACATCTTTAAGTTGGCAGTGTGATATTGGTTTGCGTCTTGAATATGATTTCTAGCATGTATTGCTTCTAGTTTGATGAACGCCACCTATGGCGAGACAGTTTTAACTTGGCGAGTGATATTGATTGCACCTTTCATATGGTGTCTTGCAGGTGTTTCTAATTTGTTGAAGTGCCTTCGCTTAGTTACCACATCATAGGTGTGAATATGCCAAGCCGTCCATTTTTCGTACATATTCCATCCTCGCATCATGACTTTGCCTTTCATCGAGTAGTGTTCACAAGATATCATGCATGAATGAGTTTCGAAGAGCGAATGATATTCCTTTTTCTTGTCGGTATGACCTCACAATGCAAAATCAATAAAGCTGAAGGAAATTGGCAAGGCATTGGATGATGGTGGTCCTTCCGAGCAAGCTCAAGCGGAGGTTCTCTCAGATTCTACTCCGCCATCCTCCCAACAAGAATCACAAGACAACGCAAGGCTAGACAGTCAACATAGCTGTGTAGATGATGAGCACATCTCCCCTACTCCACCATCACAGGTGCTTGCTCTAACTTGGCACTATTATATGTGGTTGCATGTTGCGTATGATGTCTAGCTTGTGTTGCTTCTAACTTTTTTGAATTGCATCTGCTTACTTTACACATAATGCCTGTGAATATGGCATGTGTTCCTGTTTCTACATCAAACTACTATTCTTGCATATCCCGCATCAGTCACTTATGATAAGTCACCTTTAAGTCACCACTATGATATTGGTTGTGTCTTGCATATGATTTCTAGCATATACTGCTTCTAATTTGTTGAAACGCCATACAGTTTTAACTTGGCAGAGTGATACTGGTTGCATATTTAATATGGTGTCTAGCTTGCATTGCTTCTAATTTGTTGAAATGCCTTCTGCTTAGTTACCACATCATAGGTGTGAATATGTCACACCATCCTATTTTTCATACATATTCCATCCTCGCATCATGTGTTTGCCTTTCATCCGAGTAGTGTTCGTTAGTATCATGCATGAATGAGTTCTGAAGAGCAAATTTTATTCCTTTTTCTTATCGGTTTGACTTCACAATGCAAAATCATTACAGCTGAAGGAAATTAGTCCGGCAGTGGATGATGGTGGTCCTTCGGAGCAACTCAAACAGGGGGTCTCTACAGATTCTACTCCGCCATCCTCCCAACAAGATTCGCAAGACAACACAAGGCTGGATAATCAACGTAGCTGTGTAGATGATGAGCACATCTCCCCTACTTCACCATCACAGGTGCTTTCTCTAACTTGTATTGCTTCTAACTTGAATTGCATCTTCTTACTTTACACATAATGCCTGTGAATATGACACGTATTCCTGTTTCTAGAACATACGTGTACATGATGAGCACATCTCCCCTACTCCACCATCACAAGTGCTTGCTCTTACTTGGAACTGTTATACGTGGTTGCGTTTTCCGTATGATGTCTAGTTTGTATTGCTTCTGATTATGTAGAATTGCATATGCGTAGCTTACAACTTATACCTGCAACGATCACTTACCCAGAAGACACATTTAACTTGGGACTGTGATGTAGGTTGCATCTTGCATTGTCTTCTAGCTTGTACTGCTTCTAATTTCTTGAAATGGCACTTACGACGAGACACTTTTTACATGATAGAGTGATATTGGTTGCATGTTCATATGGTGCCTAGCTTTCAATTCTTCTAATTTTGTTGAAACACCTTCCGCTTACTGTTTTTTCATACATATTCCATCCTCCTATAGTACGTGTGAATATGAAAAGCTGTCTTTTTTTGTACCATCCTCCTATCCTGCGCTTGCCTTACATCAAAGTAGTGTTCGTCTGTATCATACATCAACCAGTTATGCAGAGCTAATTTTATTCATCTTCTTGTGGTTTTGACTTCATAAGGCAATATCGAGAAAATAGGAAGGAAAAGAGTAAGCTAGGGGATGTTGGTGGTACTCCGCACCGGCATAAGCAGAGACTCTCTAGATTTGCCACTTGCTCTGCTAATGAAGTTGAAGTCCCAAGTCTACATGATGAATTCATCTCCCGCACTCCACCATCATGGTGCTTGCTCTAAGTTGTGATGTGATAAGTGGTTTCATGTTGCATATGTTGTCTAGCCTGTATTTCTTCTATTTTGATTAAATTGCACCTGCTGAGTTTATCGTTATACATGTGCATATGCCATGGCTTTACGTGTCTAGAATACATGCATCTATCTATCATACCATGTTCTTACATCAAAGTACTGTTGTTGTGTATCCCGCATCGATAACTCATGATTGGGCGCTTTTAACATGGCAGTTTGATAGTGGTTGTTTCTTGCATTGATTTCTCGTTGTCTTGCTTCTCATTTTTGAATTGCCACTTATGACAAGACACTTTTAACTTGGCGAGTAATATTGGTTGCATTTTCATATGGTGTCTAGATTGCATTACTTCTATTTTCTTGAAAATCATACGCTTAGTTTGCACATCGTAGCTGTGAATATGTCATGTAAATCCTGTTTTTCTTACATATTCCATCCTCATACGGTTGTCTTACATCAAAGTATTGCTTGTCCGTATCATGCATCAATGAGTTACGAAGAGTGATTTTATTCTTTTGTGTTGTGGGTACAGCTTGACATAGCAAAGTCAAAAAAGAGCCATGCATCATGTGTTTGCCTTCAGGTAGTGTTAGTTGGTATCATGCATGAATGAGTTGAAGAGCAAATTTTATTCCTTTTCTTATCGGTTTGACTACAATGCAAAATCATTCAGCTGAAGGAAATTAGTCGGCAGTGGATGATGGTCCTTGAACAACTCAAGCGGGGTCTCTACAGATTCTACTCCGCCATCCTCCCAACAAGATTAGCAAGACAACACAAGGCTGGATAATCAGCGTGGTAATGAATGATGACACATCTCCCTACTTCACCATCACGGGTGCTTTTCCCTTGTATTGCTTCAACTTGAATTGCATCTTCTTACTTTACACATAATGCTGTGAATATGACACGTGTTCTGTTTCTAGAACATACGTGTACATGATGAGCACATCTCCCCTACTCCACCATCACAGTGCTTGCTCTTACTTGAACTATTATCTGGTTGCGTTCCGTATATGATGTCTAGTTTGTATTGCTTCGATTATGTTGAATTGCATCTCGTTAACTTATACCTGCAACGATCCTTACCATAAGACACATTTAACTTGGGAGTGTGATGGTTGCATCTTGCATTGTCTTCTAGCTTCTGCTTCTAATTTCTTGAAATGGCACTGACGAGACACTTTTTACTGATAGAGTGATATTGGTTGCATGTTCATATGGTGCCTAGCTTTCATTTCTTCTAATTTTGTTGAAACCTTCCGCTTCTGTTTTTCATACATATTCCATCCTCCTATAATCGTGTGAATATGAAAAGCTGTCTTTTTGTACCATCCTCCTATCCTGCGCTTGCCTTACATCAAAGTAGTGTTAAATCTATCATACATCAACCAGTTATCAGGCTAATTTTATTCATCTTCTTGTGGTTTTGACTTCATAAGGCAATATCGAAAATAGGAAGGAAAAGAGTAAGTTAGGGATGTTGGTGGTACTCCACTTTAGCATAGCAGAGACTCTCTAGATTTGCCTTTACTGCTAATGAAGTTGAAGTCCCAAGTCTACATGATGAGTTCATCTCCGCACTCCACCATCGCGAGTGCTTGCTCTAAGTTGTGATGTGATAATTGGTTTCATGTTGCATATGTTGTCCCTTTGTATTTCTTCTATTTTGATTAAATTGCACTCTTTGAGTTTATCGTTATACATGTGCATATGACATGGCTTTGTGTCTAGAATACCTTTGCATCTATCTATCATACCATGTTCTTACATCAATGTTGTTGTTGTGTATCGCAATTAACTCATGATTGGGCCTTTTAACATGGCAGTTTGATAGTGGTTGCATCTTGCATTGATTTCTCGTTGTCTTGCTTCTAATTTTGATTGCCACTTATGACAAGACACTTTTAACTTGGCGAGTATTATTGCATTTTTTTTTCATATGGTGTCTAGCTTGCATTACTTCTATTTTCTTGAAAATCATACGCTTAGTTTACATCGTGGCTGTGAATATGTCATGTCGTCCTGTTTTCTTACATATTCCATCCTCATACGGTTGTCTTACATCAAAGTATTGCTTGTCCGTATCATGCATCAATGAGTTCGAAGAGTGATTTTATTCTTTTTGTGTTGTGGGTACAACTTGACATAGAAAGTCAAAAAGAAAGGAATAATATAGTAGAGAGTGATGTTACTCGGGTGAAAGCGGAAAAGGTTACATCGAGATTCTTTGGTACTTATAGTGCGTAGAAGGTCCAAGTCCACGACTAAATCTACAAACGGTATCACCTGCTCACCAGCTGACATCCGCTTCAACTGTACCCGACATCTCAACAGTTACTCGTTCGTTTCTCGGAACTGGCGGTTTCCCAAGCTGCCTTCACACTAACATTACTTAAAATTTGTAACAATAGGACTTGGCAAGATGAGATGAACCTCATGAGCATCAACACCAAGGCAGTACTGACCGAGTCAAGTTGCGATTATGCTCCTTTATGTACTCTCACGGTTTGATGTACACTAACACTTTCCATATTCATTGTTGAACTAGCACCACGGCTGGCGGAAACAAACATCGAGGATAATGCTTGACAGTTAACAAAATCTAAGGAGAAGAATGGAGATCCATTTTGAGCGAGTTTAAAAGGCGAGAGTCAGCCAAATTAGTATCGAGGCACCGTTGCGTTAGGTGTCATCGCGTATCCTCCCCAGCGTGGATCGATGCAGAATGAGAAAGACAATACCGATTCAACACCTTCCTTGACCATTTATCCGTAAGTAATGTTATTCGCCGCCAATTAGTAATATTGTCTTGCTCTGTCCCATACTTTCTAGCTTCCTCCTAATAAGACTCACATTCTTTCTTCAGCAGATGAGGCTCAAGTTGGATCGAAGATGATGCATCTAAACAAGCATGCACTCATGTTTTTTGATGCGCTTTCTGCATGTGATGTCGGTACCACCTTAGAAAATCTCACTTTGAAAGCAAGGCTAACAATGAAATCGCCCAAACATCTCCGGTGGAATATATTACGAGATGAAAGCTGGACAGCCCTCGTTAAACACGGTCTGATCCAAAGTATCAAGTAGGCTATATGTATTTGATCATACCACATATTGAACTTATATTTATGTATGTACCTTACAAGTGTATCTTCTTCTAGGCTATTTGTCGATTATACTAAGTAGGGGTACTAGTACCCTGAACTTCATGCTGCAGGCGGTCGCGGCCTGGCCGGGCCGGCAGTAAGATCTCAGCAGCTCCCTTGGAGCCATTCAAGAACAAAGTAGTCAAGACCGGCAAGAGGCTTGGGAAAATCCCAGTAAAAAGCAGGCCCGGCAGAAGGAGCTTGCGGGAAGGCTGGCGAGCGCTGAACCCCAAAGCGCGACAAGGTTCCCGGTGACCTCTCTTCATCTCGCTCGGCTCACCCTCCGTGTCACCACAGGCTCTCCCAAATACAGCATTAATATTGAGCTGTGCAGCCAGCGGGGAGTAACAGAGCAGTGACAAGCCACCATCGTGTGGCGAATGAATGCATACAGTCCCTGTTACATTGGGCGGCCAGAGGCGGGCATTGATGACTTTTGTCCCTTGCCATCGAGTTAGGTATAGATTCATGTACCTTTGTACAAAGCGGTGTACCAACCAGTTTTACCATTGTAACCTTGTCTACTTGCACATGTGGTAACCTTGCGCCTATAAAAGGAGGCGAAGACAGCGTGAAAGGTTCGGCTAGTTCGGTCTAGCTCCACAGTTCATCACATTCGGGCTAGGTTTGGTAGCCGCATTGCTCCCTAGCAAGAACACAAGAAAATCCAAAGCAGCGATGGGAGCATTATCTCTCCGGAGAGCTCGAGCTGGGTAAACCCTCGTGTGCGCCGCCTAAATCCGCTCTTCGCAATCTCCGCCCCCCTCCGAACCACAAGGGACCCAGGTCCGTGGGTGCTCGTGAAGACGATCGTTCTTCCCCGACATCTTTGGCGCGCCCGGTAGAGGCGTCGGTTGTGAACCCGATTAAGTGTGAACAACTTCATCGACATCTTCGTCGACATGGCGAAGAAGAAGCCTTGACGGTAGCTGGAAAATGCTGCGTCGAACCCACCACCGCGAACCGTCGGTGGTGGGGAAGCATGGCGGAAGGACCGCGTCGTCGAAAGCCCACGATGCGCCGGGTCCAAAACAGCGCTGGCGGCGTCCGAATCTGCAGCGTCCGTCCGCAGGCGCCCAGGTCGAGACAGCGTCTTGATACCGCGGCACCATAAATCTTTGGACCAAGGCCAAGTGGAGGATCGAGCCCTCGAGACCCATGCACCTCAGCATGCCGATGCGAGTGGAGTGCGGTCCTTTGGGGCGAGATCTGCTCCTCTAACTTAGTTGAGTCGAAACACATCCGTTCTTAACTCCGTCGCCGTTGCCACCCACACCAGCGGAAGCCTTGGCGAGCTCGGTTACTACTAGATTACCCTCCGACGGCCGATAAAATCGACGAGTGGAAAACCCGATTGATCTCATAAACCCGCCCGGCAGCGCGTCCGCCAACAGCAATAACCGCAGCAGCCGAAAGGCGGCGACAAGCGCGAGCCGATGGCGGCAGACTGCGGTGCACCCATACCTCCCCTTCGAAGGCCAAGATCGCCGACTTCGCGGATCCACCGTGACTCCACGGCGTCGTCGGATCCATGAGCTCGTCGTGACAACGCCAAATCGCCGGGGCGACAAGAAGGGCGCTTTCGAACCCGTATCGGCGCCGAAGAAAAGCGCGCCGTCAATCCGACCAGCGCGGGCCGCTGTCGATATGCATGCGCCCAGAAGAACGGGCGACTTACCGTATCACGGTGGGTTGCCACCGTTCACTCGTGAGCTGCTCACGGCGGTCGATGGCAAACAAAAAACTTCAAACCAGATGTGCGGAGAAATGCGGCGGCGGGACACCTACATCGGAGTTCCTCGGCATCTACACCATCGCGGTGCAAGCAGCGGGGGAGGCGACAAGATCTCGCCAACTTTCCCTGGTGCTCAAGCCGCGTCGGATCTTGGCTCATGCACTTACCGGATAGCTCTATTTCTTCTTAGGCAGATTTGTGCCATCAGTTTGTTGGCGCCTTCACAGGCCACAAGCCTCATGTGAAAGTGATCTCCACCTGCGCAGAAGGAGGAGGCTCTGCAAATTTATCCGGAGATTGATCGAGTGCACTACAACATCCCGGGCGTCCACCTGCTGCAGTGGTGGTGCATTCCATCGAGAATGTCGAAACCGCGAGGATGAGAAGATATGGTGATGTGCAAAGTGAAAGAGCGTCAGGCTCTCGCCTTGGCGACAAGTGTGCCTGTGAAGAGGAGAAGGCTCCGAGAGAGTGTGGGAAGCGATGCGGCAGTGAAGGGACCGCCCCAGCAAGGCGGGCTGACGGAACAATAGGAGGAAGAAAAACCAGAAGTACTAGTTGTGAGCAGTCCGGCAAGGATGGTGCGCCAACAAAGCCAAGGCCGGTGGCTCCGGCAAGGAGGTTACCGTCGCGCCGACCGCCAAGCTGTGGCGGCAGCCGACAACACTGGCGCTCAACAAGCGATCTTGTAAAATCCACCGCACCAAGGGCCACGATCTCCGGAGCTGCAAGAAATCGAGCAGCTTGTTGAGCTCTGAAAAGCTGAATCTGGCGGCGAGACAAGGAGAAAGCCCAGAAGGTGCAGGTGCGGCAAGTAAAAAGAGACCGGTCGGGGAGGCGCGCGGCAAGGCCAAGCAGCGAGCAGGGAGGCAGACCTCCCGTGGCGCGACAAGGAAGAAGATGAAGATGAAGATGGCGAGGACTATGAAGATGATGAAGCTGATGAGCAGGAGTTTCAAAAGGCAAGCAGAGGTCCTGCGTTGGCGGTGGTGCGTCTTTGCATACCTCACACCGCCAACTCAAGCAATGGATCGTGAGGTCAATCAGCGGAACCATCCATAGAGTCACGCAAACCTCTGAAGTCCATGCCCATCATCTTTGACATTGAGGATCACCACGATCGCATCACTGCGATCGGTGCTTTCGATGTTGGTCTCACCAACCATCCGCAACCTCAAGGTCACAAAGATGTTGGTTGGCCAGGGCGGCCTGAATTGATCTCTCTGCGGTACTCGAACTAAATCGACAGCGACTCGAAAAACGGTACTTTCAAGGAATCAACCCGAAGGAGCAAGCCCAAGGGAAGATCCGTTGCGGTAACATTCGGTGATGGCTCAACTTCAAGCTGAGAGGTCATGTTGTCGCCCGATTTCCATTGCCCTACAATGGCATACTTGGCGTCAGCATTCGCCAAGTTCATGGCGCCTCTCATTATGCTTACAACCTACTCAAGATGCGGCCCGATAAGCGTCATTTCTGTCCATGACGAAAGATACTTATCTGCGCCGACAATTTACGGGATCGGCAGCGCGACGGATAGTAAACCACTTACCTGAAGCTCGGGGAAGAAAGAAGACCACTAGGTCCGGCAAGGCACTATTGCCCCTCGAAAGCGCCTCTTGGTGCTCGCTACCGTCGAGCGCTTTCCCGAGCTCCGGCAAGTGTAACAAGGCGATGGCAGCTCCGCAAAGACCAAGAAAGTGCCCGCCAAGGAGGGGCGCTGGTGGTACCTTCACCATCGGTGCCGCTTGATCCTAAATAGGAAGGCGAGCTCGTTGCTTTCTGCGGGCGAATGTCGATGTGTTTGCATGGCAACCATCGATATCCCGGTGTTCCGGAAATAATGAGCACCACCTAGCTGTCTGTCCCCACGCGAGGCCGTCAAGCAAGAGTTAGGAAGCAGGCGTGGGGCGCCAAGAGTTCATAGCGAGAAGAAATCAAGAAATTGGAAGCAGCGGGCTTGTCGGAGGAGTCCTCCACCCCGTGGTTGGCCAATCCGGTAGTGATACGCAAGGCTAATGAAATGGAGACTTTGTGACTTCACGGATGTTAATAAAGCTTGTCCCAGGACCCATTTCCTTGCAGCGTATCGACCAGTTGTTGACTCCACGGTGGATCGATCTGCTTTCATTTCTTGATGCATATTCGGATATCATCGGATCTTCATGGCGAAGGATGAAGAAAACGCATTCATTACACCATGTAGCACGTCTGCTTTATCGGATGCCTTTCGGTTTGAAGAATCTGGTTCAACCTTGCAAGGTAGTCCATGATGCTTTTGGACCACAGATACGAAATGTAAAGCCTACATGGATGACATAGTGGTGAGCAAAACAGGGCAACCTGGTTCAAGATTTGGATGAGCGTTTGCAAACCTGCAAATCAACCTCAAGCTCAACCCCGAAGTGCGTGTTTGGAGTCCCTTCCGGCAAGCTTCTCGGGTTCTTTGTATCTCGGCGAGGTGAAGCCAATCCCGACAAGATCAAGGCCATTGAGCGAGATCAAAGCACCAAAGCGCGTCAAGGATGTCGGGAGGCTTGCGGTTGCGTGGCTGCTCTCGTGAGTTCATCTCAAAAATCTGGCGGCAGCATACCGCATTTTCAAGATTTTGAAAAAGGCAGGTCAATGAAATGGACTCCCCAGCGGAGGCTGCGCTGCGAGACTTGAAGAGATACATCCTCCTCAATACTTATCGCACCTAAACACGCAAGAGATTTGCTATATGGCGACCAATCAAGTGGTTAGTGCTGCGTTAATGCGAGAGGGCGGATGATGATGGCAACGGCGAGTGCGTCCAGCGACAAGCGGGGGAAGCAGCCGTCAAGCTTGATCCGACAACGATGGATCAACGGGGAGTTGCGACAAGATACGGAAGAAGATGGTGCGGCCCGTCTACTTTGCCGATTCCTTCTGAGGCTAGATCGAGGGTACTCGGTGTGCGAAGCTGCTTTTCGGCCTGCTCATGGCCTCAAGAAAGCTGCGCCATTACTTCCAAGTGCATGAGATAACGATTTGCCACTTTCGCTTTCGAGATTCTGCAAAATCCGAGCGGCAGGCAGGTTGTTGAGTGAGCCTTTGGGCATCAAGCTTTGTTCTCAAGTTAAAGCACTTCAACCATTGAGTAGGGCATTGGCAGAATTCATAGCGAGTGGGCGTAGCGCAGATGAAGAGATCCGGAGGCGAGCATCCCGTCGAGGGCAAATAAAGAATGGCTGATGTACTTTGGCGGTGCCTTCTCATTTGCAAGGCGCGGTGCGGCGTCTTTGCTTATCGCACCGCAGAACACCTCAAGTACATAGTCCAAATGCACTTTCCCAAGGAACAAGCAACAAATAATCTCTGTAGAGTATGAAGGCGCTTGCGGTCTTAGGATTGCAGTGGACCTTGGGATCAAGAAGTTCATTATAAAGGGGAGACTACGCAACTAATGCGTCCGCCAAGTAAATAAAGATTACGAGTCCGTTGATGGAAGCTTGTCGTCAATGAAGTGAGGAAGCGGAAGAGCACTTTGAAGGCCTGCAAATGGAACACGTTCCAAAAGAGCACGAATGATATAGTGATGGCCTCTCAAATGTGCCGCACTTAAGTTACGTGTGGAACTAGGGTTTTGTGCTCAAGCTGACTCAATAACCGTGACACCATCAACGAGGCGGAGCAAGAAGAAAATTGGTTTCGGCGACTACTTTCCGCGAGCTCTCGAAGCGCCGCCAAGAAGGTCCCTAGAACCAGCATAAATATCGAGGAAGCGATGCTCCGACAAACCACGCAGTTTGTCGTTGAAACAAAGCGCTCCCGACAAAGCAAGCTCCGGCAAGCAGCGGGATCATCGGCTTCCGGCGGACCAGGGTCCTTGCCGTAAGCTGATGGTCCGCGATGATAGATGAGCCTTTAGTCCTTGTTGTTGAGCCACGGGCTCCAACATGAGCACGGACAAGATCGTCCATTTCCTTGAGACGGGAGAACTTCCGAAGAGCAAGAAGAAAGCGGAAAAAGTAGCCCGGCGATCAAGTATGTACCAGTTTGTTGATAACATCACTGTCTGAAGAAGACTCAACGGTGAAATTGAAGTGTATTTGCGGGAAGATGGGCGAAGCTGTTGGCGGAGATACCGGAGGCATATGTGGTCACCACATTGGCGGCGGAAGCACTAACGACAAAGCTTTCCGGCAAGGTTTCTTACGGCGAAGCCCTCCGGATGCTGCTGGTAACCAAGTGTGAGCGTGCGATTCCATTCAAGGCAGATACACCCCGCAGCTCAAGCTCTCGAACGATCCTTTATCTGGCCCTTCTCGGTGCAGGGCTCGTCCTCGGCCCCTTCCCCGGTAGCGGGGCTTTGAATACTTATGCGTCATAATCGACAAGTTCACAAAGTGGCGGAAGTGGAACCCGTGAGGAAGGTGACCTTACGGTCGGCCGTCAAGTTCTTGAGTCAATTGTTTGCGTTTTGGATTCCTAATCGGATCATCACCGACAACGGCACCACAGTTCACGAAATCGCACCTTCATGCGATGCGCCCAAGATCTTGGCCAAGATCTGCTTTGCTTCCATTGCTCATCCGAAGCAGCGGTCAGCGAGAGGCAAATGCTGAAGTCTATGCGAGGACTCAAGACAGAACTTTGACGGAAATTGAACAAGTCTTGGAAGGCTGGATCGAGGCTGCCGGTGGTTCTTTAGCGTCGAGGACAACGCCGTCGAGCCGCGGCCAGACACCTCTGCTCTAGTCTATGGGCAGAGGCAGTTCTCCCCGAACTGAATCTGGGTCACCTCGAGTGCTCGCTATGATGAGCTTGAGCAAGAGTAGGCTGCGACAAGATGTATTGCTCCTCGAGGAAGATCGTCTTCGGAGCGGCTGTCTGAGCTGCTGGTTACCAGCAAGCTTTGCGTCGCTACCATAACGAGTTAATGCCGAGCTTGAGGAAGGTGACCTTGTTCTTGGTAGCGTTCAATCCGCAAGATTTCCAACAAGTTGGCCTTGATAGGAAGGCCCTTGTCGGGTAAAAGCAGTCCTGCGAGGCCGGTTGTCATTGAGACCCGAAGCGGCTTTCGGTGAAGCAATTCCTGGAACATAGAGCATCTTCGCAGTTTGCCCATGAAGCGCGGTTGCGAAACCGTTCAAGCAACCACCCTTTTATACAAGTCTTGCGGCTGTCGCGTAATCCCATTACCAAGCGAAGCGCGGACTACACGTGCATCGATAAAGCCTATGGTTGCGCATTTTTGTTAATACATGCCTTCATAATTAAATATGCATGTGTACTAACATCTTGTGCAGCACCCACACCCGGTGGCGATAATGAGCCATTGGGCTCCACAACTTTCTTTTCTCTTCTTTCTTCTCAAAAAGAAGGTTCATCCACCACAAGTTAACAGGGAAGGAGATAGTGGTGTGGGCGACAGCGATAAGCTCGAAGAAGCTATAAGCCTTCGGAAGGCGGACAACAGAAAAGCTAAGTTGCTAAGTTTAGCGACAAGTTTTAAATTCTCAATTATCTTCCTCGACGATAGTACTTGTATGGAAACCTGTCGCGCGGAGGAACCAAATGCGTGTTGTCGCCCTTACTTTGTTCGAGTCAGCTCAACAACAAGTGAGCTGCGGCTAGTCCCTGACGAGGTTGCTTGTCGTGCGACCCCGCCCGGAGGCTCTTTGAAGTTCCATACTCGGCCTTGACAGGGTGCCTCTGCAAGCAGTTCCACAAGCGTGGGTAAAAACATACAAGGCAGAAATCGAGCAAAATAACATTGCGTTACGATAGCCTAAGATAGTGTATATTACAAAGTAGCTTATGTGGCTAGCTAAATTGCTCTGGAACTGAAATAACAGTGAAGAAGAAAGGTCGCGCGTCAAGTCCCGCAAGCTAGAGTTGCCGAGGCTGCGGCAAGCCCGAGTTCCGGAGCCGCGACCGCCGAGTTTGGGGTCTGCGGCAAACCGAGGTTCGGAGGCTGCGGATGTCAGATAAGCCTACGTCCTTCTTCAAACATCCCTCTTTCATTAAAAACATTCTACTCGGATACGGTCCGTAGAGTGAAAAACATGAAAGAGAAGTTACAAGTTCTTAAATGCAAATAAGGCCCAAGGCTTCTGATTGAAAAGATAAGATGCCCGTAATCCTTTTCCCTATCTTGAGGAGAGTTAAGAAGGCGGGAAGGCGAAAGGCGACTCTGTGAGCTCAGGTGCGGGAAGGCACCAGAGACATCTAGGGGCTCTCAAGAGCTTAACGAGGGAATGAGCGGAAGCTGAGGCAGGCGGCGTCGTCAACCTGTTGTCGAGGCACTACGCCCTCGTACTCAACAGCCTTGTGCCATCCTCTTCCCCTTCACATGCTCCCTCCTTGACCGCCCCAAGGAGGCGACCCGGGGAGTTCAAGGCAGCGACCACGGATGATGGGAGTCGCGGTGATGCAGGTGGCGCCACGGCTAGTTGGGCCCGCTACCCTCGTCGTCGCTGTCTCTCTCCTCGTCACTCTCGCTCGAGAGAGAATATAAATCTGTCGAAGAGCTATCCGCAGCACCTTGCCCAGTGCCAAATCCCGAAGACCTTGGCGGAGAAGATCACCTCCATTAACTTAAAATGGAGGGTAAACCCGCTCACAGGTTGTGGATGCGTGACGTCTTCCACCCACGATCAAGATACATCACATTAGGGGCTGGGAAGGGTGGCAGACTCGCGTCGCTGTGAGAACTTCCCAAGAGCAAGAAGAAGCGGAAAAGTAGCCCGGCAGTCAAGTATGTACCAGTTTGTTGATAACATCCTCGCATGTAAGAAGACTCAACGGAGTGAAATTGAAGTGTATTTGCCGAAGATGGACAGAAGTTGTTGGCGGAGATACACTGAGGCATAATGTGGTCACCACATTGGCGGGCAGAGCACTTGCCGCAAAGCTTTCCCGCAAGGTTTCTTCCGCCGAAGTCTCCGTGATGCAATCGCATAAGTAACCAAGTGTGAAGCGCAGGCCCATTCAAGACAGATACACCAGCCAGCTCAAGCTCTCCAGACGATCCTTTATCCTGCCCTTCTCGGTCTGGGGCTCGACATCTCGCCCTTCCCCGAGCTGTCGGGGCTTTGAATACTTGTACGCCGCAATCCATAAGTTCACAAAGTGGCCGGAAGTGGAACCAGTGAGGAAGGTGACAGACACGCAATACCGCCGTTCTTCAAAGTCAATTGTTTGCCGCTTTGGGATTCCTAATCGGATCATCACCGGCTAACGCACACAAGTTCACGAAGTCGCACCTTCATGCAAGACGCCCAAGATCTACGCCAAGATCTGCTTTGCTTCCATTGCTCATCCGAGAAGCAACGGTCAAGCTGAGAGGGCAAATGCTGAAGTGCTGCGAGGACTCAAGACCGTAACTTTCGACAGCTGAACAAGTGCGAAGGAATCGGATCGAGGAGTCTGCCAGGGTTCTTGGCCATCGTGACAACGCCAAATCGAGCCATCGCCGTACACCTTTGCTCTAGTCTATGGAGCAGAGGCAGTTCTCCCACGGAACTGTGATACGGTCACCTCGAGTGCTCGCTATGATGAGCTTGAGCAAGAGTAGCTGCGACAAGATGACGCGCTGCTCCTCGAGGAAGATCGCCTTCAGCCGGCAGACGAGCTGCTCGTTACCAGCAAGCTTTGCGCCGCTACCATAGCCGCAGTTAATGCCGTAAGCTTCGAGGAAGGTGACCTTGTTCTTCGCTGCTCAATCCGCCAAGATTTCCAACAAGTTGACGCTGGCGGGAAGGCCTTATCGGGTAAAACGAAGTCACCAGGCCCGCCGGTCTTCGCTTGAGACCGAAGACGGCTTTCCGTGAGCAATTCCTGGAACATAGAGCATCTTCGCAGTTTTGCCGATGAGGCGCGGTTGTCGAAACCTGCTCCGCAACCACCCTTTTGTACAAGTCTTGCCGCTGTCGCATGTAATCCTTCGTACAAAGCCGGGCGCAGACCCCGTGCATCAGTAAAGCCTATGGTTGCGCACATTTTTGTTAATACATGCCTTCATAATTAAATATGCATGTGTATACTAACATCTTGTGCAGCACCCACACCCGGTAAGCGATAATGAGCCATTAGGCTCCACAACTTTCTTTTTCTCTTCTTTCTTCTCAAACAGAAAGAAGGTTCATCCACCCACAAGTTAACCGGGGAGAGAAGGAGATAGTGGTGTAATGGACTGTTGCCGTCAAGAACTGTCGCTTTCGCCGAAGACTGACAATGTAAAAGCTAAGTTGCTAAGTTTAGCGACAAGTTTTAAATTTCAAGTTATCTTCTCGAACGATAGTACTTTGTATGGAAACCTGTGCGCGGAGGAACCAATCGTGGATCGGTCGCGCTCTTACTTTGTTTCGAGTCCGCCAACAACTTAAGTGAGCTGCGGCTAGTCCATGACGAGGTTGCTTGTCGGTAGCGACCCCGCCAAAGAAGCTGCTGAAGTTCCAGACTGGCTGCCAAGGCAAGGGTGCCTCAGACCGCAAGTTCCCCGAAAGCGAGGGTAAAAACATACAAGGGCAGAAATCGAGCAAAGGAAATAACATTGCATTCGATAGCCTAAGATAGTGTATATTACAAAGTAGCTTATCGCGCACTAGCTAAATTGCTCTCGGAACTGAAATAACAAAGGAAGAGAAGAAAGGTGCGCCAAGGCGTCAAGTCCCGCAAGCTAGAGTTGCCGAGGCTGCGGCAAGCCAGAAGTTGCCGGAGGCCGCGACGCCGAGTTTGGGGTCCGGCGGCAAACCAGAGTTGCCGGAGGCTGCGGTATCGATAAGCCCTTCGCCCTTCTTTCAAACATCCCTCTTTCATTAAAAACATTCTACTCGGATACAGTCCGTGGAGAGTGAAAAACATGAAAGAGAGGATTACAAGTTCTTAAATGCAAATAAGGCCCAAAGGCTTCTGATTGAAAAGATAAGATGCCCGTAATCCCTTTTCTGTCCCTATCTTCGGAGGTAGGTTAAGAAGGCGGGAAGGCGAAGGGGCGACTCGCTGAAGCTACAGGTGCCGAAGGCACCAAGAGAACATGCCGGGGCCTCAAGAGGCTTGACGGGACGGGCGGCGCCGGAAGCGTAGCTCAAGACGGGCGGCAAAGACGTCAAGACGCTGTCGAGGGCACTACGCCTCGTTCGACGACTTGACGGCCTTGTCGCCATCCCTCTTCCCCTTCCGCAGCCCTCCCACGCCAAAGCCCAAGGAGACGCACCCCGGGAGTTCAAGGAGCCGGGCGACACGGATGATGGGGTCGCCGGTGATGCACTGGAGGGCGCCCGCAACTAGTTGGGCCCGCTACCTCGTCGTCGCTGTCGCTCTCCTCCTCGTCACTCTCGCCGAGGAGGAATCGTAAATGCTGTCGAGGAGCTATCCACGCAGCACCTTGCCGAAAGTGCCAAGATCCCTCAAGACCTTGACGGAGAGGAGATCACCTCCATTAACTTAAATGGAGGGTAAACCCGCTCACAGGTTGTGGATGCGGTGACGTCTTCCACCCACGATCAAGATACATCACATTAGGGGCTGGGAATGCAGCGCTGACTCGCGTGCCGCTGATCCCACAGCCCTCATGTGCAACCTCAACGTCTCGGGCGGATCCGACTCCATCGCCATCATGAACGGGCTGGAAGCCGGAGACGACGACGAGGCGCCCGGCGCAGCTTCACGAAGAACTTCGCAGGGTCATCCCCCGTATGGACTGCCCCGGGGAAAAGAACCGTCGGCGGGGCGGAGGCGGCACGCCCGCCCGCCTCTTCCCGGCGCCTTGAGCTCGCCCACGGCCTCGCCCCGGAGAGGAACCAGCAGCGGAGGCGGAGGCAGGCGCCGCCTCGTCCGCCCCTCCCAGGCTCCTCGACCTCGTCCGACCTCTCGCCTCCTCTTCCCTTGCGGCTGGCTCTGCGCCCGAGCGTGGGATTGGGAGGGTGCGCTGGTCTAGCCGACCCTGCCGCCACCGACGGAGAACCAAGGTTCCCTTTCTCCATGGCGAATGTGAGAAAGGGGAGCAGAAGTTGAAGAAGGGAAGGGATGGAAGAGTGCGGGCTTCTGCGCTCCCCTTCCGCCCTTCTTAAAGGAAGCAAGGTGGGGGCTCGGCCGCCCCGCTCGGCGAATCAAGGCACGGGACGAGCAGGGAATCAGGACAGACCTGCTGCCTCTGCTCGCAACGGCCCAATTTCTCACTTCCACCGTCCGTGACCCCGAGTGCATGAGAACCACGCGGTGGAGATACAGAACTGAAGCGACAGATGAGGCGACCTCACACGCCGCCCACTTCACCCACGACACCACAATTAACGCACGCCGTTACAGAGGAACGCGGTGGGTGCGTGCCGTTCGTGGGAGACGTGGTGGGTCCGAGGCAAATAACGGCGTAATCAAGACCACGCGCGCCCGTGCACTGTTTTGGGCCTGGCCCAATAGAGCTTGGCGCCGTGTGTGGCCCAGGCCCGGGGGCTCCTGTCGGTGTACTAGAGTAGGGGTACCCTAGTACCCCGAAATCATGCACGGGCAGTTGCAGCGCCCCACGGTCGGGCCGGCTTGATGGCCGCCAAGATCCTCAACAGCTCCCTTGGAGCCATTCAAGAACAAAGTAGTCAAGACCCGGCAAGAGGAGCTTGCGGGAAGGCCACCAGGCGCAAAGGAACGAGGCCCGGCAAGAGGAGCTTGCGGGAAGGCTTGCGGGCGCTGAACCCCCAAGCGAGACAAAGGTTCCCGCGCGGCAAAGCGCTTGCCTGTAGGCGACCTCTCTTCATCTCGCTCAGCTCACCCACCAACGTGTCACCACGGGCTCTCCCAAATCACGCGTGTCGACGGGCTGTGCAGCCAGCGGGAGTAGCGACAGAGCGCGCCGACAAGCCACCATCATGGCGGACGGGCGCACCGCGTCCCTGTTACACTTTGTTAAGGCGGCCGAGGCGGGCATTGATGACTTTTGTCCCTTGCCGTCGAGTTAGGTATAGATTATTGTACCTTTGCATAAAGCGGTGTACCAACCCGAGTTTTACCATTGTAACCTTGTCTACTTGCCACATGTGGTAACCCCTTGTGCCTATAAAGGAGGCCCGAGGGGCAACGTAGAAAAGGGTTGGCTAGTTCGGTCTAGCTCGACTTAGTTCATCACATTCAGGCTAGGTTTGGTAGCCCGCATTGCTCGTAGCAAGAACACAAGAAAATCCACAAAGCAGCGGTGGAGTATTATCTCTCGGAGAGCTCCGTAGCTGGGTAAACCCCCTCGTGTGCATCGCCTCAATCCGCTCTTTATGCAATCTCCGCCCCCTCCGAACCACAAAGGGACCCAGGTCCCGTGGGTGCTCAAATGAGGCACGATCGATTCTTCCCCCGACACTAACTGTTTGAAGAACAAAACCAACCGTTCTAAAGTGAAATTCCAACAAACAACAGGATCTCGTAGCTATATTGCTGCTCTTGAGGCTTATGTAAATAGCTGCTACTTCCTTCTTTTTTTGTGCCATATTATCGTATCTATATTGACTTGTTCCAAATGAGAGGAAAGCCGTGCGGACCAAAAAGAACCTGAACCAAATGCAGTGCAAATCTTCAAGGATTGCCACACCGGCAAGATGAAGGGCATGAGCACACCGGTTCAAGCCCATTTGTTGTAAGTCCTTACTCCTCCTGCCTTGAACTGATTGGTGCTGTGATGTGTTCATTTAACTACTTGGTTTGCAGCCAATGTCAATTACACTGTTCACTTTTATACACAATTCTCTTAACGTATCATTTCACCTTACATGGTTTAAAAGAGATGAAGGATATTCTTTTGGTCTTGATCTGTAATCTAGTTGTTATGTTCACGTGCTTTACAATGATAAAATAGCCTGTTTGTTTTATATCTGTTTGCCCATGATATGAATGATGTCATACTATGTTCATCCTACTTTAAACCATGTCTCTTTATTCTTAGATGTCAACAAATGTGAGGAAATAGACAACACAGTAGGCATGCTACATGGACATATGTTCTGAAAGTGATTTTATTATGTAGTTGGCACTACAATACATGCTAATGTATTGCAGTAGTTCACCAAAATAAGTTATGTATAAACGTTTAACCTACTTTGTTTGTTTTTGTCTCATTAGTAACTTATCCGGTACACTAATCTACAAGTTCAAACTTTCAGGAAGCTATGGAACAAATGATTGAACAGCCACAACCACCTAAAGGTGTCGAGGCTACTACAGGCACAATGTCACCTCTTCTTTGCGGTCGTCGGTATCTCTCCACTAACGAGGTAAAAAGCACCTTCTGCGTAATTTGGGTTGGTTGTGAAGGTAACCTCGTCCAAATCGCCCTCTTGAACAAAATCTTCCTGCTAGGCAGAGTGATATATGTGCTCCAGACACAAGTCCAATCCCTAATGGGCGTTGTTTGGAAACAAGAATAGAGGTTGAGAAATGTCGTCAAGATATGAATGGTTTTGAAACGGACTATCGGACAATCGCCGTTGTTGAAGAGCAATGGCGGAAAAAGGTGGAGATCGTTGCTCCATCGCAGTTTCTACACTGAAACTTTAGCACTCATGTCAAATGACCTGTGCTTCTATACATCGATGGTGCTTTTATCGGAAGGATTTGTAAACTTTATGCCAGCAGGCCTTTTGTTGTATGATTGGAATTTATTTTGTTGTGATACAACATTTATGATCCTACCACGGGCTATAGTAATTCGATGCTATTTTTGTATAGTGTAGGTTTATCTTAGTAATGTATTAAATGAAAGCTTAGTGAGGAGCCCAACATGCCAACATTCGCCGGGCCCATTCCAATTGGGCTAAAACCATTCTTGGCGAAATTGGCATGTAGCCCACTAAAAATATCTGGGCTTAAATTAGCATAAGCTTTCAAATTTTTACGATAGGCTGTGCCCATAGTAGGCCTTTAATGTGCCTAAACATAATTTGGGCCCTCGGTAAAAATAGGCCGTTTACAGGTGTAAATATCTTGAGCCCATAAAAACATGGGCCTTTAATAGACCGAAAGTGAGATTGGGCCCTGATTGCCAAATAACCCTTTGGACTTAGCAGGCGAAATGTTGGCCCATTACGATACGCGGATATTTGACAGCGAAATTGAGACGGTCGTAAATCGCCGACCTAATACACGGCCTTTAACGGCGGAACTTGATCGGGCTAGATTATCGTCATTTTTATATGGGCCGTTAATGGGCCCGATATGACGTTAGGCCATATATGGCCCATGGTTTATGTCCGGCGTTAACGGGACGAAAATGACAACAAGCGAAAGTGGCCCAAATCTTTATTGGGCCTCTAACGGGCGAATGAGCGAACATGGCGAATATGACCCAAATCCTTCACGGTCGTTTACGGGATGAAAGTTTTGATGGCGTGTAAATGGGCCCAAATGAAGCGGACCTTTAACGGGCAGTAAATACATCGGCCGTAATTATTTAATTACTTAGTGGACTGTTAACGGGCCGAAGTGACCATGGGCGCATTGATGAGAAGTTTAGACCAGGCCGTTGACGGGCGATTTGTGAGAATGTTGGGCCTTTAGCTGGGCCGACCCATTATGGTCTGCGAGAATCTTGTGGGCCTTTAGCTGGGCGGCCCATTGTGGTCCATAAAATCTTGTGGGCCTTTAGCTGGGCCGGCCCATTATGGTCCGCTAAATTTAGTGGGCTCAGTAGCTAGGCCGCCCATTATGGTCCGCTAAATCTTATGGGCCTTGGTTGGGCGGCCCATTTAAACTTTATGGGCCACTTTTGGGCGGTCCAGCTAAAGGCCCACAAGATTACACACCATAATGGCCGCCCACTAAAGGCCAATGAGAATTTTACGTGGAAAATCGGTATTGGTCGTGGCATTAACGGGATATCGGATCCAAAATCAACCCGATAGCTTAACGGCGTTCCGATTACGGTGGATGCCACATGTCGGTTACCCTTGACGAAAGCTCTTCTGTGACGCGCGATTTATCGTCATGGAAGTGGACACTTCCGTGATGATAATTTTGGTAATGTCATGGAACACTTCTAAGACAGCACAGGTATGACTATCTTGATTCTGACATAAATTTGTCAAGGATGTACACGCATGACAAAAAACGCGACCTACTGTGACAAACATGTATCATCACGGAAGTGTATTTTTTTGTAGTGATACCTTGATAAAGTTTTGAAAAAGATTCAAAATGGATCAGGCAAAGAAAGGGTTCTTGCCTGTATTACTAGGTGTGAAGTTGAGTCAGACTCAGTGCCCAACCACAGCAGAAGATAGAGAGAAAATGAAAGATGTTCCGTATGCTTCAGCCATAGGCTCTATCATGTATGCAATGCTGTGTACCAGACCTGACGTATACTTAGCAATAAATTTAGCAGGGAGGTACCAAAGTAATCCAGGAGTGGATCACTGGACAGCGGTCAAGAATATCCTGAAATACCTGAAAAGGACTAAGGATATGTTTCTCGTTTATGGAGGTGACAAAGAGCTAGTCGTAAATGGTTACGTAGATGCAAGCTTTGACACGATCCGGATGATTCTAAATCGCAAACCGGATCGTGTTTATATTGAGCAGTGGAGCTGTCGGTTAGTGCGAGTTGTAAACAAAGTGTCGTGGCGGGATCTACATGCGAAGCGGAGTACATAGCTGCTTCGAAGCAGCAAATGAAGGAATCTGGATGAAGGAGTTCATATCGATATAGGTTTCATACCGGTGCATCGGGACCAATGAAGATCTTCGTGACAATCTGGTGCAATTGCCTTGGCAAGGAATCCAGATTTCACAAGAGGACCAAGCACATCAAGAGGCGCTTCAACTCCATCGGGATCAAGTCAAGGAGGAGAACTTAGAGATTGGAAGATACATACGGATCTGAATGTTGCAGACCCGTTGACTAAGCCTCTTCCACGAGCAAAACATGATCAACACCAAGACTCCATGGGTGTTAGAATCATTACAATGTAATCTAGATTATTGACTCTAGTGCAAGTGGGAGACACCTCTAAGCACATCAATTGTTTCTTAGCAGTGTGCGGTGCCCGCCTCCACCGTTTACTCCTCCGGTCATATTGTCGTAGTGCTTAGGCGAAGCCCTGCGCAGATCACATCACCATCACCATCACCACCCCGTCGTGCTGACGAAACTCTCCCTCAACACTTTGCTGGATCAAGAGTTCGAGGGACGTCATCGATCTGAACGTGTGCAGAACTCTGAGGTGCCGTACGTTCGGTGCTTGATCGGTTGAATCGAGAAGACGTTCGACTACATCAACCGCGTTAAGCTAACGCTTCCGCTTTCAGTCTACGAGGGTATGTGGACACTGTCGGTGTCAAAACCGGCGGATCTCGGGTAGGGGGTCCCGAATTGTGCGTCTAGGCGTATGGTAACAGGAGACAAGGGACACGATGTTTTACCCAGGTTCGGGACCTCTTGATGGAGGTAAAACCCTATGTCTTGCTAGATTAATATTGATGATGTGTGTTACAAGAGTGGATCTACCACGAGATCAAAGAGGCTAAACCCTAGAAGCTAGCCTATGGTATGATTGTTGTTAGCCCCTCGGACTAAAACCCTCCGGTTTATATAGACACCGGATAGGGTTAGGGTTACACAGAGTCGGTTACAATGGTAGGAGATCTACATATCCGTATCGCCAAGCTTGCCTTCCACGCCAAGGAAAGTCTCATCCGGACATGGGACGAAGTCTTCAATCTTCTATCTTCATAGTCTTGGAGTCCGGCCGATGATGATAGTTCGGCTATCCGGACACCCCCTAGTCACTACTATACGGATGATGTCAGAAGGCATTATAAAATGCCTCTGAATGAGTTAAAAACGCCTTCAATTCTCTTTCCTGGCGTTTAGGGAAAATGCTAGAGTTGGTCCCGAAGGGAAAGACCAACGAAGGCGCTTTACAATAATGCCTCCAAAGGTATGTCATCCACGGCGTTTTTAAAAAACGCCTCGGAAGCTCCCTGGAACTTTCAGATAGTGCCGCTAACTGAAAAAATCTTCAGCCGTGTATTCTATTTACAACAGGAACGGGCCCCCCTCCCTCTACCAGGCTCCAGGCTAGCTTATCCTATCTCCCTCTTCCTATTTTCATGAACGGGCCCACCTCTTACCTTGCAAGGCAGCGGACTCCGGACTGGACCATTAGCACAGGCTGTATTCTTTTATAGCTGGTTAGTGAAACAAAGTACATCTGCATCCTTTTAAGGAGGTCGAGAATCTTTGTCAGCAAGCGGTATGGGACTAATGAAACGGCAGTTATTAGAGCTCGTCTTCGTTAACGTCGCTGGCCGATGCTGCGGCAAAATTCGTCTGCTCCAGGTGACAAAACTTCACAAGACTTGCACCGTTAGATTCAATTGTCCCACCTAAGATAACATCCACGTTTAATGTTGTTTTTGGCAAGGAATGACAAGCTAGCAGATGGCCGACTCCGGCGAGCAGTCGTCGACAGCTAGCATTTAAATCTTCAATTCCCAGGAACCTTCTTTGTCGCTGGATCGTTGCACACAAAATCTACAAAGAACGGCAGTTGTATTACCCACCCTCTCCGTGTAATGCATGAGCGTGACAGCAGCTCACCGACCTGGTCCGGACCAGCCGCATTATCAGTGAGCTCGCCGCATCTCCTAGTCTAGAGCGAGGCATCCCGGCGCGGCGAGGTCCCCTGCATGCCGTTGGCGTCGGCAACAGCACCACATATGGGCAACCAACCTACCCTTCAAGCCAGAGATGCAGTTCCAATTTTGAGAAACGCATCAATTAATATAATTACGAGGCGCTTTGGAAAATAGCCTCAAAATCTCTATCAATTTGAGGCACTCCTCAAAAATGCCTTCAAAGCTCCATACGGTCCGAGGAGTTTCTCAAAAGTGCCTCCAAAGCTCATACAGTCCGAGGCGTTTTTCAAAAGTGCCTTAATTAGAGATGATTTTAAGGCAGACTGTTCAAAACGCCTCCTTAAACATAAATTTGAGGCATTTAGAGAAAATGCCCGTATCAAAATGCCTCCAATTAGCGACCGTGTTGTAGTGAGTCCGGAACTCCCTCAGTAGCCCCTGAACCAGGCTTCAATGACGATGAGTCCGGCGTGCATGTTGTCTTCGGCATTGCAAGGTGGGTTCTTCCTCCGAATAATTTATAGAAGATTGTGAACACTAGGATAGTGTCCGGCTCTGCAAAAATAAATTCCACATACCACCGTAGAGAGAATAATATTACACAGGATCAATCTGCTGACGTATTTTGTGGCGTGACATCGCACCACTACCAAGCCTTTAATCAAATTGTTTTTATTGTTCCACCTCAGCGCATTTAGCGAAGCGGTTTCCTTGGCACGTCTTGTCGAAGCAGAGATCGTGTTCCCCTTATTCCGGGATTCCCATCAATACGGACGTGGGTAACCCAACCGCGCCATTGAGTGTGATGCTTGGGAGACAAGCGAGTTTTACCAGGCCGGTGGGGACACATGTTTTTGTCCGCCCATATAAGGGGATAAAGATCCAACCTTTTTACCTGCGCCTTCTTCCTCCTTGGCTTATCCATCTCCGCGAATCTCGAGCTCCAACGCCCAAGTCCACACTGCTCACCTTAACCTTCTCCAACTATGTCCGGAGCGGGAGGCATGTGGATGGCCTCCTCCGTCACGGAGGGGCAGATCCAGAAGCTGCGTGACGCCGGATATTTGTCCAGCAACATCGCGCATCGGCTCCCCGACGAGGGAGAGCTCATTCCCAACCCCAGGCCCCATGAGAGGGTAGTATTTCTTCCCCATTTCCTCCGCGGACTGGGCTTCCCGCTTCATCCCTTTGTCCGGGGGCTCATGTTCTACTATGGCCTAGATTTCCATGATCGGCCCAATTTCATCCTCAACATCTCGGCGTTTATCGTGGGGTGCGAGGCCTTCCTCTGCATCCAGCCCCACTTCGACTTAGGCTCAAGACCTTGATGTCAAGTCGAAGGTTGTGAAGGGCAATAAGCGGAGTACGGAGGCACCATGGTGGGCGGGATGTCCCATGTTACGTGGCTGGAGGGCACTTTCGTGGAAACCATCAAGGGGTGGCAATCCGGGTGGTTCTACATCACCGAGCCGCGTGACCCTGATTGGGCAGCGGCCCCCGAATTCAGATCTGGCATTCCTACATGGCTCACCTCCTGGAGAGAGAGTGGCCGGATTTGCGGGGATTCGGAGGAGCTGACCGGACTCCAAGCCTGTATCCAGAAGCTGGTGAACAAGAAGCTCAAGCTTGTCAACGTAGTCCAGGTCATGCTCATCCGCCGGATTCTCCCGTGCCAGCGATGGGGCTTCAACATGTGGGAGTTTGATCCGGCGCAGCACCGGACCTGGCGGGCTCTTGACACTACACGCGAAGATGTCTAGAAGGTGCTGTTCAAGGGCGCCGAAGATCCCGCATCCGCTACTGAAGATCGCGGATTCCGCTCGCAGCGTCCAGCTGACGAGGTAAGTGATTTCACCACTTGTTTTCCATAGTTTGGCTCTATGCGGATCTAAACTCCCTTTACCTTTGGCGGGAATGGCTGGCGAAGGCGAGCGGATTATCTGTCGGCCCCATTGCGGAGGACCCAGCGGACGCCCGCCCTAACAGGGCTCTGGCTCCGGCACCCCGTGGTGCGGAGAAGAAAACCAAGAATACGCCACGAGGACTCGGAAGAGTTCCGTTTTCAGGTGCTATCGGATGATGAATCCGAGGCCGACTCCTCCTACCAAGGTGAGGAGGAAGAAGAAAGCCTCTCCCAGTGAAGGAGGAAAAAAAGGAAGGCCTCCCCAACAAGGGAGGCGAAGGTCCAGAAGGGAAAACTCTTCCTCCGGCTGCTCCGCCAGCGCCAGATTCGATGACGAAGATCGGCATCCAAGGCCAAGCCCTGGCGAGATCGTAAGTATCCGGACTCGAATAACTTCAAGGTTTTTCTTTTAGCCACGTAATGTCTTTCTAATGTCGCATACAACCCTGCAGTCCGCCTAAGGATGATCTTCCCGCTTCGTCGAGCGGGTCCTTGTGCGTCGGATATGGATTACCTTCCGACTGCCTCCACCCCGTGCATGCAGACGACGCCGAGGTGGGATCCCAAAAAGGACCCACCAGGAGGAGGAGGCCCCGGAGGTGTCACAGACACCCTCCGGACTGTGCACGGACTCAGCCCGGAGGCCACGGTGGCTCCGAGTCCGTGGCGACCCCTTCGTAAGAAGCGCAAGACCACGACGCCGGCTGCCTCCGTCCAACCGGAGGTGCCGGATAATTTGCTGGAGGCGCTCAACGGCGCCTCCATCGAAGAGGAACACCACACTGTTATGAGTGCGGTGATTCAGAAGGTTCAGCTCGCCAAAAGCGGGCTGACCGAAGCCTGCAGCAGCCTTCTAACAGGCTTTGAGGTAAGAATTTCAATATATGTAAAATGGTACCGCATAGACAGTAGCCCCTGATGCTCGGTTCGGTGTTCGGAAAGAAAAGCCAGACTGAGGATCTTTAAAAAGATAAACGCAGGAGTCATATAAAAAATATGTCAATATGGGATTGCAGGCTGCGCTGCTGACCTCCGCCGTACTAACTGCGGAGGTCAATATTTTGAAGGAAAACCTCGAGCGGTCCGAGAACGAGCTCCGCCATGCCAAGAAGCAGCTCAAGGAAAAAGAAGGTGAGTAATACCTTATGAAAATTGCACCTTACAGAAAAGGATTTGGTTGCAAGAAAAATGACAAGGATAACGTGGGTATTGTAGGGTCCACTAACAAGTTGGCAACCCTGAAGGAGGCGGTGGCCGCGGCCGAACGCAATGCGGCCGCGGAGCGTACCGAGCGAGAGAAGCAGGAGGTGCGGGTGGCGGAGGTACAGCAAGAGCTCCAGGATCTCGTGAAAAAACATGAGAGCTTGGAGCGTGACTCGAAGACTCGAGAGTCCGAGCTTGCAACGGCTCTTGAGAGTGCCAAAGCCGCTAAGGCCAAAGCCTACAAGGCCCTCCGGGAGATTGAGGCAGTGAAGAAAATAGCAGCGGGTAAGGCATTTTTCATGCAAAGTAAGCATGTTAGTGTTAATTACATGTTGCTTACCCGAATTCGGAGATCTAGAGGAGCGTTCGCAGATCTTCCTCGCAGCGTGGCCGATGCTGCCGCATTCTACCGGGCCGAGGAGGGGAGCTCGACGGAGAAGGTCTTACGGTCTCGGTATCTTTGAGGCGGACATCCGGTGCCTTAGCGACCAGTGAAGCAGCTGGTCGAGCTCCACAAGGCGGCCGAACAGGCCATGAAAGGCCTCATAGTTGGCTGTGGCCTAAGGAGGCCATGCACAGGAGCTACTTGCCTGGTGCGGCGGCCGATGGATGTGTGCCCGTGGGTTGAAGTGATCAAGCATTCCGCTTGTATTGAGGGTGCCCGTTGGGCCTTGCCCGCAATAAAGGTGCACTGGGGCAAGATGGATGCCTGAAGCTTGTGACGGACCCGCCACCAGAGGGCAAGGAGCATCGCACGCCCGAGATGTATTATAAGAGTGTCTTTGAAGGCGCTTTGACTATGCGGGTGAGTGCTCCAAAGATGTAATATTTGAGTAGACTAGCATTTTGTTATCTGTCGCTGAAAACTTAGTTCATATCGCTAAGCAACGCTTGTTAATTTAAAATATTACCTTCTATGCGGCTGTTTATCAAATCTGAGAGATGGCAAGTCGTCGGCTTCAACCCCCATGCCACGAAAGTGGGGTGTTGGGATAAACTTGAGCGCTCTTGTTCCCATTTTGGGTCCATCTAGGAGGCGCTCAACACAGCGAACAAGGCAATCGGACTTATAATGCTTGAACACTCTCACTTAGCCATAGAATTCTATAATTTTAAATTTCGTGAAGCCCCTAGTCTTCGAAGGCGAATTTGGGGCGCTATCACGCCTTGGCAGACAGTATCCGTCTCCTCGCTCTAAGCGGCATAAGTCTTTAAGGACTCTTAAAAACCTCTCGAACAGCGACGGTCTCTCGCCTCATCATGACGGTCAGTTTTAGCTTTCTCCATCGAGGCGTTAACCCAGCCGAGGCGGGGCGGAATCGCAGATGGTTCTCCGGTGCTACCTTAGCCGATATAACGGAACGTAAGGTACCAAAACACGGGAGCCGGGCAAACCCAACTATTGACACAAGACATGATTCGGAGCCGATGCATATAGTGCTATAAGTTCGGGGTGCCGCACTTGTGAAAGTGTTCGGACTCATCACACCATAACGCGGGAAACATAATCCCCTGGTGTATATTAGCCGTACGAAAGTGTACGGATGCAACATGCCGTGAATGAACATATGTATGAAAAAGAAATACAATTATAAGCAAAAAGGTGGTGCATTGTTTTATTCAATAAGTGCTCCTACGAATGCAGAACGATACAAATAAGTGCTCCTATGTAGGCTGCAGATTCATGTATAAAAAATGCTCGTAATGGAGACCACCTGTATATTCGTTGTAGCCTTTATCCTTCCCTGGCTGTTGTATCGTGAGTTCGGCAGGTCTGCTGCCGGACAGGTCCTCTGACGAACGGAGTCCTGTGGGTAAAAAATAAAAGGTAAAAAGAAAAGAAAAAGGAACGACACACTTGAGAGCCCCTGGCGTGGTTGAGCCGCAGTCTGGGTTTATCGTGGTCATGCCCCTCTCCCATGCCCATGGTATCTTCAGAGCATAATGGTGTACGCGAAGGACCTGCTTTGACGTGTCGCATGGGCTGGGGTTGGGGCCGCATCGCTCTGGCGTGTTCGAACGTGCGGGTGGTCTTGTTGTAAGTTACGTCGGGGCGGCTTAGCTGTGTCCGGCCGCTTAACGGCCGGACTCGAGAATTGCCTTAAGAGGCTGCATTGCACTTCTGCCGCGAGAGCCGCTGTATGTTCCTCCGTGCGGAGAGAATGTTCAGTGTTTCCGTTGACCGTGATGACTCCTCGAGGGCCTGGCATCTTGAGCTTGAGGTATGCGTAGTGCGGCACCGCGTTGAACTTTGCAAACGCGGTACGTCCGAGCAAGGCATGATAGCCGCTGCGGAACGGGACTATGTCGAAGATTAACTCCTCGCTTCGGAAGTTATCCGGGGATCCGAAGACCACTTCCAGTGTAATTGAGCCTGTACAATTGGCTTCTACACCTGGTATGACGCCTTTAAAGGTCGTTTTGGTAGGTTTAATCCTTGAGGGGTCTATGCCCATTTTGGCCTTTGTATCCCTGGTAAAGCAGGTTCAGGCTTCCGCTGCCGTCCATCGGGACTCGGTTAGGTGAAATCCATCGACGATTGGGTCTAAGACCAGTCGGCGAATCCGCCGTGGCGGATCTGGTGGGGTGGTCCTTCGGTCAAAAGTGATCGGGCAGGAGGACCATGGATTGAACTTGGGCAACTGGATCCATCGCGAGACATCCTCGAGTGCGCTTCCGCTCCCTTTTGGGTATGTGCGTTGCGTATATCATGTTCACCGTCCGCACATGTGGGGGGGAAACCCTTCTGTCCTCTATTGTTCAGCGGTTGGGTCTCGTCCTCGTCATCGCTATGCAGCCCCTTGTCATTGTTTTCGGCAATTAACTTGCTCGCTGTTGAATACCCAACAGTCCACATTGGTGTGGTTAACTGGCTTTTCGAAGTGCCGTATCCGCACAAGCGGTCGAGTATTCGGTCCAAATTGGACGGACCCGGAGTAGTTCTTTTGAATGGCTTTTTCCGCTGACCGGGTTTAGAGCCTCTGAATCCGGCATTGACTGCCGTATCCTCAATATTGTCGTCGTTAATGCGGCGTTTGTTTTTGTTACGACGTGGCCTGCCATTTCCGTCCTTGAATTCCGGACTGCCAGAATTTTTGCTGAGGTTGTTGCTGCGTGCTAGCCAGCTGGCCTCACCCGCGCAGAAGCGGGTCATGAGTGATGTGAGGGCTGCCATGGATTTCGGCTTTTCCTGTCCTAGGTGCCGGGCAAGCCACTCGTCACGGATGTTATGCTTGAAGGCCGCGAGGGCCTCCGCTTCCGGACAGTCGACGATTTGGTTTTTCTTGGTTAAGAACCGTGTCCAGAATTGTCTGGCCGATTCGTATGGCTGCTGAATTATGTGGCTTAGGTCATCAGCGTCTGGTGGTCGCACATAAGTGCCCTGGAAGTTATCGAGGAATGCGGCTTCCAGGTCCTCCCAGCTCCCAATTGACTCTGCTGGCAAGCTGTTGAGCCAATGCCGGGCTGGTCCTTTAAGCTTGAGGGGGAGGTACACTCTCCCCTTCTCGTTGCTATGCATCTCCTAGATGGATCTTCCGTGAGCGTAGGAATTTTTTTGAAATTGCATGCTACGTTCCCCAACAGAAATTGGGTGAACTATGCAAATGTTGTTGCTCCTCCATGCTTAGGCACAACATTATCACCCTGGAACTGAAACCCTTGGTCATAGATATGTTCTGGGTGCTCATCCTTTACGATCATATTGTGCATGATCACACAAGCAGTCATTACCTCCCACAACTTCTTGGAGCCCCAAATTCTAGCAGGATACCGAACAATGCCCCATCGAGATTGGAGACACCAAAGGCACGCTCTATTGGGGAACACAGTATTTCAAAAAATTTACCTACGATCACGCAACATCTATCTAGGAGATGCATAGCAACGAGCGGGGAGAGTGTGTCCACGTACCCTCATAGACCGAAATCAGAAGCGTTTAGTAACGTGGTTGATGTAGTCGAACGTCTTCACGATCCAACCGATCCAAGCACCGAACGTACGACACCTCCACGTTCAGCACACGTTCAGCTCGATGACGACCCATGAACTCTTGATGCAGTTGAGGCCGAGGTGTGTAACTATGGAGGAGGTCACCGCACACGGCTAAGAGAAGGCTTGGTGTGCCTTTGGGGTGCCCCCCCTCCCACGTATATAAAGGGGGGGAAGAGAGGTGGCCGGCCCAAGGGGGGCGCGCCATGGGGGGAAAGCTTACTTGGACTCCCGGTCCAAGTAGGATTCGGCCCTCCCTTTCCTGTTAACACTAGGAGAAGGAGGGAAGGAGGAGGAGAAGAGAAGGAAAGTGGGGCCGGCCCCTAACACTAGTCCAATTCGGTTTGGGCTTGGGGGGCGCGCTACCACCTCGCCACCGCCTCCTCACTCCACTAGGGCAGATGAAGGCCCATTAACTCCCGGGGGGGTTCCCATAACACCCGGTAATCCAGAAAAATGCCTGAACCTTTCCGACACCATTCCGATGTCCAAATATAACATTCCAATATATCAATCTTTATGTCTCGACCATTCGAGACTCCTCGTCATGTCCGTGATCTCATCAGGGACTCCGAACAAACTTTGGTTCATCAAATCACATAACTCATAATACAAATCGTCATCAAACGTTAAGCGTGCGGACCCTACGGGTTTGAAAACTATGTAGACATGACCGAGACACATCTCCGGTCAATAACCAATAGCGGAACCTGGATGCTCACATTGGATCCTACATATTCTATGAAGATCTTTATCGGTCAAACCGCATAACAACATACGTTGTTCCCTTTGTCATCGGTATGTTACTTGCTGGATATTCGATCGTCGGTATCATCATACCTAGTTCAATCCCGTTACCGCAAGTCTCTTTACTCATTCCGTAATGCATCATCCCGTAAGTAACTCATTAGTCACATTGCTTGCAAGGCTCATAGTAATGTGCATTACCGAGAGGGCCCAGAGATACCTCTCCGATACATGGAGTGACAAATCCTAATGTCAATCTATGCCAACTCAACAACACCATCGGAGACACCTGCAGAGCGTCTTTATAATCAACCAGTTATGTTGGGACGTTTGATAGCACATAAGGTGTTCCTTCAGTATTCGGGAGTTGCATAATCTCATAGTCTGAGGAACATGTATAAGTCATGAAGAAAGCAATAACAGAAAAACTAAACGAACATTATGCTAACCTAACAGATGGGTCTTGTCCATCACATCATTCTCAAATGATGTGATCCCGTTCATCAAATGACAACACATGTCTATGGCTAGGAAACTTATCCATCTTTGATTAACGAGCTAGTCAAGTAGAGGCACACTAGGGACACTCTGTTTTTTCTATGTATTCACACATAAGTTTCTAGTTAATACAATTCTAGCATGAATAATAAACATTTATCATGATATAAGGAAATATAAATAACAACTTTATTGTTGCCTCTAGGGCATATTTCCTTCAGTCTCCCACTTGCACTAGAGTCAATAATCCATATTACATAGTAATGATTCTAACACCCATGGAGTCTTGGTGTTGATCATGTTTTGCTTGTGAGAGAGGCTTAGTCAACGGGTCTGCAAAATTCAGATCCGTATGTATCCTGCAAATCTCTATGTCTCCCTCCTTGACTTGATCGCAGATGGAATTGAAGCGTCTCTTGATGTGCTTGGTTCTCTTGTGAAATCTAGATTCTTTTGCAAAGGCAATTGCACCAGTATTTGTCACAAAAGATTTCCATTGGACCCAATGCACTAGGTATTACACCTAGATCGGATATGAAATCCTTCATCTAGAATCCTTGATTTGCTGCTTCTGAAGCAGCTATGTACTCCGCTTCACACGTATATCCCGCCATGACGCTCTACTTAGAACTGCAACAACTGACAGCTCCACCATTCAATATAAATACGTATCCGGTTTGTGACATAGAGTCATCCGGATCAGTGTCAAAGCATGCATCGATGTAACAATTTACGACGAGCTTTTTGTCACCTCCATAAAACAGAAACATATCCTTAGTCCTTTTCAGGTATTTTAGGATGTTCTTGACCGCTGTCCAGTGATCCACTTCTGGATTAATTTTGTACCTCCCTGCTAAACTAATAGCAAGGCACACTTCAGGTCTGGTACACTGTGCTACGTCTTGAGCTTGCGTTGGTTTTCCCCGAAGAGGAGAGGATGATGCAGCAGAGTAGCATAAGTATTTCCCTCTGTTTTTGAGAACCAAGGTATCAATCCAGTAGGAGGCCACGCACAAGTCCCTCGTACCTGCACAAAACGATAGCTATTCGCAACCAACGCGATTAGGGGTTGTCAATCCCTTCACGGTCACTTACGAGAGTGAGATCTGATATAGATAATATTTTGGTATTTTTGGTATAAAGATGCAAAGAAAAAAGTAAAAAGCAAAGTAAAAACAAAGCAAGTATAAAAGTGATGGAGATTGATATGATGAGAATAGACCCGGGGGCCATAGGTTTCACTAGTGGCTTCTCTCAAGAGCATAAGTATTCTATGGTGGGTGAACAAATTACTGTTGAGCAATTGACAGAATTGAGCATAGTTATGAGTATATCTAGTTATGATCATGTATATAGGCATCACGTCCAAGACAAGTAGATCGAAACGATTTTGCATCTACTACTAGTACTCCACTCATCGACCGCTATCCAGCATGCATCTAGAGTATTAAGTTAAAAACAGAGTAATGCCTTAAGCAAGATGACATGATGTAGGGGAATAAATTCATGCAATATGATAAATACCCCATCTTGTTATCCTCGATGGCAACAATACAATACGTGCCTTGCAACCCTTTCTGTCACTGGGTAAGGACACCGCAAGATTGAACCCAAAGCCATGCAATTCTCCCATTGCAAGAACTATTAATCTAGTTGGCCAAACCAAACGGATAATTCGAAGAGACTTGCAAAGATAACTCAATCATGCATAAAACAATTCAGAGAAGATTCAAATATTATTCATATATAAGCTGGATCATAAACCCACAATTCATCAGTCTCAACAAACACACCGCAAAAAGAAGATTACATCAAATAGATCTTCACGAGAGAGGGAGAACATTGTATTGAGATCCAAAAAGAGAGAAGAAGCCATCTAGCTAATAGCTATGGACCCGAAGGTCTGAAGTAAACTACTCACACTTCATCGGAGAGGCTATGGTGCTGATGTAGAAGCCCTCTGTGGTAGATGCCCCTCAAAGGAGCTCCTAACAGGCCCCAAGATGGGATCTCGTGGATCTGAGGAAGTTGCGGCGGTGGAATTAGGTTTTGCCTCCTGTTACGATCGTTTGGGGTGCGTATGTATATATAGGAGGAAGGAGTACGTCGGTGGAGCAACAGGGGCCCACGAGGCAGGGGGCGTGCCCCCACCCTCGTGACCGCCTCCGTTGTTCCTTGGCGTAGGGTCCAAGTCTCCTGGTTCACGTTCGGTGAGTGTCGGGGAAGCTGATCGTGACCCACGAACACCTATGGGACTTGGCAGACCGAGTCCCTTTTGGTTCGGAGGGGGGTTGAGATTGCACGAAGAGCAGATCGAGGCGATGCACACGAGCAGTTTACCCAGCTTCAGAGCTCTCCGGAAAGATAATACTCCTACTGCTGCCTAGTTGATTGTATTGTGTTCTTGCTAGGGAGCGATGAGAGCTACAAAACCTAGCTTGAGTGTCTCTGGTCTCGAATGAGTCGAATCCTAATTGAGCCGAACCGAACCGAACCCTTTCTACGTTGCGCATGGGCCTCTTTTTATAGGCTAAAGGGTTCTCCGACAGGTGGCAACGTAGATGAGGGTACAAATGGAAAAACAGTAGTTGGTACACCGACTTGTACAGTGCTTTCTACCTAACTCTGACGGCAAGTGTCGTGCAATTAACACGGCAGATGTCCTAGTGTGAGGACTTAGTCGCGAGGCCAACGCATATATGTGGTAGCTTGAGAGGGGTTGAGCGGAATCGAGAGACGCAGGGCGGATCAACACGCAAGACAAGGGTTTAGAGAGCTTCGGGCCCCGGGAAACATCATCCGGTAAAAACCCTACATGCTGTTTGAGGCTAGGTCTCATTATCATCACGAGGGAGTCGCCGTAAAGCGGCTCTCCTCTTTGTGTCTAGTCCTAAGATTGTTTCTTCTTGCTTGTAGCCTGTCCCTCTTTGGGGAGCCCTGCCCCTCCTTATATATGTTTAAGGGGCGGGTTACATGTGGAGTCCTATTATGATTAGGACTAGTCTATCTCTAATACAAACCGGATACAAGTCCAGGTCTTAACTCCTTGTAAGACAAATATTCCTTATGCCTTTCCTCTTAAACCGGCCCACCATAGTATGAACCGGCCTTCATGAACCTTGGTTGGGCCACCAGGTCTTATCGCTCCGCACTTTTCGCTTGCGGATTACCAATGAGTCGTGAACCGAGGTCCAAAGCGGGCCGTCGGTGAACCGCCAAATATCGTGAGGTCTCAAATAAACCGCCAAGTCCGGCGGGTAAACTTCCGGCGGTTTACACCATGGGTATATCCCGATATTAGCCCCATGTTTAGCTTGGATTTATCCATGGTAAACTTATGCATAAAATAAACACTAGAACAAATTTGGCAGGTTGTGCTCCGGTTAAGAATTCTTGTAGACCGGCACCTGCTCGTCATAAGTCCTTTGTCATTTCCTCCTTCTAGAAAATCGGGTCAATAGACCAGCTTCACAATCAATTTGATGATGTTGGTTTCTCACGAAAAATATTGTGAAGAATAATCTACTTGAGTCGGCTTCCAAGGCGCGGGTTACATAATTTTGGTCTTCAAATACTCATCGATATGCAGCGGCTTGAAAATATAAAACTTGCGGTTTATCATTACCCAAAAACTACGGGTTATAAAGACGATGATGTCGAGTCATAATTGTTGTTTGACACCGGGTCATGTAATTGATCTTCCTGATTTGCTCAAAACTGAGAATTTGAAGATGTTCCTCTTTATATATGCATAATACCTGTAGCCCCCAAGTCTTAAGAGGAGAACATAGTGATAGCTTAAGACTTGCTCCAATATAAGTGTTGCAACCAAAGAAGAAATCCGGTTTGTTCATCTCAATCATTAGTCATAAACTGAATATTCCACATAAGTAGCCCCCAAGTTCCGGGTTGTCATGCTTGCAGCGACCTGGGACTTGTAATTGCCTTATGCTCATAAAAACTTCAACCAGTGTAGCCTCCAAGGGCCGGGTCATTATGCAATAATGAGCAGGGACTTTATAAATATAATCATGTAGATTTGAACAGCAACGTGTAGCCCCCAAGGGCCGGCTCAGTAAGATAATATTGAGCTGGTACTTTATATATACTTCTTTGAAAAGAACATCATATAATGTAACCCCCATCATGGGGTGTGAACCTATGTCCACAAGGTTGAGAGCTTTGTGCTTTACCAACTGAGCAGTGGATCTCTTCAATAATACATGAAAATTTGTGTACCTTGAATTGTTGACAGGAGCAATTGGTAGCCCCCAACGGCCGACTCATTATAATGTGATGAGTCGGGTCTTCAATAATATGAGCAAAAAATTACTTTGCATTAGCCCCCAAGTGTCATGGTGCATGCTTGCAGCGACATGAGACTTGCACGTTTGATGTAATCTCAATTTAAATAATGTAGCCCCCAAGTGTCGGGTCGTAAGCCTGCAGCGACTCGGGACTATTCCTTCAATTGTAGAATAAATCATATCCATTAATTATATGATAACCATTGCGCTAAAAGCGACGTTGAAAACCTCAATTATAATATTGGTGATTGATAACCATAATAAAAATCCAGCCGTGTTGGCTATTAAAGATAACATAATGTGGTATGAAAAACCTTATTCATTCAATATCATAATGAAAATTCAGCCAAGTTTGGCTATTTAAATAATATAACCCAATGATTTATAAGCGCATGATTCCAATGGCGCAATCCAAATAGGTACTGGTGACTTATAGTCCAAAGCCAGGCCGGGTTAACAAACACCGGATAATTTCTCATCTTATACTGGCGACTTATCATCTTAAAGCCATGCCGGTTTAATAAACACCGGATAATTTATCATCATGCTTTATTCAACCTGTCTCTGTGACATTGAATCACATCATTGGTTTACCAACTTTTTGTAGTAAGGGTGATAACCCCAATCTTGAGTAATGATAACTTCTTTCATACTGTGTCGGTTTATGATAAAACCGTACCGGGTTGTGATAAACACCGGTTTAACCATATATATCTTGGCGACTCGTAGTCAAACCAGACCGGGCGGATAGTCTCGGATTATGATTTGATCATGTCTTGACAATTTGTGGCGAAAGTCAAGCCGGGTTAATGAACACGGTTTACTCCATAATAAGATGGCAACATAAAATCAAACCGGGCAGATAGTCTCGGATTAGGATTTGACCGTGTTCCGCCCATTTGTAATTGACAGTTTGAAGCGGATTAACAATGTCGGTTTAAAAGCGCAACAAAATCAAATAACAGTTATGAAAAAATATGGAAGCAAAGGCAATGATAAGACCGTTTGCAAAAGAGGCTTTCTTGAGCCGATCGGATGGTGTTACCATGGTCGGACACGACCAAGCTCCCAATAAGGTGTAGCTATGGTTCAATTCAGCCAGGTCCCCAACTGAAACCGTGGCATTATGCCGATCAAGTGGCGTGACTGGTTCAGACTTGACCATGTCCCCAAGTGATCTGGTGGCTTTCGCCTATCAAAAGGTGTTGCATTGGTTCGGACACGACCAAGCCCACAAGTGATGTTGTGGCACTAGGCCGATCAAGAGGCGTGGCTATGGTTCGGATACGACCAAGCCCCCAAGTGACCAATAATATGATAAGCCAATAAGGCATGGTACCCATGTTTGGACCGCGCTTCATGGCAGCAGGACCTCTTTGGCACCCTTTAACTTTTTGCAAGAGATAAATCCTTCTTGAACCGGGATTTTGAACCGGATATTGAGAGCTTCAAAGCTTTGTGGGAGAATATATTTCCCTTGAATCGGATTGTAAACCGGATACTTGAGAGCTTCAGTGAAACTGACTTCCCTTGAGCCGGATTTTAGACCGGAATCCTTTCTGATGATCCGGAACTTCTTCATTGAGCTGGGATTTTGTAACTGTCATATACTTACTAAGACGGAAATTTTCTGACGGCCTTCAAATAACAGTAGCCTCTGGGACCGGGTTATCTTTCCCTCCATCGTCCTGGGGTTCTTAAATTTGCTGAAGCTGGCAAGATTTGCTTAGTCATGTCATTGTAGCCCCCGAGTCTCAAGGTGACTCGAGGAGTTGGCTTGAAACTCTCCATATTTGACCGTGATATAAACCGGCATAACTTGTATATCATTGGTGTTGATAACACGATGTGAATCCACGAAGGTTGTGATGACTGCGGCGGGTTATAAATGATCCCGTATGAGCCGTGTCAAGAATTTCGGCCAATGGTTCCTTCAATGGCGATTTGAAGTTAACCAAACTGTAGTGGCGGCGACTTGTCGCCTGCCCATTGAGCCATCTAGTGTAGATGGCGGTTGATAGTATATGATAATTTGCCTCCATTTTGAAAGAAAACCGGGCTACCCAAGCTGTGACTTTCTCATTCAGACAGGTGCGGCCTGGTATGTTGATGTAGACCAGGCCACACTAAATGGACGGTAGAGACGTCCACAGTATTAGAGGGGGCTTGGACAGATGAACCGGCCACGGTGTTGTAAACCGGTTCGGATGGGTGAGTCAAACGCAGGCACGGTCCCGGCAAGCTGATGTAAACCGGGCCGTAAGGGCGACGTCTTGCACGCGTCCATTCACCGTGTAATGTGGCACAGACGAACACCGGGCAGGACGTTGCCAGCGCGTGCTTCGTACCCATGGTATAAACCACGTTTATAATGAATAATTGCCCTGCATACAATATTTCAGACCAAGGCAAAGATAAACTGCTCTTTGACAAAATTAATATGCACTAATAAAATATATTTTAGATGAATATCACCTGATGTGTTTAGGCTAGAAATTATCCGCCATGGAGTTGATGATCACTAGGTTAAGTTGAAATCACTCACGGATGAGTCGGCCACGGGAACATAAAGATGAACCGGTCACGGTGTTGTAAGCCGGTGCGGATGAGCAAGTTGCCCTCCGTGTTGTAATCCGGCGTGGATACATGAACCGGTCTCGCAGGTGGACGGGCGAGTTAAGACGGCACGGACGGGCACGTCAGCGGTGGGTTGGAGAGGCGCGGACATGGCCGGTTCAACGCTTTTGTCAATGTGGCACGGATGCAGACATGGCGTCCAACACCGACGCGCAAGGACCGGATCGTACCATGGCCACGAGTTAATTTGTCCTGTGTACATAACAACATACCTTGGAGAAAATCATTTAAATGATATTTAATTACACCAAAGAAGAGTTGAAAAAATAGCACCTGATTGTTTTTGTTCGGCAAGTCTTCAGAGCTTTTCTTTGTCTCTGCTCTTGGTGCGAACGCGCTGACGTGCAATATTATATGCATATTTACCCCGTCCATTATTTGGTACCTGCCTTGCTAGTATTTTACATTGGTTTGGGTTTCTGCTGTTGTGGAGGAATTTTCACACCTGATCCTGCGAACAATGCCCTTTGCCATATCCGTTTGCAACAAATGTGCCAAATCGCAGCATCTGCGGCCTTGAAAGGAGCGGCGGCTCGTGGTGACAGGGTCGGCCAAATCCGGCAGCGGGAGAAGCTGAGCGAGGCCTCAGTTGACTCATCACTCGACTCAGATTGAAGCGGCCATCGACCCTGGCGACAGAAACAGGTCAGGGCCGTGGCCGTGCAGAATGAATATAAGGCGGCCCGGCCTGATCAAGATATGGGACACCAATGGAAGCAGTACGGGGTTGGTTTGACCCGGAGGCAGTGCGGCGAGGCGGAGCAGCCTGCTGCAGAGGCCGACCGGGCACGCTACGGTGGCAGAGGCGTCCGAGTTCTCTGCGACGACTATATACATCTCCGGGTCGTGGTGGACTTGATCAATCAATATGCAGGTCGTTTTTCTCCTGGATCGTGCTCCCTTTTTTTATCCATGTGCCTACCCGTAGGAAGTAGAACTCCTATTTGAACATGGTAGTGCTCTTTTAAATAATGCAGCTTTGATCCTTGTGCTCATCAGGCAGTAGTAGTATGATAGTTAACGGAAACGTCCCTTAGCTTTTGGACTAGCTTCTAGACCTTATAATCTCTTTGCAGCTCTTCCCATTGATATTCTATTCAATTGTTGCCTGCTAGTCCTCAGTCAATCTCCGCATATGATGATTGTTTCTTTATCCCTTGGATCTTTGCGGCGATTCTCTCGGGACTTGAAGCTGTAAGTGGATGGGGAGACGTGGCTGTTGGGGAACGTAGTAATTTCAAAAAAATTCCTACGATCACGCAAGACCATGATGATGGCATAGCAACGAGAGGGAGAGTGTCCGTCCACGTACCCTCGTGACCGAAGCGAGCGTTATAACAACGCGGTTGATGTAGTCGTGCGTCTTCACGATCCGACCGATCCAAGCACCGAGCGTCGGCACCTCCGAGTTCTGCACACGTTCAGCTCGATGGCGATCCCGGACTCCGATCCAGCAAAGTGTCGGGATGAGTTCCGTCAACCGACGGCGTGGGAGCGATGTTGATGCTCCACCGGCGAGGGCTTCGCCTAAGCTCATGACGATATGACTTCTCGGCGCAGGGCTTCGCCTAAGCTCATGACGATATGACGAAGTGGAATATGGTGGAAGGGGCACCGACACGGCTAAGGAAAGATCCGTAGATCAACTTTGTATCATGCGGTGCCCCTACCCCGTATATAAAGGAGCCAAGGGGTGCGGCCAGCCTTGGGGAGGCGCGCTGGAGGAGTCCTACTCCCACGGGAGTAGGACTCCCCCTCTCCTAGTTGGATTAGGATTGGAGGAGGGGAAGAGGGAAGAGGCGCCGCCCCCTCTCCTGTCCTATTCGGACTAGAGGGGAGGGGGCGCAGCCCACCTGGCCGGCCCTTCCTCTTCTCTCTTATGGCCCATTAAGGCCCATAGACCTCCCGGGGTTCCGGTAACCTCCGGTACTCCGTAAATTCGATTTCACTCGGAACACTTTCCGATGTCAAATGTAGGCTTCAATATATCAATCTTTATGTCTCGACCATTTGAGACTCCTCGTCATGTCCGTGATCACATCCGGGACTCGAACAACCTTGGTGCATCAATACTTATAAACTCATAATGAACTGTCATCGAAGCGTTAAGCGTGCGGACCCTACGGGTTCGAGAACTATGTAGACATGACCTAGAACCATTCTCGGTCAATAACCAATAGCGGAACCTGGATGCCCATATTGGTTCCTACATATTCTCTGAAGATCTTTATCGGTCAAACCGCATAACGACATCGTTGTTCCCTTTGTCATCGGTATGTTACTTACCCGAGATTCGATCGTCGGTATCAATACCTAGTTCAATCTCGTTACGGTAATTCTCTTTACTCGTTCCGTAATACATCATCTCACAACTAACTCATTAGTTGTAATGCTTGCAAGGCTTAAGTGATGTGTATTACCGAGAAGGCCTAGAGATACCTCTCCGACAATCGGAGTGACAAAACCTAATCTCAAATCGCCAACCCAACAAGTACCTTTGGAGACACCTGTAGTACTCCTTTATAATCACCCGATTCGTTGTGACGTTTGGTAGTACCAAAGTGTTCCTCCGTAAGCAGGAGTTGCATAATCTCATAGTTATAGGAACATGTATGAGTCATGAAGAAAGCATTAACATACTAAGCGATCAAGTGTTAAGCTAACGGAATGGGTCATGTCAATCAGATCATTCAACTAATGATGTGACCTTGTTAATCAAATAACAACTCCTTGTTCATGGTTAGGAAACATAACCATCTTTGATTAACAAGCTAGTCAAGTAGAGGCATACTAGTGACACTCTGTTTGTCTATGTATTCACACATGTATTATGTTTCCGGTTAATACAATTCTAGCATGAATAATAAACATTTATCATGAAATAAGGAAATAAATAATAACTTTATTATTGCCTCTAGGGCATATTTCCTTGAGTCTCCCACTTGCACTAGAGTCAATAATCTAGTTCACATCGCCATGTGATTTAACATCAATAGTTCACATCTATATGTGGTTAACACCCATAGTTCACATCGACATGTGACCAACACCCAAAGGGTTTACTAGAGTCAGTAATCTAGTTCACATCGCTATGTGATTAACACCCAAAGAGTACTAAGGTGTGATCATGTTTTGCTTGTGAGATAATTTTAGTCAGCGGTCTCATCACATTCAGAGCCGTAAGTATTTTGCAAATTTCTATGTCTACAATGCTCTTGCGGAGCTACTCTAGCTAATTGCTCCCACTTTCAATATGTATCCAGATTGAGACTCAGAGTCATCTAGATTAGTGTTAAAACTTGCATCGACGTAACCTTTTACGACGAACCTTTTTTTTTCACTTCCATAATCGAGAAACATATCCTTATTCTACTAAGGATAATTTTGACCGCTGTTTATTGATCTACTCCTAGATCTCTATTGCACTCCCTTGCCAATCTTAGTGGTAGGGTATGCAATAGATCTGGTACACAGCATGACATACTTTATAGAACCTATGGCTGATGCATAGGGAATGACTTTCATTCTCTTTCTATCTTCTGCCGTGGTCGGGTTTTGAGTCTTACTCAATCTCACACCTTGTAACACAGGCAAGAACTCTTTCTTTGACTGTTCCATTTTGAACTACTTCAAAATCTTGTCAAGGTATGTATTCATTGAAAAACTTATCAAGCGTCTTGATCTATCTCTATAGATCTTGATGCTCAATATGTAAGCAGCTTCACCGAGGTCCTTCTTTGAAAAACTCCTTTCAAATACTCCTTTATGCTTTGCAGAATAATTCTACATCATTTCCGATCAACAATATGTCATTCACATATACTTATCAGAAATGTTGTAGTGCTCCCACTCACTTTCTTGTAAATACAGGCTTCACCGCAAGTCTGTATAAAACTATACGCTTTGATCAACTTATCAAAGTGTGTATTCCAACTCTGAGATGCTTGCACCAGTCCATAGATGGATCGCTGGAGCTTACACATTTTGTTAGCACCTTTAGGCAAAACCTTCTGGTTGCATCATATACAACTCTTCTTTAAGAAAACCATTAAGGAATGCAGTTTTGACATTCATTTGCCAGATTTCATAAAAAGTGGCAATTGCTAACATGATTCGGACATTCATAAGCATCGCTACAGTTGAGTAAATCTCATTGTAGTCAACACCTTGAACTTGTCGAAAACCTTTCTGCGACAAGTCGAGCTTTGTAGATAGTAATACTACTATCAGCATTTGTCTTCCTCTTGAAGATCCATTTATATAATATGGCTTGCCGATCATCGGGCAACTCCATCAAAGTCCACTTGTTCTCATATATGGATCCCATCTCAGATTTCATGGTCTCAAACCATTTCGCGGAATCTGGGCTCATCATCGCTTCCTCATAGTTCGTAGGTTTCATCATGGTCTAGTAACATGACTTCTAGAATAAGATTACCGTACCACTCTGGTGCAGATCTTACTCTGGAAGACCTACGAGGTTTTAATAACAACTTGATCTGAAGTTTCATGATCATCATCATTAACTTCCTCACTAATTGGTGTAGGAATCTTTGGAACTGATTCTGTGATGAACTACTTTCCAATAAGGGAGAAGGTACAATTACCTCATCAAGTTCTACTTTCCTCCCACTCACTTCTTTCGAGAGAAACTCCTTCTCTAGAAAGGATCCATTTTAACAACGAATGTTTTGCCTTTAGATCTGTGATAGAAGGTGTACCCAACAGTTTCTTTTGGGTATTCTATGAAGACGCACTTCTCCGATTTGGGTTCGAGCTTATCGGTGAAAACTTTTTCACATAAGCATCACAACTCAAACTTTAAGAAACGACAGCTTAGGTTTCTTGCTAAACCATAGTTCATACGGTGTCATCTCAGCGGATTTAGATGGTGCCCTATTAAGCGTGAATGCAGCTGTCTCTAATGCATAACCCAAAAGCGATAGTGGTAAATCGGTAAGATACATCATAGATCGCACCATATCCAATAAAGTCTTGATTCTGACGTTCGGACACACCATTATGTTGTGGTGTTCCATGTGGCGTGAGCTGTGAAACTATTCCACCTTGTTTTAATTGAAGACCCAACTCGTAACTCAAATTATTCGTCTCCACGATCAGATCGCAGAAACTTTATTTTCTTGTTACGATGATTTTCTACTTCACTCTGAAATTCTTTGAACTTTTCAACTATTTCAGACTTTATGTTTCATCAAGAAGATGTACGCATATCTGCTCAAATCATCTGTGAAGGTCAGAAAATAATGATACTTGCCACGAGCATCAACACTCATTGGATCGCATACATCGGTATGTATTATTTCCAGTAAGTCAATAGCTTGTTCCATTGTTCCGGAGAACGGAGTTTTAGTCATCTTGCCCAAAAGGCACGGTTCGCAAGCATCAAATGATTCATAATCAAGTGATTCCAAAAGTCCATCGCATGGAGTTTTCTTCATCGCTTTACACCAATATGACCTAAGCGGCGAGTGCCACAAATAAGTTGCACTATCATTATTAACTTTGCATCTTTTGGTTTCAATATTATGAATATGTGTATCACTATGATCGAGATCCAATGAACCATTTTCATTGGGTGTGTAACCATATAAGGTTTTATTCATGTAAACAGAACAACAATTTATTCTCTTACTTAAATGAATAACCGTATTGCAATAAACATGATCAAATCATATTTATGCTCAACACCAAATAACACTTATTTAGGTTCCATACTAATCCCGAAATTATAGGGAGTGTGCGATGATGATCATATCAATCTTGGAACTACTTCCAACACTCATCGTCACTTCCCCCTTCAACTAGTCTCTGTTTATTCCGTAACTCCAGTTTCGAGTTACTAATCTTAGCAACCGAACAAGTATCAAATACTCAGGGGCTACTATAAACACTAGTAATGCACACATCAATAATCTGTATATCAAATATACTCTTGTTCACTTTGCCATCCTTCTTATCCACCAAATATTCAGGGCATTTCTGCTTCCAGTAACCATTTCCTTTGCAGTGTAAACACTCAGTTTCAGGCTATGGTCCAGCTTTGGGCTTCTTTGCAAGAGTGACAACTTACTTGTCTTTCTACTTGAAGTTCCCTTTCTTTCCCTTTGCCCTTTTCTTGAAACTAGTGGTCTTGTCAATCATCAACACTTGATGCTCTTTCTTGATTTCTACCTTCGTCGATTTTCAACATCACGAAGAGCTCGGGAATCTTTTCGTCATCCCTTGCATACTATAGTTCATCACGAAGTTCTAGTAACTTAGTGATGGTGACTAGAGAATTCTGTCAATCGCTATCTTATCTGGAAGATTAACTCCCACTTGATTCAAGCGATTGAAGTACCCAGACAATCTGAGCACATGCTCACTAGTTGAGCGATTCTCCTCCATCTTTTAGCTATAGAACTTGTTGGAGACTTCATACCTCTCAACTCGGGTATTTGCTTGAAATATTAACTTCAACTCCTGGAACATCTCATATGGTCCATGACGTTCAAAACGTCTTTGAAGTCCCGATTCTAAGCCGTTTAAGCATGGTGCACTAAACTATCAAGTAGTCATCATATTGAGCTAGCCAAACGTTCATAACGTATGCATCTGCTCCTGCAATAGGTCTGTCACCTAGCGGTGCATTAAGGACATAATTCTTCTGTGCAGCAATGAGGATAAACCTCAGATCACGGATCCAATCCGCATCATTGCTACTAACATTTTTCAATACAATTTTCTCTAGGAACACATATAAAAACTTAGGGAAGCAACAACGCGAGCTTATTGATCTACAACATAATTTGCAAAATACTACCAGGACTAAGTTCATGATAAATTAAAGTTCAATTAATCATATTACTTAAGAACTCCCACTTAGACAGACATCTATCTAGTCATCTAACTGATCACGTGATCCAAATCAACTAAACCATGTCCGATCATCACGTGAGATGGAGTAGTTTCAATGGTGAACATCACTATGTTGATCATATCTACTATATGATTCACATTCGACCTTTCGGTCACCGTGTTCGAGGCCATATCTGTTATATGCAAGGCTCGTCAAGTTTAACTGAGTATTCGCGTGTGCAACTGTTTTGCACCGTTGTAGATGGACGTAGAACTTATCACACCCGATCATCACGTGGTGTGCGGGTACTCGAACTTTGGCAGCGGTGCATACTCAGGAGAACACTTCTTGATAATTTTTTTAGTGAGAGATCATCTTATAATGCTACCGTCAATCAAAGCAAGATAAGATGCATAAAGGATAAACATCACATGCAATCAATATAAGTGATATGATATGGTCATCATCATCTTGTGCTTGTGATCTCCATCGCCAAGCACCGTCATGATCACCATCGTCACCGCGCGACACCTTGATCTCCATCGTAGCATCGTTGTCGTCTCGCCAACTATTGCTTCTCGACTATCGCTACTGCTTAGTGATAAAGTAAAGCAATTACATGGCTTTGCATTTCATACAATAAGCGACAACCATATGGCTCCTGCGATTGCCGATAACTTCGGTTACAAAACATGATCATCTCATACAATAAAATATAGCATCACGTCTTGACCACATCACATCACAACATGCCCTGCAAAAACAAGTTAGGCGTCCTCTACTTTGTTGTTGCAAGTTTTACGTGGCTGCTACGGGCTGAGCAAGAACCGTTCTTACCTACGCATCAAAACCACAGCGATAGTTTGTCAAGTTGGTGCTGTTTTAACCTTCGCAAGGACGGGCGTAGCCACTCAGTTCAACTAAAGTGAGAGAGCAGACACCGCGGTCACCTTTAAGCAACTAGTGCTCAAGCGGTGAAACCAGTCTCGCGTAAGCGTCTGCGTAATGTCGGTCGGGCGCTTCATCTCACAATACCGCCGAACAAAGTATGACATGCTGGTAAGCAGTATGACTTATATCGCCCACAACTCACTTGTGTTCTACTCGTGCACATGACATCAACGCATAAAACCAGGCTCGGATGCCATGTTGGGGAGCGTAGTAATTTCAAAAATTTCCTACGATCACGCAAGACCATGATGATGGCATAGCAACGAGAGGGAGAGTGTCCGTCCACGTACCCTCGTGAGACCGAAAGCGGAAGCGTTATAACAACGCGGTTGATGTAGTCGTGCGTCTTCACGATCCGACCGATCCAAGCACCGAGCGCACGGCACCTCCGAGTTACGCACACGTTCAGCTCGATGGCGATCCCGGACTCGATCCAGCAAAGTGTCGGGATGAGTTCCGTCGACGACGGCGTGGTGGCGATGTTGATGCTCCACCGGCGCGGGGCTTCGCCTAAGCTCATGACGATATGACTTCTCCGGCGAGGGCTTCGCCTAAGCTCATGACGATATGACCGAAGTGGAATATGGTGGAAGGGGGCACCGCACACGGCTAAGGAAAGATCCGTAGATCAACTTCTGTATCATGGGGTGCCCCCTGCCCCCGTATATAAAGGAGCCAAGGGGGGGTGCGGCCAGCCTTGGGGAGGCGCGCCTGGAGGAGTCCTACTCCCACCGGGAGTAGGACTCCCCCCCCCCCTCTCCTAGTTGGATTAGGATTGGAGGAGGGGGGAAGAGGGAAGGGGGTGCCGCCCCCCTCTCCTTGTCCTATTCGGACTAGAGGGGAGGGGCGCGCAGCCCACCTGGCCGGCCCTTCCTCTTCTCTCTTATGGCCCATTAAGGCCCATAGACCTCCCGGGGGGTTCCGGTAACCTCCGGTACTCGATAAATTCGATTTCACTCGGAACACTTTCCGATGTCAAATGTAGGCTTCAATATATCAATCTTTATGTCTCGACCATTTGAGACTCCTCGTCATGTCCGTGATCACATCCGGGACTCGAACAACCTTGGTGCATCAATACTTATAAACTCATAATGAACTGTCATCGAAGCGTTAAGCGTGCGGACCCTACGGGTTCGAGAACTATGTAGACATGACCTAGAACCATTCTCGGTCAATAACCAATAGCGGAACCTGGATGCCCATATTGGTTCCTACATATTCTCTGAAGATCTTTATCGGTCAAACCGCATAACGACATCGTTGTTCCCTTTGTCATCGGTATGTTACTTACCCGAGATTCGATCGTCGGTATCCAATACCTAGTTCAATCTCGTTACGGTAATTCTCTTTACTCGTTCCGTAATACATCATCTCACAACTAAATCATTAGTTGTAATGCTTGCAAGGCTTAAGTGATGTGTATTACCGAGAAGGCCTAGAGATACCTCTCCGACAATCGGAGTGACAAAACCTAATCTCAAATCGCCAACCCAACAAGTACCTTTGGAGACACCTGTAGTACTCCTTTATAATCACCCGATTCGTTGTGACGTTTGGTAGTACCAAAGTGTTCCTCCGTGGCAGGAGTTGCATAATCTCATAGTTATAGGAACATGTATGAGTCATGAAGAAAGCATTAACATACTAAGCGATCAAGTGTTAAGCTAACGGAATGGGTCATGTCAATCAGATCATTCAACTAATGATGTGACCTTGTTAATCAAATAACAACTCCTTGTTCATGGTTAGGAAACATAACCATCTTTGATTAACAAGCTAGTCAAGTAGAGGCATACTAGTGACACTCTGTTTGTCTATGTATTCACACATGTATTATGTTTCCGGTTAATACAATTCTAGCATGAATAATAAACATTTATCATGAAATAAGGAAATAAATAATAACTTTATTATTGCCTCTAGGGCATATTTCCTTCAGTGGCCAAGCTTCTGGCCGGTAGTGGTGTACAGCGGCTGGTTCGGATAGATGATCCAGCGGAGAAAAATACGAGGACACCTGTTGGTCTCGGTTAAAAAATGCTGCAGCCCGGGCGATTTGTACGCGTAGGTACGGCAGATCAACTCCCTCTCGGTCTTGTCTAAGGGCGTCGTTGATAAATCACCCGTGCAAGCAGACCTCGTCTCGGACTCGGCGAAAACGCACGGACACGGCGGCGCACACAACAGGAAATCTAATCTCTCGTCTTCAGATCTATATATGTCAGCTCCAAAGTTAACCATAATTTCAATAAACTCACCGGCTCTGCTTATGGTTGTCCGGTGGCTCATGCGATCGTTTCGTGCTGGCTCTTTTTTCTTTCGGTCAATCACGAGTATCTCGATCCCTGAGATAGATCCCTTCAAGAACTGTCGTGGAATTAACACGGCAGATGTCCTAGTGTGAGGACTTAGTCGCGAGGCCAACGCATATATGTGGTAGCTTGAGAGGGGTTGACCAGAATCGAGAGACGCAGGGCGGATCAACACGCAATACAAGGGTTTAGACAGCTTCGGGCCCCGGGAAACATCATCCGGTAAAAACCCTACATGTTGTTTGAGGCTAGGTCTCATTATCATCACGAGGGAGTCGCCGTAAAGCGGCTCTCCTCTTTGTGTCTAGTCCTAAGATTGTTTCTTCTTGCTTGTAGCCTGTCCCTCTTTGGGGAGCCCTGCCCCTCCTTATATATGTTGAAGGGGCGGGTTACATGTGGAGTCCTATTATGATTAGGACTAGTCTATCTCTAATACAAACCGGATACAAGTCCAGGTCTTAACTCCTTGTAAGACAAATATTCCTTATGCCTTTCCTCTTAAACCGGCCCACCATAGTATGAACCGGCCTTCATGAACCGCCCGTTGGGCCACCAGGTCTTGTCGCTCCTCGCACTCGCTTGCCGGATTACCAATGAGTCGTGAACCGCCAGGTCCAAACGGGTCGTCGGTGAACCGCCAAGTATCAGCGGGGTCTCAAATAAACCGCCAAGTCCGGCCGGGTTAACTTCCGGCCGGTTTACACCGCGGGGTATATCCCCGATAGCAAGGGACAAGAGTAATAAATGCCCGTCCATGTCGCCTGAATAGTGCGGAAAGGGACCGTTAGGGGCGCCACCGCTTGCCACGATGGCACCCCTGTCAGCGCCGCTTACCGCTGCACTCCGCTGGCTGCACAGCCTCTTGACACGCACGCCTGGATTGGCCCCATGGCGACACGTTGGTGGATGAGCTGGAGCGGAGATGAAGAGAGTTACTGCGCGGCAAGCACCTTGCCGCGGCTGAATCCTTGTCGAGCTCGGGAGCTTGTCGCTCACCGAGCCTTCCCGGCAAGCTCCTCTTGTCGGGGTCTTGTCCTCTGCGTGCCCTGAGTGGCCTTCCCGGCAAGCTCCTCTTGCCGGGGCCTTGAACATTCTGCTCTTGAATGGCTCCGAAGGAGCCGCGGAGGACCTTGGCGGTCACTAGGCAAGTCCTGCCGCGGGGTGCTGCAACTACCCGTGCACGAGTTCGGGATACTAGGGTACCCCTACTCTAGTACACCGACAGGAGCCCCCGGGCCTGGGCCACACACGGCGCCGAGCCCTGTTGGGCCAGGCCCAAAACAGTGCGCAGGCACGTGCGGCCTAGATCACGTCGTTACTCGCTCCGGACCCACCACGTCTCCCACGAACAGCACGCGTCGACTGCGGCGTCGTGGGGAGAGATCGTGGGGTTTCTTCATCGGAAGGAACGCCCGCCCCCTCTCCCTCCTTATAAGCAGGGGAAACAGGGCAAAGCCCACCTTGCCATTGTTGTCACATCAAAAACCACCGCCGCTCTCCCCCTTCTTCTCAAGTCCGAAGAGAGCGACGCCCGCCCCCATTGCCCTTTGGCACCATCAGCGCCGTCGGACTCCTCCACCACCTCCGCCATGGCTCGAAAGTCGACAAGGGAAAGGCGTAAAAGTCGGCCGGCGCAGCAGCTCATGGCGCTGCGGAAGAAGCGGGCCACCGCCGACCCCTGCTCGGCGCAAAGGAGCTGCGGGAGGGTACTACCTCTTCGGTCGACGGAGCGCAGGCGCACCAGCGCAGCGAGGTGATCTCCGCCGCCCGCATCCGAGAAGGTTTCATCGGGTATCCCTTCTTGGCGCTCTTCTTCTCTGCGGGCTCTGCCCGCCCTTTTCTAATTCTTTTGCGACATCATGAACACCTACGGTCTCCGCCTCCTTGATTTCACCCCAGCGCTGTCCTCGACCATGGCAGTTTCGCACACCTTGCGAAAATTTTGTGAGTCCACCCAAATGTAGCCCTCTTCCGCCACTTCTTCATGCCCGTGTTGAGAGAGGAGAGCCGCTTGCGGAGGATTGCTTGGATCTCCGGGATCGGCAAGAAAGAAGCATATCTGGAAGGAGAGCTCCGTAGCAAGTGGGAGGAGGAGAGCCGATTGGTGTTGGATCATTGAGGAAAACCGCAGCCCTTCACTGCCCGGCGCCAAAATCCCATAGTCTTGGCGGCAGCGATTGGAGCAACTTGGCGCGAAGGATGCTAGGTTGAAGATAGCTGTGACCGGATCTTGCGCCTCGGGCATGCCGGACTCACTTGTAGGCGCTGTTGGCGCGGATTTCCTTCGCCCGCGCGCCATCCCTTGCGGGAGAGGAGGAGACCTGCTTGGGAGTTCAAAATCGGCGGACATCATGAGGCTGCGCCGGGCCTCAAGCTGGAATTTCACCGTCTTGGAGCTGGATGCGATGCTGCTGGAGCTGTTCAAGCCGACCAGATCACCCGAGTGGTTCATGTTGCCGAGGGGTCGTCCCTTTGTGTAACAACTCTTCGCTTGACCGCATCCGTGCGATGATGCCAGCGATTCCCATGGGATCGTTCAACAGCAAGAGCCCGCCGGCGACATCGTGCAGCAGTTCTTGACAGCTTGGAAGAAGTGCCGATCGCGCCGACGAGCGAAGTGGCTCACCGCGACACCACCAACGCCGAGCTGCAGCGCATCACCACCAGGCTGGAGGAGGCGGCGGAAGCTGCTGCTGGTGGTCGGGTTCACCGTGGAGGAGGCGGAGGCAGCCGAGGCGGCAAGCCTTGCCGACCGAGAGGAGCTTGTCGGCGCGGAGGAGCAGGCCGAGCGATCTTGAGCGAGCGAGCCTACGGCGCCTCCCTCCACCTTGAGATAGCTTGTCGCGGGAGGAACCCGCAGCTCCACAAGAAGGCGCCTCCATAGACCGGGGAAGTGGCGGGCGGCGGCGGGCAGGCCAACAGCCGTCGCGCCCGTGCGGCAGCTCCACCGCGGCAAGCTCTGTTGCAGGAGCGCCCCACGCCGCCACAGCAACTGGAGCGGGGCCTTCTGGGACCACGGATCCCGCACCCGCCAAGCGTCGAGGGAGCCTACTCTTCTAGCTCGTCGCACCGGAGGCGGAGCGGAATTCGACTTCTCCGCTCTCAGCTCTGAGGAAGAAGAAGAAGAGTAAGATCTTGTCGCTGTACTTGTAATCCTTCAATTTGCTGCTTTGTCTTGTATCTGATTTGCTTCATTCTGAACTCTTTCCTTTTTCGGGACGCTGGCTCAGAGGGCGTCGAAGAGAGCCAAGACCCCGGTGGTTGTCATCGAAGACGATCCGCCCGTGGCGACAGGAGGCGTGTCTGAGACCCCCTTGCCAGACCCGGCAACCCTTCCTCAGAGCAGCCCCCAGCACAGCCCCCAGCGTAAGTAATTGGTTTATTTCTTACGGTGAGGTGTGCATGGGTGCTCCTTCTTTACTGATATCTAACTTTGTTGATTTGTGTAGGAGCAGAGCAGCTTCATCAGGAGGGCCCGGAAGTCGCTCCCGAAATTTCATGCCTTCAACTCGCGCCAAGGGAGAATTCTCCGGCAAGGGGCGCTCTCCGGCAAGGAGGCTTCTCCGATAAGGGAAGTTTCTCCGACAAGGGGCAGCGCCGGCGATCCTCCGGTGGTGGAGACCGCGGCCACAGATCCCATCGCAGGTAATCTTCTTGCTTGAAAATTTCCCTTGGGTTCTTTTTCTTCTGTTCTTCTTTTCGAACGTTTGCTTGACTGTTCTTTCTTTTTCTGATCGTCAGATCCATCTGCCGAAGAGTCGATGGAGACTGAGGTTGCCGGCGAGGAGGACGTGCGCGGCAACAATGACGATGCCGCCAACATGGAGGAGGAGGCCGGCGCCGATGGGTCCGCCGGCGAGGAGGCCGCCAAGGCTGCTGCCGCAAAGGCTGGGGAGGGTTCTGGCGACCGTACTGACGACCCTGAGGCCGCAGGAGCGCCAGGCGCTACACCGACCGCCGATCCCTCCGCCACCGATGCAGCACCAGGCTCCGAAGAGCCCCAGCCCGGCGCCTATCTGAAGGCCGGCGACGGCGTCTTCATCAAGATCCCATGGGCGTCGAGCTCCAGGGCGCCGGTCGAGGGAGAGACCTTTGACGAAGAGCTGCTCGCCTCTGCTGGGCTGTCGTTGGTTGACGCGCCAAGCAGCAGCAGTGGCAAGTCTGAGGAGGAGCAGCTGCTGAAGAAGCTGCTGTCGCTCTACCGCGCCCGACAAGCCAAACTGGAGTCCCGGGAAGCACTTGTCGCGAGGGCGGAGCTGACATGGAGAAACGCAGAAGAGCTCCGCGCGCCAACCAAAAACCCTCGGGGCGTAGCGAGCGGGAGCAACTCTCCGAAGGCGCACGGCCTTCATCCTTGAGAAGGCTGAGGTCGAGGAGCAGCAAAGGCTTGCCGGCGAGAAGCTATCTCGCAAGAAGGCGGCTGGCGCAGCGGAAGATCAACCTCGACAGCTATGAGGAAGATCTTGCAGTGCAAGCAATCAATTGGCGGAGCTCTCAAGGAAGCGAAGGGCGCTGCCGCAGCTGCCGAGGCCGCCAAGAAGGAGTTGGAGGCGAGGGTGGCGCAGCTGGAGGCCACCCTCGGAAGAGCGGCGAGGAGGTCGCCGCTGAAGCACGAGCGCGAGAAGGGCGCCTACACTCTTGGCGAGCTGCAGGGCCGTCTCGCTGAGAGGATCAAAAGCTCGGCGCCGCCAAGGATTCTAAGGCGGATCTTGAGCTGAAGCTGACCACCTTAGCGGAGACCTTTGGGCGGCGCCAAGGGCGGGAAGTGGGTTTGTTGGAGAAGATCAAGGCCAGCGAGGAGCTGCTGGCGGCGCCACGACTGCCCATAATACCTTCAAGAGAACGTGATGCCTTTGGGCGGAGGGTCTTGTGGATCTGCCGCCACCATTGACAAGGAGCTGATGGAGATGGGGATGGTGGATCTTGGGTACTCCACCTGTGAGCATCTCAACCCAGCGCCAAGCTCAGCCTGTTCCTCAAGGGCATGGTGGCGGCTCTCCAGTGCTCCGGAAGAGATCCCAAAGCAGCTGGCCGGCGAGTCGCGCCAAATCTGTCTGAGGGCCCTTGAAGGTCTTGATGAAGGTGGCCTTCCGCAATCCAGCGTCGTCGCCATAGCGATCCTCAAGTCCCTGCCGCCGACTGCTGATGTTGAAGCGCTCAAGGCCCTTGTCGCACCCATTGTGGACAGGATGAGCGGAGTCAAGAGGGTCGATGGCGACCGCGTGGACTAGGCCGCCAAATTTATCTTTCCCTTGTCGCTGCTGATCATGTTCAGGAGAACAACTTATTAGATCTGCGACAAGTTATTTTGTAATATACTCTATCTTAGGCAAACGATTGCAATGTTATTTCCTTTATTCGATTCCTTCCTTTGTATGTTTGTGCCCTATGCTTTTAGGGAACTTGTCGGCGCGGGCACCTTTGCATGGCTGAGTCTTGAACGTCGGCAACCTCTTTGGCGGTGCCGCCTCCGACAAACAACCTTGTCACAACTAGTTGCAGCTCACTTAAATTGTTGAGCGGACTCGAAACAAAGTAAGGCGCGACCAGCCACGAGTTGGTTCCTCCAGCGCACAGGTTTTCCATACAAAGTACTATCGTTCGAGGAAGATAACTCTAAAAATTTAAAACTGATTGCTCAAACTTTGGCAACTTAGCTTTTCTATCGTTTGCTTCCCGGCAAGGCGATATTTCCTCGAGCGACGCTTGGCGGCCCACACCATTATCTTCTCCTCCCCCTGGTTAACTTGTGCGCAAGGGAACCTTCCTTTCTTTGAGAAGAAAGAAGAGAAAATAAAGTTATGGAGCCTCGTGGCTCATTATTGCTTACCGGGTGTGGATGCTGCACAAAATGTTAGATAACACATGCATAAACGATTATGAAAGCATGCATTTGACAAGTTGTGCGCAACACACGAGCTTTACTGATGCACGGGGTCTGCGCCCGGCTTTGTACAAAGGATTACATGCAACATCGGCAAGACTTGCACAAGAGGGTGGTTACCGGAACGGGTTCCGGCAACCGCGCCCTATGGGTAAAACTTACGAAGATGCTCTATATTCCAGGAGTTGCTCACTGGAACGCCATCTTCGGTCTCAAGGCGGACAACGCCAGGCCTAGTGACTCGTTTCACCCGATAAGGGCCTTCCCACTTCGGCGTCAACTTGTTGGAATTCTTGGCGGACTGAACGCGCCGAAGAACAAGGTCGGCTTCCTCGAAACTTCTGGCCCTAACTTTGCGGCTATGGTAGCGGCGCAAAGCTTGCTGGTAACGAGCAGCTCGTACAGCGTCCTGAAGACGATCCTCCTCAAGGAGCAGCGCGTCATCTTGTCGCAGCTGCTCTTGCTCAAGCTCATCATAAGCGAGCACTCGAGGTGACCCGTATCTGAGTTCCGTGGGAGAACTGCCTCTGCTCCATAGACTAGGCGAAAGGTGTCGGCGGTGGCTCGATTTGGCGTCGTCCTAATCGACCAAAGAACCACCGGCAGCTCCTCAATCCAGTTTCTTCCGCACTTGCGCAGCCTGTCGAAATTCTGGTCTTGAGTCCTCGCAGCACTTCAGCATTTGCCCTCTCTGCTTGACCGTAGCTTCTCGGATGAGCAACAGAAGCAAAGCAGACCTTGGCGCCGAGATCTTGGGCGTATTGCATGAAGGTGCGACTCGTGAATTGTGTGCCGTTGTCGGTGATGATCTGTTAGGAATCCCAAAGCGGCAAACAATTGACTGAAGAACTTATTCTTGTTGTCTGTCACCTTCCTCTGCTTCCACTTCCGGCCACTTTGTGAACTTGTCGATTACAGCGTACAAGTACTCAAAGCCCCGACAACTTCGGGGAAGGGGCCGAGATGTCGAGCCCCGGACCGAAAATGGCCAGGATAAAGGGATCGTCTGGAGAGCTTGAGCTGGCTGGTGTATCTACTTGGAATGGGCTGCACGCTTCACACTTGGTTACTTCTGCAGTTGCATCTGGAGGGCTTTCGGCCGAAGAAACCTTGCGGAAAGCTTTGCGGCAAGTGCTCTTGCGCCAATGTGGTGACCACATATGCCTCCATGTATCTCTGCCAACAGCTTACATCCATCTTCGGTGAATACACTTCAATTTCACTCCGTTGAGTCTTCTTACATGCAGGATGTTGTCAACAAACTGGTACATACTTGACTGCCGGGCTACTCTTTCCCCTTCTTCTTGTTCTTCGGGAAGTTCTCCTGTCTGAAGGAAATGAACGATCTGCTGTGCCCATGTTGGAGCTTGCGGCTCGACAACAAGGACTAAAGGCACATCTGCCGCTGCGGGAACATCAGCTTCGACGGCAAGAACCTGAAGCTTGGCCGGAGCTTGATGTTCCCCCACAAGCTTGCCGGAGCAAAACTTGTCGGGAGCGTCTGCTTCGACAAAACAAACCCTAGGGCTTGTCGGAGCAGACTGCTCCTCAGCACTCTTGGTGTTGATTTTGGGACTTTCGCGGCGGCGGCTTCGGGGAGCTCGGCCGGGAGGTAGTCACAGGAAATCAACTTCCTCTTCTTGCTCTGTCCGGTTGATGGCGTTACAGTTGGTTGAGTCAGCTTGAGCACGAAGATTCCTGGTTCCACAGGTAACTTGAGTGCGGCGCACTTTGACAGGCCATCAGCAATATCATTCTGAGCTCTTGGAACATGTTCCATTTGTAGGCCGTCAAAGTGCTCTTCTAGCTTTCTCACTTCATCAACGTAGGCTTCCATCAACGGACTCTGATAATCCTTGTTTACTTGGCGGACGACAAGCTGCGAGTCACCCCTGACAATGAGCTTCTTGATCCCAAGGTCCACTGCAATCCTGAGACCGGCAAGCAAACCTTCATACTCTGCAGTATTATTTGTTGCTTGCTCCTTGGGAAAGTGCATCTGGACTATGTACTTGAGGTGCTCTCCGGTGGGTGCGATAAGCAAGCACGCCGGCACCGGCGCCTTGCAGCGAGAAGGCACCATCAAAGTACATCAGCCACTCTTTATTTGCTTCCTTGACAGGGATGCTCGTCTCTGGAATTTCTTCATCTTGTGTTGGCGTCCATTCTGCTATGAACTCTGCCAGTGCTCTGCTTTGGATAGTTGAAGTGCTTTCAAACTTGAGGCCAAAGCTTGACAGTTCGATGCCCACTCGACAATCCTGCTGTTGCTTCGGATTTTGCAATATCCTCTTGCGGAAGCGAGTGGCGATTGTTATCTCATGTGCTTGGAAGTAATGGCGCAGCTTTCTCGAGGCCATGAGGAGGCGAAAAGCAATTTCTGTACACGAGTACCTTGACCTAGCCCCTGCATAAGGGGCCGACAAAGTAGACCGGGCGCTGCACCATCCTTTTCTGCATCTTCTCGCAATCCTGCGCAGATCCGTCCTTGTCGGGACGAGCTTGTCGGTGAAGCCCCCGCTTGTCGCTGGATGCATCTGCCTCGGTTGCGGCTCCTCATCGCCTCCCTTTCCGCTACTAACGCAGCACTAACCACTTGATTGGTTGCCGCTATGTATAGCAGCAACTTCTCTTGTAGCCTAGGTGCGACAAGTATTGGAGTGGAGGACAGGTACCTCTTTAAGTCTGCAGCGCAACCTCCGCCGAGTCCATTTCATTGGACCTGCCTTTTCAAAACCTTGAAAATGGCAGGCGCTCAGCAGAGACCTAGAGATAAACCTCTGAGAGCAGCCACGCAACCGGCAAGTCTTGAACATCCTTGGCGCACCTTGGTGCTTCAATCTGCTCAATGGCTTTGATCTTGTCGGGATTGGCTTCAATTCCCAGCTGAGACCACGAAGAACCGAGAAGCTTGCGGAAGGAACTCCAAACATGCACTTCTCGGGGTTGAGCTTGAGGTTGATCTTGCACAGATTTGCAAGGTCTCATCAAATCTTGAACCAGAGTTGCTTTGTCCTTTCTCTTGACCACTATGTCATCCATGTAGCTTCAACATTTACGTGCATTTGCGGCTCAAAAGCGTCATGGACTACTCTTGCAAGCGTTGAACCAGCATTCTTCAAACCGAAAGGCATCCGTATGAAACAGTATGTGCCACATGGTGTAATGAATGCGGTTTCTCTTCATCCTCTTCGCCATGAAGATCTGATGATATCCTGAATATGCATCAAGAAATGAAAGCAAATCACATCCAGCCGTGGAGTCAACAATCTGGTCGATCGTGGCAAGGAAATGGGTCTTTGGGACAAGCTTTATTAACATCTGTGAAGTCAATACAAAGTCTCCATTTCCCATTCGCCTTTGCGTACAACTACGGATTGGCCAACCACGTGGGATGGAGCACTCCTCTAACAAGGCCTGCTGCTTCCAACTTCTTGATCTCTTCGCTATGAATTCTTGGCGCTCCTTTGCTGTTTCGACTTTTTGCTTGACGGGCGCGCATGAGGACAGACAGCTAAGTGGTGCTCAATTACTTTCACAGGAACACGGGGATGTTAGGCGGTTGCCATGCAAACACGTCGACATTCGCCCATGAGAAAAACAGCGCGCCTTCCTATTTAGAGTCGAGAGTGGCACTTATGGTGAAGGTACCACCAGTGCCGTCCTCCTTGGCGGGCACCTTCTTGGTCTTCGGTGGAGCTGCCATCATCTTCTTGCACTTGCCGGTGGAGCTCGATGGTGCGTCCTCGATGGTAGCGCAGCACTCCGAAGAGGTGCGCTTGCCGGAGTGGGCATCAGAGCTCTTGCTGGACAAAGTGGTCTTCTTATTCCCCTCGGGAGCTTCAGCGGCAAGTGATTTGCTATCTGTCGCAGCTGCTGCCTCCCGGTAAATCTTGTCGGCGCAGATAAGAGCATCTTTCTTGTCGCCATGAACAGAAATGACACTTATCGGGCCTGGCATCTTGAGCAAGTTGTATGCATAATGAGAGGCTGCCATGAACTTGGCGAGCGCTGGACGGCCAAGTATCCCATTATAAGGCAATGGGAAGTCAGCAGCGTCGAGCGTGACCCTCTCGATCCTGAAGTTTAGCTCGCTGCCAAATGTTACCGCAGCGTGATCTTCCCTTTGGCTTGCTCCTTCCTGGGTTGATTCCTTGGAAAGTGCCAGTCTCTTCGAGCTCGCTGTCAGGGATTTGAAGCTTCTGGAGCACTGCGGATGAGATCAGGTTTAAGCCGGCCCCGCCGTCAACTAGCATCTTAGTGACTTTGAGGTTGCGGATCGTTGGTGAGACCAACATCGGCAAACACCCGACCGCGGTTATGCGATCAGGGTGGTCCTCAATATCAAAGGTGATAGGCGTGCTGGACCATTTCAAAGGCCTGCGTGACTCTACGGATGGTTCTGCTGCATTAACCTCCCGCATCCGTTGCTTGAGCTGGCGGTGTGAGGTATGCAGAGAAGCACCACCGTCAACGCAGAGGACCTCCGTGGCTTTCTGAAACTCCTGCTCATCAGCTTCATCGTCATAGTCGTCTTCATCCTTGTCGCGACCGCGGGGAGGTCTGTCTCCTTGCCGCTACTTGGCCTTGCCGCGGCGTCCTCCCTGGCCGGGTCTCTTCTTGCTAGCTGCCCCAGCACCTTCCTGGGCCTTCTCCTTGTGTCGCCGCTCGTACTCAGCTTTCTGCTGTTCAACAAGCTGCTCGACCTTCTTGCAGCTCTGGAGGTCGTGGCCCTTGGTGTGGTGAATCTTGCAGTACTGTTTGTTGGAGCTGTCCTGCTTGTCGGCAGCCGCCACAGCTTGGCGGCCGCTGTCAGCGGCAACCTCCTTGCCGGAGCCACCAACCTTGGCCTTCTTGGCGCCACCTCCGTTGCCGGACTGCTCGACAACTAGTACCTCTTTTCCCTTCTTCTTTCTGTTGTTCCGCCGCCGGCTCTTCTTCCCTGGGGCGGTCTCCTCACTGTCAGATCCTGCTTCTGCACTCTCTCCTGGGAGTCTTCTTCCTTCTTCAGCACGTGCACACTTGTCGGCCAGGGCATACAACTCACTGACGTCCTTGACTTTGCACATCGCCATCTCCTCCCTCATCCTGCGGTTGCGCACGTTCTGATGAAACACGCTGATCACCGCGGCAGGGTGGACATCTGGGATGTTGTAGTGCACACGGCTAAATCTCTGAATGAACTTGCGCAGGGACTCTCCTTCCTTCTGGGCGAGCAGGTGAAGGTCACTCTCCTGGCCATGAGGCTTGTGGCCGCCCGTGAAGGCGCCGACAAACTGATGGCATAGATCTGCCCAAGAGGATATGGAACTGTCCGGCAAGTGCATGAGCCAAGATCTGACATTGGGCTTGAGTACCAGCGGGAAGTAGTTGGCGAGGATCTTGTCGTCTCGTCCCCCTGCAGCCTGCACCGCAATGGTGTAGATGCTGAGGAACTCCGATGGATGCGTCCTGCCATCATACTTCTCTGGCACATCTGGCTTGAAGTTTTTCTTATCGGACCCTTTGGAGTTGCCGTAGCTCACGAGTGAGCAGGGGCAACCTACGCGTCTGACAAGTCACCTGGTTCCCCTGGCGCTTGCATGTCGACAGCGGGCCCAACGCGCTGGTCGGATTGACGCCGCGCTTCTCTTTGGCGCTCGATGCGAGTTTGAGCGTCTTCTTGTTGCCGTTCTTGAAGAACTTGGCGCTGATCACGGCGAGCTCGTGGATCCGATGACGCGGTGGAGTCGCTGTCAAGGTGGATCCGAGGAGCTGGTGATCTCGGCTTTCTGGATGGAGAATGCATGGTGGTTGCACCCCCATAGGTTTCGTCGCCACCGGCTCGTGCCTTGTCGTCTCGCCGCGGCAAGGATGCAGTTGGTTGCCGCGGAGTATCGCCGTTGGCGAAGCCGATGAGACTCTGGATGGTGGCCCTCCATTCGTCGACCTTGTCGGCCGTTGGAGGGTAGTCTAGAAGCAGTTGAGCTCTCGCCAAGGCTTCTGCTGGAGTGGTGGGTGGCAATGGCGTACGGTGCGAGGAGCGGGATATGCTCGGACTTCTAACCAAGTTAGAAGGAGCAGCATCCCGTCCAGGCGATCGTACTCCGCTCGTACCAGCATGCTAGCGTGCATGCTGGTCTCGAGGGCTTCGGGATCCTCCAGCTTGGCCTTGATCCAACGAGCGTATGGCGCTGCGAGCACCATGACGCTGTCGGTCTCGCGCCTCCTGAGATGGGACGATGCGTATCCGGATGCGAGTGCATGCCGCCTTGTCCTTGGACTTGGCAGCATCGTGGGCTCCCTCGACGACGCCGGTTCCTCCGCCAGCGTCCTCCCCACCACTCGTCAGCTCCGGTGGTGGTGGGTTTGACGCGGACGGCTCTGCTGCCGCCGAAGCCTTCTTCTTCGGTGGCATGTTGATGGAGATGATGAAGAAGTTGCTCGTGTGAACGCCGGATCAGGTTCACACAGCCTCGACGCCCCCTACCTGGCGCGCCAAAGATGTCGGGGAAGCTGATCGTGACCCACGAACACCTATGGGACTTGGCGGACCGAGTCCCTTTTGGTTCGGAGGGGGGCGGAGATTGCACGAAGAGCAGATCGAGGCGATGCACACGAGCAGTTTACCCAGCTTCGGGGCTCTCCGGAGAGATAATACTCCTACTGCTGCCTGGTTGATTGTATTGTGTTCTTGCTAGGGAGCGATGAGAGCTACAAAACCTAGCTTGAGTGTCTCTGGTCTCGAATGAGTCGAATCCTAATTGAGCCGAACCGAACCGAACCCTTTCTACGTTGCACATGGGCCTCCTTTTATAGGCTAAAGGGGTCTCCGACAGGTGGCAACGTAGATGAGGGTACAAATGGAAAAACAGTAGTTGGTACACCGACTTGTACAGTGCTTTCTACCTAACTCTGACGGCAAGGGACAAGAGTAATAAATGCCCGTCCATGTCGCTGAAGCAGGCGGAAAGGACCGTTAGAGGCGCCACCGCCGCCACGATGGCACCCTGTCGGCGCCGCTTACCGCTGCTCTCCGCTGGCTGCACAGCCTCTTGACACGCACGCCTGGAATGGCCCCATGGCGACACGTTGGTGGATGAGCTGGAGCGGAGATGAAGAGAGGTTGCCTGCCGCGGCAAGCACCTTGCCGCGGCTGAATCCTTGTCGAGCTCGGGAGCTTGTCGCTCACCGAGCCTTCCCGGCAAGCTCCTCTTGCCGGGGTCTTGTCCTCTGCGTGCCCTGAGTGGCCTTCCCGGCAAGCTCCTCTTGCCGGGGCCTTGAACATTCTGCTCTTGAATGGCTCCGAAGGAGCCGCAGAGGACCTTGGCGGTCACTAGGAAAGTCCTGCCGCGGGGTGCTGCAACTGCCCGTGCACGAGTTCGGGATACTAGGGTACCCCTACTCTAGTACACCGACAGTGAGAAAATCACGTTTCCGAAGGTTTCATTCCGTTTGGATTCCGTTTGATATTCTGTTTCTTCGAAACACTGAAAAAGGCAAAAAACAACAATTCTGGGATGGGCCTCCGGTTAATAGGTTAGTCCCAAAAGTTATATAAAAGTGGAAAATAAAGCCCATTATAGTCCAAAACAATAGATAAAGTAGCATGGAGCACTCAAAAATTATAGATATGTTGGAGACGTATCAGGCATCCCCAAGCTTAATTCCTGCTCGTCGTCGAGTAGGTAAATGATAAAAAGAGAATTTTTGATGCGGAGTGATACTTTGGCATTTTCAATGTAAATCTCCTTAATCATGGTATGAATATTCAGATCCGAAAGATTCAAGACAAAAGTTCATATTGACATAAAAATAATAATACTTCAAGCATACTAACTAAGAAATTATGTCTTCTCAAAATAACATGGCCAAAGAAAGTTATCCCTACAAAATCATATAGTCTGGTTATGCTCCATCTTCCCCACACAAAGTATTTAAATCATGCACAACCCCGATGACAAGCCAAGCAATTGTTTCATACCTTAACATTTTCAAAACTTTTTCAATCTTCACGCAATACATGAGCTTGAGCCATGGATATAGCACTATATGTGGTGGAGAAGACAAAAATAGGGAAGATAGTCTCACATCAACTAGGCGTATCAACGGGCTATGGAGATGCCCATCAATAGATATCAATGTGAGTGAGTAGGGATTGCCATGCAACGGATGCACTAGAGCTATAAGTATATGAAAGCTCAACAAAAGAAACTAAGTGGGTGTGCATCCAACTCGCTTGCTCACGAAGACCTAGGGCATTTGAGGAAGCCCATCACTGGAATATACAAGCCAAGTTCTATAATGAAAAATTCCCACTAGTATATGAAAGTGACAAAATGAGAGACTCTCTATCATGAAGATCATGGTGCTACTTTGAAGCACAAGTGTGGTAAGAGGATAGTAACATTGTCCCTTCTCTCTTTTTCTCTCATTTTTTTATTTGGGCCTTTTCTCTTTTTTTTATGGCCTCTTTTTTTTATTTTATTTTTATTTATTTTTCGTCCGGAGTCTCATCCCGACTTGTGGGGGAATCATAGTCTCCATCATCCTTTCCTCAATTGGGACAATGCTCTAATAATGATGATCATCACACTTTTATTTTTCTTACAACTCACAATTACAACTCGATACCTAGAACAAAATATGACTCTATATGAATGCCTCTGGCGGTGTACCGGGATATGGAATGAAACTTGAGTGACATGTATGAAAGAATTATGAACGGTGGCTTTGCCACAAATACGATGTCAACTACATGATCATGCTAGCAATATGACAATGATGGAGCGTGTCATAATAAACAGAACGGTGGAAAGTTGCATGGCAATATATCTCGGAATGGCTATGGAAATGCCATGATAGGTAGGTATGGTGGCTGTTTTGAGGAAGATATATGGTGGGTGTATGATACCGGCGAAAGGTGCGCGGTATTAGAGAGGCTAGCAACGGTGGAAGGATGGGAAAAAGTGTGTATAATCTATGGACTCAACATTAGTCATAAAGAACTCATATAGTTATTGCAAAAATCTAGACGTTATCAAAGCAAGGTATTACACGCATGCTCCTAGGGGGATATATTGGTAGGAAAAGACCATCGCTCGTCCCCGACCTCACTCATAAGGAAGACAATCAATAAATAAATCATGCTCCGAGTTCATCACATAACGGGTCACCATATGTGCATGCTACGGGAATCACAAACTTCAACACAAGTATTCTTTAAATTCACAACCACTCAACTAGCATGATTCTAATATCACCATCTTCATATCTCAAAACAATTATCAAGCATCAAACTTATCTTAGTATTCAACGCACTCAAAAGAAAGTTTCACATATCTTGAATACCAAATATATTAACATTAAGCGAACTACCATGCTATTAACGACTCTCAAAATAATCTAAGTGAAGCATGAGAGATCAAATTTCTTTTAAAAAAATCCACCACCGTGCTCTAAAAGATCTAAGTGAAGCACTAGATCAAAAATTATCACGCTCAAAAGATATAAGTGAAGCACTATGAGGAAAACTATCAAGCTCAAAATATATAAGTGAAGCACATAGAGTATTCTATCAAATTCCAATTCATGTATCGCTCTCTCAAAAGGTGTGTAAAGCAAGGATGATTGTGGTAAACTAACAAGCAAATACGCAAATAATACAAGACGCTACAAGCAAAACACATATCATGTGGTGAATAAAAATATAGCTCCAAGTAAATTACCGATGGAAGTGGATGAAAGAGGGGATGCCTTCCGGGGCATCCCCAAGCTTTGACTTTTTGTTGTCCTTGGATTATCTTGGGGGTGCCATGGGCATCCCCAAGCTTAGGCTCTTGCCACTCCTTGTTCCATAATCCATCAAAAAAATTCACACAAAACTTGAAAACTTCACAGCACAAAACTCAATAAAAATCTCATGAGCTCCGTTAGAGAAAGAAAACAAAAGACCACTTCAAGGTACTATAATGAACTCATTCTTTATTTACGTTGGTGTTAAACCTACTGTATTACAACTTCTATATGGATTATAAACTATTTTACTAGCCATAGAATCATCAAAATAAGAAAACAACACACATAAAACAGAATCTGTCAAAAAGAACAGTCTGTAGTAATCTGTAAATAACGCAAACTTCTGGAACTCCAAAATATCTACCAAAATTAGACGACCTAGACAATTTGTTTATTGATCAGAAGAAATTTGAATCAGTATTTTATCACGTTCTGGTGATTTTTAATAATTAGGGCACTGAGCGCAAAGTTTCTGGAAATTACAGCAAGATCAAATAACTATCATCCAAGAAGATCCAATAGGTCTAGCTTGGCACAAACACTAAATAAAACATAAAACAACATCTAAACAGAGGCTAGATGGATTATTTATTCCTAATCAGAAGCAAAAAGCAAAAAACTAAAAATAAAATTGGGTTGCCTCCCAACAAGCGCTATCATTTAACGCCCCTAGCTAGGCATAAAAGCAAGGATAGATCTAGGTATTGCCATCTTTGGTAGGCTATCCATAACTGGCTCTCATAATAGATTCATATGGTAATTTTATTTTCTTACTAGGAAATTGTTCCATGCCTTTCTTTAATGGAAATTTGAATCTAATATTCCCTTCCTTCATATCAATAATTGCACCAATCGTTCTAAGGAAAGGTCTACCAAGAATAATAGGACATGAAGGATTGCAATCTATATCAAGAACGATAAAATCTACGGGCACATAATTCCTATTTGCAACAATAAGAACATCATTAATTCTTACCATAGGCTTTTTAATAGTGGAATCCGCAAGATGCATGTTTAGAGAGAAATCATCAAAGTCACGGAAATCTAGCAAATCACACAAAGTTTTGGGAATAGTAGAGACACTAGCACCCAAATCACACAAAGCATTAAACTCATGATATTTAATTTTAATTTTGATAGTAGGTTCCCACTCATCATAGAGTTTCCTAGGGATATAAACTTTCAACTCAAGTTTTTCTTCATAAGATTGCATCAAGGCATCAACAATGTGTTCGGTAAAGGCCTTATTTTGACTATAAGCATGAGGAGAATTTAACACGGATTGCAACAAGGAAATACAATCAATTAAAGAGAAATTTTCATAATTAAATTCCTTGAGATCCAATATAGTGGGTTTACCAACATCTAGATTTTTATTTCTTTCAATCCCACTTTTATCAATTTCATCATCAAGATCTAAAAACTTCGAATTCTTAGAACGCCTTCTAGGTAAAGGAAGATCATATTCAGTTTCATCAAGATTAATATTGCAAAACAAAGATTTAATAGGGGACACATCAATAACTTTTAGATCTTCATCTTGATTTTCATAGAAATTAGGTTTAGCAGCCATCTTATTGACTAAGGTAGCTTGCATATCCGAAATTTCAGCGGTCATCTATTCAAGATGAGCAATTTGGGCTCTTATACCATCAAATTCTTTAGACATATCATCGAGCTCTTTATTCATATAACTCATAAAACTCTTTTGTTCCTTAAGCTCGTTTCTAAAGAAATTATTATGCTCAAATTGCGAAACCATAAACTTTCTAACATTGTTTTCGATCTCCTCTAGCCTTTTAAGGTGAAGATCACCAAATTTAGGTAGGGCCATCGCGACAAACAAGCAAACCAACACACGAGCAAACAAACGGACAAGGAAAAGGCAAAGGGAAAAAGAGGAGGAGATTAGGAAAGAGAGGGCGAATAAAATGGCAAGGGTGAAGTGGGGGAGAGGAAAACAAGAGGCAAATGGCAAATAATGTAATGCGAGAGATAGGGATTGTGATGGGTACTTGGTATGTTGACTTTTGCGTAGACTCCCCGGCAACGGCGCCAGAAATCCTTCTTGCTACGTCTTGAGCTTGCGTTGGTTGTCCCCGAAGAGGAGAGGATGATGCAGTAGAGTAGCGTAAGTATTTCGATCAGTTTTTGAGAACCAATGTATCAATCCAGTAGGAGGCCACGCACAAGTCCCTCGTACCTGCACAAAACTATAGCTACTCGCAACCAACACGATTAGGGGTTGTCAATCCCTTCACGGTCACTTACGGGAGTGAGATCTGATAGAGATAATATTTTTGGTATTTTTGGTATAAAGATGCAAAGTAAAAAGTAAAAAGCAAAGTAAAAACAAAGCAAGTATAAAAGTGATGGAGATTGATATGATGAGAATAGACCCGGGGGCCATAGGTTTCACTAGTGGCTTCTCTCAAGAGCATAAGTATTCTACGGTGGGTGAACAAATTACTGTTGACCAATTGACATAATTGAGCATAGTTATGAGTATATCTAGGTATGATCATGTATATAGGCATCACGTCCGAGACAAGTAAATCGAAACGATTCTGCATCTACTACTATTACTCCACTCATCGACCGCTATCCAGCATGCATCTAGAGTATTAAGTTAAAAACATAGTAACGCCTTAAGCAAGATGACATGATGTAGAGGAATAAATTCATGCAATATGATAAATACCCCCATCTTGTTATCCTCGATGGCAACAATACAATACGTGCCTTGCAACCCTTTCTATCACTGGGTAAGGACACCGCAAGATTGAACCCAAAGCCATGCACTTCTCCCATTGCAAGAACTACCAATCTAGTTGGCCAAACCAAACGGATAATTCAAAGAGACTTGCAAAGATAACTCAATCATACATAAAAGAATTCAGAGAAGATTCAAATATTATTCATAGATAAGCTGGATCATAAACCCACAATTCATCGGTCTCAACAAACACACCGTAAAAAGAAGATTACATCGAATAGATCTCCACGAGAGAGGGGGAGAACATTGTATTGAGATCCAAAAAGAGAGAAGAAGCCATCTAGCTACTAGCTATGGACCCGAAGGTCTGAACTAAACTACTCACACTTCATCGGAGAGGCTATGGTGCTGATGTAGAAGCCCTCCGTGGTGGATGCCCCCTCCGGCGGAGCTCCGGAACAGGCCCCAAGATGGGATCTCGTGGATACAGGAAGTTGCGGCGGTGGAATTAGGTTTTTGGCTCATGTTCTGATCGTTTGGGGGTACGTAGGTATATATAGGAGGAAGGAGTATGTCGGTGGAGCAATAGGGGGCCCACGAGGCAGGGGGCGCACCCTGGGGCGGGGGGGTGACCGCCTCCGTTGTTCATTGGCGTAGGGTCCAAGTCTCCTGGATCACGTTCGGTGAGAAAATTACGTTTCCGAAGGTTTCATTATGTTTGGACTCCGTTTGATATTCTGTTTCTTCGAAACACTGAAAAAGGCAAAAAACAGCAATTCTGGGCTGGGCCTCCGGTTAATAGGTTAGTCCCAAAAGTAAGATAAAAGTGGAAAATAAAGCCCATTATAATCCAAAACAATAGATAAAGTAGCATGGAGGAATCAAAAATTATAGATACGTTGGAGATGTATCACACAACATTGCATGACAGAACATATGGCTGGGGCATAGGGAATGACTTTCGTTTTCTCTCTATCTTCTGAAGTGGTTGGGAATTGAGTACGATTCAACTTCACACCTTGTAACACAGGCAAGAACCCTTTCTTTGACTGATCCATTTTTAACTTCTTCAAAACTTTATCAAGGTATGTGCTTTGTGAAAGTCCAATTAAACGTCTTGATATATCTCTATAGATCTTGATGCCCAATATATAAGCAGCTTCACCGAGGTCTTTCATTGAAAAATTCTTATTCAAGTATCCTTTTATGCTATCCAGAAATTCAGTATTGTTTCCGATCAACAATATGCCATCCACATATAATATCAGAAATGCTACAGAGCTCCCACTCACTTTCTTGTAAATACAGGCTTCTCCAAAAGTCTGTATAAAACCATATGCTTTGATCACACTATCAAAGCGTATATTCCAACTCCGAGAGGCTTGCACCAGTCCATAAATAGATCGCTGGAGCTTGCACACTTTGTTAGCACCTTTTGGATCGACAAAACCTTCTCGTTGCATCATATACAACTCTTCTTTAAGATATCCATTAGGGAATTCAGTTTTGACATCCATTTGTGAAATTTCATATTCATAAAGTGCGGCAATTGCTAAGATAATTCGGACAGACTTAAGCATCGCTACGGGTGAGAAGGTCTCATCGTAGTCAACTCCTTGAACTTGTCGAAAACCTTTCACAACAAGTCGAGCTTTGTAGAAAGTAACATTACCATCAGCGTCAATCTTCTTCTTGAAGATCCATTTATTCTATATGGCTTGCCGATCATCGGGCAAGTCAACCAAAGTCCACACTTTGTTCTCATACATGAGTCCCATCTCAGATTTCAAGGCCTCAAGCCATTTCGTGGAATCTGGGCTCATCATCGCTTCCTCATAGTTCGTAGGTTCGTCATGGTCAAGTAACATGACCTCCAGAATAGGATTACCGTACCACTCTGGTGCGGATCTTACTTTGGTTGACCTACAAGGTTCGGTAGTAACTTGATCAGAAGTTTCATGATCATCATCATCATTAGCTTCCTCAGTAATTTGTGTAGGAATCACTGGAACTAATTTCTTTGATGCACTACTTTCCAATTCGGGAGAAGGTACAATTACCTCATCAAGTTCTACTTTCCTCCCACTCACTTCTTTCGAGAGAAACTCCTTCTCTAGAAAGGATCCATTCTTAGCAACGAATATCTTGCCTTCGGATCTGTGGTAGAAGGTGTACCCAATAGTTTCCTTTGGGTATCCTATGAAGATACATTTCCCCGATTTGGGTTCCAGCTTGTCAGGTTGAAGATTTTTCACATAAGCATCGCAGCCCCAAACTTTAAGAAACGACAACTTGGGTTTCTTACCAAACCATAGTTCATATGGTGTCATCTCAACAGATTTAGATGGTGCCCTATTTAACGTGAATGCAGTGATCTCTAAAGCATAACCCCAAAATGATAGCGGTAAATCAGTAATAGACATCATAGATCCCACCATATCTAATAAAGTGCGGTTACGACATTTGGACACACCATTACGCTATACTGTTCTAGGTGGCGTGAGTTGCGAAACTATTCCACATTGTTTCAGATGAAGACCAAACTCATAACTCAAATATTCACCTCCACGATCAGATCGTAGAAACTTTATTTTCTTGTTATGAAGATTTTCCACTTCACTCCGAAATTCTTTGAACTTTTCAAATGTTTCATCAAGTAGATATACCCATATATGCTCAAATCATCTGGGAAGGACAGAAAATAATGATACCCGCCGCGAGCCTCAACACTCATTGGACTGCATACATCACTATGTATTATTTCCAATAAGTCTGTTGCTCGCTCCATTGTTCCGGAAAATGGAGTCTTAGTCATCTTGCCCATGAGGCATGGTTCGCAAGCATCAAGTGATTCATAATCAAGTGATCCCAAAAGCCCATCAGCATGGAGTTTCTTCATGCGCTTTACACCTATATGACCTACACGGCAGTGCCACAAATAAGTTGCACTATCATTATTAAACTTGTATCTTTTATCTTCAATACTATGAATATGTGTATCACTACTATCGAGATTCAACAAAATAGACCACTCATCAAGGGTGCATGACCATAAAATATATTACTCATACAAATAGAACAACCATTATTCCCTGATTTAAATGACTAACCATCTCGCATCAAACAAGATCCAGATATAATGTTCATTCTTAACGCTGGCACCAAATAACAATTATTCAGGTCTAAAACTAATCCCGAAGGTAGATGTAGAGGTAGCGTGCCGACCGCGATCACATCGACTCTGGAACCATTTCCCACGCGCAACGCACCTCGTCCTTAGCCAATCTTCGCTTAATCTGTAGCCCCTGTTTCGAGTTGCAAATATGAGCAACAGAACTAGTATCAAATACCCAGGCGCTACTACGAGCATTAGTAAGGTACACATAAATAACATGTATATCAAATATACCTTTTACTTTGCCATCCTTCTTATCCGCCAAATACTTGGGGCAGTTCCGCATCCAGTGACCAATCCCTTTGGAGTAGAAGCACTCAGTCTCAGGTTTAGGTCCAGACTTGGGCTTCTTCACTTGTGCAGCAACTTGCTTGCCATTCTTCTAGAAGTTCCCCTTCTTCCCTTTGCCCTTCTTCTTAAAATTAGTGGTCTTGTTAACCATCAACACTTGATGCTCCTTCTTGATTTCTACCTCCGCAGCCTTTAGCATCGCGAAGAGCTCGGGAATTGTCTTATCCATCCCTTGCATATTATAGTTCATCATGAAGCTTTTGTAGCTTGGTGGCAGTGATTGAAGAACTCTGTCAATGACACTATCATCAGGAAGATTAACTACAAGTTGAGTCAAGCGGTTGTGGTACCCAGACATTCTGAGTATATGTTCACTGACAGAACTATTCTCCTCCATCTTGCAGCTCTAGAACTTATTGGAGACTTCATATCTGTCAATCCAGGCATTTGCTAGAAATATTAACTTCAACTCCTGGAAAATCTCATATGCTCCATGACATTCAAAGCGTCGTTGAAGTCCCAATTCTAAACCGTAAAGCATGGCACACTGAAGTATCGAGTAGTCATCAGCTTTGCTCTGCCAGGCGTTCACAATGTCCAGCGTTGGTCCTGGAGCGGGTCTTGCACTTAGCAGTGCTTCCAACACGTAATTCATCTGTGTAGCAATGTGGATAAACCTCAAGTTACGGACCTAGTCCATGTAGTTGCTACCATAATCTTTCAAGCTTTCTCTAAGAACGCATTTAAATTCAAAGGAACAGTAGCACGGGCCATTTATCTATAACGACATAGACATGCAAAATACTATCAGTTACTAAGTTCATGATAGATTAAATTTCAATTAATCATATTACTTAAGAACTCCCACTTAGATGTACATCCCTCTAGTCATCTAAATGATCACGTGATCCAGATCAACTAAACCATGTTCGATCATCACGTGAGATGGAGTAGCTTTCAATGGTGAACATCACTATGTTGATCATATCTACTATATGATTCATGTTCGACCTTTCGGTCTCAGTGTTCCAAGGCCATAGCTGCAGATGCTAGGCTCGTCAAGTTTAACCCGAGTATTCTGCATGTGCAACACTGGCTTGCACCCGTTGTATGTGAACGTAGAGCTTATCACACCCAATCATCACGTGGTGTATCGGCACGACGAACTGTAGCAACGGTGCATACTCAGGGTGAACACTTGTACCTTGAAATTTCATGCAGGATCATCTTATAATGCTACCGCCATCTAAGAAAAATAAGATGCATAAAGGATAAACATCACATGCAATGAAAATAAGTGATATGATGTGGCCATCATCATCTTGTGCCTTTGATCTCCATCTCCAAAGCACCGTCATGATCACCATCGTCACCGGCTTGACACCTTGATCTCCTCGTAGCATCGTTGTCGTCTCGCCAACTATTGCTTCTACGACTATCGCTACCGCTTAGTGATAAAGTAAAGCAATTACATGGCGATTGCATTTCATACAATAAAGCGACAACCATATGGCTCCTGCCAGTTGCCGACAACTGTTACAAAACATGATCATCGCATACAACAATTTATATATCATCACGTCTTGACCATATCACATCACAACAAGCCCTGCAAAAACAAGTTAGACATCCTCTACTTTGTTGTTGCAAGTTTTACGTGGCTACTACGGGCTTCTAGCAAGAACCGTTCTTACCTACGCATCAAAACCACAACGATTTTTCGTCAAGTGTGCTGTTTTAACCTTCAACAAGGACCGGGCGTAGTCAAACATGATTCAACTAAAGTTGGAGAAACAAACACCCGCTAGCCACCTGTGTGCGAACCACGTCGGTAGAACCAGTCTCATGAACGCGGTCATATAATGTCGGTCCAGGCTGCTTCATCCAACAATACCGCCGAATCAAAGTAAGACGTTGCTAGTAAGCAGTATGACTATTATCGCCCACAACTCTTTGTTTTCTACTCGTGCATATAATATCTACGCATAGACCTTGCTCGGATGCCACTATTGGGGAACGCAATATTTAATTTTTTTACCTATGATCACGCAAGATCTATCTAGGAGATGCATAGCAATGAGCGGTGAGAGTGTGTCCACGTACCCTCATAGACCGAAAGCGGAAGCATTAATAACGCGGTTGATGTACTCGAATGTCTTCGCGATCCAATCGATCCAAGCACCAAACGTACAACACCTCTGCGTTCAGCACACATTCAGCTCGATGACATCCCTCAAACTCTTGATCCAGTTGAAGCCAAGGGAGAGTTCCGTCAGCATGACGGCGTGGCGACGGTGATGATGAAGTTGCCGGCGCAGGGCTTCTCCTAAGCACCACGACGATATGACCAAGGTATGTAACTGTGAAGGGGGGTGAGGGAGTCCAGGATTACGGGGTCCTCGGGCGTTCGAGCTATGTGACATGGGCCGGACTGGTGGGCCGTGAAGATACAAAACGGAAGACTTGCCCCGTGTCTGGATGGGACTCTCCTTGGTGTGGAAGGCAAGCTTGGCGTGCGGATATGAAGATTCCTTTCCCTGTAAACCGACTCTGTACAACCTTAGCCCCCTCCCGTGTCTATATAAACCAGAGGGTTTAGTCCGTAGAGGCAATCATAACCATACAGGCTAGACATCTAGGGTTTAGCCATTACGATCTCGTGGTAGATCAAATCTTGTAACCCCTATGTTCATCGAAGTCAATCAAGCAGGAAGCAGGGTATTACCTCCATTAAGAGGGCCCGAACCTGGGTAAACATCGAGTCCCCTGCCTCCTATTACCTTTGATCCTTAGACGCACAGTTTGGGACCCCCTACCCGAGATCTGCCGGTTTTGACACCGACATTGGTGCTTTCATTGAGAGTTCCACTGTGTCGTCGTCGAAAGGCTCGATGGTTCCATCAATCATCTATAACAATGCTGCCGCGAAGGAGACCTTTCTCCCCGGCCAGATCTTTGTATTCGGTGGCATCGCACTGCGTGCCAATTCGGTTGGCCACCTGGAGTAGATCAACAACTACGCCCCGGGACACCAGATCAGTTTTGGAAAACTGAACTATGTCGCTGACATCCGAGGAGATTTAATCTTCCAAGGGTTCGCGGCCCCAACCGCCGCTCCGGCCTTAGATCCGGAGTGCATCATCAGGTTCGAAAACGGGAGTCTAGAACCCGTCGGACTCTCTACGACCTTAGAGCTCAACCCCAGAAAACCGGAGAGAATAGCGTCTCCGGCAATCATTACAAATCCGGACTCTTCTCCGGACACTAACTCCAAACCCTGGAAGTCTGCGTCATGCGAGTTCGGCCAGGGACCTCCTGTCCCCATCCAAACCTCGCTCTTAAACGAGGCTATGGACTTAATGTGATCCCTCGCCATCACAGAGGGGCCGCTTCCGAATTGTGCCCAGCCCGGACTAGGGGCTGAAAACAGGTAATTTTGCTTCCCACCTGCCACCCACTTCATAGCCACTGTCGAGGATCTTACCGACATGCTCCATTACGCCTCTGAAGACATCGACGGTATGGACGACGATGCCAGAGAGGAGCAGGCCCAAAACCCACCATTCACCAGACGCTGGACGACCACTTCCTCATACGACGTATACATGGTGGACACACCTAGGGAAGGCGACGACGATGGTGAGAAGAACCCAGCCGACGACGAACCTCCTGAGATACCACCAAAGCATCGACGTCAGCGGCGCCGCTCTAAATCGCATCACGGAAAAGACAGCAATACCGGCACCGGAGACAATGATACTCTGGAAAACGCTGAACACCAAGAAGACCCCATCGAACCAACATCCGAATAGGATGATCGGGAGGACGGGCAGGTCGACCCTGATGAGCAAGCAGGGAACAAAGACTCAGAGGAGAACAACTATTTGCCACTCTCCGAAGATGATGTGAGCCTCGGCGAGGAAGATTTTATCATGCCAGAGGAACCCCTAGAACAAGAGCGCTTTAAGCGCCAGCTAATAGCCACGGCAAGAAGCCTAAAAAATAAGCAGCAGAAGCTTCAAGCTGACAAAGATCTGCTCACCGACAGATGGACTAATGTCCTGGCAGCCGAATAATATGACCTTGAACGCCCAACAAAGAGTTACCCGAAGCGTAAGCTGCTACCCCAATTCGACGATGAGGCACTGGAGCCTATACCACGCGCGCATAATGCGGCGGATGGACCCGATCGACCACCACGTGGCCGGGATAGAACGACAACTCAAGCCGAACACCATCCCGCACTACCGCACAGCAAAAGTAGGGAGACAACAGCTCGGGATACACATATTACCTACGACAGGACCTGGAAAATAGAACATGCCAGACCAGATCAATCTACGGATCACGAGGGCACGCCCCTGCGTGAGAGGACGGTTACCAATTCCGGCGCAGCAAGTACAACCACGCCCCGGCCGAAAACCGCATACGGACTTCATCCGAACTGCGCTGTGACATGGCCCGATATAGGGGCGCCGCACAATCCCTATGCTTCACCGATGAGGTAATGGAGCACCAGTTCCCAGAAGGGTTCAAACCCGTGAAAATCGAATCATACAACGGCACAACAGATCCCGCAGTATGGATTGAAGACTTTCTTCTCCACATCCACATGGCTCGCGGTGACGATCTACATGCCATCAAATACCTTCCCCTCAAACTTAAGGGACCACCACGACACTGGCTGAACAGTCTACCAGAAAATTCTATTGGTAGCTAGGAGGACCTGGATCAAAGACAACTTTCAAGGTACCTATGTTCGTCCCCCGGATGCCGATGACCTTAGCCACATAATCCAGCAACCCGGGGAATCGGCTCGACAACTTTCAACAAGGTTCCTAATAAAAAAGAACCAGATCATGGATTGTCCAGACGCAGAAGCCCTCGCGGCCTTCAAACATAGCGTCCGAGACGAGTGGCTTGCCCGACACCTCGGCCAAGAAAAGCCGAATTCCATGGCAGCCCTCACTACACTTATGACCCGTTTTTGCGCGGGAGAAGACAGCTGGCTTGCTCGCAGAAGCAATAGCACCAGCGACCCTGGTACATCCGAAACAAGGGACAGCAATGGCTAGCCACGACGCAACAAGCACAAGCATCGAAACAACAATGAAGGAACGCAAGACGCGGCGGTTAACGCCGGATTCAGTGGGTCCAAACCTGGTCAACGGAAGAAGCCATTCAAGGCAAACAGAGACGGGCCATCCAGCTTAGAAAGAATACTGGATCGGCCTTGCCAGATTCACGGCACCCCCGATAAACCTGCCAATCATACCAACAGAAATTGTTGAGTCTTTAAGGAGGCTGGCAAGCTTAACACCGAACACAAGGGAAAACGATCGGCAAGCGACGACGATGACCAAGAGCCTCATCAATCGAACACATGGGGACAGAAGCAATTTCCCCAGAGGTAAAAATAGTAAACATGATATATGTCACACATATCCCTAAGAGGGAGCGCAAGCGCGCACAACGGGACATCTACGCCATGGAGCCGGTCGCCCCAAAATTCAACCCATGGTTGGCTTGTCCGATCACCTTCGATCGAAAGGACCACCCAACAGTATATGTCACGGAGGTTCTGCAGCTCTGGTCCTCGATCCAATCATCGACGGGTTCCACCTTACGTGACTCCTCATGGATGGCGGCAGCAGTCTCAATCTACTTTATCAAGACACTGTCCGCAAAATGGGCATTGATCCATCAAGAATCAAGCCCACTAAAACTACCTTCAAAGGAGTAATACCTAGCGTAGAGGCCCGTTCTACAGGCTCAATCACGCTGGAGGTCGTCTTCGGCTCACCGGACAACTTCCAAAGCGAAGACTTGATCTTCGACATCGTCTCGTTTCGAAGCGGCTATCATGCACTGCTCGGGCGAACCGCTTTTGCCCGCTTCAATGCGGTCCCACACTAAGCCTATTTGAAGCTCAAGATGCCCGGCCCACGTGGCGTCATTACAATCAATGGAAGCATGAAGCGCTCCCTCCGCACTGAGGAGCGTACAGCGGCCATTGCGGCCGAAGTACAAAGCGGCCTGTCAAGCCGCACACCTCATCGGCTATTAAGTCACCGGACTTCACCGCGCAAGACCGGTCAGTTCTGCATGCCGACAGTCCCGCAACTTGAGGGCTGGATTAGCAGCTTTGCCTGCATCCACCGCCGCGTACTTCCGTGAAATTCGTACCGCACGTTCATAATTATGCACTCAAAATACCTTGGGCATCTGCCGAGGCAATATACGGACAGCCTATAACACGGTTCAACCTTACACAGCCTTCCCCTTTATTTAATCATATTTTCCTTCTTACCACAGGTGAATCAAAACCTACTCGTTCTCCGGACTCACAAGGACTCTCTCCGAGCTCGGTTCCATATACATAGCTGAAGACCATTCCTCTAAAGGATTTTTCCTTATTTGGACAAAAGCGGCGCAGACGTGCGGCAGGAAGGTGCAAAACATTTTCGAGACCACAACTTTACTCAAGAACCTGTATAGAGCTTTTCCCTTAGCCCTAGACCCCTGGCATGTAAAATGGCCTTGGTGATTATGGTACCTTCTGTAAGATTATGTTTTGACATATCAATCAGATTTTAGTGAACCAAAATTCTTATTCGGTATCGTCTTTACTTATAGACCTTATTCCACCTGTTAAATTGTTTCATGCACACACCTCGGCATAAAAAGCTCCATGGTCTCTATAAGGCAGCATATGTGTTGTCAAACAAAAGTCCGAACAGCTTCACAGCAAAATTCAGCGTCCCGAGTCCGACATTATATGCATCGGCTCCGAATCATGTCCTTGGTCAATAGTTGGGTTGCCCGGCTCCTGTGCTTCCTACCTTACGTTTCGTCTGATCAGCTAGGGTAGTAAAGGGAGAATGATACGTCTCCAACGTATCTATAATTTTTGATTGCTCCATGCTACTTTATCTACTGTTTTGGACTATATTGGGCTTTATTTTCCACTTTTATATTATTTTTGGGACTAACCTATTAACCGGAGGCCCAGCCCAGAATTGCTGTTTTTTGCCTATTTCAGTGTTTCGAAGAAACGGAATATCAAACGGAGTCCAAACGTAATGAAACCTTCGGAAATGTGATTTTCTCACCGAACGTGATCCAGGGGACTTGGACCCTACTCCAAGGAACAAAAGAGGCGGTCACGAGGGTGGGGGGCGCCCGCATAGGGCGCGCCCCTGCCTCGTGGGCCCCCTGTTGCTCCACCGACGTACTCCTTCCTTCTATATATACCTACGTACCGCCAAACGATCATAAGAGGAGCCAAAAACCTAATTCCACCGCCGCAACTTCGTGTATCCACGAGATCCCATCTTGGGTCATGTTCCGGAGCTCCGCCGAAGGGGGCATCCACCACGGAGGGCTTCTACATCATCACCATAGCCCCTCCGATGAAGTGTGAGTAGTTTACTTCAGACCTTCGGGTCCATAGCTAGTACCTAGATGGCTTCTTCTCTCTTTTCGGATCTCAATGCAATGTTCTCCCCCTCTCTCGTGGAGATCTATTCGATGTAATCTTATTTTTGCGGTGTGTTTGTTGAGAACGATGAATTGTGGGTTTATGATCCAGATTATCTATGAATGATATTTGAATCTTCTCTGAATTCTTTTATGTATGATTTGTTATCTTTGCAAGTCTCTTCGAATTATCCGTTTGGTTTGGCCAACTAGATTGGTAGTTCTTGCATTGGGAGAAGTTCTTAGCTTTGGGTTCGATCTTGCGGTGTCCTTACCCAGTGACAGAAAGGGTTGCAAGGCACGTATTGTATTATTGCCATCGAGGATAACAAGATGGGGTATTTATCATATTGCATGAATTTAATCCTCTACATCATGTCATCTTGCGTAAGGCGTTACTCTGTTTTTAACTTAGTACTCTAGATGCATGCTGGATAGCGGTCGATGAGTGGAGTAATAGTAGTAGATGCAGGCAGGAGTCGGTCTACTTGTCTCGGACGTGATGCCTATATACATGATCATACCTAGATACACTCATAATTATGCTGAATTCTTTCAATTGCTAAACAGTAATTTGTTCACCCACCGTAGAATACTTATGCTCTTGAGAGAAGCCACTAGTGAAATCTATGGCCCCCGGGTCTATTCTCATCATATCAATCTCCATCACTTTAATACTTGCTTTGTTTTTACTTTGCCTTTTACTTTTCACTTTGCATCTCTATACCAAAAATATTATTTATCATCTCTATCAGATCTCACTCTCGTGAGTGACCGTGAAGGTATTGACAACCCCTAAACGCGTTGGTTGCGAGGAGCTATTGCTTTGTGCAGGTACGAGGGACTTGTGCGTGGCCTCCTACTGGATTGATACCTTGGTTCTCAAAAACTGAGGGAAATACTTACGCTACTTTGCTGCATCATCCTCTCCTCTTCGGGGAAATCCAACGCAGTGCTCAAGAGGTAGCAAGAAGAATTTATGGCGCCGTTGCCGGGGAGGCTCACACAAGAGCAAGTCAGGCAGCATACCAAGTACCCATCACAATCCCTATCTCCCGCATTACATTATTTGCCATTTTCCTCTCGTTTTCCTCTCCCCCACTTCACCCTTGCCGTTTTATTCGCCCTCTCTTTCCCAATCTCCTCCTCTTTTTCCCGTTGCCTTTTCTCGCTTTCCTTTTGTTTGCTCGTGTGTTGGATTGCTTGTTTGTCGCGATGGCTCAAGATGCTACCAAATTGTGTGACTTCACCAATACCAATAATAATGATTTCCTTAGCACTCCGATTGCTCCTCTTGCCAATACTGAATCTTGTGAAATCAATACTGCTTTATTGAATCTTGTTATGAAAGATCAATTCGCCGGCCTTCCTAGTGAAGATGCCGCTACTCATCTCAATAGCTTAGTTGATTTATGTGATATACAAAAGAAAAAAGATGTCGATAATGATGTCGTTAAGTTGAAGCTATTTCCTTTTTCGCTTAGAGATCGTGCTAAAGCGTGGTTTTCATCTCTGCCTAAAAATAGTATTGATTCTTGGAACAAGTTCAAAGATGCTTTTATCTCTAAGTATTTTCCTCCCGCTAAGATTATCTCTCTTAGGAACGATATTATGAATTTTAAGCAACTTGATCATGAACATGTTGCACAAGCTTGGGAGAGAATGAAAGTAATGATACGTAATTATCCTACTCATGGTTTGAACTTGTGGATGATTATACAAAACTTTTATGCCGGATTGAATTTTGCTTCTAGAAATCTTTTATATTCGGCCGCGGGAGGCACTTTTATGGAAATAACTCTAGGAGATGCTACTAAACTTCTAGATAATATTATGGTTAATTATTCTCAATGGCATACCAAAAGATCTACTAATAAAAAAGTGCATGCATAGAAGAAATTAATGTTTTGAGTGGAAAGATGGATGAACTTATGAAATTATTTGCTACTAAGAGTGTTTCTTCGGATCCTAATGATATGCCTTTGTCTACCTTGATTGAGAATAATAATGAATCTATGGATGTGAATTTTGTTGGTAGGAATAATTTTGGTAACAACGCGTCTAGAGGGAATTTTAATCCTAGGCCTTATCCTAGTAATCCTTCTAATAATTATGGAAATTCCTACAACAACTCTTATGGAAATTTTAATAAGATGCCCTCTGAATTTGAGGCTAGTGTTAAAGAGTTTATGAATTCACAAAAGAATTTTAATGCTTTGCTTGAAGAGAAATTGCTTAAAGTTGATGATTTGGCTAGGAACGTTGATAGAATTTCTCTTGAGGTTGATTCTTTAAAGCTTAGATCTATTCCTCCTAAGAATGATATCAATGAGTCTCTCAACGCTATGAGAATTTCCATTGATGAGTGCAAAGAAAGAACCGCTAGGATGCGTGCTTCCAAAGATGCATTTGTTAAAGTGTGTTCTTCGAATTTCTATGAAAATCAAGATGAAGATCTAAAAGTTATTGATGTGTCCCCCATTAAATCTTTGTTTTGCAATATGAATCTTGATGAAACTGAATATGATCTTCCTTTACCTAGAAGGCGTTCTAAGAATTCAGAGTTTTTAGATCTTGATGATGAAATTGATAAATGTGGGATTGAAAGAAATAAAAACCTAGATGTTGCTAAACCTACTATTTTGGATCTCAAGGAATTTAATTATGAAAATTTCTCTTTAATTGATTGTATTTCCTTGTTGCAATCCGTGCTAAATTCTCCTCATGCTTATAGTCAAAATAAGGCCTTTACCGAACATATTGTTGATGCCTTGATGCAATCTTATGAAGAGAAACTTCAGTTGAAAGTTTCTATCCCTAGAAAACTCTATGATGAGTGGGTACCAACTATTAAAATTAAAATTAAAAATTAAGAGTTTCACACCTTGTGTGATTTGGGTGCTAGTGTCTCTACTATTCCCAAAACTTTGTGTGATTTGCTAGATTTCCGTGACTTTGATGATTGCTCTCTAAACATGCATCTTGCAGATTCCACTATTAAAAAGCCTATGAGAAGAATTAATGATGTTCTTATTGTTGCAAATAGGAATTATGTGCCTGTAGATTTTATGGTTCTTGATATAGATTGCAATTCTTCATGTCCTATTATTCTTGGTAGACCTTTCCTTAAAACGATTGGTGCAATTATTGATATGAAGGAAGGGAATATTAGATTCCAATTTCCATTAAAGAAAGGCATGGAACACTTTCCTAGAAAGAAAATTAATTTACCATATGAATCTATCATGAGAGCCACTTATGGATTGCCTACCAAAGATGGCAATACCTAGATCTATCCTTGCTTTTATGCCTAGCTAGGGGCGTTAAACGATAGCGCTTGTTGGGAGGCAACCCAATTTTATTTTTAGTTTTTTGCTAGCCTCTGTTTAGATGTTGTTTTATGTTTTATTTAGTGTTTGTGCCAAGCTAGACCTATTGGATCTTCTTGGATGATAGTTATTTGATCTTGCTGTAATTTCCAGAAACTTTGCGCTCAGTGCCCTAATTATTAAAAATCACCAGAACATGATAAAATACTGATTCAAATTTCTTCTGATCAATAAACAAATTGTCTAGGTCGTCTAATTTTGGTAGATTTTTTGGAGTTACAGAAGTTTGCGTTATTTACAGATTACTACAGACTGTTCTGTTTTTGACAGATTCTGTTTTGCGTGTGTTGTTTGCTTATTTTGATGATTCTATGGCTAGTAAAATAGTATATAATCCATAGAGAAGTTGGAATACAGTAAGTTTAACACCATTATAAATAAATAATGAGTTCATTACAGTACCTTAAAGTAGACTTTTGTTTTATTTCTCTAACGGAGCTCACGAGATTTGTATTGAGTTTTGTGTTGTGAAGTTTTCAAGTTTTGGGTAAGTTCTTTTGATGGATTATGGAACAAGGAGTGGCAAGCGCCTAAGCTTGGGGATGCCCATGGCACCCCAAGATAATCCAAGGACACCAAAAATTCAAAGCTTGGGGATGCCCCGGAAGGCATCCCCTCTTTCGTCTACTTCCATCGGTAATTTACTTGGAGCTATATTTTTATTAACCACATGATATGTGTTTTGCTTGGAGCGTCTTGTATCATTTGCGTCTTTGCTTGTTAGTCTACCACAATCATCCTTGCTGTACACACCTTTTGAGAGAGCCATACATAAATTGGAATTTGCTAGAATACTCTATGTGCTTCACTTATATCTTTTGAGCTTGATAGTTTTACTCATAGTGCTTCACTTATATCTATTGAGCATGATAATTTTTGCTCTAGTGCTTCACTTAGATCTTTTAGAGCACGGTGGTGGATTTATTTTAGAGAAACTATTGATCTCTCATGTTTCACTTAGATTATTTTGAGAGTCGTTAATAGCATGGTAATTTGCTTAATATTAATATACTTGGTATTCAAGATATGTGAAACTTTCTTTTGAGTGCGTTGAATACTAAGAAAAGTTTGATGCATGATAATTGTTTTCAGATATGGAGGTGATAATATCAAAGTCATGCTAGTTGAGTAGTTGTGAATTTGAGAAATGCTTGTGTTGAAGTTTGCAAGTCCCGTAGCATGCACGTATGGTTAAAGTTGTGTAACAAATTTGAAACATGAAGTGTACCTCGCTTGTGCATCCTTATGAGTGGCGTTCGGGGACGAGCGATGGTCTTTTCCTACCAATCTATCCCCCTAGGAGCATGCGCGTAGTACTTGATTTTTGATGACTTCTAAATTTTTGCAATAAGTATATGAGTTCTTTTGACTAATGTTGAGTCCATGGATTATACGCACTTTTACCTTTCCGCCTTTGCTAGCCTCTTCGGTACCGTGCATTTCCCTTTCTCACCTTGAGAGTTGGTGCAAACTTCGCCGGTGCATCCAAACCCCGTGATATGATACGCTCTATCACACATAAAACTCCTTATATTTTCCTCAAAACAGCCACCATACCTACCTATTATAGCATTTCCATAGCCATTCCGAGATATATTGCCATGCAACTTTCCACCGTTCCGTTCATCATCATCATGACATACTTTACTTTTGTCATATTGCCATTGCATGACCATGTAGTTGATATCGTATTTGTGGCAAAGCCACCATGCATTATTTTTCATACATGTCACTCTTGATTCATTGCACCATCCCGGTACACGCCGGAGGCATTCATATAGAGTCGTATCTTGTTCTAGTTTCGAGTTGTAATCCTTATGTTGTAATCAATAGAAGTGTGATGATCATCATTATTAGAACGTTGCCCAATCAAAAACAAAAGGCCAAAAAGAAAAAAAAGGAAAGGCCCAAAAAAAAAGAAAATGAATAAAAAGGGCAATGTTACTATCCTCTTACCACACTTGTGCTTCAAAGTAGCACCTTGTTCTTCATGTAGTGAGTCTCATATATTGTGCTTCAGAGTAGCACCATGTTTTTCATATAGTGAGTCTCATAAGTCGTCTTTTTATACTAGTGGGAATTTTTCATTACAGAACTTGGCTTGTATATTCCTACGATGGGCTTCCTCAAATGCCCTAGGTCTTCATGAGCAAGAAATTTGGATGCACACCCACTAGTTTTCTTTTGTTGAGCATTCATAGCTCTAGTGCATACGTTGAATGGCAATCCCTACTCCTCATGTTGACATCAATTGATGGGCATCTCCATAGCCCGTTGATTATCCTCGTCAATGTGAGACATTCTCCTTTTTTGGCTTCTCCACACAATCCCCATCATCATATTCTATTCCACCCATAGTGCTATATCCATGGCTCACGCTCATGTATTGCGTGAAGGTTGAAAAAGTTTGAGATTATTTAAGTATGAAACAATTGCTTGGCTTGTCATCGGGGGTATAGAAGTTGGGAACATCTTTCTGTGACAAAAATGAAGCATAACCCAACTATATGATTTTGTAGGGATGGACCTTCTTTTGCCATGCTATTTTGAGATGACATAATTACTTTGATTAGTATGCTTGAAGTATTATTATTTTTATGTCAATATGAACTTTTGTCTTGAATCTTTCGAATCTGAATATTCGTACCACAATTAATAAGATTTACATTGAAATTATGCCAAAGTATCACTCCGCATCAAAAATTCTCTTTTTATCATTTACCTACTCGAGGACGAGTAGGAATTAAGCTTGGGGATGACTGATACGTCTCCGACGTGAAAGTGCGTTATATCGACTACAGGGGGGGTGAACAGGCGATTTTTATGAATTCTTCACCGAGGAGTCATCATGATGAAATGAAGACAAGCACAGAGTACAGAAAGCGTAATCACAGGATAACACAAGATGAAGACAAACAGACTGAAGAAATTGAACTGAGGAAATTGAGAAAGTCTTCAGTCAAAGTCTTCAAACACAGATATGAACAAACACTCAACACAATAATGAGGAAATGAAAGGGTTGAGGAAATAGAACCAGTAAGGTTGGTGAAGACAATGATTTGGTAGACCAGTTCCAACTGCTGTCTCAGTTGTACGTCTGGTTGGAACGGCTGAGTATTTAAACTCGAGGACACACAGTCCCGGACACCCAGTCGCTGAGCACACAGCTCAGGACAGCAAGTCCTCACCGTATTCTCCTTGAACTAAGGTCACACAGACCTCGTCCAATCACGCGTGGTAAGTCTTCAGGCGACTTCCAAACCTTCACAGACTTGGTCACTCGGCGATCCACAATTCCTCTTGGATGCTCTAGACCATGACGCCTAACCGTCTGGAAGAAGCACAGTCTTCAAAGATAACAAGCGCCGGATCCACGCAGGATCAATCTCTTCAGTGATGCTCAATCACTTTGGGTTTGTAGGGGTTTGGATTTTTGGGGTTTTCCTCACTCGATGATTTTCGCCAAAGTCTTGGAGGATGGGTTGCTCTCAAATGACAAGTGTCAAGTTTCTCTCGGAGCAGCCAACCAGCTAGTGGTTGTAGGGGCGGCTATTTATAGCCTAGGAGCAGCCCGACATGATAAGACATAAATGCCCTTCAATGATATGACCGTTAGGTGGATAAGATATTTTGGGACAGTGGCAAGAAGACAAAGAACGGTCGGATATTTGAATCTCAAATTCCTCGGGGCTATCATGTTCCTCATGTGTAGGCAATCCGACTGGCGAATTCCTAACTCCTCGGTCAGAATAAATTCCTCGCGACGGAAGAACTTCGTCTCTGTCATCAAGAAATTGGCTGAACTGTATGAGATTTCAAAGGCTTCACTCAAGGGATTTGTAGGTGTTGGATTTTGAGTTGAGCATCACATGGAAAATTTTCCTTAGTATTTCCTCGACCCCTTTAACAAAGACGGTGTTTCCTATGACTCAAGAAAGAGAAAACGAAACTACGAAAACAAAAGTCTTCACGCTTCATGTTCCTCAAATGAATACCAAGTCTTCAAGGTCACACCAATTTCTTCACTTTCAAAGTCTTCTAAAGTCTTCGAATATCAAAGTCTTCATCGAAGAACTTCATTTTAGGGTCGACTTTCTCTGTAAATATCAAACTCCTCATAGACTTATAGACCTGTGTACACTCACAAACGCATTAGTTCCTTAACCTATAAGTCTTCAATCCACCAAAATCACTAAGGGGCACTAGATGCACTTACACAACGTATCTATAATTTTTGATTGCTGCATGCTACTTTATCTACTATTTTGGACTATATTGGGCTTTATTTTCCACTTTTATATTATTTTTGGGACTAACCTATTAACAGGAGGCCCATCCTAATTCTTGTTTTTGCCTATTTCAGTGTTTCAAGAAACGGAATATCGACGGAGTCCAAACGGAATGAAACCTTCGGAAACGTGATTTTCTCACCGAACTTGATCCAGGGGACTTGGACCCTACTCCAAGGAACAAAAGAGGCGGTCACGAGGGTGGGGGCACCCCCCCCCCCAGGGAGCGCCCCCTACCTCGTGGGCCCCCTGTTGCTCCAGTGACGTACTCCTTCCTCCTATATATACCTACGTACCCCCAAACGATCAGAAGAGGAGCCAAAAACCTAATACCACCGCTGCAACTTCCTGTATCCACGAGATCCCATCTTGGGGCCTATTCCGGAGCTCCGCCGAAGGGGGCATCCTCCACGGAGGGCTTCTACATCATCACCATAGGCCCTCCGATGAAGTGTTAGTAGTTTACTTCAGACCTTCGGGTCCATAGCTAGTAGCTAGATGGCTTCTTCTCTCTTTTTGGATCTCAATACAATGTTCTCCCCCTCTCTCGTGGAGATCTATTCGATGTAATCTTCTTTTTGCGGTGTGTTTGTTGAGATCGATGAATTGTGGGTTTATGATCCAGATTATCTATGAATAATATTTGAATCTTCTCTGAATTCTTTTATGTATGATTGGTTATCTTTGCAAGTCTCTTCCAATTATCCGTTTGGTTTGGCCAACTAGATTGGTAGTTCTTGCATTGGGAGAAGTGCTTAGCTTTGGGTTTGATCTTGCGGTGTCCTTACCCAGTGACAGAAAGGGTTGCAAGGCACGTATTGTATTGTTGCCATCGAGGATAACAAGATGGGGTATTTATCATATTGCATGAATTTATTCCTCTACATCATGTCATCTTGCTTAAGGCGTTACTCTGTTTTTAACTTAATACTCTAGATGCATGCTGGATAGCGGTCGATGAGTGGAGTAATAGTAGTAGATGCAGGCAGGAGTCGGTCTACTTGTCTCGGACGTGATACCTATATACATGATCATACCTAGATATACTCATAATTATGCTCAATTTTGTCAATTGCTCAACAGTAATTTGTTCACCCACCGTAGAATACTTATGCTCCTGAGAGAAGCCACTAGTGAAACCTATGGCCCCCGGGTCTATTCTCATCATATCAATCTCCATCACTTTAATACTTGCTTTGTTTTTACTTTTCCTTTTACTTTTCACTTTGCATCTCTATACCAAAAATACCAAAAATATTATTTATCATCTCTATCAGATCTCACTCTCGTAAGTGACCGTGAAGGGATTGACAACCCCTAATCGCGTTGGTTGCGAGGAGCTACTGTTTTGTGCAGGTACGAGGGACTTGTGTGTGGCCTCCTACTGGATTGATACCTTGGTTCTCAAAAACTGAGGGAAATACTTACGCTACTTTGCTGCATCATCCTCTCCTCTTCGGGGAAATCCAATGCAGTGCTCAAGAGGTAGCAGAGAACTACTACGATTGTGTTTTTGGTTCGTCCGGTCAAGCACCTCAGTAGAGAAAGCCAAAACCTGACTGTCATGATGCGGCTAGAGCTGGTCAGCCGCTCGACAATTCATTACAATCCTTAGCGATTTTTCCGTATTACACGAAGGACTGTTTTCCAGTCAAATATGTAACGCATCTGCATCAGGGTAGCCGTATACATACCAAGGGCTACCTAATAGACCCATTGTCAATCTCCTATAGCTAAGTGAGAGCAATAAAACCGAATAGTCTGATTGCCTGGTTCGCCGCATTAACACCTCCTTTAGGGACCAAGACAAGGGATTAAGTGTAGTCGTGTGCAAATCTGAACCCCCCAGTAGTATCTACATGGGGGCTGAAGCCGACGAATGGGAACTCTCAGATATAATAAACGGCCGCACAGGAGGATAAAACTTTTTCATCACAGAACGAATATATTACAAAATACTTAGTTGATAATACAAATACCCGGACAGTTCGGATTCTTTTATTCAAACACTACGTCCTTAGAGCATTGGCCCTTTATAAGGCGAGCACCTTTTAGCACGTCTTCAAAATAGCGCTCTGGTGTGCGGTTGGCCTTGCTTTCGAGAGGGCCCTCAACTGCCACCTTCTTGGCATTCATCTTCACCCAGTGCATCTTGACACGGGTGAAAGCCATACACGCTCCTTCTATACAGGACCATCTCTTGACAGCGTCAATCTGGGGTAGCGCATCAACAAGATGTGGCACGAGAACAAAATAGCTGTCCGGAATGGCCTCGGCAGGCCACAACCGGACTATGAAGTCCTTCATGGCCGCGCTGGACATCTTATGCAGCTCTGCCCATTGTGCCATCTGGTCATTTAGCAGTATGAGACGCTCCTGCCCCACAAACTGCGACCAGAAGAGCTTCTCCGTTGCATAACCCTCCTGGGCTTGGAAGAATTGGACGGCGTCCACGGCACTCTTCGGTGGATCCACATAAACGTCTGGAGAACTCCACACGTCGATTAAGCAAGGCATACTTCGGATCCCAAAATTTAGCCTGTAAAAGAGAAGACTTACCAGCCACTATCTGTCCGGCTTGACGGACTTCCTTGCGCGCGGCGCGGGATTCGGACCGCGCCTCCGAAGTATCATGAAGGGCCTTGGTGAGTTCGGTCCCCTTCGCCTTATTTTCCGATTTCACGGACTCGCACTTGGCGGCAGCATCCTTGAGCTTTTGCTCCATCTCAGTCACCTGTTCCTCAAAGCAGCGCTGTCATGGAATTGTCACGGCAGATGTCCTTAGTGTCAGGACTTAGTCGCAAGGCCAACGCATCTATGTGGCAGCTTGAGAGGAGTTGAGCGGAATCGAGAGACGCAACACAAGACAAGGATTTAGACAGCTTCGGGCCCCGGGAAACATCATCCGGTAATAGCCCTACATGCTATTTGTGGCTAGGTCTCATTGTGATCATGAAGGAGTCACCGGTAAACCAACTCTTCGTGTCTAGCCCTAGAGATTGTTTCTTCTTGCTTGCCGCTTGTCCCTCTTTGGGGAGCCCTCTCCCTCCTTATATATGTTGAAGGGGCGGGTTACATGTCCAGGTCTTAACTCCTTGTAAGAAAAATATTCCTCACGCCTTTCCTCTTAAACCAGCCCACAATAACATGAGCCGGCATTCTGGGCCTTGGGCCTTGTTACCGTCTGTCCCGCCCGCCGGATTACCAGTGAGTCATTATCTTCAGTCAGGTTGCTTGTAAACCGGCTGGTCTATGCGGGTCACCGGTGAATCCCAAGTATCAACGGGGTCTCAAATAAACCGCCAAGTCCGGCCGGGTTATACTTCCGGCCGGTTTACACCGCGGGGTATATCCCCGACAGGCGCTGAGCGGCCTATTCGGCCGTTAAGTCCGCATCTGCCTTATCATCAGCTGCCTTGCTTGCCCGCGCTTGCTCCTTGGCTTGAGCAAGCTCGCCCCTGAGGGTCTCCACCGCGGCAGCACCATCTGTACAAACATGCACATGGTAGCTTTTCAACTTCCACAAACACACGGACATAAAACAGGCATACAGTAAGATGTATATTATACCTTGCGCCTGGTCAAGCCGTGTGTTCACAAGGACTAGATCCTCATCGGCTCGCTCCAGTTTCCGCTTGAGTTCGGAAATTTACACGGCCTGGGCAGTCGCCGCTGATACGTCTCCAACGTATCTATAATTTTTTATTGTTCCATGCTATATTATATTCTGTTTTGGAAATTATTGGGCTTTATTATACACTTTTATATTATTTTTGGTACTAACCTATTAACCGAAGGCCCAGCCCAGAATTGATGTTTTTTGCCTATTCAGAGTTTCGAGGAAAAAGAATATCAAACGGAGTCCAAACGGAATGAAACCTTCGGGAACGTTATTTTCGGAACGAACGTGATCCAGAGAACTTGGAACCTACGTCAAGACATCAACCAAGAGGACATGGGGTAGGGGCGCGCCTACCCCCCCCCCCCACCCCAGGCGCGCCCTCCACCCTCGTGGGCCCCCTGTTGCTCCACCGACGTACTCCTTCCTCCTATATATACCTACGTACCCCCAAACTACCAGATACGGAGCCAATAACCTAATTCCACCGTCGCAACCTTCTGTACTTGTGAGATCCCAGCTTGGGGCATGTTCCGGAGCTCCGCCGGAAGGGGCATCGATCACGGAGGGCTTCTACATCAACACCATAGCCTCTCCGATGATGTGTGAGTAGTTTACCTCAGACCTTCGGGTCCATAGTTATTAGCTAGATGGCTTCTTCTCTCTTATTTGATCTCAATACAATGTTCTCCCCCTCTCTCGTGGAGATCTATTCGATGTAATCTTCTTTTGCGGTGTGTTTGTTGAGACCGATGAAATGTAGGTTTATGATCAAGTTTATCTATGAACAATATTTGAATCTTCTCTGAATTCTTTTATGTATGATTGGTTATCTTTGCAAGTCTCTTCGAATTATCAGTTTGGTTTGGCCTACTAGATTGATCTTTCTTGCGATGGGAGAAGTGCTTAGCTTTGGATTCAATCTTGCGGTGTCCTTTCCCAGTGACGGTAGGTGCAGCAAGGCACGTATTGTATTGTTGGCATCGAGGATAACAAGATGGGGTTTATATCATATTGCATGAGTTTATCCCTCTACATCATGTCATCTTGCTTAAAGCGTTACTCTGTTCTAATGAACTTAATACTCTATATGCATGCTGGATAGCGGTCGATGTGTGGAGTAATAGTAGTAGATGCAGGCAGGAGTCGGTCTACTTGTCTCTGACGTGATGCCTATATACATGATCATACCTAGATATTCTCATAACTATGCACAATTCTGTCAATTCCTCAACAGTAATTTGTTCACCCACCGCAAATACTTATGCTCTTGAGAGAAGCCACTAGTGAAACCTATGGCCCCCGAGTCTATTTTCCGTCATATTAATCTTCCAACACTTAGTTATTTTTAGTGCCTTTTATTTTACTTTGCATATTTATCATAAAAAATACCAAAAATATTATCTTATCATATCTATCAGATCTCACTCTCGTAAGTGACCGTGTAGGGATTGACAACCCCTTATCGCGTTGGTTGTGAGGATTTATTTGTCTGTGTAGGTGCGAGGGACTCGTGCGTGGCCTCCGACTGGATTGATACCTTGGTTCTCAAAAACTGAGGGAAATACTTACGCTACTTTGCTGCATCACCCTTTCCTCTTCAAGGGAAAACCAACGCAGTGCTCAAGAGGTAGCAAGAAGGATTTCTGGCGCCGTTGCCGGGGAGGTCTTCGCAAAAGTCAACATACCAAGTACCCATCACAAACCCTTATCTCCCGCATTACATTATTTGCCATTTGCCTCTCGTTTTCCTCTCCCCCACTTCACCCTTGCCGTTTTATTCGCCCTCTCTTTTTCATTTGCCTCTTTTTTCCCATCTCTTGTTTGCTCATGTGCTTGATTGCTTGCTTGTCACGATGGCTCAAGATAATACCAAATTGTGTGACTTCACCAATACCAATAATAATGATTTCCTTAGCACTACGATTGCTCCTCATACCGATACTGAATTTTGCGAAATCAATACTGCTTTGTTGAATCTTGTCATGAAAGATCAATTCGCCGGCCTTCCTAGTGAAGATGCCGCTACCCATCTAAATAGCTTCGTTGATTTGTGTGATACGCAAAAGAAGAAAGACGTGGATAATGATATTGTTAAATCGAAGCTATTCCCCTTTTCGCTTAGAGATCGTGCTAAAGCTTGGTTTTCTTCTTTGCCTAAAAATAGTATTGATTCTTGGAATAAGTGCAAATATGCTTTTATCTCTAAGTATTTTCCTCCCGCTAAGATCATCTCTCTTAGAAACGATATTATGAATTTTAAGCAACTTGATCATGAACATGTTGCACAAGCTTGGGAGAGGATGAAATTAATGATACGTAATTGCCCTACACATGGTTTGAATTTGTGGATGATTATACAAAAAAATTATGCCGGATTGAATTTTGCTTCTAGAAATCTTTTAGATTCGGCCGCGGGAGGCACTTTTATGGAAATCACTTTAGGAGAAGCTACTAAACTCCTAGATAATATAATAGTTAATTATTCTCAATGGCACACTGAAAGATCTACTAATAAAAAAGTGCATGCGAATGAAGAAATTAATGTTTTGAGTGGAAAGATGGATGAACTTAGGAAATTATTTACTACTAAGAGTGTTTCTTCTGATCCTAATGATATGCCTTTGTCTACTTTGATTGAGAATAATAATGAATCTATGGATGTGAATTTTGTTGGTAGGAATAATTTTGGTAACAACGCGTATAGAGGAAACTTTAATCCTAAGCCTTATCCTAGTAATTCCTCTAATAATTATGGTAATTCCTACAACAATTCTTATGGAAATTTTAATAAGATGCCTTCTGAATATGAGACTAGTGTTAAAGAATTTATGAATTCGCAAAAGAATTTCAATGCTTTGCTTGAAGAAAAATTGCTTAAAGTTGATGAATTGGCTAGGAACGTTGATAGAATTTCTCTTGATGTTGATTATTTGAAACTTAGATCTATTCCACCTAAGCATGATATCAATGAGTCTCTCAAAGCCATGAGAATTTCCATTGATGACTGCAAAGAAAGAACCGCTTGGATGCGTGCTAAGAAAGATTGCTTTGTAAAAGCGTGTTCTTCTAGTTTCTATGAAAATAAAGATGAAGATCTAAAAGTTATTGATGTGTCCCCTGTTAAATCTTTGTTTTACAATATGACTCTTGATAATGATGGGACTAAATATGATCCACCTTTACCTAGAAGGCGTTCCAAAAATTCGGAGTTTTTAGATCTTGATGCTAAAATCAATAAAAGTGGGATTGAAGAGATCAAAACATTAGATATTAATGAACCCACTATTTTGGATTTCAAGGAATTTAATTATGATAATTTCTCTTTGATAGATTTTATTTCCTTGTTGCAATCTGTGATAAATTCTCCTCATGCTTATAGTCAAAATAAAGCCTTTACCAAACATATCGTTGATGCTTTGATGCAATCTTATGAAGAAAAACTTGAGTTGGAAGTTCTATCCCTAGAAAACTTTATGATGAATGGGAACCTACTATTAAAATTAAAGTCAAAGATCGTGAATGCTATGCTTTGTGTGATTTGGGTGCTAGTGTTTCTATGATTCCAAAGACTTTGTGCGATTTTCTAGGTTTCCGTGATTTTGATGATTGCTCTCTAAACTTGCACCTTGCGGATTCCACTATTAAAAAACCTATGCGAAGAATTAATGATGTTCTTATTGTTGCAAATAGGAACTATGTAACATCCCAAATTTCCTGTTTGGAATGTTTTACAATTATAGCTAAGCATCTATGCATTCTGTTTGAATTTGAGTGGCATTTGAAGTTTCTGAAGTTTTTGAGTTTTTGGAGTTTGAATTCAAATTTTGGCAAGTGGAAATCATTTCAAAAACTATGCCTGATAATACTTGAGAAAAAGTATGAGAGGAGTAAACATGACACTCCAAAAATATCAGAGGAAAACATTGCCAAAAGTTTTGAATTCAAACTTGAGTTTTATTTGAAATTTGGAAAAAAATGAATTTTTATAAAGTTTGGATTTTTCCCCTGGAAAAATGTTCAAATGGTAGGGAATATTCCCCTGATCATTTTGGTATATATATGTCCTATATAAAATATTTATAGTTTATATATTATCTCTGTTTTTGTTTTTCAAAAAAAAAAATTTGAAAAATAAAACCCACAGGCCGCCAGCCAACCGCCCACCAACACCCAGTGGCCCAGCCAGCGCCACCGAGCCGCCCAATGAGCCACCGATGCACCCCTCGCCCGAACCGGCTCGGGTCGGTCGACCGACCGAGAGCGCCTCAAGACTACCGACGGGTGGGCCACCACCTCCTCTTCCTCGCCCACGCCACAGCGCCGCCGCCTGGAGATCCCGAGATCTCCGGATCTCACCGATCTTCCCGATTAGCCCCTCGCGCAAGACGCCGCCCCGCCCTATAAATACTCCTCCCCTCACCCCATTCCCCCTCGCCCCCTCACGGACCTCTCTCTCCCTCCACACGCGCTCGCCGGAGTAGCCGAACGCCGCCGCCGCCATTAACCTCGTCGCCGTCGCCCTAGCCCTCCCCGAGCTCACCCAACTCCACCAAACCCACCCCCTCGTCGCGCCGCACCCGCCGGACCACTCCGCCGACGCCCCCGACCACCGGAGACGCCGGAACACTCGCCGCCCGAGCCTCCTCCGCCGTCGATCTCCGGTAAGTCACCGGACCTCTCCCCCGCCGTCCGATCTCGTTTCTACGGCGTAGATTAGAACCCCCCCCCCCCGAAGGGGTATGCTCTTTTAAATAAAACCGGTTCGGTCCGGTTAGTCCGGTTTATTTTATTTAGTTAGGGTTTTTATTTTGAGCCGGCCCGACTCGTTTAAACCCTAGGCCCGTTTAGTTATATTACGCATGTATGCTAGTTAGGTCCATTAGGCCATTTTTCTTTTATTTTCGTTTTCTGTTTTAATGAATAGTTTCAGATTTGAAAAATTCATATCTTTTAATCTACTTAATATTTTTAAGTGATTCTTTTTTTTTTGTTGGTTTGCAAATTTCTTATAGTTTCTGTAGAAAATATAATTAGCTATGTTAAAATTATTTATAATTGCTTTATTTTAGATTTAGTCGTAATAGTAATTCTGCTATAAAATGAGTTAGGAAAATTATTTTTAGTGATTCTTTTGTCCCAACTTTGTTTTGACATTGCCTAACCGTAGGAATTAATTTGGGCATTTTAGGATTAATAAAAAATTAGTTTCTAAGCAGAATCATGTTATTCTTAATTAATTAACTAGCTACTGTTTTCTTATTATTTTAATTAGAAAATAAATTTATTTTTCATATGTGATAGATTATTCTAGATTAGTTTCTGTCACTTTGTAGCATGAACTTTTATTTATAATAAATAAAAGTTTTATTTTATTTTTCTTACTAAAATTTGATTTAGGCCTAATAGGAGTTTCATAATAGGTTTTAAATTGATTCTTTTTGCTCCTAGTTGCTTAATGCATTCTTTTTTGTTAAGTTAACATAAAACCATGCTTAGGTTATGTTAAGAAAATTTTGCTATATAAAAACTATTTTTAGTTGTTGTTTGAAGTAGGAAAACTTTGAGTTGGATTTCTTCGAGTTTTCCTTTGGGTTTTGATTCGTTTGTTTTGGTGTGTTATGTTAATATGCTATTGTGTTAAGTGATCATATGCTATATGCTTATTGTGATTATTGTTTGCCTCGGTAGAATTTCCGGAGTGCGAAGCTTGCTACTACGAGTCCTTAGCTTACGAAGATCGTCAGCAAGGCAAGTCATTGATCATGTTCTTTCAATACCTATGATTTTATTGCATTAGTATTATACCTCCCCACCATGCATGCAGTAGGTGAAATTTTGAAGTTATGTTCTTGAGTAGTATCATGTGGTAGGATGAACCAATTCCCCTTGTTACCATGACCCGGGACGAAGTAGTTTATTTTGCTATGCTCGTAGACGGGATTGGTTGAGAGAATCCATAAGGGAGATGTGAGAGTCAATGATGATGACAACCCCATGAACTTCAAGCTCAAGATGGACTTCGGAATTCACTACTGGGTGGAGGACGGTTGACGGGCACCCTGGAGAACCCAGTGGTTGGCCGGGATGCATGGAGAAGTGCCATGACATCTTGCGGAAAGCTTCACCCAGCCACGAAGAGACGGATGTATGCCCCATTGACCGGAAGCTTACCTGTGCAGCCGCAAGCCATTATGGGCTCTGGCTTGGTCAACCCTAGTTGTGACGCTGGCCGGACGGTACTACGAGATGTAGAAGACGGTAGGATTGGATGGGTACCGGCAGTGGCCAGAAGAACTCTTCGGAAGACCCTGTTTCGTTCGTCCCGTCCTCAAACACCATGAAGTGCGAAGACTTAAAAGGAGGGAACGATTCTTGCGGGTAAAGTGCGCAAACCTCTGCAGAGTTAAAGATCTAATCGATTAGCCGTGTCCCCGGTTACGAACAATTTGAGCCTCTGGAACTTGGAAGTATTCGGAAATCTCAACACTAAAATTTATAAATTAATTGAGGGGGTTATGACTTAATAATTTGGGAATGAGACAATTGTTGGCGGAACCATCTCAATAACTACCAACAATTTTGTAGTATTTGCAAGCAAGTCCACTGTAGTAGGGAAAAACTGGCTTTTCGCAAAATGATGAAACTTAGAGCCCCACAGCCAAATTGCATATAGTGTTAGAAATTTTATTATTGTTATTCTCTCTTCATGACTTGCCAGCATATTCAAAATGCTGACCTACACGGCTGCAACGTCTTATGTTGCAGAGGAGTATTCGATCAGGATTGAGGCTACGCTCCCGCGTGGCGATTGCCCTATGGAGTCGGATGGACTCGCTATTTCGTCTACGCTTCCGCAGCTTTACTTAGTTTATTTCTCATGAGTTGGCCTTCGGCCGAATTTATTCTATTGTAATAAAGACTCTATATGAGAATCGTGTATTAAATTCAGGTGTGATTGAACTTTGATTATTTCATCAATGTACTGTGAGTGCCAAAGATGATCTTGGGATGAATGCATGCATACGAGACTTGACCGATTTTGGGTCAGATCGCTACAAACTATGTGCCCGTAGATTGTATTGTTCTTGATACAGATTGCAATCCTTCATGTCCTATTATTCTTGGTAGTCCTTTCCTTAGAACAATTGGTGCAATTATTGATATGAAGGAAGGGAATATTAGATTCCAATTTTCGTCAAGGAAAGTCATGGAACACTTCCATAGAAAGAAAATAAAATTACCATATGAATCTATTATGAGAGCCACTTATGGAATGCCTACCAAAGATGGCAATACCTAGATCTATCCTTGCTTTTTATGCCTAGCTAGGGGCGTTAAACGATAGCGCTTGTTGGGAGGCAACCCAATTTTATTTTAGTTTTTTTTTGCTTTTTGCTTCTGTTTCGGAATAAATCTTTGATCTAGCCTATGGTTAGGTGTATTTTTATGTTTTAATTAGTGTTTGTGCCAAGTTTAACATATAGGATCTTCTTGGATGATAGTTATTTGATCTTGCTTAAAATTCCAGAAACTCTCTGTTCACGAAAATGATTGTTAAAAATCACCAGAACCTGATAAAATATTGATTCCAATTGCTGCTGATCAATAAACAAATTGTCTAGGTCGTCCTATTTTGGCTGAATTTTTGGAGTTCTGATACGTCCATTTTGCATCATGCTTTTATATCGATATTTATCGCTTTATGGGCTGTTACTTCACGTTATGTCACAATACTTATGGCTATTCTCTCTTATTTTACAAGGTTTACATGATGAGGGAGAATGCCGGCAGCAGGAATTCTGGGCTGGAAAAGGAGCAAATATTGGAGACCTATTCTGTGCAACTCCAAAAGTCCTGACACTCCATGGAATATCTTAAAATAAATAAAGAAAAATCGTCGCCAAAGATGAAGGCCAGGGGGCCCACACCCTGCTCACAAGGGTGGGGCGCCCCCCCCCCTTGGTTAGAAGATGTTGATGTATGATATTGCACCTGCTAAGTTAGAAGATATTGATGTTACAATTAAACTTGCCAATAGAGATACTATATCTGCAATGGGAATTGTTAGAGATGTTGAAGTCTTGTGTGGAAAAACCAAATATCCCACTGATTTTCTTGTTCTTGGTACTCCACAATATAGCTTTTGTCCCATTATATTTGGTAGACCCTTCTTGAATACTGTTAATGCTAGGATATATTGCAAAAAGAATGTTGTTACTATTGGCTTGGATGATATGGTTCATGAGTTTAATTTCTCTAAATTTAGTAAACAACATCGTGAGGAAGAATTGCCTAGTAAGGATGAAATTATTGGTCTTCCTTCTATTGCCGTACCTCCTAGTGATCCTTTAGAACATTATTTGCTAGACCATGAAAATGATGTGTTCATGAATTAAAGAAGGGAAATAGATGAAGTATTCTTTAAACAGGAACCTATTCTGCAACACAATTTTCCTGTTGAAATCCTAGGGGATCCTCCTCCACCCAAGGGTGATCCCGTGTTTGAGCTTAAACCGTTGCCTGATAATCTTAAATATGCTTATCTTTATGAAAAGAAAATATATCCTGTTATTATTAGTGCTAACTTTTCAGAACATGAAGAAGAAAGATTATTGAAAACTCTGAAGAAGCACCGTGCCGCTATTGGATATACTCTTGATGATCTTAAGGGCATTAGTCCCACTCTATGTCAGCATAAAATAAATTTGGAAGCGGATGCCAAACCAGTTCGTGATCCTCAATGACTTTTGAATCCTAAAATGAAAGAAGTGGTAAGAAAAGAAATACTCAAGCTTCTGGAGGCAGGTATAATTTATCCCGTTGCTGATAGTCAGTGGGTAAGTCCTGTCCATTGTGTCCCTAATAAGGGAGGTATTACTGTTGTCCCTAATGATAAAGATGAATTGATTCCGCAAAGAATTATCACAGGTTATAGGATGGTAATTGATTTCCGGAAATTAAATAAAGCTACTAAGAAAGATCATTACCCCTTACCTTTTATTGATCAAATGCTAGAAAGATTATGCAAACATACACATTATTGCTTTCTAGATGGTTATTCTGGTTTCTCTCAAATACCTGTGTCGGCTAAAGATCAATCAAAGACTAATTTTACATGCCCTTTTGGTACTTTTGCTTATAGACGTATGCCTTTTGGTTTATGTAATGCACCTGCTACCTTTCAAAGATGCATGATGGCTATATTCTCTGATATTTGTGAAAAGATTTGTGAGGTTTTCATGGACGAATTTTCCGTCTATGGTTCCTCTTTTGATGATTGCTTGAGCAATCTTGATCGAGTTTTGCAGAGATGTGAAGAAACTAATCTTGTCTTGAATTGGGAAAAGTGCCACTTTATGGTTAATGAAGGTATTGTCTTGGGGCACAAAGTTTCTGAAAGAGGTATTGAAGTTGATAAAGCCAAAGTTGATGCTATTGAAAAGATGCCATGTCCCAAGGACATCAAAGGTATAAGAAGTTTCCTTGGTCACGCCGGATTTTATAGGAGGTTCATTAAGGACTTCTCAAAAATTTCTCGGCCTCTGACTAATTTATTACAAAAATATGTACCGTTTGTCTTTGATGATGATTGTGTAGAAGCATTTGAAATACTTAAGAAAGCATTAGTCTCTTCACCTATTGTTCAGCCACCTGATTGGAATTTACCCTTTGAAACTATGTGTGATGCTAGTGATTATGCTGTAGGTGATGTTCTAGGGCAGAGAGTTGATAAGAAATTAAATGTTATCCATTATGCTAGTAAGACTCTAGACAATGCTCAAAGAAATTATGCTACTACCGAAAAGGAACTTTTAGCAGTTGTATTTGCTTGTGATAAATTCAGACCCTATATTGTTGATTCTAAAGTAACTATTCACACTGATCATGCTGCTATTAAATATCTTATGGAAAAGAAAGATGCTAAACCTAGACTTATTAGATGGGTTCTCTTGCTGGAAGAATTTGATTTGCATATTGTTGATAGAAAAGGAGCTGAGAACCCCGTTGCAGACAACTTATCTAGGTTAGAGAATGTTCTTCATGACCCACTACCTATTGATGATAGCTCTCCTGATGAACAATTAAATGTCATAAGCACTTCTCGTAGCACTCCATGGTATGCTGATTATGCTAATTATATTGTTGCTAAATTTATACCACCTAGCTTCACATACCAACAACAGAAAAAGTTCTTTTATGATTTGCGACATTACTTTTGGGATGACCCACATCTTTATAAAGAAGGAGTACATGGTGTTATTAGACGTTGTGTGCCTGAGCATGAACAGGAACATATCCTACACAAGTGTCACTCCGAAGCTTATGGAGGACACCACGCTGGAGATAGAACTGCACATAATGTATTGCAATCCGGGTTTTATTGGCCCACTCTCTTCAAAGATGCCCGTAAGTTTGTTTTGTCTTGTGATGAATCTCAAAGAATTGGTAATATTAGTAGACGTCAAGAAATGCCTATGAACTATTCACTTGTTATTGAACCCTTTGATGTTTGGGGCTTTGATTATATGGGACCTTTTCCTGCCTCTAATGGATATACACATATATTTAGTTGTTGTTGATTACGTTACTAAGTGGGTAGAAGCTATTCCAACTAGTAGTGCTGATCACAATACCTCTATTAAAATGCTTAAGGAAGTTATTTTTCCGAGGTTTGGAGTCCCTAGATATTTAATGACTGTTAGTGGTTCACACTTTATTCATGGTGCTTTCCGTAAAATGCTTGCTAAATATGACGTTAATCATAGAATTGCATCTCCTTATCACCCATAGTCTAGTGGTCAAGTAGAATTGAGTAATAGAGAGCTCAAATTAATTTTGCAAAAGACTGTTAATAGGTCTAGAAAGAATTGGTCCAAGAAACATGATGATGCATTATGGGCCTATAGAACTGCATATAAGAATCCTATGGGTATGTCTCCGTATAAAATGGTTTACGGAAAAGCATGTCACTTACCTCTCGAACTAGAACATAAGGCATATTGGGCTATTAAAGAGCTCAACTATGATTTCAAACTTGCCAGTGAGAAGAGGTTATTTGATATTAGCTCACTTGATGAATGGAGAACCCAAGCTTATGAAAATGCCAAGTTATTTAAAGAAAAAGTTAAAAGATGGCATGACAAAAGGATACAAAAGCGTGAGTTTAATGTAGGTGATTATGTATTGCTATACAACTCTCGTTTAAGATTTTTTGCAGGAAAACTTCTCTCTAAATGGGAAGGTCCCTACGTTATCGAGGAGGTCTATCGTTCCGGTGCCATAAAAATCAACAACTTCGAAGGCACAAATCCGAAGGTGGTAAACGGTCAAAGAATCAAACATTATATCTCAGGTAATCCCATAAATGTTGAAACCAATATTATTGAAACCGTAACCCCAGAGGAATACATAAGGGACACTTTCCAGACCGTTTCAGACTCCGAAAAGGAATAGGTATGTGGTACGATAAGTAAACCGACTCCAAAACAATTTTTTAGGAAATATTTCTCCGTTTTGGAATATTTAGAAAAATAGAAAAATAAGTGGCAGTCCGGGAAGGACACGAGGCCTCCACGAGGGTGGTGGGCGTGCCCTACCCCCCTGGGCGTGCCCCCCCTACCTCGTGAGCACCTCGTGTGCCCTCCGGACTCCGTTTTCTTGCACGATACGTATTTTGGTCAGTAAAAATTCATTACATATTCTCCCGAAGGTTTTGACTCCCGTATCACGAAAATATCTCCTGTTCTTGTTTCGAGCTGTTTTTCTGACAGATCTAGATCATCATGACGTCCCCAAGTGCTTCCAAGGACAAATTCTTCGAGAAGGTGATCAACCCTTACCTCGTGGAGGTGCTGCGACACCCTCAAACCATTGAGATGCATGATGGGTTGTTGCACATCCGCGATGTTGAGGAACCAAAGGGAACCGGAAGCGTGGAGGCGAGGCTCGAAGCAATGGAGCAACAAGTTTTCAAGTGCCAGGGGATGGTGGAGCGTGGAATCAACGCTAGCCACAAGTTGCTCGCGGAGTTCACCAACAACTATGAGCCGGATGCCAAGAACACCGAGGAGGCCATCTTCAAGCTACATGAGAAGATCGAGCACCTCCAAGCCCAAATCTATGATTTGCAAAATCAAAACTATGAGTATGAATATAGATTCAAAAGGATGAGTTTGTCTGCAGATTTGAGGATTCCGGAGACTCGATCATCCTTCTATGATGGTGAGCCTATGCCATGGAAGGTGGACGACAAGCCTGCATCATCAACAACACCTCCACCTTCACTGACCAAGAAGGAGATATAATCACATGGGTATGGGCACTCCCCTTGGCAACTGCCACGCTTGGGGGAGGTGCCCCGGTATCGTATCACCATCGCAACTCCTATATTTACCGTTTTTCTTAGTTCGATCCTATTAGTAGTATCTTGATTTAGTAGAATAAAGTCATGGCATGATCTAGTTTTGAAGTTTTGCTTTATGATCCCTCTATGTAATCGAGTCTCTGAGCTATATGTAATAAAGATCAGTGTTGAGTCAAGGGCTTGATTATTTTGCCATGATCTTGGGTGAATAAAAGAAAAAGAATAAAAAGAAACAAAGAGTTCATATTGATCTTATTGAAAGTAATGACTTCACATAGAAAGAGTATGATGATTAAAAGTTGTTGGGAGTTGACAAATATAGCTTTGGTCATCGTTGCAATTAATAGGAAGTAATAAAGAAAGAGAGGTTTCACATATAGATATATTATCATTGACATCTTTTAGGATTGGGAGCACTCATTAAAATACAACATGCTAAAGAGTTGATGTTGGACAAGGAAGACAACATAATGAGTTATGTTTTCTTGTATCTGAGATAAAATATGTTGTCATGTATCCTCTAACATGTTGAGCTTGCCTTTCCCCCTCATGCTAGCCAAATTCTCAGCACCAAGTAGAGATACTACTTGTGCTTCCAAATACCCTTAAACCAGTTTAGCCACGAGAGTCCACCATATCTACCTATGGATTGAGTAAGATCCTTCAAGTAAGTTTTCATTGGTGCAAGCAATAAAAATTGCTCTCTAAATATGCATGACTTATTAGTGCAGAGAAAATAAGCTTTGTACGAACTTGTTGTGGAAGTAATAAAAGCGACGGACTACATAATAAAGTTCCACATACAAGGGGCAATATAAAGTGACATTCTTTTGCATTAAGATTTTGTGCATCCAACCATAAAAGCGCATGGCAACCTCTGCTTCCCTCTGCGAAGGGCCTATCTTTTATTATTATCCTCTACCTTATGCAAGAGTCACAGTGATCTTCACCTTTCCTTTTCATTTTATCGTTTGGCATATATATATATATATATATATATATATATATATATATATATATATATATATATATATATATATATATATATATATATATATATATATATATCTAATTGAATGTAGGGGAGCATGAATTATTATTGTTGACATTACCCTTGAGGTAAAAAGTTGTGGGGCAAAACTATAAGCCCCTATCTTTCTGTGTGTCTGATTAAAACTCCGTAACCACAAGTATTGTGTGAGTGTTAGCAATTATGAAGGACTAAATGATAGTTGAGTGTGTGGACTTGCTTTTAAGCTCTGACATAGACTCTTTCCGATGTTATGATAAGTTGCAATTGTTTCAATGACTGAGGTTATAATTTGTTGGTGCCCAATAAGGTTTCTGATTCATACTTTTGCATTGTGAAAAGATCATCACTTGAACATAAGTAATATGACAAAAATCTATATATGTTGCTGTTATGAGATTAATCATGATGCCTTCATGTCTGTATTTTATTTTTATCGACGCCTCTACCTCCAAACATGAGGACATATTTATTGTTATCGGCTTTTCGCTTGAGGACAAGCGAGGTCTAAGCTTGGGGGAGTTCATACGTCCATTTTGCATCATGCTTTTATATCGATATTTATCGCATTATGGGCTGTTACTTCACGTTATGTCACAATACTTATGGATATTCTCTCTTATTTTACAAGGTTTACATGAAAAGGGAGAATGCCGGCAACTGGAATTATGGGCTGGAAAAGGAGCAAATATTGGAGACCTATTCTGTGCAACTCCAAATGTCCTGAAACTCCACGGAATATCTTAAAATAAATAAAGAAAAATCATCGCCAAAGATGAAGGCCAGGGGGGCCACCCCCTGCTCACGAGGGTGGGGGGCGCCCCCTCCCCCTTGGGCACGCCCCCTACCTCATGGGCCCCCTGGTGGCTCTCCGATGCCCATATTCTCCTATATGAAGTCTTTCGATGAGAAAAAAACATTAAGCAACCTTTCGGGACGAGACTCCGCCGCCACGAGGCGGAACCAATCTAAGGCTCCGGTGGAGCTGTTCTGCCGGGGACACTTCCCTCCGGGAGGGGGAAATCATCGCCATAATCATCACCAACGCTCCTCTCATCGGGAGAGGGCAATCTCCATGAACATCTTCACCAGCACCATCTCATCTCCAAACCCTAGTTCATCTCTTATATCCAATTCTTTTCTCCAAGTCCGGGATTGGTGCTAGTAGGTTGCTAGTAGTGTTGATTACTCCTTGTAGTTGATGCTAGTTGGTTTACTTGGTGGAAGATCATATGTTCAGATCCTTTATGCATATTATTACCCCTCTGATTATGAACATGAATATTCTTTGTGAGTAGTTATGTTTGTTCCTGAGGACACAGGAGAAGTCTTGCTATTAGTAGTCATGTGAATTTGGTATTCGTTTGATATTTTGATGAGATGTATGTTGTCTAGCCTCTAGTGGTGTTATGTGAATGTCGACTACATAACACTTCACCATTACTTGGCCTAGAGGAAGGCATTGGGAAGTAATAAGTAGATGATGGGTTGCTAGAGTGACAGAAGCTTAAACCCTAGTTTATGCATTGCTTCGTAAGGGGCTGATTTGGATCCATATGTTTCATGCTATGGTTAGGTTTACCTTAATAATTTTGTTGTAGTTTCGGATGCTTGCAATAGAGGTTAATCATAAGTGGGATGTTTGTTCAAGTAAGAACAGCACCCAAGCACCGGTTCACCCACATATCAAATTATCAAAGTACCGAACGCGAATCATATGAAAGTGATGAAAACTGGCTTGACGATATTCCCATGTGTCCTCGAGAGCGCTTTTCCTATTATAAGAGTTTGTCCAGGCTTGTCCTTAGCTACAAAAAGGATTGGTCCACCTTTCTGCACTTTATTTACTCTTGTGACTTGTTGCTCGTTACAATTTATCTTATCACAAAACTATCTGTTACCACTTATTTCAGTACTTGCAGAGAATACCTTGCTGAAAACCGCTTATCATTTCCTTCTGCTTCTCGTTGGGTTCGACACTCTTACTTTTCTAAAGGACTACGATAGATCACCTATACTTGTGGGTCATCAAGACTCTTTTCTGGCGCCGTTGCCGGGGAGTGTAGCGCCTTTGGTAAGTGGAATTTGGTAATGAAAAATTCATATAGTGTGCTGAAATTTTCTGTCACTTGTTACTATGGAAAGTAATTCTCTGAGGGGCTTGTTCGGGGTTTCTTCACCCCGTCCAGTAGAGCAAAGAGTTGCTCCTCAACCTACTGAACCTATTGAAAATGAAACTCCTTTTGAAGTTCCTTCGGGTATGATGGAAAAACTGCTGGCTAATACTTATACAGGAGATGGAACAAAGCATCCTGATGAACATCTACTCTATGTGGATGAAGTTCGTGGATTATTTAAGCTTGCAGGTACACCCGATGATGTTGTTAAGAAGAAGGTCTTCCCTTTATCTTTGAAGGAAGACGCATTGACATGGTATAGGCTATGTGATGATATGAGATCATGGAACTATAAAAGATTGAAATTGGAATTTCATCAAAAGTATTACCCTATGCATCTAGTTCATCGTGATCGCAATTATATATATAATTTTTGGTCTAGTGAAGGAGAAAGCATCGCTCAAGCTTGGGGGAGGCTTAAATCAATGTTATATTCATGCCCCAATCATGAGCTCTCAAGAGTGACAATTCTTCAGAATTTTTATGCTCGGCTTTCTGATAACAATCGCACCATGCTCGATACTTCTTGTGCTGGCTCTTTTATGATGAAGACTATTGAATTTAAATGGAATTTATTGGATAGAATTAAACGCAACTCTGAATATTGGGACCTCGACGAAGGTAAGGAGTCAGGTATGACACCTAAGTTTGATTGTGTTAAATCTTTTATGGATACCGATATTTTTCGTAAGTTTAGCACTAAATATGGACTTGACTCTGAGATAGTAGCTTCTTTCTGTGAATCTTTTGCTACTTATGTTGATCTCCCTGAGGAGAAGTGGTTTAAATATCATCCTCCCATAGAAGTAAAAGTAGCTGCACCTATTAAAGTTGAAGAAAAGATTGTCACTTATAATGATCCTATTGTTCCTACCTATTATGTTGAGAAACCACCTTTCCCTGTTAGAGTAAAGAATCATGCTAAAGCTTCAAATGTTGTTCGTAAAAGCAATATTAGAACTTATACACCTCCTGAGCAAGTCAAAGTAGAACCTAATATTTCTATTGTTAAAGATCTCTTGTCTGATAATATTGATGGGCATGTTATTCAATTCTGTGGTGAAACTGCTAGAATTGCTAAACCTTGTGCTAAAGATAAACATAGACCCGTGGTAGGCGTGCCTGTTATTTCTGTTAAAATAGGAGATCATTGTTATCATGGCTTATGTGATATGGGTGCTAGTGCTAGTGTTATACCCATTGACTTATATAAAGAAATTATGCATGATATTGCACCTGCTGAGTTAGAAGATATTGATGTTACAATTAAACTTGCCCATAGAGATACTATATCTGCAATGGGAATTGTTAGAGATGTTGAAGTCTTGTGTGGAAAAACCAAATATCCCGCTAATTTTCTTATTCTTGGTTCTCCACAAGATAGCTTTTGTCCCATTATATTTGGCAGACCCTTCTTGAATAATGTTAATGCTAGGATAGATTGCAAAAAGAATGTTGTAACTATTGGCTTGGATGACATGGTTCATGAGTTTAATTTCTCTAAATTTAGTAAACAACATCGTGAGGAAGAATTGCCTAGTAAGGATGAAATTATTGGTCTTGCTTCTATTGTCGTACCTCCTAGTGATCGTTTAGAACACTATTTGCTAGACCATGAAAATGATGTGTTCATGAATTAAAGAAGGGAAATAGATGAAGTATTCTTTAAACAGGAACCTATTCTGCAACACAATTTGCCTATTGAAATCCTAGGGGATCCTCCTCCACCCAAGGGTGATCTCGTGTTTGAGCTTAAACCGTTGCCTAATAATCTTAAATATGCTTATCTTGATGAAAAGAAAATATATCATGTTATTATTAGTGCTAACCTTTCAGAGCATGAAGAAGAAAGATTATTGAAAACTCTGAAGAAGCACCGTGCCGCTATTGGATATACTCTTGATGATCTTAAGGGCATTAGTCCCACTCTATGTCAGCATAAAATAAATTTGGAAGCGGATGCCAAACCAGTTCGTGATCCTCAACGAAGTTTGAATCCTAAGATGAAAGAAGTGGTAAGAAAATAAATACTCAAGCTTCTGGAGGCAGGTATAATTTATCCCGTTGCTGATAGTCAGTGGGTAAGTCCTGTCCATTATGTCCCTAAGAAGGGAGGTATTAATGTTGTCCCTAATGATAAAGACGAATTGATTCCGCAAAGAATTATCACAGGTTATAGGGATGGTAATTTATTTCCGCAAATTAAATAAAGCTACTAAGAAAGATCATTACCCCTTACCTTTTATTGATCAAATGCTAGAAAGATTATGCAAACATACACATTATTGCTTTCTAGATGGTTATTCTGGTTTCTCTCAAATACATGTGTCGGCTAAAGATCAATCAAAGACTACTTTTACATGCCCTTTTGGTACTTTTTCTTATAGACGTATGCCTTTTAGTTTATGTAATGCACCTGCTACCTTTCAAAGATGCAAGATGGCTACATTCTCTGATTTTTGTGAAAAGATTTGTGAGGTTTTCATGGACGACTTTTCCGTCTATGGTTCCTCTTTTGATGATTGCTTGAGCAATCTTGATCGAGTTTTGCAGAGATGTGAAGAAACTAATCTTGTCTTGAATTGGGAAAAGTGCCACATTATGGTTAATGAAGGTATTGTCTTGGGGCACAAAGTTTCTGAAAGAGGTATTGAAGTTGATAAAGCCAAAGTTGATGCTATTGAAAAGATGCCATGTCCCAAGGACATCAAAGGTATAAGAAGTTTCCTTGGTCACGCCGGATTTTATAGGAGGTTCATTAAGGACTTCTCAAAAATTTCTCGGCCTCTGACTAATTTATTACAAAAAGATGTACCATTTTTCTTTGATGATGATTGTGTAGAAGCATTTGAAATACTTAAGAAAGCATTAGTATCTGCACCTGTTGTTCAGCCACCTAATAGGAATTTACCCTTTGAAATTTTGTGTGATGCTAGTAATTATGCTGTAGGTGTTGTTCTAGGGCAGAGAGTTGATAAGAAATTAAATGGTATCCATTATGCTTGTAAGACTCTAGACAATGCTCAAAGAAATTATGCTACTACCGAAAAGGAACTTTTAGCAGTTGTATTTGCTTGTGATAAATTCAGACCCTATATTGTTGATTCTAAAGTAACTATTCACACTGATCATGCTGCTATTAAATATCTTATGGAAAAGAAAGATGCTAAACCTAGACTTATTAGATGGGTTCTCTTGCTGCAAGAATTTGATTTGCATATTGTTGATAGAAAAGGAGCTGAGAAACCCGTTGTAGACAACTTATCTAGGTTAGAGAATGTTCTTGATGACCCACTACCTATTGATGATAGCTTTCCTGATGAACAACTAAATGTCATAAGCACTTCTCGTAGCACTTCATGGTATGCTGATTATGCTAATTATATTGTTGCCAAATTTATACCACCTAGCTTCACATACCAACAAAAGAAGAAGTTCTTTTATGATTTGCGACATTAATTTTGGGATGACCCACATCTTTATAAAGAAGGAGTAGATGGTGTTATTAGACGTTGTGTGCCTGAGCATGAACAGGAACAGATCCTACGCAAGTGTCACTCCGAAGCTTATGGAGGACACCACGCTGGAGATAGAACTGCACATAAGGTATTGCAATCCAGGTTTTATTGGCCCACCCTCTTCAAAGATGCCTGTAAGTTTGTTTTTTCTTGTGATGAATGTCAAAGAATTGGTAATATTAGTAGACGTCAAGAAATGCCTATGAACTATTCACTTGTTATTAAACCCTTTGATGTTTGGGGCTTTGATTATATGGGACCTTTTCCTGCCTCTAATGGATATACACATATTTTAGTTGCCGTTGATTACGTTACTAAGTGGGTAGAAAATATTCCAACTAGTAGTGCTGATCACAATACCTCTATTAAAATGCTTAAGGAAGTTATTTTTCTGAGGTTTGGAGTCCCTAGATATTTAATGACTTATGGTGATTCACACTTTATTCATGGTGCTTTCCGTAAAATGCTTGCTAAATATGACGTTAATCATAGAATTGCATCTCCTTATCACCCACAGTCTAGTGGTCAAGTAGAATTGAGTAATAAAGAGCTCAAATTAATTTTGCATAAGAATGTTAATAGGTCTAGACAGAATTGGTCCTAGAAACTTGATGATGCATTATGGGCCTATAGAACTGCATATAAGAATCCTATGGGTATGTCTCCGTATAAAATGGTTTATGGAAAAGCATGTCACTTACCTCTCGAACTAGAACATAAGGCATATTGGGCTATTAAAGAGCTCAACTATGATTTCAAACTTGCCGGTGAGAAGAGGTTATTTGATATTAGCTCACTTGATGAATGGAGAACCCAAGCTTATGAAAATGCCAAGTTATTTAAAGAAAAGTTAAAAGATGGCATGACAAAAGGATACAAAAGCGTGAGTTTAATGTAGGTGATTATGTATTGCTATACAACTCTCGCTTAAGATTTTTGCAGGAAAACTTCTCTCTAAATGGGAAGGTCCCTACGTTATCGAGGAGGTCTATCGTTCGGTGCCATAAAAATCAACAACTTCAAGGCACAAACCAAGGTGGTAAACGGTCAAAGAATCAAACATTATATCTCAGGTAATCCCATAAATGTTGAAACCAATATTATTGAAACCGTAACCCCGGAGGAATACATAAGGGACACTTTCCAGACCATTTCAGACTCCGAAAAGGAATAGGTATGTGGTACGGTAAGTAAACCGACTCCAAAACAATTTTTTAGGCAATATTTCTCCGTTTTGGAATATTTAGAAAAATAGAAAAATAAGTGGCAGTCCGGGAAGGACACGAGGGTGGTGGGCGCGCCCTACCCCCCTGGGGGCGGCCCGTACCTCGTGAGGACCTCGTTTGCCCTCCGGACTCTGTTTTCTTGCACGATACGTGTTTTGGTCGGTAAAAATTCATTATATATTCTCCCAAATGTTTTGAATCCCGTATCACGCAAATATCTCCTGTTCTTGTTTCGAGCTGTTTTTCTGACAGATCTAGATCATCATCACGTCCCCAAGTGCTTCCAAGGACAAGTTCTTCGAGAAGGTGATCAACCCTTACCTCGCGGAGGCGCTGCGACACCCTCAAACCATTGAGATGCGTGATGGGTTGCTGCACATCCGCGATGTTGAGGGACCAAAGGGAACCGGAAGCGTGGAGGCGAGGCTCGAAGCAATGGAGCAACAAGTTTTCAAGTGCCAGGGGATGGTGGAGCGTGGAATCAGCGCTAGCCACAACTTGCTCGCGGAGTTCACCAACAACTACGAGCCGGATGCCAAGAACACCGAGGAGGCCATTTTCAAGCTACATGATAAGATCGAGCACCTCCAAGCCCAAATCTATGATCTGCAAAATCAAAATTGTGAGTATGAATATAGATTCAAAAGGATGAGTTTGGCTGCAGATTTGAGGATTCCAGAGACTCGATCATCCTTCTATGATGGTGAGCCTATGCCATGGAAGGTGGACGCCAAGCCTGCATCATCAACAACACCTCCACCTTCACTGGCCAAGAAGGAGATATAATCAAATGGGTATGGGCACTCCCCTTGGCAACTGCCATGCTTGGGGGAGGTACCCCGGTATCGTATCACCATCGCAACTCCTATCTTTACCGTTTTTCATAGTTCGATCCTATTAGTAGTATCTTGATTTAGTAGAATAAAGTCATGGCATGATCTAGTTTTGAAGTTCTGCTTTATGATCCCTCTATGTAATCGAGTCAGTGAGCTATATATAATAAAGATTAGTGTTGAGTCAAGGGCTTGATTATTTTGCCATGATCTTGGGTGAATAAAAGAAAAAGAATAAAAAGAAACAAAGAGTTCATATTGACATTATTGAAAGTAATGACTTCACATAGAAAGAGTATGATGATTAAAAGTTGTTGGGAGTTGGCAAATATAGCTTTGGTCATCGTTGCAATTAATAGGAAGTAATAAAGAAAGAGAGGTTTCACACACACACACACACACACACACACACACACACACATATATATATATATATATATATATATATATATATATATATATATATATATATGTATGTATATATTATCATTGACATCTTTTATGATTGGGAGCACTCATTAAAATACAACATGCTAAAGAGTTGATGTTGGACAAGGAAGACAACATAATGAGCTATGTTTTCTTGTATCTGAGATAAAGTATGTTGTCATGGATCCTCTAACATGTTGAGCTTGCCTTTACCCCTCATGCTAGCCAAATTCTCAGCACCAAGTAGAGATACTACTTGTGCTTCCAAATACCCTTAAACCAGTTTAGCCATGAGAGTACACCATATCTACCTATGGATTGAGTAAGATCCTTCAAGTAAGTTGTCATCGGTGCAAGCAATAAAAATTGCTCTCTAAATATGCATGACTTTTTGGTGCAGAGAAAATAAGCTTTGTACGAAGTGTTGGGGAACGTAGTAATTTCGAAAAATTTCCTACGCACACGCAAGATCATGGTGATGGCATAGCAACGAGAGGGGAGAGTGTATGTCCACGCACTCGTGAGACCGTAAGCGAAGCGTTATAACAACGCTGTTGATGTAGTCGACGTCTTCACGATCCGACCGATCCAAGTACCAAACGCACGGAACCTCCGAGTTCAGCACACGTTCAGCTCGATGACGATCCCCGGGCTCCGATCCAGCAAGCGTCGGGGATGAGTTCGTCACAAGACGACGTGGCAGGACGATGATGATGCTCCACCGACGCAGGGCTTCGCCTAAGCTCCGCGACGATATGACTTCACCGGCGAGGATTCGCCTAAGCTCATGACGATATGACCAAAGTGGAATATGGTGGAGGGGGCACCGCACACGGCTAAGGAACGATCCGTAGATCAACTTGTGTGTCCATGGGGTGCCCCTGCCCTCAGATATAAAGGAGGGAGGGAGGAGGAGGCCGGCCCAAGGAGGCGCGCCATGGTGTGGAGTCCTACTAGGACTCCCTAGTCCTAGTAGGATTCCACCTCCCTTGTTGGAGTAGGAGAGGGGAAAGAGGGGGGGAGGAGAAGGAAAGGGGCTCGCCCTTGTCCAGTCGGACCAGAGGGGGGCGCAGGCCTCCTCCTTTGGCCTCTCTCCTCTATTCCCGTATGGCCCAATAAGGCCCATATACTCCCGCGAATTCCGTAACTCTCCGGTACTCGAAAAATACCGAATCACTCGGAACCTTTCCGAACTCCGGATATAGTCGTCCAATATATCGATCTTTACGTCTCGACCATTTCGAGACTCCTCGTCATGTCCCCGATCTCATCGGGACTCAAATCCTTCGGTACATCAAAACTCATAAACTCATAATATAAGCATCATCGAAACCTTAAGCGTGCGGACCCTACGGGTTCGATAACTATGTAGACATGACCTAGAACTATTCTCGGTCAATAACCAATAGCGGGACCTGGATGCCCATATTGGCTCCTACATATTCTACGAAGATCTTTATCGGTCAAACCGCATAACAACATACGTTGTTCCCTTTGTCATCGGTATGTTACTTGCCCGAGATTCGATCGTCGGTATCCAATACCTAGTTCAATCTCGTTACCGGAAAGTCTCTTTACTCGTTCCGTAATACATCATCTCGCAACTAACTTATTAGTTGCAATGCTTGCAAGGCTTATATGATGTGTATTACCGAGAAGGCCTAGAGATACCTCTCTGACAATCGGAGTGACAAAACCTAATCTCAAATACGCCAACCCAACATGTACCTTTGGAGACACCTGTAGTACTCCTTTATAATCACCCGATTCGTTGTGGACGTTTGGTAGCACCAAAGTGTTCCTCCGTAAACGGAGTTGCATAATCTCATAGTTATAGGAACATGTATAAGTCATGAAGAAAGCAATAGCAGCATACTAAACGATCAAGTGCTAGGCTAACGGAATGGGTCATGTCAATCACATCATTCTCCTAATGATGTGATCTCGTTAATCAAATGACAACTCATGTCTATGGCTAGGAAACTTAACCATCTTTGATTCAACGAGCTAGTCAAGTAGAGGCATACTAGTGACACTATGTTTGTCTATGTATTCACACATGTATTATGTTTCCGGTTAATACAATTCTAGCATGAATAATAAACATTTATCATGAAATAAGGAAATAAATAATAACTTTATTATTGCCTCTAGGGCATATTTCCTTCAGTCTCCCACTTGCACTAGAGTCAATAATCTAGTTCACATCATCATGTGATTCAACACTAATATTCACATCGTATGTGATTAACACCCATAGTTCACATCGTCATGTGACCAACACCCAAAGGGTTTACTAGAGTCAATAATCTAGTTCACATCGCTATGTGATTAACACCCAAAGAGTACTAAGGGATGATCATGTTTTGCTCGTGAGAGAAGCTTAGTCAACGGGTGCATCACATTCAGAGCCGTATGTATTTTGCAAATATTCTATGTCTACAATGCTCTGCACGGGGCTACTCTAGCTAATTGCTCCCACTTACAATATGTATCCAGATTGAGACTTAGAGTCATCTGGATCAGTGTAAAAAGCTTGCATCGGTGTAACTCTTTACGACGGGCTCTTTTATCACCTCCATAATCGAGAAATATTTCCTTATTCCACTAAGGATAATTTTGACCGCTGTCCATTGATCTACTCATAGATCACTATTGCACTCCCTTGCCAAGCTTAGTGGTAGGGCATGCAATAGATCTGGTACACAGCATGACATACTTTATAGAACCTATGGCTGATGCATAGGGAATGACTTTCATTCTCTTTCTATCTTCTGCCGTGGTCGGGTTTTTGAGTCTTACTCAATCTCACACCTTGTAACACAGGCAAGAACTCTTTCTTTGACTGTTCCACTTCAAAATCTTGTCAAGGTATGTATTCATTGAAAAACTTATCAAGCGTCTTGATCTATCTCTATAGATCTTGATGCTCAATATGTAAGCAGCTTCAACGAGGTCTTTCTTTGAAAAAACTCCTTTCAAACACTCCTTTATGCTTTGCAGAATAATTCTACATTATTTCCGATCAACAATATGTCATTCACATATACTTATCAGAAAGGCTGTAGTGCTCCCACTCACTTTCTTGTAAATACAGGCCTTTCAAAAGTCTCATAAAATCATATGCTTTGATCAACACATCAAAGCGTATATTCCAACTCCGAGATGCTTGCACCAGTCCATTGATGAATCGCTGGAGCTTGCACATTTTGCTAGCTCCTTTAGGATTGACAAAACCTTCTGGTTGCATCATATACAACTCTTCTTTAATAAATCCATTAAAGATTGTAGTTTTGACATCCATTTGCCAGATTTCATAAAATGTGGCAATTGCTAACATGATTCGGACAGACTTAAGCATCGCTACAGTTGAGAAAATCTCATTGTAGTCAACACCTTGAACTTGTCGAAAACCTTTCTGCGACAAGTCGAGCTTTGTAGATAGTAATACTACTATCAGCATCTGTCTTCCTCTTGAAGATCCATTTATTTAACATGGCTTGCTGATCATCGAGCAAGTCAATCAAAGTCCATACTTTTGTTCTCATACATGGATCATATCTCAGATTTTATGGCCTCAAGCCATTTCGCGGAATCTGGGCTCATCATCGCTTCCTCATAGTTCGTAGGTTCATCATGGTCTAGTAACATGATTACTGTACCACTCTGGTGCGGATCTTACTCCGGAAGACCTACGAGGTTTGGTAGCAACTTGATCTGAAGTTTCATGATCATCATCATTAACTTCCTTACTAATTGGAGTAGGAATCACTGAAACTGATTTCTGTGATGAACTACTTTCCAATAAGGGAGAAGGTACAATTACCTTGTCAAGTTCTACTTTCCTCCCACTCACTTCTTTCGAGAGAAAACTCCTTCTCTAGAAAGGATCCATCTTAGCAACGAATGTTTTGCCTTTAGACCTGTGATAGAAGGTGTACCCAACAGTTTCCTTTGGGTATTCTATGAAGACGCACTTCTCCGATTTGGGTTCGAGCTTATCAGGTGAAAACTTTTCACATAAGCATCACAACTCCAAACTTTAAGAAACGACGGCTTAGGTTTACTGCTAAACCATAGTTCATACGGTGTCATCTCAAGGGATTTAGATGGTGCCCTATTAAACGTGAATGCAGCTGTCTCTAATGCATAACCCAAAACGATGGTGGTAAATCGGTAAGATACATCATAGATCGCACCATATCCAATAAAGTGCGGTTACGACATTCGGACACACCATTATGTTGTGGTGTTCCATGTGGCGTGAGCTGTGAAACTATTCCACTTTGTTTTAATTGAAGACCAAACTCGTAACTCAAATTTTCCTCTGCGATCATATCGTAGAAACTTTTATTTTCTTGTTACGATGATTCTTCACTTCACTCTGTAATTCTTTGAACTTTTCAAATGTTTCAGACTTGTGTTTCATCAAGTAGATATACCCATATCTACTCAAATCATCTGTGAAGGTCAGAAAATAACGATACTTGCCACGAGCATCAACACTCATTGGATCGCATACATCAGTATGTATTATTTCCAATAAGTCATTTGCTCGCTCCATTGTTCCAGAGAACAGAGTCTTTAGTCATCTTGCCCATAAGGCATGGTTCGCAAGCATCAAGTGATTCATAATCAAGTGATTCCAAAATCCCATTAGCATGGAGTTTCTTCATGCGCTTTACACCAATATGACCTAAACGGCAGTGCCACAAATGAGTTGCACTATCATTATTAACTTTGCATCTTTTGGCATCAATATTATGAATATGTGTATCACTACGATCGAGATCCAACAAACCATTTTCATTGGGTGTATGACCATAGAAGGTCTTATTCATGTAAACAGAATAACAATTATTCTCTAACTTTAAATGAATAACCGTATCGCAATAAACATGATCAAATCATATTCATGCTTAACGCAAACGCCAAATAACATTTATTTAGGTTTAACACTAATCCCGAAAGTATAAAGAGTGTGCGATGATGATCATATCAATCTTGGAACTACTTCCAACACTCATCGTCACTTCCCCTTCAACTAGTCTCTGTTTATTCTGTAACTCCTGTTTCGAGTTACTAATCTTAGCAACCGAACAAGTATCAAATACTCAGGGGCTACTATAAACACTAGTAAGGCACACATTAAACACATGTATATTAAATATACCCTTGTTCACTTTGCCATCCTTCTTACTCACCAAATATTCAGGGTTTTTCCGCTTCCAGTGACCATTTCCATTGCAGCAAAAGCACTTAGTCTCAGGCTTAGGTCCATACTTGGGCTTCTTCACTCGAGTAGCAACTTGCTTGCCGTTCTTCTTGAAGTTCCCCTTCTTCCCTTTGCCCTTTTCCTTGAGACTAGTGGTCTTGTCAACCATCAACGCTTGATGTTTTTCTTGATTTCTACCTTCGCCGATTTTAGCATCGCGAAGAGCTTGGGAATTGTTTTCGTCATCCCTTGCATACTATAGTTGATCACGAAGTTCTAGTAACTTAGTGATCGTGACTAGAGAATTCTGTCAATCACTATCTTATCTGGAAGATTAACTCCCACTTGATTCAAGCGATTGAAGTACCCAGACAATCTGAGCACATGCTCACTAGTTGAGCGATTCTCCTCCATCTTTTAGCTATAGAACTTGTTGGAGACTTCATATCTCTCAACTCGGTATTTGCTTGAAATATTAACTTCAATTCCTGGAACATCTCATATGGTCCATGACGTTCAAAACGTCTTTGAAGTCCCGATTCTAAGCCGTTAAGTATGGTGCACTAAACTATCAAGTAGTCATCATATTGAGCTAGCCAAACGTTCATAACGTCTGCATTTGCTCCTGCAATAGGTCTGTCACCTAGCGGTGCATTAAGGACATAATTCTTCTGTGCAGCAATGAGGATAAACCTCAGATCACGGATCCAATCCGCATCATTGCTACTAACATCTTTCAACATAATTTCTCTAGGAACATATCAAAACAAACATATGAAAGCAACAACGCGAGCTATTGATCTACAACATAATTTGCAAAATACTACCAGGACTAAGTTCATGATAAATTTAAGTTCAATTAATCATATTACTTAAGAACTCCCACTTAGATAGACATCCCTCTAATCTTCTAAGTGATTACGTGATCCATATTAACTACACCATGTCCGATCGTCACGTGAGATGGAGTAGTTTCAACGGTGAACATCAATATGTTGATCATATCTACTATATGATTCACGCCGACCTTTTGGTCTCCGTGTTCGAGGCCATATCTGTTATATGCTAGGCTCGTCAAGTTTAACCTGAGTATTCGCGTGCGCAACTGTTTTGCACCGTTGTATTTGAACGTAGAGCCTATCACACCCGATCATCACGTGGTGTCTCAGCACGAAGAACTTTCATAACGGTGCATACTCGGGAGAACACTTCTTGATAATTTTAGTGAGAGATCATCTTATAATGCTACCGTCAATCAAAGCAAGATAAGATGCATAAAGGATATACATCACATGCAATCAATATAAGTGATATGATATGGCCATCATCATCTTGTGCTTGTGATCTCCATCTCTCAAGCACCGTCATGATCACCATTGTCACCGGCGCGACACCTTGATCTCCATCGTAGCATCGTTGTCGTCTCGCCAACTATTGCTTCTCGACTATCACTACTGCTTAGTGATAAAGTAAAGCAATTACATGGCTTTGCATTTCATACAATAAAGCGACAACCATATGGCTCCTGCCGATTGCCGATAACCGGTTACAAAACATGATCATCTCATACAATAAATATAGCATCATGTATTGACCATATCACATCACAACATGCCCTGCAAAAACAAGTTAGACATCCTCTACTTTGTTGTTGCAAGTTTTACGTGGCTGCTACGGGCTGAGCAAGAACCGTTCTTACCTACGCATCAAAACCACAACGATAGTTTGTCAAGTTGGTGCTGTTTTAACCTTCGCAAGGACGGGCGTAGCCACACTCGGTTCAACTAAAGTGAGAAAGCAGACACCCGCCGGTCACCTTTAAGCAACGAGTGCTCAAGCGGTGAAACCAGTCTCGCGTAAGCGTCTGCGTAATGTCGGTCTGGGCGCTTCATCTCACAATACCGCTGAACCAAAGTATGACATGCTGGTAAGCAGTATGACTTATATCGCCCACAACTCACTTGTGTTCTACTCGTGCATATGACATCAACGCATAAAACCAGGCTCGGATGCCACTGTTGGGGAACGTAGTAATTTCGAAAAATTTCCTACGCACACGCAAGATCATGGTGATGGCATAGCAACGAGAGGGGAGAGTGTATGTCCACGTACCCTCGTAGACCGTAAGCGGAAGCGTTATAACAACGCGGTTGATGTAGTCGTACCTCTTCACGATCCGACCGATCCAAGTACCAAACGCACGGAACCTCCGAGTTCAGCACACGTTCAGCTCGATGACGATCCCCGGGCTCCGATCCAGCAAAGCGTCGGGGATGAGTTCCGTCAGCACGACGGCGTGGTGGACGATGATGATGCTCCACCGACGAGGGCTTCGCCTAAGCTCCGCGACGATATGACTTCACCGGCGCAGGGCTTCGCCTAAGCTCCGCGACGATATGACCAAAGTGGAATATGGTGGAGGGGGGCACCGCACACGGCTAAGGAACGATCCGTAGATCAACTTGTGTGTCCATGGGGTGCCCCCTGCCCCCGTATATAAAGGAGGGAGGGAGGAGGAGGCCGGCCCAAGGAGGGGCGCGCCATGGTGTGGAGTCCTACTAGGACTCCCTAGTCCTAGTAGGATTCCACCTCCCTTGTTGGAGTAGGAGAGGGAAAGAGGGGAGGGAGAAGGAAAGGGGCTGCGCCCCTTGTCCAGTCGGACCAGAGAGGGGCGCAGGCCTCCTCCCTTTGGCCTCTCTCCTCTATTCCCGTATGGCCCAATAAGGCCCATATACTCCCGGCGAATTCCCGTAACTCTCCGGTACTCCGAAAAATACCCGAATCACTCGGAACCTTTCCGAACTCCGGATATAGTCGTCCAATATATCGATCTTTACGTCTCGACCATTTCGAGACTCCTCGTCATGTCCCCGATCTCATCAGGGACTCCGAACTCCTTCGGTACATCAAAACTCATAAACTCATAATATAACTGTCATCGAAACCTTAAGCGTGCGGACCCTACGGGTTCAAGAACTATGTAGACATGATCTAGAACTATTCTCGGTCAATAACCAATAGCGGGACCTGGATGCCCATATTGGCTCCTACATATTCTACGAAGATCTTTATCCGTCAAACCGCATAACAACATACGTTGTTCCCTTTGTCATCGGTATGTTACTTGCCCGAGATTCGATCGTCGGTATCCAATACCTAGTTCAATCTCGTTACCGGCAAGTCTCTTTACTCGTTCCGTAATACATCATCTCGCAACTAACTTATTAGTTGCAATGCTTGCAAGGCTTATATGATGTGTATTACCGAGAAGGCCTAGAGATACCTCTCCGACAATCGGAGTGACAAAACCTAATCTCGAAATACGCCAACCCAACATGTACCTTTGGAGACACCTGTAGTACTCCTTTATAATCACCCAGTTATGTTGTGACGTTTGGTAGCACCCAAAGTGTTCCTCCGGTAAACGGGAGTTGCATAATCTCATAGTTATAGGAACATGTATAAGTCATGAAGAAAGCAATAGCAGCATACTAAACGATCAAGTGCTAGGCTAACGGAATGGGTCATGTCAATCACATCATTCTCCTAATGATGTGATCTCGTTAATCAAATGACAACTCATGTCTATGGCTAGGAAACTTAACCATCTTTGATTCAACGAGCTAGTCAAGTAGAGGCATACTAGTGACACTATGTTTGTCTATGTATTCACACATGTATTATGTTTCCGGTTAATACAATTCTAGCATGAATAATAAACATTTATCATGAAATAAGGAAATAAATAATAACTTTATTATTGCCTCTAGGGCATATTTCCTTCACGAAGTTGTTGTGGAAGTAATAAAAGCGACAGACTGCATAATAAAGTTCCACATACAAGGGGCAATATAAAGTGACGTTCTTTTGCATTAAGATTTTGTGCATCCAACCATAAAAGCGCATGGCAACCTCCGCTTCCCTCTGCGAAGGGCCTATCTTTTATTATTATCCTCTACCTTATGCAAGAGTCACGGTGATCTCCACCTTTCCTTTTTCATTTTATCCTTTGGCAAGCCCAGCATGTTGGAAAGAACATGATATATATATATATATATATATATATATATATATATATATATATATATATTGGATGTAGGGGAGCATGAATTATTATTGTTGACATTACCCTTGAGGTAAAAAGTTGTGGGGCAAAAATATAAGCCCCTATCTTTCTCTGTGTCTGATTAAAACTCCGTAACCACAAGTATTGCGTGAGTGTTAGCAATTATGAAGGACTAAATGATAGTTGAGTGTGTGGACTTGCTTTTAAGCTCTGACATAGAATCTTTCCGATGTTATGATAAATTGCAATTGCTTCAATGACTGAGGTTATAATTTGTTGGTGCCCAATAAGGTTTCCGATTCATACTTTTGCATTGCGAAAAGATAATCACTTGAACATAAGTAATCATATGACAAAAATCTATATATGTTGCTGTTATGAGATTAATCATGATGCCTTCATGTTCGTATTTTAGTTTTATCGACGCCTCTACCTCTAAACATGAGGACATATTTATTGTTATCGGCTTTTCGCTTGAGGACAAGCGAGGTCTAAGCTTGGGGGAGTTGATACGTCCATTTTGCATCATGATTTTATATCGATATTTATCGCATTATGGGCTGTTACTTCACGTTATGTCACAATACTTATGACTATTCTCTCTTATTTTACAAGGTTTGCATGAAGAGGGAGAATGCCGGCAGCTGGAATTCTGCGCTGGAAAAGGAGCAAATATTGGAGACCTATTCTGTGCAACTCCAAATGTCCTGAAACTCCACGGATTATCTTAAAATAAATAAAGAAAATCGTCACCAAAGATGAAGGCCAGGGGCCCACACCTGCTCACGAGGGTGGGGGCGCCCGGGCGCGCCCCTACCTCATGGGCCCCGGTGGATCTCCGATGCCCATCTTCTCCTATATGAAGTCTTTCGATGAAAAAAAAACATTAGCAACCTTTCGGGACGAGACTCCGCCGCCACGAGGCGGAACGAATCTAGGGCTCCGGCGAAGCTGTTCTGCCGGGGACACTTCCCTCCGGGAGGGGGAAATCATCGGCATCATCATCACCAACGCTCCTATCATCAGGAGAGGGCAATCTCCATCAAAATCTTCACCAGCACCATCTCATCTCCAAACCCTAGTTCATCTCTTGTATCCAATTCTTGTCTCCAAGTCCGGGATTGGTGCTAGTAGGTTGCTAGTAGTGTTGATTACTCCTTGTAGTTGATGCTAGTTGGTTTACTTGGTGGAAGATCATATGTTCAGATCCTTTATGCATATTATTACCCCTCTGATTATGAACATGAATATGCTTTGTGAGTAGTTACGTTAGTTCCTGAGGACACGGGAGAAGTCTTGCTATTAGTAGTCATGTGAATTTGGTATTTGTTTGATATTTTGATGAGATGTATGTTGTCAACACTTCACCATTATTGGCCCTAGAGGAAGGCATTGGGAAGTGATAAGTAGATGATGGGTTGCTAGAGTGACAGAAGCTTAAACCCTAGTTTATGCGTTGCTTCGTAAGGGGCTGATTTGGATCCATATGTTTCATGCTATGGTTAGGTTTACCTTAATACTTTTGTTGTAGTTGCGGATGCTTGCAATAGAGGTTAATCATAAGTGGGATGTTTGTTCAAGTAAGAACAGCACCCAAGCACCGGTCCACCCACATATCAAATTATCAAAGTACCGAACGCGAATCATATGAACGTGATGAAAACTATCTTGACGATATTCCCATATGTCCTCGGGAGCGCTTTTCCTATTATAAGAGTTTGTCCAGGCTTGTCCTTCGCTACAAAAAGGATTGGGCCACCTTGCTGCACTTTATTTACTCTTGTTACTTGTTGTTTGTTACAATTTATCTTATCACAAAACTATCTGTTACCACTTATTTCAGTACTTGCAGAGAATACCTTGCTGAAAACCGCTTATCATTTCCTTCTGCTCCTTGTTGGGTTCGACACTCTTACTTATCGAAAGGACTATGATAGATCCCCTATACTTGTGGGTCATCAAGTTCCAGAAGTTTGCGTTAGTTACAGATTACTACAGACTGTTCTGTTTTTGACAGATTCTATTTTCCGTGTGTTGTTTGCTTATTTTGATGAATCTATGGGTAGTAAAAGATTTTATAATCCATAGATAACTTGGAATACAGTAGGTTTAACACCAATATAAATAAAGAATGAGTTCATTACAGTACCTTGAAGTGATGTTTTGTTTTCTTTCGCTAACGGAGCTCACGAGATTTTCTGCTGAGTTTTGTGTTGTGAAGTTTTCAAGTTTTCGGTGAAATATTTGATGGATTCTGGAACAAGGAGTGGCAAGAGCCTAAGCTTGGGGATTCCCAAGGAACCCCAAGATAATCTAAGGACACCTAAAAGCCAAAGCTTTGGGATGCCCTGGAAGGCATCCCCTCTTTCGTCTATTTCCATCGGTAACTTTACTTGGAGCTATATTTTTATTCACCACATGATATGTGTTTTGCTTGGAGCGTCTTGTATTATTTGAGTCTTTATTTTTTAGTTTACCACAATCATACTTGATGTACACACCTTTTGAGAGAGACACACATGATTCGAAATTATTACAATACTCTATGTGCTTCACTTATATCTTTTGAGTTATATAATTTTGCTCTAGTGCTTCACTTATATCTTTTAGAGCACGGTGGTGGATTTGTTTTATAGGAACTATTGATCTCTCATGATTCACCTATATTATTTTTAGAGTCTTAAAATAGCATGGCAATTTGCTTTAATTAATATCATGAGAAATTTGATGCTTGATAATTATTTTGAGATATAAAGGTGGTAATATCATAGTTGTGCTAGTTGAGTAATTGTGGAATTGAAAAATACATGTGTTGGAGTTTGTGATTCCCGTAGCATGCACGTATGGTGAACCATTATGTAACGAAATCGGAGCATGAAGTATTTGTTGATTGTCTTCCTTTGTGTGTCGGTCGGGATCGCGCAATGGTTAGCTCCAACCAACCCTTCCCCTAGGAGCATGCGTAGTTGTACTTTGCTTCGAGGGCTAATAAAATTTTGCAATAAGTATATGAGTTCTTTATGACTAATGTGAGTCCATGGAGTATACGCACACTTACCTTTCCGCAATTTTCTAGCCTCCTCGGTACCGCGCATTGCCCTTTCTCACCTTGAGAATTTGTGCAAACTTCGCCGGTGCATCCAAACCCCGTGATATGATATGCTCTACCACACATAAACCTCCTTATATCTTCCTCAAAACAGCCACCATACCTACCTATTATGGCATTTCCAAAGCCATTCCGAGATATATTGCCATGCAATTTTCCACCGTTTCATTCATCATGACACGCTCCATTATTGTCATATTGCTTTGCATGATCATGTAGTTGACATAGTATTTGTGGTAAAAGCCACCATTCATAATTCTTTCATACATGTCACTCTTGATTCATTGCATATCCCGGTACACCGCCGGAGGCATTCATATAGAGTCATATTTTGTTCTAAGTATTGAGTTGTAATTCATGAGTTGTAAGTAAATAAAAGTGTGATGATCATCATTATTAGAGCATTGTCCCAAGTGAGGAAAGGATGATGGAGACTATGATTCCCGCACAAGTTGGGATGAGACTCCGGACTAAATAAAAGAGAAAAAAAGAGGCCATAAAAAAGGAGAAAAGGCCCAAATAAAAAAATGAGAGAAAAAGAGAGAAGGGACAATGCTACTATCCTTTTACCAAACTTGTCCTTCAAAGTAGCACCATGATCTTCATAATAGAGAGTCTCTCATTTTGTCACTTTCATATACTAGTGGGAAATTTCATTATAGAACTTGGCTTGTATATTCCAATGACGGGCTTCCTCAAATGCCCGAGGTCTTCGTGAGAAAGCAAGTTGGATGCACACCCACTTAGTTTCTTTTTTGAGCTTTCATACACTTGTAGCTCTAGTGCATCCGTTGCATGGCAATCCCTACTCCTCGCATTAACATCAATTGATGGGCATCTCCATAGCCCGTTGACTAGCCTCGTTGATGTGAGACTTTCTCCTTTTTTGCCTTCCCACATAACCCCTACCATTATACCTTATTCCACCATAGTTCTATATCCATGGTTTGCGCTCATGTATTGCGTAAGAGTTGAAAAGGCTGAAGCGCATTAAAAGTATGAACCAATTGCTTGGCTAAAACCGGGGTCGTACATGATATGAATATTTTGGGTGGGGAAGATGGAGCATAGCCAGACTATATGATTTTGTAGGGATAACTTGCTTTGGCTATGTTATTTTCATAAGACATAATTGCTTACTTAGTATGCTAGAAGTATTATTGTTTTTATGTCAACATTAAACTATTATCTTGAATCATATCAAATCTGAACATTCATGCCACAATAAGAAGAATTATATTGAAATTATGCTAAGTAGCATTCCACATCAAAAATTCTGTTTTTATCATTTACCTACTCGAGGACGAGCAGGAATTAAGCTTGGGGATGCTTGATACATCTCCAACGTATCTATAATTTTTTATTGTTCCATGCACTACAAAAAAAATACACTTTCGTGATGATACGTGTTTGTCACAGTAGGTCGCGTCTTTTGTCATGCATGTACATCCATGACAAATTTATGATAGAATCAAGATAGTCATACCTGTGCTGTCGTAGAAGTGTTCCATGACATTACCAAAATTATAATCACGGAAGTGTCCACTTCAATGACGATAAATCGCGTGTCACAGAAGTGCTTTCGTCAAGGGTGACCGACACGTGGCATCCACCGTAACGGAACGCCGTTAAGCTATCGGGTCGGGTTTTGGATCCGATAACCCGTTAACAGCCCCGACCAATGGGGATTTTCCACGTGTAAAATCATCATTGGCTGGAGGAAACATGTGTCGGCTCATCGTTGGGACAGATGTCATCCACTCATTGGACGGAAGGCGCCTATGATACGTCGACACGTGGCACGGCCCAACAGAGGCCCATTCCTATGAAAAGGCCGGCCCAGTAAAAATTAGCAGGCCGGCCCATATAAGGCCTACTTGTGTCAGGTCCATTTAAGCCCACGGCCCATACGAGATGTGCCAATTCGACCTGTCAACGGCCCGTTAATGATTTGACACCATTGCAGCCCATCGTCAGTTCGAGCCTGTTAACAGCCCGCTATATATTTGGGCTCAATATCGGCCCGATGAGATTTCGGCCTGTTAACGGCCCATTTAATGGATGGGCCAATTTTCAGGATGTACATCTTTCGGCCTTTTAGCGACCCATTTAAATGTTGGGCTAGTTTACGGCCCGGTGTGTCTTTCAGCCTGTTGACGGCCCATAAATCTGATGGGCCATTTGTTGTCGGACCTGAGTTTCGGCCTTTTAGCGGCCCATTTAAGTGTTGGGCCAATTTTCTAGCCCGGTGTTACTTTCAGCCTGTTGAAGGGCCATAAATCAGTTGGGCCATTTGTAGTCGGACCTGAGTTTTGGCCTTTTAGCGACCCATTTAAGTGTTGGGCCAATTCCCGGCCCTGTGTGCCTTTCGGCCTGTTAACGGACCATAAATGAGTTGGGCTATTTGTACTCGGACCTTAGTTTTGGCTTTTTAACGGCCCATGCCCTTCATGGTCCAATACCAGTCTGGTTTCTCTTTCGGCCTGCTAAAGGCCCACAACACAGTTGGGCCATTTACAATACGACCTGACTTTCGGCCTCTTAGCGGCCAATGGTCTTCATGGTCCAGTACAAGCCCGCTGTCTCTTTCGGCCTGCTAAAGGCCTACAGTATAGTTGGGCCATATGTAGCCCAAACTTTGTAACGGCCTGTTAACGGCTCGTGAAATAAACTGCGGCCACCTGTTGCCCGCTTCGATGTCGGTCTGTTAATGACCCGGGAGGTAAGAGGGCCGACCATTAACTTTCGGCCTAGTAACGACCCATTAACTTAATGGGCCCACTAAAGTTCGTACATGTCTTTAGGCCAAATTAGATAATTTGAGCCCAGTACGACGAGCAATTATGCACGGGACCAAAACCGATCACGCAAAGGTACGGCATACAGGGAATAATGTTGCACATCCAGCATATACTACAGGAAATTACATCCACTGGGCAATCAAAGATTGATGCCAGTGCAAATAAATGAGCAGAACCTAACCATCTACAACGTCACAATCTGCAACCTCAGCACAGATGACAGCCATAAGCATGTTGGCAAGTTCTTTCTGCTTTGCTACACTTTCTCTGAAAACGTGGATCAGTTGTTGTGTCGCACGACTCTGCACCTCTGATTCATCCACCATTTTCATCATTGCTTCAGCCATTAATTGGGTCACAAACATACATTTATTCCGTTGCATTCGAGACAGAGGATACTGAACAGATTCAGATGGCGATTTTGGCAGGCTTGTATTATTGATAGTGGAGAGTTTCTCGACCACTGCATCATAACATAAATTAGGACGGGAACCAAACAGATTAATCATGAGTTATTGCCATATTAACTGGCCTAGATTTACTGGAAAGAAACAATGGGGTTGCCTTGCTGTTTTCAGAGTTTGTCTTCTTATCTTCAGCAGCATGCACAAAATTAACACACTAGCATTGCTATCATTGGCCAAGTCAGATAATAGGAAAGCAACATTGACACAACGAATGTTTGGGCAACTAGCCTACACCAAATTAACACAATATGGCACAGCTGTCATCAGCCAGGTAAGGTAGTACGAAAGCAACATTGACACAATGAATGAATGAGCAACCAGAGAAGCACTACAATTCAGTAATGTGCGTGATATGAGATAGTACATTCATGCAGCTCGGTATGCAAAACTACCAGGCAGTTTTCCTTAAAAAAATCAACATTGGCACCTTTAACATTTTGCTACAACTAATTTTAGATCAGATAAAGGTTAGATTCATGCCGATTAACAAAATACATGTTGATATAAAAATATAGTGATATACAACAGGTACTTACATCAGCATTGGAGCATAGAGAATTCCCGCAAGCTATTTTCCTCGAATACGATCCCAATGGAGGAAGTCTTCTATCGTTTAACCTTATTTTCTAAAAGAGAGATGGGTAAGAAAACATGTAGAAAATATGATCAGAATGCTATAAAATTTCATGATGCGAGGATACGCACACGCTTCTTAGAATGGAGTTGACATTCTTTTGCTGGACTGGAGCGGACTAGTTCTTTGGCCAGTGGAATCTGCTTATTATCAGTGGGACTTGGGTTTCTCTATATATGCTAGAGCAGTATCTATGAAAAATGGAGTTGGTTTATTATCTCCTGGTGTTTGGATCTTTTGCAAAGACCTGGTTTGTAACCCTTCAGATTCTAACATAGCCGTCTTCCCCTTGCATGCCTTATATAGAAGAAGGGTGATTCAGTTATAAAACATGCTACAGCGGATATGGAATAGGTACTGAAGAATAGAAAGGCATGACATATTTACATGTATTCCCTCCATCCGGAAATAAATGGACGGGTCTAGGCGTATTTCAGTTCTAGATACATCCAGTTTTATACATTTCTGCGACATTTAATCCGGGTGGAGGGAGTATGATGTAAGAGCTAGGGATACGACAGGACAACACAGGAAAAAAAACACTAAAAAACCCACTACAGAACCAAAGTATTCAAACCCACTGATATGAGATAGTACACTCATGCAGCTCAGGATGCAAAACTACCAGGCAATTTTCCTTACAAAAATCAACATTGTGGCCTTTAATCATACATTTTGCTACAACTAAATTTAGATCAGATAAAGGTTGGATTCACGCCGATTAACAAAATACATGCTGATGTAAAAATATAGGGATATACACCAGGTACTTACATCTACATTGGAGCACAGATAATTCCTGCAAGAATCTTTCCTCATAAACGATACCATTGCAGAAATTCTTCTATCTGTTAAGCTTATTTTATAAAAGAGAGATGGGTAAGAAACATGTAGAAAATATGATCAGCATGCTATAAAATTTCATGATGCAAGGATACACACACGCTTCTTAGAATTGAGTTGACATATTTTTGCTCGACTGGAGCGGACTAGTTCTTTGGCCACTAGAATATGCTTATTATCAGTAGTAGTTGGGTTTCTCTGTGCTGGAGCAGTATCTATAAAAACTGGAGTTGGTTTATTATCTCCTGGCATTTGGATCTTTTGCAAAGGCCTTGTTTGTAACCCTTTAGATTCTAACATAGTCTTCTTCCCCTTGCATGCCTTGTATAGAAGAATGGTGCTTTAATTATAAAACATGCGACAGAAGAGAGATGGAATAGGTACTGAAGAATAGAAAGGCATGACATATTGACATGTATTCCCTCCATCCGGAAAAAATGGATGGGTCTAGGTGTATTTCAGTCCTAGATACATCCTTTTTTATCCATTTCGGCAACATGTAATCCAGACGGAGGCAGTATGGTGTAAGAGCTAGGGATATGACAGGACAACACAGCAAAAAAAACCTAGTTGAATGTAAAACTATATGCTAGCGGAATACGTATAGAAATAACTAAGGCAACATACACGTGTATGATTGGGAAAATAACATGGCATTGCAACAGAGCACTAGAACAACACTTCAATGTAAAAAAACATGGCATGGCAGACAGATGAAGTACATATTGATGAATAACAATGCATAAGATATTCAGAAGCATGATGTCCAAATTAAGCAGATGGCATTGCGATAGAGTAGAATGACAGTACTTGAATTTGAAAACATGTTATCATGAATGGAATAGGTACTGAAAAACAGGAAGGCATGACATATTTACATGCATGATCAGCATGCTAAGCACATGGCATTGCAACAGAGTATATACACTCCAGGACATTATATGCATGTTGTACCCATATCACAGGCCAAGTTAGAGCAAGGACCTTGTGGGGTGAAGAGGATTCATCATCTTTCTGCAAGTCTTCTGAAGAACCGCCTTTACATGTTCCATCATATTGGGTATCATTGACATCAAGTTTATTGGCATTTACATTGCTCCATGAGGTTCTTGTGGATATATCAGTGTGTGCAATTATATCTGACATGCATGGAAGACAACTAGTAGTTAGATTTATGTAAATGAGTGCCTGTAGGAGACGACATAAATAGTAGGACTGGGGTTAACTAGCAGCAACAGGTCTCATAAACTAAAGGGAGAACACATATGAAAGCTACAGAATATGTATCGTTTGTACTCGAGATTAACTAGATGGCACACAAAAGTATTAAAGAACAACATAGGTAATACTAGAAGTGGTATAATACTATAATCACCAGCCTGTGGGATAGCATTGGCTGATGGATGATAACTATGGAACAGCGTTACCTAAAGAACAAGTATCTTAGCTGAACTATGGAACAGCGTGAACTCCTGAACAAGACCCGTAAGAGATCAGCATGAACATACAGTCAAATGTGATGATCTATTTTCCGTGCTTAAATGAATAACAAAGCCATAAATGTTGCACACAAGTAAGATGAGGGTACAACCTATCTGCTGCCATCCATAGGAGTGAGCATCATGTGCTGACTTGTCGATAGCCCTGTAGTTGTTGTGGCTGTCCATGTCGGGCACGCGCATTCGATCTGAGGAACTGTTGAGTGGGGACTGTAGCTCCTTCGGTGTATGCTTCCTTGTTGGAGCAGCTGCGGTGAGTCGGAAGACGGTCATGCGAAGATGCAGATAACGATAATGTTAAGAACGACATATCTCTTTGATCTGAAGAAATACACTAAGAGATCAACAAGCAAAGTACGCGAGTGGTCACACGTCTGTTGATCAAGACTAAATTGGAGTCACATGATTTTACTTTATTTTGGTACTGTCCGATCTCGCGGACGGCTTGATGGCCGTCTTGTGCCTCCCGGTGACACTGTTCAAATCTTCCCGAAGAGCCAGCGACCAACGGCAGAGCAGCCTGCCTCGCCGCCGTCCGGGCCCTGGCCAAAACCCGCTCCCGCCCCACCGCCTTTGCCGTGGTTGCGCCGCCCGGGCCAATCCACAAAGACTCCCGTCATCCAGATCCGCGGCGGCAGTACCTTCAACCCACGCAACTCTAAAAGATAGCCATCTAAGTGCTGCTTCCGCGGCGAACTTACGGCCCCGCACCCTTATGGTTGACACCAGCCAACCGGCAGCCTAGGAGCTCCGCCGCCTCGAGGGGTGCTGCTTCCCATTGGGAATCGATTGGCCCGAATAAAATTCAGACAAGCGACGCCTAAATAAAGTGATTTCAGATGAGGGTGCGACCTATCTGGCGGCATGGTGAAGTAGGCAGGTCCAGCTGTCGAGTCGGTGAGGCCGGCGCGGTTGCGGTGGCGACCGGCGGCAGGGAAAGAGCGATGTCGCCACGGTCGATGGCTACGCGGAAGCAGCGCCAGGACTCTGGACGGATCCGAAGTTGGAGCCGCTCCGGCACCATGAACAACGGCGGGGGTGAATCGGCTCTGGTACGGTACACGCGGCCGTCGTCGAGGCAGCACCAGCAGCACGGAGTAAGAGGCACACGGCCCAGTGCACGACGGCAATTGGACAACGTCTCCGGCATTAGGGAGGAGGGCGGCTGTGAAATTGGTGCGGTGGAGGCGCCATGGAGGTGGGGCTGAGGTTTCGCGGCTCGGGAGAAGGTGATTTGGCGCCCACAAGGTATGAATGGGGGGCAGGCGGGGAATTGGGAGGAGTGGAACCATGTCTTACGGACGCATTTATGCGAAATGTGAGGGGAGTTACAGTTCTACCCTTGCCTATAGGCTTCTCGGCCCGGTCTACGTGTCGAGGGTCGGGATAGTAGAGTAACTTTGCTTCTCCCCAAATAGTGGGCGGAGCGATTTTCAGGCAGGAGGCGTGTTTTGAACTATAGTGGCGCGAGCGATTTCGGGAGAGAGGCGTGTTTTGAAATAGTGGGCGAGCTATTTGGCGAGGAGAGCGTGTTTTGCCGACCATGGTTTATAAATTATTTGGCACATGTCATTTCGGCCGAGGAGAAGGCGCGCTTGGATGAAGTTCTGAACCTACCCTCGATGTACAACGCCCAATTGATCGTGTCCCACATAGGATGGTAATTTCGCGTCTCCCATTTATTTGCTCGGGCGAATTCCACCAAGCAGAGAGGATGTTTAACGGTTCGTTCAAATTTTGGGAGAACGAGCATCCACGTCTACCTTACCAAGTCGATTCGAATCAAATTTTGAAATATTATCTTGCCACTTCTTTTTTAGATGGAGAGATGATGCTCGGGAATAATGTGTTTTTACATGCTCGTTGCTAGCGATTTACTATATGACAAATAGTTGACCCACTCAAAAACGCGAATCAAACCCAAAATGAAATATCTCGATTCAATGAACTAGCTCGTTCAGTAGGTCAAAATAGTGAACTAAATCCAAAATTGAACACCTCAATCGAGTAGCATGTTGTACAGTGTTATAATACTCCATGAACATGTTGAAAGTCAAATTAATGAACTTGTTTGATATACGCATATATCCGTTCATGTGTGGATTGCAGACAACATGTTCTCCAATTTAAATATTTGAATGCAAGTTTATATCGAAACATGGTTTGTATCAGTCTTTGATGCATAAAACGCGACCTCCCCTCTCCCGGACTCCTGTTCTCTCTCTCTCTCTCTCACTCTCTCACCGACAATCTTCAATTATGTCGCACGCATCCGACACAAAAACCTTGTTGGTCCCTCTCCCTTTATCTCTCTCTCTCTCTCTCTCTCTTTGTGTGTGTGTGGGGGGGGGTCTTTCTAGTTCGCATTCATATATACACCATCTATAGGTCTCTCTCGCACACTATGTATGATACTCTAGCTAGTCCAAGCTAGATATCTTGGGTGCACTCATCGTACGCACACAAATTCCTTGGCTCTTTTCCGTAACTATCTCATGCACCACTATGTCGTCTCGAGCTCTCCCCCCCCTCTCTCAAACTCTCCATCCACAGGTCACACATACACATGCATACCTCACTACACTCGATAGGCCCATCTAAAACTCTATCTCTCTCCCTCGTTCTCTCTCCATCTCACGCACACACACACAATCTCATGCCCAGCTAGCCAAGTATGATGGTCTCTCACTCAATTGTAGGCACACGCAGTCCCCCCTATATGTATATGACTAGCTAATCTTAGTCTCCATCACAAACATGTGCATGGTCTATCTCGATTTCTCTCAGGGCATCTTTCTATCGCGCACGCACTCCATCGATCTCCCACCAATATAGTCCCCTCACGATCTCGAGGGGATCTCTCTATCACAAACACACCCTCTCTCTCCCTCCCCATGCGTCCATGCCATCCATGTGTCCCTCTCGACCTTTTTTCCTTGTTGGCCAGACCTCTATTGGACATGTGCTATAGGGGTGTCTCTCTCCGTTGCAAACAATCACACACTAGCTATCTTCGTGTATCTCCTCGCCTCGCTTTTCCATCTCGGAGATGCATGCGTGATATGTTCCCATAAGAAACGAAAAAACACACACTCTCTCTAATTTATCGTTTGTTGTCACTTTCTCTTTCACACACATACTTTTTTTGCATACTTACTCATTCTCCTTCACACGCACTTGTTCTGTCTCGACCGAGGCACTCTCCTCCGTCCATAGCACATAGATTTATTGAAAAGTCAAACATCACAAAGTTTGACCATGTACGTGGAGAAAAAGAATTACATCTTGTATGGCTAACATATAATATTAGATTCACCATGAGATGTAGTTTTGTATGATGTATCTTTGGTATTGTAGATATAAATAAAATTTGCATAAACCTGATCAAAGTTTCAAAGTTTGACTTCTAAAAAATTTACATGCACTGCATTATCGAGCGGATGGAATATCTCTTTCCCCCTCTCAGCTATCTGACGCACCACTCAGCCTTATCGGGCTCCTCAATCTCTCTCAAACTTTATTGGTCAGTTTGGTTCGTGACTGACCCTCATGCCTTGATGGCGGTCTGCTGGTGTGGATGTGATATGTAAAATATTTCTGCCTGGCCAGGCTTGTGTGGTGCTGAAGCGTTTGGTTCATGCATGGGCCAGGCAAAGCATCAACGTCCCATCAATCAATCCTTGCATCAATTATTTAATGCTAATATCCATCCATGTTGTTGTTAGCCTCGTGGCCGCACGACCAGGCATGGCCAGGCGTTCGAAATCGGTCGCTTGGACCAGGCTACTTGCAGTGTCTGGAGTTCAGCCAGGCTAATTAAAGTGCAAGGGAACCCAGCCCAGGCGGGCTTTCTTTTCACAGGGTAGCAACCAAACAAGCGTGCATGAAATCCAGCCACAACCCCTGTGCCACATAAAAGATGCTCACGACGCAAGCCAAACTGGCCTTATATCTCCCTGGTTCACACATACACATGTCTTGCTCACGATCCAACACTCTCCGCCCTTGTTCTCTCTCCATGTGACACGCACCCCCCTAAGTACCATAATCCCTTGCTTCATCATCGGCTCTGTTTGGATCCATGGGTTAGAGTTAGTTTGGGTTAGTTTGGAGTCAACTAACCCAAAAAGATCCAAACAGGAGGGTTAGTTTAGGTTAGATGCATCTAACCCATCCAAAAAAACTAACACATCCAAGAGGTGCTTATTTGGGTTAGTTCTTCTCGGGACCACTAATAAACACTTTTTCTCTCGCTCTCCCCCAGCAGATCCTCCCACTTCCTCGAAGCTTCTCGTCCTCTCCTCCCTCCCTCTACTTTGCAGCGTGAAGGTGTCTTGCCGTATCCGCGCTCCATCTAACCCTGCCATCCAAACACCTCTTTACTTAGAGTTAGTTCAGGTTAGAATCTAACTCTAACCTCTAAGCGAGTTAGAGTATCCAAACAGGCCATAGGCGCAAGCACTCCCCCTCCTAAGTATGATTAATCTTACTAGCCATCAGGAACACATGTATTGTCTCCTTCCATCCATACGTCTATCTCGATATCTCTCGGGGCATCTTCTATCGCGCACACACCTTGTCACTCGATCTCCCACCCATGTAGTCCCATCACGATCTCCAGGGGATCTCTCTATGACAAACATACACTCTCTCCTCCTCATGTCTGCATTTTCTCCGTACATCTCTCTCGACCTCTCTCCCTTGTTTGTCAGACCCCTCTTGGCCACGTGCTAGGGGTCTTCCTCTCTCGGTTCCAAACAACCACACACTATCTCCTCACCTTGCCTCCGTTGTCGAAGATGCATGTGTGATATGTTTGCATAAGACATGCACGCCTTTTCTCCACTTTCATCGTGTGTTGTCCATGTCTCTTTCACACACGCACACACACTTTTTTCACTCTCTCTCTCTCTCTCTCTCTCTCTCTCTCTCTCGTTAGGGACTCTGTCACGTCCACAAGCATATGGATGTTTTGAAAAGTCAAACCTCAGAAAAGTTTGACCAGGTATATGTGGAGAAAAACATTTACATCTAGAATGATCATTAGATTCATCACAACATGTACTTACTTCATACTATCATTTATCTTTGGTATCGCAGATATAAGTAATTTCTTTATAAACTTGGTCAAAGTTTCAAAAGTTTGACTTAAAAAAATGTTGTAACTACATTATCGAACGGAGGGAGTAGATCTTTCTCTCTCTCTCTCTGCTATCTCTCATGGGCCTCCCCTCTCACTCGAAATCTCTATACCGACGGATTATACGCTCTTTGTGTCAGTGTATAGCTCCGTATATTGTTTAGTTGACCGGTCAACCAATCCACATGATGCGTTGTCAGCTCGTGTTCTATATCTTGGTGTGCTGGCCCATGTGGCAGTGGGTGAAAATAAGTAAACTAGAGGGCAAACTTCTTGCTTGCGAAAGGGCCTTTTCGCGCACAATTCACCACTTGGCGGCATGCATGAAGGGCCTTTTCGCGCACACCCAGCACACAACACACACCAGCACACGTGTACACCGGTGTCGCCACCGGTTGAGATGGACAGCGAGGCAGCCAACAAGCGGAGGTGGCTCGAGCCAAAACCGCATCCGGCGAGCCTGGACTTCATCAGCAGCCTCCCCGACAACATGCCGCTCGTCATCATCGGCCTCCTCCCCACCAAATCTGTCGCGCGGACCGCCCTGCTCTCCTGGCGGTGGCGCCCCCTCTGGCGCTGCGTCCCCCTCAACCTCACCATCGACAGCTGCCTCTGCGACGGGGATTGCAAACGCATGGCCGCAGTCTCCAAGATCCTTTCATCGCACCCTGGGCCAGCCAGACGCCTTGACATCCACATGTTCAGTACCAACTGCAAGGTCCAACCCAAGTTCGACGAGTGGTTCTTATCCCCCGCCCTAGATCAGCTCGAGGAGCTCAGCTTTGAAGCTGGACGATGTCGCTCTCTGCCGCCGTCCACGCTCCACCTCACGCCAACGCTGCGCCGCGCCAGCTTCAGCTCCTACTATCTTCCCCAGATTAATGTCGCACCCGCCCTTCTTCTCCCTCAACTCAAGCAGCTCGACCTCTTCGACGTTGTCATCTCGAAGAAGGCTATGGAGCACCTGCTCCGCAGCTGTACTGCGCTCGAGTACCTTCTTCTTGAGCAGTTCCACGGGTTCATTAGCCTCCACATCGCCTTGACGAATCTCCGATGGATTTATGTGCCTTGCTGGCCCCGCAACAAGACATCAATTGGGAAGAGATCACTCCAGCTGTTCCACGTTATGGTCATTGAGAATGGGCCTTTCCTTGAGAGATTGCTTGTATCGGATCTAGAAGGTCCAACAAAAATCAGGGTCATTGACGCGCCGAAATTGACAGCGTTGGTGTACTCGTCTGCCAAATTCTCCGAACTCTTTATTGGATCCGTAATCGTTCAGGTACAACACTCATCTTCTTCTCCGTCTTCTTGAAATTCACATTTTTAAATTTCTTCTTGATGTATTTACGACCGTCTTACAGAAAATGATTTCCACAAGCTTGACCCAGTCCATGCGCACAGTGAAGATCTTAGCACTAAAATCTATCGGCCCCAATCTGGATCAAGTTGTTGGATCCTTACATGCTTTCCATGCACGGAGAATCTACTCATCAAGGTGAAACTTCTTTCCTATTAGTAAAAGGTAATCACAACGTAGCTCAATTTTTTCGTAATTTTCCCAAATTACGATGACAAGTGTAGTGTTCAAAACTACATCTACGCACTGCACCGAAAGAAATGTTTTTAGTATTTTTTTCTCACGTGATCACCTGCATCATTTTTATGCTGTACTACTATAGTAGCCTAGGCTAGTCATAGTGGAAAGTAACTTAGACTACTCCAGTAACTCTATGGTTACCCTAAGTGTAAGTACTACCTCCGTCCTTGTTTACTCTTCCAATTTTGTAGTATCAAAATTTGACCATAGATTTAACTGACAAAATGTTAATGCATGTCACTAAGAACTATATCGTTGGATTCGTATTTGAACATAATTTCAAATGGTGTAATTTTTAGTGACATGCATTGGCATTTTCTTAGGTAAATCTATGGTCAAAATTTTATACTAAATACGAGGTACTATTCCCTCCGTCCCAAAATTCTTGTCTTACATTTGATTAGATACGGATGTATCTAACACTAAAATGTAACTAGATACATCCATATTTAGACAAATTTAAGACAAGAATTTTGGGACGGAGGGAGTACAAAAGTGGGCTATGTAGGCCAAAACACGTGCCAAATTCACTTGTGATGCATTTGGCATCGATGCCCTCCATTGCTCACTGGTGCCCCAATCTGGATCACCTACTTTGCTCGGTGCCAAATTAACTCACGAATGAAAAACACTGCGTGGGAGAGAGAGGACCGAGGCAATAAAAAACACTTGTTTGGGAGAGTGAGAGGCTGGTGTAGTTGGTTTGATTGATTTGTTTATACATGTGGGTCTGTGTGCAGCGGTGCCAACTCTCTCACATCGTGAGAGAGGTGCCAAAATCTTTTGATTTGACATCGATGCGTATTATGTGGCATACTTTTGCGAAATATGGCATCGGCCACATAGTGGAAGGCAACAAATGCCAAAGCTCTTCACGTGCTCCTAGTTAAATGAGAGGAAACAGAAAGATAGAGAGAGAGAGGGAGAGAGAGAGAGAGTGAAAAAAATATCCCTAGCCAGCCAACCCTATCGTATGAGCGAATGATATTGGTACCTCTTGATGACACAACAATCTTATGCAGCCAGCTGCTCTAGTATGTTCTCTTCTTTTGCAGATAAAAAAAGACCCGATAGTGAAAAATGTGCTGCACTATAACAATCTCATCGAATGCCTTGATCTCCATCTTACAGAAATTGATTTGATCGACTATCGAGGCAGCACATCTGAGATTAAATTGGCCAGGTTCTTTGTTCTGGAGGCAAGTGTGCTCAAGGTAATGAGGTTCGGCGTTCTCTGGCGCAACAATGAATGGCGTGCTGATCACCGCAAGCGTCTAAGCCTAAATGACAAAATCTCCATAGAAGCTGAATTTGTTTTTGAAACATCAAGTGGCCAGAGACTTGAAAACTTATTTTCCCATTAGTGACTTGTCAGGGCGGTGGATTTTAGTTTGTACGATAACGCTGCATCCACCTAAAGTAACGAAAGTTCTTACGTAAACTTCCTAGTAATTCCCTCTTCCTAGGTGCAGCATTACTCCTAACATATGTAATATCAGTTTGAAACTTGTAATATTGTCGTGTCCTATTCCTACGTTTTCAAAATCCTGCGAATCAAACAAGTCCTGAGTTGGTGATGATGTTGTGCCTCCCGTCTTTCACCAATAGCCGTCGGATCTAGATCTGGCGCATACAAACCAAGCTTCTCCATTTTTGCAAAAGATGCCGCACTTGTTCCCTATTTACAAACAACTCCTTGTCTCTCACAATCAGCCTTATCTCCACCCCACCACATCTAGAAGGCCGTGGAAAAATCTGGCGCTATGGCGCTGCCGAGCCGTCCACCCCAATCTTGGTGTTCCGTGCAATGCACGGCATCTACGCACGGAAATTATGTCGAACAGGGCTAGTTGTAAGCAGGCTAGCAATACAGCCATGATGATAGTGATTGCAGACGGTGAGGCTGACTATGGTATGCGAACACGGCGCCTATACTCAGTGTCATCTCCGGCAGCAGGTCTTGTCACTTCACCGTGAGGAGCAGCACGTAATAATTTGACCAACGGGTAGTATGTGCTAGTACTCCTAGGAGTACTACATTGGTAGTACTACTAGTAGTACTAGTAGCACCACCGTCTGGATTTAGGAGTACTACCACGTCCATCTGGATTTTAGTATTTGACTAGCAATATCTAGTAATGCATGTCACAAAAAATGTACTACTCCTCAGTAAATAAATACTATGGTGACAACCTCTTGGGACCTTGGTGGCCCTGAGACTGCCCGCCGTCGCGCCGGAGAATGTCCACCTCGAGGTCGCGCTCGCCGCGTAGCGCCTGGCGTAGCAAGACACCATCGACATAATCACCCACGTCTACGCGCATGCAAGAGGAGGACTATAGGACGCTGGCCTTCTTGGACCGCTGGGCAACCTTGGACGGCACTGTTCAGAAGCACGTTGAGCTCGCCGCCAACGTCGCTGCGCCTCACACGTCGGTTGGTGACCCAGCGCACTAGGGCGTGAGGATGTCGTTGATGGATCCGTATGTATTTTTATCTTTCCGTCAAATCCATGTAGTAGTATATGATACTACAGTAATTATCTTACCTTTCGCATCAACTTCATAATTTTCGTACGTACTCCATGCATGAACGGCGCCAGAACCAAACTTCTCATTACTCTATCGATCGCGCCATGGAGCAGAACCAAATTTTACAAGTTACGAGTTCAAAAGGAAAAGCCTGCCGTGTTCGCGTCGCACCCCCACACGGTTGGTCCGGCACGCCGCTCAAGCGGGAATGCGTGCGGTGTTGCATTTTCACTTACAAGTGGGACCGTAGTTGAGCAAACCGACTATCGGCAAACCCCCATCCCGCCCACCGCGCGATGGCTGAGAAAACAGGAGGGAGAAGAGATGGTTGTAGCACGGACTCCAAGAAAATTGGTGTCGGATGGGACTCTTGTGGGTGGCATGTGCCGTACTGCTAGACGTGAATGCTAGTTATAGCCCATGCCACCCCACTATATCAAGCCTATATCGAGGTACGTAGAACAAATTTCCTGTAGTCCGTGCTCAGCACTCCTGTATCTCTCTTCTCAGCCAGCCAGCGGACGCGCGGAGCCCATCGTCTGTTTGCTCACATGCGGTCCCACATGTCAGTGAAAACGCAAGCGGACCGACTGAACCTGCACATCTTTCACCTCGACGTGCTGGTGATGAAAAACAAATCCAAGAAAGATCTTCGGTGGCCACTTCTGGAGTTACTCAGGAGTAGTAAGATTCTATTTACAGTTTAATCCAAGATGCACATCTCGTGGCTTCAACTACCACTCTATTTTCTTTCATGACACGACCTGGATGATGGATGTCCCACGTGTCGGCAAAAGGAGGAAGAACCCGACCAAATCTTTGGTTGTGCTCTCGGATTAGACTAGTTGTGCTAACTTAAAAAAATTATTGTGTACTCCCTCCGTTCCAAAATACTTGACTTCCATTTGTCCAAAAATGGATGTACCTATATACTAAAACATGTCTAGATATATATATATTTTGACAAATAGAAGGCATGTATTGTGCAACGGAGGGAGTAGAATGGACACAAGTTTTTGTATTGGGAAGAAGAGTACATCCATATATTGATAGAGCGCAATTTAGTAGATGTTCTATCACTTTTAGCTAGCACAGAGGCTATAGATGAGATTAGTGCACTTGTTGATACTCCTACTAGGTATGCGTGTTGCTGCTTAGACGCAGAGAAAAACGGACCGGAGGGAGTACTAGAATAGAGGCTAGACATGAGAATAGATGCGAGGAAGCAATGTCTACTTCTTTACACTCGAAGAAGAAAGAAGCACGCAAGATCGAGCCTCCGCAGATCAACAATGAATGCATCGAGAAGGCACTAATCCAACTTACAAGAGTAGTAAAATGTATTCTTGTGGTTTGATCTTGCTTTTCTAGTCAAAATTATTGTTGGAGTTCGTGCAAAACAGAGGTCCGTTTGGGGTCGTGCGTTGCAGTTGGCCTTACAAGTGGGACCGCAGTTAAGGAAACCAACTATCGGCAAACCCCCACCTCGCCCGCCGCGCGATGGCTGAGTTAGAGAAACGATGAGGTTGAAGAGATTGCTCTAGCACAGACTCCAAGAAATATGGTGTCAGATGGAAGTTGTGCTAGTGGCGTGTGCCGTACTCCTGGACGTAAATGCTTGTTCTGACCCATGCCACCCTACTACTCCTACTACTTACTATATAGTACTACTAGTATCGAGGATTCGAGGTGCTGGTTACGTAGTACAATATGGCTACAGTAAAAACACCTGCACGACGCGCGAAGCATGTGAAGCTAGTACAAATAGTGTACTACTATTGTTGATTGGCCTCATCCGATAACCTGTTGCAATGCACGTACAATTATGCATTCGGAAAATATTTTTTTGCCTCGTCGCACCACTCACTCACAGAAGCAACTCGAAAGCCATTCATAAATTTAGTAAGTTTATCACAAGCATATCATTTTATTACATACAACAGGTCATCAACCCACATCGACAACGAGGATACATTATAAATACTAAAGTTTTCACCACACAACAAATAACAAGCAATGAAATGAACTTCAACTCAACCATTTCTCGGCGCTGGAAATGCTTGCTTTGAACCACAAGTGATTCTCTGGGACGGGCCATCCATTGTCAATCTGGAGACCAACGGGGACTGATCATCCAGCTGAAGCGGCCTACTATATCGATACCGGGTGTAGGGAATCACCCAAATGTCGAGGTATAGACACAGTTGCTTCTCATAAATGGTAGTAACGTTGTGTCAACAGCAGTTGGATCGCCTTTCACCATCATTGGATAGTTTTGTCCAAGGAAGAGCGAGTTTTCTCCAAGACTATCAATTCTGTACCAGGGAGAAGGAGTTGGTGCTAACACACTAGTATCAATCCCGAATACCGTGCAACGGGTGCTGGAATAGGTCCGGAGAGTGCGACCATGGGAGACTACACCTGCTTCCTTAGCAGTAACATCATCAGTGGGTTGTATACACATGAGAAGAGGTGATTGTGACACCCCCGATTCAATCGTACACTAATCATGCACGCAAATGTGTACGATCAAGATCAGGGACTCTCGGGAAGATATCACAACACAACTCTAAAACATAAGTAAGTCATACAAGCATCATAATACAAGCCAGGGGCCTCGAGGGCTCGAATACAAGTGCTCGATCATAGCCGAGTCAGCTGAAGCAACAATATCCGAGTACAGACATAAGTTAAACAAGTTTTCCTCCTAACTACTCCTGGTCGTCGTCCGCGGGCTGCACGTAGTAGTAGGCGCCTCAAGTGTAGAAGTCGTCATCGACGGTGGCGTCTGGCTCCTGGACTCCATCGTCTGGTCGCAGCAATCGAGTAGAGATAGGGGGAAAAGGGGGAACAAGGCAACCGTGAGTACTCATCCAAAGTACTCGCAAGCAAGGAGCTACACTACATATGCATGGATATATGTGTAAAGGGCCATATCAGTGGACTGAACTGCAGAAAGCCAGAATAAGAGGGGGATAGCTAGTCTTATCGAAGACTACGCTTCTGGTCACCTCCGTCTTGCAACAGGTAGAAGAGGGTAGGTTGAAGTCCTCCAAGTAGCATCGTATAGCATAATCCTACCCGGCGATCCCCTCCTCGTAACCCTGAGAGAGAGCGACCACCGGGTTATATCTGGCACTTGGAAGGGTGTGTTTTATTAAGTATCCGGTTCTAGTTGTCATAAGGTCAAGGTACAACTCCAAGTCGTCCTGTTACCGAAGATCACGGCTATTCGAATAGATTAAACTTCCCTGCAGGGGTGCACCACATAACCCAACACGCTTGATCCCATTTGGCGGACACACTTTCTGGGTCATGCCGGCGCGGAAGATCAACACGTCGCAGCCCCACCTAGGCACAACAGAGAGGCCAACACGCCGGTCTAAACCTAAGCGCACAGGGGTCTGGGCCCATCGCCCAATGCACACCTGCACGTTGTGTGGGCGGCCGGAAGCAGACCTAGCCTAACAGGCGTTCAGTCAATCGGCGGCGCCGCTCGGCCGCCAACACGTCACGGAAGTGCCGGCCGATACCACGACATCGGGATACCCATAACTACTCCCACGTAGATGGTTAGTGCGTATAGACCAAATGGCGGACTCAGATCAAATACCAAGATCTCGTTAAGCGTGTTAAGTATCCATGACGCCGACCAGGCCAGGCCCACCTCTCACCCAGGTAGTCTCAACCTGCCCTGCCGCCGCCACAAAGTAACGATCGGGGCCGTGGGAACCCAGGCCCACCTCTACGGGATGGAGCCACCGTCCTTTCACCCCCATCTCCGAACAGTATCACAGGTAATGTAATAGTGTAAAGTATATAGTATATGCCCGTGATCACCTCGGTAGTGATCACAGCCCGAGAGTATAGCATGGCGGACGGACAAGAATGTAGGGCCACCGATGGAACACTAGCATCCTATACTAAGCAAGAGGATAGCAGGTAAAGGTAACAATGAAGAGTACCAAGGACAAAGCTATGCAGCAATATAGGATTAACTGAAAGCAGTAACATGCTACACTACTCTAATGCAAGCAGTATAAAGAAGAGTAGGCGATATCTGGTGATCAAAGGGGGGGGCTTGCCTGGTTGCTCTGGCAAGAGAGAGGGGTCATCAACACCGTAGTCGAACTGGGCAGCAGCAGCGTCGGTCTCGTAGTCTACCGGAAAGAAGAGGGGGAAGAAACAATGAATACCATGTAAACAGATGCATATCGATGCATGACATGACAAGTAACGATGCTAGGCGTGCCCTAACATGGTATGAGGTGATATCGGTTAAGGGGGGAAACATCCGGGAAAATATCCCCGGTGTTTCGTGTTTTCGGGCAAAGGAGCCAGAGGGGGAAAGTTACGAGTTCAATAGGTTAGGGGTGTGTGGCGGACGAACGGACTATGTATCCGGAATCGTCTCGTCGTTCTGAGCAACTTTCATGTTGAAAATATTTTAATCCGAGTTACGGATTAAAAGATATGATTTTCTAAAGATTTAATCATTTTCTGATTTTAATTAATTATTTAATTTTATCCGAAAATGGAATTATAACATCAGCATGATGTCATGCTGACGTCAGCAGTCAACAGGGGTTGACTGGGTCAACCTGATGGTGGGACCCAGTTGTCATTGACTGTTTAATTAGCAGGTTTAACTAAACAGAGTTAATTAGGTTAGTTAGTGATTAGAATAACTAGTCGTCAACCCGTGCATCCGCACGGCCTAGCTAATTCATATGCATTTCATATTGAAATAAACATGTGACAACCTATATTTTGTTTGTAATGATAGAACTATTTTATTTTATGATACAAATTTAAAATCTTTTTGGGGATGCTCGTTACAAATATTTGGGGAGATGTAATAGCCTGCAGCGTTTCAATGAATAGGAATCACATTTCTCCATAGAGTTTGTAAAAATATGATTCCCATGTCTTTATGTGTTTCATAATCTTAAAAGAGCATGCACTTCATAAGTAAACTCAGTACATGGAAAATAATAATCTGTAAACCAAATGTGAAACGTTCCCTGATGAAATTTGCTAAGATCAATAGTATTGGACAGCATTCAGTTACTAAATGATTATATGCAGGATGTTTAGAAAGTATATTGTAGATGTGTTTATAAAAGAATTGAGATAAAATGCTTGTTATATATCTATGACACATTTGTATATGGCATTTATAGTCTGCATGTGCATGATCTTTGTGACAAATAATACTTAGCGTAAGATTCTCATGGAATTCCTATACTTGATGATGTTTAAAAAACACTTCTCTGCTAGTTATAAGTCCAATATAAGATAAAGACATTGGTGGCGCTATATTTCTTCATAGAATAAATAACTAATGTACAACCCAATTTTTTTAATGTCTCATCACGAAAATTATGATAATTCTAAGAAAATTTTATATCCCAAATTTTAGGCCAATACCTATTTAACTTTAACTCAGTAAAATTTACGATTATCTCCAAGAAACATCTCATGTGCCTTGATTCTTCTCGCTTGACTTTCGTGATCCGTAGACATAACTGAGGCATACATCAATCGATTCTGCAATCGGCATGTCTCCTTGATGTTAAAGAACCATGTACGCATGTACTTAGGTTATTTCCGACTTCCCCAGAGAACCACTTATCAGGAGTAGTAGGCAACACTCTAGAAGGTGCAAAATCTAAACTTTTATAGAGACTATCATCTATGTTCAATGGATGATGACAATCATGTTTTCCAAGGTTGAGAGAAACATGGTTACAGTAGGAGATGAAGGATCGGACTATACCTCCTTTCAGATTGATTCCAGCTGTTGATGTAATAGTAAAGGTAGCGCCGATGGTCTGAAGAATAGACGACGCGGCAAGGCTGAGGATTAGGAAGAGTGGCGGTAGGGAGGGAGTAGATGATGCGCCGTCGGGACGGGCGGCAGACTGAAGAAGGATTTTTGCAGCAACATGCTGATGTGTTTTTCTTTCCTTTGATTTGAAATCAATCAGCAGAGTGTTTTTTGGAATGGAAATCAGCCGGGAGAGTTGAGGAGACATAAGTGTGGCCTTCAAGAAAGAAAATGTGCTTCTGGGAAAATATGATAGGTCGTTGTACTCTTTTTTTGGACTCGACGTTGTAGCTTATTTTTTAACTCCGTTGTACTTCTTTTAAAGGGACGTTGTTCATCTTTTCTTTTGGCGCATGCGTGTCAGAGTTTCTTTAAAAAGAAAAGAAAACGTGCTTGTGGTAGAAAATGATAGGATGATGTACAATTGTTTGATGGGACGTTGTAGTTTTATGTTCATGTATGATTGTTCTATCCATGACATTTGATGTACATTTTTCTAGTAATGTTACAATTACGTGATTTCACATATTAAACTAATAGATTCGGTCTAGTTTTAATTATGCCATTTCACATATTAAAAGAATTGACTGTGAATTTATTTCATAAGGTAGGATTGATTTTTCAGAGTATTTACACACACAAAAATATTCTGAGCAAGCATTGCCTCATCTTTTCGTATCATCATGCTCAAACAGTATTTAATTGTACATGTCTTTTTTTCAAGAAACATGTACGTCCATGAATTTTTTGAACGAACGTCAATGAATTTTTGCGAATAGGGAGGTGGACCCTTTTTTTTGGTGGGGAACTGGGACGTGGACTCTTTCCCCTTTTTTTGTTGAAACGGACATGGACTCTTTTTTTTCTCTTTGGATTTACATGGACTGTTTCCTGATGATGGTACAAATTGTGGTTGTGACGTGAAGTCTTTCCTTTTTTTTGTTGAAACGAACATGGATTCTTTTCCTTATTTTTTCTTGAATGGAACATGGACTCTTTTCTATAATGGTACAAATTGTGTTTCTAGGTGTCGTGTCAGGCTGTATTTATTTCTTTGAACAGTGCAACGTAAATCGTAGGGTTAAGACAGATCATTATATAGATATTTTAGGACTGATTTTTTTAAGCATTTACACACACAAAAATTTCTGAGCAGGCATTGTCTCGTTTTTTTTTGTAACATCATGCTCAAACAGTATTTAATTGTACGCATCTTTTTTTCATGGAACATGTATGTCAATGATTTTTTGGGAATAGGGACGTGGATCCTTTTTTATGGTGGGGAATTGAGACATGGACTCTTTCCCCTTTTTTTTGTTGAAACGGACATGGACTCTTTTTTTTTTCTTTGGATTCACGTGGACTCTTTCCTGATGGTACAAATTGTGGTTGTGACGTGAATTTTTTTTTTTGTTGAAACGAACGTGGACTCTTTTCCTTATTTTTTTTGTTGAATGGAACATGGACTCTTTTCTGATGGTACAAATTGTGGTTCTAGGTGTCGTGTCAGGTTGTATTTATTTCTTTCAGCAGCGCAACGTAAATCGTAGGGTTAAGATAGATCATTATATAGATTGAATGGTTCAGATATTTTAAATGATGTGGATTAATATGGAGGCTCGTTTGGTGCCTCCAATTAGTAAATATAAGATTTATTATGATTAATTAACATAATTAATTAATTATTTAACTAATTAATATTTTATTTATTTTTATTAGTTACTTAATTATTTTAATTCTTTAACTCTTTTTTTTTATGTTCTGAGGCGTGGGGCCCCAAGGTCAGTGTCTCAGGGGGAGCCCTAATGGGCGAGCAGGCACGGTCCCAGGCGTGGGTGCTTGGCGCACCGAAGGGCACTCGCCCATAAGCAGACGAGGTCGCCGGGCAGCGACGACGGGAAGGCCGGCCTTGTTAGGCGCGCTGGCGCGATCAGCGCCCGACACAGGCGAGGCGAGGCAGTGATGGCGCGGCTGCAGGTGACCAAGGACGTGGCGGGGGTGTGGGGCTGCGTGCGTGGCCACAACGCGCATGGCACGGGGGCGGCTCACGGTGCGGGTTGCGGGCGCGTGACCTTCGGCGCGATCGTCTGTGGAGAGAGAGGAGGAGGATGGGGCTCACAGATGAGCCGGACGGGAGGCAGCAGCTCGAGGTGGGCGGGTCGGGCGGCGCGGCGCAGGCGACGGGTGGACGACGACGGGTCGTCCATGTCGGCGGCGTGGCGTCGGCGGCGGGGCGCCCAGCGAGGCGGGCGACACGGGGAGCGGCGCCGGCGTCGGGGCGGCGAAGGCAACGGGGATGGCGATCCGGGGCGGTGGCGTGGTCGGGCCTCTGCTTTCCTCGATCCAGATCGAGGGCAGAGGAGGTCGTGGGGGAGTGGACCGAGAGGGGGGGAGTGGGGAAGGGTCGGGCTAGGGTTTTAGGTGCGTGGGGGGTTATACAACCGGGTTGGGCCGGCTGGGTCGCGTGGGTGGCCAGCTGGGCCTGTTGGCCCAGTTGGCCGGGGGGTGTCCCCTTTGTTTTTGTTTTTGTTTGTTCTTTTTTTTCTGTTTTCCTTTTCTTAATTTTCTTTTATCTCTTATCTGTTTTATTTTAGTTTCAAAAAAATACAAAAGTGGCACCTAAAATAGTGTTACAATTTATGCCGCTGCCACAAACCGTTTAGCACTAAAATAAAATAGTTTTAAATTGTTTATTATTTTAAAGCATTTGAATAACTGTTTTGTCACTATTTATTTATTATAGTGCATTTAAACGCATCATAAAAGTGTGGTTTCTCCACCATTATTACATAGGATTTATTTGGCCCAGCTTGAACATTTTAGTTTTAATGTTTGAAAACTTTTGATGTTTGCATTTAATTCAAATTTGAACTTGGATCGTTTTCGAACTAACGCGAGGCTAGCAACAGTAATCGTGGTGACGTGGCACCATTAGCAGAGGTTTACTGTAGCTTGATTATCCGGGCGTCACAATTCTCATCCACTACAAGAAATCTCGTCCCGAGATTTAAGAGGGGAGCAAGGGGGAAAGTTCTGGTTACGGTATTCTAACAGATCTTCTCGGTCTTGGTTGCTCTTCTCGAAGCGGTTGATCCATTATGTTGATGTCTCCATTTTTCTGCTTCAGGTCATCAAGATGAAGTCGACATCCTTTCTTTGGGGGTTCCATCGTACTTACGAAAGAATAAGGGGGTTATTCCGGGAGAACGAACCTCTACAAGGTTGACTATCTGGTCGATAACATCGGGGAAGGTGGCGGAAAGTAACTCTTGAATTGAAACTTAAGTAAATATCGAGAGCAAGTAATGAGGTTTCATGGGAAGTTTCGAGCGAGCAGGCAATCGTTCGATGCCTGAAACGAAGTGTTGAAGGGGTTTAGAGCAATGTGAATAAGCATTGCATCAGATACCAGAATAGATCACTGGGCAGGCGGCCCGTGAATTACTTACAAAGTCAAGTGCGAGGAATAACTTTGACAACAGGGTGTATAGGGGAGTCAGGTTTCGATCCTGTGGAACTGTGGGTTATGGGCCCACCATGTGGGTTAAAGGTAGGAAGGGGGGGGCTGACATCTTGCACGGTCACAATAGCAAGGCATGCCAGAGGGTAGCCTGTTAGTTATGTCGGCAACAACATCGATACCAAGGGAGAGGGACGAAGAGAACCATTTTCCTGCTCGTTGAACGAGGCGGACCAATAGGAAAAGTTCCCGTTCATCGGTGGTTACCGAAATGTCATCAACAATAGTAAGAGGGTCTGACTGATATGGTGGTACACCGAGGTGTTTTCGTAAGCAGGAAAATATTACTACTTAGATCATATAAACCTCAAGAAAGGTTAAACTAAACAATGGAAAGGATAATATGATTATCAAATTAATCAGAACAATGGAAAGGAAAATGTGTTTAAACACATATATCAGGGGTATATCCTCCCCAAAGTCAAGCAGAGGATGATATCCAAGACAGGATATAAAGTAGAAAACCATTTAGGTAAGGGGGGAGGGATCTCATGATATTACCCATACAACGGTGTTAGGATAAATGATAAATAAAATTTAGCATCGTGCTTCAAATGTTCCTGTTGAAAATCGGAGTATCACGGACATGCTTCGAGATAGCATTGACATGGTCTTCAAGCAAAGGTCGGACTTGGATATACAAGGGATTCATCATCATTAACCCAAGGAGAGGATGAGGGGGTGGCTGATGGAATCAGCGGCAATTTGTCGAGATTAACAAAGATGGATTTCCACAATTATGGGAACAAGGAGATAACATTTGTCAGATCAAATGGTATAATGATGTATGCTTGAGGAAAACATACACAATTAAACATTGGTTGAAAGGTGCACCCGAATATGGGCTGGGTTGCACGACCAACGTCGGAATGGTGATTCAATAATCAATAGTCTAAGAATGAACGGCCGACCATTAACTTCAAAGCAAGAGGCTTGCTAGAAGGGCAGAATCCAAACAGCACCGCTCACTTGTTGGTACCCCGGTTGGAATCAACACGAGGACCCAAGAAAGAATGGTAATGGTGAGAAGTATCACCATACCAAGAATTCTAAGAGGTGGTGAAATTCCCACGACATCCTTGACATAAAAGATGGTAATATTCCAAAGTAGAACATAACACAAGCTGGGTAGGAAGGAACTCAAGGTAATACACAAAACATGAGCAGGTTTGTGTTGGAGGGAGGGCATTAACGTTGCCGATGATAATACAAACCATCAAGCGGCAAGGATGGTATTTCCCATCAAGAATTCAATAGATATTTTGGAAGAGCTCAGAATGTTGATGATCATCACGACACATTTGTCGAGAGGTTTCGAGAAGATGTAACTGATCGGCGATGACACCAAGTCAACGGAATGATGACGCAAAAAGTTATTGGAACCATGGGTACGACACAAAATCGAAAGCAAGCTTGCTGTTCAAGGCGAAATGATATGACGATGATGATCGACGTAAGGTTAGTTCATCGTCGAAAATTGTGCTCCGGGAAGAAGGACTGGGTAGCACAGTTAAAATTAGCCCGATAATGCTATAGCCGATCAGGCTAGGAATGACTTGAAGGATTAATAAAGTTGTAAGCAGTGAAGGGTACAAATACTTGTTGATTCGCAATGCGAACTCGATTCAGTTATCGGTGTCTTTGAGTTTTTAATAACTCAGAGCCCATGAAAAATTTGAATCAGTGAGAAGGTAGTACTTGATGAACTCATAAAAAGTTATGCAGTTCCATGATAATCTCGAGATACCAGGGGGCAATACTCGATGACAGATCAAAGTAGAGGTTGGAGTGGGGCATTGCTCTACAGAAGACAAGTGCTTAAACTTGCACGAGAAATGGTATTTAAAGGAGAACATGGTCGGAACCACGATTGCAAAAAGGCCAGATCCCAGATATAAGATGAGCTTATACCAAAGGAATAATTAATTTAAGAGAAGCTTTAATGATAATATCTACATCGTGTCCATGGGCATGAACACAAGTTCAAGGTCGACTCCCACTTCTCCAATGCATAACCTTTCATTCACTTCTCACGTTCGATGAAGTTGCAGTGTTGAAATTTTATCTGGTGAAGCACCAGAAGAGTATGACTCGTGAAAACTTTCGGGTTCACACGGTTTGAGAAGGCATATGTTCAACCCATATGGGCTTCTTAGAAACATATACCACAAGTTTCAAGAGTAAATAACACAAGCCCGAAAGCAGAGCATGGTTGGCCAAGCAGAGGATACAACTTAACAAAGGCATTATGTATCAGGGGAAGAACTCACAAAGTGATCAAATGTGAAGGACACTGTCGGATAACAATCCAACAAAGGACTTGATGGTCCACAAAGGATCTGATATGAGTATCGATACTCAACCAGAAGAGGAAGGAATGCAAATGCAACAGGTTATGGAATCATCTGAATAATTCAAAGCTTAAATGCAAAGGAATTATGATTTCCAAAACAAACGATCGAAGCGTACGTTCTGATCAAGGATGGATCAATTGAATATACCAGAGGCACAATCGACGACAGATAGTTTGGTCGAGAACCAGCTCATGTTCAAAATGACGTCTGAGCCGGAAGGATGAATTCTAGGATCTATTTGAGGATTGCGAGCATTCGCAACATATTGAATCAACAGACCCAAAATGATAATGACAAGGTATGCCATTAAGATTACGAGACTTGTGGGATTAACCATAATGCAAGCAAGCAAGAATTTCAAGAGCAATAGGCTGCTCAGGATTTACGGAAGATCGAATAGTATTTTGAAGACTTTTGTGAAACACATGAACAACTGGGGATGAGCGGATACTCGACAAGTGCGAGGATTTATTTGAAGTGGTATTCATGTGGCAAAGAACTTCTAGGCAGTAGGCACAAAATATTCTCGGGGTATCTTGTAATAACAAGATCGACTGGGAATAAAAGTAAGCACGACAGGTGTAAGTATTTATCCATAGGGATATTTGATTGGAAGGAATTGCAAAAGCAACGGGCACAAGGTCTCGGGAGAATATCGGAGAGTATCTTCGAAATCTTCTCGTGCAGCCGGCGATCATCTGGACTGAAAGGGCTCTCCGGGAGAAAGTATTTTCGAGAACCTAAAGTTAGATTTTAGTAAAAATCGTTTAACCCGAATAGAAGAGAGTTCAGAATCCCAGAGTAAAGGTCGAGGAGTAAAAGATCCTAATACCACCCAATGGCGACGTGGGCCCATGGGCGCACAGCCATGTTAGTAGAAGTTTTGTAAAGTCTAGACTCGACTTCGCCAAGAAGTTGGAAAGGGATTCCACAGCGATGGCTCTAATACCAACTTGTGACGCCCCGATTCAATCGTACACTAATCATGCACGCAAATGTATACGATCAAGATCGTGGACTCACGGAAGATATCACATCACAACTCTAAAACATAAATAAGTCATACAAGCATCATAATACAAGCCGGGGGCCTCGAGGGCTCGAATACAAGTGCTCGATCATAGGCGAAGTCAGCGGAAGCAACAATATCTGAGTACGGACATAAGTTAAACAAGTTTGCCTTAAGAAGGCTAGCACAAACCGGGATACAGATCGAAGAGGCGCAGGCCTCCTGCACAGGATCCTCCTAACTACTCCTGGTCGTCGTCCGCTGGGCTGCACGTAGTAGTAGGCGCCCCGGTGTAGAAGTCGTCATCGACGCCAGTGCGTCGCTCTCAGGGCTCCATCGTCGGTCGCAGCAATCGAGTAGAGATAGGGGAAAAGGGGAACAAGGCAACCGTGAGTACTCATCGAAAGTACTGCTTAAGCAAGGAGCTACACTACATATGCATGGATATATGTGTAAAGGGCCATATCGATGGACTGAACTCGAGAAAGCCGAATAAGAGGGGATAGCTAGTCTTATCGAAGACTACGCTGGTCACCTCCGTCTTGCAAATGTAGAAGAGGGTAGGTTGAAGTCCTCCAAGTAGCATCGTATAGCATAATCCTACCCGCGATCCTCCTCGTAACCACGAGAGAGAGCGACCACCGGGTTATATCCGCACTTGGAAGGGTGTGTTTTATTAAGTATCCGGTTCTAGTTGTCATAAGGTCAAGGTACAACTCCAAGTCGTCCTGTTACGAAGATCACAGCTATTCAATAGATTAAACTTCCTGCAGGGTGCACCACATAACCCAACACGCTTGATCCCATTTGGCGGACACACTTTCTGGGTCATGCCCGCCGCTGAAGATCAACACGCCGCAGCCCCACCTAGGCTGTGAGAGAGTCCAGCACGCCGGTCTAAACCTAAGCGCCAGGGTGCAGGCCCATCGCCCAATGCACACACACGTTGCGTGGGCGGCGGAAGCGAACCTAGCCTAACAGCGTTCGGTCCAATCCGCGCGCGCGCTCGATCGCCGACGTCACGAAGTGCCGGTGATACCACGACGTCGGGATACCCATAACTACTCCCACGTAGATGGTTAGTGCGTATAGAACAAATGGCGGACTCGGATCAAATACCAAGATCTCGTTAAGCGTGTTAAGTATCCATGAACGCCGACCAGGGCCAGGCCCACCTCTCACCCAGGTAGTCTCAACCTGCCCTGTCGCTCCGCCACAAAGTAACAGTCGGGGGCCTCCGGGAACCCAGGCCCACCTCTACCGGGATGGAGCCACCTGTCCTTTCAGCCCCCATCTCCGAACAGTATCATAGGTAATGTAATAGTGTAAAGTATATAGTATATGCCCGTGATCACCTCCGGTAGTGATCACAGCCCAGTAGTGTAGCATGGCAGACGGACAAGAATGTAGGGCCACTGATGGAACACTATCATCCTATACTAAGCAAGAGGATAGCGTGTAAAGGTAACAAAAGAGTAGCAAGGACAAAGGCTATGCAGAAAGATAGGATTAATCGAAAGCGGTAACATGCTACACTAATCAAATGCAAGCAAGATAGAGAAGAGTAGGCGATATCTGGTGATCAAAGGGGGCTTGCCTGGTTGCTCGGCAAAGAGAGGGTCGTCAACACCGTAGTCGAATCAGCAGCAGCGGCGTCGGTCTCGTAGTCTCACGGAGAGAAGAGGGGAAGAAACAATGAATACCATGTAAACAGATGCATATCGATGCATGACATGACAAGTAACGATGCTAGGCGTGCCCTTACGTGGTATGAGGTGATACCGGTTAAGGGGGAAAACATCCGGGAAAATATCCCCTGTGTGTCGTGTTTTTGGGCAGAGGAGCCGGAGGGGGAAAGTTGCGAGTTCAATAGGTTAGGGGTGTGTGGCGGACGAACGGACTGCGTATCCGGAATCGTCTCGTCGTTCTGAGCAACTTTCATGTTGAAAATATTTTAATCCGAGTTACGGATTAAAAGATATGATTTTCTAAAGATTTAATCATTTTCTGATTTTAATTAATTATTTAATTTAATCCGAAAATGGAATTATGACATCAGCATGATGTCATGCTGACGTCAGCAGTCAACAGGGGTTGACTGGGTCAATCTGATGGTGGGACCCGGTTGTCATTGACTATTTAATTAGCAGGTTTAACTAAACAGAGTTAATTAGGTTAGTTAGTGATTAGAATAATTTAATTATGATTAATTAACTTAATTAATTAATTATTTAACTAATTAATATTTTATTTATTTTTATTAGTTACTTAAATATTTTAATTCTTTAACTCTTTTTTAATGTTCAGGCGTGGGGCCCCAAGGTCGATGGCTCGTGGGAGCTCTAACAGGCGAGCAGGCACGGGTCACGGGCGTGAGTCTTGGGGCGCACCCGAAGGGCACTCGCCTCGCAGCGAGACGAGGCCGCCGGCACCGACGACGGGAAGGCGGCCTTGGTTAAGCGCTGGCGCGGGCGCTGGTCACCCGACCAGGCGAGGCAGGCAGTGATTGGCGGCTGCAGTGACCAAGGACGTGGCGGGGTGTGGGGCTGCCACAACGCCGATGGCACGGGCGCAGACGGCGCGGGTTGCGGGCGCTGTAGCGGCCTTGGTATGATCGATCTGGGAGAGAGAGGAGGAGGATGGTGCTCACAGTGAGCCGGACGGGAGGCAGCGGCTCGAGGTGGCGCGGGTCGTGGCGGCGGCGAGGCGACAGGTGGGCAACGACGGGTCGCCCATGTCGAGGCGGGGCATGGCGCCGAGGCGGCGGCGTCGCCCAAAGGAGGCGGGCGACACTGGGAGCGCGCCGACTTGGGCGGCGAGTAGGCAACGGCGACGGCGATCCGGGGCTGTGGCGTGGTCGGCCCTCTGCTTTCCTCGATCCAGATCGAGGGCAGAGGAGGTCGTGGGGGAGTGGACCGAGAGGGGGGAGTGGGGAAGGGATCGGGCTAGGGTTTCAAAGTGCTGGGGTTATACAACCGGGTTGGGCGGTGGAGTCGCGTGGGTGGCCAGTGGGCTGTTGGCCCGATTGGCCGGGGTGTCCCCTTTTTTTGTTTTTGTTTGTTCTTCTTTTTTTTTGTTTTCCTTTTCTTAATTTTCTTTTATCTCTTATCTGTTTTATTTTAGTTTCAAAAAAAATACAAAGTGGCACCTAAAATAGTGTTACAATTTATGCCGCTGCCACAAACCGCACTAAAATAAAATAGTTTTAAATTGTTTATTATTCTAAAGCATTTGAATAACTGTTTTGTCACTATTTATTTATTACAGTGCATTTAAACGCATTATAAAAGTGTGGTTTCTCCACCATTATTACATAAGATTTATTTGGCCCAGCTTGAACATTTTAGTTTTAATGTTCGAAAACTTTTGATGTTTGCATTTAATTCAAATTTGAACTTGGATCGCTTTCGAACTAACGTGAGGCTAGCAACAGTAATCGTGGTGACGTGGCACCATTAGCAGAGGTTTACTGTAGCTTGATTATCCGGGCGTCACAGTGATCCATCTAAATTAGTTGCTAGGCGCCAAATAGTATATGGGCGCTGCTCGTCCTCATGCTCGTGATCATCACCATCATCATCACCCCCTTGGTTATAAAAATCTTCGAGTATAGGTGGTGGAATGTTCACAGGACCTTGGAAACACAAGAAGAAGGTTAATTAGTAAGGCTGGCCATAATGGGGGTAACATAAGTAGTATCATGCACTTGGGACTCGCAAACATGCTTAGACTAGCCACAGTGGGAGTAACTTCAGTAGTAACATCGAGTCCAACTCAGCAAATTTGCTCATGTGGCAGTGAGTTAATGAGGAGAGAGGTAGTTATAGTAACTTAGCTAGTTACTATAACATCACATGTCCCAATGCAATATGAGTCTATAACCTAATAAATGAAGCTTTGCATGTTACTACACTTATGTTACTACCCACTATGAAGGTAGTAACATAGTCTAGGGATATGTGTATGTTACCAGTGTATGTTACTCACCATTGTGGCTAGTCTTATGTGGCAGGAAATTAAGGAAGAGAGAGATGGTTGTAGTAACATACTCCCTCGGTCCTTTAAAGTGTGTACTTCCAACATTGTTGGAAAGTCAAACTTTTTTATGTTTGACCATATTTATACAATAATACACCAACATTTATGACATCAAACTAATAGCATTGGATTCATAATAAAATATATTTTCATCATATACCTATTTGGTTTCACAAACATTGATATTTTTTGGCACAAACTTGGTCAAACATTGAGATAGTTTGACCTTCCAACAAAGTTGGAAGTACAATCTTTGAAGGACGGAGGGAGTAGGTAGGTACCGTAACATAATAAATGTGATGCTACTATGTGTCATGCATGGCAATAAATGAGACCACCTATGATACTAATCTAAGCTACTATGCACTAAAGGGAAACTTGCTAACCCGCATGCATGTGGATGAAACAATTATAATTACGGTGGAAGACAAGCGCATCAAACAACGAGGATGCCATGTAAAAACAGTGCCACAGTGGTGGCAGCAAACACAAGGCCCTCGTGTTGAATTGCATAACAAGTACTCATTCGTGTCACGAAACTGATTTTGAGCAATATCCATCGGTCAAACCATCGAGGACGGCAACAAGCTTGTCGAAGATAGTAACAACTTCATAGTTGTTGTAATTCCAAGAGCGGTTGGGGACTCGAGAAATTGCTATCTTCCGTGAGAAGACAGTCACCACGATTGTATTTGAGCGTGCGTACAATACCGTGTGCTCAACCTCTGGGCAGTCTGCTGAGATTTTTGGAAGTGGAACCCGGTCACGAGTGTACACATTCACAAGTTCCCACTCACAGTTGGACCCAATGTAAAAAACCCAATCTCTATTTGCGCCTATCAAAGCCTTGCCCTCAAGCAATGGCATCTTAACATCATACGTATCATTATCAAGCGGCATCAACTTGCACAGGGCGAGGCCTCCTTCGTGACGACGCCAGTCATCAGGGTTACGGCGAAGAAAATAGGGGAGATCAAACCGCTCCTTGACTCTTGGGTTCCTTGTAATGATGTCATTAGTTGAGTCGAGAATGGGCTTGAACGAGCCTGCCATGCTAGCCTAGGTGATGACGTCGCACCGATCAATGAGTTCCTCCACCACGTCATCTTTCAGATCGGGGCAAGAATAACGGGGTCGTTTCCGTCCTGTTCCCTCCATGGAGAAGACGATCGAACAATGACGGAAGAAAGGGTGAAGGGCTGAAGGAAAATGGAGGAGGGAGAGGAAGAGCGTCGACAGCGATTCAAATCGAGAGGAAAAGCGAAGAGTTGGTGGAGGGTTGCCGCTTGCCACGGTTCACGAAAGGCGCCCGGCCTACACGTCGGTTCGGAAATACTCCTACTACTCGCCGTCATCTCACTGATATGTGGAACGGGACCACATGTCAACGAAACATGGTGTGTAATTTCTCGTGCAAAATGCGATCTAGCCGCGTTGGCCCGAGGTGCCGCATTAGTTATCGACCTTTATTTTTTTAATGGCGTGCCGTTCAGTTTTGAAACACGACTAACTGGTACTGTACGCAGATAAAATATAAACTACTCTACCACTACTCCACCTCCAGTACTAGTAGTATAAAGAAGATATATAGGCTGGAGCTTCAGCGCTTTCTTGCCAAGGGCTGCCCACTTGCTTCTCACACTACCACCCTCTCTCCAGATCTAAAAAACACGGCCCCTCTCTCCCTCCTCACCGGTGGTCACAGATCTGCCGAGGAAGAAAAGGACGTGCAGTGTTGACGCCCTCGTCGGCGGCGAGCGAGGTCACGCACTAATGACAAGGCCGTGCTCTCAGACCTAGCGCCCACGCGGGATGGCCTCCGTCCCCAAGCTCGCTGCCGTAGTGTGTGTGGAGGGCTAGCGACCTGGCGAAGCCACTTCCGCCGACCCTCGGTATGCTACCTCTTTTGAACCATACCCTTGTTCTATTGCCCCATCCGCACGTCGTTGCATATGGATCTTTTTCCACTCCACCATCTTCCCAATTTGCTATCCTCTCGCTTCGCCGCCACGCAGATTAAAAACCATAATTTGCACTATTAAAGGAAACCCTACTTCATGCGAGACAAATGCATGTCCGGGTTGAATAAGGAAAGAAAGGAGATCTGATCTTGTCCAAGAGAGTAGGCATCGAACCCGCATCTAGGTTGAAAAGGGGAAAATCAGTAGCTAAGGAACGAGTCTCCTGTCTCTTGATTGAAGAAGGGTAGAAAGGCATGACAACGCAATAGAGAATGACAGGTCGATCGGTTTGTTGTCCTCAGATAGGAAAAAGGTGGCTAAAGAGAACAAAAATGGGACATAATCCACATATGCAGCCTGGATATTTGTTTCTCTTGGCAACCATAGCTCCCTCACCACTCTGCGTCCGTGGAGGTACATCGTACTGGTGCGCCCACTGTCCGAATGGGCCTCCCATGCTCTTATTGCCACTTTTTTTGCTGTTAGTATAACGCCAGTAGTCAAGTCAAGCAATGCTAATGCTAAAGTGATGCCACATTTAACTAATGTCGCTCTCAGTCTAATGCCACAGATAAATTTAAGCAACGCCATTTAATGTCACTGGATCATTTCAGGGTTAGCTGTTGATTGTGGATGTATTAAAGATTTTTCAGCTAAGGCATTCTAATGTTGTTGCACAGCCAAGATACCAACGATTAAACTTGTTACTACCTTCAGATTTTGCCTTGTTAATGCTTATAGATTACATACCTCACTTTCATGAGATAAGTTAATTTTTTATGCAGTGTCACCAAAATGCCAAGGCGCTGATGTCATTTTATTTTGGTTAAACTGCATGCACAATTATGAAGACAAGAGGAAAGGTCAAGAGTGGACACCTCCTCCTCCGGCTGTTCTCTTGATTCGCTCGATCAAGTTTTTATGTTTGATCGATTATCAAGATTAGGATAGCAATTTTAAGGTCCCCGAGTTGAAATGATATTTACCTTGGAGGTACATGGTCTGCAATTTTTTATACTGTCATTAGTTAGTAATGCTAGTTACCTTCAGACTTCAGATTTGGTTTAATGCTCATGCACAGCTAGTATACCAATGTGAAACTTGTTAGCTTTACATTTTGTATTGTTAATTCTTATAGAAACCTTCCAGTGCTAGAGTTTATTGAAATCTATTCAGTAAAACCATTGTACTGTACCCTATAATAAACTAACTACTCTATTGTTGCACTAGCCACTGGATTAGTGTATATTTGTAGTATTCGAATGGTGTTTGACGGTGTCCTGGAGTAGGGGGTACTCACCACGTCATCTCCCGATCTGTTAGATTGGGCCGAGGACCCCCATGGCCGTATACTCATGGGCCAGTCCGGACAGCTGCCGCATACAAGGAAGATTCCACAAGACTTGGCGATCAAGACAAGGACTCCTCCCCACCGGCGTATTCGGCTAGGACTCTTGTTATCCTAGGCCTCTGGTGCATTATATAAACCAGGGTCAGGCTAGTCGATAGATATATACAACAATCATACCATAGGCTAGCTTCAAGGGTTTAGCCTCTCTGATCTCGTGGTAGATCTACTCTTGTACTACCCATATCATCAATATTAATCAAGCAGGAGTAGGGTTTTACCTCCATCGAGAGGGCCCGAACCTGGGTAAAAACATCGTGTCCCTTGTCTCCTGTTACCATCCGCCTAGACGCACAGTTCGGTACCTCCTACCTGAGATCCGCCGGTTTTGACACCGACATTGGTGCTTTCATTGAGAGTTCCGCTGTGTGTTCGGCAAAAGGTCGATGGCTCGCCTGCAGATCAAGTGCGACTTCGGCATCTTCGTCACCAGCTCGACTGGTCACCTTGGTTCGACCAAGGACTGCGCCCTATCTCCGATTGTCATGTTCGGATGAGGGCCTTCATCAACATCAGCTCCGATCTCTATCAAGATCATGGAGGAATCATCCAGGGAGCCCGGGGGCTCAACGTCAACATTGCCCTCGGGCGATCGTGCTGTTTTTCTGGACAGCGAACTTGTACCCGCCGTCGCTGCCTCCTCGAGCGTCGGTTTGACGATTGCTTCGGTGGAATAGTGCGGAATTACGTCTACAACAGCCACGCTAAATTTCGTCGAGTTCCGATGGAGTAATCTCCGACAATCTACGATATACCGAAAGCCCTGTCAAATCTGGACGACAATCTGGATGAGTTTAGGGCGTGGTGTCCAGCTTCTAGCTCGAACCTCCTTTGGAAGATCCAACCGTTGATCGACTGGGGAACTCCTATATCTAACACCCCTCAAAATTTCAGATCGATCCGACCGTCCAAACTCCGGGAACCTTCCGATTAGTACATCACTTTTCGGACCTGTTTTCTGCGCGAAAACAAATCCGACCCGAGTTCGTCCTTTTTACGGACGGGATTTTAGACATCCTTTTTGAAGGAAGTTTTGTATGGGGTATTGTGTTTTGTTCCCGAACACATCCCACTAACTTTAAAATCTTTTGAACATGATCTTCAACATCATGCTGGTGTCAAACCTGTCCGGCAATATTGCTCCATGGCTGCCGACCTGCGCTAGACACGTCGTCACTTTGTTGAGCCGAGCTCAACTTCTTCGGATCATCATCTCGGCAAGCGAACAAGAGTCCGCATCGCGAAGGATAAATCATCACCAACATCGCCGCCCACGGATTACGTGAGCGGGCATACCGGCATCGCCGCACGGTCGCTTCATCAAGCCGGCATCGACCACGTGACGACCTGCATCGGCAGGGCCGCACTATTGCTTCTTCAAGCTGGTCTCCATCACGCCGACCTACTTCGACATCTCGGCTTGACCGGGGGCTTCGCCATCTCTTCATCAACCTACTCCGGACACTTCGGCGTCACTAGCCGACCAGCTCCGTCATGTTAGCTGGACCGAGGGCTTTGCCTCGGCGAGCCAACCTTTGCCAGCATTGCCATGTCGTCGTTTTATCGCCCATCAGGCAATGGGTGCGCGGATCGAGTTCCAATTTTGGGAATCACCTTCCTTCGGATTGCTACAACAAATAAACCAGGTGCTATTAATCCCAGTATTTTTTGGGTTCATTTTTCCCAAGGAATTATTACTCTGGTTTGTCCATCATATGTACACAGGTCTATCAAATGGTGGCGCGATTAACGATCGCATGGTGGTTCCGTCGGTTTCAGTACATAGTCCGTAACGCCGATCCGAGCTCGGACCGACCTATGAATTCGGGCTTTGCCACGCCTTTACCGCATCACGCCGACGCCTGCGCCGACATTGACTTGGCGCCAGCCATATTTCTTTTATTACTCACTTTGCATAAATTATTTATTATGCAACGATTTTTTTAATCATCATTATTACTATTATCTCCGGTTTGCACCATTTTTTGTGCACGGGAAAATGATCTGGGGACTCCGGCGTCACTCTGCCGGTCCGCATTGACCGTGCTATGTCACCACTTCGGCGTGTCGAGCTCTCTGCTCCGCCATCTCGGGACCGGCTTGGGGGATGGAACCTTGTCCCGTATCAAGCTCGGACCGCGTCATCAATACTGAACACATTAACCAGCTAAGTCACTTTCATGCTCAAAGCTTTAATTTCTAACTTGTGTTCGGTTCGACCAAGCATTATACTTTTTTTGGAAAAATGTTGCTTGTAAAAAAATTTCTTGCCCAAACTTTGTTTGTGACGCATAAGTTCAAATACCCAATTCATTTGGGGCTTCCTTCATGAAGCTTTTCCTCTTGCATATGATTATACTTGTACGGCTTCGTTCCTTGTTCGTGTATTACGCCACAATATGAACCATATTGACTTAAGCGATTTGCAGGCTGGGTTGCCTCGCTCCTGTGTTTACCCCTCGTTCTCGATTGTTCGGCTAGGGAGTAAAGGAGCACCTCTGCGATTGTCACGATCGGGTCATCCGAGCGGACCTCGACTTTGTGAAGCCGAAGCTAGCGCTCTTATAGTTTTCAATGATGGTCGCACACAACGGAACTCATGAGTACAAAAATCTATTGCACAAGTCTCATAATAACAATGAGCATCAAGAAAGGTATCGGTGGGGTACTATTTTCTTGAAGATGCTTCTTACACTTTGCGATAATATAGCATAAGTTCCCGCGGCGCTTTGTGCATTATGCCTTATGGCCCGATTGCTGGTTATTGGAAACACCGTCGATATTCTCGACAGATGGAGTACATAACACTTTTCGGTCCTTGACCGAAGAGGGAGAAGCCGACGGTCCGTTAAGACGCGTTTAAAGTTCAGTTGAACATAGATATGATATAAGTACTTCGGTACATGCAATCATTATTTTACCCAAGTCACTTGGGGGATCTTAAATTTATATGAGCCGTTTTATGATAAGTGTTTTTCTTAGTCGTTGCAAAGTTTTATTATTATTATTATTATCTATCACTCCTTTTTTCGACACGAGCGTGTGGTCACTAGCCGGGGAGCCTAATTTCTCTCTCAAAGCCGCTAGAGTTTAGTTTGCTAAACTGGCCTAATGAGAAGTACTCCGCCCTCGGGATAGGAGCTTGAAGCCGTAGGCTGACCCGCTTGAAGTCTTGAGATAGGATGTATCATGTTAAAGCACGACATAAGCACTTCTTTTGCTAAGGCCAATTTTCGGATTGGCACCGAACACTTGATCTCGTTCGGATGTCAAGTTTTTATTGACATTTTTTGGTTTTCCAAGCTTATGGCACTTTCTAAACTATTTGTGTGTTTTCAGCAAAAGTCTCGCAGTGCAACGCCGGACACCTTTAGAGATTCGGCAAAAACATTCTCGGATATTGCTATATATGCATCGGTTTCGAATTGTTTCTTCGGTCAATAGTTGGGATGCCGGCTCCTGCGCTTGCCTCCTACGCCCGCTTTGTTCGGCTAGGTGTGCAAAGGAGAACCACTTTGTGATTGTGCTTCCAGCTCACATGGTTAAGCACCTCGATGGAGAAAGCAAAACTGATTTGTCACAATAAGCGTAAACTGGTCAGCGATCCGATGACGGTGTTAAATGACGGGACATTCATAACAATGGCCGAAGTGTTTACGGCTTGACCTCGACTGTCGCCGAACACTACCGGGGGCTATTAACTGGCCTCCCAAACTAAATCCTCGATATTTTGCTCTTACATTGGAGCCGAGGTTTCATGATCATGCTTAGCATGACAACCCAAAGAAAGGAACCGATAGCGGACTATTTTCTTTGGAAGACATTTCTTCTATTAAACAGTAATATAACATATCTCTCTGCGTACCTTTGTTTATAAAACCGTATGGCCAGATTGCCTTGTTTGTTGTAAATCTTTGCCCTCATAAAGGCTTTATAAAGTAGGACAAACACTCCTCGGCTATTGGCCGAGGAGGTGGAAGCCGATGGTCGGTCAACAAAGTTGTGTACAATGCGGATCCGAGCATTAATGACGTAAAGTACTTGGATACATAGAGTCATTACACATAATTTGTGATTTTACTATGGATATCAATCCTTAATTGACCACCCGTGCCGCATTAAGGCTCGAGGCTCTTGGGCTTCGGGCTTATTATTTACAAATATTAAAGGGCACATCGATCCTCGATCCGGTGTTGCCACCCGACTAGTGTCTCGGGGGCTACTGCATTGCCTGTCCAATGCAGAAAATTTTAAGTGTAATACAGTCTCCGAGGAGATTTTGATCCTCAGGTTGGTCGGCCGCACCCAACCTGAGTCTTGATGACTAAGCACGCCGCTTTTGTGTCCCGAAGTATTCGCGAGCTAGGACTTGATCCTCGGATCGATTTTGCAAATCAACTTTGAGTCTCAAAGAGCTACGGGATCAGCGGTCTTATGTCATCCTTCATGTGCATCTCGGGTTTTAGACCGATACCCACCTTAAGGGCTACTGGCTATGTATCTCGGTAGAGAATAAATTGCACCAATTAAAAATATTGACAAAAATCGGCCCACATTCGGGGTGGTGCACCACCTTGGAAGCAGTCCGGCATAAAGCTCGGGCGCTAGTGGCTGGCTCCATAGAGGGCATTTCCGGCGTTGGAGCTCGGATACATAGTCCGGCGTTAGAGCTGGGAAGCAGTCCGGCATTGGTGCTCGGCTGCAAAAGATACCTCGAATGCAGTTTGGCGTTGGAGCTCGGACGCAAGAGGACGCTGCCGCCCGGGAACAACTTCGAACCCGAGGTGTGGCATAAAAATAACAAGGCATTCATAAAGGCCGGAAACTTAAAGGGGCTCCTCGGATACCCGACGTGTAAACTCGTCGAGTGCATTTCGGCGATCCTCAAGATCGAAGATGAGAACATTTGTTGAACCAGTTTTCAAGACCGACGACTGAAGATGAAGAACGGTTCGGAAGAATCGAGGAGCATCCCTATACTTGAAGACCGGTTCAGGGGGCTACTGACGGTGTCCTGGACTAGGGGGTACTCACCACGTCATCTCCCGATCTGTTAGATTGGGCCGAGGACCCCATGGCAGATACTCATGGGCGATCCTGCATAGCCGCATACAAGGGAGATTCCACAAGACTTGGCGATCAAGACAAGGACTCCTCCCCACCGGCGTATTCGGCTAGGACTCTTGTTATCTTAGGCATCTGGTGCATTATATAAACCAGGGCCAGGCTAGTCGATAGATATATACAACAATCATACCATAGGCTAGCTTCGAGGGTTTAGCCTCTCTGATCTCGTGGTAGATCTACTCTTGTACTACCCATATCATCAATATTAATCAAGTAGGAGTAGGGTTTTACCTCCATCAAGAGGGCCCGAACCTGGGTAAAAACATCGTGTCCCTTGTCTCATGTTACCATCCGCCTAGACGCACAGTTCGGGACCCCCTACCCGAGATCCGCCGGTTTTGACACCGACAGTGTTGCATTAGCGTATGGACATAAATAAAGTGTGGCAAGCATTCCCAGATATGTGCTCAAGAAAACTACTACCTGTTTTTCTGAATACTAGACGTTTGGGTACTTTAATTTGAACCGCGAAAACGTCTTATATAAAGGAACAGAGGGTGTAGAGTTCACTCAAATTATCCCGGTAAAGCTAGTCATACCTTTGTTAAAATTAATGCTCATTATGTTATCGGAGGAGGTATGTATGTTTGTCTCTAATGCCTGCCTACTACATACCCGACATCATGATGTAATGTTAAGTCATTTCCTTTTGTACAGTGTCACTAAATTGTCAAGGCGGTGATGGCATTTTATTTTAGTAGAACTGCACAAAATTTGCTTAAAAGAAGAGGAAAGGTCAGGAATGGCTCAGTTTTTCAGAAAAAACTATGTATGCCTTCCTAACATCAGCCGTTGTTGCTTCATTTATTCCTTCAAACAGGTGGTTAGAAACAGTCTTGCTACCTTTTAAGCAACTGGTTCAACTGGTTCAACATTAGGAGCATGTTTTTTTCCAAACCTTTATATCCAATTGGTGGCACTATGAGCTGTTCATTACGAAGGTACATGGTTTGCTACTATCTTGCTACTCTTTTTGTACTGTCATTAGATAGTAATACTAGTGGTTTGCATGTGAATTTATTGGCAGGGTGGACCTACATTGGAGGTGCAGGACATGATTCAATGATTGGATGCTCAATTTCGGTTGTATCGATTTCACCTCTTCCATCACTGCGAACATGGTGTGGTATATGTTTACTAGCTGCTTGATATTTGTGCGACAGAGATGTCGCCCGTTGCTATTTGGCAAACAAACGAAGTGTCCGCAATTTTGGTTGAACTGCACAAGATAATAGTATAGTCCTTGTATGCAGTGCCATTTGAAAATAGACACAAAGATTGGATAGTCACTTCATGGACTGCAGAAAAGTAATCTTGTACTATTTCTTGGCCAACACTAGGTGCTTCATTGCTTTGGTCTGATTATACAATGGGCATCATTTTCCCTAAGTTAAAGTTTGTATTCCGAAAATAGTCTCGCGGTGTGATCGAGAGAAGACCAAATCATATTGCAGTGGATGTTCCTCCATCATGTGTGGTTCATTCTCATGGTTCCAACTGTTGGTGAGACCACTTATGTTTGGAAGAGGAATTGTAGACTTCACAAACAAATTTGTCTTTCAGCCTGTACTGAATGTTGGCCAAGAGAAGCATCCATGTTAGTCGGAAGAACAGATGTTTTTTCTAGATCTTTGCTTTTGGAGCTACATATTTGTATATGATCTGTGAATCATTGAGATGCATTAACATGTTGATCTTATGTATGGGAATCGTACTAGTTAGTTTTAGTTGCGACGCAAGATCCGAAGTGGCTGATCTTTGCTTTTGGAGCTACATATTTGTATATGATCTGTGAATCATTGAGATGCATTACAGTTACTTATTTCTGTTCGCTCAGTGTTTACAAGTTACTGATCGATCACTAGCTAGGCTACAAATGCGCTCCTGGCAGTTTTATTTGCGACGCAAGATGCGAAGTGGCAGTTTTCTGAATAAAAATGCCTACCTCTGAAGAAACTGACAAGCTACACTATCGATCCTACACGGATACAAATGCCTACCTCTGAAGCAACTGACAAGCTACACTATCGATCCTACACGGATAAATAGCGGATCAGGCACGTACTACCTCCTTTCCAGTTTGCAGGGCTCAATTCAAGAAACGACCTACTCGATCCTACACGAATAAATAGCGGATCATGCACGTACTAGTACCTCCTTTCCGGTTTGCAGGGCTTAATTCAAACCTCTCACCAACCAAGGTACTCCCTCTGTCCAGGTTTATTAGTCCCGTGAGCAAAGCAGCAAGACCAAGGCATGGCAATAATTAATGGCATGCAGAAGTTTAAGCCTAATTAATTCCAGCGATTTAAGTGGCTGCATGCGTGCCCTAGGCTGCGACTCGTTGCATGCTGCTTCGCGATCGCTTTGCTGCGTCGAGAGCCTGCATGCAGCCGGCCGTAATTAAGGCAGCTAACTGATGCGAAAAAAGATACGCTTTAATTGTTGTGGGCTTTTTAAATCCGTGAAATCATTATTGAAAAGGAGGGAGATGATTCGAGTGCACTCGTTTGACCGCCATGCCGGCGTGCGACCCAGACGGGATGGGACGGCATAGTCATAATTTCAGTTTCCCTAGTTTTCCGCGGCAAGCTGGCGCGCTAAGCCATTATGCATTGAATTCCGATGAGTGTCGCGCTACCTTCCCCCTATAAGTACTGTTTCCCGGCCTTCTCCAGTGCCACCGTGACCCAACTCGCTATATCCTCATAAGCCCCGACCGGCCCGACGTCGCTCTCCACGTCCGCCATGCCCCCGCCCATCCGCGGTAGGCGACGCCGGAGGCGGTCACCGCCGGAACTAGTGTTCGGTTTTTCACCGGAAGTCAGACGGAGGGAGGAGGCATTCTATCTGTCTTTAGATAGCAATGCGCAGATCGAGGAGTTGTTGGAGCGCGACCGCATGGCGGAGGAGCAGGAGTTGTTGGAGCGCGACCGCCTGGCGGAGGAGCAGCGTATCGCCGATTTGCGCCGCCAGGACATGGAGCAGCAGCGCATCGACGCTCTGAGTCGCGAGCAGAGCGCCTAATTGGGCCGACTACATGGAGGCCGGTGCCCGGCAAATAGCCCTGGAGGCTGACGGGCATGCACGCGTTCGCGACGCTGATTTTTACTACCAGCTCGTCAAGTGGGTTTCCCGCTTGGAAGCCGAAGCTTCGGTGGACCACGCCGGCATGGGAAGGGCCAACGCGCGCGAGCAACGCACCCTATCGCACCTCTGGCAAGTCCGAGGCGAGGTGCAGGACGCCGGAACCGGCGTTTAGCGTGTACCGCCGGCATCGTCTAGTTAGCTAAGAGTAAGTTAGTACTTGTCTAGTGGGAGTAGATAGTTAACTTGGCTATGATGGTTGACAACGTGGAAGTTCAGTACTCTATATGTGGATCAGACCTGTTACTTTGCTCTCAATGTTGAACTTTTCGTTTAAACGTATGGAATGGGCTGTTATTTTTTTAAATGGGTTGTATTTGTCCTCCACGGGTTTAGAGGCTGACTTGTTGGCCTAGCAAGTTGACGCGTACACAATCAGGAGATGATTGTACGGGAGAGGATGACAGCGAGGACCCGCCAAGGTCATGGCGACGCAAGCAAGTGCCTCCTTATTTCAAGCCAATAAAAAATGGCTCCTCCTAGTGGATTCGACATCTGGGTCCCATGCCATTGTCAACGTAGTCAATAAGCGAGAGAATTACTGTGAGCGGTGACACGAGTGGACCCGACAGCTCGCCCAGATTATTTTTGTTTTGGGTTAATTTGATAAATGCCTCAGAAATGCCACCGCAATTTCAAACTTTGAAAATGCCATTTCATGCCATTTCTAGTGGCAGTTTTGAAGCACGAGTGGCGTTTTTCAAAGTTTGCAAACTGCAGTGGCGTTTTCAAAGTTTGCAAAAGTTGCGATGGCATTTTCAAAGTTTGGAAATTGCAGTGGCATTTTTATGAATCGCCATAATTGGAGTGGCATTTATCTAATTTGTTTTTGAGACGGGCGGGGTGTCAACTGAGCTGTGCGGGACACTCGGCCTGTCTAGACAGCCTTTTCTTTTATGTTTACCACGGACCAGCCCAGTAGTTTTTTTTCTTTTTGAAAATGGCTAGCCCAGTTTTTTTGTGATTTGTCAAGTAAGTCACTTTATCAGGCCTGTTGGGCTGCAAATCTTTCAAGACGAGGAGAGCTTCATTCGGCTGGCCTAGAAAATGGCCTATCAGTAATGAGAAATGGGATGTACATTTTTAAAACACATCAAACCGGCAATTAGTTTCAAATATCTTTTTTTCATTTCGAGATTTTAAATTGCATTGATTTTTACGCGTGGACAATTTATTGGATTTTATATTGATATACATTTATTTTTTAAATCAGTCTGAATGTGACTCGAAATTTCGGGATTAAAAACAGTTCAGACCGCACCGACATATGCAAATTTTCGTATAATTTTTTAACCATGGCCACAATATGGGCTGTAATGCTAACAAAAAGAATATGGGCTCCAAAAAAACCCGTAAGAATTAGCAAATGGGCTGTAAACTATTTGAAATAATGGCAGATGGGCTGTATCTTGTTCTCCACATATTTGAGGCTTTCCACAGATGGTTCAGTATCTTCGTTGGATGTCCATCCAACGGCCGTCGTCTTCTTCAATCTCTGCTCTTCCTGCTCCGGCCGCTCAAACAAGCGCCGACGGACTGACTGCTCCCTCCTCCTTGGGCCGGTGTGCTGCCTTGCAGGCCTCACCGCCCCACCGTACTCCCATCGCAGGCCTCACCGCCCCACCAGACACACCGGAGGATCAACCCTAGCCCTTCTAGCCAGCTCATGAGCCACTCGATTCGAATCACGCGCACAATGCTCAAAACTAACATGGCCAAAATTATTACAAATCTCAAAGCAATCATTAAGAATAGGGGCCACTACTGAATTAACTAAAATGCCTCCTTATTACGTGCAAAATAATGATTCCTCCACCTGAAAGCTAGGACCCACAGGAAGGGCCTCTGTATTTCGCGAAAAAAATGTTCCCCCCGCTGACAGGTCGGACCCACCAGCTATATCGTCGCACGCAAGGAAGTGCCTCCTTATTACGCCCAAAAAAAATGAATACCCCCCTGCTAGCTGGGACCCACCATATTGTTGGGCTGACTTGTGGGCCTACTAAGTTGACGGGGAAGGAGGGCTTTGTCAACTTAGTCAATACTCCAGTGACCGTATGATGTCCATCCAACGGCCATAGTGCTTCTTCAACCTCTGGTCTTCTTGCTCCAGCCACCCAAAGCAGCGCCAGTCGTGCCGCCTGCTTCTGCCTCCCGTGGCCCGGCTCCGCGTCGTCCCCTTCCTAGGCATCGCCGTCATCCACCGCCGTCGTGCTCTCGGCGCGACGTGGTCAATGTGGTCAACGACCGACTTCCATCGGAAGAGTACTGTACGTGGAGAGGCTGACAGCTGGGTCCACGGCAGCCGCAAGGAAGTGCCTCCTTATTACGCGGAAAATAATTATTCCTCCACCTGACAGCGGGGACCCACTGGACGGGCCAACATTATTTTGTGAAGAAAATTGTTTCCCCCTGACTGTTGGGACCCACCGGACGGGCCACCGTATTTTGCTAAAAAATGTTCCCCCCCCCTGTCAGCTCGGACCCACCGGAAGTGCCTCCTTATTACGCACAAAAAAATGAATACTCCCCCGGCTAGCTAGGACCCACCTTGGTGGGAGGCTGTCTTGTGGGCCTACTAACTTGACGGGGACGAAGGGCTTTCTCAACTTAGTCAATATGAACGATTCTAGCTCCAGTGACCGTACGATGTCCATCCAACGGCCGTAGTGCTTCTTCAACCTCTGGTCTTCTTGCTCCAGCCGCCCAAAGCAGCACCGGTCGTGCCGCATGCTCCTGCCTCCCGTGGCCGGCTGTGCTGCCGCGGAGGCCTCACCGTCCCCTACTATTCCCACCGCTGGCCAGGCCCTGCGGCGACGGCAGCCTCACATCGCAGCCGAACCAGTGAACCCTCGTACTCCTCTCCGTGCGGGCTTCCATTGCGGCGTCTTCCCCGCCTCCGCGCCGTCCCCTTCCTAGGCCTCGTCGTCGTCCACCGCCGTGGTGCTCTCCGCGCGGCGTGATCAACGTGGTCAAGGAACGACTTCCATCGGAAGAGTACTGTACGTGGAGAGGCCGATACCTGGGTCCACGGCCACATCCCAGTTTTTTGTGATTTGCCAAGTAAGTCGCTTTGTCGGGCCTGTTGGGCTGCAAATCTTTCAAGACGAGGAGAGCTTTCATTAATTGGCCGAGAAAATGGCCCATCAAGAATGAGAAATGGGATGTACATTTTTAAAACACATCAAACCGGCAATTAGTTTCAATTTTTTTTCATTTCAAGATTTTAAATTACATTAATTTTTATGCGTGGAGAATTTGTTGAATTTTATATTGATATACATTTATTTCTAAAATCGGTTTGAATGTGAGTCGAAATTTCGGGATTAAAAACAACTCGGACCGCACCGAAATATGCAAAATTTCTTATAATTTTTTAACCGTGGCCACAATATGGGCTGTAATGCTAACAAAAAGAATATGGGCACCAAAAAACCTTAAGAATTAGCAAATGGGCTATAAATTATTAGAAATAATGGCAGATGGGTTGTATGCTGTTTTCCACAGATTTGAGGCTTTCCTAAAAAGGTTGACTTTGCAAGGTGACGGTTGGATGTCCATCCAACGGCCGTCGTCTTCTTCAATCTCTGCTCTTCCTACTCCACCCGCCAAACAAGCGCCCGGTGGGACTGCTGCTCCTCCTCCTCCTGCCGGCTGTGTTGCCAAGAGTCTCACCGCCCCACCGTACTCCCATCGCTGGCCTAGCCATCCCTCTACTCACCCACACCTGATGTTATTCTCCGGCGACGGCAGAGGAACCAGTAAACCCTCGTACAATCATACTCCCCTCCGTGTGGGAAACAACTGCCGAGTCTTCCCTGCCTCCGTGTCGTCCCATTCTTAGGCCTTGCCGTCGTCCACCGCCGTGGTGCTCTCGGCGCGGCGTGGTCAATGTGGTCAATGACCGACTTCCATCGGAAGAGTACTGTGCGTGGAGAGGCTGGCAGCTGGGTCCACGGCCGCAGCAAGGAAGTGCCTCCTTATTACGCGCAAAATAATTATTCCTCCACCTGACAGCAGGGACCCACCGGACGGGCCACCGTATTTCGCAAAAAAAACGTTTCCCCCCTGACTGCTGGGACCCACCAGCTACACCTTCGCACGCAAGGAAGTGCGTCCGGGCCAAAAAATAATGATTCGCCCCCCTGACTGCTGGGACCCACCAGCTACATCTTCGCACGCAATGAAGTGCGTCCAGGCAAAAAACAAACGATTCGCCCCCATGACTGCTGGGACCCACCAGCTACATCTTCGCAGGCAAGCAAGTGCCTGACAGTCGGGACCCACCTGGTCGAAACGTACGTAGCGTTGTCATTCTGGTCGCGAACGTGTACGTACATATATACTGGTGGATGTAGAGGCGTGCACGTGTCGTAGTAGAGGCGTGCACGTAGCATGTACACTACGTACATCGGCCAGGGTGCAAGAAAGAAAATACGCCATGTATGTGTACATACTGGCGGGTCTCGAAACACCTTTCGCGCGACACGCGTCTGGCGAGGGCTCGTGTACATGGCTGGATCGAAACGGAGAAACAGCGTCGTCATCGTGTTCATGGGGAGGCAACGGAATGCGTCGTGTTCATGGGGAGACAACGGAATGTGTCGTGTTCATCGGGAGGCAACAAAACGCGTGCGAGCCAACCAGCTGGGTCGGAACGGAATGTGTGGTCGTGTTCATCGGGAGGGCTTGGACGGAACAGGCGATGGAAATGAGGCCTGGCATACCGCAGAACGGAGGAAACGGACCTCCTACGTTCGGAACGGGGTCCTGTTGATCGGGAGGGGTGTGGCGTACCGAAAAACGGAGGAAACGGACCTCCTACGGTCGAAACGGGGTCCTGTTGATCGGGAGGGGTGTGGCGTACCGCAAAATGGAGGAAACGGACCTCCTACGGTCGAAACGGGGGTCCTGTTGATCGGGAGGGGTGTGGCGTACCGCAAAACGGGACTCCACGGGATACTATTCATCTCCACCGTCGACCTCCTCCAGCCTCCACGGGCTACCGTCGACCTCCTCCAGCCTCCACGGGCTCCTGTTCATCCAGCCTCCACCGCCTTACTCCACCGGCTACTGTTCAACCACCCCTCCACGGGCACGCCCATCATCCACTGCTCATCCAGCCCTCCACACCACGGGTCTGTTCAACCACCCTCCACGGCCACCCCTCCACCGCATCTCTCGCTCATCCAGCCCTCCACACCACGGGTCTTGTTCATCCGAGGCAACACCACGCTCATTGTTCATCCAACCCCCCGCAGCGCTCATTGTTCATCCAATCGATCGGCTTGATTAGCGGCAGCAGCGGCGAATCGCTCCATCGGGTTCGATTAACGACCATCGATCGATCGCTCGGGTTGAGAACGCGTAGCTGCGGTGCAATTGCTCGGGTTCAGCTAGAGCCCAACGCCCGCTTCGGGTTGAGATAGAGCCAACGCCGCACACACACGCCGACGTCACGAAAGCGTGCATTGCTCGGCCCCCGACCTCCCACCGTAACCGGAAACTCCCCGAAATTTTCCTCGCCCTCGCTTCTACCATGGTTTTTTCAGTCATGGACGGCCCAAAGAATGTGATGCAGCTGCGTCTCCGGCCCGCCTAGGACGAAAAGCCCATTTTATGTCATGATTTTTTGTCATAGAAGTAGGAGCCCACCACATCTATGATGATACCGGGTTTTGTCACAATTATCGTCATAGAAGTGTCATATGTATGACAGAAAAAAATTCGTTCGGCCCAAAATGTCACGGATGTTTCTTTTTGTTAGTGATGCTATATTATATTCTGTTTTAGACATTATTGGGCTTTATTATACACTTTTATATTATTTTTGGGACTAACCTATTGACCGGAGGCCCAACCCAGAATTGCTATTTTTTGCCTATTTCAGAGTTTTGCAGAAAAAGAATATCAAACGGAGTCCAAACGGAATGAAACCTTCGGGAACGTGATTTTGGAACGAGCGTGATCCGAGAACTTGGACCCTCGTCAAGACATCAACCAGAGGGCACGAGGTAGGGCGCGCGCCCCCCCAGCGCTCCCTCCACCCTCGTGGGCCCCGTTGCTCCACCGACGTACTCCTTCGTTCTATATATACCTACATACCCCCAAACTACCAGATACGGAGCAAAAAACCTAATTCCACCGCCGCAACCTTCTGTACTTGTGAGATCCCATCTTGGGGCCTGTTCCGGAGCTCCGTCGGAGGGGGCATCGATCATGGAGGGCTTCTACATCAACACCATAGCCTCTCCGATGATGTGTGAGTAGTTTACCTCAAACCTTCGGGTCCATACTTATTAGCTAGATGGCTTCTTCTCTCTTTTTGGATCTCAATACAATGTTCTCCCCCTTTCTCATGGAGATCTATTCGATGTAATCTTCTTTCGCGGTGTGTTTGTTGAGACAGATGAATCGTGGGTTTATGATCAAGATTATCTATGAACAATATTTGAATCTTCTCTGAATTCTTTTATGTATGATTGTTTATCTTTGCAAGTATCTTCGAATTATCAGTTTGGTTTGGCCTACTAGATTGATCTTTCTTGCAATGGGAGAAGTTCTTAGCTTTGGGTTCAATCTTGCGGTGTCCTTTCCGGTGTGATGAGGGGCAGCAAGGCACGATTGTATTGTTGCCATCGAGGATAACAAGATGGGGTTTATATCATATTGCATGAGTTTATCCCTCTACATCATGTCATCTTGCTTAAAGCGTTACTCTGTTCTTATGAACTTAATACTCTAGATGCATGCTGGATAGCGATCGATGTGTGGAGTAATAGTAGTAGATGCAGGCAGGAGTCGGTCTACTTGTCTCAGACGTGATGCATATATACATGATCATACCTAGATATTCTCATAACTATGCTCAATTCTGTCAGTTGCTCAACAGTAATTTGTTTACCCACCGTAAATACTTATGCTCTTGAGAGAAGCCACTAGTGAAACCTATGGCCCCCGGGTCTATTTTCCATCATATTAATCTTCCAACACTTAGTTATGTTTATTGCCTTTTATTTTACTTTGCATCTTTATCATAAAAATACCAAAAATATTATCTTATCATATCTATTGGATCTCACTCTCGTAAGTGAACGTGTAGGGATTGACAACCCCTCATCGTGTTGGTTGCGAGAATTTATTTGTTTGTGTATGTGCGAGGGACTCGTGCGTGGCCTCCTACCGGATTGATACCTTGGTTCTCGAAAATTGAGGGAAATACTTACGCTACTTTTCTGCATCACCCTTTCCTCTTCAAGGGAAAACCAACGCAGTGCCCAAGAGGTTGCAGCCGCTAACAGAGAAGCTTGTTTTACACCCAAATAAAATGGCATGTTACCACCTGACAACTGATTATTGATCCTCTGCTCGCTTTTTTTTTCAAAAAGCCGAACAGAGCCTCAGGGGCTACTGTCTATATACAGGCATATTTCTCACAAATATGATCAGAAAAATGAAACATTACATTGCCTACCTCGAAGCCTGCTAGCAGGCTAGAGAAGGCTTCGTTCAGCCCGCTCTTGGCGGACTGAATCTTCTCATACACCGCACCCATCAGGATGCGGTGCTCGTCCAGGACGGATGCACCTTGAAGTACATCTGCCAAGGTATCCGGCGCCTCCGGTTTAGCGAAAGTCGCCGTTCTCTCTTATCCTACATGGGGTTGCTCGTCACACTCCGGAGCCTTATGGGTCTCCGGAGTGGTATTCGGCTGGGGACGGACTGAAGGGGGCCACATCCTCGGTCTTCGGAGCGGTTGTACCCCCCAGGCCTTCGGCAACCGAGGTATTGCCCTCCGACGCTGTTACATTGCCTTCTAGTATCTCTTCAAGGCCGGGAAGAGCCTACGGGACGACACGTCGGCGTCATCCGCTCTAGGCGGCAGGGAAGCTAGTGGAGGCGACTCGCTCTCCATCATCTCTGGCGGCAGATCCCCCGAGGATGAGGATAGCTGGGGGAGATTGCACGCTGGACTAAGAGATAGAACTTAGAGTTATTATCACATTGCATAAAAGATTGAATGAGTGTGATAAATCCTGGACTACTTACGAGTCAGCCTGGGGCTTAGTCCGGCGACGATGCTTCGGGCTGACCTGGGCGTCTGACTTCGAGTCATCGAGGAGGATAATTTTGTCCCTCTTTGACGCTTCGGCTTCTAGGTATTCAGAGGCCGCCCTCTTCTTGCCCTTGAGGGGAGGATCTTCTTCTTTCTCCTCCTCCTCGTTGTCATCATTGTCCTCGTGAGAGGACTGTGCGTCAACCTCTCCGGACACTGTGTCCGAAGTGCCCTCTTCTTTCTTTCTCTTCTTCTTCTAGTCCCTCTTGGCCGGTGCCTGGTATGGCGCCGGGACCAGCATCCTCATTAGTAGAGGACTGGTCGGGTCTTCGGGAAGTGGAGCCGGACACCGGATTTGCTCCGCCTTCTTAGTCTAGACCAATTTGGGGAGGGACTGTTCAATACTTCTCTGTTGGGTTGACAAAGGCAAATGGTGTTCAGAGGTTTAAGAATTTACCACGGAGGCCGGATGGTTGCAATCGATGCCGGTGTCATCGGAGGACTTTGGCCACGATTTCTGCTTCTTAAAAAGCATCTTCCAGATCCCCTTGTGCATTGTGCCGTAGAACCATTGTAGGGTCCGCGGACCTTCCAGATTAAACTCCCACATTTTGAAGGGCCGCCACTGACAGGGAAGTATCCGGTGGACTAGCATCACTTGGATTACATCAGCGAGGGTAATGTTCTTCTCAATCATGCTCTTGACGCATTTCTGCAAACGCAGCACCTCAGGGACCGACCCCCAGTCCAGACCTTTGTCGGTCCAGGATGTGAGCCTTAGCGGGGGTCCGGACCTAAAGGCCGGGGCGGTCGCCCACTTGGAGCCGCGGGGTTCCGTGATATAGAAGCATTCTTGTTGCCATATCTTGACGGTGTCCACAGATACTCCCTTTGGCCAATTGACTTTAGGAAGCTTGCTCACCATGGCTCCACCACAGTACGTGTGTTGCCCGTCGACCAACTTCGGCTTCACATTAAAAATCTTGAGCCATAGGCCGAAGTGTGGTGGGACACGGAGGAAGGCCTCGCACACGACGATAAACGCCGAGATGTGGTGGAACGAATTTGGGGCCAGATCGTGACAATCCAGCCTGTAATAGAACATGGGACCCCTTACAAAGGGGTGAAGGGCAAATCCGAGCCCGCGGAGTAAGTGGGGGATGAACACCACCCTCTCACCGGGCTCCGGAGTGGGGATAACCTGCTCCAGATCGGGAAGCCTATGCTTGATCTCTGCTATTAGATACCACTTGCCCTGGGAGCCGGCCATGGTCGGGGAGTTGCGGAAGGGAGGAAGGCTTGGAACTTGGGCGCTGAAACTTGAGGATGGAGAGGCGGAGAAAGAATGAGGCGTGGGGCAGAAGAGTTGGATTCTATCCACTTATATGGACTGCGAATATGGAGCATCCCCCTCCCTCTCAAGCCTTAAAACTCGCCTATTTCCAAGGAGTCGTGCGAAACGGCACAGTTGGGTTTCCCAAATCCGCATTGATGAGAATCCCGTAATAAGGGGGCACGATCTCTGCTTTGACAAGACGTGTCGTCGGTGGTTGCGTCTCAGAACGCGAAACGGGAGGCCGAAAAACGGTTCAAAATAATAAAGTGACCGGACATAACGTCTAAGCAGTAAAATCTCCAGAGGGCAAAGCTTATCTGTATTTTTTTCATTGTGATTCAGAGGCGTGACTACTGTTCAGAGCCGGATATAGTACTGACGATCAACTGATTTGAAGTATTCGGAGGAGGAACCCGCTTTGCAATGCCGAAGACAATCTGCGCGCCGGACACATCGTCATTGAAGACTGGTTCAGGGGCTATTGAGGGAGTCCAGGATTATGGGGTCCTCGGGCGTTCGGGCTATGTGACGTGGGCCGGACTGGTGGGCCGTGAAGATACAAAATGGAAGACTTTCCCCCGTGTCCGGATGGGACTCTCCTTGGCGTGGAAGGCAAGCTTGGTGTGCGGACATGAAGATTCCTTTCTCTGTAAACCGACTTTGTACAACCCTAGCCCCCTCTAGTGTCTATATAAACCAGAGGGTTTAGTCCATAGAGGCAATCATAACCATACAGTCTAGACATCTAGGGTTTAGCCATTACGATCTTGTGGTAGATCAACTCTTGTAACCCCTATATTCCTGATACGTCCATTTTGCATCATGCTTTTATATCGATATTTATTGCATTATGGGTTGTTATTACACAATATGTCACAATACTTATGGCTATTCTCTTTTATTTTACAAGGTTTACATGAAGAGGGAGAATGCCGGCAGCTGGAATTCTGGGCTTGAAAAGGAGCAAATATTGGAGACCTATTATGCGCAACTCCAAAAGTCCTGAAACTCCACGGAATATCTTAAAACAAACAAAGAAAAATTGTCGCCAAAGATGAAGGCCAGGGGGCCCACACCCTGCTCACGAGGGTGGGGGCGCCCACCCCCCCTATGGCGCGCCCCCCTACCTCGTGGGCCCCCTGGTGGCTCTCTGATGCCCATCTTCTCCTATATGAAGTCTTTCGTCAAGAAAAAAACATTAAGCAACCTTTCGGGACGAGACTCCGCCGCCACGAGGCGGAACCTTGGCGGAACCAATCTAGGGCTCTGGCAGAGCTGTTCTGCCAGGGACACTTCCCTCGGGGGGAAATCATCACCATCGTCTTCACCAACGCTCCTCTCATCGGGAGAGGGCAATCTCCATCAACATCTTCACCAGCACCATCTCATCTCCAAACCCTAGTTCATCCATTGTATCCAATTCTTGTCTCCAAGTCCGGATTGGTGCTAGTAGGTTGCTAGTAGTGTTGATTACTCCTTGTAGTTGATGCTAGTTGGTTTATTTGGTGGAAGATCATATGTTCAGATCCTTTATGCATATTATTACCCCTCGATTATGAACATGAATATGCTTTATAGTAGTTAGGTTTGTTCACGAGGACAAGGGAGAAGTCTTGCTATTAGTAGTCATGTGAATTTGGTATTCGCTCGATATTTTGATGAGATGTATGTTGTCTAGCCTCTAGTGGTGTTATGTGAACGTCGACTACATAACACTTCACCATTATTTGGGCCTAGAGGAAGGCATTGGGAAGTAATAAGTAGATGATGGGTTGCTAGAGTGATGAAGCTTAAACCCTAGTTTATGCGTTGCTTCGTAAGGGCTGATTTGGATCCATATGTTTCATGCTATGGTTAGGTTTACCTTAATACTTTTGTTGTAGTTGCGGATGCTTGCAACAGAGGTTAATCATAAGTGGGATGCTTGTTCAAGTAATAACAGCACCCAAGCACCGGTCTACCCACATATCAAATTATCAAAGTACCAAACGCGAATCATATGAACGTGATGAAAACTAGCTTGACGATATTCCCATGTGTCCTCGGGAGCGCCTTTCCTATTATAAGAGTTTGTCCAGGCTTGTCCTTTGCTACAAAAAGGATTGGGCCACCTTGCTGCACTTTATTTACTCTTGTTACTTGTTGCTCGTTACAATTTATCTTATCACAAAACTATCTGTTACCACTTATTTCAGTACTTGCAGAGAATACCTTGCTGAAGACCGCTTATCATTTCCTTCTGCTCCTCGTTGGGTTCGACACTCTTACTTATCGAAAGGACTATAATAGATCCCCTATACTTGTGGGTCATCAATTCCTCAAAGTCAATCAAGCAGGAAGTAGGGTATTACCTCCATTAAGAGGGCCCGAACCTTCGATCCTTAGACGCACAGTTTGGGACCCCCTACCCGAGATCTGCCGGTTTTGACACCGACAGGGGGCACCGCACACGGCAAAGAGAAGGCTTGGTGTGCCTTTGGGGTGGCCCCCTCCCACGTATATAAAGGGGGAAGGAGAGGTGGCCGACCCAATGGGGGCGCGCCATGGGGGGAAGTCTTACTTGGACTCCCGGTCCAATTAGGATTCGCCCCCACTTTCCTATTCCCGATGGGAGAAGGAGGAAGGAGGAGGAGAGAGAAGAAAGCCCCCCAACACTAGTCCAATTCGGTTTGGGCTTGGGGGGCACGCGCCACCACCTGGCCGCCGCCTCCTCACTCCACTAGGGCCCATTAACTCCCGGGGGGATTTCCGGTAACCCCCGGTACTCTAGAAAATGCCCGAACCTTTCTGAAACCATTCCGATGTCCGAACATAACCTTCCAGTATATCAATCTTTATGTCTCGACCATTTTGAGACTCCTCGTCATGTCCATGATCTCATCGGGGACTCCGAACAAACTTCGGTTCATCAAATCACATAACTCATAATACAAATCGTCATCGAATGTTAAGCGTGCGGACCCTACGGGTTCGAGAACTATGTAGACATGACCGAGACACATCTGTAATCAATAACCAATAGCGAAACCTGGATGCTCATATTGGCTCCTACATATTCTACGAAGATCTTTATCGGTCAAACCGCATAACAACATAAGTTGTTCCCTTTGTCATCGATATGTTACTTGCCCGAGATTCGATTGTCGGTATCATCATACCTAGTTCAATCTCGTTACCGGCAAGTTTCTTTACTCATTCCGTAATGCATCATCCCGTAAATGACTCATTAGTCACATTGCTTGCAAGGCTCATAGTGATGTGCATTACCGAGAGGGCCCAGAGATACCTCTCCGATACACAGAGTGACAAATCCTAATCTCGATCTATGCCAACTCAACAAACACCATCGGAGACACCTGTTGCGATTCAGGAGTTGCATAATCTCATAGTCTGAGGAACATGTATAAGTCATGAAGAAAGCAATAGCAGAAAAACTAAACGATCACTATGCTAAGCTAACGGATGGGCCTTGTCCATCACATCATTCTCTAATGATGTGATCCCGTTCATCAAATGAAAACACATGTCTATGGCTAGAAACTTAGCCATCTTTGATTAACGAGCTAGTCAAGTAGAGGCACACTAGGGACACTCTGTTTGTCTATGTATTCAAACATGTACTAAGTTTCCGGTTAATACAATTCTAGCATCAATAATAAACATTTATCATGATATAAGGAAATATAAATAACAACTTTATTATTACCTCTAGGGCATATTTCCTTCACGCTCCACATCCTTCCTAGCACTCTCTTACTCTTGTGCAAATCTTCTCCTCTTCTGTCCTACAGGGTTGGAGATTGTCTTCACAATAATAATCCACTAAGGATAGATACCATTTGCTAGGTAGTATCCTTTGTTGTAATTGCGGCCCTTGATGTTAACATTCACGGGCGGGCAGTTGCCTTTGGCAAGCCTGGCAAACACTGGAGAGCGTTGAAGCACGTTGATATCATTGTGCGATCTGGCCATGCCGAAGAAAGAGTGCCAGATCCAGAGATCACGTGATGCCATGGCCTCAAGTATGACACTGCAAGCCTTGACATGGCCCCTATATTGCCCCTACCCACCAGAATGGCAGTTCTTCCACTCCTAGTGCATACAGCCTATGCTACCAAGCATCTCCTGGAAGCCCCTGCTGGCATTCATCGCCGACAAGGAGGTCGTATTATCTGCAACATTTGGCTCTCTCAAGTACTCAGGGTCAAACCCTGCAATCACAACCTTGCAGTACCTGTACATGGACTCTAGGCACGTGGACTCGCCCATACGGACGTACTCATCAATGAGATCACCAGGAACTATGTATGCATGCATCCGAATAGCTGCGTTGTATTTCTGATAAGAGGAGAAGCCAATCTTTCCAAGGGCATCCTCCTTGCACTCCAAATACTTGTCATACCCGATCACCCCCTTCTGAATATGGTTGAAAAGATGCATGGCCTATGAAAACGGCGCCAGAATTGGTGAGGTTTGAAGAGCGGGTTGGGTGTCTTGAAGTAGTCCTTCCAAAGAAGGAAATGGCCGCTCTCTCGGTTGCGATTCAATGCCGAAGTGTGCCCTGGATTGAGTCCCGGACAACGGCCGCTGCCTACTAAGGTGGTCATGGATACTTGTCATACCCAGTCACCCCCTCCTGAATATGGTCGAAAAGATGCATGGCCATATGAAAACAGCGCCGGAATTGGTGATGTTTGAAGAGTGGGTTGGGTGTCTTGAACTAGTCCTTCCAAAGAAGGAAATGGCCGCTCTCTCGATTGCGATTCAATGCCGAAGTGTGCCCTGGATCGAGTCCTGGAACAACGGTTGCTGCCTACTAAGGTGGTCATGGACGACCAACACAGCACCCACCATCTCCTCATCGTTGGATGAAGTATCATCCAAGTCGAAAAGAAAAATGTGGAAAAAGAACTCGTCGACGGAGTCCGTTTGTATCTTGCGGGCAAACAGTCGAACAACTTGCGGGTGTCGTCGAAGAAGCAAGCCGGCGAAGAGAAGCGCACCTACCCTGGACCAGTGCCTACCTGGCGGTGTCCGGCGAGCATGGTGGCCGGGGGGGCGCGGGGTCCGAGGAGCTGCTCGCGCCGAAGTTGGGGGGGGGGGGGAGTTGTGGTTGCTAGGGATGACTTGGGAAGGTGGCGTGCTGTGGGGGATGTATGTGGATGCGGAATGCTGGCCAGGGCAACGGAACTGGGCGGCGGCACGATGGGACGGCCGAGGGCATGCTTTCGGTGGGAGGAAGAGAATGGAGCCACCGACAAGCGGGTCAGGGGTAGGAGTAGGCGGGCGTCGCGCACGCCCGTTTCGTGTCCGTGCTGACGCAAATGAGGCCCAAATTTGAGTTGGAAATGGGTCGGCGGGTGGACGAAAATCGGACGTGCGTTCGTTTGTGTCGGCTTGTTGGGCAGACTTTTATGTCTGTTTTAACCCAAATAAACACTCGTGGACGAAATGTGTTGGCGTGTTGGAGTTGCTTTTAACCGTTGCCCACAAACACGGTATATCTCCGTTCCTAACCTTCTTTGGGTTTGTTCCTCCATACGTACACGATGTTAGCCTCGGATCTCGAGCCGTCCTTCAATTTTGTGCATGTGCGTGCCTCCTTGTGCTTAGACATGGCACCCTCCACGTACCAATTTATCGGATGACAGAGGAATTATGCAGATCCTACATACAGAGCGAGTGTTTGTTTGTGTCAAATCAGGGACAGCGCCGCTAAACAAAGCTTGAGGCTAATCATGCTCCCTATATTCTAGATCTAGGTTGTCTGATACGGAATAGATCTGAACTCTCAAAAGGAGAAACAAAAAAAAACAGAGACATAGTGGTATATCTGGCTCTATAGTTAAATCGGGCTGCAGCAATCATCCTAGAGGATCGTGCCTGCCATGATGCAGATGTTGAGACACATGGAAGCAGCAGAGCAGGGGTCAGGCTCTGAATTTTATATAAGTGGGACCGATATCGATCGGGAAGAAGAAGGTATCCGATGCCTTGGACGCTGGCTGCACTGCACGTAGCCGCCAGGACCTTGGAGCATACTGATCGCCGCCAGATACCGTCGTTAACCTTAGCGACGGTGATTAGTCATAGCTTAATTGTTACTTAAAGCAGACTGTGTCCACAGCTATAATTGTTAATCAGGATAGTGAATGGTGGCGACTCGGGAGGAGTCGGACATGCATGCATATGCATGGAGAGTATGAGCATACACTACACAATGGCAAAATACCCTCATACACCTGATTATAGATGAACCTGATAAAAAAGTTTCCGTGGAAAAAATAGTAATTCAAGAAAAAGTCAAGAATCTTCGAAACTTTTTTCGAACACTCGTATAAAAATTTCTACAAAGAAAAACTCACTAAAAACTCAGACCGGTAAAAGCAAAATTTTCAGGACAATATGAAGTTTTTTTTTTGAAGTTAGGACAATATGAAGTTAATAGTAACGCTAATGTAGTGCTGATTTCCTTTTTTTTTCGCCAACAATACCACTAAAAACATTTCTTCGCAAAAAAATTACAGCACTGTAACACTTGAGCAAGTTTGTTTTCAAAAGATTTCATGATTATTCGATCATTTTTGCAATCTCTATTTTTTATTTTTTTAATGAAAAACCGGTGTGCCTACCCTCATGCTCCCTTCGTTCCCCTCCGTACACAATAGTACTATAGTAATGCCACTTATACTTATTGATGAGCTGGAATAGAAAAAAAGGGTTCTCGTAGTAAACCGATAGCCTCTTAGCAAAAAGATATGACATTTATCAATGCGACCTATAGTTATAGATGTTAAAATTAATATAAGACATCCTCCGTGACCAGGCGCCGAGGCAGCTTCTCGGGCCTAGCTATCAGTCAGGGATCACACCAACTTTGGGGGCACGAAAGTGGCAAGCTACCAACGCAAGACATGGTACAACAGGACCAAGGGTCGCAATCCCATCGGCAATCCGACCCGAGCCATGTAACCTTTGCTTGATCATCGTAGAGCTATGGTTCTCACCTACAATCTTCTTCCTTCTGCCGCCTGGCCAAAAGCTTGTAACCCAGGAAACCCATCTCTTAGGAATCCTCACTATCACTTGTGCGTACTCGAGCAACACAACCACCAAAGACAGTAGTGAGGTCTGACCTCCTCCTGGAGGTCCCGAACCTGGATAAGTCCTTTGTCTCGGATCTTACGATCTAGATCCGCCACCCGCACCCCCTCCAAAAAAATTACGTCATCGCTTGACAACACTGCCAGACTCGATAATAATAAGGAATTCAATATAGCAAATTTCACTTTTAAGAAGATTAGTGGATCTAATTGAATGGCGAGGACAATAATAATAACATGTGAGAACAGAGGGGGTGGAGTTTCTCAGAATTTGGTAATAGGGGGGCTGGTAGATTGTCTGTAGAGATAATATATAAGATTAGCGATGATTCCCTTCTCTCTCACATTAGTTCTACGCTACGAAGACATTAACCTTACCTTGGAAGCTAGAAGATGGTGCCAATTAAGATGGAACACTAGGAATGGCCTAACTATGCACACAAAGTAAAACGATATGCACTTAGCCTCGACAAGACATGGAGGTAAAGCTCATGGAGGTGTATCTGCATTTGGTGAAGTAGGGGAACAAACTCGTGAAAGAAATGATCTAGTATGGAAATGAAGGAATAAAGAGTAATTACAGAAATATTATTGAGGAATCAATCAAAGGTAGCTCTAGTAATACAGTATATGCCCAAATAAAATGAACCACACCGGAGCTCGTATAATAGTTGGTTTAACTTCCTCAACTATGTATATGAACCACCTGAATTTTTATTGAAAATACGCCACCAGCCTTAATATTACAGCAGCGACGAAGGACAACGTCAAGAAAGATGTTATATTAAACATTCACTGCGGTTTACATTCCCCTATTTCAAAAACGTGAAGTAGTTTATCTGATACTTCATCTTGGTGGAGTATGTGTTTATCAGATAATCGACCTAGACGGATTAAATGTTAAGTTTGCAAGGTGAGGTCCATCTAGTCGGATGTAGATGCGTGCTGTGTCAATCTCTTTCTTCACTGCGACATGGAGGGAGGTCAAGCAGTGGAACCAGCAGTCGAGTTTAAGCTAAGAGTAGATCCATCACAAGTCGCGTACGTAGCATGTGGCCGTGTATGATACTGTTATCCTTTTCTTACCAGGTAGGGCCCTCGCGCGTCTGCCATGAAACGTAAACAAACAAAAGCAAGCAGGTAGGTGGCGAGCCTACATCATATCGTACACTACTATACTATACATTTGTGTACGACTACCCCTTGGCCTTTAGTATGCATCTGGATCATGTCGAGCTTATTTTATAGCGGGAACACGTCGAGAGAGATACTAGTACATGCATATGCATGGTAGTAAGTGTGAGTGGTCCTGATCGATCAGCTTGTTTTTCTTTTTTGAATCATAGCTATCTAGCAATCCAGTGCGACTGCACGTACGTACGCTGTTACGGTGTTGGAATTGTAGTAATAATATATTTTAGGTGTGAGGCAAGGCGACGTGGGTGCCAGTGGACCCTTTGAGTTTGAGTAAAGATGACTTCAGATAAATTATCTATAGTCAGTTCCAGTGTGATTCAGTGATTGTACCCTGGCGCACAACATTGTTTATCTATGTAGAGTACTACTATTTTAACCCTGCTAGCCGTCTGTTTACACACCTTCCCTTTTTCTTACGGGTTACTGATCTGGTGGCGACAGAGATATCGCCTGTCTTACTTTACTAGAATACATACAAATTTCAGCAAGCATTTCGTCTTGTTTCTGTTTCCAGAAGAGGATCGGTTTGGCATGCATGCTACACATCCAGTATGACGGACTGTCCTATCAATCTCGGTTTAATTTGCTGCGACTATGTTTTCAATGGATCCCTTGAAGTTGAGGAGACTGAACTAATCATTGTGCATCTCAAGTTGTGGAATAATTACCTGACCATTGCACATTTGACTGTACGTGCTGTCATACTGGAATGTACCGTGTACAACCTACCATAGAAAGTAGTACGTCAACAGAAATGTGCTAGCTCTTTGGACCTTGCAGGCGCTAATTAATTTCTCCTTTCAGATCAATAGAAGCGGCCGGCCCCATGCATGGCCCCCCCTGCGTAGGGACGATGTATATCGATCCACAGTTTGTACGTACTCCTCATTGAATTATGCCTGGCTTCATGTATGGCGTGGCTGGTTGGCGGTGGCATCGATCACCAGACAATAAGTTTAAGGCAACTGTGGCCCATATATATACCACAAAAAGTAGCACGTTTCAACCATTTTTTCTCAATTTTATAGTCACATTTAAAATTTTGGGTTTTTGTTTGCTTTTAATGTTGCATTTTTTATCTATGTGTTTTTTATGTGTTCTGTATTTGTTGCAACTGCAAAGAAAAAGTGCAGTTGAATTTCAGTTGTAGACACCAAAAACAACTAAAACACATCTACGCCCTAGATAGCCCTTTTTTAAGTCTAGATGGCCCCTTAAATACATTTACTGGTTTTTGTCAAATATTTTCTTTGCTTCCTTCCCTAAAAAAGAGCGCGTGGAGAAACCGGCTACGGAAGTAAATTTGTGTTCTATGCCGCATGTGTACTCGCATAGATAGGAACAACTTATCAACTGTGGTGAATTCGTCAATCTAAGATGATGTGCGAGCTTGGTCTCTCAGGGATACTCATAGGAGTAAGTAGGGTGCGTGTGCTTGTGTTTTTAGGGGTGAGTAAGGCCCCGTTCGGATGTCTGCTGGCTTCTCCAAAAGCCAGCTTCTCCAAAAGCCAGCTTCTCGTGGCGCTGGACGAGCGTTCGGCAGCAACGTGCGAGAGCTATAGCGAGAAAACGGTTCGGAAGGGCAGTATCGATGTAATTTCCAGCAACGTGCGAGAGCTGTAGCGAGAAAACGGTTCGGCTAGCACTTTGGAAGGGCAGTATCGATGTAATAACAACCAACTCCTACTCCTCGTTTCCGCGAAGCTGCTCGACAGCTGCTCCAGAAAATTGCACTGCGGCATTCTATTTCTCCAGAAGCTGGCTTCTAGGAGCCGTCGCGTTCGGCCAGCTTCTCGAGAAGCGCAGATGCGGAGGACTTCCAAACGGGCTCTAAGTTTAAGCGTCTACATGTGTACTGTGTTAAAAAAAAGACATGCCCAACTTTTTTAAAATGCTAAAGTTGTGGCGAATATCTCTTAAATATGGCAATTCTTGTCAAAAATGTCAAACAAGATGAAAACGTAGAATTTACTAAGAAAACTTATATCGGGTACGTAGCTGGAAACCCAAAATAAGTGTAACACAGTAACATTTTTCCTTGAATTGAATAGACCATGTGAAAGTTTTGAGACAGACACGGAATTAAATCAGAGTATATAATTCAACCACCAAATTACTCACAAAACTACACGAACTATAAACCCGTATGAATCTGGGCGGCGGCAGGTCTCTGCAGGGTGGTCCACAGTACATGAAGATCAATGGCAAGGAAGAAAGAAATGAAGATTAGTTGGCAATCCTGTCCGCTATAGCCAGCAACAGTGGTTGCCCTGTGGACACTGATTTGGTTACTCTCACTCTCAGGCAGCGATGATGAGAGGAAACTTATGGGCACCTGACCCACAGAAGCATCTCAACCCACACCATTTACAGCAGATGCATCGACCATCTAATTTTGCTCCTCGTTCACGCAAAAAGGGCCACGGGAAACGTCAAAAAATTGGAGGGAAATGTACTTTGAATTTCGAATGTACTCCTACGTTCGTACTCCTCTACATTCATTCATTGCTTGATTGATTTTAGTTCCTCCATCATTTCGCTAGGCTGACAGCGGGCACCAGACTTCTGTCCCTGTTGTCTTCCTAGATAGCTATCGGGTACTACTACTGGTCCATGTCTAGTTAAGGCGTAGAGCTAACTTGTTTGTTCGTTATGTCGCCATTAACCACACGTTGGTTAACCTGGCAACTGGCAACAACAACAAAAATACCACAAGGTAAATTAAATCGTAGCAACGGCCATGCATGCATGCATGTGACCCAAGCAGAGGTCTTTGGAGAGGCAGAAAGAACCTAGCTGCTTTTGACACTAAACTGTGCGCCTCTAAGTGAAAAAAAGCTTCATTTTGGCTGCCAGGCTGATAGATCCATCTTAGAGAGTGATGGCAGAAGTGACACTGAAACCCAGAGGCTCCAGGTTTGTGTCTCTTTTTCTGCCACTGTAATCCTGGTCTGCACATCTGACTAGTGGCTAGCAACATACAAATAAACAGCAAAAAATCCATATATGCGCACACAGATACTATATGTTACTCCTCTGCGATGCAAGGGCGAGATCGGGCAGGGCATGCAGCAGGATCGTGGTAAAGCCTGCAGGAGCGTGGTGTGTCCCCCTCCGTTTTTATCACCGGACACGGCAGCGTGGCGGCCATTAAAATCGTGCAGGTGAGCTTGAATGCCGTCCGGCGTGGCTACGTACGTAGGTACGTGACCAGCTGCATGCATGCACATGCTAAAAATGGCGCCGCACGCTTCCCTTCCCTTGGATCGCGCCGGGGGGCGCATCTCCTGCGTCGCGCCGTGATGCGCTAGCTGCCGGTGCATGCATGCCCTACGTCCCTGCGCGCGCGTCTGCTACGCCATAATACAGACGTTTTTTTTTCATGCTAATACGTGTCTCATTGATATTATGAAGAACAAAGTACAAGTCACGTAAAGGCCGACATGACAAAACTGAAAATATAAAAAAATTATAAATAAATTTAAAAATTAAAAAAATTAAAAAAATTGAGTTAAAAATTGTACGTAAATTAAAAATATTATTGAGTTTAAAATTGTAGGTAAATTAAAAAAATAATAAAAATTATAAAACCAAAAAGTTTGAATACATTCAAATTTGAAAAATCATTCATGAATAAAAAATAAAATGGAGAAATAAAAAATAAAATGGAAAGAAAAAACATTTTCCTTCCTTGAATCCTTTTGGGTTTTTTTCGGCAAACTATCGATCTATTCATCTCCAATCATGGCAGTACAACGAACACCAGAAATAATGAAAATTACATCCAGATTCATAGACCATCTAGTGACGACTAAAAGCACTGAAGCGAGCCGAAGGCGCGCCGCTGTCATCACCCCTCCCTTGTCGGAGTCAGGCACAACTTGTTGTAGTAGACAGGCGGGAAATCGTCGTGCTAAGGCCCCATAGGACCAACGGACCAGATCAGCAGCCGCCGCGGATGAAAAGAAGCTTAGCTCGGAAGGATCCACCCTGAAGACACGTGAACAAAGACAAACAAAGAGCGGACCCGAGCAGATCCATCAAAGACAATCACCGACCGAATTTCGTGAGATCCGCCGAAGACACACCTCCACACAACCTCGGACGATGCCAGACACACCATCGAGACCGGGGCTAGATGGGGAGAACCTTATTCCATCATTAAGAAGCCGCCGTCTCGTTTTATTGAGTAGGACATAAACCCTAACAAAACTTCAAAAAGAACCTGAAAACGAAGCCCTCCCGCCGGCAAGAGCCGGGATCCACCGCGCACCCATGGCCTTAAGGCCACAGAAGACGTGGGAGATCGGCGGCACCACCGATGGGAGGCAGAAACCCTAGCCACCTTTTCTTGGAGGAGAGACAAAGGAAGGAGACAAATAAACTCAACGGATCCTTCAGTTTTAGTCTGTTCACGATTTTTTTACACTACCAATTTCTTTTTATCCATAAGGAATTTATATAGATTAATACATGAGACTGCACGCCATGTAACCGCGCACATGCTTACATCTGACCATACACACGATACCAGAGTGTTCATGTAAACGCGCATGGTGGTCACAAAAGTGATGAACGTCGGAGATTGGACTTTTGTCGTCGACACGTTGAGAGGTTTGGTCGTGTGGCATTGTGGCTAGTGTTTAACGAGATATTTGGTATTGTATCCCATGTTTTATTTATTTATATGATTTAAGAAGCGCTACTGCTTATAATGCCTATGATGTTTAAACAAATATATGATGTTTGTCGTCTTTGATATATCGAAGTAACTTTTAGCTTACGGCGTGCCAGGCTTTGGTAATTCGCTAGCACCGGCACTAACTAGTGGTGCATTATTATTTTTGCTAGATGAGTGGTGGTGCATGTATACCCTATATGCTGCACTCGGACTTTCTCAAAATAATAAATTAAATGTGATTGTGTTGCATGCCTTACCTTTGTGATCCATTTACTTAGAGCATCTCCAGCCGCGTCCCCAACATGCCTTCCAAGACCCTTTTTCAGCGATGACGTTAGAAAAAGGGGCCAGTTGCGCCCACAGAAGCCCAATTTTCGCCGGTTCAGTCCGAAATTATCGCCGGCGGATACAGGGCGAACCCGGCGCCCTGGGGCGCCAGGGGAAGCATTTTTGGCGTGAAAGCCCGGCGGGACCGTCGAGTCAGCGACACACGGCGCATCGTCGTCCTCCCTCGTCGCCTCGTTTTCCCGCCGGGGAATCAATGCCAAGGCTGTTGCCGGTCAGCCTTTCGCTGATTCACCACGGGCGGCGCATTAATGCTGCCGGTCAGCCTTCCGCTGATTCCCCTCCTGCCACGCGTACACACACGCCTGCCCCCCCTCCCCGGCGGCTATAAAAAGCCACCCTCCTCGCCGGTGGACGCACACTCTGTCGCCCACTCTCTGTCTCTCTCTCGTCGTCGGCGCCCTTCTCATCTCCCCCCCCCCCCCCCGGCCACCAACCTCTGATGGGTGAACGGTTTCCTGCCGACGTTGCTGCGGCCAACGGCTTCGGCCGCACTCTGCACAAGTCGGAGGCGCACCTCCTCCACGAGGCCAACTACCCGGCGCCGCCGGACATGCGCGCGCCGAAGGCGTCCCAGTCCCCCCGCAGCCCGACCCCGAGCACCCCAGCCACTTCCACGACGAGATCGAGCGCGTTCGGGCATCCCTGCAGGAGGAGGTGCGCGGCCGCCCGGAGTACGCCACCGAGAACCACGCGAGCTGGGCGGCGTACTTCCAACGCCGCCACGAGCAGCACCTCGCCTCCAGCAACAATGCGTCGGTGAGGGGGCGCCGCAATGCCGACGGCCGCCGCCTGTGGTGGGGCATCCCCGGGTGGACGCTCCATTACATCCTGCGGCACCTCGAGGGCGGCAACGAGCCGCCGCTCCAGTACCAGGCGGCCACGGCGCCTGCCTCCCGCCGGAGCGGCGGCATTTGGCTGCTGCGGCGTATGGCGGGTTTGTCGTCCTCCTCCTTCTCCCTCTCTTCCGGCTCGCCGGCGCTCGCCAGCGTGAAGGCCGAGCCCGTGGGACGCCGCTCGGGCGGCCCACCCGCGGCATCATCATCAACGAGGGTGGCGGCGATTCCTCCTCCTCCCGCGTCATCAAGTCCGAGATGGAGCCGGGCCTCATCGCCGTCAAGAACGAGTACGACGACCTGGCCGCCGACGACAAGGCCGCCCTGAAGTGGGCGCGCGAGGACTACGCGAAGCTGGAGATAGAGAGCCAGCGTCGCGTCCTCGAGGAGACCGCCGCCCGGCGCCGTGGCCGCGACGAGGGCGGCGTCGTCGTCCTCGAGGACAGTGACGAGGACGCACCACCGTTACCACCGAAGCCCGTCCGCCAAGGCGATGCAGGGCAGGGGAGCAGCAAGGACGGCGGAGGCGTGAAGAAGGAGGAGGCCGACGACGGCGGCGACGAGACGACTACAGCGCCTTCGGCGCGTTCTTCGGCTTGTAGGGCGGGCAGGGGGGCGGCGCATGTTTTAGTTTTTTATTATGTTTTTAAGACTTTAATGCACAAACATTAATAAAAAATTGCCTATTTTGCCCGATCTATGTCGTGTTTGGCCGACTTTTTAATTCAAAAAAGACGCCTGGGTTCAGCTTGGGTCGGCAGTTGGGAAACCGACCGTCCCATGCCCATATTTTCGTCGGCGCGCCCTCAGACGGCGCTTTTCAAGCCCCTGGGTAGCAGAACGGTTGGAGATGCTCTTAGCACTAAGAAATTAGATGTCTGTCCTCTTGTATAAGAAAAATGAAAAAGATTACCCTGCTTTGAACAAAATTCTCCTGTTGCAGTGGCTCTGAAATTGACGCGGAGCATTGCAGAAGGAAACGATGGGACTCGCTGCAGGCAGAGGCAGGGTCGATCTGACGGCTGACATTAGGTGGGATGATCTGAGATCGACCGGCACAGCCTGCACCATAAATTATTAGGGCCCTGTCCCACGGCTCAGCCCAATGCGCAGCGGCGCGGGGCCCGCCTGTCAGTGCTTCCGCACAGCCCGGTATGTGGCATGTATGACACGGCCACATGAACCATTTACCCTCCTACTAACTCCTATTTGCCTCACCATTTTTTTCTTCTTCTTACAACTCCTTTGCAAGTTGTAACATTGGATTCCTGCATCGTCATCCATTTGTTTTAAATTTGGTTTGTAATCTAATCCAATCTTCAATTTTGTTTGCAGCAGCAGTACTAATTGTGCTAGAAAATCTGATGAATATCAAAATATAGTTTCTAATCGGTGGCAATAGGACAGATCCATGCATGTGTATAGAAAGCACCCAGCGATGCAAAATTGATGGGATCATGGGAGGCATCTGCTCTAACAAGCAATACACATGGCGGCAATTAACCATAGCTGTCCTCCTAGCTACTCCAGCAAATACAGAACATGCATGCATCGTCCTAGTACTAGTAATGCAGAAGAACATGCAGATTAACTTCACTGTGGTGCTGTAAACATCCTTCTGCACCACCTGTATGCAGCTGTAGGTAGGTAGGAGGAGTAGGAACAACATTCTTGAGCCGCTATGATCTGTAGTACTAGTAATTAAGTAACACATTAATCACCGTCCTTAAACAACTGTAGTTGCATCTTGCACGGCGGGAATGGGGGGGTGAAGAGGGCAGAGCAGGGTGGAGCGAAATTAACGCTGGGGCAGTGAAAATTCATGCGCCGGCCCCTCCTGTGCCTGCCTGCCAGCTTCCTTCTGCTTCTTGCTGCTCCTGATCGATCCGTCTGATCTGATCCGTATTGAACCCTTTTTTCTCCAAGAGAGAGAGATGGAACATGGAAGCTTTAGGCCATCACCATCGCGCGACCCCAAACGAACGTCTGTTTTGTCCGAATTCTGTCCGTTTGGATAAGACAACGGGATCGTGTCCGGGCGTATCCTGGGATGCGGTGGCCGCATCCGTTTGCCCCATCCTGTCCGTCAGGGCAAAAATGCACATATTCTCATAAAAAATAGTTTGCACGTCCAAATATTTGTCTGAAAATTAAAATAGTTTTACAACCCAATTGAAATTGTCCTTAATAGAAAAAGTTTTACAACCAAATCGAAATTGTCTTGACTGAACATAAAATGAACCAATACATCTATTGGTTGTCAATGTGATCCCACACGTGCTCAACCAGGTCATTTTGAAGATTCAAATGACTGTGCCAATCACGCATCTCACGGTAGAATTGCACAAATTGTTCAAATGTGGCCGGGTCTTGGTGCAGGGGCTCAATATTTTCATCATGATAATCAAATCCTTGGTCGAAGATACTCTCATCACGCTCGTCCTCAACGATTATGTTGTGCATGATCACACAAGCAGTCATCACCTCCCAAAGCTTCCTTTCATCCCATGGCAGTGCAGGGTTTCGAACGATTGAACACATGCCTCATACGAAAACGGCGACGAAATTTATCTGGCTTGAAGAGCGGGGTGTTCGCAAAGTAATCGGCATAAAGCAGGGCGTGGCCTCTCTCCCTGTTGCGGTTCAGGTTGGGAGCACGGCCAGGGAGTGACCCCCTGTACCAAGGAAGCTGCCGTTGAATATGGTCGTGAACGACCAGTGCAAAGACTCGTCTCCACTGTCCATACCTTTATTGGCAAAATGTCGAACACCTTGCGGTCGTGGTGGCGAAGAGGCCGCGATGATCACCTCGACGCAGCAGGGGTGGTTGTCGACCGGCTACTGGCCGCTCTGGAGCTCTCGTCGGAATCTGCCTCGGCCGCCGTGGTACATCGCCGGCGCTCGTGTCCCCTCTGCCACCGGCAAAGACGACGACGGCCAAACCTCCTCCGATCGACGGCCAAAACTACGGCGAAAGCACGGGCGTGGTGGTGGCCATGTCGAGACGTGGTTTCGTATGGACGGCCGGGGGCTGCGCGATGAGGAGGCGGCCGGAGAATAGCGGCGGCGCCGGCGGCGGGGCGGGGCGGGGAGAGAGGGTGAAGCGTTGGGAGCGGAGGGACTGCTAGTGTCCCCGACAGGCGGGCCACGGAAGGGGAGGGGGGGACAAGGGCGTGCGTTGAGGCCGTCCGCGCGCGTCCGTTTCACCCCAAACCGAGCGCAAGTTTAGGCCGGGGATGGATCGAAAACGGACGGAATCCGGACATTTAGCCGTTTGAGGCCGTACGTTGGGCCGCGCTATTCGTCCGTTTATCCCAAACGAACGCACCCAAATAAGATAGGGTCGCGCGGTGGAGTTGGAGGGGAGGGGGCTGCGATCTACTCGATCCGAGAGTTTCACCGCCCTCTCATTCCGCCCACAATCATTTGCGCCACCCCATTTGCACTGCCCTTCTCTCTCCACCTCACTCTCACTCTCACACACACTCTCTCTCTTCTCTCTCATGGCAGGTGCCATCAGCCATGATCTATATAGCATGCGCCCGGCCTTTGCTTGTTGCCTGCATATAACTCTGTTCCTCGCTACGCTTGCTTCCCCTTTACTTATTTAGCCACTCCTCCTCCACTCCATCATCACCTCCACGACGCCTGCCTCCTCCCTCCTCCTCGTCCTACACGCTACTACTACAAAAGACCACACGCAAGCAAGCAGAGTCACATCACACCACTGGCTTGGCTAGCTCCCCAGTCCCCACCTCGTGCAATTTCATCTCTCGCATAAACTATTTCTTGGATCCCTTGAGAGAGAATCTAGAGCAGCAGTGGGATCTGCGCGCGCGCACCAGCTTCCATGGGCCTCGATGTCGCGGAAATCTCTGAATTGGCGGCGCTCCGGCCGATCCAGACGGCCGTGGGCGGGGCGCGGGCCACGGGAGGGCCGGTGGCGGACGATGGCGCTCCCGCCGCCGACACGGGCTGCGTCACACCGAAGGCGAGCGGCGCGCGATCGGCCACGGCAAGAGGAGAGGACGACGACGACGCTGCCGCCGACACCGGCTGCGTTACGCCGAGGGCGAGCGGCTGCATGGCCATGCTGCCCATTGCGCCACTCCTGCAAGACGACGGCGTCGACGCTGGCTTCGCCACGCCGCTGGCCAAGGGTGGAGTAATTGGGCCGCCAGACGGCTGCGCCGCTGACGTCGACGAGAACAGCTTCACCACGCCGACGACGGCCGACAGCGCGCTGTTGCCGGCGACGGTGTGCCCGCCGGCGCCACGGAAGTCGGCGCCGGCGCCCACGAGGAAGCGCGCGCCGCTACAGCAGCGGCTCTTCTACCCGGTGCCGCACGACCTGACCACCGTCTTCGTCGCCGTGCCGCAGTGCCCGCCGCCCGCCAAGAAGATGCGGGCGCACGTGGTGGAGTCATCTGTGCCTCTAGGCACGTGAGAGGCGCAATTCGCGCACACGCATCCTCCGTCTCGTTCATGCAGTTCAGCTCTTCACATGCTGACATGCATGCTGCTGCTGCGCGCCATTGTCGCGGCCGCGAGTGGACGAAGGAGTTCTTCAGAGAAGCGGAAGCGAGCAAGTCCATACACGAGCAAGGGCTCTCGATGTTGTAGTTGAATCACTCAACTCCCCTCGACTCCTCTGAGATGTGCGTCAAACACACATTGAACTATTTCTCCGTCGAAATCTCATTATCAAATGAATAAAAAGGAATGCATCTAGATGTATTTTAGTTCTAGATACATCCTTTTTTGTCTATTTTGATGACAAGTATTTTCGGACGAAGGGAGTACTCTACTAGCACTCAAGTTTAGCTCAACCACTCAGCTCTCTCTCTCTCTCTCTCTCTCTGTAGATCTGTCTCTCTCTCTCTATTGTTTCTCACATGTACAAATACACGAGCTGTTTTGTTGATTAGCTTGCTGCCTCACACGGTCAAAGTCTGTTCTATTGTTGATGCACTACAAGTTTGCCTTATAAATGGTAGGCATACATGGCTATTTGTAGTTTTAGGCTTTCCGGTTTCCCAAACTGACATAAACATGGAGTGTGGCTAGATCCCAGTTGACTTAACCAAGTCTCATTCAAGTGACACAACATATAAAAAAGAAAAAAGAAAAAGTGCAGTGCGAGGATCTCGCTTGGTGCAAGGTGAGGATCTCGCTTTCTCACCCCGACATTGGCACCCACCACGTTTCCTCCCTTGTCTCGCCCCCCTTGGCGGCCCATATTGGTGGATTACGGGCGTTACGGACCCAAGGGGCGACGATGAGAAGCTTGCCTTCCTTGCGGAGCTACATGACTTCCGTAGCACGAGCGCGGGACCATGGCTTGACATGATCACTTTTGCGGAGGACAAGAACAATAGGCTTAACCACCGGATCCTGAGCCGCTTCCGGGGTTTCATCGCGGACATGGAGTTGTGTGACATCTACCTCCATGGTCGGCGTTATACCTGGTCTAATGAGCAAGACCAGCCCACCTTAGTGCGCAATGACCGAGTCTTATGCACTCCTACCTCGGAGTCGTCTCTGCCTAGTTGCATGCTTCGTTGTCTCTTCTCAAAAGTGTCTGACCACTGTCCGCTTCTCTTGGATTGTGCGTCCACCTCGGAGGCCGCCAAAAGCTTCCACTTCGAGCGCTTCTGGATTTAGTTGGACGGTTACATCGAGGTTGTGTCCCGGGCTTGGAATTTCGTCGAGCCTGACCCCGATCCTTTCCGCAGGATCTATGATCGCCTTAAAGCTACCACGCGCAAGCTTCGCAGTTGGAGTGCGAGAAAGATGGGCGGCATCTCCCTCCAACTTTTGCTTTCCCACGAGATCATTGCCCAGCTGGATGAGGGGCAAGACTCCCACTCTCCCCTGGTGAGAGGTGGTTGCGCCTTAAGCTCAAGCACACGTACCTCGGCTTGGCCTCGCATGAGCGTACCCTCACGCGGCAGCATTCGCGATTCTCCTGGCTGCGGGTTGGCGCGGCTAATACCGCCTTCCGCCGCATCCATGCCTCCCATCGCCTCTGCTGGGGCCGAAGAGGAGGAGGGGCTTGGGCACGGAGACGAATTAGGGGAGGGGAGGGGCCGGTGCTCGGGAAGGGGAGTGCAGCTTTGTGCGCCGCCGGCGCACGGCGTAAATAGTCGCGACGAGGCCAAGGCGAAGGGCCTGTCAGCCCGCTTCAATGCGGCGCAGCAGCCGGAGTTGGTTCCTCGGGATGAGGTGTCCACATTGAATCGGCGATGCCCTAGAGGTCAAGTCCGTTAGCGCCCCCCTTTCGTCCGGCCAAATCACGACATCAATGCCGGCCGCTGCATGCCCTGGGCTGGCATGAATGCGGCTAAAACGGCGCGACACGTGGGATGGAAAGCATGGGGCGGGGGGGGGGAGGGGCTGGTGGGCCAGGCGATCGAAGCGGGCGTGGGAGCGGTCTCAATTCCCGAAAAGCCCCTCACGTTCGTCTCCAGTTTACAGGAGAAAATACGTCTGGACCGCGCCGCCGACCAATTCAGACCCGTATTGGATAGCTTCGGGTCTCAGAACAGCGTGGTCCGGACAGATGCGGTGGAATGTCCTCGTGACGGAGGTGCGTTGGTTGTCTGACCTCTTACAAAAGGACATGTAATTTCTTGCGTCCCAAGTCCCAAATCTTCCTTCGCTAAGATGACGGTTCGCCAGACTTGGTGATGGAGCGGTGTGGGTGGCAGCAAATCCCAAATGTCTCGCTTGTTGTCTACTAGTAGTCTCTAGTCCGTCGATGCATGGTGGTGCTATGGCGAGCCGCTGCCAAATTCGTAGAGCAAGAGGTGGTTCGTGGTCCGACCGACAGCCGGCTCGCTCCTAGGGCCGAGCCGCGCCGCGTCGTGCGCTAGCTATGCTCCCTGCTTGACATGTTGATTTGCACGGCTCGGATGCCTGCGCTGACGAGGCCAGGGCGTACGCCCCGGACGCATACGGCGCCGCAGTCGTTGTGGCGCTTGGCCTTTTCTGCACGTACATACACCATACCCATCCACAGTAATGTACACTGTACTCCTACTTCGCAGTTTGGACGCCAGCGAGCCGGCGACCACGCGCCGAGAGTACACGTACCTACGTAAGCGGCAGCAGTGACCGCACTACGTGCCGCGCAGTGCCAACGGGGCCGGCGACGACGACGGCCGTTGTGGGGCAGGTAACTTGGAAGATCATTGCAGAGAGCCGAGAGATCGATCATGTGCAGATCATTGTGGTTGTCAGCCTCGCGCACGTACACTCCGTTGCTACTTCAGCGTTTTGCTGCTTGGTTGCTTACCATCTCCTGATGATAGCAACTGCAAGTTATTTGACATATAGCTAGACTTTATGCACACGTAAGAATTTAATTTTAATTTTTTTGAATGGAAATGGTATAGCTTTCGATGCACGAGCTCGTGGTGGAGTCACTGTCACTTGCCAGACAGGGGTTTCGTCGTGCTGGGATATATTGCGTGGAAATTTTTTGGATTATCTTCGGTACGGAGGGAGCACGTTGTCTCTTGACGTGACAAGTTTAATAAGTTAGGTCCTAATCTCGTAGGTCCATTTCATATCAAGCTAAGAAAAAGGGTATATCAACTTTTCAAACTTTTGTGAGGCCTCTAAATTAACTTTGTAGTGGCTGAAAGAGACATTGATCGATCCTCTATCTCTATGGGTGGCTGGCAGTGGCAGTGTGGCACATCGTTGCACAGCGCCGCCTGCCACCTTTGGCCCTCCGTCGTCCTACTTTCATGGCGCGGCCAACTCTTCGGGCGTGGATGAGGGCCGTTGCTTCCGATGCCTCTCCAAAGGCTATCGTGTACGTGAATGTGAGTATCTAGTGTACGTGTTGCCTCTAGTTTGGACTTTGGACATATCACTAGTTTCTGCCGTGCATAGCCCCGCATCGACCGGACTACATCACCCCGGCGAGCTGCTTCACCACCTGCACCCACCGATGATGCTACCCCGGTGACTTGCCTTTGCATCCTGTCCTTGTGGAGGAGTCGGAGATGCTTCACACTGAGCTATGTGACTGCGCGTGTTGTGAGTGTTTGGCGAGAGTGGTGGCCGCTCTTGGCAAACTCTAGGTGATGCCGCTAATGTTTTCGTTGCTTCCGAACTCCAGGTTGATTCTGCGGATGGGGGTGATGCATGCCTCTATAGAGGTTTCTCCCCTTGTGCTAGACCCGCCTGTCGTCGTTACCTATGCTACCGACTGCCTCTAGGAGGGAGTCACCGCCAAAGTCATGGCTCCAGTGCAGATTATGCCTGAGTTGTGAGAGCTATGTGGGGAGGGGGGGTCAACTTTGCCTATATTGATGGTGCTTCCAAATGAGATGGGTTCGCCTGTTTTTTTAAGGAGGATTACCCCCGGCCTCTACATCCAAAAGATGCATACGGCCATATTATTAAAAGATGGATTCGCTAGTTGCCTCAACGGTGCCCATGACGCCCCCACCATCGTTGTTGGAGCCCAACCAGCCGCTCGGCTTTGTGGACCGTGGTGGTTCAGATGTTGTTGCCACTCACTCGCCTATGACCATTGTGTAGGTGGTCTCCTTGGGCGACGAGGTTACCGTGGTAGGTTTTTTGGTCGCTAGCTTGGAGGTGGCTAGCCCTGGATCTGGCAGGGCGATTGCTTGCCTTTTAATTGTGAATGCTATATATCATGGGAAAATCAAGACGGTGGAGAAAACTCTCAGGAGAAGTGAGTCATCATTGTTTGGCTGGTCATTGTGGGTTTGGTGGTGTCTGTTGTCTTTAGCCGAGGTGTTCTTGTTAGGGCTTAATTTGTGTTGTAGAAGTGTGAGGGTTTATGGTTGTTGCATGTCGGGATTGGTTGACTGGTTGTTGGATCGATTTGTCAAGTCATAGGCTTCATGCTCTGTGACTAGTCTGCGCGTGATTTTCTTGTACCGTTTTCACCTGTTTTTCCGTTTGTTTATTGTGCTACTCTTTTCTGCTTAACTAATCAATTGAGACAAATCATTTTGAAGAAACAAAACTCACACTCATTTTAACACCGTCTTTTCTTGTTGAGATGTCATTCCATTTAAATCTGTCCACCAAAGGTGCGAGCGAGGACAGACTCATGGATTTGACAGGCTCACAAACTTACCCGAGCTGCCATCGGATCCAGAGACAGATCGGACCTACACTCATTTGACGGTGGCAAAAGCGAGAACGAACCGGCCTACTACAACGACCCCCTCGCCGCTGCCCCCCAGTCTCATCTCATCACGTACTACGCCACTTTAACAACTCCATCCATTCTCCCGCTACAAACACTCGCTCACGGCCAGGACAAGAACACGGCCGGTAAACTCCCCCACTTCATCCTGTTCCCGTAGCCCGTACAGTACTAGTGGGCTAATCAGGCGGCCGCTTTAACCTTTTCGCCCGTCCGTCAATCCGTCAGAGTCATCATCAGAAAAGGGAGCAGGCATGGCAGGCCCAATGAACAGCGCGTGATGCCAAAGCTTGTCAATGTCAAGAAGGAATTACTAAAAGCCATCGAAACAACAGCTAGCGTGAGCCTTCTTCAGTCCAGTTAGTCTCCTCTATGATGAAGCGAGGAAGAAGCAGCGTCATTTTTGTCCATTCCAATCAGTGGGGATCTTGCTGTTGCGTCGCCTGTGGCTGCGGCTCAGGAGGGTCACGGTCAGGGTCAGTCTGTGTCTCGGGTGTAGGCGATAGCTACTTGACATTCAGCTGCTGTGGGTTCTGAACAAACGAGGTGCCGTCGTCCTCAGTCCGTCGGTTCTGCCGACTGCCGAGCCGCCCGTGCGCGGCGTTGTGTTCGGTGCTGCGTGCTCCCCGTGGAAGATGGTCATCTCGCTGTTGCAGGGTAGGCGTAGCGTAGGTTGAGACCGGGCATTTCGCCCGGTTCGGTCATGTGACGTCTCTCGGTTGTTCTCCCACGCGCAATACCATTCTGTCCGGGTGTGTCCGGATGTGTCCGTTTGAAGCAAAATAGATATATCAGACGGCCCAACGCGCGGACGCAAACGGACTTTTGTCCATTTTCTGCCCGATTTCGACCCATCCCCGGCCCAAGTTTGAGCCGCCTTTGAGGTGAAGCGGACAACGGACAGACCGACGGGACGTGTGCGCTTGTCCTTTTCTGGCCCGTCCGTCGGTGGCACATGCCTCCCTTTTTCTATCCGCCCTCCTCCCCTTCCCCTGCCCCCCCTCTCCCCCAACCGAAGCGCCCGGCCGAACCCCGCCACTCTCGTCCTCGCCGCCGCCGCCGCTGCCATTGTGGTTGTGCAGCTCGCACATGCGCTTGCCTAGCCCCCTTTCACTCGACGCCCCCGAGCTACCCAAACCACGGCCACCTCAAACCCAGCGGTCGAATTTGAAGCGGATTTGACCAGGCTTGAGCTCGGCCGGCCGTGGGAGACCGCGCCGTGCCATGAACTGGCCAAGCACCGGCGAAAAGTCCCGGCAAGGCCGCAAGGCTGCATGCAGGTACTGCCAAGCAGCCCGTGCCGGCGTTGTGTGCGGTGCTGCTCCCCGTGGAAGATGGTGATCTCCTGCTCGGAGGTTGAGACCGGGCAGTGTGATCTCTGCGTTCGGGACAGGGCATTTCGACCGGTTCGCTCACTCATGTGACGTCTCTCGGTTGTTCCAAATGAGCACCAGAGTGATGCCTCATGCCGGCATGTATCTTCTTCGTTCTCCGTGTACTCCTCGCAGGCCTGTGGGGGTCTGGCCGGACGCCATGTGCCGGGTATGCCGGCCGAAATGATTCGCTGCGCTTTCCTTCCTTACTGCTCTGCTCTGTTCTGCATGCGGGTGCGGCCGGAGCGGGCCTAGCTGCTTCTTGAGTTCTACGGCAGCCAAGCCAAAAGCGATGGACATGCCATGCCATCATTCATGCTCCTTCCATGCATGCAGAGATCTATCCATCTATCTGCCCCTGGATCGATCGACCAGCGTCCCCAAATTCAGCACTGTATCGTGTCATGATTCCTTCAGCCTTACACATTACTCTTGCTCGGAGATCGACATGTCCCACGAGGATAGGATGCGTCATACATGCCATCAGAACAACGTTAGCAAATCACGGCCGCCCGGTACATCTTCATGACGGTATCCCAAGTCCCCAAGAGATCACAACTCAGCATGATCGACCGACCTTAACCAGTCCGCTAGGACGTACTACTACTATTTACCAATGGCGCCCATCACAGACAGCACGTTATTTTACATCACGTACAGACGTGATATACTCCCTCCCTGAAATGTAAGAGCATCTACAGCCAGACATACTAAATTTAACAGCATATACGTCCACGGACAATGACCGGTCAATTCATCAAATAGTCCCATCCACAACCTACCTCATATCCGGTGCCCCAAATTCATATTATGCATGCAACGTGGAAGATAGTACAGAGATTATCAACGAAATTAAACAAACATAGAGCAAACGAAGATACAAATTCACATAATCCGGACGAAAAGAACATCATGGTTCACTTGACAGTCATAGTTGTAAAGTAAAATTAATGAAAAAGGAAATAAAGACGGAGAGGGCCGAGTTTCCTCACCACTCCTCACTACTTGTTTCCTCAGTAGGTTAACAATACAAAATGATGATATGCAAGATTTTCAGTGACCTTTGAAAGGTTGGCCTTTATTCATTTTCACACCGACTGAGCAATTATAGACCCTCCAAAAGGCCAAAGGTGCCAACGAAAACAAGTAGAACAGGAAGAAACAAGTCAACAAAAAAAGGGTTTCCATCACAAAAGCGGAATGCCCTTTGCTTATCAGCAACGAAAAGACACGAGTAGGTGGCCCTTTGGCACGTAGCTAGTGGCGGACACCCGCCCATGCATGCATGCACGGCACTGCAGACACATCCACGCACCGGCGCACTCCCCAGCCCATGCACTCCCCACTGTTCGTACGACCCTGGCCGTTAGAAATCCATGGAAGCTTTCTCTTTTCCCCCGAATATTTGTTGGGCTGGCATGAGGACAAGAGGATGCGTGCTCTTGTCACGTACCGAATCCGGTAGCCCTGGGAGGCTGAGATGCATCGTCTCTGCGTGGTGTCTCTGGCCGGAGAAGCTGCCGATCTCTGCTGTGTGTCCCTGGGAGTTGTGAGGCTCAGCGGCACAGTTCGTGGGTAGGATCATGCGTTTGGCGTAAGAATGTTTATGAATTATGATGATGACTTGGTTTGGTTTGGTCCATGCCATTTTACATGCTTGTCCCTTGTCAACTAGTCTAGTTTTGTTGTTTACTCCAGTTGACAAAATTTGTCAAAATAGTGGTAAACAACTTCTTGTTCGGGACAGGGGTGAAGTTGCTCGCATTTGCGCGTCGTTCTGGACTTCTGGCATGTGGTTTGGACTTAGGAGGCGATATTCATTGAGATCACCGCCGGATGCAACGGTGGGGAAGAGAAATTGTCTGCGATGGCTACAGATCTCTGATCTGCCGCTTCCTGAAAATCTTGTGTGTTGTGGAGATGGAGAGTAGTTCCCTGGACGGTACAAAAACAGAGTACAGTCCAAGTACCGCAGGGCCGACAGCTGCTATACGCTTGCACAGTGATATAGTAGCAACTGAATGTGCTTCGTTTTCCTTTCCTCGCAAAAAAAAAAAAAAAACTGAATGTGCTTCGAGCGTACTGGTCCAGACTCCAGACCCCAGAGGGAAGTAAAAGGGAAAATGTACGTATTTAACACGTATGCCACAACTATAGATGAACAGTTGCCGGGAGAAAATTTATACGTGAGCAGTTGGGGAATCCATGGGCAAATCATTGAAGCCGGGTGCCTGGAGACTCGCCCAGATCTGGGAGACGGGCCGCGCGCTTTCCCGTCTCCAGATCTGCTGTGCCCTCTGCACTGCATCCATCGACCCTGGTCGAGCCGAGCTCCATCGCCCACGCGGCTTTGTTTGGGTATCCAAGAAGATCCAGGGAGGGTTGCGGCTGCAACAAGACATGCTTTGGAAGCTCGCGTCTGGGTCAGCCCACTTTCCTCCCTCCCCGTCCTCCTCGCCGCCTGCCCAACTCTCTCTCTCTCTCTCTCTCTCTCTCTCTCTCTCTCTCTCTCTCTCTCTCTCTCTCTCTCATGCAAAAAACCAGACGAAACTACTGCTTGGACGACAGTAGCCCGCACGAACTTTGGACGATGGATGGCTTGGACGGTGAAATCAAGTTCTGCTCCGTACATGAACGGCTGATGTTCTGTATCGTTCGCAGATCGTCTATGCTTTATCGTGTGTGTAGCAGCGCTCAAAACCAGAAGAGAAATTGATCACAATTGGTGTCTACCGACTGTCATAAAATTCAGTGAATTCTAGAGTGAAAACAGAGAGAGAGAGAGAGAGAGAGAGAGAGAGAGAGAGAGAGAGAGAGAGAGAGAGAGAGAGGCGGTGAATTCTGGAAGTTGAATTGTGCGGTTCATCCGCAGAAATAAACATGATCTGTCTATAATTCCAGGATGCTGAGGCAGAGCAAGAGCGAAACAAGTACAGTACTTGTACAAAAGACGAAATGGAAGTAGAGTTTACAAAAGATTACAGTGGAGTTTACACAATTCCCCGCGAGGGGATTGAGGCGGAAATACAGAGCAATTGGCGGCCCCACTCACGGGCGACTAATTCTGGCATGCAGAGCTAATTATTCCCAACTTTATGATTCCATCCACGATCAGCTGCTTAATTTGCGCCATGAGAGTTGATCATAGAGCACGCGTGCGCAGGCGGGCGGCGTTGTATGTACAATTCCTTCCATAATTCAGGCTCGATCTGCAATTCTGCATGCGGAGGAGAGAAAAGAGACATCCACTTCGCTTCCGCTTCTCTTGAAAATTCCTTCGTCCACTCGCGGTCGCGGCCATGGCGCGCAGCGGCATGCATGTCACCTGCGCCTGCGCGGGGTGCTGAATTGCTGGAACGAGAGAGAGAGAGAGAGGGTGTGTATCTCGCTCATGTGCCTAGGGGCGCAGATGACTCCACGGCGTGCGCGCGCATCTTCTTGCCGGGCGGCGGGCACTGCGGCACGGCGACGAAGACGGTGGTCAGGTCGTGCGGCACCGGGTAGAAGAAGAGCCGCTGCTGCAGCGGCGCACGCTTCCTCGTCGGCACCGGCGCTGACTTCCGCGGCGCGGGCGGGCACACCGTGGCCGGCACCAGCGCGCTATCGGCCGTCGTCGGCGTGGTGAAGCTGTTCTCGTCGCCGGCAGGAGCGCTGCCGTCTCGGGGCCCAATTACTCCACCCGTGGCCAGCGGCGTGGTGAAGCCGACGTCGGCGCGGTCGTCTTCCTGCAGCGGCGCGATGGGCAGCATGGCCATGGAGCCGCTTGCCTTGGGCGTGACGCAGCCGGTGTCGGCGGCAGCGTCGTCGTCGTCGTCCGCTCCTCCTGCAGCGGCTGAACGCGCGCCGCTCGCCTTGGGCGTGACGCAGCCGGTGTCGGCGGCAGCGTCGTCGTCGTCGTCCGCTCCTCCTGCAGCGGCTGAACGCGCGCCGCTCGCCTTGGGTGTGACGCAGCCGGTGCCGGCGGCTGGAGCGTCATCGTCCGTCCGAGGCTCTGCCGTGGCCCGGGCGCCGCTCACGGCCGTCTGGATCGGCCGGAGCGCGGCCAATTCAGAGATTTCCGCGGCGTCGAGGCCCATCGAAGCTGCTGCCTCGCGCGCGCAGATCCCACTGCTGCTGCTGCTCTAGATCCTCTCTGAAGGATCCAAGAAATAGTTTATGCGAGCGATCGAATTGGCTGAGGTGAGGTGGGGTGCTCGGCAGTGGCGTGAGCCTGCTTGCTTGTGTGGTCTTTTGTAGTAGCGTGAGGGACGAGGAGGAGGGAGAAGGCAGGAGGCAGGCGTCGTGGAGGTTATGATGGAGGAGGGTAGCCTGGCTAAATAAGTAAAGGAGAAGCAAGCGAGCGAGGAACAGAATTATATGCAGGCAACAAGCAAAAGGGGCGGGCGCATGTTATATAGATCATGAGAGAGAAGGGGAGAGGTGGCGCAAATGATTGTGGGGATGGTGAAACTCTTGGATCGCAGCCGGCCTCCCCCCCTAAAGCCTCCATGCATGATCTCTCTTGTGCAGGAAAAAGGATAAATACGGATCAGATCAGACGGATGAGAGCATGCAGCAGGAAGCAGAAGGACGCCTGCGCATGAATTTTCACTGCTCCAGGGTTAATTTCGCTCCACCCTGCTCTGCCCTCTTCAGCGGATCCGGCTTGCCTGCTCCTTCCCCATGCGAGATGCAACTAGTACGTTTCTTTAAGGATGGTGATTAATGTATACTTAATTACAGTACTACTGATCAGAGGGAGCAGCTCAAGAATGTTGTTCCTACTCCTCTACCTACTAGAGCAGCACAGTGAAGTCTGTTAATCTAGCTAGTCTCCAGGGCATGTTCTTCTGTATTGCAATAGAGTAGTATTGGTGGTGGTACTATGGCGATGCATGCATGTTCTTCTGCATTGCAAAATAGAGTAGGAGTATTTGCTAGAGTAGCTATAGGACGTACAGCTATATATGGTTAATTGCCGCCGTGTGTATTGTTTCGTTAGAGCAGATGCATGGCTCCCATGATCCCATCAATTTCGCATCGCTGGATGCTTTCTGTACACATGGATGGATCTGTCCTATTGCCACCGACTAGAAACTATATTCTGATATTCATTTTCTAGCATAATCAGTACTACTGCAAACAAAATTGAAGGTTGGATTAGACTACAGAGCAATTTAAAACAAATGAATGACGATGCACGAATCCAATGCCACAAGTTGCAAATGAGCTGTAAGCAGAAAAGATAAATGCTGATGCAAATACGAGTTGCTGGTTCGTCTGGCCGGCCGTGACATGCATGGCTCATACCCCGGGCTGGCTGCCTGTGGGTGCATGCACTGCTTCCTCCCTGACGCTTTAGGGCTTTACTGTGGAGGGACTGGCAGGTGGGCCCTGCGCCCCTGCAAAGTGAGCTGCAAGCGGGACAGGCAGCTAATAATTTTCGGCGCAGGCTGGGCCGAGCGATCATCCCCACCCATTGTCAGCCGTCAGATGGACCCTCCCTGCGCGCTGCGCTGCCCATCCTGCATCGACTCCCTTCTGCTCCGCGTCAATTTCAGAGCCACTGCAACAGGAGTATTTTGTTCGAAGCAGGGTAATCTTTAGCATTTTTCTTTCTTTAACAAGAGAACGTCATCTAATTTCTTTGTGCTAAGTGGAACATAAAGGTTACACCAAATAATTCACCTTCAACAATTATATTTTTCTAGAAAGACCCAGTACCATGTATACGGTGTACCTCCACTACCACTGCATGCCTCCCGCTGAAAAAATATTCAGCCTATAAGACAAATGGAGTGTCAAACCTAGGGGCTGTCCCTGATGGTTTGATGGTACAACTAGCCTCCTAGCCATCCAATCACATATGTTTCTCTATTTTTCCTAACACATGATTTTGTGAATGTTACTTTCACGTACATGATAAATAACTAGCAAAAGAGCATGTGCGTTGCAACAGGGACATACTTCGCCGTGGAGAAAACAAGATGTTCACGAATCATAATATTTATCCAGTGTGAATGTTCTCCTTGAAGAATTACATCGCAGCATGATGATACACCCCATAGGATCGGCTGACAACCGGTTCATGTCCGTGAATGACATGGATCATAGTGCGCATGGGCAACGATAACACAAGGATGATGGGCAATATCTAGGGGGTTGACGAAATCTTGATGACTAGATGGGTGTGAGTATTTGGAAAATTTCACACCAAACGCGATGTATGCTTATGGTGTTTAGTGTAGATTCAAGGACATGATTCATTGTCTGCAATCCACGATTCGAGCTCTTCTTCGTCCTAATCGATTCTCCTTGTCGATGTGTTTTGGTGAAGCGAGTTTCGATGTGTTAGTGATGATAACGGTGTTCGGTGGTGATATAAGTGGCAACTGGGCGCAAAGGCTACCTATCTAGAAGAAATATTGCAAAAGAGGAGGCGTGGTTGCTCTTTTATTTATGGGAGGAAGTTAGCCAGGAGTTTTCTTAGGTTAGTTTAATGTGCCAAAACGTTAGCCAAACAACCTGGGTTGTGTTTGTCTTGGAGAGTTCAGCTAGTCCGAGTCATTTGGGTTATCCTACGTTTTATCCTTGTTTGATATTTTTTTGACTATAGGGTTTTTATAGTAGCCCAACATCATCCGCGTGATAGAGAGTCATATTAAGGATATAATAATGAGCATGGTTGTGCGTATCTATGGTACAGAAAGACCAGATTTTTAAAATTTCCGGTTACAAAAATATAAGAATATAACAGGAAACAAACATGAAGAGCATGTTTCCTGTATTTACACAAACATACGTGCAACAGATTGGCTTGTTACATGAATAACATGTTTCTATTATTTGTAAAAACACGTGTGCAGCCAATTGGTTTATGCGCCAAGTTGATCTGGTTGCGTCTGGATTCGAATCCCTCATGGCACATATTTATTTCATTATGAACCTCTATCTTGCTACTGTCGGGCCAAATCAAAGGCCCAACATTGCGCACGCAAGCCGCGCTGCGGAGCCCGCACAAGCTACCAAGCGGAGGGGACGGCCCATGCTGACGTGTGACCGTGGAGCCACATAAAGAAAGAAAACATTTTTGGATAGGCTATGGGTTTATTCATTGTAAGACCATGGGGTTGTATGTTAAATTCTATGACGGATAAAGAATATCAATTCTCTTTATTAATAAGTATAGATTTGGCCAAGGTCCCACGATCTCCAGAGGCAAGGGTGTATGTAACACCGATGGCATTGGGGGCCACATCCTAACAAAACTTGAGTTTTTATGTACACTCTTATATATGTATAATTGCGGGACAAAAAATTTGCATGCCTAATTATCAATTGTATTCCATGTTCCCACAACCAGATGTTAGTTTCCCTTCAGAATATTAATCACACATACACAATGAACTATGTTGGACTTACTTATATAAAAAGTACTACTTGCAAGACAACATATACACACACCAAGGGTGGGTGCCACAATTCATCCTCGAAAGTTCTTTTTTACTGCCAAGCTAGGTAATTAGTAAATTTCTCTCTGTAATTTCTCAAGACATGTGAGCAAAAAATTTCAGTGGACTTCTAAATAACTATACTCTTCTAAAGAGAAACCAACAAGATCGTCCCCTCAAAATCTTTTTGTCATGGACTGGCGGAACGACATGCATGCCTACCTCTAGCGGTATATCTCTAAAGGAAATATGGTTCTTACCCATCCTCATAACTTTGGAGATAGAACACAACCGAGAGGGCTCCAACAACAAGTTTGTGTTGCAGCCGATCATGACAAAGGGCCTTGATATCCTACATTCAGGCTTCATATGTACAAAATGTGAGGTGTTTATCCATGGCGCCATAGGAGACCTCTTTGTAAGTTTTTATATACTCATTATAAAAGAAAAGGTAACTTTTGATCCCTCAACTATTTCCAAAGTTAAAATCGGTCCCTTAACTCCAATACTAGAAATACGTTGTCACTTAAGTATCAAAACCATCAAATTTTTGTCTATTTGCATTTTGAAAGCAATTTTAGCGATGATGAAGTGACAGTTTCACAGACTTATGTAGTAGCAATTAGCATACAAAGTTGACTAACAGGTGAGAATATAGAGATATCTAAAAAACAAAGTTTTTAAAACTTTAGAAGATCATGAAGGGAAACATATTTAAAAATATATGAAAAAAGAATTATATTGGATATTTTTAGTACAATGGAAACATAATAAATTCTACAATGAAGATCTACAAATAAAACTGGGGATGGAAAGGGGACGTAAAAAAATTCAGAAATATTATAAAAACATTATTACAATTTGTTTTTTAATGAACAAAATTTATCTTGACTTTACTAAATTCCATGAGTTTGCTAGAATCTTACTAAATTCCAAGGTTTAAAAAATATTTCTGGTTGTATTTGTAGGGGAACGTAGTATTTCAAAAAATTTCCTACGATATTGTCTGTTGTGCCTTTGGGGTGCCCCCTGCCCCCGTATATAGAGGAGGGGAGTAGGAGGTCGGCCAACAAGGGGCGCGCCAGGGAGAGGGGAGTCCTACTGGGACTCCAGTCCTAGTAGGATTCGGCCCCACCCTTTTTTCCTTCTACCGGAGGGGGAAAAGGGGAAGGAGAGGGAGTAGGAGAAGGAAAGGGAGGTGGCGCCCCCTTCCCAAGTCCAATTCGGCCTCCTCCCTTATGGGGGACGCACCAGCCCCTTGTGGGCTGGTTAGTGTAAGTGCATCTAGTGCCCCTTAGTGATTTTGGTGTATTGAAGACTTATAGGTTAAGAAACTAATGTGTTTATGAGTGTACACAGGTCTATAAGTCTATGAGGAGTTTGATATTTACAAAGTGAAAGTCGACCCTAAAATGAAGTTCTTCGTTGAAGACTTTGACATTCGAAGACTTTCAAGACTTTGAAAGTGAAGAAATTGGTGTGACCTTGAAGACTTGGTATTCATTTGAGGAACATGAAGCGTGAAGACTTTTGTTTTTCAAGTTTCGTTTTCTCTGTCTTGAGTCATAGGAAACACCGTCTTTGTTAAAGGGGTCGAGGAAATACTAAGGAAAAATTTCCATGTGATGCTCAACTCAAAATCCTACACCTACCAATCCCTTCGAGTGAAGCCTTTGAAATCTCATACAGTTCAGTCAATTTCTTGATGTGATGAGACGAAGTTCTTACAGTATTGAGAATTTGTTCGACCGAGGAGTTAGGAATTCGCCAGTGCGGATTGCCTACACAGTGAGGAACATGATAGCCCTGAGGAATTTGTGATTCAAATTTCCGACCGTTGCTGTGCTGCGCGCCAGCTGTCCCAAAATATCTTATTCACCTAACGGTCATATCATTGAAGGGCATTTATGTCTTATCATGTCGGGCTACTCCCTAGGCTATAAATAGCCGCCCCCTACAACCACTAGCTGGTTGGCTGCTCCGAGAGAAACTTGACACCTGTCATTTGAGAGCAACCCATCCTCCGAGGACTTTGAGCGAAAATCATTGAGTGAGGAAAAACCCAAACACCAAACCCCTACAAACCCGAAGTGATTGAGCATCACTGAAGAGATTGATCCTGCGTGGATCCGACGCTTGTTACCTTTGAAGACTGTGCTTCTTCCAGAGGGTTAGGCGTCATGGTCTAGAGCATCCAAGAGGAATTGTGGATCGCCGAGTGACCAAGTTTGTGAAGGTTTGGAAGTCGCCTGAAGACTTACCACGAGTGATTGGACGAGGTCTGTGTGACCTTTGTTCAAGGAGAATACGGTGAGGACTTGGTGTCCTGAGCTGCGTGCTCAGCGACTGGGTGTCCGGGACTGTGTGTCCTCGAGTTTAAATACTCAGCCGCTCCAACCAGACGTACAACTGAGACGGCAGTTGGAACTGGTCTACCAAATCATTGTCTTCACCAACCTTACTGGTTCTATTTCCTCAATCCTCTCATTTCCTCATTACTGTGTTGAGTGTTCATTCATATCTTTGTTTGAAGACTTTGACTGAAGACTTTCTCAATTTCCTCAGCTTAATTTCTTCAGTCTATTTGTCTTCATCTTGTGCTATCCTGTGTTTACGCTTTCTGTACTCTTTGATTGTCTTCATTTCATCATGAGGACCATGCCCGCATTCTCTTATGCTTACTTCTGAGTACTTATTCCGCTGCAAGTAGTTCTTCGCTAAAGAATTTCCTCACCGCAAATTCCTCGTTGAAGAATTCATAAAATCGCCTATTCACCCCTCTAGTCGATATAACGCACTTTCAATTGGTATCGAGCAAGGTACTCCTTGTTACGTGTGATTTTGGTTTAACCACCGGAGTTTTAGTTATGTCGACCGCAGGTATGATGAAGGTCTCAGCAGGGTGTCCTACCTTTGATGGGACGGACTACCCCTCTTGGAAGAACAAGATGCGAATGCATCTTGAGGCAATTGACAATGATCTACGGTATGTTGTGGAAAATGGTGTTCACTCACCACACCTTCTCCGAATCTGCCGATGTGAAGAGATTCAAGCAACTCAATTCTCAAGCGAAGAATATCATATGTGGCCATCTCGAGCAAAGGACAATATGGAAGAGTGAGTGCTTTGGAAACTGCCAAGCTCATCTGGGACAGGCTGTCCAAAGTAAATGAAGGAGTCTCAACTCAGCGTGACTCTCGAGTTGATGTTCTTCGCAATCTCTTCAACCGCTTCAAAAGACTCGACAACGAAAATGTTCAACAAACCTTCGATCGCCTCACTGACATCTCAAATGAGCTTCAAGCGCTTGGTGCCACGGACATCACCGACCATGAGGTGGTGAAGAAATTGTTGAGATCGCTTGATTCCTCATTTGATACTCTGGCACTGATGATACAAGAGCGTGCTGACTACAAGTCACTTGATCCAGCTGATATCCTCGAGAGGCTAAATACTCATGAGTTCCAGCTTGTTGAAAAGAGAGATCTCTATGGTTCTAGCTATGGAAAAACACGTGCCCTGAAGGCCAAGGCTGTGTTTGAATCTGAGTGTGAAGACTCTGGTAGTAGCCTTGGAGATCCTGAAGAATTAAGCCAGGAGCTAGCACTGCTCGTGAAGAAATTCCAGAAGTTCTCAAGACGTGGTTGCTTTGGAAAATCCTCAAGAAGCAGTGATTCCTCATCCAGTGACTATAAGAGAAGACTTTGCCACAAATGCAAGAAACCTGGTCACTACATTCAAGATTGTCCTCAGTGGGAAAAGGAATTAAAGAAGAAGAAATACAAGGATTACAGTTCTGATGACGCTAAGAAGAAGAAGAAATCGTCGAAATCTTCATCATCAAAATCCTCAAAGCCCTCTTCTCAAAAGAAAAGCAGCTCCAAGAAGGCTGGGGCATTCATTGGCAAGGAAATGGACTCTGAAGCTGAATCTGAGGAACATGAGGAAGAGGAGGCATCAGAAGAATCTGAGTTTTGTGTGGCGAGTCTAGCTCTCGCTACTGCTTTCGTCAGCAAGTCCATCTTCAACTCTGAAGAAAATGACCTCACCAACAAAGCTGATGAAGATAGTGATGACTACGCTCCCACCTATTGCTTCATGGCAAAGGGTGCCAAGGTACTCAAATATACCTCCTCTGAATCTAGTGAAAATGAATCTGATGAAGATCTAAAGTCCAGTTACTCAAAACTTGCTAAGATTGTTGTAAAACAACAAAGGCTTTTGAAAAGGTTCAAAACATGCTAGATAAGAGTGATGATATGTTAGGTGAAGAAATGGATCGCACTAAAGCCCCGATGAAAATCTTCAGAGACTTGGTCTAGGTTTGACAACCTTCAAGGTCATCATAACACTCTCTTGTCGATCATGAGAAACTTTCTTATGAATTTCTTCAAAGAAAGCAAGATCTTGAGAAGCTAAGAGTGAGTTATGAAGATCTTCGAAGGAGCGCGATTCATTACTTGCTCAACAAATCAGCACTTCTCGTGAAGAATTTGTTCCTCCATGCTTAAAGTGCATTGAACGTGAATCGCTAATTCTTCACTGAATGTTCAAATGCTTCAACTGTTACAAATTCTTCACCTGCCTCTGCTATCACAAATTCCTCATCGAGGACATTGCTAGTATCACCGACGATGCAGGGTTGAAGGAATTGTACATGATGTGCATGTACAAAAGCCTCAAAGGGCATCGACTCTTTGTGATGTGCTTAAAAGCAGATCCTCAACAGAACCCTAGGAAAGAGGGTATTGCCTTTGAGAGGAAACTCAATGCTGATGGAACATATTGGAAGCCCGAGCAGATCCCAAAACCTCATGGGTTGCTGCAAAGGGCCTCAGATTGATCCATCTAACTTATCTGGCTTTACATGCGAATCTCCTCATTCTTCCGATGAGTCATTTGACTCAACTATAAACTGTTCAAAAATCAGAATGGTGAAGTATTTGCTAGATATGTTGGCACTAATCGCAGAACGGTTCCCTATGAAGAAAATCTGGGTTCCCAAGAAGTGCCTTGAAAGTCTTGGTGAATGTCCTCATGACACCACCGTGAAGAATAGGAACCCCAGATCAAACTCTTCATATGTACCAAATTCTTCATATGGATCCAAGTCCTCATACGGACCAAATTCCTCACGTGGATCAAATTCCTCAAAAGGATCAAAGTCCTCATATGATTATCATCGTGCTAACAACTCTGTTTCGCAGGGTAGAGCTAAGGGCTATGAATATGTGCATTATTCTTCAAACCAATATGTTCATAAGTCCTTGAAGAATTTCTCTGCTTATTCATATGCTTACCCTAACCCCTCTTATGTGAAACGAAATGGTTTGGCCTCTATGCCACCATTCTCATATGGTGCTCGCAGAGTGATGAACTCTTTGCCACCCCTTCAGATGTGGGTGGTGAAGAAAAAGAACTAACCTCTTCTGCAGGGTCAGGTCTCCAGACGTGCTTTAAATGTCCGAAGAATTTGCTGGGGGCCTGACAAAAATGCCTGAAAGGACGCAGGCTAATCATGATGAAATGAACTTTCATTTCACACGTCCTCATACTGCTTATCTGTTATAATGCCTGATGAAATTCATCTGATGAACTTGATATCATATTCTTCACGGATGAAGTATATGAGATCGTAAGTTGCACTAATTCATCTGCAGGATGATCAACCCAAAGCCACTGAGTGGGTTCTCGATAGTGGATGTACAAATCACATGACTGGTGACAAGAATCTATTGATGAATGCTCCTTATCACCGCCACATCTGAAGCATATCATCTTTCTTTGACAAAGGCAAAAGTCGTATTGGTCTTGGTAAGGTTGCGATCTCTAAGGACATACACATGGACAAAGTCATGCTTGTTGAGTCCTTAGGATACAACCTCATGTCGATCTCAATGCTTTGTGATCTTGATATGGTTGTTATCTTTGGCAAGTATCGTTGTGTTGTGATTATGGAAGCTGACAATTCCAAAGTCTTCGAAGGCTTTAGGAGAGGAGACTTGTATATTGTTGATTTCTCTACAGGACCACAACCAGCCGTGTGTCTACTTGCAAAAGCTTTGAGAATGAGGCTATGGCATCGGCGACTTGGTCACGCAGAGCATGAGGAATTTGCACACGCTTGCAAAGAAGAAGCATGTCATTGGCATTGAGAATGTCAAATTCCTCAAGGATCACTTGTGTGGAGCTTGTGAAGCTGGAAAAATGACCAAGGCCAAGCATCCAGTGAAGACTATCATGACCACTACTCGTCCCTTGAATTGCTTCACATGGACCTCTTTGGTCCTAATCATTACTCAGCAGTCACTAATGATGCATCTCTTTATGGCTTTGTTATTGTTGATGATTATTCTCGTTACACATGGGTACACATTGTTACTTACAAAATGAAGTGCAGGAAGTCTTCAAACGATTTTCCTCGAGGGCTTCAACTAACTTTAGTGTGAAGATCGACACATCGGGAGTGACAATGGAACTGAGTTCAAGAATTCGGTCTTGATGCCTATCTTGATGAACTTGGTATTACTCATGAGTTATCTGCTCCCTATACTCCTCAAAAAATGGCGTTGTGGAGCGCAAGAACAGAACTCTTGTTGAGATGGCTCGCACTATGCTTGATGAATGCAAAACGCCTAGTCGTTTTTGGATTGATGCAATTGATACCGCGTGCCACATCATCAACAGAGTATATCTTCACAAAATTTTCAAGAAGACTGCCTATGAACTCCTCACTGACAAGAAACCCAATGTGAGTTATTTCAAAGTCTTCGGTGCAAAATGCTGGATTAGAGATCCTCATCACAGTTCTAAATTTGCACCGAAAGCACATGAAGGTTTTATGCTTGGTTACGGAAAGGACTCGCACACCTACAGAGTCTTCAACATCGCTCTTCTCAAGATTGTTGATATGTAGATGTGCGGTTCGATGAAACTAATGGCTCGCAAAGCAGAGCACCTACCTTCGTGTTAGATGAACCAGCACCGAGGAATCTATCAAGTTCAAGGCAACCGAGGATGTCATTCCTCATCAAGAATCTGTTGAAGAATTCATTCCATGTACACGAAGAACGTCGAGCTGATGCACCTGAAGATAATGCTGAAGACAATGGTGCTGAGGAAAATGATCAAATTCCTCGAAGACAACCAACTCATCCTCGCGTTGCAAAAGAAGTGCAAGTTGACAAGATCATCGATGACATTGAAGCGCCAGGTCCTCTCACACGCTCAAAAGCTTCACATTTATCTAACTTTTGTGGGCACTATGCTTTTGTCTCTATCACAGAGTGTTGGGTTATGTAGCAATTTCAAAAAATTTCCTACGCACACGCAAGATCATGGTGATGGCATAGCAACGAGAGGGGAGAGTGTATGTCCACGTACCCTCGTAGACCGTAAGCGGAAGCGTTATAACAACGCAGTTGATGTAGTCGTACGTCTTCACGATCCGACCGATCCAAGTACCGAACGCACGGCACCTCCGAGTTCAGCACACGCTCGCTCGATGACGATCCCGGGCTCCGATCCAGCAAAGGCGGGGATGAGTTCCTTCAAGACGACGGTGTGGTGACGATGATGATGCTCCACCGATGCAGGGCTTCGCCTAAGCTCATGACGATATGACTCTACGGCGCAGGGCTTCGCCTAAGCTTCATGACGATATGACCAAGTGGAATATGGTGGAGGGGGCACCGCACACGGCTAAGGAACGATCCGTAGATCAACTTCGTGTCATGGGGTGCCCCCGCCTCGTATATAAAGGAGCAAGGGGGGTGCGGCCGGCCCTAGGGGAGGCGGCGGAGGAGTCCTACTCCCACGGGAGTAGGACTCCCCTTCCTAGTTGGATTAGGACTTGGGGAGGGGAAGAGGAAGGGGCGCCGCCCCCTCTCCTTGTCCTATTCGGACTAGGGGGGGGGCGCGGCCTGCCCTGGCCGCCCTCCTCTTCTCCCTTATGGCCCATCAAGGCCCATTGACCCCGGAGGGTTCCGTAACCCCGATGTTCGGTAAAATCCCGATTTCATCCGAACCTTCCAAGTCCAAACATAGGCTTCCAATATATCAATCTTTATGTCTCGACCATTTCGAGACTCCTCGTCATGTCCGTGATTACATCCGGGACTCCGAAAAAACTTCGGTACATCAAAACTTATGAACTCATAATAAACTGTCATCGTAATGTTAAGCGTGCGGACCCTACGGGTTCGAGAACTATGTAGAAATGACCTAGAACTATTCTCGGTCAATAACCAATAGCGGAACCTGGATGTTCATATTGGTTCCTACATATTCTACGAAGACCTTATCGGTCAAACCGCATAACAACATACGTTGTTCCCTTTGTCATCGGTATGTTACTTGCCCGAGATTCGATCGTCGGTATCCAATACCTAGTTCAATCTCGTTACCGGCAAGTCTCTTTACTCGTTCTGTAATACATCATTTCATAACTAACTCATTAGTTACAATGCTTGCAAGGCTTAGGTGATGGGTATTACCGAGAAGGCCCAGAGATACCTCTCCGACAATCGGAGTGACAAAACCTAATCTCGATTTATGCCAACTCAACATATACTTTTGGAGACACCTGTAGAGTACCTTTATAATCACCCAATTTTGTTGTGACGTTTGGTAGCACACAAAGTGTTCCTCCGGTAAACGGGAGTTGCATAATCTCATAGTTGCAGGAACTTTGTATAAGTCATGAAGAAAGCATAAGCAACATACTAAACGATCAAGTGCTAAGCTAACGGAATGGGTCAAGTCAATCACATCATTCTCCTAATGATGTGATCCCGTTAATCAAATGACAACTCATGTCTATGGTTTAGGAAACATGACCATCTTCGATTAACGAGCTAGTCAAGTAGAGGCATACTAGTGACACTCTGTTTGTCTATGTATTCACACATGTATTATGTTTCCGGTTTAATACAATTCTAGCATGAATAATAAACATTTATCATGATATAAGGAAATAAATAATAACTTTATTATTGCCTCTAGGGCATATTTCCTTCAGTCTCCCACTTGCACTAGAGTCAATAATCTAGATTACACAAGAATGATTCTAACACCCATGGAGTCTTGGTGCTGATCATGTTTTGCTCGTGGAAGAGGCTTAGTCAACGGTCTGCAACATTCAGATCCGTATGTATCTTGCAAATCTCTATGTCTCCCACTTGGACTTGGTCCCGAATGGAATTGAAGCGTCTCTTGATATGCTTGGTCCTCTTGTGAAATCTGGATTCCTTTGCCAAGGCAATTGCACCAAGATTGTCACAGAAGATCTTCATTGGTCCCGATGCACTAGGTATGACACCTAGATCGAAATGAACTCTTTCATCCAGACTCCTTCATTTGCTGCTTCCAAGCAGCTATGTACTCCGCTTCACATGTAGATCCCGCCACGACGCTTTGTTTAGAACTGCACCAACCGACAGCTCCACCAATTAATAAAAACACGATCCGGTTTGCGATTTAGAATCGTCCGGATCGGTGTCAAAGCTTGCATCGACGTAACCATTTACGACTAGCTCTTTGTCACCTCCATATACGAGAAACATATCCTTAGTCCTTTTCAGGTATTTCAGGATGTTCTTGACCGCTGTCTAGTGATCCACTCCTGGATTACTTTGGTACCTTCCTGCCAAGCTTATTGCTAAGCATACGTCAGGGTCTGGTACACAGCATTGCATACATGATAGAGCCTATGGCTGAAGCATAGGAACATCTTTCATTTTCTCTCTATCTTCTGCTGTGGTCGGGCATTGAGTCTGACTCAATTTCACACCTTGTAATACAGGTAAAAATCCTTTCTTTTCCTGATCCATTTTGAACTTTTTCAAAACTTTATCCAGGTATGTGCTTTGTGAAAGTCCAATTAAACGTCTTGATCTATCTCTATAGATCTTGATGCCCAATATGTAAGCAGCTTCACCGAGGTCTTTCATTGAAAAACTTTTATTCAAGTATCCTTTTATGCTATCCAGAAATTCTATATCATTTCCAATTAATAATATGTCGTCCACATATAATATCGAAATGCTACTGAGCTCCCACTCACTTTCTTGTAAATACAGGCTTCTCCAAAAGTCTCAGATAAAACCATATGCTTTGATCACACTATCAAAGCGCTTATTCCAACTCCGAGAGGCTTGCACTGACCATAAATTGATCATTGGAGCTTGCACACTTTGTTAGCACCTTTTGGATCAACAAAACCTTCGGTTGCATCATATACAACTCTTCTTCTAGAAATCCATTCAAGAATGCGGTTTTACATCCATTTGCCAAATTTCATAATCATAAAATGCAGCAATTGCTAACATGATTCGGACAGACTTAAGCATCGCCACTGGTGAGAAAGTCTCATCGTAGTCAACCCCTTGAACTTGTCGAAAACCTTTCGCAACAAGTCGAGCTTTATAGACAGTTACATTACCATCAGCGTCGTCTTCTTCTTAAAGATCCATTTATTCTCAATGGCTTGCCGATCATCGGGCAAGTCAACCAAAGTCCATACTTTGTTCTCATGCATGGATCCCATCTCAGATTTCATGGCTTCAAGCCATTTTTGGAATCTAGGCTCACCATCGCTTCTTCATAGTTCGAGGTTCACCATGATCTAGTAGCATGACTTCCGAATAGGATTACCGTACCACTCAGTGCGGATTTTATTCTGGTTGATCTACGAGTTCGGTGACAACTTGATCTGAAGTTTCATGATCATTATCATTGTCTTCCTCGCTAATTGGTGTAGGTGTCACAGAAACCGATTTCTGTGATGAACTACTTTCCAATAATGGAGCTGGTACTATTACCTCATCAAGTTCCACTTTCCTCCCACTCACTCCTTTCGAGAGAAACTCCTTCTCTAGAAAGGATCCATTCTTAGCAACGAATGTCTTGCCTTCGGATCTGTGATAGAAGGTATACCCAATTGTCTTCTTTGGGTATCCTATGAAGACACATTTTTCCGATTTGGGTTCAAGCTTATCAGGTTGAAGCTTTTTCACATAAGCATCGCAACCCCAAACTTTCAGAAACGACAACTTTGGTTTCTTGCCAAACCATAGTTCATAAGGTGTCGTCTCAACGGATTTTGACGGTGTCCTATTTAACGTGAATGCGGCCGTCTCTAAAGCATAACCCCAAAACGATAGCGGTAAATCGGAAATAGACATCATAGATCGCACCATATCTAGTAAAGTACGATTACGACGTTCGGACACACCATTACGCTGTGGTGTTCCGGTGGCGTGAGTTGCGTAAACTATTCCGCATTGCTTCAAATGTAGACCAAACTCAGAACTCAAATATTCTCCTCCACGATCAGATCGTAGAAACTTTATTTTGTTGTTACGATGATTCTCAACTTCACTCTGAAATTCTTTGAACTTTTCAAATGTTTCAGATTTATGCTTCATTAAGTAGATATACCCGTATCTGCTTAAATCATCTGTGAAGGTGAGAAAATAACGATATCCGCCACGAGCTTCAACATTCATCGGACCACATACATCTGTATGTATGATTTCCAACAAATCTGTTGCTCTCTGCATACAACCGGAGAACGGTGTTTTAGTCATCTTGCCCATGAGGCACGGTTCATAAGTACCAAGTGATTCATAATCAAGTGATTCCAAAAGTCCATCCGTATGGAGTTTCTTCACGCGCTTTTACACCGATATGACCTAAACGGCAAGTGCCACAAATAAGTTGCACTATCATTATCAACTCTGCATCTTTTGGCTTCGACATTATGAATATGTGTATCACTACCGCCGAGATTCAACAAAATAGACCATTCTTCAAGGGTGCATGACCATAAAAGATATTACTCATATAAATAGAACAACCATTATTCTCCGATTTAAATGAATAACCGTCTCGCATTAAACAAGATCCAGATATAATGTTCATGCTCAACGCGGCACCAAATAACAATTATTTAGGTCTAAAACTAATCCGAAGGTAGATGTAGAGGTAGCGTGTCGACCGCGATCACATTGACTTTGGAACCGTTTCCCACGCGCATCGTCACCTCGTCCTTTGCGGTGCTCGCTTATTCCGTAGTCCCTGCTTCGAGTTGCAAATATTAGCAGCAGAACCAGTATCAAATACCAGGTGCTACTACAAGCTCTAGTAAGGTACACATCAATAACATGTATATCACATATACCTTTGTTCACCTTGCCATCCTTCTTATCCGCCAAATACTTGGGGCAGTTCCGCTTCCGGTGTCCATCGCTTGCAGTAAAAACACTCGATTTCAGGCTTAGGTCCAGACTTGGGTTTCTTCTCTTGAGCAGCAACTTTCTTGCTGTTCTTTTGAAGTTTCCTTCTTCTTCCTTTGCCCTTTTCTTGAAACTAGTGGTCTTGTTGACCATCAACACTTGATGCTCTTTCTTGATTTCTACCTCCATGCTTTTAGCATTGCGAAGAGCTCAGAATTGTCTTAGTCATCCCTTGCATATTATAGTTCATCACGAAGCTCTTGTAGCTTGGTGGCGTGATTGGAGAATTCTGTCAATGACACTATCATCCGGAAGATTAACTCCCAGCTGAATTAAGTGATTATTATACCCGGACATTTTGAGTATGTGCTCACCGATGCGAACTATTCTCCTCCATCTTGCAGCTATAGAACTTATTGGAGACTTCATATCTCTCAATCCGGGCATTTGCTTGAAATATTAACTTCAACTCTTGGAACATCTCATATGCTCCATGACGCTCAAAACGTCGTTGAAGACCCGTTCTAAGCCGTAAAGCATGGCTGCTGAACTATAGAGTAGTCATCAGCTTTGCTCGCCAGACGCTCACAACTTTGGCGTTGCTCCTCTGCAAGCAGTTGGCACCCAGCGGTGCTTCCGGGACGTAATTCTTCGTGCAGCAATGAGGATAATCCTCAAGTTATGGACCCAGTCCGTGTAATTGCTACCATCATCTTTCAACTTTGCTTTCTCAAGGAACGCATTAAAATTCAACGGAACAACAAAGACGAGCCATCTATCTACAAAGAAACATAGACAAAGCAAAATACTATCGGTACTAAGTTCATGATAAATTTAAGTTCAATTAATCATATTAAAAACTCCCACTTAGCAGACATCTCTCTAGTCATCTAAGTGATTACGTGATCCAAATCAACTAAACCATAACCGATCATCACATGAGATGGAGTAGTCTTCAATGGTGAACATCACTATGTTGATCATATCTACTATATGATTCACGCTCGACCATTCGGTCTCCGTGTTCCGAGGCCATATCTGCATATGCTAGGCTCGTCAAGTTTAACCTGAGTATTCTGCGTGTGCAAAACTGGCTTGCACCCGTTGTAGATGGACGTAGAACTTATCACACCCGATCATCACGTGGTGTCTGGGACTACGAACTTTTAGCAACGGTGCATACTCAGGGAGAACACTTCTTGATAATTTTTAGTGAGAGATCATCTTATAATGCTACCGTCAATCAAAGCAAGATAAGATGCATAAAGGATAAACATCACATGCAATCAATATAAGTGATATGATATGGCCATCATCATCTTGTGCTTGTGATCTCCATCTCGAAGCACCGTCATGACCACCATTGTCACCGCGCGACACCTTGATCTCCATCGTAGCATCGTTGTCGTCTCGCCAACTATTGCTTCTATGACTATCGCTATTGCTTAGTGATAAAGTAAAGCAATTACATGGCTTTTGCATTTCATACAATAAAGCGACAACCATATGGCTCCTGCCATTGCCGATAACCGGTTACAAAACATGATCATCTCATACAATAAAATATAGCATCACGTCTTGACCATATCACATCACAACATGCCCTGCAAAAAACAAGTTAGACGTTCTCTACTTTGTTGTTGCAAGTTTTACGTGGCTGCTATGGGCTGAGCAAGAACCGTTCTTACCTACGCATCAAAACCACAACGATAGTTTGTCAAGTTGGTGCTGTTTTAACCTTCGCAAGGACCGGGCGTAGCCACACTCGGTTCAACTAAAGTGAGAGAAACAGACACCCGCCGGTCACCTTTAAGAAACGAGTTCGAAGCGGTGAAACCAGTCTCGCGTAAGCGTACGCGTAATGTCGGTCCGGGCCGCTTCATCTCACAATACCGCCGAACCAAAGTATGACATGCTGGTAAGCAGTATGACTTATATCGCCCACAACTCACTTGTGTTCTACTCGTGCATATGACATCAACGCATAAAACCTGGCTCGGATGCCACTGTTGGGTTATGTAGTAATTTCAAAAATTTTCCTACGCACACGCAAGATCATGGTGATGGCATAGCAACGAGAGGGGAGAGTGTATGTCCACGCACCCTCGTGAGACCGAAGCGGAAGCGTTATAACAACGCGGTTGATGTAGTCGACGTCTTCACGATCCGACCGATCCAAGTACCGAACGCACGGCACCTCCGAGTTCAGCACACGCTCAGCTCGATGGCGATCCCGGGCTCCGATCCAGAAAGCGTCGGGGATGAGTTCCGTCAGCACGACGGTGTGGTGACGATGATGATGCTCCACCGATGCAGGGCTTCGCCTAAGCTCCGCGACGATATGACTCTACCGGCGCAGGGCTTCGCCTAAGCTTCGCGACGATATGACGGAAGTGGAATATGGTGGAGGGGGGCACCGCACACGGCTAAGGAACGATCCGTAGATCAACTTCTGTGTCATGGGATGCCCCCCTGCCCCCGTATATAAAGGAGCAAGGGGGGGGTGCGGCCGGCCCTAGGGGAGGCGCGCCCGGTGGGAGTCACCGGGAGTAGGACTCCCCCCCTTTCCTAGTTGGATTAGGACTTGGGGGAGGGGGAAGAGGAAGGGGGGCGCCGCCCCCCTCTCCTTGTCCTATTCGGACTAGGGGGGGAGGGGGCGCGCGGCCTGCCCTGGCCGGCCCTCCTCTTCTCCCTTATGGCCCATCAAGGCCCATTGACCCCCCGGGAGGGTTCCGGTAACCCCCCGGTGTTCCGGTAAAATCCCGATTTCATCCGGAACCTTTCCGAAGTCCAAACATAGGCTTCCAATATATCGATCTTTATGTCTCGACCATTTAGAGACTCCTCGTCATGTCCGTGATCACATCCGGGACTCCGAACAAACTTCGGTACATCAAAACTTATGAACTCATAATAAACTGTCATCGTAACGTTAAGCGTGCGGACCCTACGGGTTCGAGAACTATGTAGACATGACCTAGAACTATTCTCGATCAATAACCAATAGCGGAACCTGGATGTTCATATTGGTTCCTACATATTCTACGAAGATCCTTATCGGTTAAACCGCATAACAACATACGTTGTTCCCTTTGTCATCGGTATGTTACTTGCCCGAGATTCGATCGTCGGTATCCAATACCTAGTTCAATCTCGTTACCGGCAAGTCTCTTTACTCGTTCTGTAATACATCATTTCATAACTAACTCATTAGTTACAATACTTGCAAGGCTTAGGTGATGAGTATTACCTAGAAGGCCCAGAGATACCTCTCCGACAATCGGAGTGACAAAACCTAATCTCGATTTATGCCAACTCAACATATACTTTTGGAGACACCTGTAGAGTACCTTTATAATCACCCGATTCACGTTGTGACGTTTGGTAGCACACAAAGTGTTCCTCCGTAAACGGAGTTGCATAATCTCATAGTTGCAGGAACTTTGTATAAGTCATGAAGAAAGCATAAGCAACATACTAAACGATCAAGTGCTAAGCTAACGGAATGGGTCAAGTCAATCACATCATTCTCCTAATGATGTGATCCCGTTAATCAAATGACAACTCATGTCTATGGTTTAGGAAACATGACCATCTTCGATTAATGAGCTAGTCAAGTAGAGGCATACTAGTGACACTCTGTTTGTCTATGTATTCACACATGTATTATGTTTCCGGTTTAATACAATTCTAGCATGAATAATAAACATTTATCATGATATAAGGAAATAAATAATAACTTTATTATTGCCTCTAGGGCATATTTCCTTCACAGAGCCCACTAAGGTAGATGAAGCATTTCTGGAGCCTGAGTGGATCCAGGCCATGCAAGAAGAATTACATCAGTTCGAGCTCAACAATGTCTGGGAACTGGTCAAACGTCCAGATCCTCGCAAGCATAATATCATTGGCACAAAGTGGATCTACCGCAACAAGCAAGATGAAAATGGCCTTGTGGTGAGGAATAAGGCACGACTTGTAGCTCAAGGCTACACACAGGTTGAAGGAATTGATTTGGATGAAACTTTTGCACCTGTTGCTAGACTTGAGTCTATTCGCATATTACTTGCCTATGCTAACCATCATAATATCACTTTATATCAAATGGATGTGAAAAGTGCATTCCTCAATGGTAAGCTTGAGGAAGAAGTATATGTTGCTCAACCCCCAGGTTTTGAAGATCCAAAGAATCATGACAAAGTCTTCAGACTCAACAAGGCCCTCTATGGTCTCAAACAAGCCCCACGGGCGTGGTATGATACATTGAAGGAATTCTTCGTGAAGAATGGCTTCACACCCAGTTCACTCGACCCTACTCTCTTTACTAAATCATATGATGGTGAACTGTTTGTGTGCCAAATATATGTTGATGATATTATCTTTGGCTGTCTTGACCAACGTTATAGTGATGAATTTGCCTATATGATGAGTGAAGAATATCAAATGTCTATGATGGGAGAGTTGAAATTCTTCTTAGGTCTTCAAATTCGTCAACAACACAATGGCATATTCATATCTCGGAGAAATACCTCAAAGATGTCCGAAGAAATTCGGTATGCAAGATTGCAAAGGCGTCAAAATTCCTATGCCCACAAATGGCCATCTATGCCGATGAAAATGGTATTGACTTGATCACAAGGTATACCGTTCCATGATTGGTTCTTTATTGTACTTATGTGCATCTAGGCCAGATATAATGCTTAGTGTTTGCATGTGTGCCCGATTTCAAGCTACACAAGGAATCACACCATAAGGCTGTGAAGCATATTCTTCGATATCTAGCTCACACACCAGCACTAGGATTATGGTACCCCAAGGGCTCTACTTTTGATCTCATTGGATATTCTGACTCTGACTATGCTGGTGATCGTGTGGACCGCAAGTCAACATTTGGTACTTGTCATTTCCTCGGACGCTGCGGAAGCTGAATACATTGCTGCTGGCTCTTGTTGTGCTCAATTGCTGTGGATGAAGCAAACTCTCAAGGACTACGGCATCAACGTGAAGAATGTGCCTCTCTACTGTGACAATGAGAGTGCCATCAAGATTGCTCACAACCCAGTTCAGCACTCGAAGACAAAGCACATTCAAATTCGTCATCATTTTCTTCGTGATCATGTGTTGAAGGGCGACATCTCCATCGAGCATGTGAAGACTGAAGAACAGCTAGCCGATATCTTCACTAAGCCCTTGGATGAGAAGAGATTTAGCAAGTTGCGGTGTGAGCTAAATATCTTAGAATCTTCAAATGTTCTTTGAAAAGGACACACATCCTGACACTTATGCAAAATTGATGACTTAGATGTGCAACACATGAAGAAGCGTTTTCTTCAATCCATGAAGAATAACACTCTAAGTGTGAAGAAATTAATGAAGAATTTGATTCTCGTAACCCTACGACAATGTACGCGTGTCTGAAATCATCATTCTTATCTGGTGGGTCACGCCACCACCAAAGTTGAAAATCTTCAATTTGAGTTTTTCCTCAGTTTTTGAAATTCTTCAGTTTTTCAAATTCTTCAACTTTTCAAAATCTTCACTATTTCCGTCGTTTTTCTTCATTAGCTATATATATATATGGGTTTATGTCCTCTACAGCATTCACTTATGGCTAATTCTTCAAGTTGCTTTTTCTGCTAAGAGAATGTGATCGGACCCTTCCCCCTCTATGCTATACTCAACCCAATCTATTCACAAATTCTTCATGTGCATTCTATTTGAAACTCGTTCAAAATCTTCACTGTGTCCTTGTCAGCTGAAGAAATTGCGAACGGAACTTTAAAACTGATCTTATCTAAACTTTCGGTTTTGCCGCTCAAACCGTTCCGCATCCCACGATGGATTTATCTATTCACCCACGATCTAACACGATCTCCACTTTTCAGTACGTGGGTGACACATGTCAAGCGAATGAGCAGGGTCAGGGGCATGTTCGTCCCAAATCTTCGGGCGAACAGTTTTTCACCGTGGCTATATATACCCCCACTCCCCTTCCTCACTTCCTTTACTCCGCTCGACCTCTCTCTCTCGCACGAGCTTCTCAAACCCTAGCGCCGCCGCTACTCCATCGTCGCCGGTGAGGAAGAGCTTCACTGCCTCGACCTCGTCGCCGACGTACTCGCGCCGACCGCGGAAATCTTCACTCCGCCGCCGCCGTAGCTGTCTTCCTCCGCCAAGTTAGGGCGTGGAAGATCTAACCTGACGAACTTCCCATCTGTTCTTCTCCGTTCGTCGTGTTCTTCACTTCGGGTAATTAAAAGTTACTTTTATTACTCGCTTTGATTCTCAAACCTTCCTGAAAATCTTCAAAGGTGTTTATTCTTCAAATTTTCACACATATGAACACCTCAAACAAAATATGCTCTTGATTCGTTTCTCTAAGCAATGATTTTCTTCAAGATTCCTCAATTGTGTGGATCCTCGATCTATACAACTTTGGAACCTAAGACAAAGATCGCTTAGTGAAATTCTTCAAGGCTCATCTGGTCAAATTCCTCAAACTAGTTCTTTTTGAAAAACCTTCTGAGAACGCATATGACCTCTCCAAATTCCTCGCAACTATACTCTGTTCATAGGTACTCATGTCCGCTACTGAATCACTAGGTTCTCATCAACTTAACTCATTTGTAGCGTTCCTCGAAGAAAAGTTGCATACTTCTTCAAAGAATTCGTTTGTTCAAATTCCTCACCTGAAGAATATGGCAGAAGGAAAGATGCCACAGAAAGGAGGAAAGAGGCCTGAGGTCATGACTGTGTTTGAAATCCCCGAGGAAATATATGTTCATTATTGCACACCTAATGAAGCCGAGTTCGCCAAAGAAAACAAAAATTAGCGCAAGGTGCGCATTCAAAGGATTGAACGGAGATGGGCAAGGGAATGGAGGGAGTACAGATATGTAACTCCAAAGTACATGAAGAAATTTGCTCTCAATCCTCCATGCCCAAGAGCTCCGTTGGCACCTGGTCAAGAAGCTGACCCCACCAGTATCAAGCATGGTGAGGACTTTCCTGAAGAATGGGCCAAGCGCCAAGCCAAATTGGCAAGACAAGCCAACGAGGCAGTGAGGAAATTCAATGAGGACTCTGCATCTGCTGCTGCCATCGAGGCCTCTGTCAAGCCAAGAAAATCTATGGCAAAGAAGCCGCACACAAGCCAAGTGCTTCACCAACAAGGTGCCCTCACGGCCAAGTTCTCATTTGTGCCCTCACGGCCAATTCCTCATGCTGCTCCTGCTCCTCCCAAGTCCTCAGCTGCTCCTACAAAGTCCTCAGCAGTTCAGCAAAGTCCTCAAAGACTGTGCATCCGCCACGTGCCAAAGGACTGCAGGCATCTCCATTGCCTCTGGTGTTTCAGAGACCGCCAAGAAAGGGCCGCTAGAGCCAAAGGCACACCAATGCCCTTCGCTGTTGGATCCAAGAGCGATCCTAGACTACATTGATCTACGCACAAGGACCCAAACACTCCTATGCGACTTCAAGTTGACACCTGGCCAAAGTCACATGCTGACTCATTTCATCCAAGAGGAGAAATGGAAATTTGATACGGCCAGAGAGATCAAGAAATCGCAGTACAGAAAGGAGAAACTGCTGAAGAAAAACGTTTTCAAGATGATAATTGAAGAACTTATCAAGATGCAAGCTGACATCAAAGCCCTCAGCGACAAATTTGACTCCTATTATGCTGATTGGCAAGGAGCCAAAGTCAGATTCGTCAACCTGACAAAGAAGTTCACCAATGTTGCTGCCCCAACGCAACATGAAATTCCTCAGGCTGGAGCCTCAGCTCAGCAGACTGAAGAACATGCCAGCACCGCTGATGAAGTTCAGGCTGCTGAAGACAATGCTAGTTCCAGGGCTGATGATCCCATTCCACCCATTGAAGAAATTGCGGGGCATCCACTAGTGGTGCGCCTGAAGAAACTGAACAAGTCAGGGCAACTGCATCAGTTGCACCTGAGGAAAATCAACCAGATTCCTCAGCTCCTCCTGCGCCAACACCAACTCCAATTCTTCCATCTGCCTCTGATGTGAAGAAGACCAAGGCTGCAGAACGAGCTGCAGTGAAGAAACGGAAAGCATCTGCTGCTTCAAATTCTTCAGCCCCGAAGAAGATGAAGACAATGACCAGCTCATTTGAAAATCCTATTGATGCTGTTCCAATTTCCTCAATTCCATCAAAGGACCTTGTTCCTTTTGGTGAAGATTATGAGATCCCAAGCGGATCTGATGAAGAAAATCATTCTGCTGCTTCATCAGAGCAGATTGATGAAGAAATTGAAGTGGAAGCAATCCCTTCAACCCCAATCATTTCCTCGCCTATGCCTCAGTTCACAGCTGAAGAGGCCGGTGTTGAGGAGATTGAAAAAGATGTGGATATTGGAAGCACAACACCAGTGATGAACGATGACTTTTGGGAAAGTCAGCATCCAAATTCTCCACTCTTCACCCCAATCCAACAAATTCCTCAGTCCCCTGCTCCAACAGTTCAAATGGGCTCTGAAGAAACTCATCCCACTTCATCTGTCCATGAAGAAATTCTAGCCACTAGCGCTGATGAACCTGCTGCTGCTGATCCTCAGACTGCACCTGTAGAGGAACAAGAAATTCCTCAGCCTGATGAACCAGAGATTGCGATTCCAGAGGTCGTGATGCAACTCACTGACACTCCACTGCCAAAGCCAAAGAATCCCTTCCCAACAAAGCAAAAGTTGAAGGCTGAAGATTTCTTCAGCGAGCATGTATTCTTCACTGATTACAATCCTTATGATTCTGCTCGCATAAGGAAGAGGCGTTTCTGGACTGCCAGTCAAGCCAATTTCTATTCCTCAGTGCTCTTCAACAAAGACAAAGTCTTCGATCATGCACATATTCCTCATGTGGACATGGAGTCTCTGCCAGGCTTTGAGCCAGTCCTCAGTGTTCTTCACGATGCAGGACTTCAATTTCTGCTTGACATCTGTGATTGGAATGAAGAACTCATTCTTCAATTCTATGCAACGCTGCACATCACCGGAGACGCCAAGACGTGAACTCATGGGTGTTAGATGGATGTCCGAAAATACTCACTACAAGGCACCAAAGAACTGAATTGCTTCGTGCTCTACCACTCGATCCTCTCCTTGATGGTGCTCGTTGTATCTACAACGAACTGAGCTTTCAAATCACTATATGCAAGTCTTGATGAAGCCTTTGAAGCTCGGGCAGGCCCCAAGAACCAAATTCCTCATCAAGGAATTATTGTATGTGCCTCGGACTGTCTATCGGATTACGGCGAAGACAATGAGTCCTATCAAAGGCCACGACTCAAATGATGAAGAAGTCGTTGGCATCATGAAGAATATGCTTTTCAATATCATTCATGGCGTTCCCGTCAACTTCCATGATTTCTTCATGAGGACTCTGGCGAATATTGCTATGTCACCTTTTGAGCTGAAGCCTTATGCACCATGGATTATGAGGTTCATCAGGACAAGGTCTTCACTCAATTACAAGGCTGATACTCTGAACCACTGCAGCTACTTGCCCCCGATTGAAGTCCTCAAACGGACATTTACCTCAGCTAATGACAAGGGCAAGGCAACTGCTGTGATTGATGAAGGCACTCGTCCATTGGATGGACAGTTTCGCAAAGCTGCATCCTACTCCACCAATGATGACTCGCCACACATGACTCGCCGCAAATACCTCCGCCAAGCAAAATCCTCAAGCCACAGCACCTAGGGTGATGACTGATCGTGAGTTACTCCTCAGTCTTCATCAGAAGGTTGATCGCAATCATAAATGGGTCAAGCGTCAGTTTGGTTCAATTCTTCACAACATGACCTCAACACACAATGCAGTGAAGAAAAACCACTACTACCTCCATGAAACCTTCAAACACACCTCGGATGTTCTTTCAAATGTCTACAACACGGAAGAACTGACGAGAATGGGTCTCAAGGAAGAATTTGACTGGTCTGCACCTCCTCCGAAGAAATACAAGACGGTCAAAGTTCCTTCCTTGGTGGCCAGCAACTATTCTTCATCACGAGACACTGATGAAAATGAAGACTTGGACGACACTGCGACAGGCCCTACTACGACAACCGACCCCAACAACGCTGGCGCTCCTGCATCAACTTGAAATTCTTCAGGGGCGTTAGTCCTCAGTTTCGATCCTTTTGGTCATTCGATGACAAAGGGGGAGAAATTTGAGTTAGTCTCCAAGCGGGTCTATTATATGGGCAATTTTTTTGTTAAGTTACAACTCTCGTTCTTCTGAAACTTTTATTGGATCGAGTTGTAATCTTAAACCCGATGGTGCTTTGATACTTTTGATGCACTGTGCTCTGACACTCTTGATGCGTTATTTTGCATGCTTGTTCCTCATTAATGTTATTGCACGCATGCTGAATTTCATCAAGCACCATATTTCATCATGCATTTCAAATTCTTCATATTATATGTCAAATCGTGTATGAATTACAAGATATAGGGGAGATCTCCATGATTCAACTCTTCAAATGTGCATTGCCTCAAAAGAAAATTCCTCACTATGCACATCTTGTGGGGAGGTCTTCTATATCTTGCAATCAAATTCCTCAATATCAGTATTTACACTTCATATGTTTATCCCGTTGAAAACTTAACCTATATTGTCATCAATCACCAAAAGGGGAGATTGTAAGTGCATCTAGTGCCCTTAGTGATTTTGGTGTATTGAAGACTTATAGGTTAAGAAACTAATGTGTTTATGAGTGTACACAGGTCTATAAGTCTATGAGGAGTTTGATATTTACAGTGAAAGTCGACCCCTAAAAATGAAGTTCTTCGACTGAAGACTTTGACATTCTGAAGACTTTCTGAAGACTTTGAAAGTGAAGAAATTGGTGTGACCTTGAAGACTTGGTATTCATTTGAGGAACATGAAGCGTGAAGACTTTTGTTTTTCGAAGTTTCGTTTTCTCTGTCTTGAGTCATAGGAAACACCGTACTGTTAAAGGGGGTCGAGGAAATACTAAGGAAAAATTTCCATGTAATGCTCAACTCAAAATCCTACACCTACCAATCCCTTCGAGTGAAGCCTTTGGAAATCTCATACAGTTCAGTCAATTTCTTGATGATGAGACGAAGTTCTTACAGTCACGAGAATTTGTTCGACCGAGGAGTTAGGAATTCGCCGGTCTGGATTGCCTACGATGAGGAACATGATAGCCCCGAGGAATTTGTGATTCAAATTTCCGACCGTTCTTTGTCTTGCGCGCCACCTGTCCCAAAATATCTTATTCACCTAACGGTCATATCATTGAAGGGCATTTATGTCTTATCATGTCGGGCTGCTCCCTAGGCTATAAATAGCCGCCCCTACAACCACTAGCTGGTTGGCTGCCCGAGACAAACTTGACACTTGTCATTTGAGAGCAACCCATCCTCCGAGGACTTTGGCGAAAATCATTGAGTGAGGAAAACCCAAACACCAAACCCCTACAAACCCAAGTGATTGAGCATCACTGAAGAGATTGATCCTGCGTGGATCCGATGCTTGTTACCTTTGAAGACTGTGCTTCTTCCAGACGGTTAGGCGTCATGGTCTAGAGCATCCAAGAGGAATTGTGGATCGCCGAGTGACCAAGTCTGTGAAGGTTTGGAAGTCGCTCAAGACTTACCACGAGTGATTGGACGAGGTGCTGTGTGACCTATGTTCAAGGAGAATACGGTGAGGACTTGGTGTCGAGCTGCGTGCTCAGCGATCGGGTGTCGAGACTGTGTGTCCTCGAGTTTAAATACTCAGCCGCTCCAACCAGACGTACAACTGAGACAGCAGTTGGAACTGGTCTACCAAATCATTGTCTTCACCAACCTTACTGGTTCTATTTCCTCAACCCTCTCATTTCCTCATTACTGTGTTGAGTGTTCATTCATATCTGTGTTTGAAGACTTTGACTGAAGACTTTCTCAATTTCCTCAGCTCAATTTCTTCAGTCTGTTTGTCTTCATCTTGTGCTATCCCGTGTTTACACTTTCTGTACTCTTTCATTGTCTTCATTTCATCATGATGACCATGCCCGCATTCTCTTATGCTTACTTCTGAGTACTTATTCCGCTGCAAGTAGTTCTTCGCTAAGGAATTTCCTCACCGGCAAATTCCTTAGTGAAGAATACATAAAAATCGCCTATTCACCCCCCTCTAGTCGATATAACGCACTTTCAGTTAGCCTCCCTCGTATGGCCCATAAGGCCCATATCTTTCCCCGGGGGGTCCCGGTAACCTCGCGGTACTCCGAAAAAAAATGCCCGAATCACTCGGAACCATTCCGATGTCCGAATGCAACTTTCCAATGTATGGATCTTTACCTCTAGACCATTTCGAGACTCCTCGTCATGTCCATGATCACATCCGGGACTCCGAACAAACTTCGGTACATCAAATCACATAACTGATAATACAAATCGTCATCGAACGTTAAGCGTGCGGACCCTACGGGTTCGAGAACTATGTAGACATGACCGAGACACATCTCCGGTCAATAACCAATAGCGGAACCTGGACTCATATTGGCTCCTACATATTCTACGAAAATCTTTACCGGTCAAACCGCATAACAACATACGTTGTTCCCTTTGTCATCGGTATGTTACTTGCCCGAGTTTCGATCGTCGGTATCATCATACCTAGTTCAATCTCATTACCGGCAAGTCTCTTTACTCGTTCCATAATACTTCATCCCGCAACTAACTCATTAGTCACATTGCTTGCAAGGCTTATAGTGATGAGCATTACCGAGAGGGCCCAGAGATACCTCTCCGATACACGGAGTTTCAAATCCTAATCTCGATCTATGCCAACCCAACATGCACCTTCCGAGACACCTGTAGAGAATCTTTATAATCACCCAGTTACGTTGTGACGTTTTATAGCACACAAAGTGTTCCTCTGGTATTCGGGAGTTGCATAATCTCATAGTCAGAAGAACATGTATAAGTCATGAAGAAAGCAATAGCAATAAAACTCAACGATCATAATGCTAAGCTAACGGATGGGTCTTGTCCATCACATCATTCTCTAATGATGTGATCCCATTCATCAAATGACAACACATGTCTATGGTTAGGAAACATAACCATCTTTGATTAACGAGCTAGTCAAGTAGAGGCATACTAGGGATACTCTGTTTTATCTATGTATTCACACATGTACTAAGTTTCCGGTTAATACAATTTTAGCATGAAAAATAAACATTGATCATGATATAATGAAATATAAATAACAACTTTATTATTGCCTCTAGGGCATATTTCCTTCAGTATTGCACTAATATATCTTTAGATGTTTATTTAATTTACTAGAAATATTTATGTTTTCCCTCAATTTCCATTTTTCCTACACATTTTGTTTGGCAATTCTGTATGTTGATCAGGTTGCTACATCTGAAACAACCACGAAGTTATCGTCAAAACCGCTTTTAGTGGTTAAAGCGCCCAATCTTGAATGGTTCGACATGTGAGGAGTCAAGAGTTTCTGGTGTTAAAACTGGAGTCCCAACAAGGCAAGAAAGTTTTTTTTTGTCTGTCTTTCTTTTGAGAGTCCCAACAAGGCAAGAAGGTTTTTTATCTGTCTTTCAAAATACATAAACAAAGTATCTCACGTCAAGAAAAAAAATATGCAAGACGACAGAGCAATGTACCCGTGGACTGCGATGCGCCTATGATAACTTCACAAATCTCAAGATGATGCCGGCTCAGTATCTCAATGTGTTCATAGAGGTATGTTGTGCGTGTATGCATTTGTAGGGATGAGTGTATGCGAGCATTTGCGATTGTGTTGTGTTAAAGAAAAAAAGACTAACAGAGCAATAGAACTTGCAAGTAAACTCACGTATTACGGCGTAGCAGAAGCGCGCAGGGATGTAGGGCATGCATGCACCGGCAGCTAGCGCGGCAGGAGATACCCCTCACTCCCCGGCGCGATCGAAGGGAAGGAAGCGTGCGGCGCCATTTTTAGCATGTGCATGCAGCTGGTCACCTGCGTACGTAGCCACGTCGGACGGCATTCAAGCTCGCCTGCAGAATTTTTAATGGCCGTCACGTTGCCGTGTTCGGTGAGACACATCACGCCTGCTGCATGCCCGATCGGTCTCGCCCTTGCGTCGCAGGGCATACCGTATGCAACGCATATATATTGTGATCGATCTACTGTGATAATATATATATCTGTAGTCAGATGTGCAGACCAGGAAAGATTGCAGTGGCAGAAAGCTTCTGGGTTTCAGGGTCACTTTTGCCATCACTAGTTACGTTAGATCTGCCTGCATTGCAGTCAATATGGAGCTTTTTTCACAGAATAAATCAGCTATACCTAGGCTATCTTTCTGCTTCTAGATCTCCTCTCTGCCGGCCTCTGCAAAGACCTGCTTGGTCACTTGCATGCATGGCCATTGCTACGCTTTAATTTACCTTGTGGTATATTTTTTGTTGCGAGATTAATCAAAGTGAGGTTAATGCCAAGTTGCCAACACAACAAACAAACAAGTTAGCTCTACGCCTTAACTAGATATGGACCAGTAGTAGTACCCGATAGCTAGCTACGACGACAACAGGGACAGAAGTTTGGTGCCCGCTGTCAGTCCAACAAAATGATGGAGGAACCAAAATCAATCAAGTAATGAATGAATGCAGATGAGCACGAACGTACGAAGGAGTACATTCGAAATTCAAAGTACATTTCCCTCCAATTTTTTGACGTTTCCCTTGGCACTTTTTGCATGGAAGAGCAAAATTAGATGGCCTCCCTGAATGAATAAACCAGCCCATGCATCTGCATAAATGGCGTGCGTGGGTTGAGATGCTTCTGTGGGTCAGGTGCCCATAAGTTTCCTCTCATCATCGCTGCCTGAGAGTGAGAGGGACCAAATCAATATCCACAGGGTAACCACTGCTGCTGGCTATACAGCGGACAGGATTGCCAACTAATCTTCATTTCTTTCTTCTTTGCAATTGATCGTCTTGTACCGCGGACCACACTTTTATTTAATTTTTTAAAAAAGAGGATGACCCCCCGGCCTCTGCATCTGGCCAATGCATACGGCCACTTTATTAATTATTCTCACAAGACCTTACAAAGTCATACAACAGTAAGACTAAATCCGCCGTCTAAGCAACAAACTGTCGCCACACCTATCCAGTTGATGAAGGGGTGCAGATAGCCGGGCCTAATACCAAACAGACATCGCAGCCAAGCCTAACATCTAAGACACGAGACCCCAACCTAGCCACTTGTCGGGTGCAGGGCACATCTTGGTCGGCGTGCTCTCGAGGCCGCCGCCGCCAACCGCCACCGCTCCATCTTTGAACTGTCTTGATGCATCAATCTTGCTCGGTCCAGCTATCGTCGACGCCACCCGACACCTCCTCCCTGCGCGCAAACAGCTGTACACGTCGCGGTCACCACTGATACACCTCAGCGCCATTCTGCCAAGTATCACCAGCCGATACAGCTTGAAGCCATTGGAGGATCTGTCGTGCGTAGCACCTGCCGACCAGGCATGACCAAGCTTAGCTTTTGTCGGTCGGGCATGACTTGACATCTCCACGAAGCTTCGTGCAAGGCGCCGCTCCACCTCCTGCCTCGACTTCCAGCCCTGCTCCACAAAGCGGCGCTCCCAAGAGAAAGCGACACCGCAGTGCCGCCATCGTCGGATGCGGAACACCAGGTCCTAGGGTTTCCCCTGGAGCAATATGAGTGGATCGACGGTAGTCACATGATGATGCCTTCATCAAGGTAACGACGTGGAACGCCGCCATCGCCCGCCGTCGGCTCGGTTTCCACCGGCAACTATGTCTCCCCGACTCACAGCTGGTGCCAGATGACGGATCCCGAGATCCGAACACCCAGCCTCAGGCCGATCACCTCTAACGGAAGAGGTGACCACCACCACCGGCTGCACCAGTCAGAACAGATCTGATCGGAGGTGCAGCCGACGAGACCACCAGGCCCTCCACGCTGCCGTTGCCGATCTGAAGGCAGCCTGCACGCCACCGCAGCCAAGCCGGCCGCCGCCGCCCGCCGAAGGGCCATCCGCACGCCCGCCGCCTGGGCTGCCGTGCCAAGCCGTCGCCGTCGAGGACGCGCGGCCTCCGCCGCCTGCCGCCATGCCGCGCCGCAGATCCCAGATCGTTCGCGCCACCACACGCCTTGGGGTCCGCCCCGACCCGGAGACGCGCGAGAGAGGAGATCCCCCGCCACCGCCGTCGGCCCCCGGGCTTAGCCCGGCGGCGTCCTCCGGCGGCGGCGGAGGGAGGGGAGGAGGGAGTTTGCGGCGGCGGCGGCGGCTAGGTTTTGGCCGCCCGAGTCGCCCTAGGGGGAGGACGACGAGGGAGATGCCTTCCAAATCAGAAAGTCTTCGGACCACTCTGCAGAGACCTGCTGCTGTCCAGATTAATATTGGTTTATAGCCTGTGTAATTTTGTGAGTGATTCGGTGGTTGAACTATACTATAAATTGAATTCTGTGTCACATACACGGTCTCTACAATTCTCTCCCAAATATGACTTTTGTCCCGCTTTATATATAAAGCAACAACCGAACAAAATACATTGTCGAACGATATAAGGTGGAGAGGTAGCCCTCTTACAAATTCGATCCAGGGATCTCGTACACCGCAAGCAACTGCGCTAACGAAAGAAAAACACAATAGGATCTGAGGATAACGTCGTGCTACGTCCCAGTACACCAAAACTCCATGACAACGCCCTAAAAAGGGATACATGTGCAACGCGTGTTGCTGTCAAGTGCACAATGGACAAAGATTTTCACCAACAACCTAGACACAGAGGGGGGCTCCATGTCACCATCTTCAAGAAGAGAGCGAAGCACACAGAGGGGGGCTCCAGAGAGCAGAGCTTTCGCCGGGTAGCTCCACCATGAGATCTTCAGGAGAAGCATGACGACCACTGAGACTACAAGTCACGGAGTTTAATTACTACATTGCACTTATTTGGGGTTTCTAGCTACATGCGAGGTGTGCCCTATTTTTTTCTTTGCTAAATTCCAGTTTTTAACTTGTTTTGACAATTCGACAAGAACTACCCCTGTTTAGGATGTTTTCATCCATTGTACCCCATTTTAATTGGTGAAAACAGGTAAATGTATCTAAGGGGCTATCTATGGCGCAAGTGAGTTTCATTAGTCTTTTCTGCCCACAATTCAAATGCTATTGCACTTTCTTTTCTGCAACTGCAAGTCCGCAACAAATACAAATCTTAAAAGAACAAATACAGACTAATGAATATCATAATAAAAAAATAAACATAAACCAAAAACCATAAAAGTGCCTAAATCATCTTTTGTAAAATGACTATACTTATTATATAAGTTCGGTAAAAAGTACAAGGCACCTCAAACATAATAAAAATAACATCAAGAATCCTGCATCATCGAACGACCACTACCGCTAGAGTAAGCCGCGGAGGCGCCGTTGGCACCGCTGCCCTATTGATGTCTACTTGACATTATCAATGACATCCCAGAAGTCTTCTTGGACCCCTAAGGATTAGCGCCCCAAAGCTGCAGTCGTCGCCAATAAGCCCTTTAATCGATCTGAAGCATTGGAACTTTGGAACGTTCTTCATCCATATCTTGATAATTAGGTATAATTCAATTGTCATATATATATGGGCCGTGGTTACCTTAAACTTGTCTGGTTATCGATGCCATCAGAACCAGCCATCCCATATGCAAGCCAGGCATGATTTAATGAGGAGTATGTACAAACTATGTCTTGATTATAAATACTTCCTTTATTTCATAATGTAATGCACCCGTGCTTTCGCGATCTAAGTTTAATCATACATTTAACCAACGAGACCGACTGTAGCGGGAGCAAAAATTATACAAGTGAATTCATATCGAAAATACGAATTCAGTGGTATAATTTTTGCTCCCGCCGCAATCAGTCTCATTGATTAAAGTTAAGGTCAAAATTAAACTTTACGAAGCACGAGGGCGCTGCATTATGGAATGAAGGGAGTACTGGCCAAGCACGGGAATCGTACGTCGACGGCCATGCATGGGGCCGGCCGCTACCATTGATCTGAAAGGAGAAATTGATTAACGTCTGCAAGTCCAAACAGCTCGGTAGGTAGGTAGTACGTAGTGTCGTACATTTCTTTTCACGTACCACTTCTATGGTAGGTAGTTACACGGTACATTCCAGCATGACAGCACACGTACAGTCAAATGTGCACGGCTCTGATGGTCAGATAATTTCAGAACTTCAGATGCTCTATGATAAGTTCAGCCACTTCAAGGGATCCATCGACACATAGTCGCAGCGAATTAATTAACCAAGGTGGATCTGACAGTACGTCATACACGAGTCAAAATCACTTCCGCTCCTGGAAACAAGAAGAAATGCTGAAATTTGTAGTAAAGTAAGACAGGCGATATCTCTGTCTCCACGAACCTGTAAAAAAAGGAAGACGTGAAAACAGATGGCTAGCGGGATTAAATAGTACTCTACGTGGATAAACAATGTTGTGCGCCAGGTACAATCACTGAATCACACGTCGACAGATAATAGATAATTTATCTGGGAAATTCATCTTGGGAACTCCCAAAATGCCCACGCCCACCTCCGCGCTCCCCGCGCCCACCTCCACGCTCTTGCCTCGCGCGCTCTTGCCTCGCGAGCACCTCAGGCCGCAGCCCGCCGACGAATCCAGCGGCTGGGGGCTCTCGCCGCCGCAGCCCGTAGCCGTGCCTAGGCGCGGGTTTGGCGGTGGTGCTCGGGACTCCTCCCGCATATCGACGGGGCGGCGCTTGGGGGAGAGGCGGAAATCCTCATATCCGCTGATGGATGGAGGATACGGAGCTGCGGCGGATCTGGAGATTCGTCGATTGCTATCAGAAGTGGCGCGCCGGGAACGCGTGGTGTTAGACATAGGCACACCTTGTGTCCGATTGGGATTAGTAGTTCATGTAGGATTAGGATTCCTAGCCGTGTCGGTCATGTAACCAGCTAGTCTAGCCTGCCATATATACATGTAGCAGCCCTTTGTAATCAATCAACGAAAAAGCAATAAAGAAAAGCAAGGTTTAACAGGCTCGACACGAGCCTGTAGCCATCATCAAAATCGATCAGTTTTCCGTTCGCAAGTTACGAGAGAATCCACCTAGATCGATCGATCGATCGCGTCGTTACTAGCCCAAGCCACCCTCACGTACAGAAGTACGTGGCTATACACACGCGTGCACTGTAGATCCATCAACCTACTAGACAGCTAGCTTGGTTGCTTTGTACGTGAGTGTGCAGAGGTCCTGGTGGTGATTTGATCCGGCGATCAAAAACCAACAATTGGTATCTAGAGCCTCGACGATCTAAGATCTACGATGACGGACAGCGACGCAGAGTCGGTCAAGTCCGGCAACGGCGGTTCCAAGGCGAACAAGAATGGCGACAAGGTGAAGAAGGGCGGCAAGTCAGCAACCAGTGCTGGCGGAACGGGAGGCGCCAACGTGCAGGCGCATCACAACATCCCCATCCAGTACCCGGTGCTCACCGACGCCAACTACGGCGTGTGGGCGGTGAAGATGAAGATTATTCTCCGAACCCTTCGAGTGTGGCAGGCCATCACGGACGACGACGTCGACGAGGAGTGCGACGAAGGTGCCATGGCCGCCATAGCCCAGTCTGTACCGGATTCCATGCTGATGACATTGGCGGAGTTCGAGACAGCAAAAGAGGCGTGGAACGCACTCAAAGAGATGAGGATCGGAGAAGATCGCGTCACCAAGGCTCGGGCACAAGTGCTGAAGCGCCAATTTCACAAGTTGCGATGGAGAAAACTGAATCGGTGAACGACTATGCCATCGTCGACTACATTGGTGGGAGAGATCCGCGCTTGGTGCAAAGCTCGAGGAGACCGAGATTGTGGAGAAGTTTTTTAGTTCGGTGACTGATAAATTCACGTACATCATCGGCACGCCGAGCAGCTTTACGACATCGACGACATGACCATAACGGAGGCGATCGGACGCTGCGGACATGGGAAGAGAATGCTCGTGGTTGTCGGAAAGGCAAAGGAGGAGGTGATGACCAACTCATGTACTGCCGCGCAGATTGGGAGTCCCCAAGTAGTAAAGGAGGCATAACGTTGGCGAAGGCTCAAGCAACATAAGCGGCGGACAAACCGAAGAAGGCAAAGGAAAAGGCAAGTCACAAGGTCGTGGTAAGGCGGACCGATCTAAAGAGCGGAAGACACGGAACTTGGATATGTCCGAGGTCAAGTGCTATAACTGCAACGAGATGGGTCACTTTGCGAAGGATTGTCCGGAGCCTAACAAGAGGGAGATCAAGGCAAATTTGGCGAAGGGAAGACGAACGTCCAGGTCTTACGATGGCGAAGTTTGTGATCTCGTCCAAACAGTGGTTGTGAAACCAAGCCGGAAGGTGCTACTTCATGAGAAAAAGGTAACACAAAAGTTATCCGAGAGCCAGAACGTGTCATGGTATCTCGACACGGGTGCCGGTAACCACATGACGGGATGCAAGGAGAAGTTCCTCGAGCTGGAATATGATGTTCAAGGCTCGGTCAAGTTCGGTGATGGTTCAAATGTGGAGATTTGCGGGCAAGGTTCTGTCCTCTTCGAGGGTCTCACAGGAGAACATTGCATACTCACCGGAGTGTACTACATCCCACGGCTTCGCAACAACATCATCTCTGTCGGGAAACTTGATGAGAATGGATGCAAGGTGGATATTGAGGACGGAGTGATGACGATCTTCGACAACCTCCGAAACGTGCTAGCGCGTGTGAATCGCACGCGGAACAGGCTCTATATCCTCAACCTTGATCAATCTCAACCGGAGTGTTGGCTCGCCAAGAGTGATGATGATTCGTGGTTATGGCATGCTAGATTTGGACACGTTAACTTCTACGCCTTGAAGAAGATGTCGAAGATGGAGATGGTATCCGGGATGCCATTTATCGACCATGTTGATCGAGTATGTGACGGGTGCTTGGTTGGAAAACAACACCGCAGGCCGTTCCCTGCTCAGTCTACCTATCGTGCAAGTGATGCACTCGAGCTGCTCCATGGTGATCTATGTGGCCCTGTCACCCCAGCAACTCACGGAGGAAAGAAGTACTTCTTCCTTGTGGTAGATGACTACTCGAGATATATGTGGGTCGTTCTTCTACGATCTAAAGATGAGGCGTTCGAAGCGTTCAAGAAGCTGAAGGCTGCAACGGAGATGGAACACAAGCTGAAGGTTCGCGCTCTGCATGCAGATCGCGCGGAGAGTTTACGTCAAGCGAGTTCAATGACTACTGCGAGAAGATTGGCATAAAGAGGTTCCTCACGGCACCTTGTACGCCGCAGCAGAACGGGGTTGTTGAAAGGCGCAATCGAACCGTCGTTGACATGGCGAGAAGTTTACTCAAGAGCAAGAACTTGCCGGGGACTTTTTGGGGAGAAGCTGTCTCGACGGCGGTCTATCTTCTCAACCGGGCTCCAACGAAGGCAGTGATCAGCAAGACTCCGTATGAAGCAATTTACGGATGTAAGCCGAATGTGTCTCATCTACGGACGTTTGGGTGCATGGCGCATGTGAAGACGGCGGAGCCGCATCTCTCAAAGCTTGCCGATCTTAGCACCAAGATGGTGTTCATCGGATACGAGAGGAGTTCCGGCACCAAGGCATACCGCTTCTCGATCCACAAACCAAGCGTCTCACGAATTTCACGCGACGTCGTGTTTGAAGAAAACCAAGCGTGGAATTGGGCGCAGGCAATAACGATGCTCCAAACAAGTAACATATTCACGGTTGAATTTCCAACCGATGATGATGCAGGGAGGATGTCGGTGGTTGGCAAGACGCACAACCAAGGTGACCGCAATGGCAGTGATCATCATGGTGCCGACACCGACGACGAAGCGCATGGGTCGCAAGGTGATAGCGACAACGACCCGCACGACACGAGCGGAGATCTCGGCGACGACATCGACAATGAGGCGCATAGTGACGACGACAATCAAGATGATGGTCACGGTCACGACGACTACGCCAACGACGTGGATGTCAACGATGCGGATGCCAACGACCCGGCATCTACCACGCCCGAGACTCGGCCATCTTACTCAAGTGTATCGACACCGACACAATTTGTGTCGCCCCCTTCGCAAGCCACGACGGATTCTTCCGGGCCTCGTCGCTACAAGCCCCTCAAGAAAGTCTACAAGTACGCAAAGCTAGTTACACTCGAGTACTCCGATTTGTGTTTACTCGGAGTTGAGGAGCCAGCGAACTTCGTAGAGGCGAGCAAAAGTTCAAGTTGGATGCATGCCATGAATGAGGAGATGAAGGCGATCGAGAGCAATGGCACGTGGACTTTGGTAACCCGACCTTCGAACCAAAAGGCCATAGGTTTGAAGTGGGTTTACAAGTTGAAGAAGGACACGAAGGGTGCCATTGTGAAGCACAAGGCAAGACTCGTCGCAAAGGGCTACGTACAACGTCAAGGAGTTGACTATGAGGAGGTGTTTGCACCGGTTGCTAGAATCGAGACGGTGAGAGTGCTCCTAGCTTTGGCACCACAAGAGGATTGGAAGGTTCATAATATGGATGTGAAATCCGCTTTCCTCAACGGCGACCTCAAAGAAAAAGTGTACGTGGAACAACCCTTCGGCTACAAGAAGAAAGGCAAAGAAGGAGAAGTTTACAAGCTCAAGAAGGCACTTTACGGGCTGAAGCAAGCGCCAAGAGCTTGGAACTCAAAGTTAGACCGAAGATTAGTCTTGCTCGGATTCAAAACATGTCTCCATGAAAACCCTAAAGACAGTCTATCAAGCACCAAAGAACATGTGAAGGTTGAAGACACGATCAAGAAGGAGCGTCGGCATCAAGCTATGGACGAGCCGACGACAAGAATGGTGATCCCTGAAGTGCTACAAGAAACGGCAAAAGCAATGCCTATGAGTAGCAACTGTCGCGTTTGGGATCCAGGTGGTAACAAGAAAGTTGTGCTTAGGGGGTGAATGTTAGACATAAGCACACCTTGTGTCCGATTGGGATTAGTAGTTCATGTAGGATTAGGATTCCTAGCCGTGTCGGTCATGTAAGCAGCTAGTCTAGCCTGCTATATATACAGTTAGCAGCCCCTTGTAATCAATCAACGAAAAAGCAATAAAGAAAAGCAAGGTTTAATAGGCTCGACACGAGCCTGTAGCCATCATCAAAATCGATCAGTTTTCCGTTCGCAAGTTATGAGAGAATCCACCTAGATCGATCGATCGATCGCGTCGTTACTAGCCCAAGCCACCCTCACGTGCGAAATGCATTGGCTATACACACGCGTGCACTGTAGATCCATCAACCTACTAGGCAGCTAGCTTGGTTGCTTTGTACGTGAGTGTGCAGAGGTCCTGGTGGTGATTTGATCCGGCGATCAAAAACCAACACGTGGCAGCTCGAGCTGCGAGGGCGGCAGAAGAGGCGGCGCAGTCACTGGCGGTGGCGAGAATGAACCTCGCGCTGTGGGCAATGGCCAACACCTCGGAGTTGGAGCGATCCAGCATCCACGCGCTGGGACGGGAGATCTCCCCTGCTCTGATTCTAAAGTGGGCGGATGGGGAGGCGTCCTCTTCCTCGTGGCAGCAGCGGAGGAGAAGGAGGCCGTTCAAGGGCGACGCGCTAGTGGGGAATATTGCTCCAGTCAGTAAGTGCCCCTCCCATGCTGCTCTATTTCATAGTTCAGCTGCTGCTTCTCGCTGGAGGTCACCGTCTCCGCCGCCGTTCACCGTGGTGCCTCCAAGACGACTTGTCAATTATTCTAGGGGTGGTGGACCTGTGAGGGCCCGTGTGGTCAGCGGCTTGGGAGTGGCTTCCAACAAGGCCCGTAATCCTAGCCTCGTTCCTATAAGGAAAAGAACCTTTGCCTACCCCCTCCACCATACCACTATCGAGCCAGATCCAGGGGCGGCTAGGGTTCGTCAGCGACAGCGATGCCCCCCTTCCCCCTCCTTGTTTTGGGTGAGGAGAGATAAATTTGAGAGTGGTCAATTTACTGATGCCGACTGCTTCCCTGCCGGCTCTGCTGATCATCGCATCAAGCCGAAGAGATTCAGTTTCTCTGCTGATTTCTGGTCCAAGCGGGAAGGGAGAGCGACTTAAGCTTAGGTGACTCGTAAGATGGCTGGTGCTGGTTCGGGACAGGGTGCATGCGGAGGAAGAAACGCTGGTGGCATGGGGACGCACTGATGGGATACATCCTCCCTCCCAGGTCGATCCTACCCCTCCCATTGCTCCCCCGTTTCGCCCCCCCCCGACTCAACATCAACAAGCCCCTCCTATCTCCATCTATGCCAAGCTGCCTATTTTTATGATGGCCTCGGGTACGCAGATGATGTATCCTCAGATGGGGCAGATGTTCCCAGGCTCCCCCGGGTTCCAAAAGTTTGCTGCTAATCCTTGGCCTCAAAATCAACAGCAAATGCAATTTCCTTTCATGGCTCCCAATCAGTGTGCTCCGGTGCCTCACCCTCAAGGGGTCCCCCAGCCTGTGTCTACTGGTAGTGGATCTGCTCCTGGCAGTGGACAAGTTGGTCAGAGCAAGAACAAGAACAAGCAGAAGAATACTGCTGAAAAAAAACCTATCAAATCTGATGCTGGGCCTGCTGCCAATCAACTTACCCTGCCTGTTATGGAGCCTGATTCCTCTAATATAGATCCTAAGTATATTGGGGCCATCTGCTATAATTGTGGGCTGCTTGGACATTTTGTAGGTATGTGTCAGTTACCAAAAAATTGCTTCATGTGTTCTGTACCTGGGCACCACATGGATGCTTGCCCCATGTGGTACAAACCTTACCCAACTGCTCAGATCTGGGTAGTGCAGGGAATGGTCTGGGATTCTTCCACATTGAGGCAGGTGAAAAAAGCAATAGTGACTGGCTAAATTTTGGTAATGTTGGTCTGGTGGTTGTTGAAAAGGGTGAGATTTTTGCAGAGGAATTAGGTGCTTCTTTTGCCAGTATGTGGAAAACCAATTGGCCTTGGCAGATTAGAGCATATGATGACTCCCAATACCTTGTCAGATCCCCCCCCTAAAAGAAAATCATTGACCTAGTTGCTTATGAGTCCATCAACCTCAATAAGAAAGGGGTGTCCATTTCTTTCAAGATTTGGCATGGAGATGTGCTGCTTATGATTCACTTACTGAGATCTGGATAGATATAGTGGGTATACCTCCTGTTTGGTGCTCATGGTCTTTCATAGCTCAAGTTGCTGCCACTCTAGGGGTCATCACCAATATTGATTGGCATGGCATTTTCTTAATATTCTATGAAGTTGTGAGAATTTAGGTTGCTGGCAGAGACCCTGCCCTGATTCCAAGAGACAGGTTGTTTGAGATCCAGCAAGAACTATTCCTTCTCACCTTCAAAGTGGATGAGGAGGCACCTGTGATCTCTGATAACCCTTCAGATCATTCTGATCATAAGGAAGATGAGGAAGAGAGTAATAAGAAGCAGGGGGTGAGGATGACTATAGAAATGATGATCTGCTGGGGAGGAGATGGAACATGGCCTGGACACTAGCAGGAAGAACTCTAATACTGGGCCTAGATATACCTATGCTCCTAGTGGATCTAGAAACAAAAACTACACCTCTGCTACTTCATCTCATCCTGGTCTGTCCCCTAAAAAAGTTGTTGACAACAAGAGTCCTATGGAGAGATCAGTTTTTCTGAAAATTCAAGATGCTCCTCTGACCAAAAGTTACCTACAGGCTATTAAGAGAACTCCAGCTGAGAATATTGGGACTGTTCTGTTACCAGAATTTGATGCTGCTGTCAAAATTGGAGATCTCAGCAAAGACTGTGCTACTACCCAACATGGGGGATTAATCCCCTGCCCTGCAATCTCTGCTAGCCTTAAAGCTGGTAGAGATAAATGGGGTCCTGTCATATCCCCTAGGATGAGCAACACGAATAAAAAGGGATGGGAAGCCAGCCTTGATCAAAGCTCAGGAGATTAAGCAGGTGAAAATTTTGGAGATCCCTAGAGGTAATAAATCCAAAGCCTGTCATAATTCCTTTGCTTGTTTGGATAATGCCAATCTAGTTTCTAAATCTCTTAAGGATGGCATTGCTTTGGGAGATAATCCTTCCCAAGTAGATAGCAATGTGGAAGCCATTAAAAAACTTGAGCTAGATAGACTAGATAAATTTAAACAGGATAATCCTGATATGTTCCTCCCTGATAACATTGATGTCACCATGGAGGAGTACTGCTCTAATTATTCTTCTATAGTTCCTATTTCTGTTCTTAACACTAACTTGGATCAAAACTCAACGCCAAATATGGAGGATGAGTCCGATGATGCCTCCCCCTGGATGGAGGTCATTAGTCAGACATCCAAAAAGTGTCAAGTTAAACTTACATCTAGATTTAAATGATAGGTCTTTTTTGGAATGTGAGAGGCCTTAATGGTCCTCATAAAAACTCTAAAGTGCAAGAGCTCATTAGAGCTCACTGCCCTGATTTCATATGCTTGTGTGAAACCAAGAAACCTAAGTTCAATATCACTCAATTAGAGGCTATTGACTCTAGGAATGGTTTTATCTGGAACTGGCTCCCTACCAACAACACTGCTGGTGGTATCTTGGTGGGGGTCAAGGAGAATATATTTGAGATGTTGGGGAACGTAGTAATTTCAAAAATTTTCCTACGATCACGCAAGACCACGGTGATGGCATAGCAACGAGAGGATAGAGTATCCGTCCACGTACCCTCGTAAGACCGAAAGCGAAGCGTTATAACAACGCGGTTGATGTAGTCGTACTTCTTCCCGATCCAACCGATCCAAGTACCGAGCGTCACGGCACCTCCGAGTTCGCACACGTTCAGCTCGATGGCGTCCCTCGAACTCCGATCCAGCCGAGTGTTGAGGAGAGTTTCGTCAAGACGACGGCGTGGTGGCGATGATGATGTTCCACCGGCGCAGGCTTCGCCTAAGCTCCGCCACGGTATGATCGAGGTGTAATCTGGTGGAAGGGGCACCGCACACGGCTAAGGAGCGATCTAATCGATCAACTTGTGTGTCATGGGGTGCCCCTGCCCTGTATATAAAGGAGGGAAGGGAGGGGCTGGCCGGCCGGGAGGGAGGCGCACAGGGTGTCCTACTCCTACTAGGAGTAGGATTCCCCCAAATCCTAGTCCAACTAGGGTTTGACCAAGGGAGAGGGAGAGAGGCGCCACCCCTTCTCCTAATCCTAATAGGACTAGGGAAGGGGAAGGCTGCGCCAGCTATAGGGCCCCTTTCTCTTTCCCACTAAGGCCCATCAAGGCCCATTGACCCCGGGGTTTCAGTAACCCGGTACTCGGTAAAATTCCCAATTTCACCCGGAGTGATTCCGAGTCAAACATAGGCTTCAATATATCAATCTTCATGTCTCGACCATTTGAGACTCCTCGTCATGTCCGTGATCTCATCCGGGACTCGAACAACCTTGGTACATCAACATCATAAAACTCATAGTAAGCATCATCGAAGCGTTAAGCGTGCGGACCCTACGGGTTCGAGAACTATGTAGACATGACCGAGACACCTCTCGGTCAATAACCAATAGCGGGACCTGGATGCCCATATTGGTTCCTACATATTCTACGAAGATCTTTATCGGTCGAGACCGCATAACAACATACGTTGTTCCTTTGTCATCGATGCGTTACTTGCCCGAGATTCGATCGTCGGTATCAATACCTAGTTCAATCTCGTTCTTGGCAAATCTCTTTTCTCGTTCCGTAATACATCATCTCATAACTAACTCATTAGTTACAATGCTTGCAAGGCTTAGGTGATGAGCATTACCGAGAGGGCCAGAGATACCTCTCCGACAATCGGATGACAAATCCTAATCTCGAAATATGCCAACCCAACATGTACCTTGGAGACACCTGTAATGTACCTTTATAATCACCCGATTACGTTGTGACGTTTGGTAGCACCAAAAGTGTTCCTCGGGCAAGCGGGAGTTGCATAATCTCATAGTCATAGGAACATGTATAAGTCATGAAGAAAAGCACTAGCAACAAACTATACGATCGGTGCTATGCTAATGGAATGGGTCATGTCAATCAGATCATTCAACCAATGATGTGATCCCGTTTAATCAAATAACAACTCCTTGTTTATGGTTAGGAAACATAACCATCTTTGATTAACGAGCTAGTCAAGTAGAGGCATACTAGTGACACTCTGTAGGTTTATGTATTCACACATGTATTATGTTTCCGGTTAATACAATTCTAGCATGAATAATAAACATTTATCATGATATAAGGAAATAAATAATAACATTATTATTGCCTCTAGGGCATATTTCCTTGATCTCCCACTTGCACTAGAGTCAATAATCTAGTTCACATCGCCATGTGATTTAACATCAATAGTTCACATCTATATGTGGTTAACACCCATAGTTCACATCGACATGTGACCAACACCCAAAGGGTTTACTAGAGTCGATAATCTAGTTCACATCGCTATGTGATTAACACCCAAAGAGTACTAAGGTGTGATCATGTTTTGCTTGTGAGATAATTTTAGTCAGCAGGTACATCACATTGAGCCGTAAGTATTTTGCAAATTTCTATGTCTACAATGCTCTCGCGGAGCTACTCTAGCTAATTGCTCCCACTTTTCAATATGTATCTAGATTGAGACTCGAGTCATCTAGATTAGTGTTAAAACTTGCATCGGCGTAACCTTTTACGTACGAACCTTTTTCACTTCCATAATCGAGAAACATATCCTTATTCTACTAAGGATAATTTTGACCGCTGTCCATTGATCTACTCCTAGATCTCTATTTCACTCCTTGCCAATCTTAGTGGTAGGGTATGCAATAGATCTGGTACACAGCATGACATACTTTATAGAACCTATGGCTGATGCATAGGGAATGACTTTCATTCTCTTTCTATCTTCTGCCGTGGTCGGGTTTTGAGTCTTACTCAATCTCACACCTTGTAACACAGGCAAGAACTCTTTCTTTGACTGTTCCATTTTGAACTACTTCAAAATCTTGTCAAGATATGTATTCATTGAAAAACTTTATCAAGCGTCTTGATCTATCTCTATAGATCTTGATGCTCAATATGTAAGCAGCTTCACGAGGTCTTTCTTTGAAAAACTCCTTTCAAACACTCCTTTATGCTTTGCAGAATAATTCTACATTATTTCGATCAACAATATGTCATTCACATATACTTATCGTAAATCTTGTAGTGCTCCCACTCACTTTCTTGTAAATACAGGCTTCTCCAAAAGTCTGTATAAAACCATATGCTTTGATCACACTATCAAAGCGTTTATTCCAACTCGAGATGCTTGCACCAGTCCATAGATGGATCATTGGAGCTTGCACATTTTGTTAGCTCCTTTAGGATTGACAAAACCTTCGGTTGCATCATATACAACTCTTCTTTAATAAATCCATTAAAGAATGTAGTTTTGACATCCATTTGCCGATTTCATAAAATGTGGCAATTGCTAACATGATTCGAGACAGACTTAAGCATCGCTACAATTGAGAAAATCTCATTGTAGTCAACACCTTGAACTTGTCAAAAACCTTTTTGCGACAAGTCGAGCTTTGTAGATAGTAACACTACTATCGGTGTCCGTCTTCCTCTTGAAGATCCATTTATTCTCAATGGCTTGCCGATCATCGGCAAGTCAACCAAAATCCATACTTTGTTCTCATACATGGATCCCATCTCAGATTTCATGGTCTCAAACCATTTCGCGGAATCTGGGCTCATCATCGCTTCCTCATAGTTCGTAGGTTCATCATGGTCTAGTAACATGACTTTTAGAATAGGATTACCGTACCACTCAGTGCGGATCTTACTCTGGAAGACCTACGAGGTTTGGTAACAACTTGATCTGAAGTTTCATGATCATCATCATTAACTTCCTCACTAATTGGTGTAGGAATCTTTGGAACTGATTTACGTGATGAGCTACTTTCCAATAAGGAGAAGGTACAATTACCTCATCAAGTTCTACTTTCCTCCCACTCACTTCTTTCGAGAGAAACTTCTTCTCTAGAGAGGATCCATCTTAGCAACGAAAAACTTGCCTTCGGATCTGTGATAGAAGGTGTACCCAATAGTTGCCTTTGGGTATTCTATGAAGGCGCATTTCTCGATTTGGGTTCGAGCTTATCGGTGAAAACTTTTCACATAAGCATCACAACTCAAACTTTAAGAAATGACAGCTTAGGTTTCTTGCTAAACCATAGTTCATACGGTGTCATCTCAGCGGTTTAGATGGTTGCCCTATTAAGCGTGAATGCAGCTGTCTCTAATGCATAACCCCAAAGCGATAGTGGTAAATCGGTAAGATCGTCATAGATCGCACCATATCAAAATAAAATCTGATTCTGACGTTCGGACACACCATAACGTTGTGGTGTTCGGTGGCGTGAGCTGTGAAACTATTCCACATTGTTTTCATTGAAGACCAAACTCGTAACTCAAATATTCGTCTCCACGATCAGATCGCAGAAACTTTATTTTCTTGTTGCGATGATTTTCCACTTCACTCTGAAATTCTTTGAACCTTTCAACTATTTCAGACTTATGTTTCATCAAGTAGATATACCCATATCTTCTCAAATCATCTTGTGAAGGTTAGAAAATAACGATACTTGCCACGAGCATCAACACTCATTGGATCGCATACATCGGTATGTATTATTCCCAATAAGTCAAGTAGCTTGTTCCATTGTTCGGAGAACGGAGTTTTAGTCATCTTGCCCAAAAGGCACGGTTCGCAAGCATCAAATGATTCATAATCAAGTGATTCCAAAAGTCCATCACATGGAGTTTTTCTTCATGCGTTTACACCAATATGACCTAAGCGGCGATTGCCACAAATAAGTTGCACTATCATTATTAACTTTGCATCTTTTGGTTTCAATGTTATGAATATGTGTATCACTATGATCGAGATCCAATGAACCATTTTCATTGGGTGTGTAACCATATAAGGTTTTATTCATGTAAGCAGAACAACAATTTATTCTCTTACTTAAATGAATAACCGTATTGCAATAAACATGATCAAATCATATTTATGCTCAACACCAAATAACACTTATTTAGGTTCCACACTAATCCCGAAAGTATAGGGAGTGTGCGATGATGATCATATCAATCTTGGAACTACTTCCAACACTCATCGTCACTTCCCCTTCAACTAGTCTCTGTTTATTCGTAACTCTGTTTGAGTTACTAATCTTAGCAACGAGCAGTATCAAATACTCGGGGCCACTATAAACACTAGTAAGGCACACATCAATAATCTGTATATCAAATATAACCTTGTTCACTTTGCCATCCTTCTTATCCACCAAATATTCAGGGTAGTTCATTTCCGGTGACCAGTTCCATTGCAGCAAAAGTACCCAGTCTCGGGCTTAGGTCTAGACTTGGGCTTCTTCACTCGAGCAGCAACTTGCTTGCCGTTCCTTTTGAAGTTCCCTTCTTCCCTTTGCCATTTTCCTTGAGACTAGTGGTCTTGTCAACCATCAACACTTGATGTTTTCTTGATTTCTACCTTCGCGATTTTAGCATCGCGAAGAGCTCGAAATCTTTTCGTCATCCTTGCATACTATAGTTCATCACGAAGTTCTACTAACTTAGTGATGGTGACTAGAAAATTCTGTCAATCACTATCTTATCTGGAAGATTAACTCCCACTTGATTCAAGTGATTGAAGTACTCGGACAATCTGAGCACATGCTCACTAGTTGAGCGATTCTCCTCCATCTTTTAGCTATAGAACTTGTTGGAGACTTCATATCTCTCAACTCGGTATTTGCTAAAATATTAACTTCAATTCTGGAACATCTCATATGGTCCATGACGTTCAAAACGTCTTTGAAGTCCCGATTCTAAGCCGTTAAGCATGGTGCACTAAACTATCAAGTAGTCATCATATTGAGCTAGCCAAGCGTTCATAACGTCATATCGCTCATATTGAGCTAATAACGTTCATAACGTGCGCATCTGCTCCTGCAAATAGGTCATCACCTAGCGGTGCATTAAGGACATAATACTTCTGCGCAGCAAATGAGGATAAACCTCAGATCACGGATCCAATCCGCATCATTGCTACTAACATTTTTCAATACAATTTTCTCTAGGAACACATATAAAAACATAGGGAAGCAACAACGCGAGCTATTGATCTACAACATAATTTGCAAAATACTACCGGGACTAAGTTCATGATAAATTAAAGTTCAATTAATCATATTACTTAAGAACTCCCACTTAGAAAAATATCCTCAATTCTCTAAGTGATTGCGTGATCCATATCAACTACACCATGACCGATCATCACGTGTGATGGAGTAGTTTCAATGGTGAACATCAATATGTTGATCATATCTACTATATGATTCACGCTCGACCTTCGGTCTCCGTGTTCGAGGTCATATCTTATATGCATAGCTCGTCAAGTATAACCTGAGTATTCGCGTGTGCAACTGTTTTGCACCGTTGTATTTGAGCGTAGAGCCTATCACACCCGATCATCACGTGGTGTCTCAGCACGAAGAACTTTCATAGCGGTGCATACTCGGGAGAACACTTCTTGATAATTTAGTAAGGGATCATCTTATAATGCTACCGTCAATCAAAGCAAAATAAGATGCATAAAGGATTAACATCACATGCAATCAATATAAGTGATATGATATGGCCATCATCATCTTGTGCTTGTGATCTCCATCTCGAAGCACCGTCATGATCACCATCGTCACCGGCGCGACACCTTGATCTCCATCGTAGCATCGTTGTCGTCTCGCCAACTATTGCTTCTCGACTATCGCTACCGCTTAGTGATAAAGTAAAGCAATTACATGGCGTTGCATTTCATACAATAAGCGACAACCATATGGCTCTCGCCGATTGCCGATAACTCGGTTACAAAACATGATCATCTCATACAATAAAATATAGCATCATGTCTTGACCATATCACATCACATCATGCCTGCAAAAACAAGTTAGGCGTCCTCTACTTTGTTGTTGCAAGTTTTACGTGGCTGCTACGGGCTGAGCAAGAACCGTTCTTACCTCGCATCAAAACCACAGCGATACTTCGTCAAATAGACTCCGTTTAACCTTCTCAAGGACCGGGCGTAGCCACACTCGATTCAACTAAAGTGAGAGAGCAGACACCGCCGGTCACCTTTAAGCAACGAGTGCTCACGGCGGTGAAACCAGTCTCGCGTAAGCGTCTGGCGTAATGTCGGTCGGGCCGCTTCATCTCACAATACCGCTGAACCAAAGTATGACATGCTGGTAGGTAGTATGACTTGTATCGCCCACAACTCACTTGTGTTCTACTCGTGCATATGACATCAACGCATAAAACCAGGCTCGGATGCCACTGTTGGGGAGCGTAGTAATTTCAAAATTTTCCTACGATCACGCAAGACCACGGTGATGGCATAGCAGCGAGAGGATAGAGTATCCGTCCACGTACCCTCGTGAGACCGAAAGCGGAAGCGTTATAACAACGCGGTTGATGTAGTCGTACTTCTTCCCGATCCAACCGATCCAAGTACCGAGCGTCACGGCACCTCCGAGTTCTGCACACGTTCAGCTCGATGGCGTCCCTCGAACTCCGATCCAGCCGAGTGTTGAGGAGAGTTTCACGTCGACCGACGGCGTGGTACGATGATGATGTTCCACCGACGCAGGGCTTCGCCTAAGCTCCGCCACGGTATGATCGAGGTGTAATCTGGTGGAAGGGGCACCGCACACGGCTAAGGAACGATCTAATCGATCAACTTGTGTGTCATGGGGTGCCCCTGCCCTGTATATAAAGGAGGAAGGGGAGGGGCTGGCCGGCCAGAGGGAGGCGCACGGGGTGTCCTACTCCTACTAGGAGTAGGATTCCCCCAAATCCTAGTCCAACTAGGGTTTGACCAAGGGAGAGGGAGAGAGGCCACCCCTTCTCCTAATCCTAATAGGACTAGGGAAGGGGAAGGCTGCGCCAGCTATAGGGCCCCCTTTCTCTTTCCCACTAAGGCCCATCAAGGCCCATTGACCCCCGGGGTTCCAGTAACCCGGTACTCAGTAAAATTCCCAATTTCACCCGGAGTGATTCCGAGTCAAACATAGGCTTCCAATATATCAATCTTCATGTCTCGACCATTTGAGACTCCTCGTCATGTCCGTGATCTCATCCGGGACTCGAACAACCTTGGTACATCAACATCATAAAACTCATAGTAGCATCATCGAAGCGTTAAGCGTGCGGACCCTACGGGTTCGAGAACTATGTAGACATGACCGAGACACCTCTCGGTCAATAACCAATAAGCGGGACCTGGATGCCCATATTGGTTCCTACATATTCTCGAAGATCTTTATCGGTCGAGACCGCATAACAACATACGTTGTTCCCTTTGTCATCGATGCGTTACTTGCCCGAGATTCGATCGTCGGTATCCAATACCTAGTTCAATCTAATTATTGGCAAGTCTCTTTTCTCGTTCCGTAATACATCATCTCATAACTAACTCATTAGTTACAATGCTTGCAAGGCTTAGGTGATGAGCATTACCGAGAGGGCCAGAGATACCTCTCCGACAATCGGAGTGACAAATCCTAATCTCGAAATATGCCAACCCAACATGTACCTTCGGAGACACCTGTAATGTACCTTTATAATCACCCGATTCGTTGTGACGTTTGGTAGCACCCAAAGTGTTCCTCGGGCAAGCGGGAGTTGCATAATCTCATAGTCATAGGAACATGTATAAGTCATGAAGAAAAGCACTAGCAACAAACTATACGATCAGGTGCTATGCTAATGGAATGGGTCATGTCAATCAGATCATTCAACCAATGATGTGATCCCGTTTAATCAAATAACAACTCCTTGTTTATGGTTAGGAAACATAACCATCTTTGATTAACGAGCTAGTCAAGTAGAGGCATACTAGTGACACTCTGTAGGTTTATGTATTCACACATGTATTATGTTTCCGGTTAATACAATTCTAGCATGAATAATAAACATTTATCATGATATAAGGAAATAAATAATAACATTATTATTGCCTCTAGGGCATTGGGCTGATCTCTTTAATGATTGGATTAATAAATTTGGTCTTATTGAGATTAAGAATGCTGGCAAGAGGTATACTTGGGCAAATAACCAAGACAATCTGGTCATGGCTGCGTTAGATAGGATTTTTGTTTCTGCTGATTGGGAAAGACTTTTTCCTGCTAGCCAGGTCAAAGCTCTCCCCAGAATTGGGAGTGATCATACTCCTCTTGTTTTTAGTTCTGATGCTATGACTATTCCTAGGAACAAAGTGTATAGATTTGAAAAGTGGTTGTTAGAGGTTCCTGGCTTTGATGAGATTGTGCACAAAGCTTGGAACACTGACTTCCACTTTTCCTCTGCCATTGATATCTGGCAGTTCAAGATTAGGAATATTAGGAAAGCCACCAAAGGTTGGGCCCTCAACTATGAGGCCTCTCAAAACTAAACAAAACAAGTCTTGGTAGCTGTCACGAGGAATATCGTCCCGAAGCCCTCACGTCGCAGCAGAGGGAGGAGCTGCACCATCGCAACTTGGAGGCGATCCACACTCCCATCATTGGAGAAACTTCTGAGGCTCGGGCCTTGGAGGCGGCGCGCCTGGCCACTTTGGTTGAGCCCGCGTGACTGGAGAACCTTCAGCATTCACTCAACGAGCGCGCCCGTCAGCAGATCCCTGAATCCTGTCGACAACGACGACAGTTATTTTCGTCTGAGCCCCAGGTATATCACACTCTGATTCAAAATCTTACAGCTGCAGCCCGTATAGCAGAGTCGATCCAGCCGTCCCAATCAGAGGCTGGAAGAGGTTTGATGCAGATCCAGGCGCTGCTCCGAGCAGCAGGAGAGCAAAACACAGCCGTTTCTCAGTCTCGCAACAGGATCCATAGCAGATCGGTGGTGGCTGACACAGTTTAGTCGGCTCACAGCCCAAGATCGCCTCCGCGGCGTGATGGACGTGGGATTTGCCAAGAGCAGTATTTGGGTTGGAACCACAAGCAGTATGATCATCGACTCGGCCGTGATGACCGCCGTCAGTGCCTATGCCCCTTCGAGGGGCGGATCATATGTGCCCTGGCAATATAACTACAGGTGCCCATACAGCGATCAGCGGAGGGTCCCAGTCGACCCAGGAGAGCCAGGGTTTGATGCGAGGTCAATCCTCGTTCAAGGTCTTGTCAACAGGAACAGAGCACACAGAGAAGGACGCGACAGAGACCGTCTGACTAGCAGCAGAGTTCATGTCTCCGGACCTGAGTGTTTCAGCAGAGCCATCAGAGCTGCTGAGATTCCTCCCAACTTTAGGTTGGCGACGAGAGTGAGCAAGTTCACCGGTGAGTCGAAGCCTGACACTTGGCTGGAAGATTACCGAGTGGCTATGCAGATTGGTGGCGGCAATGACAACGTAGCCATGAAGCATCTCCCCTTGATGTTGGAGGGCTCGACCAGAGCTTGGTTGAATCAATTGGCTCCTGGCAGTATATTCAGTTGAGAAGAGTTGGCCCGAGTGTTTGTCAGGACATTTGAGGGCACTTGCAAATGACCCGCATGGCTGACTGAGTTGCATCATTGTGTGCAGAAACCGAATGAAACTCTGAGGGATTACATCCAGAGGTGGACCACTTTGCATCACATAGTGGAAAATGTATCCTAGCACCAAGCTGTTTGTGCCTTCAAGGAAGGCGTTCGGTACAGAGAGCTTAACTTGAAATTCAGCCGGACAGGAGATATGACTCTGGCCCGAATGATGGAAATAGCCACTCGGTACGCTAACGGTGAGGAAGAAGATTGACTCTGAAGTGGCAAGAGCAAACCAGTCGCCCAGGACACCGGAGGAGGTCGAAAGCAGAAATGCAAGGCTGAACCCGCAGGCCCAGGTGAAGTTGCAGTTGTGACCCAAGGAAAGTTCAAGGGGAAGCCTAAGGGGCCTTGGATCCCTAAGAAAGTAAAAGATCAAGCAGGAAATGATGTGTTGGATTTGCCATGTCATATACACACCAAGAAAGATGAAGAGGGTAATCTGATTTATTCCAAGCAAACCACTCGACAATGTCGACTTCTTCTCCAGCAGTTCCGAGAGAAATAACCCAGTGAGAAAGAGAAAGAGTCTGATAAGGACGAGGACAAAGAAGAGGACGATGGTTGCCCTCAGGTCAATGCCACTTTGGTGATTTTTGCTGACGTTGAGAGCAAAAGTCGGCTGAAAGTTATCAACAGAGAAGTGAACATGGTTGCTCCGGCAACGCCAACATATTTGAAGTGGTCAAAGACTCCCATCACATTCGTCCAGTACGACCATCCGGCGCACGTTGCTACCCCAGGGCGGCAAGCATTGGTGGTCGACCCAGTAGTTGGGGGTGCCCGACTGACCAAGGTTTTGATGGATGGTGGCAGCGGCCTGAATATTTGTATGCTGATACTCTACGGGAGATGGGCATTCTGATGTCTAAGCTCAGCGAAAGCAATATGTGCTTCCATGGGGTCATCGCTGGGAAGAAAGCCGATTCACTCGGCCAGATCACTCTTGACGTGGTTTTCAGTGATTCGACGAATTACCGTAAGGAAAAGTTGACATTTGAAGCTGTGGATTTTCACAGTGCCTATCATGCTATTTTGGGTAGGCCCGCATATGCCCGTTTCATGGCTCGACGATGTTACGTGTACCTTAAGATGAAGATGCCTGGACCCAAGGGCATGATCACAGTCACTGGTAATCGGCAGAGAGCAGAAGAGTGCCTCCAGAAGGGCTTGAAAATTGCTGATGAGCAGATGGCAGCGGTGGAAATGCAAGAGTATCAGAAAAATGCGGATCCGAGTGATTTGTTGCATTCTAAGAAGCCTGCTTCAGAATCTGCATTTCAGTCGTCTGGTGAAACAAAGCCAGTTCACATTCCCCCGACCAACCCAATGCTGCTCCGACTCATATTTCAACAACACTCGACAGCAAATAGGAAGAAGCGCTCGTCTAGTTCCTCTGTGAGAACTGGGACATCTTCGCATGGAAACCTTCTGACATGCCAGGTGTACCCAGGGGACTGGCTGAGCACCGTTTGTGAGTCGACCCAAAAGCAAAACCTGTCAAAGAGCATCTCCGACGGTCCGCCGTGGAGAAAAGGAAGGCAATTGACAAGGAGGTGGCTCGGCTTCTGGCAGCTGAGTTCATCTGAGAGATTAACCACTCCGAGTGGCTCGCCAACATTGTCATGATTCCAAAGAAAGATGATTCACTCCGTATGTGTATCGACTTCAAGCATATCAATCGGGCCTGCCCGAAAGATCACTTCCATCTCCCCCGCATCGACCAGATTGTCGACTCAACTATGAGATGTGAACGATTGTCCTTTTCTGGATGCATATTCCGGGTACCATCAGATCCGACTGTATGGACCCGACGAAATAAAAACAGCTTTCATCACCCCATTCGGGTGCATTTGCTATGTTACCATGCCCTTTGGCCTCAAAAATGCTGGTGCCACATTCATGCGCATGATTTAGGAGTGCCTGCTCACTCAGATCAGTCGGAATGTGGAAGCATACATGGATGACATCGTGGTTAATCGCGTAAAGGTTCCGACCTACTGACTGACCTCACTGAAACCGTTGCCAACCCAAGGAGATATGATATCAAGGTCAATCTGTCGAAGTGTACATTCGGAGTCCCAGGTGAAAAGTTACTCGGTTTCCTCGTTTCAGAAAGAGGGATCGATGCAAACCCAGAGAAAGTTGGTGCAATCCTCCGAATGAAACGCCCTGTGCGTGTGCATGACGTTCAGAAACTTACTGGTTGTTTGGCCGCTTTGATTTGATTCATCTCTCGTCTCGGTGAAAAGGCATTGCCTCTTTACCGACTGATGAAGAAATCTGACAAGTTTGAGTGGACTCCTGAAGCTGACGCAACATTTAAGGGAGTCCTAGACTAAGGGGTCCCCAGGCGTCCGGCCTGTTGGACATGGGCCGGACTAATGGGTTGTGAAGATACAAGACCGAACTCTCTCCCTTGTCCGAGTGGGACTCTCCTTGGCATGGAAGGCAAGCTTGGCGATCGAATATAAAGATTCCCTTCTCTGTTATCGACTTTGTACAACCCTAGCCCCCTCCGATGTCTATATAAACCGGAGGGCTTAGCCCGTAGAGGAGAGATATACATATACAGTCTGACAGGCTAGACTTCTAGGGTTTTAGCCATTATGATCTCGTGGTAGATCAACTCTTGTAATACTCATATTCATAAAGATCAATATCAAGCAGGAAGTAGGGTATTACCTCCATAGAGAGGGCCCGAACCTGGGTAAACATTGTGTCCCCTGTCTCCTATTACCATCGACCATAGATGCACAGTTCGGGACCCCCTACCCGAGATTCGCCGGTTTTGACACCGACATTTGTGCTTTCATTGAGAGTTCCACTGTGCCGTCCTCAGAAGTTTTGATGGCTCCTTCAATCATCTACAACAATGCTGTCCAAGGAGAGGTCTTCCTCCCCGGACAAATCTTCGTGTCCCGGCCGCGATCATGGGCCAACTCGCAGCCATCCGGAAAGATCGTTAGCTCGCGCCCGCCATCAGGTCAGATTTGGGAGCTTGAACTACGTCATGGATATCCATGGAGACTTGATCTTCGACGACTTTGAGACCACGGCAGCCGCTCCCTGTCCCTACGATGAACATGACTTAAATCTGTCATCGGACCATGCTCAGGAAATTGCACATGTAACTACTCCGACCTTAGATCCGAAGCAGATCGCGCCATCCGAGGACGAGAAGCTTAACCCCGGCACGGAAGCCACAGATTCCGCGGCGTTGGAGCCGCACACAGACCTAACCTCGGGTGATATCTGTGTTTCCGGAACCTCGGACTCGTTTCCGGCCATAAGTTCCGAACCATGTGTGTCCGCGCACGACGAGATGGATCAGCATCGATCATCGAATTCAGCGCCGAGGACATCTTCCTGCACTCGCCTTTAGGTGACATGTTAAACTCATTAAAAAATCTATCCTTAGCGGAGGGCTTACAACCGAATTATATCTGGATCGAACTGGAGGCTGATGACGGGGAATTTCGCTTCCCACCCGCCACCCACTACATAGCCACTGTCAAGGACTTAACCGACATGTTTGATTACGGCTCCGAAGACATCGACGGTATGGATGACGATGCACATGAGGAGCACGGCCAAAACCCGTCGTTCACCGGACGCCGGACGGCCACGTCTTCATACGACGTATACATGGTGGATACACCTAAAGAGAATAACGGCGAGGACAAGGAAAATCCAGTTGAGGATGAGCCTCCTAAGACACAACCAAAGCGCCTGCATCAGCGGCACCGCTCTAAATCCCGCCGCAGCAAGGACATCAACACCGTCACAGGAGACGATAACACTCCGGACGGTGCCGAAGACAAAGAAGATCCTGACGAACAAACGGCCGAACAGGACGATCGGGAAGATGGGCATGTTAGCCCTGACGAACAAGCCATAAACGATGACTCGAAGGGCAGCACTTATCTTCCACCCTCCGAGGATGAGGTGAGACTTGGCAACGAGGATTTTATCGTGCCTGAGGAACCTATCGAGCAGGAGCGCTTTAAGCGCCAGCTAATAGCCACTGCAAGGAGCCTGAAAAAGAAGCAGCAGCAGCTTCAAGCTGATCAAGATCTGCTCAACGATAGATGGACTGATGTCCTGGCAGCTGAAGAATACGGCCTTAAGCGCCCAGCCAAAAATTACCCGAAGCGCAAATTGCCACCTCAATTTGATGACGAGGCGCTAGAGCCCGTACAATCGTCGCGCAATGCGGCTGACCGACCACCACGCGGTTGAGATAAAGAGGCAACTCAAGCCGAACACCAGACCACCCCACCTCGTTGTAAAGACATGGATAAGACAGCTCGGGGTTATACATATGACCTTCGGCAGGACCTGGACAGTAGAGCAGGACATACCAGATCGATCTACGGATCGCGAGGACGTGCCCCGACACGTGACGATGGCTATCTATTCAGACGTGACAAGCCTATTCACGCCCAGGCCGAAAATCACAAACGGACTCCATCGGAGTTACGTCGCGATGTGGCACGATATAGAGGCGCCGCACACCCTCTTTGCTTCACTGACGAAGTAATGGATCATGAATTTCCAGAAGGGTTTAAAACTATAAATATCGAATCATACAATGGAACAACTGACCCTGCGGTTTGGATCAAGGATTTTATTCTCCACATCCATATGGCCCGCGGAGATGACCTTCACGCCGTCAAATACCTTCCACTAAAACTCAAAGGGCCAGCTCGGCACTTGTTAAACAGTCTGCCTAAAAATTCTATTGACAGCCGGGAGGACTTGGAAGAAGCCTTCCTTGACAACTTCCAAGGTACATATGTCCGGCCACCAGATGCCGATGACTTAAGTCACATAGTTCAACAGCCTGGAGAGTCAGCCAGGAAATTATGGACTAGGTTCCTAACTAAAAAGAACTAGATCATCAACTGTCTGGATGCCGAAGCCCTAGCGGCCTTTAAACATAGCATCTGTGACGAATGGCTCGCCCGCCACCTCGGCCAAGAAAAGCCGAAATCTATGGCAGCCCTCATGGCACTCATGACCCGCTTTTGTGCGGGTGAGGATAGTTGGCTGGCTCGTAGCAAAAATACGGCTAGCGAAGCAGGCACCCCCGAGGTCAAAAACAGCAACGGCAAGCTCCGACGCAGCAGACACAAACGCCAAAGCAATGGTGACAATACCGATGACACTACAGTCAACGCCAGATTCAGCGGCTCCAAATCCGGTAAGCGGAAGAAGCCGTATAAAAGAAACAATCAGGGACCATCCAGCTTGGACCGCATACTCGATCGATCGTGCCAGATACATGGCACCCCAGATAAACCAGCCAATCATATCAACAAAGACGGTTGGGTTTTTAAACAGGCCGGTAAGTTAAATGCCGAGAACAAGGAAAAGGGATCGCAAAGCAAGGACAATGACGAGGAGCCCCGGGAACCGAACACAAGGGGACAAAAGAAGATTCCCGCTCAGGTCAAAACGGTGAACATGATATATGCTACACACATCCCCAAGAGGGAGCGCCCAGCGCGCACTCAAGGACGTCTATGCGATAGAGCCAGTCGCCCCAAAATTCAATCCATGGTCGTCATGCCCGATCACCTTTGATCTCCGGGATCACCCTACTAGTATCCGTCATGGCGGTTCAGCCGCACTGGTCCTCAACCCAATCATTGATGGATTCCACCTGACGCGAGTCCTCATGGACGGTGGCAGCAGACTCAATCTGCTCTATCAGGATACAGTGCGCAAAATGGGTATTAACCCATCACGGATCAAGCCCACAAAGACTACCTTTAAAGGAGTCATACCACGTGTAGAGGCCCGCTGTATGGGCTCAATCACACTAGAGGTTGTCTTCGGATCTCCAGACAACTTCCGAAGCGAAGAGTTAATCTTCGATATCGTCCCCTTTCACAGCGGCTATCATGCATTGCTTGGATGAACCGCGTTCGCTCGATTCAACGCGATGCCACACTATGCTTATCTCAAGCTCAAGATGCCCGGACCACGCGACGTCATAACAGTTAATGGAAACACGGAACGCTCCCTCCGCACCGAGGAGCACACCGCTGCCTTAGCAGCAGAAGTACAGAGCGCCTTCTCAAGCAGAACTTCAATTCAGCGGCCGAACCCTCGGACACTGTCAAGAGAGTCCGGACAATTCTGCAGCAGGACAGCTCGGCTCGTCGAGAGCTCGATTAGCAATTTAGCCTCCGTCCCAGTCCCGATCACACTACTAGGGAAAAGCCTATACACAGAATCTTAGCAGCAGCGCGGCTCAAAAAGGAGCGCTGCTGCTAATTAGTAGGAGCGCATAATGGGAAACTCGCTCATCGACAAGTTTTTAGCAAGAGCGCTCGGTGTAAACGCGCTGCTACAAATATCGACCGACGGTGTCCACCAAACTCCATTTAGCAGCAGCGCGGTGCCGCGAGCCGCGCTACTGCTATGGATGTTGTAGTAGCGCACTTTTTCTGAGGTCGCTGCTGCTAAATTTCAAATTGGCACACTTTTTGGTCCCGGTTAGCAGTAGCGCCGTTGCCCAAAGCGCTCATTGCTACTTACTTAGCAGCAGCAGTTTAGATCCGCGCCATCGCTAATCCGCACCAACCCACCACCTTTTCCCCACCCGTCCCTCCCCTCCCTCCTCTCTTCCCTTTCCCTACCTCCCACATGCTCCCACTCTCACTCTTCTTCTTCCTCAATACTTCTCCCCCATTACTCTATCTCTTCTATCTACCTTTCTCTCTCTTCATTACTCCTACCTAACTACACCACCGCCATTAATGCATCTCCTTTTTCTTTTTCCTTCCCCCTCCACTAGTTGAAGTTGTCTCCTCCCAAATTAGTTAGCTAGGTAGATGTAGGATTTAGTTAAGTGACCTATTTTCCCCCTAACTAGATCTATCTTTGTTAATAAGAGCTTTGTGCACTTTTGATCTCCCTACAACATCATCTCCACCGTGTGCTCGATCTCGAGATAGAGGTGATTAAAATTTCATGCTTTTGCAAAATGGGAATATGTTTATGTGTGTGTGATATATTTATGGAAATTGTGCGTGTGGCATGAGTTGATGCCAAATTGTGCTTTTGAGTTGCCTATGTTTTGCCGAAATGTCGATTTATTTCCGTTTCGGCGAATTTCGGGCAAACTCTAGATCCATATATGTCCTATTTTTAGGGAAGATCATGCCGAATTTTTGTATGACTTTGACGCATGCACGCATTTTTATAATCAATTTGTTTTATTATTACCGTGCAGACATTCATGATGGTCAATGGAACGATGGTGGACATGTGGTTGCGGTTGGCGGTGCAGGACATGAAAGAAAATAACCTGACAGAGGTTTTATGTCCGTGTCGAAAATGCAAAGGAATAGTTTGGCTCGACCCCTATGACGATGGTCGTGTCAAGCGCACCTGCTCATGACTGGTTTCATGGATGGCTATACTTGGTGGATAATGAAGATGAGGATGACGATGTTGAGGATGCCGACGGGGCAGGAAATGATGACACGGGGCAAGACGAAGAGATGATCGATAATGGCGGCGGGGAAGAGGCCGAACATGGCGGCGGAGAAGGGCCGGACATGGCGGAGGAGAAGGGGCGGACATGGCGGCGGAGAGAACGACATGGACTCCACGCAGCAGAGTTCGTCGGTACTAAGTTCAATCGCAAGGGACCCTCATGTTCAAGCATTGCTTCGCAAGGAGACAAGTATCTTGAGAGAGCTGCTTCTAGAGAGGAGGCTAAGCTGGAGCAACGGTGGTAGACTCGAACACTCCATTGTATGATGGTTGCAATCCTGAGGTGACCCGCTTGAGTTTCACGCCCAACTCCTGAAGATGAAGGCTAAAAACAAATGGACCGACACTAGCCTCGATGAGCATCTCAAGTACCTAAAGGATTTTCTTCCCGCGGGTAATCTATGTCCTACTAGTGTTGATGAGGCCAAGAAGATCGTGTGCCCTCTTGATCTGCCACACATTAGATACCATGCATGCATCAACAATTGCATAATTTATCGGAAGGAGCACGCGGAAAAAACAAGCTGTCCGGTGTGCAATGCTTCTCGATACAAGAAGGCCGGGAAGAAATGTCCCCATAAAGTTGTATGGTACTTACCGATCACCCCCGTCTCCAGAGGTATTTTGTAGATCCCAAGGAAGCAAAGCTAATGCGCTGGCACGCGAAGAGGAAGAAGCCCGACGATGGAGATGATCCGAAGCTGAGACACGTGAAGGATGGAAGCCAGTGGAGAGCGTTGAACAGCTTCTATCGGTATTTTGAATGTGATGCAAGGAACATCGTGCTCGGCGCGTGTATAGATGGCATGAATCCGTTTGGCAACCAGAACACCAACCATAGCACATGGCCCGTGTTTGTATGGATGTACAACCTCCCCCCTGGTTGTGCATGAAATCGAAGTACATTCACATGGAGCATGCTTATTCAAGGGCCGAAACAACCAGGAAATCTTATATCTTATATTTACTAATTGAAAGCACCATACGAGCCTTCACGTTAATCCTCAGAACCAAAGAAAATTAGCCGTCTGATCTTCGAATTAATTATCTTGCACCGTCGGATGTGATGTCTCAAGAGTCCTCAACCGATGTCCCACCTTAAAGTATCTTTAGCAAAAAAAAAACCATCCCACGGTAGTCTCCTTCCTCATCTCATCCAACCCCTCCAAGTCACAACTTCAATAAAAGAACACCAATGCATCGAGCCCTAGCGCTGCTCCTCATTCGGTCCTCCTCCCATCGAATCTGTTGTTTCATCTACCAATGAACCCACCGGCGCAATGAACCCTCGTGCTCCTCCTCCTCATCCTGTTCTGTACCTATGGCAGATTAATGGCGCCATGACTTACCAACCATACACTAGAGTTCTTCGTCGGCCACTACTATCCTCATAAAGCAAGCAGGTAAGCCACGAATCTGTGATCTCTATAGGCTGTTTAATTAATCAAAGAACTCCCCCCCCCCCTCCCCATATACTCTGACTAATCCATAACGTACAATCAAGAAAAAATTGTTGTTGTTGATGTCGATCTATCAGCACAGTTCATGACTAGATCAGGAACTCTTGGGAACGAGGGGAACCAACAGGGGTGGTTTGCATCTTCTCCGGAAGCATGCATAGGTCTAACGTACAAAGCTTGCAGTAGCTAGATTTCATAATTTGACTGCCCCAACTTTCCAAGTTCTGAACACGCATCAGTCTAATGTATTCAGTTGATGAATTTTCCCCTGATGGTTGATGCAGTTGATCAATCTCCATGCCGTAATCAGGTTCAATATTACATCAAAACTGGATTTGATTGTGTAAAAGGTATGATCCACTCCAGCCTCTTCAGGTCTCTGTAATTCCCTTCCTCAATAACCTTTCGATTCCCATGGCCATATATTTTTGGTCAGTAGATGAATCGGATCTAACAGGAGGAGCAATGTACTAAGGACAGTTTGAAGCACATCAGGCAACAGTTGTTCATCGGCCGTCCATGAGGCCGCGAAGCAAAGGAGCTATTGTGTACCGATGGCGCAGCTATTCAGAAAACAGTAAGAGATACACAACAGTGCTCCTGTCCTATGTAAGACAACTAGCTTTTCTGCTAAATTGAACTGAGGGTTTTGTCTTCTATCTTCATTAATTTAGTACATATACAGAACTGGTGTAATTTAATGGAATGTGCCATGTTGCTAGAGGGACTAGAATTGTTAGGGACAATTTTGCAGCTATACAGAATTTCAATGATTTGTAGACATCTTCCTGAGTACAATTAACTGCTATTTCATATGACAATTATGTTTTCCACATGCACAATTTATTTTATAAATCGTCCATTCAATCTTCGTTTTATTTATTACAACTGTTGAATTAAATACATAGTGAGTTGTTTTCCACACAAAGATCATAGACTTCTTTCATGTGTATACAGAAAAGAAACACCTCCTTTGAAGATTTATTGATTCCTCAAGAGAACTCTAGCATTGTAATTCTTGACGTTGTACCGAATTTTGGAGTTTCGTCCACAGAACACGGTCCTTAGTTGTTCTTAACACAGACGTACACCATGGAGGCATGGACTGGATGGCCATGGGATTGAACACCAATCTTTCCCATCGCATGCATGCATTGCAGCTCTCAACGCAGACGTCGGAGTGGATGGAGTTGATATAACGCGGACATGAACAGCAGGGCAGCACGGGCTACTCAACGACTCTGGCCTCGGACATGGGCGTGCAGAGGGACGGGATGCAAGACTGCACTCCAGCATCGCGTGCGGGCGTTCGGAGGACAAGACGCCGTCCAGGATGCCAACGTCTGCCAGCGACGCCTGGGCTGACGAGACCCCGGGCTGCTTGCCGGCCTTGGGCTAGGATGATCTCCCTGGCCCATACAACAATGCAAGAGCTGGTGCCCATGGCCACCGATTCCTGCCTCCACCACCTAATCTGCTTATGAACGCACACACAGCTATGTGGACGCATCATCCAAATCCAATCACCTACATACTCCATGGTACGACTACGACCTCTCCAATTAGCTTTCTCCTCCAGCCCAAGCTCATTTTCTTATTCTCCAAAAAAGTTCTTAATTAGAAGATAATAATGAGATGTCATCTTAGTTCACAAAAGCTTCTCTGAATTTAATATTTTTCATGTGAAAATTAATATATATAGGACATTATATGACGTGATTGGTATTGCCTTTCTATGGCCAATGAATACTTTTGGGTTAAGTAGACCAATGGACAAATCTTTTTAAATGAATTTTCTCTCATTCGATGGCTCTAAGAAACATAAATAAGTTCTGTTATTTGTCTAATGTGATCCATACAGTGCGTGCCATAGGGCTATTGGTATTTTTTTTGGCATTTACAAAGGAATGTTGAGTCAATATATTGGGAATAAACAGGTTCATACAAAAAATATATGAAGAAATTGGAGCAACATGTTTATGTGTTATTACAAATGAATAGGTAGGTTTTGTGCATCCTGCTGGTGTAAAGGTCAAATAGCAACTGATGTATACAACACTTTCAGGTTAGTAGTCTCTTCTTTTGAGAGATTGGTGTCATTAGTACTCACTACTTGGAGGCTATACACACACAAGAGGATTCATATGTACATGAACAACGAGGTCGTTGGTTTCTACTTTAACCATTTAATGCATCTATTTTGGATAAGTAATATTTGCTCAATTATTTTTTAGATTGTTTAATATTTGAATTTACAGTTCCTTATCCATATATACAACAAAAATTGAACTTCAGATTAATTTAAAAAGTGCACACATGAGTAAAATTCATATACTTCTGTTCTCCCATCAAGGTGTTACAACTATTAATTTATCCTTACTTTCTGTAACAATACTCACAAATCCCTCAGTTATAATAGGATGTGTATCTTATCTTATATAGATTTACTAATTGGAGGCACCTTTTGAGGTCTCACGTGAATCTCATGAGAAAGGACAAGTAAGCTATCATATATACTTGGGAAATGTTATGAGCCCTTGGCTCAAGTGAAACAATTCCAATCGCTGAAGTCCAAGTCAAGAGACAACGGTGAGTAGCTCACGAGCACCTCCTATATGCCTACAGGCAACAGCTACATACAATGTCCAAGATGCAAAGTAATAATCATGTATGTTTGGTTCATGCACCGACTAGACCAGGTTGTTTTATTTTTCTGCATGCAATTTTTATTTGTGTGGTATGATCTCTTCTATTCTCCTAATTGTCTGCAAGTGTGGAGTCCAAAATAACGCCCTTATAGTAAATGTAAAAAAAGCTCTACATTTACCTGGACATCATGAATCTGGAATTTTCATGATTAGGAAAAGAACTTAAAATCAAATTTATCAATAACATTGCAGGATAGAACACCGTGCATGGATCCACCTTTTTTAAAAGCCTTTCATAATCAACAAAAATTAATTGCTCTTCTTTGTTTCCTATTGTGCACTTCTGCATATGAATGTTGTATAAGTCAGTATTAATTACCATTAAAAGTATGTTCACTATAACTGCAAATTGTAAGATCAATTGAACTCCAGCAAACTCCAACATGTTGCCGTACCAAAATTGACAACATATGCTACAATTGATTATACTATAGAATTATGATTTATGAGTAAATATGTATTCAAAGCTATTTTTTTCATGGATAGACTGCATTTTAACCCTTATAAAGGTCACAGACTCATATTTTCAAATCCCTTGATAAACCTGAGGATGTGCTATGGCACAAAAACAATAGTGTACCATGCAACAGAATTGACTATTTAGACACAATGCATATATACAATCTAAATACATACTAGGTGAAGGTATCTAACTCATATCATGTATGGTAAACAAAGGAAACCATTGTATATGCATATTTAATCCCAAACAGTTAAACAATATATGTCTATTATTTTCTATCACAAACTTAATATAAACTTTCTCAAGCAATAAATATTTAAAGTGCTAGCCCGTGCAGGTGCACGGGTTGATGACTAGTAATATTAATTTGTATCTGGGCTACTTCAAGAGGAGTTAGACACGTTATGGAAAACACCGGCCAAGACATGGGACGCCAAACAAAGGCGTAGTATTTCAACATGAGAGTCAGGCTGATCACGACAAAGGCACGACTATCTCGTTACGGATATGTGGCAGGCCAGGTGTGCCATGGATATTGCGGATGCACGCGGTGCATGGATGATCTGACGCCTCAGCAGCTAACGCCAAGGAAAGATGGCGGTCCGGGAAAATCGTGTACATGGGGCATCAAGATGGCTTGAACAGACGACCCGTGGAGAAACCGTGGAGATCTATTCAATGGTCACGCTGAGCATCTAGGACCTCCACGTAAGCGGAGCAGTGCCGAAATCGATGAGCTGTTGAAAAACTGGAAGGAGTGCCCCGCGCCGGGAAAGACGATGAGAAAGGCGCCGGAGCCGCTGCTGAAGGTATGTAAGACGAGGTCTGTGTTCTGGGACATGGAGTACTGGCACAAACTCGATGCACCTCATTGCCTTGATCAAATGCATATCTGTAAGAATGTCCTTGAGAGCTTGCTCACAACACTGATGAACATGCCGGATAAGACCAAGGATGGGCCGAAGGCAAGAAAAGACTTGCAAGATTTGAAAATCAGGGAAGATCTACACATGCCGCCTCGTAAAATGTCAGACGAGACAGAGACGGAGACAGAGGCACGGGAGAAGAAGGGCAAGAAAATAAAGAAAGATGATTATTGCCCCCCTTCTTGCTTCACCTTAAGTCAGGCTGAGATCAATCAATTCTTTAAGTGCCTTACCGGAGTCAAAGTTAGTTCCGGTTACTGTGGCAAGATAAGCAGATATCTAGACACGGACAAGAAAAGGTTCAGCGGGATGAAGTCTCATGACTGTCATGTGATGATGACGCAGATACTACCTGTTGCCCTTAGAGGGATAATGGACAAGCACGTCCGTGACACGCTTATTGGTCTCTGCAACTTTTTCGACGTCATCTCTTGAAAGTCGATCAGTGTGAAGCAGCTCCGAAGGCTACAGGAAGATTTCGTTGTGATACTGAATGAGCTTGAGAAGTACTTCCTGCCCGCGTTCTTTGACGTGATGGTGCATCTGTGTGTCCATATTGTGCATGACATCATAGACCTGGGGCCATCATTCCTGCACAACATGATGCCGTTTGAGAGGATGAATTGGATCATCAAATGATTCGTTCGTAACATGTCCCGTCCGGATGGAAACATCGTCCAGGGCTATTTGACACAAGAGTGCATCTCTTTCTATGAGAATTTTCTATATGGCGCAGACCAGCCGCCTGGTGTTAGTGTTGGTTTGCCCGTTAACAAGCACGATGGGAGGCTCGAAGGAGATGGTCACTGCAACGGTTGCAGGGAACTGCACGTGGCATATTCAGATCGATGCATCGACTTTGATAGAGCAAACTTGGTAGTGCTACAACACCTAGACGAGGTAGATCCTTTCGTGGCACTGCACAAGAAATTATCGCAAAGAAGTATCATGACCGGGGGGTATGCAGGACGAACGCCGAAGTTACTAGAGAGCACAACTCCACTTTCCCGCATTGGTTCAAAGAGCATATCTTATATTTACTAATTGGAGGCACCTTTCAAGCCTTCGTGTTAATCCACATCATCAAGATTAATATAACCATTAGATTTTAACTTTAATGGTCAAGATTTGTTAAAAGGTCGTGCCTTTTTTAAAAGCACTACGTACCCAAGGCATCAAACCAATATGTACAAAAAAGTAGGAGGCACGTCATGTAAACAAAAGGATTCTCACCACGCACTTAAAAGATTAAGTCCATGCATCCCAAAATAAGAGTCCTTAGCAGCCACGTTACTTTCTAGAAGAAAAAATTCAAGGCACAAAAGTTTTTCACCACATACGAGGAAAGACACAACCTCATAGGAGTTCTTACCACGCCTGTAAAATAAAATTTTGCAAGGAAAACGACGTGCAATAAAAAATAAACTGACATGTCCGAGATGGAAAAAGTCCTCAACACCCACGTTAGTTCGGGAAAAAATATGTGCCTTCCGTTGCAAAAAGTTACACATATGAATAAACTGACATGGCCAAGATAGAAAAATAGTCCTCAACACCCACGTTAGTTCCCAGGAAAAAAAATATGTGCCTTCCCCTTGCAAAAAAAGTGCACGTATGAATAAAAAAATCACACATCCTTATTCCCTTAAAAGTAAAAATCACACACAGTCCTCATAGACAAAGAAAAATGACGTAGAGTAAGGAGTCCTCGAGCCTTGGCTAAAAAACACCGATCATATGTTTGAATGAAAAATAATATTAAATCCCACCGTACAAAAGGAAGGCCTAGCCATGATAAAAATATTTAGGCACAAACATACAGAACTTTCTCCCTAATAGCTCTATGATAGACCACCACTGCCAATATGTAATATTTGGATATGTGAAATGCCTAATTTTAACACAAGTATGAGAATAAAATAAATTGCCAAGCATAAAAATATATGAATATAAACCTATTAATAAATATCAATTGAGGGAATATCATTGTTTTTCGTGTTAGGCGCTAGCAAGACAAACTATTGATTATTTTAGCTAGGATTATTCCACAACTGTATCCATTAAATTAGTTTCAATTTTTAGGGGTAAACTACTTTTCAAGTATTACAGGATACTACTATCTAATTTGATTCTCGATAGATACATTCTCAAATAAGTATTAGATTTTATTGAAAGCTAAGTAGGATTATTGCCTTATGCACTACAAAGAAATATATATTATGTTACCGATATGATTAGCATTGTAGTTGGGGTACATATATACGTCAAGATCTGTATGCAGTAATACAACCTGAAATTGGAATCGGAAACTAAACAGAATACATATCCACCTAAACAGCAGTCACTATAATTATCTTTAAAAACAACCTCTTATAATTATTTATTATTTAATTTACACGAATATTTGATATACACATCATCTTTTGAATATGTCACTCAATGGAACACATTTCCACCTAAAATTAGTATTTACAGTTAAACATCATATATACCTCCTCTAATGATTTTATATATGCAAATAATTTATACGTACATCACATTTGAAAATTAAACTAACAACATGCCTCTCACGCTTCGAATTTTATCGAGTTGTACCTGTCTTTTGTCTATCTTTCTCCAACTTTATTGAGTTGTGTTATATATATGCCACAATGTGGATCGAATATGCCGCGATGTGTATCTTGCCATATATATCATATTAATTCACAATTTATCGATCCCTTAGTAGGTTGCGTAAAATTCACAAAGAAGTGTTTCTTGCTAATATGACATGAAGGCTTCATACAGACCAATGATGACAGTTTGTGGAACATAAACGAGAAAACAGATGCGCTCTTCCCTATAGGGAAGCTTATAATACATGTGATTATTCTGTGTTGTCATTATTTCATAACATAGCATCTATCAAGTTGTACGATATCCAAAACTTAAACACTTCGATTTTACAAAGAAATATAATTTCATTAAGTACTATGTACCCTTATAATATCTAGGCCGTGCAGGTGCACGGGTAGATGACTAGTTATTGCTAATCCCCCGGAGGAGGGATCTAAGGACGGATTGCTCATATACGCCTTAGCACATGGCCCCTCGCCCAACCTTGTAACCTATCAGGCATATGATATCAACGGATACACGTTCTACACGGAGGCCAAAGATATGGACAGTGATGATCAGAACTCAGGGGTGACGATGGAATGCATGACCGACAGCGACAACGGCAAGAATCGAACGATTTTATGGAAGGGTCGAGGAGATCTGGGAGCTTGACTACTCTGGACTGCACAACACGACGATGTTCCGTGTTAGATGGGCAAAGAATGTCGAAAGAGAAAACCGAATTTTCACTACCATGAGTATACCCGACGCCAAGAGCGCTACCGTGAACGCCATCGCAAAAAACGAGCCATGGGTACACGCTAAGCACGTGACACAATGCTTCTTCATAACCGACCCATGCAATCCCAGTCGTGTTGTCGTGAGGAGAGGCAAAAGGAACATCATTGGAATGGATGGAGTCGCCAATGAGGAAGACTATGATCAGTACGGCAACCCAATGAGGGAAGATGACGATGACGATGAAGTATACGTCAAAAGAAGAATCAATACTACATTACCTAAGAAAAATCGTACTCCATGGAAAAGGCAAAGTCACAGTGAGGGGCTCAATTATTCTTCGACGAACAAGAAGGGAAAGAAGCTGACTCAAAAACGAAAACGTCAGCGCTGAGGAACCGTATGTTATCGGTCAAATGATGTAATATATATATATAATTTTTCCTATTTTGTATACACATTTAGCCATTATTATGCATGGGTCCAATGATGTAATATATATGTTCCTATTTAGCATACATATTTAACCGTCAAATGATGCAATATATATCGCCCTCCCTTCGTTCACTGCTCTCGGGAAATAAAAGTGGGAGAAAATAAAGGAAAAGAAAAAGGAAAACTGGCAGTAGCGAAGGTAGTAGCAGCGCGTTTTGTCTAAACTGCTACTACTACTGAAGGTAGTAGTAGCGCATTTCGTATAAACCGCTACAACTACTGAAGGTAGTAGCAGCGCATTTTGTCCAAACGCGCTGCTGCTATGTCCACTTAACCCAAAATTCTCACTATCCATGCTTCATCCCGCCTTTTCCCCCAAATCCCCACTCTCTCTTCCCTCGTCGCTCGCCTCGACCCCAAGGCTCGGCCCGACCTCCAACGCCGCCTCGACCCCGACCCCCCCCTCGCCCCGACCCAGCGCGCTCGCCTCGACACGTCGGCCTCGCCTCCCTCCTCTGCTTCCTCCCCTCCCAACCTCGGCCGTCGTCGGGCCTGCCTCCTCGCCCCTGCACCCTCTGTAAACCCCCCCTCTCTCTGCTAGGGTTCTTCGGTTAATTTCTTAAGTTTTAGTTAGGGCAGTATGTTAATTAGGTTATCTATTTAGTTATGAATTTAGCTAGGTTTCAAAATTAACTGAATTTATATGCAAATTTGAACTGGACATGTGATATGTGGATATGTCATGTTTTGGACATGTCATGTTTGGAAAATGATCCGAATGGCCTATGTTACGACAGAATGTTGATTCATTTCTGTTCCGGTGAATTTCAAGCGCTCGATATGTCCATTTTTTAGCAAAGGTCATGCCGAAATTTTCCGTGAATAAAGGCATGATTTGTGCTACATAGTTGGCATATTGAGTGCTGGCACATAGATTTCTTTTTTATGTCATTTCTCATTTATTCATACTTTTAGAAATAAATGAGGACACTTAATCATAGGAAACATGTCGAACAATGAAGAAACTGGGCCTTCTGACCAAGATGCAGACGAGATGGATTATGAGGGTGAACAAGAGTACCTCGACTATTTGACTGCTAAGCAAGGTTTGCAGGTCGGCCTCGATGATGGTACTGACGCCGACATCAACACCGACGGTGCCGGCACCGATGGCGGCGCCGAGACCGGTGGGGAAGGTACCGATAGGGAAGATACCGGCGGGGAAGGTACCGGCCCTGATGCCGCTACCGAAAAGAGGAAGCATAAGAAGCAGAGGATACGAAAACCTAACAAACTAGGGAAGGTACCGGGAATTACACCTTTAAAGGTGGTTTTAGTGGGCTTGATCCTTGAAGGGTCGATGCCCATTTTGCGCACTGTGTTCTGGTAAAGCAGGTTCAGACTGCTGCCACCGTGCATAAGGACGCGTGTGAGGTGGAATCCGTCAATTATTGGGTCTAGGACCAATGCGGCCGAGCCGCCGTGAAGGATGCTAGTAGGGTGATCCCTACGATCGAAGGTGATCGGATAAGCTGACCATGGGTTGAATTTGGGGGCGACTGGCTCCATCGCATAGACGCCCCTTAGTGCCCGCTTCCGTTCTCGCTTGGGGATGTGCGTGGCGTAGATCATGTTAATCGTTTTCACCTGGGGGGGAGGATTTCTTCTGTCCCCCCGTGTTCGGATGTCGGGGCTCCTCGTCATCGTCGCTGTGCAGCCCCTTGTCCTTGCCTTCGACGTTTATCTTGCCGGCCTGTTTGAATACCCAGCAATCTCTATTGGTGTGGTTGGCTGGCTTGTCCGGGGTGACATGAATTTGGCACGAGCACTCCAGTATGCGGTCTAGACTGGACGGTCCCTGATTATTTCTTTTGAACGGCTTCTTCCGCTGACCAGGCTTGGATCCACTGAATCCGCGTTGATCGCCGTGTCACCGATCTTGTCGCCGTTGTTACGTGCCAGTATGCATTACGCCGTGGCTTGCCGTTATTGTCGCGGCCATCCGAATTGCCAGACTGTGGCGTAGTGCTGCTGCGAGCCAACCAACAGTCCTCGCCCGCGCAAAAGCGGGTCATTAGTGTTGTAAGAGCTGCCATGGACTTGGGTTTTTCCTGGCCGAGGTGTCGAGCGAGCCACTCGTCGCGGATATTGTGCTTGAAAGCCGCTAGGGCTTCAGCGTCCGGACAATCAACTATTTGGTTCTTTTTAGTTAGGAACCGAGTCCAGAATTTCCTGGCTGACTCTCCGGGCTGTTGAGTGATGTGGCTCAAGTCGTCGACGTCAGGTGGTCGCACATATGTGCCCTGGAAGTTGTCGAGGAATGCGTCTTCCAGGTTTTCCCAACTGCCAATGGAATTTTCTGGCAGGCTGTTTAGCCAGCGCCGGGCTGGCCCTTTGAGCTTAAGGGGAAGATACTTGATGGCGTGTAGATCGTCTCCGCGGGCCATGTGAATGTGGAGAAGGAAATCTTCGATCCATACGGTGGGGTCAGTTGTGCTATCGTATGATTCGATGTTTACGGGTTTAAACCCTTCCGGGAATTCATGATCCATTTCTTCATCAGTGAAGTAGAGGGGGTGCGCCGCGCCTCTGTGCCGGGCTATGTGGCTACGCAGGTCGAATTGCTCTGCGTGGCTATATTCGGCCCGGCCGGACTTGATGAAGACGTGTCCGGCGTGACGGTCCTCGTCGCGTACCGAGGCGCGCCCCCGCGATCCGTAGATCGATCTTGGCTGTCCCGTTTTGTTGCCCTGGGCCGTAGTATGTTGGCGTGGGGGTTTTGGCTGGTATGCGGACTGGTATGCCGTTTTATCCTGGCAACGAGGTGGCCGGTCAGCCGTATGGTGCTCGAGTCCGGATTCCTCGGCTGCCAGGACTTCCATCCATCTATCTGTGAGCAGATCTTGATCAGCTTGGAGTTGCTGCTATTTCTTTTTCAGGCTCCTCGTAGTGGCTATAAGCCGACGCTTGAAGCGCTCCTGCTCTACGGGATCCTCAGGCACGCCGAACTCGTCGTCGCCGAGGCTAATCTCGTCTTCGGAGGGGGGCATGTAGCTGTCCTCCTCCGGGTATTCGTCCGTCGCCTGTTCTTCTGGGCTGACCTGCTCATCCTCCTGTTCGGCCTGCTCGAAGGCGGGCTGATCAGGGTTGTATTCTTCTTCGGCACCATTCAGATTGTTTTCGTCTCCTGGGCCGGTATTGGTGTGGCGGGGCTTGGAGTGGCGCCGACGACGCCCATTCTTTGCTTTTTCCACTGAGGTTTTATCCTCCGTTCCCTCATCGCCATTTGTTTCCTTCGAAGTGTCCACCATATATATCATAAGAAGAGGTGGCTGTCCACCGCCTAGTGAGCGGTGGTTCATGTTCTTCTCCTGCATCATTGTCCATACCGTCGATGTCTTCGGAGTCGAAGTTCAGTACCTCGGTTAAGTCATCGACCGTGGCAATGAAGTGGGTGGTGGGTGGGCAACGAATCCTTCGTCGTCTGCCTCCCACTCGAGCCGGACATAGTTCGGCGAAGAGCCTCCTGACAAAGAGAGAGACTTTAATGAGTCCAGCATGTCGCCGAAAGGCGAGTGCTGTAAGATATCCGCAGCGGTGAACTCCATTACTGGAGCCCATCCTAACCCGACGAGCTCGGGAGTGTGCGGACTGGAACCAACGTCCGGATACGAATCCGGGGGTTCGGAGTCATAGACCACCACAGAGGTAAAACCCGTGTTCGGCTCCACCGCCGATGAGTGCGCGACCTGGGGGGCGGGGTCCATCCCTCCGTCCTTAGGCAGCGCAGCCTGCTCCGGATCTAGGTCCGGAGATACTACGGGGGCGATACCCCGAGCTTCGTCCGACGGCAGGTCTAAGCCGTGCTCGTCGCGATTATCTGGTGCTCCTGGCATAGGCCCAAATCCATTGAAGATCAAGTCTCCGCGGATGTCCGCCGTGTAGTTCAGGTTTCCGAACCTGACCTTGTGTCCAGGGGCGTAGATGTCGATCTCCTCCAGATGGCCAAGCGAGTTGGCCCGCAGTGCGAAGCCGCCGAACACGAAGATCTGTCCAGGGGGAAAAGTCTCGCCCTGGACAGCGTCGTTGATTATGATCGAAGGAGCCATCGAGCCTGACGGCGATGACATAGAGGAACTCTCAATGAAAGCACCAATGTCGGTGTCAAAACCGGCGGATCTCGGGTAGGGGGTCCCGATCTGTGCGTCAAGGATGATGCTGATTGGAAGCAAGGGACACAGATGTTTACCCAAGTTCGGGCCCTCTCGATGGAGGTAAAACCCTACTTCCTGCTTGATTAATATTGATGATATGGGTAGTACAAGAGTAGATCTACCACGAGATCTTAGAGGCTAAACCTTAAGAGCTAGCCTATGATGGTATGATTGTAATTGTGATCGGCCTATTAAGGACTAACCTCTCCGGTTTATATAGGCACCGGAGAGGCCTAGGGTTTACATGGAGTCGGTTACAAGGAAGGAAATATAATATCCGGGTCGCCAAGCTTGCCTTCCATGCCAAGGAAAGTCCCATCCGGACACGGTCCGAAGTCTTGAGTCTTGTATCTTCACGCTTCAATAGTCCGGGCGTTGTACACAGTCCGGCTGTCTGGATACCCCCTAATCCAGGACTCCCTCAGTAGCAGAGAAGATTTCTGGCGCCGTTGCCGGGGATTCTACGCAAAAGTCAACATACCAAGTACCCATCACAAATCCCTTATCTCCCGCATTACATTATTTGCCATTTTCCTCTCGTTTTCCTCTCCCCCACTTCACCCTTGCCGTTTTGTTCGCCCTCTCTTTTCTGTTCACCTCTTTTCATTCGCTTTTCCCTCGCCATGTCAGAACCAAAAAGAGTTGGGGTTTCTCTCCCAAGTTATAGTGCTTTAGACAATCCTGCTATCTTATCTAAACTCATAAATAAAAATACTATGGAAAACCTGTCGGATTTATCAATGGAAACCTTAGCAATTTTGATGAAGAAGATTTTGGAATATTTCGTTATTTACTTGATGAATCTTTGAAAGATGCTTGGGATAGGCTATTAAGGATCCGTGCTAACTATGTACCTCAATATCAAATTGAGGTTTACTTAAAAAGCTTTTATGTTGGGTTGCCTGCTTCGTTCAAACAAGTCTTGGATTCTATTTTTGAAGATGGTTTTCTTGAAGGGGACCCCATAGACACCTATGAAAAGATGAAAACTATATTTGGGCACCCCATTAACAAGAAAGTTGAAATCACATCTCTTTTGCTTTCTTACCAAAACGAATCTATCAAAGAGATAAAAGCTAGCCTAGATGCCAATTTCCGCAGCATACTTAATCTTTCTTCTACCATTAATGGTCATGTACTTTGTCAAAATAGAAAGATTAATTCCATAGATAGCAAGTTTGCTCTCTTCTTCCCTAAAACCAAAGATGGCAATACCTAGATCTATCCTTGCTTTTATGCCTAGCTAGGGGCGTTAAACGATAGTGCTTGTTGGGAGGCAACCCAATTTTATTTTTAGTTTTTTTTTCCTTTTTGCTTCTGTTTAGGAATAAATCTTTGTTCTAGCCTCTGGTTAGATGTGTTTTGATGTTTTAATTAGTTTTTGTGCCAAGCTAAACCTATAGGATCTTCTTGGATGATAGCTATTTCATATTGCAGAAATTTCCAGAAACTTTCTGTTCACGAAAATAATTGTTAAAAATCACCAGAACGTGCTAAAATAGTGATTCCAATTGCTGCTGATCAATAAACAAATTTCCTAGGTCTTCCTATTTTGGCTTATTTTTTGGAGTCCCAGAAGTTTGCGTTAGTTACAGATTACTAGACTGTTCTGCTTTTGACAGATTCTGTTTTTCGTGTGTTGTTTGCTTATTTTGATGAATCTATGGCTAGTAAAATAGTTTACAAACTATAGAGAAGTTGGAATACAGTAGGTTTAACACCAATATAAATAAAGAATGAGTTCATTACAGTACCTTGAAGTGGTCTTTTGTTTTCTTTCGCTAACGGAGCTCACGAGATTTCTGTTGAGTTTTGTGTTGTGAAGTTTTCAAGTTTTGGGTGAAAGATTTTGATGGATTATGAAACAAGGAGTGGCAAGAACCTAAGCTTGGGGATGCCCATAGCACCCCCAAGATAATCTAAGGACACCAAAAAGGCAAAGCTTGGGGATGCCTCGGAAGGCATCCCCTCTTTCGTCTACTTCCATCGGTAACTTTACTTGGAGCTATATTTTTATTCACCACATGATATGTGTTTTGCTTGGAGCGTCTTGTATGATTTGAGTCTTTTATTTTTAGTTTACCACAACCATCCTTTCTGTACACACCTTTTGAGAGAGCCATACATGATTTGGAATTTGTTAGAATACACTATGTGCTTCGCTTATATCTTTTTAGCTATATAGTTTTGCTCTAGTGCTTCACTTATATCTTTTAGAGCACGGTGGTGGATTTGTTTTATGGAAACTATTGATCTCTCATGCTTCACTTCGATTATTTTGAGAGTCTTAAATAGCTTGGTAATTTGCTAAAATAATCCTAATATGGTTGGTATTCAAGAATAGTAAAACTTTCTTATGAGTGTGTTGAATACTATGAGAAGTTTGATGCTTGATAATTGTTTTGAGATATGAAGATGGTGATATTAGATTCATGCTAGTTGAGTAGTTGTGAATTTGAGAAATACTTGTGTTAAAGGTGATTCCCGTAGCATGCACGTATGGTGAACTGTTATGTGATGAAGTCGGAGCATGATTTATTTATTGATTGTCTTCCTTATGGGTGGCGGTCGGGGACGAGCGATGGTATTTTCCTACAAATCTATCCCGCTAGGAGCATGCGCGTAATACTTTGCTTTGATAACTTGTAGATTTTTGCAATAAGTATATGAGTTCTTTATGACTAATGTTGAGTCCATGGATTATACACACTCTTCCTCCTTCCACCATTGCTAGTCTCTCTAATACCGCACACTTTTCGCCGGTATCATACACCCACCATATACCTTCCTCAAAACAGCCACCATACCTACCTATCATGGCATTTCCATAGCCATTCCTAGATATATTGCCATGCAACTTTCCACCGTTCCGTTTCTTATGACACGATCCATCATTGTCATATTGCTTAGCATGATCATGTAGTTGACATCGTATTTGTGGCAAAGCCACCGTTCATAATTCTTTCATACATGTCACTCTTGATTCATTGCATATCCCGATACACCGCCGGAGGCATTCATATAGAGTCATATTTTGTTCTAAGTATCGAGTTGTAATTGTTGAGTTGTAAGAAAATAAAAGTGTGATGATCTTCATTTTAGAGCATAGTCCCAAGTGAGGAAAAGGATGATGGAGACTATGATTCCCCCACAAGTCGGGATGAGACTCTGGACGAAATAAAAAAAATAGAAAAGAGGCCATAAAAAAAGTCCCAAAAAAATGAGAGAAAAAGAGAGAAGGGACAATGTTACTATCCTTTTACCACACTTGTGCTTCAAAGTAGCACCATGATCTTCATGATAGAGAGTCTATACTAGTGGGAATTTTTCATTATAGAACTTGGCTTGTATATTCCAATGATGGGCTTCCTCAAAATGCCCTACGTCTTCGTGAGCAAGCAAGTTGGATGCACAACCACTTAGTTTCTTTTGTTGAGCTTTCATATGCTTATAGCTCTAGTGCATCCGTTGCATGGCAATCCCTACTCACTCACATTGATATCTATTGATGGGCATCTCCATAGCCCGTTGATACGCCTAGTGGATGTGAGACTATCTTCTCCCTTTTTGTCTTCTCCACAACCACCATTATATTCCACATATAGTGCTATATCCATGGCTCACGCTCATGTATTGCGTGAAGATTGAAAAAGTTTGAGAATGTCAAAAGTATGAAACAATTGCTTGGCTTGTCATCGGGGTTGTGCATGATTTAAATACTTTGTGTGGTGAAGATAGAGCATAGCCAGACTATATGATTTTGTAGGGATAACTTTCTTTGGCCGTGTTATTTTGAGAAGACATGATTGGTTTGTTAGTATACTTGAAGTATTATTAATTTTATGTCAATATTAAACTTTTGTCTTGAATCTTCCGGATCTGAATATTCATACCACAATTAAGAAGAATTACATTAAGATTATGCCAAGTAGCACTCCGCATCAAAAATTCTATTTTTATCATTTACCTACTCGAGGACGAGCAGGAATTAAGCTTGGGGATGCTTGATACGTCTCCAACGTATCTATAATTTTTGATTGCTCCATGCTATATTATCTACTGTTTTGGACATTATTGGGCTTTATTATTCACTTTTATATTATTTTGGGACTAACCTATTAACCGGAGGCCCAGCCTGAATTGATGTTTTTGCCTATTTCAGAATTTGCAGAAAAAGAATATCAAACGGAGTCTAAACGGAATGAAACCTTCGGGAACGTGATTTTAGGAAGATTATGATCCGAGACTGGACCCTCGTCAAGAAAGAAAAGAGGAAGGCACGAGGTAGGGGCGTGCCCCCCCCTGTGGCACGCCTCCACCCTCGTGGGCCCCTGTTGCTCCACCGACGCACTCCTTCCTCCTATATATACCACGCACCCCAAACAATCGACACGGAGCCAAAACCTAATTCCACCGCCGCAACCTTCTGTACCCACGAGATCCCATCTTGGGGCCTGTTCCAGAGCTCCGTCGAAGGGGGAATCCGTCACGGAGGGCTTCTACATCAACACCATAGCCTCTCCGATGAAGTGTTAGTAGTTTACTTCAGACCTTCGGGTCCATAGTTAGTAGCTAGATGGCTTCTTCTCTCTTTTTGGATCTCAATACAATGTTCTCCCCCTCTCTCGTGGAGATATATTCGATGTAATCTTCTTTTTGTGGTGTGTTTGTTGAGACTGATGAATTGTGGGTTTATGATCAAGATTATCTATGAACAATATTTGAATCTTCTCTGAATTCTTTTATGTATGATTGGTTATCTTTGCAAATCTCTTCGAATTATCAATTTGGTTTGGCCTACTAGATTTATCTTTCTTGCAATGGGAGAAGTGCTTAGCTTTGGGTTCAATCTTGCGGTGTCCTATTCCAGTGACAGTAGGGGTAGCAAGGCACGTATTGTATTGTTGCCATCGAGGATAACAAGATGGGGTCTTTATCATATTGCATGAATTTATCCCTCTACATCATGTCATGTTGCTTAAGGCGTTACTCTGTTTTCATGAACTTAATACTCTAGATGCATGCTGGATAGCGGTCGATGAGTGGAGTAATAGTAGTAGATGCAGGCAGGAGTCGGTCTACTTGTCTCAGACATGATGCCTATATACATGATCATACCTATATATTTTCATAACTATGCTCAATTCTGTCAATTGCTCAACAGTAATCCGTTCACCCACCTTAAAATACTTATGCTCTTGAGAGAAGCCACTAGTGAAACCTATGGCCCCCAGGTCTATCTTCATCATATTAATCTTCCAATACTTAGTTATTTCCTTTGCTTTTTTACTTTGCTTTTTTACTTTGCTTTTATTTTACTTTGCATCTCTATCATAAAAATACCAAAAATATTATCCTATCATATCTATCAGATCTCACTCTCGTAAGTGACCGTGAAGGGATTGACAACCCCTTATCGTTGGTTGTGAGGAGTTATTTGTTTTGTGTAGGTACGAGGGACTCGCGCGTAGCCTCCTACTAGATTGATACCTTGGTTCTCAAAAACTGAGGGAAATACTTACGCTACTGTGCTGCATCAACCTTTCCTCTTCAAGGAAATCCAACGCAGTGCTCAAGAGGTAGCAGCCATCCACTTGCCTTGCCCTCCGGATTCGGACATGGTGGAGTCCTTGCCTGAGGTGGAAAAGATGAGAACTTGGGCGCTGGAGCTCAAGGATGGAGGGGCAGAGGAAGAGAGAAGGCGTGGTTGCAGAAATGGAATCCTTATCCCCTTATAAAGGCAGTGAATATCGAACGATTCCCCACTCGCCTTAAAACTCGCCTATTCCCAAGGGCTATGCAGACGGCACGGTTGGATTACCCACACCCGTATTGATGAGAATCCCGCAATAAGGGGACACGATTTCTGCTTTGACAAAACATGCCAATGGAAACCGCGTCTCGAAACATGGAACGGTAGACGAAAACGGTTTGAAATAATGACCGGGCAGACGTGATGTCATCTTGCGAAAAGTTGTTAGCGGATGGGATTCGTGAAATATTATAGTCTCTACGGCTGTGTGTGGTACTTGTGTTGCAGATCCGGACACGTTCGTTTCGTCCGAAGACTATCTTGGAGTATTTGGAAAGGGGAACCCGCCTTGCAATGCCGAAGACAATCTGCGCGCCGCACACCTTGTCATTGAAGCCTGGTTCAGGGGCTACTGAGGGAGTCCTGGACTACGGGTTCCTCGGGCGTCTGGCCAGTTGGACATGGGCAGGACTAATGGGCTGTGAAGATACAAGACCGAAGACTCTCTCCCTTGTCTGAGTGGGACTCTCCTTGGCGTGGAAGGCAAGCTTGGCGATCGAATATAAAGATTCCCTTCTCTGTAACCGACTTTGTACAACCCTAGCCCCCTCCGGTGTCTATATAAACCAGAGGGCTTAGCCCGTAGAGGAGAGATATACATATACAGTCTGACAGGCTAGCACTACTAGGAAAAGGGCTATAGATGGGATGGACACTAATGGCGCACTGTACATGTGGTGCGCCATTAGTAAATACTAATGGCGCACCATGTGTTGGTGCGCCATTAGTGTGCAAATACTAATGGCGCAACACATCCCACGGTGCGCCATTAGTAAAAATTTTTTTTATAATTTTTCAAAACTACTAATGGCGCACCGTGGGAGTGGTGCGCCATTACTATTCAACTACTAATGGCGCACCACTTCCACGGTGCGCCATTAGTATTTTGGCCCAAATATTCCCCAATGAACCCCGCGTGGATCGCCTTTTCAGTTTTAAAAAATAAAAGAAAATGATGGAAATGTCAAAAAAATAAAAGAAAATAAGTTTCCCATGTGATATGTGGTCTAGTTGTTGGGAAAATTTGCAATTGTGAATTTCGACTTTATTTGCAAAATCTCTCTGGAATTTGTAAATATGGGCATAACTTTTGCATACTAACTCGAATGAAAAAGTTTTTTATATCCAAAATCATCTACTCGAAAAGTTACGGGCCTTTTAAGATCTGGAGAGGCAAAAAAATTCAAAAAAATTCAAACTTACTAATGGCGCACTTGCCCGTGGTGCGCCATTAGTATTTTCCCGCCTTAAAAATTCAAAATAAATCAAATAAATAAAAAAACTTACTAATGGCGCACCTGCCCGTGGTGCGCCATTAGTATTTTCCCGCCTTCGAAATTCAAAATAAATCAAAAATATTAAAAAAAGTTACTAATGGCGCACCTGCCCGTGGTGCGCCATTAGTATGCCGTATATATGGCTGGGCGTGTCCTCTCCTCCTTACCTCTTCATTCTTCTCCTCCACTCCACCTCTCCTCCACTCCACCTCTCCTCCACTCCACCTCTCCTCCACTCCTCCACTCCATCTTCCCTTCTCTCCTCCACCATACTACCCTTCTCCTCTCCGGCGACCACCTCCTCCTCCTCTCCGGCGACCTCCTCCTCCCTCCTCTCCTCTCCTCCCCTCCCCTCCCCTCACGGTTTCTCCTCCCTCCTCTCCTGTGAGCACCTCCTCCCTCATATCTGGTGAGCTCCTCCTCCCTCTCCTCTCATGTGAGCTCCTCCTCCCTCCTCTCCGTGAGCTCCTCCTCCTCCTCTCCTCCCATCCCTCATGGTTTCTCCTTCCTCCTCTCCGATGCTCGGTGAACTCCTCTCCGCGACCTCGTCCTCCTCCTCCGCGATGCTGCGGTCACCTCCTCCTCCTCCTCTCCAGCGAACTCCTCTCCGCAAAAGAACACGGCAAAAGAACGTACAAGATCCAAAACGGAACAAAATTTGAAATAATATCGCAAAAAAACGAGCAAAAAACGAGCAAAAAATGGGCAAAAAAATCGCGATCCAGATCCAAATTCAAAATTCAAAAATAGCAATGGCGCACGGTGGGGGTTAGACGGTGCGCCACTACTATTTTCCCGCCTTAAAAATTCAAAAATACTAATGGCGCACCGTGGCCTATACTAATGACGCACCAGTGGCCCATACTAGTGGCGCACCGAGGCCAATACTAATGGCGCACCCGTGGTGCGCTATTAGTATACCAGATACTAATGGCGCACCACTGGTGCGCCATTAGTCAAAAATACTAGTGGCGTGATACTAATGGCGCACCAGTAGTGCGCCATTAGTAGGCAAAACTGGTGCGCCATTAGTAGGCCTTTTTCTAGTAGTGTAGACTTCTAGGGTTTTAGCCATTACGATCTCGTGGTAGATCAAATCTTGTAATACTCATATTCATCAAGATCAATCAAGCAGGAAGTAGGGTATTACCTCCATAGTGAGGTCCCGAACCTGGGTAAACATTGTGTCCCCTGTCTCTTGTTACCATCGACCTTAGACGCATAGTTCGGGACCCCCTACCCGAGATCCGCCAGTTTTGACACCGATAGTGTTTGCAGAGCTCAAAGCCCTGCTTTCCACCCAGCCGGTGCTCGCTGCCCCAATCAGCAAAGAGCCTTTACTGCTTTATATTGCAGTCACTGGACAAGTTGTCAGTACAGTACTCATGGTCGAGCGGGAAGAAGAAGGTAAAACCTACAAGGTTCAGTGCCCAGTGTACTATATTTTAGAAGTCTTGAATCCATCCAAGCAGAGATATCCACATTATCAGAAGCTTGTTTATGGAATATACTTGACCAGCAAGAAGGTTGCACATTACTTCTCAGATCATTCGATTAAGGTCGTCAGTGATGCTCCATTATCAGAAATTCTGAACAACAGAGATGCAACTGGTCGAGTGGCAAAATGGGCGATTGAACTTCTTCCGTTGGATATCAAGTTTGAGGCAAAGAAAGCAATCAAGTCCCAGGCAATAGCAGATTTCCTCGCCGAGTGGGTTGAGCAGCAACAACCGACTCAGATTCACTCGGAACATTGGACTATGTTCTTTGATGGATCCAAGATGCTGAATGGTTCTGGTGCTGGGGTGGTCTTGGTATCCCCACGGGGCGACAAACTCAGTTACGTTCTCCAAACTCACTTTGATTCCTCCAAAAATGAAGCTGAATATGAAGCACTTTTGTATGGGTTGCGTATGGCCATTTCACTCGGCGTCCGTCGCCTAATGGTGTACGGCGACTCAGATTTAGTGGTCAATCAAGTGATGAAGGAGTGGGACATCAGGAGCCCAGCTATGACCGGCTATTGCAATGCAGTGAGAAAGTTGGAAATGAAGTTTGAAGGGTTAGAGCTCCACCACATACCCCAACTAAAGAATCAAGCAGCTGATGATTTGGCAAAGATAGGTTCCAAACGAGAGCCCATCCCCAGCAATGTGTTCTTGGAACATCTCCACACGCCATCAGTTCAAGAGGATCCTTTCACAGAAGAGCCCTCGCAACCAAAAACTTCTACCGATCCGACTGAAGTCGAGATCCCATCCATGGTCGACCTGATCATGGAGGTTTTGGTCATCATCCCCGATTGGACAGTGCCATATATTGCATATCGGCTCAGGAAAGAACTTCCAGAAGATGAAGATGAGGCCCGTTAGATTGTTCGTCGATCCAAAGCCTTCACCGTGATAGGTGGACAGCTTTACAGAGAGAGTGTTACTGGAGTTGCTCAGCGATGCATCACGCCTGAAGAAGGTCGAATGATCCTCAATGATATCCACTCGGGGACCTGTGGTCACCATGCGTCCTCTCGGACCATTGTGGCCAAAGCACACCGAGCGGGATTCTATTGGCCGCGAGAAAATGAAATGGCAAAAGACATAGTTGACAAGTGTGAAGGCTGTCAGTTCTACTTCAACATGTCCCATAAGCCAGCATCAGCATTGAAGACTATTCCACTCATTTGGCCATTTGCTGTTTGGGGATTGGATATGGTTGGACCCCTGTGTTGAGGATATAACCACTGAGTATAAACTGCCCAGGAGGGGCCGGTTCACGGTCAGCTATACTGAAGCCCATGAAGACAGGAAGATGGCGCTTTATGGATAAAGTTTAAAGGCCTAGAGCCCGGAGGCGGATCCGGGCCCATAATGATAAACCGCCATAATTGGTTACTTGTATTGTAAGTTAAGGAAAGGGAGAGACCGAGCCGAACACTTGTATGAGTCGGCCTCGGGACTCTGTAGACCGGCCGGGCGTCAACCTGTGTATATAAAGGGACGACCCGGTGGCGGTTCAGGGACGACAGACAACAACTCGAGGCCCAGGCAAGCGTATTTGCTCCCTGGTCATCGAAATCCCAATAATCCCATCACAACTAGACGTAGGCTTTTACCTTCATCGAAAGGGCCGAACTAGTATAACTGTCGTGTCCCTTATCCGGTTTAAGCCCTTCAGGCTAACCTCGTTGCGATGGCTCCACGACTAAGTCCTTCTGCTAGGACATCTGACGTGATATTTCCATGACAGTTGGCGCCCACCGTGGGGCTATCGCACGATGGTTTCGAGCTCCTGAAGGGTAACTTTGAAGGATTCAAGGGGTATGTGGTTGGCCAGATGACCAAGAGTCGTCGTGGCAAGCTTTACATCGACGATGCAGGCTGGGGCCCCGAGTCCGGCTCAATCGAGTACGGGTACAGGGTCCCCTTTGGCGGAATTCACGTTTTCATCGGCAAGATCGGCGAACCGGGCCCTGAGCCGGACATCTCCACCGACCTCGTCGAGACGGCTCAGCGTGCAAGTCCTGCCCGGATTCAGCCCTCCATGAAGCGTGCGTTCGTAGATTCATTCATGGTGCGAAATCTGAACCGGTGTCCGATGGTGAGACTGCCGTCTACTCAGATGGTGAATCGTCCACTGGAGAAACCGAGTCGCTATACCGACTGCAACATGGCCGAATTGAGGGGTATTCCGATGGTGACAGTATTCCGGGTCCCCTTGAACCGCCAAACCGGGTTGCGATCTTCATGGCCGGTACGCAGCCCACTATGCAATCTTCATCTACAACAGCAATGGTTTCCGAATCGGTAGCCGCGGCAGGAAGGCCCGGCGCACCGGCCGGCTCAAGTTCTTGTCGGTTTACTGGACGCTTTGACGGCATTGTTAACTACGGCGGTGACTCCGGAGACTCAAATTCAGCATAATGCGGATGTCGCGAAGCTAAGGGATCAGATAGCTCAGGCCAAGGCAGACTTGGCAGCTGAGGAGGCCAGGATGGATGAAGAACGGGCTGCTTTAGATGCCCGATCACAGGAAATCCAGGCGCAGAATTACAGGCTTACGTTGGATCAGAACGCCTCGAACGAAGTGATGAGAAGGAAGCAGAGGTCTAGACTACCACAAATTTACGAGGGTCTGAATCTCTTCGGCACACCAGGAGATAGGCCTAGCAATCTGGTGGGAGTAAACCAGACTGAAGCACCTGGTGCCACGCCAGATCAGCCACAGGCGATGGATCCGCCTCGACGGACGGACAACCCACCGCAGTATGTAGCAACACCGTCGGGTCACTTTTCCAGCCCCTTGGATAACATGATTGCGGCAGCATCACGGTTGGCGGCTATTCCGATGGAGGGTGATTCATTAGCAGCGATTGAGACTCGATGAGCCAGGGATCTTCTTCAAACCGCCGTTGTTCAGCAACAAGCTTATTCCTACAGCCGAGACAGAATACATTCAACCCCTCATCCGAGCAAGAGTTACAGCAGGCACATAGATGAACTGACCGTGTCAAGCAGTGCGCGGCGTCGTGATGCCCCTCGAAGGCCTAATCCGGCGAACGACGGTTTGAATGCTCAGGATGTGGTGGATAATGGCAGAGCGCGAAGGGAGGCCACTTTGGCAGCACAACACGCAGGTCATCATCAACCCGCCCCGGCTCAACCAGTAGTGTCAGTAGAACGAGGGACCGGGCATGCCTTCAGCTCCTGGGGAGTACCGTGTCTCATCCCGGCCCTCCGGAATGTGCGGTTGCCCAAAGATTTCAAAGGTCCGCGCAAGGTGCCTAACTATACCGCTGATCAGCCCCCCGAGGCGTGGGTAGACAGTTATGAGATGGCAATGGAGATGCTAGATGTGGATGAAGCGGCGTGTGCAAAATACTTCACCATGATGCTAGAAGGGACGGCTCGCACCTGGCTGAAGAGCATGCCTGCTAATTCGATTAATTCATGGGATGAGTTGAAAGCCAAGTTCATAGCCAATTTCAAAGATACATGCAAGCAACCCATGTCCATTGTAGATCTGGCGGCTTGTGTCCAAGGAGAGAACGAGTCAACAACCCATTGGGTACGCCGGGTTTCAGAAATCTTGCATTCATCCGGCCGCATCAATCCGGATACAGCAATTGTGACGTTGAAGGGCAATTGCCGGTTCAAATCCCTAAAAATGAAGTTGGGATGGCTTCAACGTCATTGCAATGATATGGGAACACTTATGACGGCTCTGGTTAAGTACGCTGATTCTGATAATACCAAGGACCCTGATTCTGATGAGGAGAAACAGGAGAAGGGAAAGAAGAATGCCGGTTCAAAGGGACAGAATAACCAAGCGGGCCACGGCAACAATGGTAAGCGTAAAGCGGACAATTCCGATTTTGTGGATAACACCAATGTGCAGGGTAATATGCAGCGCCGTAGGAGTAAACCGCCCCAGCGCGGCGGAGGAATGAATCTGGAGCGCCTGTTAAACCAGCCTTGCCCAAAGCATGGGACAAAGGAGGCTCCAGCCACACATCTTTGAAAGGATTGCCACATCATGAGGGAATTCAAAAACTCTGATCTTTTCCGGTATGATCAGGGTCCATCTGGTGGTTCCGGTCCAGGATTCCATGGGCCGGGTTACGGCGGTGGCGGTTCAAGCTCAGGGTTTCAGAATAATCAGGGCAATCAGAACAACCAAGGTGGTAATAACCAGCAGAATAATCAAGGGAATCAACAGCAGTCGGGTTATCAGAGTCACCCAAAGCAGTTGAATGGCGGGCAGTATCATGTGTTCACTACTAGCTTGTGCAAGAGCGATCAGAAGCTCCATAAAAGGGCAGTAAACTCTGTTCAACCGGCGGTGCCCCGTTATTTACGCTGGTCTGAGCAGCCCATTGTCTGGAGCAGGGAGGTTCATCCGCCCCGGGTTGACAATCCGGGTCACCTAGCCTTGGTGGTTGCGCCGCAGGTTGGAGGTTATAAGTTTACCAAGGTGCTCATGGACGGAGGGAGCAGTATCAATATCTTGTACTATGAAACCTTCCAGCGTATGGGGTTGACAGATAAGAATCTTAGACCGTCAAACAATGTTTTTCACGGAGTGGTGCCTGGTAAATCGGCTTACCCTGTCGGCAAGATAGCTCTGGAAGTGGTTTTTGGAAATGATCATGATTCAAGGTCCGAGATAATAACCTTTGAAGTGGTTAAGATTAAAAGTCCGTACCATGCTTTGTTTGGACGGCCGGTTTACGCTAAATTCATGGCAAGGCCGTGTTATGTTAATCTGCAGCTCAAGATGCCGGGTCACAAAGGGACCATTACGGTTCACGGTAGCCGTAAGGTTGCTCTAGAGTGTGAGGAAGGTGATGCGGCATATGCTGAATCAGTTTGTGCAACGGAGGAGTTGAAGTTTTATAAGGACAATGTTGATCCGGCAGACATGACTTCTCTAAAGAAACCCACCACAGAGCATGATCCGGCTTTGAAGTTTAAATCGGCTGATGAAACCAAATTGGTTGATTTTGTTCCTGGCGATTCATCCAAGCAGTTGAGCATCAGTGTCAACTTGGATCCCAAATAGGAAAGCGCGCTCATCGAGTTCATCCGTGAGAACCGGGACATCTTTGCATGGAAACCTTCTGACATGCCAGGTGTACCGAGGGAACTCGCTGAGCACACTCTTAATATTGATCCGAGGTTCAAACCGGTCAAACAGTTTCTTCGCCGCTTTAATGAGGAACAGCGTAAGGCCATTGGAGAAGAGGTAGCCCAGCTATTGGCAGCAGGGTTTATCGTCGAAGTGTTTCACCCAGAGTGGTTGGCTAATCCGGTGCTGGTACTAAAGAAAAACGGCACTTGGCGTATGTGTGTGGATTACACAGATTTGAACAAAGCTTGCCAAGCTGATCCCTTCGCCCTCCCTCGTATTGATCAAATCATTGATGCTATGGCGGGTTGTGAGCGTTTGAGTTTTTTTGATGCTTATTCTAGTTATCATCAGATCAAGATGGCAGTCAAGGACCAGGAGAAGACAGCTTTCATCACTCCCTTTGGAGCCTTCTGCTATGTATCTATGCCCTTTGGGCTCAAGAGTGCTCAGGCAACTTATCAACGTTGCGTGCAGAATTGTCTTCATACTCAGATTGGGCGCAATGTTCATGCCTATGTGGACGATATTGTGGTCAAGTCCAGGAAAGTAGAGACACTCATATCTGATTTGTGAGAAACCTTTGACAATCTGAGAGTTTATGAAATGATGCTCAATCCGGCTAAGTGTGTTTTTGGTGTTCCGGCAGGCAAGCTCTTAGGCTTTCTGGTGTCTAACAGAGGTATTGAGGCCAATCCGGAAAAGATCAAAGCGATTACATCCTTGGCTAAACCTGATGATGAAGTTCTGGCCAGACAGATAATCCGGCGATCCAAGTCCATGACAATCATCAATGGCGAGTTGCATCATCGTAGTGTTTCGGGGGTGTTTCAGCGTTGCGTCTCTCCTAAAGAAGGATGTGAGATTTTACGCGAGATTCACGAAGGAGACTGTGGTCATCACGCTGGTTCAAAATCCTTGGTGGCTAAAGCTTTTCGTCATGGTTTTTACTGGTTGACGGCCCATGCTGATGCGGAGGACCTGGTAAAACGGTGTGATGCTTGTCAGAAGTTTTCATGCCGAGCTCATGTTCCGGCTCAAGAGCTACGGATGATTCCAATAACTTGGCCGTTTGCTACCTGGGGGCATGATATGGTGGGTCCTTTCAAGCGATCAAAAGATAAGAAGACCCACCTGTTGGTGGCGGTTGACAAGTTCACTAAATGGGTTGAAGTGGAGCCAGTAAGCAAGTGTGACGCAACCACGGCGGTTCAGTTCATCAAAAAGGTGATCTTCCGTTTCGGTTTTCCACATAGCATTATCACGGATAATGGCACAAACCTTTCTAAGGGCGAGATGGAGGATTTTTGTCAACGAGAGCACATCCGGCTTGATGTAGCGTCTGTGGATCATCCCCAATCTAATGGTCAAGCCGAGCGAGCTAATCAGGAAATTTTAAAGGGTATAAAGCCCCGGCTTATGGTCCCCTTGAAGAGGTCGCCGGGTTGCTGGGTGGAAGAACTACCGTCTGTATTATGGAGCATAAACACCACCCCAAACCAGTCTACAGGTTATACGACTTTCTTCATGGTTTACGGAGCAGAGGCGGTACTCCCCAGTGATATTCATCATGACTCGCCTCAGGATGCCAATTATGTTGAAGCAGACAATGAGCAAGCACGTCAGGAAGCATTGGACCTGTTAGATGAGAAGTGGGATATGGCTTTGGCTCGTTCGGCGATTTACCAGCAAGACCTGCGGCGTTATCACAGCCGCCGGGTTAAAACAAGAACCTTTCAAGAAGGCGATTTAGTGCTCCGGCTCATCCAGGATCAGACCGACATGCACAAGTTATCCCCACCTTGGGAAGGGCCCTTTGTGGTCAGCAAGAATTTGCACAACGGATCATACTACCTCATTGACGTTCGAGAAGACTCACGCAGTTCTGAGGAGGAGACTCGGCGGCCGTGGAACATAGCTCTCCTTCGGCCTTACTACACCTGAGCCATAGGCTCTCACTATGTACATATTATGACAATGTATATATTATCTTCAATATAATAAACCGGCATCCGTGCTACAAGCAGGGCCGCAGCCGTTCTTCCAAATATTTCATGGTTACAAGAGGGCTTCTGCTTTCAAAGCGATGACCCGATTTGTCCATTAAATCGGCTATCATGCCATCATACAGCTTGGGAGCTTCACACCCAAGGGGCCAAAGAGAGTTCTGTTGCTAAAAGAATGACTCAAACATAGGCACCGCACCCATTGAGCACAGCTCACAAAGTTACTTGGGGGCTCTTTGTGTAAAGTAACAAAGAGTTTGAAAGGACCCTTGTAACCGGGTATCGACCCACGGCTACGAAGCCTGGTGTTAACCTGCCTTCATCAAGTAAGCCTAAAACCCCGGGTTAACCTGCCTTCATCAAGTAAGCCACTCCTATTCAGGTAATCCTGGCACGACCCGCCGAACATTTGACGAGTTACTCTCATTGAGACCCTGAACTTGTCAAAGTTAAAACGACGATTGGTTAGTTGGAGGCCCATCTTAAAAGGCTTTGTCAAATGGTTTAACTCAGCGGCCTGGCAGCCCACGAAAAGCCTCGAATTTGGGCCTGGCAGCCCTCAAAAAGCCTCAACTACAAGTTTTTATTTGTTTGTCTTTGCAAATTTTTATCCTTATTTGATCACCTTTTAAGGTAAGCCGGCATCTCTTGATCGGGCCAGGCTATATGCCTCCATCTCGACCCAGTGTTTCCTAACCCGGTGCGGCTTACAGTTATTATCTGTTAAAGCATATAATTAATGGTGAACCGGCATCTTTCAAACCGGCCTGGCTTTGACTACCTGTCGCCAGTATAATCATCTGATGTTCATCACAATCCGGTTCTACTTCATATCAGCACTGCATGGTGGAAGTTCGGTATTCACCCTTACTACAATCAAAGTTGGTAAACCAACAACATAATTTCATATCACAGGTATGATCTATTTTTGACTATTTTTCGCAACCATGGTTGTCTACCAGGTTGTGTGTTGGGCATTTTGACCCGTCCGGCGGTAAACCGCCCAGACAGATCTTTTTTATGCAGACACAGGGATTGCATAATATTATAAAGGTATATAAGCCAGCACTGAAATTATCACGGCGGATCAAACAGTTATATCCCAGTGCATGATGGCAGCAGATCAAAGTATTTCAACTAGCCTATTAGAAGGCGCTTTAAGGCCCAAAATAAGCAATTGTTTTTTTACACAGAACACAATATGTGCCTATCAACTCAGTTGCCGATTTAAGACTGATTACCGGGTTGACGAGAGGTTGATGGATCTTCTAGTGTCGGTTCAGCCTCCTCCTCCCCATCCAGTGGCTGGAAGTCAACGGTGGTCCAGTCAATCCGGGTTAAAGCTTGAAAGACAACTTCTTCACTTATAAGTTCGGACGAATCAACGTCAGGAGCGTAAGTGTGCTTACGGATTGGCGGGATAAGATTTTGTACTTCCTTCACAGCAGTGTCAATTCGTTGGTTGTTGGCATCATAGAAGGACCGATGAACAGTCAAGTTAGCCTCTTCCGCCAATTGACTTGCACTACAAAAAAAGACACATCCGTGACATTTTGGGCCGAACAAAAAAAAATTGTCATACATATGACACTTCTATGACGATAATTGTGATAAAATCCGGTATCATCATAGATGTAGTGGGCTCCTACTTCTATGACATTCTTTGCGCCGTCCAAGACGGAAAAAACAATGGTAGAAGTGAGGGGGAGGAAAATTTCGGGGAGCTGCCGGTTACGGTGGGAGGTCGGGGGCCGAGTGATGCGCTGCTTTCTCGTGACACGTGCGGCGTTGGCTCTAATCAACCCGAAGCGAGGCGTTGGGCTCTAACTGAACCCGAGCGATTGCACTTTGCAGAGCTACGCGTTATCGAACCCGAGCAATCGATCGATGGCTGTTAATCGAACCCGATGGAGCGATTCTTCGCTGCCGTTAATCAAGACGATCGATTGGATGAAGAGAGAGCATTGCGGGGGGTTGGATGAAAAGTGAGCGGTGGCGTTGCCTCGGATGAACAGGACCCGTGGTGTGGAGGGCTGGATGAGCGAGACGGTGGAGGGGTGCCCGTGGAGGGTGGTTGAACGAGAGCCGATGGAGTAGCAAGCGGTGGAGGCTGGATGAACAGGAGCCCGTGGAGGCTGGAGGAGGTCGATGGTAGCTCGTGGAGGCCGGAGGAGGTCGATGGCGGAGATGAACAGATCTGTGGAGTCCCGCTTTGGGGTACGCCACACCTCCCGGCGAACAGGACCCTGTTTCGACCGTAGGAGGTCCGTTTGCCCATTTTTGCGGCACGCCACACCCTCCCGATCAACAGACCCCGTTTCGACCGTAGGAGGTCCGCTTCTCCGCTTTTGCGATACGCCACACCCTCCCGATCAACAGACCCCGCTTCGACCGTAGAAGGTCTGCTTCTCCGCTTTGCGATACGCCAGCCCGCCCCGATCAACAGACCCGTTTGAACATGGCTGGTCGAACACAAGGCTGTTTCTCCGCCAGCGGTACGCCAGCCTCGCTTCCATCGCCTGTTCCGCCCAAGCCTCCCGATGAACACGACCACGCATTCCGTTCCGACCCAGCCGGTTGGCTCCCCATGAACACGCGACAATGCTGTTTCTCCGTTCGACCCAGCCATGTACCTGGCGCGCTATAGGCGTCGAGACCCTGCCCGTATGTACGTATGTGGTCGTATTTTCTTTCTTGCACCCTCGCCGTACGCGTGCGTGTACATGCTATGTGCGCGCCTCTACTATTATCGGCGGCGCCTCTACTACGACACGTGTGCGCCTCTACATCCACCAGTATATATGTACGTACACGTTCGCGACCAGATTGACAACACTACGTACGCTTCTACCAGGTGGGTCCCGACTGTCAGGCACTTCCTTGCGTGCAAAGATGTAGCTGGTGGGTCCCAGCAGTCAGGGGGGCGAATCGTTTTTTTTTCGGACGCACTTCCTTGCGTGCGAAGATGTAATTGGTGGGTCCCAGCAGACAGGGGGAAACATTTTTTTCGCTAAATACGGTGGCCCGTCCGGTGGGTCCCCGCTGTCAGGTGGAGGAATAATTATTTTGTGCGTAATAAGGAGGCACTTCCTTGCTGCGGCCGTGGACCCAGCTGTCAGCCTCTCCATGTACAGTCCACGTCCGATGGAAGCCATTCCTTGACCATGTTGACCACGCCGCGCCGAGAGAACCAGGGCGGTGAACGACGGCGAGGCCTAGGAAGGGGACGACGCGGAGCCGGGGAAGACGCGGCAGTGGATGCCCAGCGCCAGAGGAGTATGAGGGTTCACTGCTCGATTGCGGTGTGAGGCTGCCGCGCGCAGAATAACAGGGGGTGTGGGTGCGTAGAGGATGGCCGGCCAGCGGTGGGAGTAGTAGGGGGCGGTGAGGCCTCCGCGGCATCACAGCCGGCCACGGGCGGCAGGAGCAGGCGGCACGACCGGCGCTGCTTTGGGCGGCTGGAGCAAGAAGACCAGAGGTTGAAGAAGCACTACGGCCGTTGGATGGACATTGTACGGTCACTTGAGCTAGAATCGTTCATATATTGACTAAAGTTGACAAAGGCCTCCATCCCAGTCAACTTAGTAGGCCCACAAGTCAGCCTCCCACCAAGGTTGGTCCCAGCTAGCAGGGGTATTCATTTTTTTGTGCGTAATAAGGAGGCACTTTCGGTGGGTCCGAGCTGACAGCGGGGGGAACGTTTTTCTCCCGAAATACAGTGGCCCGTCCTGTGGGTCCCAGCAGTCAGGGGAAACGATTTTTTCGTGAAATACTGGTGGCCTGTCCGGTGGGTCCCTGCTGTCAGGTGGAGGAATAATTATTTTCCACGTAATAAGGTGGCACTTCCTTGCGGCTGCCGTGGACCCAGCTGTCAGCCTCTCCACGTACAATACTCTTCCGATGGAAGTCGGTCGTTGACCACATTGACCACGTCGCGCCGAGAGCACCACGGCGGTGGACGATGGCGAGGCCTAGGAAGGGGACGACGGGGAGCCGGGGAAGATGCGGCAGTGGAAGCCCGCGTGGAGAGGAGTACGAGGGTTCACTGGTTCGGTTGCGGTGTGAGGCTGCCGTCGCCGCACGGCCTGGCCAGCGGTGGGAATAGTAGGGGCGGTGAGGCCTCCGCGGCAACACAGCCGGCCACAGGAGGCAGGAGCAGGCGGCACGACCGGCGCTGCTTTGGGCGGCTGGAGCAAGAACACCAGAGGTTGAATAAGCACTACGGCCGTTGGATGGCCATCGTACGCTCACTGAAGCTAGAATCATTCATATTGACTAAAGTTGGCAAAGGCCCCCGTCCCAGTCAACTTAGTAGGACCACAAGTCAGCCTCCCACCATGGTGGGTCCTAGCTAGCAGGGGGAGTATTTATTTTTTTGTGCGTAATAAGGAGGCACTTCCGGTGGGTCCGGGCTGACAGCGCGGGGAACGTTTTTTCACGAAATACGCTGGCCCATCCGGTGGGTCAGCAGTCAGGGGGGAAACGTTTTTTTTGCGAAATAAGGTGGCCCGTCCGGTGGGTCCCTGCTGTCAGGTGGAGGAATAATTATTTTGCGCGTAATAAGGAGGCACTTCCTTGCAGCCGCCTGGACCCAGCGGTTAGCCTCTCCACGTACAGTACTCTTACGATGGAAGTCGGTCGTTGACCACGTTGACCACGCCGCACCGAGAGCACCATGGTGGTGGTCTGGACGACGGCGAGGCCTAGGAAGGGGACGACGCGGAGCCGGGGAAGACACAACAGTGGTAGCCCGCGCGAAGAGGAGTATGAGGGTTCATTGGTTCGGCTGCGGTGTGAGGCTGCCGTCGCCACAGAATAACAAGGGGTGTGGGTGAGTGGAGGGATGGCCTGGCCAGCGGTGGGAGTAGTACGGGGCGGTGAGGCCTCCGCGGCATCACAGCCGACCATGGGAGGCAGGAGCACGCGACACGACCGGCGCTGCTTTGGGCGGCTGGAGCAGGAAGACCAGAGGTTAAAGAAGCACTACGGCCGTTGGATGGACATCGTACGATCACTGCAGCTAGAATTGTTTATATTGACTAAGTTGACAAAGCAATTGGTACGCGTCAATTTAGTAGGCCCACTGCTCGGATTTGGCAGAGAACATATAGCCCATTTGCGATTTGTAAGAATGTACAACCCATTTTTCAATTCTAATGGAATTTACTACAGCCCATTTACGGGTTTGTTAAAAGTACAGCCCAACTTTTAGCTAGGACAACGGTTAACAATTTCAAACAACCGCTCAAAACAGAATTCAAAAAACAAATCCCACATTTTGATGGGATCCGAAATATTTTTATCCGAAATTTCTAGTCAGGTTAAATATAATTTCAAAATAAAATTGTATCACGTTAAAATCCAACGAAATATTGCGCCCGCAACAAGTAATGAAATTAAAATTTCCAAATTCCAAAAATAATATATTTTTCAAACTAATTATGTGTTTGGTGCATAGTAATTGCCTAGTTATTATAATTACATCCCATTTATTATTTCTTAAAGTCAATTTTCTTGTTAAGCCTAATGCATACCTCCTAGGAAACTTTGCAGCCCAGCGGGGCGGATAACAAGTTGACCCGGATATTGTGTACAACTGTCGGCCCAGTTGCATTGCTGATATTGAAAAAAGGCCTGTGTAGTACAGTACAGCCTAACATGGTTACTCAGCCCACATCCAGGGACGCCGGAAAGGCCCAAACAAGGCTTCTGTACAACTTTTTGAAGTCACTGAGCTCAATTAATAACTTGAGAAAAAAGTTAGATTACATTGGAACCTAATTAAAAGTTGTCACGGGCAAATAAATAATTCAACGGGTCCCACTTGTGCGTGTGCGCGTGTGTGTGCGTGTGTGTGTGTGTGTGTGAGAGAGAGAGAGAGATAGAGAGAGAGAGACCCGTCGGTCGATGCTCGTAAATACATCTTTCAGCCATATGCATTCCTGATGCTCAGTAAAAACTTATATAGTTGACACAATCATATAGAACATCATAGCACACTGAACTTGCATACAAAAATTTCACGCAGGCGGCACAATCAGGATGGAAGCAGTGGATTGCTACGGGAAGGGCTATGTTTAAAACAACGAAGTCGTACATAACGGTTCATCGTCTTTATAAATGATGGGGAAATATCTTGAATGTTGTGCAAAGAAAACAGACAGACAACACAATAAGTTCTGCTAGCACATTAAGTTGACGTACAGCCCTTTCTAAAAAAAGTTCAGGTACAAAATTAGAACAGGTCACAATCAAATGTACTGGCATATCAGTGCTTCAGACCCATAGCTCGGATTTAACTAGTACTATCAGACAAGATTCAGTTGTTACCTCAAATTAGAGCACATCCAGGCAGCCAGCCCTGCATGTTCTCCCAAAGAAGTAGTGGCCTCCGCCGCGCGATGGAGTAGGCCCTGTGCCATCCATCGTTCCGAGCAACACGGGGAAAGTCTGATGTTGACTCCTGTAATGGACGTCGTCGACGGACCCTGGCACCACCGGCGGCGGCAGGACTTCGATTGATGGATTGATCACTTCTTCGACATGCACGAACACTCGACATGGTACATCCCTAACGTGGTCCATGGCGGCCTTGGTGGCGACGAATAGTACAACCCCGGTTCCTGCACGGTATCTCAACACCAATCACCTTCGGTATGGTGGACGGCTTCTTCATCCATGCCATAACCGCCGAGCCCAGCTGTGCGGAGGAACAAACATACTTACGAGCTCACCTCCAAGGTCGTTGATAAGCTCGTTCATGGACTCACTGTTCCAAGCACGCCGAGGCATGCCGTGGAAGGTAAGCTTTGTTAAAACTCAAGCTCGAGGGCACCGAGCCCCATCCAGGTGCCACCGATCAAAGCTCACCGGCGCCATCACGGAACAAACGCCGGAAGATTCGAACACACGATCGCGGTGAAAGTTGTTCGGAAGTCGACGAAGAAATCAGCCGGTGGCGGACAGACTTCGACGAGCAAGTCACTTATTTGGATGCCGTGCGCAATGCCAAGAGCTTTGACAAGGTCGTCCGGCGAGAAGGAGGCGGTCGCCGTTGATGGTTACCATCAGCACTTTGCCGCAAACTGGTCGTCAAGCGCCGCCATGCCACCGCTTGAGCGACAAAGACGCAGCGATCAAGGCAGGACGGACCTCGGGATCTCGGCTCGGAGATCCGCGCTGACCGTGACATGATAGTGCGCTTGAGTACTGGGAGTACTTGGAGGGGATTTGGGGAACTGGAGTAGGAATCGAGATTCCAGAGGTGGGGAGGGGCGGAGACGGGGATGAAAAGGTAGCATGAATTTCGAGCACGCGCTAATATGTTTCTCGGCATAAGCAAGCGCACGAAAACACCGGTGGCGCCCACATGTCGGCCTAAGAGTCCTTATTCTTTCTTTTTGGAGAGCCGGCCTTTTTTCAGAATCTTTTGAGAGCCCGGCCCGAGAGTCATAATTGACCTGTTTGGCATTGCGTTACTACTCAGCCCATATTCAACGACACCTCACTGGCCCAAACAAGTGTACATCATCGAAAAGACGGTGAGCTCAAATTATATAACTTGAAAAAAGGAGATATACTATGAACACTGGAGAATGCTGATGCCCTCATTTAGCCCACCAGTAGTTCGAGACAATAAACAGTTCGAAACAACGATATATACAACATTCAAACACTGACTAGTGACTACTACTCACATAAACAACAAGACATGATAGTTCATAAGAAGTCTTGCTACACCACCAAAACGTACCCGTCTGCAGCGCTCAGACTCTCGTGATCCAGATGAGAATGACATTCTAAACAGAAGCAACTATTACAGACGAGGATGACCAAATGACAAGGAATATGCATAACAAAAGAAAGAACTACCCATCCAGAACCAGCAGCAAAGACAACAAAGTCATTCGAAGAGATGATCCAACAGCACCATAATTTGCGGCCCCGCTTCAGCGACCAGTGATCCGGAGACACCAGTACTCCACCCTTCCGATGCAACAGCCCAATTACCTATCAACCTGAAGGCTTGAACCACATCACTGTCTGTCGTAATTGAGACATCCAAGGATCAAAGTTAATCCGGATGCCTTTGTCATTCTCACCTTCTTTTGGCTGCCGGCTGTATCGTTGGAAATTAGGGGAGTATGCTCCCGAACTCCTAGGGCTCGGCTTGTAGACACATTTTTCCATAGCAAACAGAGCCTCTCTGCCATCAAGGTCCTTACCAATGGTGATCTCCTGGTTAATCGGATAATTGAGTCCGAGAAACAGAGAGTGTGAACCAAGGCTATTTACCCGCCTCCAACTAAAAAATCCTAAAGGCCCCAACAAGCGGGTATCCTGCTCATAGATGTAACAACCACTGTCTGGATACTCACGTATTACACGGTGCTTGTATACAGTGGGTTTTTTTGCAATATAACTTTTCCGGCTCATGTGTCCGAATGATCATTAGTCTTTTGTCGTCGTCTGATCAAGCGAGGAACCAGTTGTGCTTCCCTGTTTTTGGCAAAGATGGTGTAATTACAAAGGGCAGAATCGTAGGGACACCGCATCATATCAAAAGGACAGGCATTGTTAATGTAAGATCAGCATTGTTCGAGTATGAGTAGGATAATGCAAGAAATAGCATTGATATGTCCTGTTGGAACTGGGAGGAAAATACAGGGAAATGTATACTGGGTTCGAAAATATAGAAGTGCCATACATGGTTATACTTATGTTATCTCACAATCGATTCTTCACAGGAAACTACCTTATCATGCATGTTATGTAATCATGTTCTGTCCTCACAAACAAATTCTTCAAGGTAACTAACAGACCATGCATTGTTATATACTCTTGTTCTGTGGGCAAATTTTTTGTGAGGATATTATTCTAGCCATTGATTGGTGAAGGGCGAATATAGGTATGTGGTAAGCATTGCAGGATTTCACTACTTCCAAATATAGAGTTGCACATTTACTTCCCTAATGTATGGTTAGATGAAACCAACAGTGTGGTGCATGTTTCTACATCATGAAAATGAGGAAACTAACATGGCCATTGATACACACTCATATTTAGTAGTAGTATATAGATTACTGTAAAATAAGGATAATATCCATATATTCCTAACCGTTTGATTATTCAGGGTACAAATTGGCTGTAATGACATGGTCACAATCACATGAATTAACTCATTCCAAATATAGCTGATTTACGACGTCTCTAATATATTGCCATATTTCTACTCAAAGTCTGCTCAAACAGGGATATGCCAATCATCACAAAAATTCAAACAGTGTCATGGCGTCATCATTAACATGAGATGGAAACAACTTACACGCGCCGTCCCAGCAATACGTGGTGCCATCTGCTTTGTCGATCGCGTAGATGATTCCATTGTGTTCAATAGCATCACAAAAGTGTGTATCAGCTTTGACGATGATCCACTGCGAGCCGAGTTGTCTCCAGCTAAAAAAGGCACCGGCGTAAAGATAGGTGAGTCCACGGTCGAACAAAGCTTGAAGTCTGCATAATTCGCATGTCATGTGGGTACTTGGCAGATTACAATCTTCTGCAAAACAAGGTCCTTCCAACTGATGTAATCTAGATGATTTGGACCGCGATGGTAATACTCTATATAATCCAATGGAGGAAGGATAATCTCATGGGAGGTCTGGAAGTTCACAAGCACCAACTTTTTACCGTCTTCTCTGAAGGCAGCCATCCAGTGGGAGTTCATGCCGACCCAGTACATACCTGCAAAGAAGTTTCGGGCGATGGTGATCGGATCGATGTCGAGGGAAATGATGTACGGCGACACACTACATACCTGCAAAGAAGTTTCGGCTAATGGAGATCGGATTGAAGTCGAGGGGCATCATGCATGCCTCCGTATCATGGTGAGCCAATCTCGCAAGACCAGATAGCAGCAAGCAGGGTGTCTTGAAAAGCTTAGGCCTCGCTTCGATGATGGCCATGTGCATGTCCCTCGAGCATGCAGCCAGCCGCAGGGCGGTCAACATATCCATACACGAACAACAGAGGTCGAGGATGTCACTTGGGAGATTGCTCCAATCGCGGCTCATATGGATGCTGCGCGGTTCGCGTTCGGCCATGGTGGAGTTTGGAAGGGGGCTTGATTTACGGGGAGAAGGATGTCGGTCTTTGGAGCGGCTAGCGAGGAATAGTGGTACTGGGGAGGCGAGTGAGGCGATGGTACACGGGGGCACAGTGAGATGGATATGGAGACGGAGACGGAGAAGGAGATGAAGATGGAGTGGTGCTATGGGAGCGGAGAGGGAGACGAGGCGAGGCGCCAATGTGCTGTACAACGGTGGTGACAGACTGCACAGTGCACAGGGTGAGGCTGACTTTGGTAACCCGAACACGCCGCCTCGCCTGGACTAGTGTCAGGCGCAGGGTGTTGTCACTTCACTGTGAGGACCGGATGAATAGTATTTTGACCATCAAGTGTACCACAGTTGTACTACTACTACTAGTAGTAGTAGGAACATGAGTACTCCAGTATTGTATAGCGGAAATAGGTCTCCCGTGCTAGCATGCATGTTCACTTCATCGTTCAGGTATCATCCATATTGCAAGCAGAACCAAATTCTCGTGCATGCCCAATCAACGCCCTGCCGTGATGCATGCAGTGGTCGTTCTGGTGCATCAAGGACGGCATGCAGATCGTTCCACACTTGAGAAGAGGAAAAATGGAAAGGTAGAACGCGGCAGCAGAGGAAGAGAACGCTGGCTAACGAGGCTGGGAGGGGATCGAGCAGGAAGTTAATGCTCCACGCCTAAAGGTTTTGGGAAAACCTGATTTTCATAAGGTGACTTATACTCACCTAAACGGAGGGAGTATTCCTTAACCAGAGAATGTTGTGTCTCCCACTCATGCGCTCAAAAAAAAGCTACGACACATTTTTTATCTGTTTGCATAGGTCCCACCTATCAGGAAGGATGGGCACGTACACGAACAGGTACGACTCCTCAGTCTACCCGCATAGCCTTTTTGTTTAGTCTACCTAGCCGTCTAATCAACTGCCTGCACGCCACTTCTCCCATTTACTTCTCCATCGGGAACCGATTCGCCTCAGCTTCTTCACCTCCCCTTCGTCTTCATTTGCATCCAAACCCCACTGCGTTCACATTGTTTTAACCTCTTTAAATAATCATCTACTACTTCAGTTAGACTAGCCATCTAATCCTAATTCTCCAAACCATAGCCCTCCGTTCCAGCGGTTCGAAATGGGGAAAGAGATCAAGATGCAGGTTTTTAGCGTCCAACATGTCCCCGTCGAAGGCTCGATGCACATAGTTGCCACCGTCACCGTCCACCCAAGGGTTGTTCGGCAGTGGATCAACAATGTATCCAACTCCCTCAAAAAGGTAGAGACGAGGGTCATCGGTCTCGACGGAGAGTACACGGAGCGTGCACCTGGGAAGATCCAGTGCGCCACCGTCCTTCAGCTGTGCCTCGAAGATGATGTTTTGGTGTACCACATCATACACTCGCCCTCCATACCATGTGAGCTTCACGATTTCTTGTCTTGGGAGGACGTATACTTCTGTGTGGCAGCCATCGAAGGGGACAAACAGAAGCTGGAGCCGTACAACCTTGATTTGAAAAGCATCGCAGACCTACAAACCAGAATCAAAATTCCTATAGAAGATTGCGCTAAACAGACACCATCCCTATTCGACGTAGCAAATTTTGTGCTCGGTATCTTCAGAAGGGTGACCAGACGGTGGCATTAAGGTCGTCTGGGTGGGAGAATTATCCCTTGACGTACGAGCGGATAAAATATGTTGCCCTCGATGCCCGTGTGAGTTTCGAGATAGCTGCATGGTCCAAAGAGCTTGTTGCGAAGCCGTCTCCCACAAAGAATGAGAACAAGAAGAAGAAGAAGAAGAAGAAGAAGAAGAAGAAGAAGAAGAAGAAGAAGAAGAAGAAGAAGAAGAAGAAGAAGACGCTGCACCAGCAGGAGGGCATTATGGATGGATGAACTACTTCCTCTCTTGTAAAAAAAATTATTCCCTCTCGGTGTATATTGATATAGATGGACTATTTCGATGGTGTAGTAGCGTGGGTCCGCTTGACTATAAGGAACTATTTATCCGCATATATAGCTTTCTCTGCTACTCCTTCAAGTGATCGGTATACAGTGCATGTGTTCGTAGACATGACAGCTTGTCCATGGAAGTTCAACTACGGCGACCATCACGTTTCATCTCGCGATTCCCACGACGCCTCTCCAACCCACGGCACCACGCCCCCAACGTGCGCCTCACCCCTCTCGGCCGCACCGCCCCTCTGCCTTTGTGTGCATGACATGTGGGCCACCTAAAATGTGGCGAGCATCAAGTTTCTACCACAGCCACCCGCGATTCCCACGATGCCGCTCGAACCCATGAAACCATACGTCCCCCGACCTGCGGCTCACCCCTCTTGGCCCCATTGCCCCTCTGCCTTCGGGAGCATTACATGTGGACTAGTCACCTATCAGGTCCACATGTTATTGACTCAAAGGTAGGTGTAGTAAGGCGCTGAAGCTTAGTCCCGACGGCCCTGAGAGGGAAATGTAACTCCTGCGCCAGGGCTTGTGGTGCTCCCGCAGCACGAACTCATGCCAAACTCGAGATTTGTTTCTTTACTATACATGCACGCAACGATTTAATGGACATTGTAATCTCAACATGTGATGGGGAGCTCTAAATTTGAATTTGAAACTTATAAAACAAAAAGATTCAAAACAAATAAACTAGGAGAGAGGGAGTATATCGTAGGATGTGTCCCATACAAAATAAGTCCCCTGGTTTGTCACCGTGAAGATGCGGTTAGAAAGGAGCACATCGTCTTCCTACTCGTACGGCAACAAATCGGCCGCAGACAGCATGGTCCGCCTTTGACCGCCATGTGCAAGGTTCGTGCTATCTTTTATTCAATCTCACCGTGGTTCCATCGTACCAATTCATGCGGTGGCCCGTTGCATGGCTGATCCCAATGTTGGACAAAGGTTCTACGGGAACAGTGTCACCGTTGTAAATGTTGTGCAAATTGATGTTGGTACCCTCCCGTACATATGCAAGACAATCTCCACTCGCGCCGAGCCTAGCCTGTGAAAAAGTGGACAGGGGGAGAATTAGGAAATTGACATGGAAGTAGTCTTTAGAATGCATTTACTACGTGATCAAACTCATCTTACCTGCTCATCGGAGGAAATCCGAGTACCCCTCAACATCGGCATCTCAAGGGGCGTCAACTTGCAACTACGGCCACGCCGCCGCTGGAGAGACCACCAAGGAAACATCCTCGTATGCTCCACGGAACATCAAGATGCATTTGTATGAGTAGTTTATCTTGTGAGAGAAAAGGATGAACGAGGGAAGGCCTCTAGAGATAGAGATGGACACTACTACTACCAATGTGCTGGCCCGTGCGTTGCAATGGATCCAAACTAGTACTAGAATAATACTTGTTCACGTGCTTGAAATATAAACACTCTAGTTTTGATATACATGTGTCAGCAGACACGACAGCTTTTCCATGGAAGTTGATCCACGGCGACCATCAGGTTTCTTGTTTCTACCACTTCCACACCCACACGCGATTCCCACGACACCGCTCCAACCCACGGCACGACGTCCCCCGACGTGGACATGGATCCTCTGACGTGGCTATCACCGCCTTGCCTCGCTTTTTCCTTCACGACAGGTGGGACCCATGCTTATGGGTCCCACATGTCGAGATGTAATGGTAGGATTGTTCGTGCCCTCATCCTCTCGCCCCACCGCTCCTCTGCCTTTGTGTGCATGACATGCGGGCCAGCTGAACTGCGGCGACCATCAACTTTCTACCACAGACACACCCGATTGGACGCGGTTTGCCTGCTCCGCTGCTGTGCTCCAATCCGTACTCCCGCACCATCGAATTTTCATCCAGCGGCTGTGACACATTTTGTCCCGGGCATCAATCCTCAGCTGGAGTACATACGTACTACAGGTAGTACCCACCGGTGTGGCCATCTATGCCTCGTAATGCCTCGACGCCCAGCTGTGGTACCCTCGCCACGGCCACGCCACCACCGGCCGGTTCATCTCGAACGAGTGAGTCGCGAACCACGCCACCATCATGAGAATGGCATGTGGGCCAGGCGCATTTAAGGCCCGCATGTCATTGACTCATAGGCCGGGCACTAAGCCACTGAAGTTTGGTCCCGTGGGCCCCGAGAGGGAAATGTAACTCCTGCGGCAGGCCTTGTGGTGCTCTCGTAGTACGAGCTCGTGCCAAAACTGGAATTTGTTTCTTACTACTACCAACTAGTACTAGTAAGGTACACGTGCATTGCACGCATGAGATTCTGGTGGTTTGTGCATTATGCTTCTACATGTGGAGTTTTCTGGATTCTAACATGTGGAAAAATCTTGTGGAATGTAAGGTTAGGCAAGTTTGATTAACTCAGGTGAGTGTTTGGTTCAAGCCACACCTTAGGCAAGCCGCACTGGCCCCACATGACATACACACAAAAATGTGGCAAGATTCCTTAGGCTTGCCAACTTGTGGCTCTCATTTTGAAGAACTTATTAATAACTTTGCCTGAGCTTAGTTGTGGCAAATTTAGTCATGAATTAAGTTCAACCATGGAGTCTTCTAGATTATACATGTGGCAGAATCTGGTGGATGATATCCAATGGCCAGTAGTGCTCGGATTTGCCATCTTTGTACCGTCGGATTGGCTTCATCCAATGACCAACTTTCAAAGTTTTTCACACACTATATAGGGGGTATCGATATAGATGTGCCGGTCCGTTGCAATGGATCCAAAGTATATCTATTTAGTGGAGTGCACTCTAAACACATTATCTATTTATTTTTCTCTAACCTTCCGTGGATGATATCCAATGGCCAGTAGTGCTCGGATTTGCCATCTTTGTACCGTCGGATTGGCTTCATCCAATGACCAACTTTCAAAGTTTTTCACACACTATATAGGGGGTATCGATATAGATGTGCCGGTCCGTTGCAATGGATCCAAAGTATATCTATTTAGTGGAGTGCACTCTAAACACATTATCTATTTATTTTTCTCTAACCTTCCGTAGCCATGCCACCAAGCCACATAAGCTTCATGGGTGCCCCCACATTATATTATTATTCATACTACGTTGATTGAAAAAAAGATAAATCACCCAAAACAAGATCTTCCCGTTTTTTGTTCCTACGATGTTGTGTCGTGCACGTATCTACTAGTTGTATAGTGGTAGTACTAGTAATATAGTATTAGGAGTACAAACTTGGTAAGTACTAGTAGGAGTAGTACTAGTACGGAATGTTCCTACTCTATCAACGAGCCCCGTCTGACACAAAATTTCTTGGCTTCCGTGCTACAGCTAGATCTTCCCCTTGTTTCTGTTTTCCAACCTAGCGGCGGGCGGGGTGTCGGCTTGCTCAACGGGCGGTCCCACATGAAAGTGAAAATGCTAGGCACAGGGGCGGAGCTACGTGAGGGCCGACACATGCCCTGGCCCGCCCAACCAAGCAGGATTTTCGTAGTTGTGCATCCAGTTTTGAGGCATGGAACGTCAACGCAAGGGTAATTTCTATAGCCTGGCTAGACTGGCACACCCAACGTTTTGCTTCAAGCTCCGCCACTGCTAGGAAACATGCCTTCCCTAAGCCTATGTGTCGTACCGGACGGGCCGTGTTGTACTCCCGATTCCCATGCGTGTGGAGGTGCGACGCGAACGTGGCAGGCCTTTTCCTTTTACTAGCAATGTGCCCGTGCGTTGCGACGGATCCAAAGTAGAATAGTAGTATTTGTTCACAAACTTGAAAGAAATCACTAGTTTTGATATACTCCTAATATATTACTCCCTCCGTACCAAAATATTTGTCTTTTTTGAGATTTCAAATGGACTATCACATACGGATTATATAGACATATTCTAGTGTTTCTAGCAAGATGCCCGCGCGTTGCACGAAGTTGTTGGAAAAGGTAAGCACAACTTATAAATTGACGGATGGAGTACTAGTTATAGTGATGCATATAATTAAGCAAAGGGATCGCACATGTCGGTATTGACTGGAACAAGAATGCAACATCACAATAAGAATTAAGGCCACGATGATGCGATCGCAGTGGTGGTTACAGAAGGCAAGAAGAAAGATGGATCCACGAACGTATGACCTCCTCCTCCTCAACTTAGTGCGCCGGGCCACCGACTGGCGGCTAAGGAGTGGCGGCTTTTGTGGCGAGGTCGAGGTGCTTCTCAACAAAGGCATCCAAGGCTTCCACCGGTTGAGGAAGGCCAACGTCGTGGCGTCCTCACTCGCCTTGTAGATACCTATGTACACGATTTGCTCGTACGCGTGGATGTGTAGGTCGACGAATTCTTGCAGGGCGAGGCGCCTCGCGGCGAGCGTAACCTCCAGGTGGACATTCTTCGTGGCGTCGGCGGGCAGTCGCAGGGCCACCAGTGCTTGAAAGAGGTTCCGGCCATGGAGGCAATGAGGAGCCCGGGCGCGCGGGCTGGAGGAGTACGGCGATGTCGTCCGCGAGCTTCTTGAGGATGGTGAACTTGTTGCTGGTGGCAACGATCATCTGGTCCAACTGAGAGTCGTAGTTGGCGTCGACGGCGGCCATCCACCAGCCGGTCTCCAACACCGTCTGGAGACGATCCTCGGCGCCATGCCGCAGGCCGACGTCGTGGACCATCTGGAGCAGCCGCTGGCCGCTCACGCGCATCGCCGCCATGGGTCTGGAGCGAGATCTTTTGCGCTTAGTGTAGGTGCTTAGGCAAGAGCTTAGGTGCGTATGTTGTGGTAGATGCATTGGAATGGAGGAGGGGCGCCTTTATATGAGGGCAATGAGGGCAAACTGCGTTGCATTCACATCGTGCAGCCTCTTTTCCCGGACCTCCTCCCATTACTTCCCTCATGCATTAATTGAAGGAGGATGCATTGGCCGTTCAACATATCGGGAACCGCTACTCCCTCCCTCGTCTGCATTAAAGGCGTATCGGGAACTGCGCCGCCCGCTATCAAATCGAATACTCCCTCCGTCTAGGTGAGTATTAAGTCATCTTACGAAAACCAAATACTAGTAAACACATAGGCGTGGTGCATTAAATCTCACGTTGTTTCTTATTTTTTGACATAAATAGAGGAATCAACCAAGAAGAAATGTGGGGCTTGTATGCTTTTAATCACTTGATACTATCAAACATGACATGAAGTGGTCAGTGTGTTGCACAAGAACAAATACAACCCACGTAAGCACACACGCATCTTATAGCATCACATCCAATGGCTATAAAAGATGAATGAGACCAAATTATATCTCATCTAGATGAGTTCTAGCAAAACTGTATTAATAATACTTAGTACTCCTGCGCCATGTATCATACAAGTATCATGTAGTACTTTATTTATTGCCATGCATGACACATAGTTCACGAGCGCTCTCTATATGTACCACCTTTTTTTAATTTCAAGTTTTGCTACATGGCGCAATCCATCGATACTACTCCTATACAAAAGTGGAGTATATACATTTTTTAAAAGGCTAGAGGGCAGGGCAGTCTAGCTCGGTCGGTTTCACGAGAGGCAAGGGCCTTTGTGATTTGACGGCTCATTAATGCTGTCAAATCGAATAGTACTGCGCCGCCCGCTGCACGCCCGGCGCCTCCATTAAACCCCTCCGTTAAACCCGCATGCAAACCAAGAATCCTACTCCGGCCACACGTCCGTTCATGAGCGGGCCGGAATTAAACCCAACACCGGACGAGCTCCTCTCGTCCGCCCTCAGTTTAAACTAGGACATACGCCGGCCAAGCTCCTACCGTCCGCCCTCTATTTTCACGAGGCCAGACAGACAGCGGGCAAGAATCGCACCCCTCCTCCGCTCCCCCATCTCCTACTTCACCATTTTCTCCACCCTTCCGATGGCTTCCGATGAGCCGTTCTCCGGCATATTACCCTGCTGGGTGGCCCGCCGAGCCCTCCGGATACGGGCGAGGCCGCTCGATGCTTCACCAACCTCGCTTGGCCCGACGGAGCCAGTTGCCGCCCTAAGCAGGCGTGTGGTTCAGCAACTCACCGCTCCAGTTCAGCTTGATGAGGAGTGGTGAGTTGCTCCATGCTGGCACGGCGGCGAGCACACCGGTACGGGCGCCGTCGCTGCCGCGTCATACCGCGCCACCAGTGTATGCGGTGGCCGCGCCTCCCGTGTCTGTGGGCGCGCCTCCCGTGCCTGCGGCAGCGCCATGCAGGCAGAGACAGAAGCCGGGTGCGTGGAGAGCGACGAGTCGGTGGCCAGCTTCTCCGTGTCCGCTGCCATCATCGAGGAGAAGTAGAACACGGGAGGCAGCCGCCACTTGGGACCCATGAAGGCCACCGCCGTGGCGACGACCACGGATTCAGGTGGTTTCTTTGCTGCTTCGTCTCTTCCGAGGACCTTCGTCGACCCCGCAAGTGTCTGACGGACATGAGGAAGACAAAGGGATCATGGCGCCATTTAGAACTAAAATAAGTCTAGATATATCCATTTCTAGGACAAGTATTTCCGGACGGAGGGAGTATTAATTATACAAGAGAGCCGGATTGGCACCTCTTAGTTCATGTAAATGTAATGAAATCCATTATGTTTATATGAAGATCCGACTTTTTTATACGAAATCCTTCATGCTTATATGAAATCAGTCCGTGTTTGCAAGAATTTCATCTGGTTGGTTAGAGTTGTAAAATGTACGCGCTGGCGTTTGATGTAAATCCTCCGCGGAAGGAAGCGGGAGGAAATTTGCCGGCTGCCATTGTAGATGCTCTTTATGCTGGAAATAATAGAGTGACATCCAATCCATTTGAGTTAATTGCCTGTATGATTGTCCCTCTATAAAAAGTTAATTGCATGTACAGTGTACACGTGACTTGCGAGGTGGCTACAACCGTCGAGAAAGTTAAAAAGAAACAAGTCCATCCTTAATATTCTAAGTACTCTGTGGGTTCCACTGTCAGCACAATAGCGAAAGAAGTATATATTAAATAAGTAGAGTAATATATAATATACAAATCTAAAGTTAAAAGACAGAATTCGAACTCATGTCATTGCGTTGCGAGCATCCGGCGCTAACCAGCCCAGCACATTTTTGTTGTAGACCATGCTGGAGATATATCTCCATGTCTACTCTTATATATACTCCATTCGTTCCTAAATATTTGTCTTTTTCAGATTTCAAATGGACTACCACATACGGATGTGTATGTAGACATATTTTAGAGTGTAGATTCACTCATTTTGCTACGTATGTCTTTTCAGGAAGGGGTCAGATTTGTCCTTGATTTATTTATGAGGTATCCAGATGGCACTGCACCGCCAAGAAAAGAGGGTACATCAAAGTTATGGACTAGTTTTTTGAGTATGTTGGTAAGGTGCGGTCATAGTCACTTGTTGAAATCTCTAAAAAGACAAATACTCCCTCCATCCAGAAATACTTGTCATCAAAATGGATAAAAGGAAATATCTAGACGTATTTTAGTTTTAGATACATCTATTTTTATCCATTTTGATGACAAGTATTTTCGGACGGAGGGAGTAGAAAACAGAGTTGGTGATGATGGTGTGCGTGCCATCCTGCAATATAGGCCGTCGGATTTATATCTAACGGATAGGAAAGAAACTCTGGCAATTTTGCAAAAATATACCCACACGTCTCTCCACGTTCGCAAATAAGGCCTTCCCTCGTTCAGCCTTTTCTCTCACAAGATAAACTACTCATACAAATGCATCTTGATGTTCCGTGCAACGCACGGGCAGCTAGCTAATTTCTTTTAAAATAGTTGCTGCGATAATTGGGTTGAAGTGATATATTTTATGTCTGCCCCGAATGATTTCAGATTCACTAGTAGTAACAAAGAAAAGGTTGCCTTGTTAATTAACAGAAAACAGGGTGAAAACTATCACATGAGGCCGGTAAAAACAAGGCACACTGGGTTCAGCGTCATCGTCACTACAGCTGTGCTGTGCCAAAAGTCTACATATCGAGGGGGCTACCGAGTGAGGCACCGAGACACAATGTTTGAGAGAGAAACCAATTGATGATAATGATCAGATCGAGTTGTCACCCTTCCGCTGTCATTGTTGGGGGGAGGAGAGAAAGACGTCGAGAGTGTGCTGTAGGCACAGAGGCACAACTAGCGAGTGTGTGAGTGTGTGTGTGTGTGTGTTTTAAAGAGGAGTCGATAGATTATTATCAAGATCGATGTGCCACCCTACTCCTTCGGTGCCGGGTAGTGTGTGTGTGTGTGTGTGTGTATGTTTGAGAGAAAATTCAGTCGATAGATTAGTATCAAGATCAAGGTGTCACCCTACTCCTTCGGTGCCGGGTAGTGTGTGTGTGTGTGTGTATGTTTGAGAGAGAAGCCAGTCGATAGATTAGTATCAAGATCGTGGTGTCACCCTACTCCTTCGGTGTTGGGAAGTGTGGGTGTGTGTGGGGGGGGGGCAGTGACACTCACATATCTCTACTCTTATAAAAAACAGAGTTGGTGATGATGGTGTTCCTGCCATCCTGCAATATAGGCCATCCGATTTATATCCGCGGACAAGAAGGAAAATATGGCAATTTTGCAAAAATATACCCACACCCCTCTCCGCATTTGCAAATAAGGCATTCCCTCGTTCATCCCTTTCTCCCACAAGATAAACTTCTCATACAAATGCATCTTGATGTTCCGTGCAACGTACATGGGCATCTTGCTAGTAGGGAGAAGGAGTTTGTGTGACACATATCTAGCTATATTAAGGGATAGGTAGATGGCATATGTGTGAGAGACATTATTATACTTTGAGACATTAGTGGCTGTGGGTGGGCGGAATTAAAGGGGTGGGCGTGTTAGACACAGAGAACGTGTGTGTTTTTGTGTGAGAGACTTGTAGGACGGGGTAGAAAGACGAATTTAACCCTGACAGAGGGAGAGAAATACACGAAGTGCGCGTGTGTGATTCCGATGCCCACAGGGAAATGAGATATATATGCGTGTGAGAGAGATTGCACAATTCATTCACGTATCACTATCTAGTGATCGTGGACGTGCATCGCTTGAACATAAGTCAATATCTACTTCGTATCGTGGCCAAAGGTACAATATCGATTCAACGCTATAAAGATTGGACACTCACATATCACATTTTTTCTATTTAAATAAACCTTTTCAGTTGTGCATGCCAAAGTTACAGTGATGTTTCTTCAAACAACCAATGTAGCTATCATGCACATGCACCATTGTTACTCTTGCATTCAAATTCATTAGTCTTGAATGATTTAAGTTTCTATTTTGAAGTAATATATGTAATATTCATATATGAATTCAACGGGTACACAATTTATGAAATGGAGGCTATGTAATCATATGAGGTAACACTTTTAAGTAGCTAACTACAATATCCATTTCTTTTTGTGCGCCTCTACACTAACACGTCAATGCATTATGTTTAAAGTAAATAACCAATGGCACTAAATTATCTATTTACACGAGAAATACATAGGCTGAGCATTTGATCTCTTTTTTGTGAACGCGCCACTACACCCGTACGATTGGTCACGCCCGTGTGAACGTCCAAGTTATCGGCGGATCATCCCGAGTTATTGTCTTTTTTTCTGGGGTGGACTTCACACCAGTTATTAACTGCTGACGTGTGCCCCGTGTACACAGTCTAGCATGACCTTACCGCTAGCACGGTCCAAAATTAGTTGAAACTGGATACGAACGATCCTGCTGGCGGCAAAATCTCCGCCTCCTTCTAAAATTTCCGCCACCTTAGTCTTTAGCATGCGAAATCCCCCTTTGTCCTTGGTGCACGGAGACCAACAGTTACAATACCGCCCTCATCTACATGATAGGTCGGGGCTGCTTTGGTAACTTCGGTTCCCCCACTACATGGCACCCCATTTCCTCTCCCTCCCATAAAAACGACTAACTCCACAGCACAGAGCATCTTACATCACGTCGTCTGCATTTCATCGCCTCTTTCTCCCTCCCTCTCAAAACCCTAGACTGCTCATCCACCGCGCACCATAGCCCATTCACTGCCAGCGGCGTCCACCTCACCGGATCTGCTTCTGCGGCCGCATCTACCCCTCCCACCTCCCCTAGAAAGAAGTAGACTGCCCATCCACCACTGTACCACAGCCCATTCAGTGCCGGCCTTATCCACGGCGCCGGATCTGCTTTGTCGGTACTCTCATCAACCACCGCGCATCTGCAGCGGCTCATTAGTACTCCCCACCGGAGACGCTTCGTCCACACCCCCCGGAGCCACCCCACCGGCGCCCCCGTCAACGGCCTCTGATCCTCTTCGCCGACACCTTCCTCAACCCTACCGGAGCCGCTTCGCCGACACCAGCGTGAACCCTACCGGAGTAGCTTCGCCTATACCATTCTCAACCCTACCGGGGCCGCTTTGCCAACTCACAAGTCCATGGCCTCAGATCCGCTTCCTCGCACCATCATCCAACCTACCGGAGCAGCTTCTGACACCCCGTCCACGGCCGTAGATCCGCATCGTCGACACCACCCTTAACCCAACCACCGGAGCAGCTTCTGACACCCCGTCCACGGTCGCAGATCCGCATCGTCAACACCATCCTTAACCCAACCACCGGAGCAGCTTCTGACGCCCCGTCCACGGCCGCATATCCGCATCGTCGACACCATCCTTAACCCAACCATCGGAGTAGCTTCACCTACGCCCTCGTCCATGGCCACAGATCCGCTTCGCCCACACCGTTGTCCACCCTATCGGAGCCACTCCACAAACACCCTACTCGACGGTTCTAGATCTCCTTACCGGACCCCGACAGCCAGCGCAGCGTCATCACCCTCGACGTTTCTAACCTGATTCCCACCGTTTGGAGAGATGCCAAGCACCCGCCACGGCCTAGGTACTTGTCACCTTTAAACCCGTCCAGCATCACCGCCCGATGTACTTCAAATATACTAACCGTCATTTGTTACCTGTTATGCAGGTGGCAAAAACTACAAGGATGATGTTTCTTACGGATCTAACAGCTTGGCCAACCAAGATCCTGGTCGATACATTGCTATGATCTTGTAAGCGCGTCTCTCTCTCTCTCTCTTGTATTGTTACGTGCTCGCCAAAGATGCTTTGCTAGGATTTTCGACCAGTAATCCCTTTGTGCGAGACAATGATTTCTACTCTGGCTGCTAAATTACTAAATTAGATATGTAGATGTCATACATGATACTACCTCGTACCTCCGTTCCTAAATATAAGTCTTTCTAGAGATTCCACTATAGGCTACATACGGAGCAAAATGAGTGAATCTACACTCGAAAATGCATCTATATACATTTGTATGTGGTCCATCTTGGAATCTCTACAAAGACATATATTTAGGAACAGGCAGTACATTACACAAAATCGTAGGTGGCATGTAGGAATTCCGAAGGCACTACATTAGGCTCCCTTAGAGTGCCTGCCAGTCCAGCATCTGAGTCATGGCTAGTTTATGGTACGCACACAATCGTTAATTGGTGGTTTAAATATGCGCAAGGGATATGCAATGTAGTATCATGTAGAGATGTCTGAAATTAGCCGTGTCAACTTGCAGATAGGGTTACACAATGAAAATGTACAAGATGTATGTGGCAATTTCATGGAACATCGCAAAAAAGGAGAGGCAGCGGTGAGCCTACGATGTGCTATGGTACGTCACTCCTCCATTGCAATCATCGTGACATATTATTTGTATGCCAGTTCTATTAGCCAAGTTTCTTAGGGACAGTTATTACGAGTTATCCTAAGAAAATAAGCACCTGTGAATATAAGCTCCATGTAATACGCCAACCAGTTCTTTTCATTGCGTTATCAGCTTATCTTTGGTATGATCAGTGGAAAGTCTAGATTGTATTATATATATTTTTCATTTTGCTGCCCATATGGAAATTAATTTGACTTGCAAACATCACAAATTGAACCCATTGCAGTAATTAATATGATAGGAAAACAGACCATCACTATTTGCTCAAAATGCAAATACAAAGATACCATCTACTTGGCACAATCTACTTTGGTCAATGTTTTCCATAGAGATCCCATTGCCTAATTTAAACGAAGAACGCATGACCCACATTTAAATGAAGAACAATTATTTATTGAAATTCGATGGTCCAAGTGGCTGGTTATTATCATATAGCAGCACCACCTGAAAGCATCATATAGCAGCAGCAGCAGCTCATAGCAACTCATCATACAGCAGCAACAGTCTGCAATTCATCATATACCAGCAGCAGCTCATAGCAATTCATCATATAGCAGCAGCAGGAGCAACTCATAGCAATTCATCATATAGCAGCAGCAGGAGCAGCTTGTAGCAACTCATCATATAGCAGCAGCAACAGCTCATAGCAATTCATCATATAGCAGCAGCAGCTCATAGCAACTCATCATACAGCAGCAGCAGCTCATAGCAATTCATCATATAGCAGCAGCAGGAGCAGCTCATAGCAATGCATCATATAGCAGCAGCAGAAGCAGCTCATAGCAATTCATCGTATAGTGGATCAGAATGAAAATTTGGCAAAAAATCAGAGGAGATCCTCACCTTGTTGGATGAGCTCATCCTTCAACAACACCTCAAGGCCATGGCCTGGGAGGAAGGGGGGAACAAGGTGCCTTCACGCATGATGTGGCATCGGCAGTAGTTGTGCAGCGCCTGCCGGAGTAGTGCGTTGGACGAACCACAGTGGAGCAGCTGCTGGAGACCATGAGAATGAGGGGCAGCGCCAGAGGGAGGAGCAGCCAGGGAGATTTGCCCCTACCCGCCGGCCATGTAGCCTAGCTGGACATAGCATCGTCGAGGACCAGGACAGATGGGACGAGTGGCGACGGCTCGCTGGAGGAACCCTAGTGCTGCAGGCAGGGGATCGAGGTAGAGAGAAAGGGGAGAGGAGATGCAAGCGGGCAGGGCAATGAATGCTTGCGTGTTTGTTTTTACTTGAGGGTCAGGTGTGACACAGGCGTCAGCAGTTGCATTTTGAGTGTAATATAGGCAGACAACAGAGTCATTTCACTATTCCCCTTCCCTTCAATTTTTAGTGAGGTTCTACCCGAAACACCCCCCTCCAAAGCGAAATTAGTTAAGCCCAAGCCCATAACTCAAAAATGACTTCTTTACATCTTTTATGGCTTATTTTGACAATATGCCCTGAAAAGGCGAAATCGAACTGGCCCTTAACCTACAATTCAATTGTGCGTGCAATGATGAATCACTCCTACCTGCTATCTGTACATTTAGGCATCATCATACATGGCATAACCTAATACATGTGCATTCCATTGTAGAATCTGGAATATGCAATGTTTATGTTAGTTCATACATTGCACATGATGTTTAAATGCCCTTAAATCTGGTCATCAAGTGATGGTCTTTAAGCCTCCTTCTTTGCTTCTTTTCTTGATATGTAAGATTTTCTCACACATCATTCAATTGCTTGTTTGCATCAGCCAGCTATACTAGGACTGTTTGCTTTGATTACTTGTTGTTCTTGACCTAACACTCTAATGAGCTTGTCAATGATTTAAACACTAAGGGCTCCTGTAGTGGGGCCTTGTCTAACTCATAGGTGACATAAAGGTTTGGTTGTACACTCTGAGAGGCTCTCCAAGAGTACCGGAGATCCAGTTCAAGGTATGCCTAGTTTTTACATAGTGCAGACATAGTAAATTCTCATTTCATTGTGTGCAAGTGCAAGAGATGCGGCATGTTTCATTATGTGGTGTTGTTTTGTTATAATCTCATCCTTTTGTGTTCACAGATGGAAAGTATGCATATTTATCTTCCAAGGAGACGAGTAACTAGTTTGTGTCACTTTGCGAGGGGGTGCAATGAAGATAAGATTGAGGATTTCCAAGTACAAGATGTTAGGAAGGAGCCTTGCAAGAGAAGTAGGAGCTGCTGAGCCTCTTCAACCTGCTAAGGTAAGTCACCGATGCAACTCAACAGTTAAATTCCTTGTTTGTTTGGGCATAGTTAATTTTCTCTTTTCAATTGCTTTATTTGTCCTCACTTAATGAGATGCCCAAATAATTATGCCTGATGTTCGGTACTTGTATCACTATTAGTTGACATAATTAAAGGCCTTACCATTTAATTACTCTGCCGAAGTGTGCCTGAAGCTTTGAAGTCTATTAACCAACTATTATTGCATGAGGCTCACAATCTAGTTTTTACTACGCTAATGATTGCATAGTTTTGCCTGCTGTAGTATGTTTGTATGAAACCCTCTACTGCTCACTATGCTCCCTAAGACTTTAATTGAGGTAAAGAATGGCCAACTGCTTTCTTACTTATACGCAACGTGCTGTCTAAATTTGTAACTTGTCTGTGTTTTTGATTGGGCCCCAACATCATGCTCCTCTGGTGAGCTAAGAGGGATTTCTGTATGCAGGCTGCACATACTATCTTTTTTATAATTTTTAAAATATCACCTGCTTATGCTTCATGACGTGTAACATTTTTTTGTGAAAGTGACGTGTAACATTATTGTTAGTCCTGTTTTGCCATGTAGTACAAAATAGTGTCTTGTTCGCTTCACTGTTGTAACTATATTTTTTCCCTAGTCATGTGTACTTACAGAAACATTTCAGGATGAAATGACATCAACACAAAAATCTGCGAGCAGTGCGGCATAGCCATTACCGAATGATTATGGATTGAAATTGGAATGTGGTGATGTTCTCGAGCATCAACTAGAGGTGGCAAGACAACGTGTACATGATTGTCAACGTATAATCAACAAGTTGAGACTGGACATGCGGTATTAGATGCAGGAGTCAAAAAATGAAACAAGACACCGAGGTAACCATGAAGGAATTGGAGATTTTGCAGACTGAAATTTGTGCTATCTGAATCCGCCAATCCTATTTTCTCAAGAGATTATAGTTCAAATGGAGTTAAGTTGATGCACGTCCATGATGTATGAGCCGTATTTGCCCAGTGTATGTAATTTGTTGTTTGTGTATGCTTTATTATCACCTGTGCCGTACCATAATGCCCAGTGGGTATAATCAGCTGTAATTTGTTTATTGTATAGTGTAGGATTATTCTACCTTTCTATGCCTTGATCTCTTTGTTGTATAGTGTATGCTTTTTAGAGGTGATAGTATTGAGTAGGATAATTCTTTGAATATGCTATATCGTTCAAACGGGGGCCAACTCGCCCGACCATGGGCCTTCTACGTCTCGTAAGATCCATGGGCCTTCTACGTCTCGTAGGATCCATGGGCCTTCTATGTCTCGCAGGATCCATGGGCCTTCTACGTCCAGTAGGATCCATGGGCCTTCTACGTCTAGCAGTGTCCATGGGCCTTCTACGTCTCGCAGGATCCATGGGCCTTCTACGTCACGTAGGATCCATGGGCCGCCGACTCATTTATAGGTCTTGTACTAACCTTTAATGGGCCGTAGACGGGCCTATAATGGAAATCGTACATTTTATGGGCTGACCATAACGGGCCGTTAATAGGCCGTGTTTGGTGATGCTATGAAAATGGCCCAACAGACTAACAGACCACAAACGGGCGGACTGTAACGACGGGCTGAATTTGGCCCACAAGCAGAAAATGACAGTAACGGGTCGTAAGTAACCGAATGCTGCAAGTGAGCCCAAGAATAAATGGGCCCTCAGAAGGCCAAAAGTTAACTTGGGCTGGAAACGGCCCAACGGAATAACGGCCCGTTAATGGGTACAAAGTGTTACACTGTTCATTACGGGCCAGTTTCACCGCGGGACGTTAATGGTGTAAAGTAATACACTGTTCATTACGGGCCAGTTTCAGCACGGGCCGCTAATGGGCCAAGAGTTACAAAGGGCCTCATATGGGCCGAAAGACGTCATGGGCCTTACATGGGCCAGAAGTGAAAATGGGATGGAATCATATAGGATGGCCCAGATGACGCTACTGGGCCTAATTCACATAGGGCGTAATGGGCCTTGGGTTAGCGGGCTATAAATGGGCTATATGCTAACAGGCCGTTAACAGGCTTTCCATGGGCCGGCCCGCCAGCTTTTGACCAAGTCAAACGGGCCGGCCTTTTCACAGGAATGGGCCATTGTTGGGCCGTGCCACGTGTCGACGTATCATAGGCGCCTTCATCCGGTGAGTGGATGACATCGTCCCAATGATGAGTCGACACGTGTTTCCTCCAGCCAATGATGATTTTACACGTGGAAAATCCCCATTGGTCGGGGCTGTTAACGGGTTATCGGATCCAAAACCCGACCCGATAGCTTAACGGCGTTCCGTTACGGTGGATGCCACGTGTCGGTCACCCTTGACGAAAGCACTTCTGTGACACGCGATTTATCGTCATGGAAGTGGACACTTCCGTGATGATAATTTTGGTAATGTCATGGAACACTTCTACGACAGAACAGGTATGACTATCTTGATTCTGTCATAAATTTGTCATGGATGTACATGCATGACAAAAAACGCGACCTATTGTGACAAACACGTATCATCACGGAAGTGTATTTTTTTGTAGTGTTGCCAGAGGACGCATCTCCTTTGTCAGGACTTTCAGGGCTTCATTATCAAATTCTGCCCCGTTTTCTTGTTCACCAGGAAAGCCCTTGGCAATATCAACTGGATCCAGGTCAGCTATCCATGCTTTGGCTCGGGTAAGTGCCAACAAAGCGCCAGCCCTGGCAGCGGATCGCTTCAGCTCTTCTATCTGCGCCGCTGTCATGGATAACCTGGCTAGAGAGTCCTTGATCAATTTTGGGGCCGGTTTGTTGTATGAGGCTGCACAGATAACCCGTTGGGCACCAGTATACAGCTGCTCTATCAAAGTATATGCTGCCTTCAGCTTCATCCGCATGTCAGAGCCCATATGAGCAACACGGCTACCTATAACGGTTTAAGATTTTCATGTTAAGCCGGCAATTTCAAAAATGATTACTTAAGTAGTCTTGGCAAGAGTATTTATCAAAAATTGCAGAGGTCATGGCATTTACTTGGCGCTTCAACCCCGTTAGTTCTTCTGCCACCGGTTTAAGAGCTGACTCCGCGTCTTCAGCCCGCTTCAGCAATGCAGTCTTTTCAGTTTCCCAGTTGGCACGTTCAGTCTTGAAGCTGTCCTTCAGTTGTTCCATAGCTGTTAAAGCGCCTTTCAGCTCTTCTTTAGCCTTGGAAGTTTCTGCTTGTTGGGCCTTGATATTCTCTTGAATATCGGCAATTTGAGAACCTTGGTGATTTATATCAGTCTGCCACAGCCAGAGAAGGAGCATGTTAATATTTTTATCAAAAAGTCCCAAGCATATAACCAGTTATACACTTGGCACTTGGGGGCTAATGTGGATTGCTTCTTTACTACTGATTGTTTGAAGTCCCAAGGATCAATACAAGTTTTAAATCTTGGCACTTGGGGGCTAATGTGTGTTTGATCAGAAAATACACAGGCAAGGGAATTAATAAACTACAGTATGGAACATAAAAGTCCCGGTTTGTCTTCAAGAGACAAACCGGCCCTTGGGGGCTACGATGCAGTGAATATACAGAACAAGGACGAAAGTGTTTGGAAGATTACCTCATAGTGCTCTTTCATCATATTCACCAAACCGCTTCATAATCTCGGTTTGTGTACAAAGTGATCAGAACGGAATGAAGCTCCTGGGCAGAAAGATTAGCATAGCTCGACAAATCTGTCTTCCATTTTCCCTTGCCCATTGCAGCAAATTCCTCCTTGGCAGAATGCTTTGATAAGGCAACCGGATTGCCTGGGGCAGTATGACCAGTACCGATGATAATAACATCATCATCGTTACCCTTTGACGGGCTCGGCGAATTGGCAATATCCCTGGCTGGGCTCGGCGGGTTAACAGCTGGGCTTGGCGGATCAGCAGCTGGACTCGGCGGGTCAGCAGCTAGGCTTGGAGGCGTAGCATGCAGACTTGATGGATCAACATGCGTACCCAGGTCAGCTCCCGGCGGATTAGCATTATTGGCTGGATCCTGTGGGGCGGAATCATCCATGACAACATCAGTATCTCTACCGGCATCTTCTGGAGTCTTCTCTGGTTCAACTTCATTAGTGGTGCCACTGGTTTTGGCTTTTTTGCTCAGACGGGCCTTGGCGCTACAATATCAAAGCAAGGATTAGTAGGGTAAACTGACGCATGAAGAAAAAAGCTGAAAGGCAACACTTACCCAGCGACGGTCTTGAGGGGAGGCAGTTGCGTGGTTGATGAATCGCCAGATGAATTAGAAGTTACCTGATAATTTGAATCAGACGGATTAAGTGGGTATCGTAAGCAACCCGCCAAGGGATAAGGCTTATTAAGAGAGGAAGAGACCTCTGGACGACGTTTCCGGGGTGGAGTGTCCGGTAAACTGGAGGAAGTGACCTGTTGGCCGCTATGCCGGGTTATGCGACGGCCTTCATCTTGCTGTGTCTTCAAAGCAAATTTTGGACCCAAATAAGCAAGAGGGTGAGAGCATTTTATTTCCGAACTGCATGGTGAAATTTTTGAACCGGCACATGATCTGAATCGGAGGAAAGGGAGATTACCTCAACATGATCAGCGTGACTAGCTTCCGCGTCATCCTGATAATAGTCACTGTCAATAAGGTGTACGAAAAATAAGCCAAGGGAGTCAAGTGCTACCTCTTGATCTGAGTCTTCAACAGCTTCGAGCAGATCAGCAGACCCGCCGGTTTTCTTCTTGGCTGGTCGCTTTATGACTTTGCTCTTGGCACGAGGAGCCCTGGCCGGTTTATCTTGAGTTTTCCTTTTCCAGAAGGAGCTATTGGCCTGCAAAATTAAACAAAGGATTATTATATCAGTGTTAAAGCGGAGACGGATTAAAAAAGTACAAGATTAAAGTTTTTACCGCTGGCGGTTTGTTGGAGGCATAAAAAGGGCGCAGCCCAATTTGGCTGCATGCGGCGATCGGTTCGTCAAGCATCTTCTTCACACTTTCAGTGACTTCATCATCAGTCATCTCTATTTCGTTAAACCGTTGAGGATCCTTGGCGTTGCCGGTATATTCATACGTCAATCCGGAGCGGCGGCTTAAAGGTAGGATACACCACGAAACCCAATAGCGAAAGAGATCAACACCAGTCAAACCGTTGGCCAGGAGAGCCCGGAGCTTGGCGAGTTGAGGTGCATAAACTTGTCGTTCTCTGGCAGTTAATCGTTGAGGTAACGGGTGACCATTGCTAAGCCGGTGAGCGCGGTAGCCTGGCAAAGGATTTTGTCCAGCAGTGGCAGTGTTCTGATAATAAAACCATGTTTGGTTCCAGTCTTTCGGATGGTTGTGAAGTTTGGCATAAGGAAAATTAACTTCTTTCCTTTTTTGAATTGACACACCACCAAGTTCAGTATTGGGGCCGTGAGAGAACTCAGTTCGGCGGTTTAAGTGGAAGAAATCCCGGAAGAGATCAACAGTTGGTTCTTCTTGAAGGTAAACTTCACAGAACACTTGGAAGTTGCATATGTTGGACACATAATTTGGTCCAATATCATGAGGATGGAGTTGAAAGCTGGCAAGTACATCCCAAAAAACTTTGATCCGGGAGGGCTGAATCCCCGGGATAGATGTTGCATGAACACGATCACTTCTCCATCTTGAGGTTCAGGAGGGCACTCGGGACCAGGGACTCGCCAATGGAGGACATTTTTCGAGGCTAAAGCACCAGTCAGAACAAATCCATTGATTTGCGTTTCCGTGATCCGGGAAGGAACCCAGTTGCACGCCGCGAATTGCTTGGCCATTTTGGACAACAAACTGTAAAAGAAAAAGTGAAGGCCGGTTTCTGATTCAGGTTGATGTGCACTAATCGGAGTTAAACCAGGGAATTTGATCAACGCATATATGTGAGTTAAACCGAAAATTAGTACTCAAATCAAGATGGCGGTTTAAGTGAGGGCTAATGGCATATGGCAGATTATCAACTGCTAAAAGTTAAACCACCCTTAAATAGAAGAGACAGATGAAATTTACTAAGTGTTTGCAAAAACAGGTTTCACAATATGGCAGTATAATTTTGGATCTTCCATGGAAGAGTAAAGAAAAAATTGCTGAGCCCTACAATGGCGCTAAGAAGAACGGAGAAGATCCAGATAGAGTTTTTTCCAAAGAACAGCAAGATGTTGTGGTGCGGTAGACTAAGGTTATGGATCTAGCCGCAAAAGAAAACAATCGGGCCTAGCTAAGATGCAGTAGGGATGCCAAGGAAAAAGGGGACCAGTATTGACGAACGCCGATGAACAGGGAAGAACATGAAACACTAATGGAGATCTAGGGTTAAGGGAAGGAAGCTCACCAGGGCCACGCCGCAGCGGAGGAGTATCGTAGAGAGCTCTGGTTCAAACAGGGTGATGCAGCGGCCAGGTCGGTGCAGATTCGAGGATCGACGGCGGCGGCGGCGTCGCTCGAGCTCTTCGGATCACGAGGAGGAAGACGAGAGGAAAGGGGGGGAAATGGAAAGAACCCCCGGCCCTATTTATAAAGGCAAAAGGATAAAACGGCCGGCGCGAAAATCGAGAGGCCTGAGGTGGCAAAAGAGGATGCAGCTGTCGCCTCGATCTTCAGGAGTAATTAATGAAAAGAATCTTTTTATGCAGATATGACATCATGATGATTTACTGCAGTGACAGAAGGTGACGTCATGGCGGTTCACCAAAGTTTAAAGGGAGAAGACAACATGGCGGTTTACGTAGAATCACTACAAGATGTTCATGGAATTTTCTTAAGGGTTGAAGATTGACATAAACAGGTTCAAATCAATCTGGGGCCTAATGTTGAGGATATAACCACTGAGTATAAACCGCCCAGGAGGGGCCAGTTCATGCTCAGCTATACTGAAGCCCATGAAGACAAGAAGAATGCGCTTTACGGATAAAGTTTAAAGGCCCAGAGCCCGGAGCCGGATCCGGGCCCGTAGTGATAAACCACCATAATTGTTTACTTGTACTATAAGTTAAGGAAAGGGAGAGACCGAGCCGAACACTTGTATGAGTCGGCCTCGGGACTCTGTAGACCGGTCGGGTGTCAACCTGTGTTTATAAAGGGACGACCCGGCGGCGGTTCAGGGACGACAGACAACAACTCGAGACCCAGGCAAGCGTATTTGCTCCCTGGTCATCGAAATCCCAATAATCCCATCACAACTAGACATAGGCTTTTACCTTCATCGGAGGGGCCGAACTAGTATAACTCTCGTGTCCCTTGTTCGGTTTAACCCCTTCAGGCTAACCTCGTTGTGATGGCTCCACGACTAAGTCCTTCTGCTTGGACATCTGACGTGATATTTCCACGACACCCTGAGGACCGGCTTCACCCATCTGCTTGTAGCAGTCGACAAGTTCACTAAATGGATTGAAGCCAAACCCATCAAAAACCTCGACTGGAGTACCGTCGTCAGCTTCATCAGAGTTAACGTTCAGATATGGGGTCCTGCACCGCATCATCACGGACAACGGTTTAAACTTTAATTCAGATGAGTTCAAGGCTTTCTATGCGTCCCAAGGCACTCGGGTCGACTACGCTTTAGTCGCTCACCCACAGTCGAATGGACAAGCAGAAAGAGCAAATGGTTTGATCCTCCAAGGGTTGAAACCCAGGTTAATGCGTGACTTCAAGCATGTGGCTAGTGCTTGGGTACACGAGTTACCATCAGTGCTTTGGGGATTAAGAACAACACCAAATCGGTCGACTGGTCGGACTCCCTTCTTCATGGTCTATGGGGCTGAAGCCGTGCTGCCGAGTGATTTGCTTCGCAGCGCGCCCCGAGTGGAACTTTTCTCATAAGCCGAAGCAGAACAAGCTCGACAAGACGATGTTGATCTTCTGGAAGAAGAAAGAGAGATGGCCCTGATCCGGTCGACCATTTATCAGCAAGACCTCCCTCGATCCATGCCAGAAACGTGAGAGGACGAGCATTTCAGGAAGGAGACCTTGTGCTCCGAGTGGATCAGCAACAGCCTCAAAAGCTTGCTCCTGCTTGGGAAGGTCCCTTCATCGTCAACAAGGTGCTCCATAGCGGAGCGTATCATCTTTACAATGTGGAACACAAGAAAGACGAGCCACGCGCTTGGAATGCGGAGCTGCTCCGCCATTTTTATACTTAAACATTCGGACTGATGAGATGTAATAAGAAGTACCTTTCAGTTTGTTTATCAAAGACATAGTTTTATAGTCTCCTAAATGATTGTTGTTATGCATGTGTTAAAAAAAACCAGTGGGTGGCTTAGCTGCGAACCCGATTCGCCTAAGTTCCAAAAACAAACTCCGAGTGACGAGCAATCCTCTCACTCGGAGGCTTAGCCGCGAACCTGATTCGCCTAAGTTTCAAAAACAAACTCCGTGTGATGAGCAATCCTCTCACTCGGGGGCTTAGCCGCGAACCTGATTTGCCTAAGTTTCAAAAACAAACTCCGAGTGACAAGCAATCCTCTCACTCGGGGGCTTAGTTGCAGTCTCGTTCTCGCCTAAGTTTAAAAAATCCTACCGAGTGAAGAGCAATCCTCTCACTCGGGGGCTTAGCTATAGTCTCGTACTCGCCTAAGTTTAAAAAATCCTACCGAGTGAAGAGCAATCCTCTCACTCGGAGGCATAGCTGCAGTACCGTACTCGCCTAAGTGTAAAGAATCCTATCGAGTGAAGAGCAATTCTCTCACTCGGAGGCTTAGCTGCAGTCCTGTACTCGCCTAAGTGTAAAAAATCCTACCGAGTGAAGAGCAACCCTCTCACTCGGGGGCTTAGTTGCAGTCCGCACTCACCTAAGTTTAAAAAATCCTACTGAGTGAAGAGCAATCCTCCCACTCGGAGGCTTAGCTGCAGTCCCGTACTCGCCTAAGTTTGAAAAATCCTACCAAGTGAAGAGCAATCCTCTCTCTCGGGGGCTTAGATGCAGTCTCGTACTCGCCTATGTTTAAAAAATCCTACCGAGTGAAGAGCAATCCTCTCACTCGGAGGCTTAGCTGCAGTCCCGTACTCGCCTAAGTGTAAAGAATCCTACCGAGTGAAGAGCAATCCTCTCACTCGGAGGCTTAGCTATAGTCTCGTACTCGCCTAATTTTAAAAAATCCTACCAAGTGAAGAGCAATCCTCTCTCTCGGGGGCTTAGCTGCAGTCCTGCACTCGCCTAAGTTTCAAAAATCCTACCGACTGAAGAGCAATCCTCTCACTCGGAGGCTTAGCTGCAGTCCCATGCTCGCCTAAGTTTAAACATTCCTACCGAGTGAAGAGCAATCCTCTCACTCGGAGGCTTAGCTGTAGTCTCGTACTCGCCTAAGTTTAAAAAATCCTACTGAGTGAAGAGCAATCCTCTCATTTGGGGGCTTAGCTGCAGTCTCGTACTCGTCTAAGTTTAAAAAATCCTATCGAGTGAGGAGCAACCCTCTCACTCGGGGGCTTAGCCGCAGTCTTGTACTCGCATAAGTTTAAAAAATCCTACCGAGTGAAGAGCAACCCTCTCACCCGGGGGCTTAGCTGCAGTCTTGTACTCGCCTAAGTTTAAAAAATCCTACCGAGTGAAAAGCAATCCTCTCACTCGGGGGCTTAGTTGCAGTCTCGTACTCGCCTAAGTTTAAAACACATTCCGAGTAAAGAGCAATCCTCTCGCTCGGGGACTTGGCCACATGCTCCGAGCTGCGCCATAAGTATAACGTCCGCTCCATCCTGATCTGCAAGGACGATGTGGTGCAGGTCGTCTGCGACCCTCTCCTCAGAGATGCGTCATTAGTACAATGTATGCTCCATCCCGATCCGCAGGGACAACGAGGTGCAGGTCTGCTACCTCTTGAGCAATGCGTTGGTTTTCTCTTGAAAAGGAAAGGGTGATGCAGTAAGACAGCGTAAGTATTTCCCTCAGTTTTTTAGAACCAAGGTATCAATCCAGTAGGAGGCCACGCACAAGTCCCTCACACCTACACAAACAAATAAAAAACTCACAACCAACGCAATAAAGGGGTTGTCAATCCCTTCACGGTCACTTACGAAAGTGTGATCTGATAGATATGATAAGATAATATTTTTGGTATTTTTATGATATAGATGCAAAGTAAAATAAAAGCAAAATAAACGGCGCCAGAAATAGCCTGTTGTCGGGAGATTAATATGATGGAAACCCGGGGGCCATATGTTTCACTAGTGGCTTCTCTCAAGAGCATAAGTATTACGGTGGGTGAACAAATTACTGTTGAGCAATTGATAGAATTGAGCATAGTTATGAGAATATCTAGGTATGATCATGTATATAGGCATCACGTCCGAGACAAGTAGACCGACTCCTGCCTGCATCTACTACTATTACTCCACACATCGACCCCTATCCAGCATGCATCTAGAGTATTAAGTTCATAAGAACAGAGTAACGCTTTAAGCAAGATGACATGATGTAGAGGGATAAACTCATGCAATATGAAATAAACCCCATCTTGTTATCCTCGATGGCAACAATACAATACGTGCCTTGCTGCCCCTACTATCACTGGGAAAGGACACCGCAAGATTGAACCCAAAGCTAAGCACTTCTCCCATTGCAAGAAAGATCAATCTAGTAGGCCAAACCAAACTGATAATTCGAAGAGACTTGCAAAGATAACGAATCATACATAAAATAATTCAGAGAAGATTCAAATATTGTTCATAGATAAACCTGATCATAAACCCACAATTCATCGGTCTCAACAAACAGACCGCAAAAGAAGATTACATCGAATAGATCTCCAGAAGAGAGGGGGAGAACATTGTATTGAGATCCAAAAAGAGAGAAGAAGCCATCTAGCTAATAACTATGGACCCGAAGGTCTGAGGTAAACTACTCACACATCATCGGAGAGGCTATGGTGTTGATGTAGAAGCCCTCCGTGATCAATGCCCCCTCCGGCGGGACGCCGGATAAGGCCCCAAGATGGGATCTCACGGGTAAAGAAGGTTGCGGCGGTGGAATTAGGTTTTCGTGGATGCTTCTGTTGGTTTGGGGGTACGTAGGTATATATAGGAGGAAGAAGTACGTCGGTGGAGCAATATGGGCCCCACGAGGGTGGAGGGCGCGCCCACGGGGGTAGGCGCGCCCCCCTACCTCATGCCCTCCTGGTTGCTTTCTTGACGTAGGGTCCAAGTCCTCTAGATCACGTTTGTTCCGAAAATCACGTTCCCGAAGGTTTCGTTCCGTTTGGACTCCGATTGATATTCTTTTTCTGCGAAACACTGAAATAGGCAAAAAAACAGAATTTCTGGGTTGGGCCTCCGGTTAATAGGTTAGTCCCAAAAATAATATAAAAGTGTATAACAAAGCCCATTAATCATCCAAAACAGAATATAATATAGTATGAAGCAAACAAAAATTATAGATACGTTGGAGACGTATCAAGCATCCCCAAGCTTAATTCCTGCTCATCCTCGAGTAGGTAAATGATAAAAACAGAATTTTTGATGAATGTAACCCTCTTAATTGTGGTATGAATATTCAAATCCGAAAGATTCAAGATAAAAGTTTAATATTGACATAAAAGTAATAATACTTTAAGCATACTAACTAAGCAATTATGTCTTCTCAAAATAACATGGCCAAAGAAAGTTCATCCCTACAAAATCATATAGTTTAGTCATGCTCCATTTTTGTCACACAAGAATGCTCTCATCATGCACAACCCCGATGACAAGCCAAGCAATTGTTTCATACTTTAGTAATCTCAAACTTTTTCAACCTTCACGCAATACATGAGCGTGAGCCATGGATATAGCACTATGGGTGGAATAGAATATAATGATGGGGGTTATCTGGACAAGAAAAAAAAGGAGAAAGTCTCACATCAACGCGGCTAATCAACGGGCTATGGAGATGCCCATCAATTGATGTTAATGCGAGGAGTAGGGATTGCCATGCAAGGGATACACTAGAGCTATAAATGTATGGAAGCTCAACAAAAGAAACTAAGTGGGTGTGCATCCAACTTGCTTGCTCACGAAGACCTAGGGCATTTGAGGAAGCCCATTGTTGGAATATACAATCCAAGTTCTATAATGAAAAATTCCCACTAGTACATGAAAGTGACAAAACAAGAGACTCTCTATCATGAAGATCATGGTGCTATTTTGAAGCAAAGTGTGGAAAAAGGATAGTAGTATTGTCCCTTTTTATTTATATATTTTTTTGGGCCTTCTTTTTTTATTTGGCCTTTCTCCTTTTTTTATTGGGACAATGCTCTATTAATGATGATCATCACACTTCTATTCATTTACAACTCAATGATTACAACTCGATACTAGAACAAAGTATGACTCTATATGAATGCCTCCGGCGGTATACCGGGATAGGCAATGAATCAAGAGTGACATGTATGAAAAATTATGAACAGTGGCTTTGCCACAAATACGATGTCAACTACATGATCATGCAAATCAATATGACAATGATGAACGTGTCATGATAAACGGAACGGTGGAAAGTTGCATGGCAATATATCTCGGAATGGCTATGGAAAGGCCATAATAGGTAGGTATGGTGGTGTTTTGAGGAAGATATAAGGAGGTTTATGTGTGATAGAGCTTATCATATCTCGAGGTTTGGATGCACCGGCGAAGTTTGCACCAACTCTCAATGTGAGAAAGGGCAATGCACGGTACCGAAGAGGCTAGCAATGATGGAAGGGTAAGAGTGCGTATAATCCATGGACTCAAAATTAGTCATAAAGAACTCATATACTTATTGCAAAAATCTACAAGTCATCAAAAACCAAGCATTACAGGCAAGCTCCTAGGGGGATAGATTGGTAGGAAAAGACCATCGCTCATCCCCGACCGCCACTCATAAGGAAGACAATCAAAGAACACCTCATGTTTCAAATTTGTTACATAATGTTTACCATACGTGCATGCTACGGGACTTGCAAACTTCAACACAAGTATTTCTCAATTCCACAGCTACTCAACTAGCACAACTTTAATATCACTACCTCCATATCTCAAAACAATCATCAAGCATCAAACTTCTCTTAGTATTCAATACACTCATAAGAAAGTTTTTTTCTAGTTTTGCATACCTAACATATTAGGATTAATTTCCCAATTTAAGAAAATTACCATGCTATTTAAGACTCTCAAAATAATATAAGTAAAGCATGAGAGAATAATAGTTTCTGTAAAACGAAACCACCGATGTGCTCTAATAGATATAAGTGAAGCACTAGAGCAAAAACTATATAGCTCAAAAGATATAAGTGAAGCGCATAGAGTATTCTAATAAATTCCGAATCAAATGTGTCTCTCTCAAAAGGTGTGTACAGAAAAGATGATTTTCGCAAACTAACAAATAAATACTCAAATCATACAAGACGCTCCAAGCAAAACACTTATCATGTGGTGAATAAAAATATAGCTCCAAGTAAAGTTACCGATGGAAGTAGACGAAAGAGGGGATGCCTTCCGGGGCATCCCCAAGCTTTGGCTTTTTGGTGTCCTTAGATTATCTTGGGGTGCCATGGGCATCCCCAAGCTTAGGCTCTTGCCACTCCTTGTTCCATAATCCATCAAATCTTTTACCCAAAACTTGAAAACCTCGCAACACAAAACTTAACAGAAAATCTCGTGAGCTCCGTTAGCGTAATGAAATTATTCTTTATTTATATTGGTGTTATACCTACTGTATTCCTACTTCTCTATTATTTATAAACTATTTTATTAGCCATAGATTCATCAAAATAAGCAAACAACACACGAAAAACAGAATCTGTCAAAAACAGAACAGTCTGTAGTAATCTGTAACTAACACAAACTTCTGGAACTCACAAAATCCAGCCAAAATAGGATGACCTAGACAATTTGTTTATTGATCAGCAGCAATTGAAATCAATATTTTATCACGTTCTGGTGAATTTTAACAATTGTTTTTGTGAACAGAAAGTTTTTGGAATTTTTAGCAAGATCAAATAACTATCATCCAAGAAGATCCTATAGGTTTAACTTGGCACAAACACTAATTAAAATATTAAAAAACCTAACCAGAGGCTAGATCAAAAATATATTCCTAAACAGAAGAAAAAAAGCAAAAACAAAAAATAAAATTGGGTTGCCTCCCAACAAGCGCTATTGTTTAACGCCCCTAGCTAAGCATAAAAGCGAGGATAGATCTAGGTATTGCCATCTTTGGTAGGCAATCCATAAGTGGCTCTCATAATTGATTCATATGGTAGTTTAATTTTATTTCTAGGAAAGTGTTCCATGCCTTTCTTTAACGGAAATTGGAATCTAATATTCCCTTCCTTCATATCAATAATTGCACCAATCGTTCTAAGGAAAGGTCTACCAAGAATAATAGGACATGAAGGATTGCAATCTATATCAAGAACAATAAAATCTACGGTCACATAATTCCTGTTTGCAACAATAAGAACATCATTATTCTTCCCATAGGTTTTTTAATAGTGGAATCCGCAAGGTGCAAGTTTAAAGAGCAATCATCAAATTCACGGAATCCTAGCAAATCACACAAAGTTTTTGGAATCGTGGAAACGCTAGGACCCAAATCACACAAAGCATAGCATTCATGATCTTTAATTTTAATTTAATAGTAGGTTCGCACTCATCATAAATTTTTCTAGGGATAGAAACTTCCAACTCAAGCTTTTCTTCATAAGATTGCATCAAAGCATCAATGATATGTTTGGTGAAAGCTTTATTTTGGCTATAAGCATGAGGAGAATTTAGCACGGATTACAACAAGGAAATACAATCTATTAAATATCAATTATCATAATTAAATTCCTTGAAATTCAAAATAGCGGGTTCATTAATATCTAGAGTTTTGATTTCTTCAATCCCACTTTTACCAATTTTAGCATCAAGATCTAAAAAGTCCTAATTTTTGGAACGCCTTCTAGGTAAAGGTGGATCATATTCAGTTCCATTATTATCAAGATTCATATTGCAAAACAAAGATTTAATTGGAGAGACATCAATAACTTTTAGATCTTCATCTTTATTTTCATAGAAACTGGAAGAACACTCTTTCACAAAGCAATCTTTCTTAGCACACATCCTAGCGTTTCTTTCTTTGCACTCATCAATGGAAATTCTCATGGATTTGAGAGACTCATTGATATCATGCTTAGGTGGAATAGATCTAAGTTTCAAAGAATCAACATCAAGAGAAATTCTATCAACATTCCTAGCCAATTCATCAATAATAGGCAACTTTCCTTCAAGCAAAGCATTGAAATTCTTTTGCGAATTCTTAAACTCCTTAAAACTAGTCTCAAATTCACAGGGGATCTTATTTAAATTTCCATAAGAGTTTTTGTAGGAATTACCATAATTATTAGAGGAATTACTAGGATACGGCCTAGGATTAAAGTTTCCTCTATACGCGTCGTTACCAAAATTATTCCTACCAACAAAATTCACATCCATAGATTCATTATTATTCTCAATCAAAGTAGACAAAGGTATATCATTAGGACCAGAAGAAACACTTTTAGTAGCAAATAATTTCATAAGTTCATCCATCTTTCCACTCAAAACATTGATTTCTTCTATTGCATGCACTTTTTTATTAATAGATCTTTCGATGTGCCATTGAGAATAATTAACCATAATATTATCTAGGAGTTTAGTAGCTTCTCCTAGAGTGATTTCCATAAAAGTGCCTCCCGCGGCCGAATCTAAAAGGTTTCTAGAAGCAAAATTCAATCCGACATAAAACTTTCGTATAATCATCCAAAGATTCAAACCATGTGTAGGGCAATTACGTATCATTAATTTCAACCTCTCCCAAGCTTGTGCAACATGTTCATGATCAAGTTGCTTAAAATTCATAATATTGTGAGATGATTTTAGCGGGAGGAAAATACTTAGAGATAAAAGCATCTTTGCACTTATTCCATGAATTAATACTATTTTTAGGCAAAGAAAAAAATCAAGCTTTAGCACGATCTCTAAGCGAAAAAGGAAATAGCTTCAATTTAGCAATGTCATTATCCACATCTTTCTTCTTTTGCATATCACACAAATCAACGAAGCTATTTAGATGGGTAGCGGCATCTTCACTAGGAAGGCCGGCGAATTGATCTTTCATCACAAGATTCAACAAAGTAGCATTAATTTCACAAGATTCAGCATCGGTAAGACGAGCAATTGGAGTGCTAAGAAAATCATTGTTGTTGGTATTGGTAAAGTCACACAATTTGGTATTATCTTGAGCCATAGTGACAAGCAAGCAATCCAACACATGAGCAAACAAGAAGCAAGCGAAAAAGAGGCAAACGAAAAAGAGAGGGCGAATAAAATGACAAGGGTGAAGTGGGGGAGAGGAAAATGAGAGGCAAATGGCAAATAATGTAATGCGGGAGATAAGACTTTGTGATGGGTACTTTGTATGTTGACTTTTGCGTAGCCTCCCCGGCAGCGGCGCCAGAAATCCTTCTTGCTACCTCTTGAGCACTGTGTTGCTTTTCCCTTGAAGAGGAAAGGGTGATGCAGTAAAGCAGCGTAAGTATTTCCCTCAGTTTTTGAGAACCAAGGTATCAATCCAGTAGGAGGACACGCACAAGTCCCTCACACCTACACAAACAAATAAAAACCTCGCAACCAACGCAATAAAGGGGTTGTCAATCCCTTCACGGTCACTTACGAAAGTGAGATCTGATAGATATGATAAGATAATATTTTTGGTATTTTTATGATAGAGATGCAAAGTAAAATAAAAGAAAAATAGATGGCGCCAGAAATAGCATGTTGTCGGGAGATTAAATATGATGGAAAATAGACCCGGGGGCCATAGGTTTCACTAGTGGCTTCTCTCAAGAGCATAAGTATTACGGTGGTTGAACAAATTACTGTTGAGCAATTGATAGAATTGAGCATAGTTATGAGAATATCTAGGTATGATCATGTATATAGGCATCACGTCCGAGACAAGTAGACCGACTCCTACCTACATCTACTACTATTACTCCACACATCGACCGATATCCAGCATGCATCTACAGTATTAAGTTCATAAGAACAGAGTAACACTTTAAGCAAGATGACATGATGTAGAGGGATAAACTCATGCAATATGAAATAAACCCCATCTTGTTATCCTCGATGGCAACAATACAATACGTGCCTTGCTTCCCCTACTGTCACTAGGAAAGGACACCGCAAGATTGAACCCAAAGCTAAGCACTTCTCCAATTGCAAGAAAGATCAATCTAGTAGGCCAAACCAAACTGATAGTTCGAAGAGACTTGCAAAGATAACCAATCATACATAAAATAATTCAGAGAAGATTCAAATATTGTTCATAGATAAACTTGATCATAAACCCACAATTCATCGGTCTCAACAAACACACCGCAAAAGAAGATTACATCGAATAGATCTCCACAAGAGAGGGCGAGAACATTGTATTGAGATCCAAAAAGAGAGAAGAAGCCATCTAGCTAATAACTATGGACCCGAAGGTCTGAGGTAAAATACTCACACATCATCGGAGAGGCTATGGTGTTGATGTAGAAGCTGTGACGCCCCCGATTCAATCGTACACTAATCATGCACGCAAACGTGTACGATCAAGATCAAGGACTCACGGGAAGATATCACAACACAACTCTAAAACATAAATAAGTCATACAAGCATCGTAATACAAGACAGGGGCCTCGAGGGCTCGAATACAAGTGCTCGATCATAGACGAGTCAGCGGAAGCAACAATATTTGAGTACAGACATAAGTTAAACAAGTTTGCCTTAAGAAGGCTAGCACAAACTGGGATACAGATCGAAAGAGGCGCAGGCCTCCTGCCTGGGATCCTCCTAACTACTCCTGGTCGTCGTCAGCGGGCTGCACGTAGTAGAAGGCACATCCGGTGTAGTAGGAGTCGTCATCGACGGTGGCGTCTGCCTCCTGGGCTCCAGCATCTGGTTGCGACAACCAGGTAGAAGGGAAGGGGGAAAAGGGGGAGAAAAGCAACCGTGAGTACTCATCCAAAGTACTCGCAGGCAAGGAGCTACACTACATATGCATGGGTATATGTGTAAAGGGCCATATCGGGACCGAGCTGCAGAATGCCGAATAAGAGGGGATAGCTAATCCTATCGAAGACTATGCTTCTGGCAGCCTCCGTCTTGCAGCATGTAGAAGAGAGTAGACTCAAGTCCTCCAAGTAGCATCGCATAGCATAATCCTACCTGACGATCCCCTCCTCGTCGCCCTGTTAGAGAGCGATCACCGGGTTGTATCTGGCACTGGGAAGGGTGTGTTTTATTAAGTATCCGGTTCTAATTGTCATAATGTCAAGGTACAACTCCAAGTCGTCATGTTACCGAAGATCACGGCTATTCGAATAGATTAACTTCCTTGCAGGGGTGCACCACATAACCCAACACGCTTGATCCCATTTGGCCGGACACACTTTCCTGGGTCATGCCCGGCCGCGGAAGATCAACACGTTGCAGCCCCACCTAGGCCAACAGAGAGGTCAGCACGCCGGTCTAAACCTAAGCGCACAGGGGTCTGGGCCCATCTCCCTTATCACACCTGCACGTTGCGAACGCGGCCGGAAGCAACCTAGCCTAGCAGGCGTTCCAGTCCAATCCGGCGCGCGCCGCTCAGTCGCTGATGTCACGAAGGCTTCGGCTGATACCACGACGTCGAGTGCCCATAACTGTTATCGCGTAGTTGGTTAGTGCGTATAGGCCAGTGGCCAGACTCAGATCAAATACCAAGATCTTGTTAAGCGTGTTAAGTATCTGCGAATGCCGACCAGGGCCAGGCCCACCTCTCTCCTACGTGGTCTCAACCTGCCCTGTCGCTCTGCCACAAAGTAACAGTCGGGGGCCGTCAGGAACCCATGCCCACCTCTACCGGGATGGAGCCACCTGTCCTTTCAGCCCCCTCATCAGAATCACTTGCCGGTACTCAACAAGCTGACCCGACTTTAGTCACCACATGTGTCATGTATATAAAGTATATAGTATATACCCGTGATCACCTCCCTAGTGATCACGGTCCAGTAGTATAGCATGGCAGACGGACAAGAGTGTAGGGCCACTGACGGAACACTAGCATCCTATTCTAAGCGAGAGGATAGCGGTAAGGGTAACAAGCAGTAGCAACAATGACAAAGCTATGCAGCAGAATAGGATTAACCGAAAGTAGTAACATGCTACACTACTCTAATGCAAGCAGTATAGAGAAGAATAGGCGATATCTGGTGATCAAGGGGGGGGGGCTTGCCTGATTGCTCTGGCAAGGAGGGGTCGTCAACACCGTAGTCGAACTGGGCAGCAGCAGCGTCGGTCGCGTAGTCTATCAGAGAGAAGAGGGGGAAGAAACAATAATTGCAATGCAAACACAAGCATGACGATGCAAGACAAGACAACGAGCGGTGCTAGGTGTGCCCTAACGCGGTAGTAGGTGATACCGACGAAAGGGGGAACATCCGGGAAAGTATCCCCGGTGTTTCGCGTTTTCGGACAGAAAAAACGGAGGGGGAAAGTTGCGTATTTGCTATGCTAGGGATGTGTGGCGGTCGAACGGGCTACGTACCCGGATTCGACTCGTCGTTCTGAGCAACTTTCATGTACAAAGTTTTTCCATCCGAGCTACGGTTTATTTTATATTAATTTTAAAAGATTTAATCATTTTTAGAAATTATTTAATTATTTAATTCTAACATTATCCAGAATAGTGTAAGGTGATGTCAGCATGACATCACCATGACGTCAGCAGGTCAAACCCAGCTGACCTGAGTCAAACCTGGACTGTGGGTCCAATGGGACCCACCTGTCATAGACTAACATGTAAATTGGGGCTTAATTAAGTAGGATTAATTAAGTTTAATTAATTGATTAGGTTAACTAAACACAATTAATTAAGTTAATTTATTAATATATGTATTTATTGTTATTTTTAATTCTTTTTTTCTTTTTTTACTGTTCTAGGGGCTGGGCCCCACATGTCAATGGGCCAGGGGGGCCTTCACGGGCGCTGGGCTAGCGGACGAGGGGTAGGCACAAACGGGCGAACCCGAGCGTGGCGTCGCCCGAACGGACGTGCACAGGGGGCTCGCGGTGGCCGGCGGCGAGGCCAGCAACGGCACGGTGCAGCAGGCACTAGGTGAGGCCGTGGCCGGAGAGAGCAGCAGTAGGGGAGCCGGGCGCGGCATGCAGGCGAAGCAGGCTGGAGCGAGACGCGCCAGGGTCGAAAGGGTCACGGCGGCGACGACGTTCGCCGGGCCGGCCGCATGTGGCGAGGCGGCACCGAGCTGGGAAGGCCGGCGCGGGCGGTGATGGGCACGGCTTCGGGCAGGGCGAACACGAGCTCGGTCGCGGGGGTTCGGCGAAGCGGTGATTGCGTGCGTTCGGTGACGGTGGAAAGAGAAGAGGCCGGGGGCCTCACCGAGCAGCGTAGGGCATGGGGCAGTGGGGGGTCGAGGAGGAGGACAGGGACGGCGTTCCGGCGACGACGGAGGAGCTCCGGCGAATGGCCTCGGCGACGGCGGTTCGTGGCGGCGACGAGGTCAGTGGACCGCGTCGGGGAGGAGGACGACGAAGACGGCGGTGGTGGAGACGACGACGTGCGGGACGAGCGCGGTGACGGCGGTCCTCGGGGGGGGCTCGGCAGCGTCTTGGCGGGGGTGGGTGAGCCCGATCCAGATCGGATCGGGCGGGGGGCGAGAGGGACGAGAGTGTGGGGTGGGGATCGTGCGGGGGAGGAGTAGGGTGACTCGGGGGTTAGGGTTTGGGGTACGAGGCCATATAGACCAGGGGAGGTTAGGTGGGCCAGTTGGGCTGGCCAGCTGGGCCGGAGCCCAGTGAAGGGGGGTTCCCTTTCCCTTTTTTGTTTTTGTTTGATTTTGTTTATTTTCCTTTTACGGTTTTATTTTATTTTCTATTTACTATAGTTTTGCAAAATTTAAAAGCAAGTCCTAATTTAGTATTAAAGTTACGCTACTGCCCCATTAATTTTGGGTAACTAGATAAAATATCTTAACATTTTATTAATTGCAAAAGTACATTTAATTAATTGTTTTGCTACTGTTTTATTTCACTTAGTGCATCTAATCATATTATAAAAATGTGGTTCACCACCATAATTACTTAGGATTTATTTGTCAACTTTAGAACATTTTAGTTTTGACTTTTCAAAACTTTAATTGTTTGACTTGTTTTTGAATTTGGATTTTGAATCGGTTTTGAACTAACGCGAGATTAGCAACAGTAATCAAGGTGACGTGGCATCATTAGCAAAGGTTACTGTAGCTTGATTATTCGGGCGTCACAGAAGCCCTCCGTGATCAATGCCCCCTCCGGTGGGACGCCGGAAAAGGGCCCAAGATGGGATCTCACGGGTACAGAAGGTTGCGGCGGTGGAATTAGGTTTTCGTGGATGCTTCTGTTGGTTTGGGGGTACGTAGGTATATATAAGAGGAAGAAGTACGTCGGTGGAGCAACGTGGGCCCCACGAGGGTGGAGGGCGCGCCTAGGGGGGTAGGCGCGCCCCCCTACCTCGTGCCCTCCTGGTTGCTTTCTTGACGTAGGGTCCAAGTCCTTTGGATCACGTTTGTTCTGAAAATAACGTTCCCGAAGGTTTCATTCCGTTTGATATTTTTTTCTGCGAAACACTGAAATAGGCAAAAAAACAGCAATTCTGGGTTGGGCCTCCGGTTAATAGGTTAGTCCCAAAAATAATATAAAAGTGTATAACAAAGCCCATTAATCATCCAAAACAGAATATAATATAGTATGAAGCAATCAAAAATTATAGATACGTTAGAGACGTATCAAGGTCGTCCGTGACCCTCTCCTCAGAGCTACGCCATGAGTACAACGTACGCTCCATCCCGATCCGCAAGGACGACGAGGTGCAGTTCGTCTGCAAACCTCTCCTCAAAGCTGCATCACAAGTACAAATATCTGTTCCGAGTGAAGTGATGAGTTCCACTCGGATTTAAAAGATTCAGAAGCAGTAAAGCCAAAGAAACCGTATTCAAAGAAGAACCAAGTTCAGATAAATCTCACAAGGTTGAGAACCACACATAAAAAGTGCTCAGGCATCAGGCCCGAAAGAGTTTAACGGTTACAAAATCACTCGGCATTCCGAGTCAAATTTAAACAAGGTTTAAAGTTTGTTCACTCCGCGGGAGGAGGGCTGGCAGGCTCGACGAACTCGTCCAAATCGATCCCGTCCGTAATACGGGTGGCTGCTTCGATGAAGGTCTCCATGAAGGACTGGAAGTCAAGGTTCTTGGTATTGGCCACCTTGAGCGCTGCTAGTTTCTCTTCCTTGGCCTCCTTGTAATGGACGCGAACCAGAGACAGAGCCACATTAGCACCACATCGGGTGGATGACTTCTTCCATTCCTGCACTCGACCAGGGATCTCATTAAGTCGAGTCATCGGAGACTCGTGATTGTTCTGAAATGACCCTTGACCAGAGCTCCGTGTCAATCCGCGACACCGCCACCTTCAGTCGCGCAAGGTAGTCCATGTCGCTGGCAAGACGAGATTCCAGTCGAAGCACGTTCATGGCAGTTTCGTCCTTAAGAGGGGAGTTGATGGGGTCCAAGTTCGTCTCAATGCGCCCAGTCTCTTCCTCGAAGTTTTGACAGAATTCTGCACACACAGTGAAGTGGTGAGTCAACAGCTATATGACGAGTTGACAAACTGCAAATCAGTCGGACAAGGAAAGGTATCTTCAAGCATAAGGAACAGCTTCTTGGCGAGTCCTCCCAGATAAACCTCCAGCTCGTCCTTCTTCCGAGTGACTTCTCCAACTTTGTCAGTCATAGTCACCTTGTCCTTCTTCAGCTGCACGACTTCCTTGTTGGCTTCACTGATGGCAGTCTTCAGTTTGGTGTTTTCTTCTTCCAACTTGCCGACTGAAGCCAGCTTCTTGTCGGCAAGTTCGGTTTTCTCTCGCGTCGTTTTCTGCCAGCAGCGAGGTCGAGGTCCTTCTGCTCCAGCGCTTGCTTCATTTTCTCTAAAGAAATAACATTCTTCAGTCAAGCTTGGAGTTGTCTGTTTTCATTACGCACTTCTGTTCGAGAGGAGTCACTCGGTTCAAAAGGCGAAAAGTAAAGGTGGCAAAGCAAACAGTCGACAAGTGGTTACCTCCCATAGCAGTTGCTTCATCTTTAGCCTTCTGAAGATTTTGCTTGGCCAGTTCCTGATCAATGTTGAGCTGAATTTGTTTCTGCTCCAAGTCAGCGAACTGGACCCCGAAGTCACAAGATTTCCACAATCCATTAATAAGACACGTCAATCGACTGAGACAAAGATAAACTACTTCCGAGCAAAAAAGATACAAGTCCAGGTCATTACAGCAAAAAGAGTTCTAAGACTACTGCCGAATCAAACATTCAACAGTAGTCTCGGGGACTAAACCCAATGGGTGCCCTTGGCGTGCCCCCACTGGTTCTACTTTCCACTTGATGTGGTTCAAAAAAAAGAGAAGTGTGTGGTAATACTTGTTCTCAGACCACCGCTGACTGCCCGCAGTCGACCGCGGTCTCGGGGACTACACCCAGTGGGTGCACTTGGCGTGCCCCCACTGGTCCGAATCCCACTCAGCACGACCGGTCTAGACCGAGTGGAAGAACTGTAAAGAGATATTTTTATAAAGACCCCCGCTGAATCAAACATTCGACGGCGTTCTCGGGGACTACACCCAGTGGGAGCACTCTGCATGCCCCCACTGATTCAAAGATACACTCGACACGACATGGTCGATTCAAGTGAAAGAATTATATAGCAAAACTTTAAACACCCAGTGGGTGTACAGATGCAAGGTGTAGACTCATGATAGATGCACATTAAAGGTTTCAAGACACTCATCCACAGACATCTTACGAATAATAAAGCAGCAATTTTCAAGTACCATATCCTAGCAAGAGTCAAGCCGAAGATCAGTCGGAAATCAACTAACCTCGATGTTGGCCTGGAGGTATGAACTGGCATCATAGGCAGCCTAGCTGGCCTGATGCACCACCTTCATCTGCTCCATCATAAGGCCTGCCTGGCGTATAGCTTCCTTAGCAGCGCTTACCTGGTCCTCTGGGGCAGGATGGATAGTGAAGAGTGAAGTTGGTGGAACAGTCGAAGCTGTCAGAGGATCCGAGGCATGAGGTTGCACGGACGAAGCAGGGTCTTGAGCGGTTGACGCCAAAGTACGAGCAGTCGACACAGGAGGGGCAAAAGAAACGGAAGCCCGAATCGGATCTCCGGATCGCTGGATAATTGATTCTGGAGCCGGTGTCGACTGGGGCACCTTGCTGGTAGGCACCCTCCTGCTCGAAGTCCTGCTTTTCCTCCCTATGGTCTTCTTTGGCACATCTCCGCCGTCGTCTGGTAATTCAATGACGTTTTGCGGCACTGCAAATAATTTGATCATAAAGGTTCAGTCGACCGACAGATCAATCGACAAGATAAAGACAAATTTGCAGAGTCATTCCTGCTTTAGAAGTGGCTGCATCTTTAGTTTCCTCGTCATCTCCATCCTTGTAAATGTCCATGGAAGTCCTAGAAGTAACAGCACTACAAGTTTCAGAACTCACTCGGTCACGCAGGAGAATGAATCGGCAACAAGTATAAGAGTTCCTGAGCAAAGGGTGAAAACATAGCACTTACGCAGAGGCAATGGGAACGTTAACCTTGATCTTAGGCAAGGCCTTCCAAGGCTTTGAGGGCGCAACCTTGAGCTGCTTTGGGGCCTTTTCAGTCGGAACGGGGGAAGACGTACGAGTGCGCATCGAAGTCGGCATACTCGGTACAACCACTTTCCCACAAACACTTGCTGGTTCATGGGTCTGCTTGGAGCGTCTTTCAGAGCGAGGTGGGGAGTCGACCTCCTCGGTGCTGCTTGAGTCTTCATTTTCTTCCTCGTCTTCGTCATCAGATTTCCAGTCGGAGCTGTCACCGTCGCTCGCCTCTCCTTCATGATCTTGCTCTCCGTTGGGCATCGAGTACATCTCAGTATAGATCTACGAGGCAAAGAATTGAACAAGTATCAGTCAGATTCAAAGACAGTTACAAATCAGAACAAAAGACACTCGGCAATAAAGGTCAAACCTTTTCTGGTTTATTGGAAGATTCGAGTGGTTGAATTCTCCTGGACATCCTGGGATTGTCTTTGTTACCTATGATGCCCTGCAACCACTGCTCCACCGTCTCCTCGGTGACTTCCTCCGGGTGAATCCGAGTGGTGTCATCAATACCCGAGTACATCCACATAGGATGATCGCGAGCTTGGAGTGGCTGGATGCGTCGACTGAGAAACACCTCCAGCATATCCATGTCGGTCACACCATCACAGACTAATTGGACTACTCGTTCAACCAACATGTTCACCTCTGTTTTCTTTGTTGGAGTCACTTTCAAGGAAGAGGGTTGCTGGACCCGCTCCATGGAGAACGGAGGAAGACCAGTCGGTTGGTCCTTACAGTAAAACCAAGTCGACTGCCACCCTCTAAATGAATCAGGAAGAGTCATAGCTGGAAAAGTACCCCTACCTCTCATCTGAATCCCTGGACCTCTGCACATCTGGATCATGTGCGTCCTCTCATCACTCGGATTAGCCTTTTTCACAGACTCGGAACGGCAAGTAAAGATGTGTTTGAAGAGACCACGATGCGGTTGACAACCTAGGAAATTCTCACACATGGAAACAAATGCAGCGAGATATATGATGGTGTTGGGGGAAAAGTGATGAAGTTGGGCTCCGAAAAATTTCAAGAAACCCCGGAAAAACGAATGAGGGGGCAAAGAGAAACCGCGGTCAACATGGGTCGCGAGGAGGACACACTCACCCTCCTGCGGTTGCGGCTTGGTCTCGTTGCCCGGTAGCCTCCATGATCCATGGGCGATCAAGCCCCCTTCGACCAAATCCTCCAGATCCTCCTTTGAGATCGTGGACCGGATCCAGTCGCCCTGGATCCAGCCTGGCGGCAGGCCGGCCCTCGACGACGACCCCCCTGACTCGTCTTCTTGCCTTTCGCCGCCGCCGTCGCCTTCTTCGCACGCTCCAGGGATGTCGTCTTGTCCTTTCCCATCACAGCAGACTGCGCACGGACGGGGCGGCGGCGTCGAGGGTGGAGGCGAACGCAGTGGAGAAGCAGAGGAGGAAGAAGGGGAATGGGGCGCACTATGTAGAATACATCGGCCCCGACGCCTTATATAGGCCTTCTTCCGAGTGGCTGACTCGTGGGCCCAGGCGATCCTGTCAAATCCCGCAACAGTCGCGCGCTTGGTACGTGGCAAAAAAGGTGGCGCAAAGATCGAGCCGTCTCTGCTCAATCCGTTCCATTTACTGCAGCGCCCTCCGCCCCGCGCGCTTCCCCAAATTTCGAATCTCGTGAGATCCGGGAATGGTAGTGCAACCAATCGCGCCAAAGATTTCATACCACTCCAACACTCGAAGCATATCATTGTAAGTTCAGTCAACAAACTTTGAATGGATCAAGGCGACTGAAAGTAAAGTTGAAGTTCCAGCATGGTTCGCCGATCCAGGTGAAATGCCTCCGAAGCATAGTAATCGGGTCAGAACCATATTCAACTCCTCCTCCACTCGGACCTCGACCCATTCGGGTGCTAATGACAATGACATGTACCTAGGGTAGGGTAATGGGACTGACCTAGACACCCTTCCCAAGGACACTTCCCTACAGTCAAAGGCATTCAAAGTACAGCAGCATCTACCGACTGAAATCACCTCTGAGTACAACCCACTCGACCAACAATTCCACTCGGATAACCCAATTCCATTCGACCATACCAGAAACCACTCGAAGTACAGAAGATCTAAAGTCATTCAGGATGGCAACGGCAGGCGTTCACTCTGTAGTCTTAATGATCATTTATATGTCTTTATTATAGGCGTTACCAGTAACGCCTCACCTTAATGTACATTGAACCCCTTGTAACGTGGGCTGGCTGGGGTCCTGGCGCACTCTATATAAGCCACCCCCCTCCGCTGGCACAAGGGTTCACACCCCCTGTATACTTCACGCATAATCCAATCGACCAGGCCTCCGGGCACTGAGACGTAGAGCTGTTACTTCCTCCCCGAAGGGCCTGAACTCGTAAATCTTGCGTGCACAACCTCATCGTAGCTAGGATCTTGCCTCCTCCTACGTACCCCCTATTCTACTGTCAGACTTACTCCCACGACAGAAACCACTGAAGGTATAATTGCCAATGTTGTTGAATATTATAAAAATTTGTTTGGTTACTCCCCTCCTATTAATATTAAATTGTTAGATGACTTTTGGGATCAGACCAGTATGGCCACTGAGTCTCACATTGATTTCTTAGAAAAGCCTTTTTCGCAAGAAGAGATAAAGAATGCAGTCTTTGGTTCATATGCTGAAGGTGCACCCGGTCATGCTGGTTTTCCTTTTTTGTTTTATCAGCATTTTTGGGAGCTCATTAATTGTGACCTTTTTGCTATCTTTAGAGATTGGGAGAAAGGGGAGCTGGATCTATTCAGGCTTAATTTCTCCCTTCTGACCCTTGTCCCTAAAGAGTCTAATGCTGTCCCTTTAGACAGATTTAGACCCTTAGCTATGATCAATTGTAGTTTCAAGATCTTTGCTAAGTGTGTTGCTAATAAATTTGGCCCAGTATGCAATGACCTGATTTCTCCTAACCAAACTGCTTTTATTAAGGGGAGATTTATCTTTGAAAGTATTGTAGCTAGTAACCACCTGCAGGGATTTTGCTTTAAACTTGACTATGAGAAGGCTTATGACATGGTTAACAGAGAATTCTTATTAGATATGCTTAGGAGAAGAGGCTTTGGTCCCAAATGGATGCAGAAATTGGGTACTCTCCTCCACAATGGCTTTGTTGGAGTCAGGATTAATGATACCAATAGTGAGTTTTTCATAGCAGGCAAAGGAGTAAGACAGGGTGACCCTGCCTCTCCTCTACTTTTTAATCTTGCTGCTGATGTATTCACTAGAATACTTGCTAAAGCAGATAATCAACAAATGATTGCTGGTGTGTTTCCTCCTTCAAACCCTGCTGGTGTCATTAGTATGCAGTATGCAGATGATACATTACTTTGTCTTGACAATAACTTAGAGCATGCTAGAAATCTTAAATGGTTGCTCTCTTGTTTTGAGCAACTATCTGGCATGAGGATTAACTTTCAAAAGTGTGATCTAGTCCCTATAAATATAGATAGGGATGAAGCTATTAATTTTGCCCAGATTTTGGGCTGTAAACTCAGCTTCTTCCCTATCAAGTACCTTGGTGCCCCTCTTCACTTCACTAAATTAAGGATAGAGGACCTTCAGCCTATGGTTGACAAGATAATCAAGAGAGCTGCTGGCTGGAGAGGGAGGCTTCTTTCTTTTGGCAAGAGATTGATTCTTGTACAAGCCTGTCTAGCCAGCATTCCCTCTTATCTTATGGGTTATATTAAGTTTCCCAAATGGGCTATTAAGCTCATCAACTCTCAGTTAGCTCATTGTTTTTGGGATGATTATGAGGGTCATCATAAGTATCATCTGGCTAGCTGGGGATCTCTTTCCATGAAGAAAGCATATGGAGGGCTGGGGATTACTGACCTCTCTGATATGAATCTTTGTCTGCTTGCCTCATGGGTCAGTAGATATAATAAAGATGAGGGGGGAAATCTGGAAAAGCATAATAGATGCTAAGTACAATACCTAATCCCCAAACATTTTTACCTGCCCTTCTATAGGTGCCTCTCCATTTTGGAAAAGAGTACTCTAGGCTGCCAAAGCTACTAGGTTTGGTTATTCGTGGAATATTGGTAATGGTAAGAAAGTTAGATTCTGGGAGGATCATTGGTTTGGAACAGCCCCACTGGCTACCCTTTATTGGGATCTGTACAAACTTGCCAATGAGCATGATGGTACCATTGATAGACTGTGGGATGGTACTAACCTTAAAATTACTTTCAGGAGAAGTTTCTCTGATGGTTCTTTCACTTTGGTTTGAGCTAGTGGAGATTGCTAAATCCATTGTTTTCTCTCACAAAGAAGATTCCTTAGTCTGGAACCTTAATTCCAGTGGAGTTTTCTCTGTTAAATCTTTATATAAAGTAATTAATTTCAGGGGGTGTTGCCTAATAATACCCCCACGGTGTGGAATATTAAGATCCCTGCCATGATACATATATTCCGGTGATTAATAACAAGATTTTGACCAGAGACAACTTAAGGAAAAGGCAAAATGTACCTGACACCACTTGCCCTTTTTGTTCGATAGATGAATCATGTCATCACCTATTTTTTGGTTGTGACATTGCTGTTGCATTTTGCAAAGATCTAGCATAACTAGATATAAAGGACCAGTCAATATGCTAGCTTTTGCTGATTGCTGGTCTAGAGGACATAATATGGTTGCTGTCAATATCATTCATGCAGCTGGTTTGTGGGCTATCTGGAATATTAGAAATGATTTTGTGTTTAACCGCGCTAAATGGTCTAATATTCAGGTACTCTGGCGCAAAACGGCCTCGTACGTTGCTCGCTGGGAACCGCTGGCTACAGACCCTGTTAAACAGCAAATTCAGAGCATGGGCCGAGAGTTGGAGAGCCTGATCAAAGCGCCTTTGCCGCTGATGTGGCCAGACCCAGGCTGAAGATTTTGGGCATGCTATTCCTGTCTAGCTTTATTTCCTTTTCAGTAGGGGTGGTGGCTAGTTCCTGATGAGCCGGTATCTCTGAGCCTGAGGCTATTTTCTTTGTTTAGCTAGGTAGCTAGCTGCTTTCCTTTCTTGTTCTTGTAGTCTTTGATAGTTTGGAGTCTGCTTGAACTCTGGCAGTGATGTACGCTATGATTTCTTTGCTATGCAATGGAATCGGGGCTGGGCCTTATTTTTTCTAAAAAAAAGATAATTTATCTGAAGTCATCTTTACTCAAAGCGCCCAATGGCACCCACGTCGCCGTGCCTGCTCGCCTAAAATCTACCACCTCAACACCGTAAACAGCGTACTACGTGCAGTGACACAGGATAGCTAGCTATGATTTGAAAAAGAAAAACAAGCTGATCGATCAGGACCACCCACACTTACTACTACCATCATGTATCTCTCTCTCTCTCTACCTGTTCCCGCCATAAAATAAGCTCCATCACTACCAGAAACTCGAATTTTCCTGTGAGCCCTAAACCGACAGGAATATAGGGTATACCGACAGGAATATAGGGTATACCGACAGGAATAGTATTTCCTGTCGGCCAGCCGTCAGGGTTAACCGTCAGGCATAGCTTGACAGGGAAATTTAAATATGCCTGTCGGCTAGCCGTCAGGGACCTTATTCCTGTCGGTTTTTCTCATTTTTCCGACGGTTTTGAACCGACAGGGCTATGTTGGCGTCAGCTTTGGCAAACCAGGAAAATTATATATCCCTGTCAGATGTAACCGTCAGGAAAATAAGAAAGCAATGGACAAAAAAAATTACACATAGCTATTCCAGTAATGAGAATATTTACAACATAGAAACAGCAATATCTTACACCAACCATAGTTACATATTCACATCTCTTCAGATATAATTCCATTGAATTTACATACATGAATAGTCAACAAAAAGGTGCAACATCTAACAACACAAGTGCATCAACTAAATATTTACAATGTGAGACCTCATTTTCTATAGTATTTTGTTGCAAGCTTCTCTTCAAGGTTACCCTGCAGTGGACATAATTGAACTTTATGCAAGTGTCAACAGTTTCCTCCAAAAAGGTATCAAGAAATAGGAACAATATCTATAGGATATAATAAACATAATATATTTGGTATATCATTTTTTCACAATAACATTGGCATACATACCGTACTTGTTTTTATCACAACAAAGTTACCCAACTTTACAGCTACAGACAAAATAATGGAGTAATAGCATCATATCTTAGACTTGATAGAAACAACACAACTAAGAAAATCCATTCAAATGACAACCTGATCACATGCTTCTGGATTAGTTTGAAAAAACTATCAGCTAAACGCCTGAGTAGATAAGTTATTAGGGAGTTAAGTCTAATCCATTTCAGATTTTGAAGAAAAATGGGCAAAGTCGTCATCATCTCCATAATAGAATAAAACCAAAGCAGTATGCAAATATTTGATAATGTAACAGCAGGGAACAGTACCTGTTCGTTCAGAAGAATATGTAGAATTTCTTGCCTTGATTGATAACCTCAACTTGTTGTTGCAGCCTCCTTGTTGTACTGGTAATCTTCCTTGTAACTTGCCATGTAGCTGCTCAATACTTCCTAAGTCATACATAATAAAGCGTGAAATCAAATGGCACGGACAAACTATACTCAAGAACACATTTTTATGGTACTGGCATACTGCATAGTGAAACAATAAAAGATACCAATGAAATAGGAAGCGGTTGTCTTTAGACTAAACAAACATGGCCACTAATCGCTCAATAATGCTGATCTCATGATCTTGGGCGCATAGGTATGTTTTAATATACGAGACAACTTGACTGGCATTTATTCATGATAAAACTTTGGAGAGGTGGGTGAAAACAAAAGTAAAAATACCTTGATTAGAGCAAAGGCTCTAGCATCTCTTGTAGATCACGAATCTTGCATTTTCTCCTAATCAAGATGAACTGCAAACTAGAAAAATCAGACCTCAAATAGGTGCCGACCAATATTTAGTTTCTACTAGGTTCATGTGCATACAACAACAGAATATGGAAGGGAATAGTACCTGCTTTAACCTCGATTTTGCACTGATGATGATTGCTCAATTCTTCCTAAATCCTAACATATTGGCTCAAAACATTCAGAATGGTATTGCCGAAAAAGGCTTTCGCCCCGCTTTATATAAAGTGGTATTCAGAATGGTATTGTAGGATGGAAATAGAGTGGAAAGTAACATTCAGACTGAACATACATAGCGAATATTGGCTCGAAACAGCCAGATGATCTTGAACATACTGGACTGGAATGGTACTGTAATATATAGGAGAGAACATGGCCTAAAATTATTCATGGTAAACATTGGAACAAGGGCGAAAGCACAAGTAAAAAACCATATGCACCAGGTGTCCCAAAACAAGACAAAAAACAGTTTACGCATAGAACCTGCTAATGCACAATGAAAAGACATTATTTTCCTACTAATGTCTTTTTCAAGATTGTAATTTACTACTCGATCTGGAGACAATTGATTGGGTAACTAATGTTCAATGTTACTGCTTACTCAATAATTTCAAATTCCAGTTGCATGTTAATACACAAGATGTAAATATTCGAAGGGTTGACCAGAAAACAAGATGTGCATAAGCTATATTTGAGAAACTGGTGAAATATTAATTATTAAATGATTACAAGCCTACAGTGCTATCCATTACCTTGACAATGACCATTTCAACTCTGTTTTCTTCCTCTTAAGAAGTGATTTTTTGAGTCCTGTAACTTGGAAGATAAAATCAAATTATCTCACACAACCTTTATAAAAGGAGTTGTGCCTGTAGTACTAGTACAATCCCTTGAACACATACGGCTGCAGAGGAGAGGCATCAACTACACTGGGCTATTCAAAACCAGTGTTTCAGTACAGCCATTTGCTTCCACCAGTACCCAGCAAATGAGGAGGAGAAAATGCTCGTTAGTTTCTGGTGAATCCAAACGGAGGCACATATGAAAGTTTTCAGGAAAAGGACATAGATCATAAAAGGGATACAAAAAACAGCAACTGGATCAGGAGGGGCCGGTACCTGGATAGAAATCGGTGGCCCTCTGAGAAAGATGCAGTGTCGCTTGAGTGACGGCAGAGGCGCGTACGTTGACGCCGATGCTCCTCGGGAAGCAAGGAGGTTGACGGCGACAATCCTGAGTCGGTCGTTCCTGGTCGACAACCCATCGAAAATGGCGGACGGGGGCGAGAGGTCAGAGAAGGCGCAAACTGCGGCGAAGGATCTGGAGCGCAAACGGCGGCGAAGGATCTGAGGACCTACCAGCGGCCAAGGATCCAGGGACCTACCGGCGACCAAGGATCTGGAGACCAATCAGCAGTGAAGGATCTGGGGCGCAGCGGACCGGCGACGAAGGATCTGGGGTGCAGACGGCCGGCGGCGGCTAGGGATTTGGGGCGAATCTGGGAGTAGCTCGGGTGGGGAGTGATTTGGGATTCTTTTCGAACTAGGGCTTTATTTCAACCTGTGAGCGGCGGGCCAATATTTGGGGAAGTGGCGGGACGGGCTTTACTTTCGCGGGCGCAGAGATGGGCTTCTTTTTGCTGTGAGTCACGCTCGACAGGGATACAAGATAGTTCTGTGGGCCGAGCTTGGACCGACACCGATTTTAATATTCCTGTGGGTTGTGGGTTGGCGCACAGGAGCATAGTCCATTTTCCTGTGAGCTAGCGTGGGCCCGACAGGAAAATTGATGACGCACAGAAAAATTCGAGTTTCTGGTAGTGCATCGACATGATCCAGATCCGTACTAAAGTCCAAGTGGTAGTTGTACACAAATGTTTGGTTATTAAGTAGCGTACGATATGATGTAGGTTTGCCACCAAACTGTATGCTTTTGTTACATTACATTTTTTATGGCAGATGCGTGGGCTCCACGTAGTAAGCATGGGTATATCATACACCGCCACATGCTACGTCGTACGCGACTGGTGGTCGATCTACTCTAGCTAAATTCCACTGCTTGGCCTCCCTCCATGTCGCAGTGAAGAAAGAGATTGACACAATATGCATCTACATCTGTTTAGGTGGACTTATACAGTGCCAAACTTAATATTCAATAAACAAAACAACTTTCCATTTTTCAGAAAGAGAAATGTAAACGGAAGTGAATGTTTGGCTCCAATATCACATCTTTCTAAACATTGTCCTTTGTTCCTATTGAAGGAAATCCTTGTCATGCTTAGTTTTTTTTATCAGGTTTTGCCATGCTTGCTTAAGAAAATTGCTATGCTTGCAACAACATAACTTGTCATCTTGGGTGGCAGTTTTCTCATGCAAACAAATCTGACGTCATATTTTTAACAATCCTGTTTTACTAATACATTATCTCACAACTAGGAGAAATTATTTATCAACAATGTAGCTCATCAATAATTGTAGGTGATATTACTGTAGTACCATTGTATCCAGAGCCTCTTATATTCTCCATGCATGTATGTCCGATTCTTTCCGCTCTTGTCTCTCCTAAAATAACAATGCATGATCCTGATTAACAATGACACCAGCGGATTTGGTCTACTTATAGTAGCGATTAAGCTACGGCTAATCACCATCGGTAAGGTTAACGACGGTATCCGGCGGCGAGCGGTAGGCGCCAAGCAACTACGTGTAGCAGCTAACGTCCAAGGCATCGGATACCTTCTTCTTCCCGATCGGTCGGCCCCCCACATATATAAAATTCAGAGCCCGACTCCTGCTCTGCTACTTCCATGTGTTTGTTCTGTCTCAGCCTCTGCACCATTGCAAGCACGAATGCACGATACTCAAGGATGATTGCTGCACCCCGCAGCAGCCCCATTTAACTATACCGCCTGATATGCTATGTCTGGAAAATAATCCTATGCGACCTGGGTCGCACGCAGCGGTCGTGAGACCCTCTCCCGCGGACGACGCGTGGCGATACATCTCAAAGCACGTATGCCAGTTATCGGGAAACCATGTCCCAAGGAAGAAATTTTGTAGGTTGTACAAAATTTTGTAGTTTGCACATCTTGCCAATGATTTGAGCTGCTGATACATGTACACAAAATTTTAGTTTCCACATCTTGCCAGTGATTTGAGTTATTGTTGTATAAAAGAATTTGATGTAAACTGTGAAAAAATCCTCCTGATATTTGGAGCTTCTTGTGAAATTTACAGCGTGTATTTGTTCGTGTCCACTCTTGTGATAATAATAATGTGCAGTTTGCAGTGCGTATCCTTTTATTCTGTAGCTATGTTCATTAGGATGGTCATTTTTATTTCTATGAAAACAAAGCAATGGATAGATGCAATCTAATTTGTGGTACTGAAGAAGCACATATGTTTTTCTTAATATAGTGGAAAGCAACAACACACAAGTTCTATGTGCCACTATAGGTACAGTGCAAAATTCACAAGGAGCTTCAAATATCAGGAGCTTTTATTCACTGTGTACATCAAATTCAGTTATACAATAAAAAGCTCAATGTGCTTCAACTATCCTATCTTGACTAATCAAAAAGTATCAACTATCATAAGCTACTTTGACTTGAGTTCCTGATTGTTTGGTCTAGTTGAGTGGAACAAATCTCACGGGCATTTCTACAAAGCACTGAATCTTCATCGATAGAGGAATATACAGCAACAGATGTGTTTGGTTCTTCTGCCTTCCTTTTGCCATCCTGCTGATCATCTTCCTTTTGGTTCTTCTATGCTCTGTCAATGAATAAGAGAATAACTTCAGTACAAGCATTTTCCAGCAGAATAAATGATGCAAATGGACAGAGCACATAGCTTTGTGCTTGTGTTGCAACCAGGAGTCGACATGCTCTGAACTTGAAGTAATCTGCCAAGATGCAGCCAGCAGGATAATGTACAAGCTAGGCCACATCCGGTGGAGTCAAGCTGAGGAGGATGGCCATGGAAGGAGAGTAACACACCGGCGCGCGAGAAGCTTGGCCGTAGCCAAGGGGCGCGTACATCCTGCATAGTGCGCCGGCGGTGCCGGCGTGCCACGAGTGGAGTTGCCTGGGAGCATTGCCGTGGCTGGCTTGAAGAAGTAGCTGGGATACCGACGGGAATGAAGCGCGCGCCGATCTGGGGTGGTTGCGTCGAGGAGCACACCGCCGGCGACGTGGCGAGCTGCAGGGGCGCCGGCGGCTGGAATTTGGGGGACTTCCAGACTGAATCGCGATTTGCAAACAGGGAAGTGGAAGTGGGGGATGATAAGCCGAGAGGCCAGGACGCGCCCTAGCCTGTGGGTAGTAGTGGGGGCGATAGCATGGACTCTGTGGACGGCTCGCAATAAACTCGTGATTGCAATAAACTCGTGATTGAGCATGTGATTCCAACTCTTGTGACTGACTCTATCTACAAACCGTGTGGCTTCTTACAGCTATGGAGACCGCTCAGCAAGCGGTGTGATCGGGACTTTATCGACAGGATCATCTCAGCCTTACGCACCACCGCAGGAGCATTGGCGCCCCCGCTCCCGCCTCCACCACCTGAGCCGGACTAGTTAGACCATGATCCATATTTTGGGGTTGTTTGGCTGTGCCCCCAGCGCTCCGTTCTATGTTGTACTTCTGTTATGCCCTTGAGGTAACCTATTTTCGTTTCCTTGGCTGGACCTTTTGTTGGCCGTGATTGTCGGATATTGTTGTGGTGGTTGCTTTATAATTTAAAGCGGGAGAAAACCCTATTTCGTGAAGTGGGGGACGAGACGGCTGCTTTGGGATTCGTATCACCACGCGTCGTCCACGGGAGAGGGTCTCACGACCGCTGCGTGCGACCCAGGTCGCATAGGATTATTTTCCCTATGTCTCTGTTTTTTTGTTGAGTGATGCTACACGGACGGCAGAAAATGCACGATCCTTGGACGACGTTTCACATGAGCTGTTGATCTCCTTCTTGTTTTTAATCTGTACGGTCCATGTTAGTGTTGTGCAAGGATCAAGTATCGTCTGCAGATCACTTTCATCTGTAGCCATCGCACGTACTAGTTGGACATTTTTTCTTCCCTTTCCCCCACCTTTGCAACCGGCAGAGATCTCAATGAAGATCGCCTCGTAACCACATGCCAGAGCGACGCGCAAATGCGAGCAACTTCACTCCTGTCCGTAACAACAAGTTCTTTATCACTATTTGGACAAGAGAATGTCAACTAAACAACAAAAACTATAGTACTCCCTCTTGTAAACTAATATAAGAGCATTTAGATTACTAAAACAATGATCTAAACGCTCTTATATTCGTTTACGGAGGGAGTACTAGTTAACAAGGGACAAGCATGAAAAATGGTATAGACCGAGCAAATCCAAACCAAGTCATCATCATAACATCCTTACGCCAAACGCATGATCCTACCCGTGAACCGTGCCGCTCAGCCTCACAGCTCCGAAGGAACAGAGCAGAGATCGGCAGCTTCTCCGGCCAGAGACACCACGCAGGCACGATCATGCATCTCAGGGCTACCGGATTCGGTACGTGACAGGAGCGCGCATCCTCTTGTCCTCATGCCAGCCCAACAAATATTCGTGGGAAAAGAGAAAGCTTCCATGGATTTCTAACGGCCAGGGACGTAAGTACAGTGGGCGGGGGAGTGCGCCGGTGCGTGCGTGCGTGGATGTGTCCGTCTGCGGTCTGCAGTGCCGTGCATCCATGCATGGCCGGGTGTCCGCCACTCGCTACGTGCCAAAGGGCCACCTACTCGTGTCTTTTGGTTGCTGATAAGCAAAGGGTATTCCGCTTTTGTGATGGAAACCCTTTTTTTGTTGACTTGTTTCTTCCGTTTCTGCTCCCTCCGTTTCCAAATAATTGTCTTTTTAGCCATTTTAAATGGACTACAACATACGGATGTATGTAGATATATTTTAGAGTGTAGATTTACTCATTTTGCTCCCTATGTAGTCATCTGTTGAAATCTCTAGAAAGACAATTACTTAGGAACGGAGAGAGTACTTGTTTTCATTGCCACCTGTCTTTTTTTTTTGGGGGGGGTATAATTGCTCAGTCGGTGTGAAAATGAATAAGGGCCAACGTCTCATAGGTCATTGAAAATCTTGCATATCTTCATTTTGTATTGTTTAACCTACTCGGTCATGCAAGAATCGGAGGCACGCACCGCTAGACGCAACGGGCTAGAGATTGGGTGGCGGTCGCACGGTCCTTCCGCCGCTGAACTGGACTGCCGGCTTTGCCCGATGAGGATGAGCAGCCCCTCATGGCTATTTACCATCGCTCACTGACCACGGCAGAGACAGACGCCAAGAATGCCAAGGCCCTCCGGCTCGGTATCAAGCAATCGGGAAGGAGGCTACCGAGAAGGCGGCGGCGACCGTGAGAGCGGCGAAGCTCGCGAGGCAGCAGAACCGCGTCGTGCGGACGATGTCTGGCTTTATCTCGTCCTAGTCCGACCCCCCCCCTCATCAGTGCCTACACGGAGGGTTATGGCCGCGCCAGCGACTAGAAGGGCAAAGGGCCGGTGATGAACAGTGAATAAACTCGCACCTCTCCGTGTTTATTTCCTTTTTCATTAATTTTACTTCAGAACTATGTCCGTTGGATGAACAGTGATGCTTTTTTCATTCGGACTATGTGAATTTGTATCTTCCGTTTGCTATATGTTCGTTTAATTTCGTTGATAATCTAAGCACTACCTTCCATGTTGCATGCGTAGTATGGATTTAGAATACCAGATATGAGGTAGGCTCTGGACGCGGCTATTTGATGAATTGACCGGTCATTGTCCCTGAACGTATGTGCTACTGAATTTAGTATGTCTGGCTGTAGATGCTCTTACATTCCAGGTAGGGAGTATCTCACGCCTTTGTGTATGTGATGTAAAATAATGTGCTGCCTGTGATGGGCGCCATTGATAAATAGCAGGACGTCCCTTCGGACTGATTAAGGTCGGTCGATCATGTTGAGTTGTGATCTGTTGGGAACTTGGGATACGTACTGTCATGAAGTTGTATGATTTTTTGCTAACGTAACTCTGATTTCACGTATGACGTATCCTCCTCCTGGTACATGTCGATTTCTGAGCAAGAGTAACGTGTAAGATTGATGGAATCATGAGACGAGAGCGAGACAGTGCTGAATTTGGGAAGGCTGGTGGATCCAGGGGCAGATAGATGGATAGATCTCTGCATGCATGGAGGAGCATGAATGATGGCATGTCCATCTCTTTTGGCTTGGCTGCCGTAGAACTCACGAAGCAGCTAGGGCCCGCTCGCTGGCCGCATCCGCATGCAGAACAGAGCAAAGCAGAGCATGGCAGAATTGACAAATTTGACCTTAAAGCGAAAGTATTTCACAAACTAAATTGTTTTTAAAAATATTTCACACCGTTGACCCTTTTGTGCAGATTCCAACAGTAAGGCGCTGCACTCTACTGCAACTCCTTACAGCTAGGCGCTGCACAGTGTAGTGCACATTAGGGTCAGCTGGATGAAATACTTTCAAACATAGTTAAATTTGTCAAATAGTTTCGCCCTGAGGTCAAATTTATGTCTTTTGCCGCAGAGCAGGATGGAAGGAAAGCGCACCGAATCATTTCGGCCGGCCGGCACATGGCGTCGAGTCCGGCCAGACCCACACCGGCCCTCGGCCCTCGCGTCCTGGCATGCCAGTGCCAGGAGTACACGGAGAACGAAGACGATACGTGCAGGCATGGCCCCTCCCAATGCTCCACCTTGTACATGTGCTAAGTTGTCCACATAGGCAAAAAATATGATGTGGCAAATTATTTAAAAGAAGAGAGATGAGTGTGGTGACCCAGGAAAAAACAATGCTAAGCGCGTGAACCTAGGCAAAACATTTAAAGGAAGGAAGCCCACCAATACATGAAGAGCTTTAGTTGCTAAATTATTAAATGAAGCAAACTTAGAAATATAAAGCAAGACGCAAGCGTTAAGGAGTATAGTTCTTTTTATTTAATTTCTTAAGATCTCATCTAAGACCAACGTTGGCAGACTCTGGTGCTCGTTCGGAACCCCCGAGAGACGTCGCATGAGTGAGTGAACCGGCCGAGATGCCCCGTCTCAACCTACTCCTACATCCTATAACGACGAGATGGCCATCTTCCACGGGGATTAGTGCCGAACACAACGCTCGGCAGTCGGCACAACCGACAGACTGAGGACGACGGCACCTCGTTTGTTCAGAACCCACGGCAGCTGCATGTCAAGTAGCTATCGCCGACCCCAGAGAGAGACACCGACTGACCCTCCTGAGCCAGAGCCACAGGGCGACGCAACAGCAAGATCCCCACCGATTGGACCGGACAAAAACGACGCTGTTTCTTCCTTGCTTCATCATGGAGGAGGCTCGACCCAAGAAGGCTCACGCTAGCTAGCTGTTGTTTCCATGGCTTTCATCAATTCCTTCTTGACAAGCTTTGGCATCACGCGCTGTTCATTGGGCCTGCCATGCCTGCTGCCTTTCTGATGATGACTCTGGCGGATTGACGGACGGGCGAAAAGCCTAAAGCGGTCGCCTGATTAGCGTGCTACTGTACGAGTACGTGCTACGGGAACAGGATGAGGTGGGGGAGTTTACCGGCCGTGTGTCTTGTCCTGGCCGTGAGCGAGTGTATGTAGCGCGAGAATGGATGGAGTTGTTAAAGTGGCCTAGTACGTGATGAGATGGGGGGGCGGTTGTAGTAGGCCGGTTCAGGGCTAGAAAGCACGTGGCTTTCTATTTGGACACTTCGTTCTCGCTTTTGTCACCGTCAAATGAGTGTAGGTCCGATCTGTCTCTGGATCTGATGGCAGCTCGGGTAAGTTTGCGAGCCTGTCAACTCCATGAGTCTGATCCATGAGCCTGTCCTCACTCCTTTGTTGGGCAGATTTAAATGGAATGACATCTCAGCAAGAAAAAAACAGGCTAAAATGAGTGCTCGTTTTTTTTTTTTTGAATCAGAGAAAAAAGATTTACCTCATCAATTAATTAATCAGAAAACAGTAGCACAATTAACAAATGAAAATACAAGTGAAAACAATACAAGAAAATCATGCGTGGACTACTCACAAGTCCTAGAGGCAGTTGGTAGCATAGGCAACGACCACGCGCCGACTCTAGCACGAGGGGAGAAACCCCATAGAGGCCTGCATCACCCCCATTCATAGAATCAACCTAGAGCTCGGGCAACCGAAACATAATTGACACCACCTCGAGTTTGCCAAGAGTGGCCACTACTCTCGCCAAAACCTTCACAACACACGTAGTCACAAAGCTTAGTGCAAAGTAGCCCGGACTCCTTCATAAGGACATGCTGCAAAGACATGTCCGCGGTAATAGCATCGTAGATGGGTGACGGTGGTGATGGAGGTGGCGAAGCAGCTCCCCGAGATGATGTAGTCCGGTCGATGCGGGGCTCTGCACAACATCACGTGCACCGGATTGAATCCCTATACTCGCGTGCATTAGAGCAACTCCAACGGGCCGACCCAAACAAACGGCGCTTTTATCCGTTTCTTATCCGTTTGATCGGTCCGGCGGACACAAACGTCCGGCGCTATGTTTGGGTCGGCGCGAGCGCCCAACGCTGGTCCGACCCATTTTGTCGGCGCGCCAAAAAAGTCTTGCAAGCATTTTAAAAATAAACACATGCATTTTATTAAACATAAAATCCGGCCACGAAGGCCGACGAAAGTTCACATTACATTAATTAACATAAAATAACTAAAAACTAGACGACGCGCTGCCTTAGGTGTCGTCGTCGGCGTCTGCGTCAGGGCCGGTGAGGTTGATCAGCATCGACGCAGGGCCGGCCCAGGGGAAAGCCGTGTTCCAGAGGGCGGCGATGTAGGGCTGCGCCGCCGCTGCCTGCGCTTGGCGCGCCTCCTCTTCGGCCTCACACTCGAGCATCTGCAGGCGCTCGCCATCCCGGCGCTCTTCGGCCAGCCGAACGCGGCGCCAGTGGTCGAGGCAGGCCGCCTCCTGCTTCTTCGTCGCCCCGAGCCAGATCGGCAGAGCGCTGACCCACTCGCGCACTACTCCGGTCCAGGAGTAGCGCTCGAGGTAGGCCGGCTCCTCCGGCTCGGCTTTGGGCGGGGACGGCGGGGCTACCGGCAGCACGACGCAGTCGCCCGCCGCGGAGAGGGCCATGGCCTCCGCCATGGCAGCCTCGAAAGCCGCCTCATTCGCCTCCCTCCACTGCTCCTCCTCCTCACTCTCCTTAATGGCCGCCTAGTAGGCGGCCTCGCCTCTGGTCCTCGTCGCGGACGACGAGCGCGGGCGGCGGCAGGCTGAGGTCGACACCTCGGACGCCGCGTCGCCTCGCCTCCTCGTGCTCGAAGGCGAACCATCGAGCCCAGTTGGGCGAGTCGACGACGTAGTGCGGTTTGGCGCGCTGCTCCGGCGTCAGCAACGCACGCCGGCACAGCACCTCCTCCGCATGGGCCCTCGCCTTCCGCGGCGCCGCCGGCACTGGGATCCTCTCCGGATCCAAATGCCAGTCATGCGGCAGCGTCACGTCGAGGTACGGCAGAGGCACGCGGTGGTGTCAGTGCCACTCGGCCTGGTGCAATGGCACATTGATGTGCTGCCTCTGCCGGGGAGCCTGCGGCGGCGCGGGGAGGGCGGGGAGGGAGGGGGAATGGCGGGCGGGGGCCTTGCTCTTGCGACTGCTGCCGATGCCGGAGAAGAAGCCCATGCTGACGGTGGCTAGGGTTGTCGCCGGCGTGGGGGCAGGGGTGGCCATATGGGGACGGGGGGCGAGTGGCAGTGGATGAGGACGGCCCCGCCGCACGCCCGGCTTAAAAGAGGACGACCACCGTTGCTGACGCGTGGGCCCAAGGTGGGCGGTCGTCATAAATAATTATGACCGTCGTAGTTGGACGGCCGCCAGGTGGGGACACGGCGGACGGAGAGGAGACGCGCGGCACGGCGCGTCCGCGCCGGCCCATTCCAGACGCAATTTTTGGCCGGAAATGGGTCGGCGCGGACACCGGGCGGACACGATTTGAGTTTGGGTCGGCGCGTTGTGCCGTCACTTTTGTCCGCGCCGACCCAAACATATGTGGGCGGACGAAATGAGTCGCCCAATTGAAGTTGCTCTTATAGCCTCTGGAGAGGTCATCGGAAGCAACGGCCCCTTAGCCACGCCCGGAGAGTCGGCCGCGCCATGAAAGTAGGACGATGGAACCCTGCCAAAGGTGGCAGGCGGCGCTATGCGAGCGATGTGCCAGCCACGCATAGAGGAGGCAGAACTCACATATTTGACCTGAGGGCGAAATCAAATCACAAACTGACCTGCTCTCGAAAAAATTTCACTCTACTGACCCTCTCGTGTGGCGCCCGAAAGCGAGGCACCGCACCCTACTGTGCCGCACCCTTCCCTTAGGCGTCGCACCTCTTGCCAGCGTGGCAGCCCTGGTCCTCTTGCGGCCCCACAAACAGCACTGCAGCGCCCAAGGCTTGGGCGCCACACTGTGCAAATTGCAGCGCCTATCGCTTGGGTGTTGCACATTGACTTAAGCCGCATCGGGCCAGCCCCTCCCAGGCAGTTCTTCCCCATCTGAGGAAGTTGCTCTCTGTACAAAGAGCGGCGGCGGCGCCCCCTTCGGATCCCCCCACACCCCTCTCAGATCTGAAGTTTTGAGGCCCGGATTCGATCTCCAATCCCTCCTACTAGGTAAACTCCCCCATTCCCTTTGTTTTCCTACGTAAATTCGTTGAAATTTTAGGGATTTGCCCAAGATTAGGTGGAACCTTTGATTTGCTTGGTTTGGATCTTTGCTTGCCCAAGATTAGGTGGAATCTTTGATCCCCCCACACACTATATGATTCTTGTTAGTGAAACCTAGATTGTATATTTTTTTAGATATATATGAGATGCCTAGTTTTGTAGATAATTATGAGATGTTGAGTTTTGTAGCTATATGTGAGATGTTGAGTTTTTTTAGATATATATTAGATGTTGAGTTTATTTCTAGATACATCTATTTCCGAGACAAGTAATTCCGAATGGAGGGAGTACAACAAAAGAACGAGTGAATCCCACAAATACACATTCTCTTTCTCATAGCACAAGCATATGCATTCATCTTTTCTCAGTTCAAATGCGAGAATGTGCAAATTAGGCCAATCAAACACCCGAGGAAACGAGCACTCCATCATCATCAGACAGACATCGATTCCACACATGCGATGCCGATACTCATGACACTACTCTAGTAAACCACACTGAATGCACGGACTAGCTGAGATGTTGATTTACTTTAACACATATGACATACTAGATCTATATATATATATATATATATATATATATATATATATATATATATATATATATATATATATATATATATATATATATATATATATGAGAATTTACAATCATTTATTCATTGTGTGAGAAGGAGATGTTGAGATTCTTGTGGATGAATACATATGAGATGTTTAGATGAACACATATGAAATGTTGAGTGTTTACCGATATTTGAGATGAACTCATATATGTTTATTGTTTGAAATTTGTAAGGATGGTTTGGCTTCTCAACGATGTCTACGAAACGAAACACCAGGCCTACATGATGCGCGAGAAGGCGATGGTAAACACTCAACTAGTAATCTAAATATTTTGCAAATTAGCCTTTAGTTGAAATTGACATGCCCTAAGATTTGTCATTACTTGTTTTTTGCAGAAGCTTGAACCTCTGAAGATTCGGTATCACAGGGTCTATGGCATTGCCATGCCTTACGATGAGTGGTATACACCGTACATCAAGCAGGCAGGACTACTCCCGTGGATTCAGTTGGTCAGCCGGTCCACGCCGAATCTGAACGCTCCACTGGTGTCCGCTCTTGCTGATCGGTGGAGGCCCGGAGACGCACAGTTTCCATCTTCGGACTGGAAAGATAACCGTGACGCTTGAGGATGTCTCGTTGATCACCGGTCTTGCTATCGACGGGAGGCCTCTCTGTATGAGCACTGATTCTGATGGGTGGCGCGAGCAAATGATTGCTCTTATCGGTATGGCTCCTACCGAGGCTGAGGCTGATGTAGAGGAGGGAGAAGAGAAGAAGAAGAGGGAAAGGAAAGCCGCCAGAGCTGCTTTCACGTGGATTCAAAATAACTTTGCGACGTGCCCTGCGGATGCCACTGATGATGTGATCCAGACACATGCTCGTGTCTATATGTGGTACGTTGTCTCGAGGACTTTGTTTCCTGACTCCACGAGCAAGAACGCTCCATGGATGTGGCTGAAGGCGTTGACCGTCTTCGATAGCAAATGGAGCTGGGGTTCAGTGACTCTTGCGTACTTGTACCGACAGGTAGTTGGTTTGTTTTGTTATCAACTCATTTCTTCAATACCAATGCAATCTTGCTGTCAACTTAACATTGTTTTTCTTTCTTCAGCTGGACGATGCGTGTTGCAGGATCACAGATAGTGCAGGCATTGGTGGTAATATGCTTCTACTTTATGTATGGAGCTAGGACCGTCTGCCTGTTGGACGCCCGAAGAGCGTCAGGTTTAATCCTTTGTATCAAGATGAAGATGACGTATTACGGCGCCCCACTTGGGCTTACAAGTGGGATGTGGTTTCCGAGATGACGAACGATGTCAATCTTATGTACCGAAAGTACATTGCCGAGTTGGACACGATTACTCCTGAGCAGGTAATGAGGTCATTACTTCAGTCATTTCTCATGCTTGCCTGAAAAATAGTCATCAATGTTACGTTGTTGCCCTATTTCATAGGTGGTATGGCAGCCATATGGCACCGATGACAGACTTGGGTACACCGAGGAGTTTTCCATCAACCCGATGTGCTTGCAGGATAGGGATCTCTGGCTTATGCGGTGCCCACTGATATGCAACTTGGCGGTTGAGTTTCATTTGCCACATCGCGTGTTTCGTCAGTTTGGTCTATTCCAGCCTCACCCGCCGGAATGGGTGGATACGGACAAAGCACTTCATAGGTAAGAGAGCATGAACCGTATTGACTAAGCATCGTCACTTCTTCTTGATTTTGCTAATGTTTGGTTTTGTACCATGCAGGTTGGACAGGAGAAGGCAGCGGAAGATAAAGGACTGGGACAAGCATCATGCTTCGTATGTTACCCGCTTCCAGCTTTGTGTGGAGGAAGCTCGTAGCAGTGCAAGCGCCCAGCTTCGTGAGCATAACTCACTTGCTTTTGATAACTACATACGATGGCTTCTTGAAAATACTCGAGTTGAGATACGCCCGCCGGCATACAATGAGGATATTCTTGAAGAACCCGTAAACTTTGAGGATCTATCAAAGAGGAAGTACAACAGAGATATCAGGGAAGGGCAAGGAGTCCCTGCTGTTCCGGTGATTAACTATGTGGTAAAGTGTTCCCTTCTTTACTTTCCCGTTGGCCGTATTACACATGTTTGAATGGCTAACGTGTTCATTCTTTCTCATTTGCAGCGCACTGAGATAAAGAAAGCAGCTGATGAGAGCTAGTCTATTCTGGAGAAGACACCGGTTGGAAAAGGCAATGATGATGGTTCACTACGAGCATTCCTCAAGGTACATATCACATTCACTATGAGAGCCAGTATATGTTGTGGAGTTTCATATCTTATACACTTGTTCATGTTACAGCGTCGGGCCAAGAAGTTAAGGCGGTTATCGAATCTTCTCGGTTGCCGTGATCCCGAATTTGATGAACCATCTGCCTCTAGGTCTGGTACACCATCAGACCCCTCATCTCACCATCAGGGGATGATGTGAGTTCCTCATATAATTATCTGGATGATGAGGGTGCGGTCACCCAAGAGGTATGACTAATCCTCTAGATGTGATTCTCACTTGATTACGACGCCGGTCTTCACCATATTGTTTGATTGTGTGATAGGGCCATGACATTGATGATGACATGACTTTGGCGGACGCTCAAGTTCGGTCCGCATATATGTTCAAGCCTAGGCAACCCAGATGCCGGTACACGCCCAACGACTTTGACAACAGAGGCAACCCAAAGGTGGTCGTAGGGACCTCGCGGATGGCTAGCTTGGATGATGAGGCGGAGGCGGAGGAGGAAGTGCAGGAAGAGGAGGCTCGTCCTCCCAGGAAGAAGAAGATTGCCTGCAAGCGTGGCACCAGGAACACGCGCGGAAGGCATTAGTGCTTGTGTTTGTTACTATGGAAGTGCTTCCTCCCAATTGCCATACAACATCTTGAATGCGACTTGCTTCGCCTTCCATGCCTTGCCGTACTTCACCTTGTAATGAAAGATGGCTTTCACAAGGTCAATGACACTCTTGATGCTCATTATTGGAAGTGTGGACATTTGGTTGGATAACCTGTAAGCAATGAACTCAGACGTGAGTTGTCTGTGTTGTTGGTACACAAGCTCGCCATCTGCATTCTTGTGCCGGCACATGTGAGTTGGTAGACAACTCACTATGCGCCAAGTGGGACCTCCTTTCCATGGCCTTGCACGCACAATCCATGGACATCTTGGCACTTCACATTTGACCGTGTAATACACATTGACACCCGAGTTGGCCACTTTATGTGGACGATAATGTGTAACCGAGTAGTTGTCGAGCCACATCTTCAATTCCAAGAAGGATTGAAACTCACAACCGGGATGTATCCCGTTCTTGCCGCCTTCCAAATCACGGTGAGAACTTGGCCTAGATCCAAGAGATATGCATCTGCCACCATCCACAACGGCTTCATCCGCGAGACTAAGATCCTTGAACAATGGTATCTTGTGATCCCGCCCGAATACCTTCTTGAATGCTTCGGCCTCCTTCGGCGTGAACCCCTCCTCATCAACTTCTTCATCGGGACCATCGTCATCCGAGTCCGATGCATATGCACGGGAAAAGGTATGGATTGGTCCATTGTCTCTTGCACATGATATTGGTCGAGATCACCCACATTGTTGTCATGGAGATCAACTTCGTTGTCATCCTCCTCGTACTCATTATTCTCCTCTTCAAAAGCTTCATTTTGGTGGTTTGGAGTCAGGCTCAATTTTGGCCAATCTTGTTGCGTGAAATGAGGTTCACTCATTTGATCTTGGTTCATGGGTGGGGGAGTGCTAGCAACCAACGGGGAGGGGTTCCGGTTCAAGTCCAAATTCAAAGTAGACTCAACCTTCTTGGAGGAAAATTACTCAAGAGCCTTGTCTAGAGATTCGGCAACCATCTCCTTGTATGCAAGCCAACGTTGCTCGGAGTTCACACGCATTGTCTTCCAACGGATGTGCATTCCAAAACCAACATTATGCCTTCCCTCGAACTCAACAACGTCACTTGGGTCCATCCAATTCAAATCCTTCCTCACTTGTTCCAAGAGCTCCGCATAGCTAGGACTACTCTCAAACACCATGTCAAGCTCATCCGGGTCCGGCTCAACATTGCCTTTCAAAAAGGCCTCTTTATCCACATGATGAACATAAACACATGTTCTCCCCATCCCTACAATAATAAAAAACACACATATATCAAATAAGTACTTCACAAAAATATTTGCACAAATATACATATGCCCTAACATATATATGAAATAATAACCCTAAACCCCACTTAACAATAACAACAACCCTAACCATAGCATAACCCTAACACCAACATCAAACACACATAACCCTAACCCTAGCATACTATGGAATCCTAACCATACCAAATTAGCAAAGAAACATAACATGATTCAACGCAAATTTCCAAATCCAAGCCAAAACTAGGGTTTCCCCAAACTAGCTAGATTTGAGCAAATGTGACAATTCCTATGGATGAAAACGAGGGGATCGAAGGAGATTACCTTAAGGGAGGGGTTGGCTTCGAAATCCACGGTCAAATACTCCGGATTTGCAAGATTTGAGAAGGATTTGAGAGGGGGAGGGCAAGAGAGGAGGGTCGCAAGGCTAAGGGTTTGTGTGAGGTGGGGGTGTGTGGGGTGGGGGTGGGAGGGGAGAGAGGGTGGGGCCAGCCTAAGTGGCACACAGACTGTGCAGCGCCTATGATACGGGCGCTGCACATTACAAGTATGGCGCCTAAGCCTTGGGCGCTGCAGTGCTGCCTGTGGGGCTGCAAGAGGACCAGGGCTGCCATGCTGGCAAGAGGTGCGACGCCTAAGGGAAGGGCGCTGCACAGTAGGTGCGGCGCCTCGCTGTCGGGCGCCACACGAGAGGGTCAGCAGAGTGAAATTTTTTCAAGGGCAGATCAGTTTGTGATTTGATTTCTCCCTCAGGTCAAATATATGATTTCTGCCCATAGAGGATCTATCAATGTCGCTATCAGCCACCTACTGGGCGGGCCAACCACCCACTGGTAGAATAAGGGCCTATTGTCCCGGTTGGTAAGGGCCTTTAGTCCCGGTTCCTGAACCGGGACTAATGGGTCGGTACTAATGCCCAGCCCTTTAGTCCCGGTTCAGTCGTAACGGGACAGATGAAACCTCCACGTGGCTGTGGCGCCGAGCCCAGCGGGAGGGCCTTTAGTCGGTTGGTGGCACCAACCGGGACCAATAAACATCCACGTGTCAGCATTTGAGGGCTTGGTTTTTTTGAAAAGGGGGGTTGGGGGTTTGGGGGTTTAATTTAGGTGTTTCATATATTGTGTTAGCTAGCTAATTAATAGAGAGAAGTGTCCTCTCTTTTGTCTGTGCTTGGTCGACGCTACGAACTATACATAGAGAGGCCCTCGACACGCTAGCTAGTAATAAAATGAAGGGAACCATTAAGTACAGAAGTTCGTCATGCATACCGAGAGAAGTGATCGATCGACCTCTCCTTCTCCGAGACATTGGTCGAACAACAAGTTTTTGTATTATCTATCCGACGCTACTGGCTACATACATATACAATATGTAAGATCTCTTAATTACAATCCCCTAGCATTTGAAATCAACTTCCACATGGTATTCTCCGGCTTTATAGATGACGTGGTCAAGAAAGAATCCCGCCAATTCCTCTTGAATTGCTTTCATGCGATCTTGTGGTAGGAGTTCATTCCGCATCTGCCACGTCTAATTTGAAGAAGGGGGTTAATTAATACATATATATATGAATGAAACTCAACAGAAATGATGGTGTAATAAAATAAAATTGTGAATACTATTGCTTACGCACTTCATATTGTCTTTTAGAGTAGCCCCGCTTATTTTTCAAAGTCCGTTGTAAATGAACTCACACACGTAGTATCCACAGAAATTATTACCTTCTTCCTGCCAGAAGCACTTTACGAGAAATAGAGGTCAATCAAACTGATAATGAAGCATTATAAATGGCATTTATGAAAGTATAGCTACCGAATCAACGGGAGATGCGCGCAACTAGCTAGCCAGATAGTACTTACTTTCGGGTATGTATATCGCAGCTCCTTGCAGCCCCGAGCTTGCGGTGAACTGTTTCCAAACCCTGCAAGACAAAAATAATTATTATTACTTGAGATATCAGGAAATGAACAAAAAGTTGCCGATATGGTGCGATAATGATCGATTGAACTTACTTGTTGAGCAATTTAGTCATGTCCGCATAGGTTTGGGATCTTTTCGTCTCGAGTCTAAGACGGTTACTAGTCCCGCTCAAGCTTAATCTCGAGAAGAACATAGTGGAAGTTGCGCACGCATGCATAACTCATCAATTACATTACTATAACCTCGCTCGAGTAATAAGGGAAACCGAATATGCACACGACAGTAACACTCACTTGAAGTTGTAAGGAAAGAGTATGGTATCTTTGTTTTGATTTTTGATCAACGATTGTAGCAAGTTGGCCTCGGCCTCTTTGGCGTGCTTTTTAACCTGAATTTCATCTATGATATTTGTGTTAATGAACCCAATATCATAAATTTCTTGTTTTCTGCACTCGACTGTCTTCAATTTGCATAATATATTGAGGATAATTAATTATAAATACATGCAATGAAAGAGCCGAGCTATATAGAGACTTAATGACAGAAACAGTACTTACAGACAGTAGCAAAAGACCGTTAATTTATCGAGGGCCTTTTGATTGAAGAACTCGAAGAACTCCTCAAATGGAACAGGCAACAGATTAGTTCCAACGAGGTCGTGCTCCTCTTTAATGTTCAGATACAAAGTATTCGTCCCCCTAGACTCTCTGCAGGTTTTCATGTACCAATTATGGAATCTTCGCATCATCGTTGTTAGAGATTTTTCATCTTTGACGAGAGGCTTCCCGTACTCATATCTGTGTAGGTCCACCTCCATGAAATCAGGAAGTTGATCGTCAGGCAGGTAATCTTCAAGATTGCCATAACCGGCCACCGTCCCCGGAGCATTAGCGACGATGTCGCCGCTAGACACATTGAGCGGGGGCACGATTGGTTTGCTTGTTCGCCGAGCTGGTCAATTTTTTTCACAGCTGCTCGTTCTCTTGACCTTTGATGTCTGACAGTACTTCCCGACCGCTCCGCTTCGAGATATGTCTGTTCAATAATGCACTCATAGTTGGTTCTCGGCGGAGACTTTGCCGGTTTCCTCAGGGCATCGAGATTGCGCTTTGCTTTCACTGGATCTACCTTCTCCTCCGGAGGTGGATGTCTCATTGCTTTCAACCCTTCAAAGAAGTCGTCCACTTCGGCCTGCATGATCTTCGCGTTTTCCTCCTTGGTCCTCTCGTACGGTAACTTCTCTAGAGGCTTGAGAGAAGGACCGTATCTTTATTTCCTCCCGCCTCTGGCTGTACTGCTAGACGCCAGAGCAGACGGAGCGGCTGCGGCGTCTGTCTTCTTTCGTGCTTGCTTACGAGGCGGAGGAGAAGGACTACGACGGCGGAGCAGCGGAGCGGGCGGCGGGTCTCTTCCGCCCTTGCCGACGAGGCGGAGAAGGAGGAGGCTGGCTGCTCGGGCGCGCCGGCGCAGGCGGAGAAGGAGGCGGAGTGCCGCCACGCGCCGGAGAAGGAGCCGGCCGAGTGCCCTGATCGTCACTCTCCGGAGGAGGAGGCGGTGGAGGAGGCGGAGTGCCCTGACTCGCCGGAGGAGGAGGAGGTGGCGGAGGTGTCCAGTTCGGAAGGTTGATGAGATCCTTCCGCCATAGGCATGGAGTCTTGAGCGAGAACCCAGCCGAGTCTCCCTTCACCGGTAGGGTGGTCAAGCCGAGGTCCTCAAATCCTCTGTGATTTCATCCACCATCACCCTAGCATATCCTTCGGAATCGGCGGCGGTGAAAAGTTTCGCGGATTTAGTAGGATAAACAGAGCCAACAGCAGCCTTGACCTTCAAATTCATCCATTGTGCCATAAGGTGGCAATTTTCAGCCTCCGTGATATCATCCACGGATAGCTGGCAGAGCCATCAAGGCATGCTCCGGCTGAAGCAGCTCGATGGAAGCCACGCTGCTTCTCCGCTGAGATGGCGGGTAACCGGGGAAGCTTCAGCAGGTCGCTTGCTGCGATCGCTTCTCGTTCCTCTATCGCTTGTACCCTTGCATGCAGCGCCTACAGATTCGATCTGCTGCACTTTCTTCCTCCTCTCCGGCATTTGTAACCGCCAGCGTCCGAAACCCAGCCTTCCATAAACGGAGCTGGCGTGCCTCGTGTCCATCCAGGTGCTCGGATTCCGAGGGCCATTGTGAGCTCGCGTTCTCTCCGTGCGGAAAGAACGTCCCTTGTTGCGTTGCTTCGATATATTGCTGAAGCCTCTTGGTGGTATGTCCAATTGCTCGTCCGTCCAAATGCACTTCCACGATCTGAGGTCCAAGGTTCCGCCAGCCCGAAGAACCAAGTCCGCAACGGTCTGGCCAGTTCATTGTCTGGTTCGATCCCTTTATCAAGCAGATCATTCTCAGCCTTGGCCCACTTAGGCGGGCTATGAGGTAGCCACCGACCCGTGCGATGGTGAAGCTTCTTCTTCGCAGCATTTTATTGTTTGTCACCGACATCTTTTTACTCTTTTCCGATGTCTTGTGGGCCACAAATGCGGGCCAGTCATCTCTGGTCTTCTCATATTTGCCCTTGAATTCTGGGGTCTCTTTTTTATCGACAAACTTATTCAGGTCTTTCTTCCAATTCCTGAATAGGTCTGCCATCTTCTTAAGACCAAAAGACTTGATTAATTTCTCAACTGGCTTCTCCGGGTCATCCTCTGGCGGTAGGGTGAAATTTGACTTCAGCTCAGTCCAAAGATCATTTTTCTGCATATCAGTGACATAAGACACCTCAGGGTCGTTCTTAGGCTTATACCATTGCTGGATGCTAATCGGGATCTTGTCCCTAACCAGAACCCCGCACTGAGCAACAAATGCCTTCTTTGTCCGGATGGGTTCAATCGGTTGGCCGTCATGCGATTTCTATGATCTCAAACTTTTCATCCGAGCTCAACTTTTCTTGGGCCTCGTCTCTTTACGAAGTTGTGCTCGATCCGAGGGCTAGAAAAAATAACAAAGACGAGAGTTAATTAATATGTGTACATAACAAAACAATGAATGCATCAATTAGCTAGTCAGCATAGGCTTAACTAATATATATACCTGGCCGGACTCGGTTCGGTGATCACCGGAGCCGTCCTCACGGTCTACTTCTTCACCCTCTCCTTCTTGCACCAGCATTGGGTCATCGGAGCCATCATAATCATAGCCAGCTGCTTCTTCACCCTCTCCTTCCAGACCATCGGTGTCGTTGAGAAACATCAACGAGCAGACGACATCACTTCCTTCTGCGATTATGTCCCTCAACAACGCTTCTTGTGCTTCGTCTTGGGGCGGGGTGTCCATAGTTTCTACAAATATTTACAACATGGCAATTATTATTCAAACATGATAGATATGGATATATTAGTGGCAAACATAGAACTAGCTAGCTAGTCACAATAAGGAATCATATTAATTAGTGGCCTCGACGCTGCTTCTCTAGGGTTTGAATTGGCCTCGACAACGCTTCAAGGGTTCTGGTGGCCTCGAGAAGCGCTTCAAGGAGGGGGGTATATTGACCCTCCCCCACATGTTGAAGCTATCGGGAGGGGTATATCGACAACGACGACATACGTACATGGGAAAATAATATGCTTGTTTTTTCCTTCTTAAAAATACATGAAGCTATCGGGAGGGGGTATATCGACAACAACAACGACGACACTACATCTATGTCCCACAAGTGACGTGGGCATCGACGCCCGCGTCGGGACGTGGATGTAGTGTCTGACACCGACGGCCACATGTATCTCACACCGATGATACTAGCTATTTAATTAGGGTTTCCGCTACCGCTCGGCGACCCTCGACGACCCTCGTTCCCGATAAAAAAAAGAGGAAGAAGAAGAAAAAAAAGAGGAGAAGAAAGAATACAGGAGTTACTCCTGTATTCTTTCTTCTCCTCTTTTTTTTCTTCTTCTTCCTCTTCTTTTTTTATCCTCTTCTTCCTCTCATGTTCGACGACCCTCGACCCCGATAACATACATCCATCGATATCATTCCATACATACATAGACATCTACATTTTATATGAACAAACATCTATGTCCCACAAGTGGCGTGGGCATCGGCGCCATGTAGGGTAGAGGTGCGTGGATCGCCCGGCGGTCGAGGTCAAGGGTCGAGGATCGCCGAGGGTCGGGAGGTTGCCTAGTGTCAAAGTTCAACAAAACCATGTCTTCATCATTAGGCGAAAGTAACAAGTGCATGATGGTACGAAGCTCTCCAAAGTTATTTTGAAACGGAGTCCCAAATAGGATAATTCGCTTTTTGGTACAAAGTTCAGCAAGAACCTTCCGAATATCGTTATTTGGAAGGCCTTTGCTGAAATTCGTACAAAAAGGCAAATTATCCTATCCGGGACTCCATTCCAGAATAACTTTGGAGGACTTCGTACCATCATGCCCTGGTTACTTCCAGCTAATGATGAAGCCATGGATTTCTTCAACACTTTGACACTAGGAAACCTCTCTCGACCCCTCTGCGATCCTCGACCCCTCGAACCCTCGACACCTAGACGACCCTGGAACCCTCGACCCTCGATCCTTCAACCCTATAGAACCCTCGAACCCTCGACCCTTGACCCCTTAACGACCCTCGACCCTCTAGCCTAGTTCCCGACCCTCGACCCCTCGGCGATCCTCAACACCCTCGTTCCCGATAAAAATTAAGAAGAAGAAGAAAAAAAAAGAGGAGAAAAAAAGGAGAAGAAGCTCCTCTATTCCTTCTTCTTCTCCTCTTTTTTCTTCTTCTTCCTCTTCTTCCTCTCCTCGTCTTCTCCTTCTTCTTCTCCTTCTTTCTCTACTTATTTTCCTTTTTCCTCTCCTTCTTTTTCTTCTTCTTCCTTCTTCTTCCTTCCTCTTTTCTTCCTTTTCCTTATTTTACTTTTTCCTCTCCACTAACATAAAATGCACTAACCTAAAATGCAACAAACATAAAATGCACTAAATCGGTCAACTAACCTAAAATCAGTGATAAAATGCACTAACCTAAAATCGATATCTACTAACAACTTGAAAAATTAATACATATATGAAAAAAACATCATCATATCATCAACATGAACCTATCATCAACATGAACATATCATCAACATCATTATATCATCAACATCATCATATCATCATCAACATATATATGAAAAAATATATATATATATATATATATATATATATATATATATATATATATATATATATATATATATATATATATATATATATATATATAGAGGCGGCTGCCTGCATCAGTAGTCTGGGAGGTGCGGACGGAGGCGGCGATAAGCGGGGGCGAGGGGCGGCAGCGACAGCGTCGAACACGGCGGGCGAGGGCGGCGGCGACGGCGAGGGCGCGGCAGCGCAGCGGCGAGGGGCAACAGCAGCAGGCGCGACGGCGACGAGCGGCGAGGCGGCAGCGGCAGCAAGGCGGCGAGGCGGCGTCGGGGCAACTGGCGGCGTTGATGTGTCCGGCGTCGAGGGGAATGGCGAGGAAATCTGAAATTTCTAAGTGCTTGCTTATATAGCAAGAGCATTGGTCCAGGTTCGTGGCACCAACGGGACTAATGCCCTTTAGTCGGTTGGTGCCACCAACGGGACCAACCGACCAAAGGTCTCTTTTCAAGAGCCCAAAAGGCGGAAGCGGCGGACCTTTGGTCGGTTGGTGGCACCAACCGGGACTAAAGGGGCACTGGTACCGGTTTGTGCCACGAACGGGACCAATGCCCTTTAGTCCCGGTTGGTGCGACCAACCGGGACCAAAGGCCTTGTGCTGCCTCACGCCCAAATGTTTAGTCCCACCTCGCTAGTTGAGAGGAGCCGCACTGTTTATAAGGTGCGGTGCGCCTTCCTCTCGAGCTCCTCTCTAAAGCAGGCTTCCGGCCTAACCGTGCTATGTGTGCTGTGGGCCTCCTGCTGGCCTGAATCTGGCCCATGGTAGGGTTTCTAGTCGTATTCAGCCGTGGGGCCCGATGGGTGGCACTTTTTTTTGTTTTTTTGTTGCTTTATTTAGTTTGTTTTGTTTCTACTTACAACAAAATACTTATTGTTGCTATATTTATTTTTTTCAAGTTTTTTGTTTTGTTTTCCGCATTATTTATTTTCTTTTGTTTTTTGCTTTATTTTTAATTCTTTTTGCTTTTAGTTTTACAAAATTATAAACTTTCTGTTAGTGCCATTAGTTTTCAAATTTGAAAACACTTTTTTGTTTTCTTTGTTGCTTTATTTATTTTATTTTGTTTCTACTTACAACAAAATACTTATTGTTGCTATTTTTATTTTTTTCCAGTTTTTTGTTTTGTTTTCTGCATTATTTATTTTCTTTTGGTTTTTGATTTATTTTTAATTCTTTTTTGCTTTTAGGTCAGCAAAATTATAAACTTTCTGTTAGTGCCATTAGTTTTAGAAAAATTATAAACTTTCTGTTTGTGCCATTAGTTTTCAAATTTGAATAGTTAAAATTTGAATTTTTTTTAAAATTCGACCTAAATTCATAGTTTTCAAATGAACTCTGAAAAAGTTGGAATAGCATGTGCATGTACAAAACGGACAATGGTATCATACTAAATGCATTACAAAGTTGGCATGGTATCATCATAATAGTTATGGAGAAAGTCTTCACTTTTTCTTCGCTTGTGTCATTTGCTTAATGCGTCGTAACCATGGATAATCTTCATCGTTTATCAGGATGCTTGGGTCAGCCTTGACATTGAAGGGAGGAATTTAATGAAACTTTTCATACTCTTCAGACATGTCTGTCTTGCCCTCCACTCCCGGGATGTCCCTTTTCCGAAAAGAACTATGTGGCGCTTTGGCTCATCGTATGATGTATTCGCTTCCTTATCTTTTCTTTTCCTCGATGCGGTAGACATGTCCTTCACATAGATAACACGTGCCACATCATTGGCTAGGACGAGCGGTTCGTCGGTGTACCCAAGATTTTTCAGATCCTTTGTTGTCATTCCGTCTTGTGGGTCTACCTGCACCGCCTCTGACAGATTGACCCATTTGCACTTAAACAAAGGGACCTTAAAATCTACTCCGTAGTCAAGTTCCCATATGTCCACTATGTAACCATAATATGTGTCCTTTCCCTGTCGGTTGCTGCATCAAAGCGGACACCGCTGTTTTGGTTAGTGCACTTTTGATCTTGGTCAATCGTGTAAAATGTATTCCCATTTATCTCAGTATCCTTTCCAAATCATTACAGTCGAAGATGGTCCCTGGACAACAAGTACAGCTCATCACAAACAGTGTTGTCACCTCCGAGGCGTGTTTCCAACCAACTGCTGAAAGTCTGATGTGTTCACATGTAATCCGATCGTCGCCTTTGCTCCGGGTGTTTGGGCGCAGATCGTTCTTGTGTTCATCGACATACGGGGTCATCAAGGTAGAGTTATGTAGAATTGTGTAGTGTGCTTGAGACCAAGAATATCCGCCCCTGCATATTATTGAGTCCCTTCCAAGCGTGCCTTTTCCAGTCAGTCTCCCATCATACCGCGATTTAGGGAGACCTATCTTCTTAAGGCCAGGAATGAAGTCAACACAAAACCCGATGACATCCTCTGTTTGATGGCCCATGGAGATGCTTCCTTCTGTCCTAGCGTGGTTACAGACATATTTCTTTAGGACTCCCATGAACCTCTCAAAGGGGAACATATTGTGTAGAAACACGGGCCCCGAATGACAATCTCGTCGACTAGATGAACCAGGGCGTGCGTCATGATATTGAAGAAGGATGGTGGGAACACCAGCTCGAAACTGACAAGACATTGCGCCACATCACTCCTTAGCGTTGGTACGATTTCTGGATCGATCACCTTTCGAGATATTGCATTAAGGAATGCACATAGCTTCACAATGGCTAATCGACGCGTTTTCGGAGAAGCCCCTCAATGCAACCGAAGCAGTTGCGTCATAATCACATGGCAGTCATGAGACTTTAGGTTCGGAACTTTTCTCTAGCATATTTATTATTCCTTTTATATTCGACGAGAAGCCGTCGGGACCTTCATCTCGAGCAGGCATTCAAAGAAGATTTTTTCTCTTCTTTCAGAAGAGCGTAGCGGCGGGACCTTCATACTACTTGGAGGCATGCCCTCTTTTTCGGCAGCGCTGCAGGTCCTCTCGTGCCTCGAGTGTATCTTTTGTCTTCCTATACACGCCCAAGAAGCCTAGCAGGTTCACGCAAAGGTTCTTCGTCACGTGCATCACGTCGATCAAGAGCGGACCTCTAGGTCTTTCAAAGAGGGTAGGTCCCAAAATATAGATTTCTTCTTCCACATGGGTGCGTGTTCCTCGGCGTCATTCGAACAGCTAGTCCGCTGGGACCCTTTCCAAAGATTACGTGTAAATCATTGACCATAGCAAGTACGTGATCACCGGTACGCATGGCGGGCTTCTTCCGGTGATCTGCCTCGCTTTGAAATGCTTGCCTTTCTTTCTACATTGATGATTGGTCGGAAGAAATCAACAATGACCTGGTACACATTCTTCCTGCAGCTTCCGGTATATACTATCGGTGTCAAGTAAGCGGTGCGTGCATGCGTGGTATCCCTTGTTTGTGCATCACGAAGGTTTCTTGAGCGGGCCAATCGTTGATGGTCACGAACAGCAACGCCTTTAGGTCAAATTCATCCTTTTGTGCTCATCCCATGTAACGTACACGTTTCCATTCCACAGCTATAAAAGTTCTTCAACTAATGGCCTTAGGTACACATCAATGTCGTTGCGGGTTGCTTAGGGCCTTGGATGAGAAGCGGCATCATAATGAACTTAAGCTTCATGCACATCCAAGGAGGAAGGTTATACATACATAGAGTCATGGGCCAGGTGATGTGATTGCTGCTCTGCTCCCGAAAGGATTAATGCCATCCGCGCTTAAATCAAACCATCGTTCCTTGGGTCCTTTGCAAACTCATCCCGATACTTTATCTCGATTTTTCTCCACTGCGACCCGTCGTGGTGCTCTCAACTTCCGTATTTCTTACGGTCCTCAACGTGCCATCGCATCAACTTGGCATGCTCTCCGTTTCGAGCAGACGTTTCAACCGTGGTACTATAGGAGCATACCACATCACCTTCGCAGAACCCTCTTCACGGGAGGCTCGCCGTCAACATCACCGTGGTCATCTCGTCGATCTTATACGCAATGCACCGCATACGGGCATGCGTTCAGATCCTTGTATGCACCATGTAGAGGATGCAGATCATTAGGGCATGCATGTATCTTCTGCACCTCCAATCCTAGAGGGCATACGACCTTCTTTGCTGCGTATGTACTGTTCGGCAATTCGTTATCCTTTGAAAGCTTCTTCTTCAATATTTTCAGTAGCTTCTCAAATCCTTTATCAGGCACAACATTTTCTGCCTTCCACTGCAGCAATTCCAGTACGGTACCGAGCTTTGTGTTGCCATCTTCGCAATTGGGGTACAACCCTTTTTTGTGATCCTCTAACATGCGATCGAACTTCAGCTTCTTCTTTTGACTTTCGCATTGCGTCCTTGCATCGACAATGACCCGGCGAAGATCATCATCATCGGGCACATCGTCTGGTTCCTCTTGATCTTCAGCAGCTTCGCCCGTTGCAGCAGCATCGTGCACATCATCTGGTTCCTCTTGATCTTCAGCAGCTTCGCCCGTTGCAGCATCATCATCCACATCGTCTGGTTCCTCTTGATGTTCAGTAGCATCACCGTATTCAGGGGGCACATAGTTGTCATCGTACTCTTCTTCTTCGCCATCTTCCATCATAACCCCTATTTCTCCGTGCCTCGTCCAAACATTATAGTGTGGCATGAAACCCTTGTAAAGTAGGTGGGTGTGAAGGATTTTCCGGTCAGAATAAGACTTCGTATTCACACATATAGGGCATGGACAACACATAAAACCATTCTGCTTGTTTGCCTCAGCCACTTCGAGAAAATCATGCACGCCCTTAATGTACTCGGAGGTGTGTCATCACCGTACATCCATTGCGGTTCATCTGCGTGCATTATATATAATTAATGTGTCAAAAATCATTACAGAACATCATGAATAGATAATTAAGTGACCAAATTAATAGAAGTTCATCATCACATAAAAACCAAAGTACATACATAGTTCTCATCTAACAACATAAAGCTCTGCAGAGCATCTAAATTAATTAAACCATACATTGAAACGATGTAAAACATTTCAAAGCGAAAACAATTGCGATCATAATCGCAACCAAGGTAACAACTGATCCAACGGCATAATGATACCAAGCCTCGGTATGAATGGCATATTTTCTAATCTTTCTAATCTTCAAGCGCATTGCATCCATCTTGATCTTGTGATCATCGACGACATCCGCAACATGCAACTCCAATATCATCTTCTCCTCCTCAAGTTTTTTTATTTTTCCCTTCAAGAAATTGTTTTCTTCTTCAACTAAATTTAACCTCTCGACAATAGGGTCGGTTGGAATTTCCGGTTCAACAATCTTCTAGATAAATAAAATCTATGTCACGTTGGTCGGCATAATTTTCATAAACAATAAATGAACCAATAGTTATGAAAAGATAATATACACCACATCCGAATCATAGACAGAACGAGGGCCGACGGGGGCGGAGACCAAAATCATCGCACTATATAAGATGCAATAATAAAAGTAAGAAAATAATACAAGTATCTATCTAAACATACATGTAAGAATATTTTTCCTTTCATAAAGAAGATAAGAACAAGAGGCTCACCACGGTGGTGCCGGCGATGAGATCGGCGCGGGTGAAGACGGGGACGGAGCGTGACGGGCCGCTAAACCTAGACAAATATTGAGGAAAATGGAGCTTGGAGGTCGAGCTTGAAGAGGAGAAAGCTTAAGTAGTGTGGCTCGGGCATTCCATCGAACACCTTGTGTGCATAGGAGGTGAGCTAGAGCACCACCAAGCCCTCTCCCCTCGGCTAAGACAAAAAATGAGCAATGTGCTCTGCTCTTCTGTGGGTTATATATAAGAAGACTATTGGTGGGTTAGTGGCATGAACCGAGACTAAAGGAGGCCATTTGGTCCTGCTCACGCCACCAACCGGGACCAATGATGGTGGGGCAGAGGCGCCTATCGGTGGTGGGATTCGTCCACCAACCCACTAAAAAAGCCGAGACAACAGACTAATACCACGCGTGGCGGCCGCCCTGCTCACTGAACGGGACCAATGGGCTGAAAGAGGCTGGTCATCGCCCTTTTCTACTAGTGACCAAAGCTAATTTAGAGGCCTCGCAAACGTTTGAAAAGTTGATATACCCTTTTTCTTAGCTTGATATGAAATGGACCTACGAGATTAGGACCTAACTAATTAAAGCAGTCACGTCAAGAGACAACGTGCTCCCTCCGTACCAAAGATAATCCAAAATTTTCTAGGCAATATATCCCAGTCACGACCAAACCCTGTCTGGCAAGTGACAATGACTTCACCACGAGCTCGTGCATGGAAAGCTATACCATTTCCGTGCCATAAAAATTAAAAGCAAATTCGTACGTGTGCCTAAAGTGTAAAGATATGTCAAATAACTTGCAGGTTCTGTCATCAGGGAGATGATAAGCAAGTAAGGACCAAAACGCTGAAGTATATCAACGGAGTGTACGTGCTCGAGGCTGACAGCCACAGTGATCCGCAGATGATCGATCTCTCGGCTCTCTGCAATGATCTTCCAAGTCACTTGCCCCACAACGGTCGTCGTCGTCGCCGCCGGCCCTGTTGGCACTGCGCAAGCTCCGCGGCACGTACTGCGGTCAGTGCCACCGCGTACGTACGTACGGGACGTACTCTCGCTGCGTTGTCGCTGGCGTCCAAACACGCGCGTACGTGCAGAAAAGGCCAAGCGTCACGACGACTGAGGCGCCGTGTGCTCTTCAACTTGCTGTGGGTACGTCGTGGCCTCGTCAGCGCAGGTTGGTGGTTCCGAGCCGCGCGTGGCACCGCACATCACATGGCAGGTAGGAAGCCCCGCGAGCATACGGTTCAAGCGACCACAGGTGCCACCGTACCGTTGCATACGGTTTTCACCTGGAGGCAAGAATATGGAGCAGGAGAGGTGTCAAAAAGATCCCCTCGATGGCGCTCCAACAAGGAAAATCACACCCGAAAGCATCATTCGCCATCCGCCCAGACCGAAGTCGAGCATGGATTTCATCGGGGAACTGAGCACCTATGCCGGGCACGACGCCACCAACACACCACCCCACTAGACTGGAGCAGCAGACGCCACTTGCTGCACCACACAGAACTAACGGAAGCACCACCCGGGGTGCAGTCCCGGAGCAGCCTGAAGGCCCTGCTAAGACCACGCCAGCGCAGAACACAATCCCGACCTGGAGCAACCTCGCCACCGCTAGCAGCAAGTCGCCGGCCGAGCCGCATCCAGCCCCTCAGCCGCCAGGGCACCAGATCCGGCCGCGCAAGGCCAGGGGGCCGCCCGCCGGGGGGGAGCCCGCGTCCTCCCACACAGCATCCCACGATGGCGACGCACGCGGCCGCGCCGCCCCTTGGCCTCCAAGCCGCACGGGCCGTGCCCAGCAACTCCACCTCACAGCCAAGAGCGCGCGCACGAGCTGCCGGATGGGCACGGGGCCAACCGCCTCCATCACGCTGCCGAGGACGCGCAACGAACGGATCTGGGGCGCGCACATCTCCCCGACGCGCCTTGTCACCAAAACACAGCTCGTGTATTTGTACATCTGGGAAACGAGAGAGAGAGAGAGAGAGAGAGAGAGAGAGAGAGAGAGAGAGAGAGAGAGAGAGAGAGAGAGCGAGAGAGAGAGAGAGAGAGAGTCACTCAACTACAACGTCTTCATGTCTTGCGCGCTCGTCGCTCGAGAATTCCTTCTAACTTCCGCTTCTCGTGTATGGACTTGCTAGCTTCGCTTCTCTGGAGAATTCTCTTCCTTCGTCCACTTGCAGTGCCGACAATGGCGCGCAGCAGCAGCATGCATGTGAATTGTGAAGTCCGGAACGAGACAGAGGGTGTGTGCGCGCCTCTCACGTGCCTAGAGGCACAGTTGACTCCACCACGTGCGACCGCATCTTCTTGGCAGGCGGCGGGCACTGCGGCACGGCGACGAAGACGGTGGTCAGGTCGTGCGGCACCGGGTAGAAGAAGAGCCGCTGCTGCAGCGGCGCACGCTTCCTCGTCGGCACCGGCGCCGACTTCCGCGGCGCGGGCGGGCACACCGTGGCCGTCACCAGCGCGCTGTCGGCCGTCGTCGGCGTGGTGAAGCTGTTCTCGTCGCCGGCAGCGGCGCAGCCGTCTCGCGGCCCAATTACTCGACCCGTGGCCAGAGGCGTGGCGGAGCCGACGTCGAGGCCGTCGTCTTGCTGGAGCGGCGCGATGGGCAGCATGGCCATGGAGCCGCTTGCCCTCGGCGTGACGCAGCCGTTGTCGGCGGCAGCGTCGTCGTCGTCGTCCGCTCCTCCCGCAGCAGTTGATCGCGCGCCGCTCGCCTTGGGTGTGACGCAGCCGGCCTCGGCAGCGTCATCGTCCGCCCCTGGCACTTCGGTGGCCCGCCGGGCGCCGCCCACTGCCGTCTGGACCGGCCGGAGCGCCGCCAATTCAGAGATTTCCGCGACATCGAGGCCCATCGAAGCTGGTGCGCGCGCGCAGATCCCACTGCTGCTCTAGATCCTCTCTCGACGGATCCAAGAAATAGTTTATGCGAGAGATCGAATTGGCTGAGGTGGGGAGCTAGCCAGTGGTGTGATGTTTACTCTGCTTGCTTGCTTGTGCCTGGTCTTTTGTAGTAGTAGCGTGAAGGAGGAGGAGGGAGGAGGCAGGCGTCGTGGAGGTATGATGAAGAGGAGGAGGAGTAGCTAAATAAGTAAAGGAGAAGCAAGCGTAGCGAGGAACAGAATTATATGCAGGCAACAAGCAAAGGCCGGGCGCATGTTATATAGATCATCACCCAGCTATGAGAGAGAGAGAGAGAGAGAGAGAGAGAGAGAGAGAGAGAGAGAGAGAGAGAGAGAGAGAGAGAGAGAGAGAGAGAGAGAGAGAGGAAGTGCAAATGGGGTGGTGCAAATGATTGTGGGGGGAATGCAGAGAGGGTGGTGAAACTCCCGGATCGAGTAAGTAGATCGCAGCCCCCTCCCCCTCCTAAAGCTTCCATGTTCCTTTACTCTGTGTACCGTGATCTCTCTCTTGGGGAAAAAGGGTTAAATACGGATCAGATCAGACGGATGGGGAGCAGCAAGAAGCAGAAGGAAGCCGGCCGGCAGGCAGGCTGCAGGGGCCGGATCATGAATTTTCACTGCACCAGGGTTAATTTCTCTGCCCTCTTCACCCCCTATTCCCGCAGTGCAACATGCAACTACAGTTCTTTAAGGACGGTGGTTAATGTATACTTAATTACTAGTACTAGTGAGTAGAATGTTGTTCCTACTCCTCCTACCTACCTACACCTGCATACATGTGGTGTGCAGAAGGATGTTTACAGCAGCACAGTGAAGTTAATCTAATCTCCAAGCATGTTCTTCTGTACTGCATGCTATAGAGTAGTAGCAGTACATCCGACGATGCATGCATATGCATCATCTCTATTGCTATAGAGTAGCTACTAGGACGTACAACCATGGCTAATTGCCGCCATGTGTATTGCTTGTTAGAGCAGATGCATGGCTCCCATCAATTTTGCATCGCTGGGCGCTTTCTGTACACATGCATGGATCTGTCCTATTGCCACCGACTAAAAACAATAGTATATTCTGATGTTCAACAGATTTTTTAGCACAATTAGTACTGCTGCAAAAAAAATTGAAGATTGGATTAGATTACAGACCGATTTAAAACAAATCAATGACGATGCAGGAATCCAATGCGACAAGTTGCATAGGCAGTAAGGCCAACTCCACCGCGAGACCCCATTTTGTCAAGCTCTGTCTGTTTAGGGTAAAGTGGACAAACCCCATGACCCAGCGCGCAATGAAATGGATCCATCTTGTCCGTTTTATGTCCGTCTGACCCTATTTCCAGACCAAACTTGGGCTGGATTTGGGGCCAAAGCGGACAGAACCGGACGCGTTCTGCACCCTCTCCGTCCGCGCCCGTCCGGGGTGACCCCATTTGTCACCCACCCACCCCCACCACTCTCTCTCTCTCTTCCTTTTTCTCTCTCTTCGACCTACCCACGCACAGCTGCATGCGACGGCGAGCATGCGAGGCCGGAGCGGAGCAGGCGAGGTGTGGCGGAGCGCGGAGCTCATGGCGGGCGGGGCGGAGCGCTGCTGCTGCCGGCGCGTGCTGGCGTCTTACTTCTGAAGCGCTGGTGGCGGGGCGGAGCGCGAGCGGCTGCTCGGGCGGCAAGGCGTCTTGGCTTCTGTGGCGAAGGCTGGCGGGCGGGCGGAGCGAGCACGCAGCACGCTGGGCGGAAGGCGGCACGGCGGCGCTGCTGGGCGGTGCTTGTGTGGTGGGGCGGCTGGAGCGGGCGCTGCGGTGCGCGACCGCCACTGCTGGGCGGCAGATGCTGCTGGCGTGTGGTGGCGCGGGCGCTGGGCGGCGCTGCAGTACACGGCCACCGCAGGTGGCTGGCGGCGCTGTGCATCGGCGCTTCTTCAAGGCGCTGGGCGGTGGGAGGCGACGCGGGCGGCGATGCGAGCTCGGCCACGGCGGGCTGCGTGGCGCGGCGTGGCGTCGCGGATGATGGGGAGGCGCGGCTCGTCACAGCCTCGTCCACTGCACCGGCGTGGCGAGAGCACGAGTTCGCGGGCGGGAAGGCGCATGCGTGGGCGTGTGGCCGAGGCGGACACGAGGCGGACAGTTTGGGGTTAGTAGCCGTGTTGGGCGCCTCGAGCAAGAGCCGGACATACATGTTCGTTTTAGTCCCCATTGCCACCTCAAAGGGATAAAAAACGGTCGAAGCGGACGTCCGTTTGGGGTCCTGCGGTGGAGTTGGCCTAAGAAGAAGAAGAAGAAGAAGAAGAAGAAGAAATGGTGATGCAAATAGGAGTTAGCTAGAGGGCAGATGGTTTATGTGGCCGTCTCATGCATGCCTCATACCGGGCAGTGTGGAAGGACTGACAGATGGGCCCCGCGCCCTTGCATAGTGATTGACTTGGTGCAGGCTGCGCCGGTGGATCTTGGCCCTGTTTGAATACTCTAACCAAGGTTAGACTAACTCTAGACTAACCTGAACTAACTCTAACCAAGATGGTTGTTTGGACCACATGATTAGATTGACAATAAATGCATTTTTCTCACTTTCTAGCCGGATTTGGTGTGGCCTTGAATCATAAAAGGTTGACGAACAACAAATACTCACTTCACATCGCTTTCGAAGAAGCCTAGGCACAATCAGTGAAGACTCCACGAATAAGTGAAGCCTAGCCGCAACGAGGGGCACCGGTCGAGTAGCTTAACGGCGACGGGGGCATAAGAGACGACGCCGTGGCGCCGGAAGGAGCGGGATGGGGGCTGGGAAGCGGTGGCGGGATGGGGTGACGGCGGCGCGCGGGAGCTGCGGACGGGGCGGCGGGGACAGCGGGAGCGGCGGTGGGGGTGGCGGGATTGGGGCGACGGGGCGGGGCGATTGGGGCGGCTGGCTGGTGCGGGAGGATGAGGTACGGGTGCAGGAAAGGGTATTTTTTTAATGGGACTAACCACATCTAACTCCAATTAGCACCTCCCCACCGGGTTGGATTTTTTTACCAGGTTAGAGTAACTAACTGCTATCTAACTCCACCTGTTTGGATCCTCTAGGATTAGTTTAGCCTGAACTAACCAACTCTAACTCTAACTGCAGCATCCAAACAGGGCCCTTAATAATCCCACCCAATGTCAGCCGTCAGATGGACCCTTCCTTTGCCTGGCGTGCTGCGCTGCCCATATTGCAGCGAGTCCCATCGTTTTCCTTCTGCATGCTCCGCGTCAATTTCAGAGCCACTGTAACAGGAGAATTTTGTTGAAAGAAGGGTAATCTTTTTCATTTTTCTTGTACAAGAGGACGGCCATCTAATTGCTTAGGGAGTGTTTGGTTTTAGGGACTTTTTTGTGTTGGGACTAGAAGTCCCTAGCAAACCAAACAGGGTGGGATTTTTTTGCGACTTTTTGCTAAAAGTCCATAAAAGCACTTGAGAGTCTTTTTCAAAAAGTCCCAGGGACTAGAAAAAGTTCTAGGACTAGAGAACCAAACACCACCTTAGTGCCAAGTAAATAGATCACAGAGATAAGGTAGATCATACAAATCACGTTTAAAAAGTATACATACACCACCAGTCATCTCGCCAAAAAAAAAAAAAAAACAACCCACCGGTGAGTGCCGGAGCTAGCGATTTACCAATGCTTGGCATGCCGTAGGCTAAAATTTACTTTGATATATCAAACACCACAAGCATCATATCTCTATCTCTACTACCTAAAAGAAACGTAAGGTTCCCTCTCCCCTCTTACGTTCGTCCAACCTCCTCATTAAGACCTCCCGCGTATGTTTCCCACCCTCGCACTGACTTTCTTAGGAATGCTATCTCCCCACCCATCTGGCTTTCTATTTAAACCGGTTTTCCATATTTGGTATTTGGTAACAAATCATGGTAATCCAATCTCGTTCAAAAGAAGGAAGGAATCAATCAATTAAAAGGAACGAATCAATCACGTTAGTATTTGGTAATAGACTATTAATTTAAAAGAAAGGAATCAATCAGGTTCGTAATCAATACCAAATCAATGCAGAACATGCTATTTGGTAATAATCACGTTCGTTTCTTCTTTCGTCCAGCCTTCACTCCTCAGTGGCCCCATGCACGGGATTCGCCACTGATTGACGCACGTCTCCATCCCTCCGAAGCATATCCCCTCGCTGGTCATCGGCGCCTCCATCCCCAGGACTCGCAGGCGACGTTGTAGGTCCTCACCACCATTCCTTCGACGAACAGTGTCACCATGGTGGTCGCTGCCTCCATCTCCCGCACGCTCGGCCGCTGCTGTGGGTCGGGGAGGCCGAGGGCGATGTGCAGCCTGAGTTTCATCTATTCGGTTCGAATCTATTTCAAGAAAGTGGAGTGTATATATTTGTTTATTTTTACTGTTTGTAGGGCTTTGAGATGAATACGAGACCCCTTCAGAAGGTGAATGGCAGAAATATCAGCTTTTTTGTGCCCTGATGATCACCAGCAACACTATCACATTGCCGCTGATCATTAATTGTGTGTTCTTAAGTATGAGTGATTTATGTTGTGAGTATGCTATGCAAGAGATGGACATGGAGAGACATGCACGCCATGTATATGCCCTGAAGATCTTACTGGGCCTGGGCATATCCATCAACAAAATCGACGATGAGCAGTACTCTATCCAGCTAAAAATACCTTTCTCTCCGGTTCAAGCATTCCACTTTCTTATGCGAGTCTGAATGCTCTTTGTTTCTTGCTATCCGGCAATTCATTCAAGTGTTTGATTAATTGCTAATATGCCAAGACTTAAAATATGTAGAAGAGTTTTCCTCCGGAATTTCTTTATTAAATATTAAAACCGCAAATCACTTAACAATACAAGTGCTTTACAGATAAATGAGTTGCAAAAATATGAGCACCATTGACCAAAAGAATGCAATGCTGCACCTTCTTATTTTAGACTTTCACCATCACATGCGGAACCTAACGCTAATTGTCATGCCATCACTTCTTCTGTCATTAGACTATGGCACCAATACTAACATTTACAAACAGGAGAGTAGAATATCAACAAAACTAAGGTGATGTGTTTCTTGCAGGAAAGAAAACGGTTGGCAATGTGAGCCAGCTCTGTACCATCCTAACACAATTGTTCTCAACTTCTAGCTCAGCCGACCGTCAATAAAAAATCAATGATCGTGTTGGAGCATGCAAATTATGACATTTTGGATAATTTAAATTTTTAATTCATAGCAACACACATGTATTATAGTGGATGACCAACAAAGAAGAAGAGTGAATTTATGCTTTCAGTAAACAAGAATCGTCTACGTCGTTTAACATCGGATGTGAATGATGTTTAACATAATTACTGTTTTTCCGTTGCAACGCACGGGCATTTAGCTAGTATTTTAAAAATCATTTGCAGTATAAGCAGTAACGCTTCATAGATCATATAAATAAATAAAAACATGAGATTCAATACATAAAAAATCGTTAAACACTAGCCACACAGCCAAACCTTTCAACGTCTCGACGACAGAAGTCCAATCTCTGACGTTCATCCTTTTTGTGATCAACTGTGCGTTTACATGAACACTCTGGTATCGTGTGTATGGTCAGACGTGAGCGCGTGCGCGTTTACATGGCGTGCAGTCTCATGTATTGATCCATGTAAATCCCTTATGGATGAAAAGAAATTGGTACTGTAAAAAAATCATGAACATACTAAAACTCAAGGATTCAAGGATCGAAAAGGTGTTTTTTCTTTGATTTTTAAAATTTTAATGTCTTCAAACTTCATAGGTTTAAAAAAAATTCAAAATTTACATATTGTTTTAAACACAGTAAGATTTTTAAATTCTTGAATATGTTCACATTCATGAATATTTTTGAAATTCATGAGCATATTATATGTGCGTGAGAATTTTTTAAAGTCGTGAGCATTTTCAAAATCCATGAACATTTTCAAAATGTGCCAATATTTTAAAAATTCAAGAAAACATATATTTTGTAAATACGTTTTAAAATTCATGAAGCTAATTTTACAGATTTGTGCTCATATTTTGAAAAATTATGAACTTTGTTTAGAGTAATATATTGTTTAAAAAAAGATCAATAGTCAATTTTTTTAACCTAGACCTACTGATTATTTAAGTTTTTCTTTCTTTTTAAGCAAACATCAGGTTTTCCCCCAAGCGGGTTGAGCTAGTTTGGGCTCAGATAGTCCTAAAATATCCAAACATGAGGGCTAGTTTGAGCTAGTTGATGTAACTCACCCAATAAAACTATCCCACCCAGGAGGTGCTAATTGGAGCTAGTTCTCCTAGTGCATTTATTGTCAATCTAATTCTGTCATCTAAACACCTCTTTAACTAGAGTTAGTTTAGGTTAGTCTTGAGGTAGAAACTAACTCTAACCTTTAGCTAAGTTTGAGTATTCAAACAGGACCAATACCAGTAAGGTTGCACCCCTGTGGGGAGGCCCACACGCCAGTCACCATGAAGGTCCTAGTAGGCTGAGCACTGGCCTAGCTAGCCACACATCAATTTGGAGAAGATGTAATGCGAGGTGTTTGTACCTGACGCCACAAGGGAGCTCTTTACAAATTTCTGATATTTGCGTGTTAAATAAAAGGTGAACTTCTGATCCCTCGACAATTGCCATTGTAAAATCGGTCCCTCAAGTCCAATCCCAGAATTTTGTTGTCCCTCAAGATCAAAACCATCTAAATCATGTCTTGTGCGCCATTTTGAAAGCAGTTGATGATGCGGTGACAATTTCACGGATATGGTTTTTTTTTTGCTGGGGGATTTCGCACATATGTAGCAGCACAATTAGCAGACAAAGTTGGCTAAAAGGGGGAGCAGAGAGATATTTGCAAATAAAATTACAGGTACCCAAGACAGAGCAATAAAATTTGGAAATAATAAATCAATAAACGTACGTATTATGGCGTAGCAGAAGCGCGCAGGGACGTAGGGCATGCATGCATCACGGCGCTACGCAGGAGATGCGCCCCCCGGCGCGATCGAAGGGATGGGAAGCGTGCGGCGCCATTTTTAGCATGTGCATGCAGATGGTCACCTACGTACGTAGCCACGTCGGCCGGCATTCAAACTCCCCTGCAAAAATTTAATGGCCGCCACGCTGCCGTGTCCGGTGAAAGAAACGGAGGGGGACACACGACGCTCATGCATGCTTATGCTTAGAGCATCTCCAGCCGTTCGGCCCCTCAGGGGCGCCGAAAAACTGCGCCCTAGGGGCGAGCCGGCGCTAGTTCGGCCTATGGGGGCGGCCTAGCTCCCAGCCACGCCCCCCAGTCTTGGCAAATTCAAACGTAGTTCTTTCCCGCGCTCAAAAATAAACGCCACAATCCGGCGATTAAGCGGTGATCGGCGATCGATGAAAAGTTCGGCGTACAAAAATCAGAACGGAAACGCGCATCAGACGGCGAGGTCGGCCTCCGGCATCGGCAGAGTCGGCATGCGCGGGCTTGACGGGGTCTCTGTGCTTGGCGGCGTGGCTTCTGCGCTGCAGGCAGTCTCGGCGGCATCATCGGTCGGGCTTGGCAGCGGCGTCGGCGTGTGCGAGGGCGTGGGCGGCGTCGTCGTGGGCGTGGGCGTGGGCGGCGTCGTCGTGGGCGTGGGCGTGGGCGGCGTCGTGGAGGGGAGCTGGTCAAGGATGAGGCCGACATGTGCCCTGTACCACGCCTTGACTGCCTCGTCGGTGATCTAGAGCATGTCCGCCCCACCCAGCAGGAAAGCCAGGTCGGTGTTCCTCTTCTTCGCGGCGACGTTGGTCCGGAGCAGGTCGAGCTTGACGGCGCTTGTCGACATCAACGCCGACCACCGGGCCTCGGTCTTCTCTTCACGAAGGACGGCCCGGGCCTGTGCGTCGGCGAGGCAGTGCTGGATGGATTCCTGCACGCGAGCGGTGTCCGCGTCGGCGTGTTTCCCCTTCTTGGCACACTTGTTGCCGTCCGGACGCCCTTCAGACGCGCCCGGAGCCGGTGCGTCCGGCTTGTATATTTTCTTGGCCTTCTCGAGGGTGCGCCGGACTTCCGCCCACTTGTCGCACTTGTCAATGTGCTTGTAGACGTGGAGGTACTTGAACTCGGCGTCGTTGTTGCTCTGCCTATACAGGCCGAACATGCGCAGCAACTGCGCCGGGACAAACAAACAGTTGGCTGGCGCGCGCATACGGCGAAGAGAGACGGGAGAGGGGCGTGGCATACCTGATCCTCAATGCTGGCGCCGCTCTCCGGGCGAGCGGCCACCTCCTCGACGACACCATACCATTTGTTGCACGCCCCATGGATGTGCCCCCAATGGTTCGCCATCCCCTTCGATCCGCGCTGCATGTAGACGCCTTTGAAGTAGGGGTCGATGAGCTTGCGCTCGTCGAACTCGGCCTTGATGCGCTCCCAGTACGTCTCGATGCTCTGGTTCGCGCCGGTTGTCGGGTCAAGGCAGACGACTTTCCATGCCTCGGCGAGGCATTCCTCCTCCTTGGACGTCCACTTGATGCGCGGTTCGGCTGACCTGGCCGTCCGCTTCTTCTTCTTGCGCCTCCTCGCCGGCTCCTCCTCGTCCTCGTCCTCCTCCTCTTCCTCTTCCTCCTGCTCCTCCTGTTCCTCGTCGCCGTAGACGTAGCCAAGCTCGCCGTCCATGCCGCCGCTGAGATCGACCGCCTCATCCGCGGTGAACCTGGGAGACGCGGCGGCCGCGGCCGATCCTTCCGCGATGATGTCGCCCATGTCGGCCTCGGTCTCATCGGCGTCGCCGAGGTGCGAGAAGGGCAGTGCGCAATGGCGGAGAGGAGGCGTCGGGAGGAGGCGACGTGGCGGCGTAGTAGTTGTATGGAGGGTACCGCACGCCGGTGAAGGCGGGCGAGGGCGTGCGCTGGGCCGGATGTCCATGGGGGAACGTGACATTTGGGTTGAACCCACCGTGCACGTCCCCGTCGGCGTAGGCCGGCGATCCCCATGGCTGCGGCGTCGGAGACCCGACACCTTGCTGGCCCCATGGTGCATACTGCGTGTGGTTGCCGGGGGGATTCATCATCCCCGCACCCGCAGGCGCCGCCTCGGCCTCGGCCTGGTCCGCGGAAGCGTCAGCGCGTGCCGCGTTGTCACGGGCCTTCTTGGCGAGGGCCCTGTTCCGCCGGTCGGCGGTGACGGCCTCCGTCACTGTACTTCCACCCTCCAATCGGCGTTTGTCATGCCCGGCGGCTTTGACGGCGGCGCCTCGCTTCTCTCGCTTCGGCTGGGCGACGGAGGCGGTCGCGGTCGCCGCGGCGTGGGGAACGACGTACTTCTTCGGTGCCATGGCGGCCGGCTAGGAGGCGAGCGGGAGAGAGAATGGCGGGAGGAAAGGAGAAAATGGGAGGGAACTGAGGCAAAAGGGGGAGAAACGGCGGGAAGAGGCGCTCGGCTCGCCGACAGGGCGGACCCACGCGCGCCTTTTCGCTTGTGCCGGCACCCCAGGCGCCCCCTAGGGCGCCGGGTTCTGCCTGGGTCCACAGGCACCAAATTCGGCCCGAGCCGGCGAAAAAAGGGTTTCTGGGGTGACTGGGCCGTTTTTTCGGTGCCGGCGCGGCAAAAACGCCTGGAGAGGGCCTGTTGAGGGCGCGGCTGGAGATGATCTTACCACGCGCCTGCCGCATGCCCGATCTCGCCCTTGCATCGCAGAGTAACATATAGAGTAGTATATGTGTGCGCATATATCGATTTTTGCTGTTTATTTGTATGTTCTAGCCACTAGTCAGATGTGCAAAACAGGATTACAGTGGCAGAAAGGGAGAAACAAACCTGGAGCCTCTGTGTTTCAGTGTCACTTCTGCCATCACTCTCTAAGATCTATCTGCCTGCAGTCAAAATGAAGCTTTTTTTCACAAACAGGGGCACACAGTTAGTGTCAAAAGCAGCATGCATGCATGCATGGCCATTGCTACGGTTTAATATAATTTACTTTATGGGTTTTTTTTTTGTTGTTGCCAAAGTGGTCTGCTACCGGCTGATGCCATGGAATGGATGGAACTGATGCAGTGTCGTGCACATATCGTCTGCCCAGTATCGTGTGCATAGCAATGCTCTTAATGGAGACATAACGAAACAAACAAGTTAGCTCTACGCCTTAACTAGACATGGACCAGTAGTAGTACCCGGTAGCTATCTAGGAAAACAGGAGGGACAGAAGTGTGGTGTCCGCTGTCAGCTCAGCGAAATGATGGAAGAACCAAAATCAATCAAGCAATGAATGAATGTAGATGAGTACGTACCTAGGAGTACATTCGAAATTCAAAGTACATTTCCCTCCAATTTTTTGACGTTTCCCTTGGCTCTTTTTGCATGAAGAGCAAAAATTAGACGGCCTCCCTGAATGAATACAATCTGCCCATGCATCTGCCATAAATGGCGTGGGGTTGAGATGCTTCTGTGGGTCAGGTGCCCATAAGTTTCCTCTCATCATCGCTGCCTGAGAGAGAGAGGGACCAAATCAGTATCCACAGGGCAACCACTTCATTTCTTTCTTCTTTGCAATTGATCGTCATGTACTGTGGACCACCCTGCAGAGACCCGCTGCCCAGATTCATACAGATTTATCTAGTCTGTGTAGTTTTGCGAGTAATTCGGTGGTTGGATTATATACTCTGGTTTAATTCTGTGTCTGTCTCAAAACTATTACATGGTCTATTCAATTCAAGGAATTATATTACTGCATTACACTTATTTGGGGTTTCTAGCCATGTGTCCAATATAGTTTTTCTTATATTAGTAAATTCTTGGTTTTTATCTTGTTTGACATATTTTTACAAGAATTACCATATTTTTAAGAATTTTTCACCCATCTTGGGCCACAATTTTAGCACTTTTTTGAAACAGTTAAGCATCTTTTGTCAAGTTGGTCCTATCTATCAGAGTACATGTGGGGCATGCCACATAGGCAAATTTACTTCCGCACCTGGTTACTCCACGTGCTCGTTTTTATGGGAAAGAAGCAAAGAAAATATTTGACATGAAACAGTAAATCTATTTAGGATGCAGATGAGTTATAGTTGTTTTCGCTCGGTAGTCTCGGAATCTCGGTGTAATTTTCATTATGTTTGAGATGCTTTATACTTGTCATGAATTTTTATAATAGATGTGAACCTTTTCATAAAAAATGCATCTAGACTTCTTCTTTGGAAAATACAAAACTTCAAAAAAAATACAAATCAATAAAAAATGCAACACTAAAAACAAACAAAAACCAAAATTGAAAAGTGACAACAACATTGACAAAAAGTGGTTGAAACTTAAGAAATGTCCATCGCCCATGTCTTGATAATTCAGTATAATTCAATTGCCGTATATATATGGGTCACGGTTACTTAAACTTTTTGTCTGGTGATCGATGGCATCGCCAATCATGCAAGCCAGACATAATTCAATGAGGAGTAAGTACAAACTGTGGATCGATTATACATCGTCCCTATGCAGGGAGGGCCATGCATGGGCCGGCCGCTACTATTGATCTGAAAGGAGAAACTAATTATTAGCGCCTGCAAGGTCCAAAGAGCTACTCCTTCCGTTCCAAAGTACTCGTCGTGGTTTTAGTTCGTGGTTTTAGTTCAAGTTGAACTAAAACCACGACGAGTAATTTGGAACTGAGGGAGTAGTAAATTTCTTTTGACGTACTACGTACTATGGTAGGTTGTACATGGTACATTCCAGTATGACAGCACGTACAGTCAAATGTGCACGGTTCTGATGGTCAGGTCATTGTTCCACAACTTGAGATGCACAATGATCCATCGACACATAGTCGCAGCAAATTAAACCGAGATTGATCGGACAGTCCGTCATACTGGATGTGTACCGTTCATGCCAACCACAACCAGCTAGAGAAATTGTTGTCGATTCCTGCCAAACCAATCCTCTCCTGGAAACAGGAACAAGACGAAATGCTTGCTGAAATTTGTATGTATTCTACAGTAGTAAAGTAAGACAGGCGATATCTCTGTCGCCACCAGATCAGTAACCCGTAAGAAAAAGGGAAGCTGTGGAAACAGACGGCTAGCAGGGTTAAAATAGTACTCTACATAGATAAACAATGTTGTGCGCCAGGGTACAATCACTAAATCACACTGGAACTGACTATAGATAATTTATCTGAAGTCCTCTTTACTCAAAGGGTCCACTGGCACCCACGTCGCCTTGCCTCACACCTAAAATATATTATTACTACAATTCCAACACCGTAACAGCGTACGTACGTGCAGTCGCACTGGATTGCTAGATAGCTATGATTCAAAAAAGAAAAACAAGCTGATCGATCAGGACCACTCACACTTACTACCATGCATATGCATGTAGTATCTCTCTCGACGTGTTCCCGCCATAAAATAAGCTCGACATGACCCAGATTCATACTAAAGGCCAAGTGGTAGTTGTACAAAATGTATAGTATTGTAGTGTACGATATGATGTAGGTTCGCCATCTACCTGCATGCTTTTGTTTCTTTACGTTTCATGGCAGGTTCGCGAGGGCCCTACGTGGTAAGTTAAGGATACTAGTATCATACACGGCCACATGCTACGTATGTACGGGACTGGTGCTCGATCTACTCTTAGCTAAATTCTACTGCTTGCCCTCTCGCTCCATGTCGCAGTGAAGACAGAGATTGACACAACACGCATCTACATCTGGCTAGGTGGACAGTACCTTACCAAACTTAACATTTACTCCATCTCGGTGGAGTATCTGATAAACAGATGCCCACCTAGATGAAGTATCAGAAAAAACTTCTACGCAAAAAAAGGAGTATCTGATAAGCAAAAACTACTTCACATTTTTCAAATAGGGAATGTAGACCGAAGTGAATGTTTGGGGTCCAATATAACATCTTTCTTCACATTGTCCTTCGTAGCTGCTGTAATCATTAAGGCTGGTGGTGTATTTTCAGTGAAAATTAGGTGGTTCACATGCATAGTTGGGGAAGTTAAACCAACTATTATACGAGCTCCGGCGGTTCATTTTATTTGGGCATATACTATATCAATCGAGTTACCTTTGATTGGTTCCACAATATTATTTCAGTAACTGCTCTTGATTCCTCTTGTTTCATGCTGAGATCATTTCTTTCACGAGCTTGTTCCCCTACTTCACCAAATGTAGATACACCTCCATGACTTGTATCTATTTTATTGATTAATTATGTGATCTACTATTTTACCTCGCTTCACCCCCCCTCCCCCACCAGTAGTAGATAAACCACCATTAGTCCCGGTTGGTAGGGTTTTTGTCCCGGTTCTGAACCGACTAAAGGGTCATTACTAATGCCCTGCCCTTTAGTCCCGGTTCAGTCCGTAACCGGGACAGATGGGCCTCCACGTGGTCGGTGCGCCTGAGCCCACGCAGAGGCCTTTGGTCCGGTTGCAGGCACCAACCGGAACCAATAGGCATCCACGCGTCAAGATTTCGGGGTTGTGGTTTTGTTTTTTAAGGGGGTTGGGGTTTTGGGGGTTAATTTAGGTGTTTCATATATTGTGCTAGCTAGCTAATTAATAGAGAAAAGTGTCTCTCTTATGTCCGTGCTTGGTAGACGCCACGTACTATACATAGAGAGGCCCTCGACACGCTAGCTAGTAAGAAAATGAAGGAAACCATTAAGTAAATAAGTTAAATCATGCATACCGAGAGAAGTGATCGATCGACCTCTCCTTCTCCGAGAGATTGGTCGAACAACAAGTTTTCAGATATCTATCCGACGCCATGGCTACATATATATACAATATGTAAGATCTCTTACAATCCCCTGGCATTTGAAATCAACTTCCACATGGTATTCTCCGGCTTTATTGATGACGTGGTCAAAAAAGAATCCCGCCAATTCCTCTTGAATTGCTTTCATGCGATCTTGCGGTAGGAGTTCATTCCGCATCTGCCACGTCTAATTTGAAGAAGGGGGTTAATACATATATATGAATGAAACTCAACAGAAATGATGGTGTAATAAAATGAAATTGTGAATATTATTGCTTACGCACTTCATATTGTCTCTTAGAGTAGCCCCGCTTATTTTTCAAAGTCGCGTTGTAGATGAACTCGCACACGTAGTATCCACAGTAATTATTCCCTTATTCCTGCCACAAGCACTTTACGAGAAATAGAGGTCAATCAAACTGATAATGAAGCATTATAAATGGCATTGATGAAAGTATAGCTATAGAATCAACGGGAGATGCGCGCAACTAGCTAGCTAGTAGTACTTACTTTCGGGTATGTATATCGCAGCTCCTTCGGCAGTCCCGGAGCTTCTGCGGTGAACTGTTTCCAAACCCTGCAAGACAAAGAAAATAATTATTATTACTTGAGATATCTGGAAATGAACAAAAAGTTGCCGATATGGTGCGATAATGATCGATTGAACTTACTTGTTGAGCAATTTAGTCATGTCCGCATAGGTTTCGGGATCTTTTCGTCTCGAGTCTAAGACGGTTACTAGTCCCCGCTCAAGCTTAATCTCCAGAATAATATAGTGGAAGCTGCGCACGCATGCATAACTCATCAATTACATTACTATAACCTCGCTCGAGTAATAAGGGAAACCGAATATGCACACGACAGTAACACTCACTTAAAGTTGTAAGGAAAGAGTATGGTATCTTTGTTTTGATTTTTGATCAACGATTGTAGCAAGTTGGCCTCGGCCTCTTCGGCGTGCTTTTTAACCTAAATTTCATCTATAATATTTGTGTTAATGAACCCAATATCATACATTTCTAGTTTTCTGCACTCGACGATCTTCAATCTGCATAATATAGTGAGGATAATTAATTATAAATACATGCAATGAAAGAGCTGAGCTATATAGAGAGATTTAATGACAGAAATAGTACTTACAGACAGTAGAAAAAGACCGTTAATTTATCGAGGACCTTTTGGTTGAAGAACTCGAAGAACTCCTCAAATGGAACAGGCAACAGATCAGTTCCAACGAGGTCGTGCTCCTCTTTAATTCTCAGATACAAAGTATTCGTCCCCCCAGACTCTCCGCAGGTTTTCATGTACCAATTATGGAATCTTCGCATCATCGTTGTTAGAGATTTTTCATCTTTGACGAGAGGCTTCCCGTATCAGATTCGTGTTCGACCACCTCCATGAAATCAAAATTTACATCGTCAGGCAGGTAATCTCCAAGATTGCTATAACCGGGCACCGTCCCCGGAGCATTAGCGACGATGTCGCTAGACACATTGAGTGGGGGGCACGATTGGTTCGCTTGTTCGCCGAGCTGGGCAATTTTTTTCCCAACTGCTCGTTGCTACCTCTTGAGCACTGCGTTGGATTTCCCCGAAGAGGAGAGGATGATGCAGTAAAGTAGCGTAAGTATTTCCGTCAGTTTTTGAGAACCAAGGTATCAATCAAGTAGGAGGCCACGCACAAGTCCCTCGTACCTGCACAAAACGATAGCTACTCGCAACCAACGCGATTAGGGGTTGTCAATCCCTTCACGGTCTCTTACGAGAGTGAGATCTGATAGAGATGATAAATAATATTTTTGGTATTTTTGGTATAGAGATGCAAAGTAAAAAGTAAAAGGCAAAGTAAAAACAAAGCAAGTATAAAAAGTGATGGAGATTGATATGATGAAAATAGACCCGGGGACCATAGGTTTCTGTAGTGGGTTTGTCACGGCAGATGTCCTCGTGAAAGGACTTAGTCGTGGAGCCATCGCTACGGGTTGACTTGAAGGGGTTAAAGCGGACACAAGGACACGAGAGTTTATACTAGTTCGGCCCCTTCGATGAAGGTAAAAGCCTACGTCTAGTTGTGATGGAATTGATGGTGTTTCGATGACTAGGGAGCAAACAAGCTTCGCCTAGGCCTCGAGTTGTTGTTGTCTGTCTCAAACCGCTGCCGGGCCGTACCCTTATATACACGGGTGACGCCCGTCGGTTTACAGAGTCCCGACGCCGGTTCATAGACGTATCCGGCTCGGTCTCTACTATTCCTAACTTACAACACAAGATACATATTGACGCCGGTTTACAGCCATCGGCGTGAACTGCTATGGGCCATAAGCCCTCTGCTATCTACTTGGGCTTTAACATGTTCAACTACTGGTGAAGTTAACCCGGCCTGCTCTGGCCGGTTTACCCCTAGTGGTAATATCCCCAACATTAGGCCCCATATTGATTTTAACAGGTTCATGTCAATCCTTAGTAAAAAACTTCGTCTTCTGCATCTTTGTATTATCTGGTAAACCGCCGTGATGTCATCTTCTCTGACCGTCGTGAACCGGCATGACGTCACCTGTCATAAAGTTGTCCACAGTATCTTTTGTTAATAGATCTGCAAGAATCGAGGCGGTAGCTCCGCTTCCAAGCCCCACTGCTCCTTGATTTTCGCGACTGACACATGTTCCTTGCCTTATAAATAGGCCCGAGGGGTCATTTCTTTTTCCTCTTCGTTCCCTTCTTCTTCTTCTTCTTCTTCTTCCTTGCGCCGCCCTGCTTCAGAGCTCCGCCGCCGCCGTCGATCTCAGCTCCGTCCTTGGCCGCTGCATCAACCTGAGCGTACCAGAATACTGCGGCGACCTTCCTTTTCTTCCTCAGCTCTGGTAAGCCTTCTTTCCTTCCCCCCGTAGATCTGTTCTAGGGTTCTTGTGTTCTTCAGCGTTCATCAGATGCTTCTCGTTCGTATAGCAGCCTTCAGATAAACCTGTAAACCTTGGTCTCATGAATCGACAACTTGTACCATCCGTTTGTCCTTACACCTCTCAGGGCCATAGATCGATCTGTATCTTTGCTCATGGATTCAGCATCTGCTCCTTTTCAAATCTTGAATATTCACTTCTTTTTCTAAACATGCTCCAGATCCGATAACTGTTAAGAAATACTGTGAAACCTGTTTTCACCGCAGTTCTGACTCTGCATCATTGCTAAATCGGGCGGTTTAGCTCTGTAGAAAAATCTGATAACTCGGCATATACCATTAGCCCCCATACTGAACCGCCAGTGATTAGCTAAATAGTGCCGCTTTGCAGAACTCCGGTTTATAAATAACTTCTTCCGGTTTAATACTGAATGCATTGGTGTATATCTTTCCAACATATCTTTGAACCGGTGTAAATATTCTGCAGACTGTACCATGGCCAAGCAAGTATATGAGTGCAATTGGGTCGCTTCTCGAGTGACCGAGACGCAGCTGGAGAACTTAGTCAAAATTGGCACTTTGGGCAAAAAAGATGTCATTCACTGGAGGGTCCCTGGCCCGGAAAGTGCTCCGGAACCCAAAGATGGAGAAGTTGTTGTTTTTGCTGACCATCCGGCCCCGGCTTCAGTCCACCCGGTTCAAAGTTTTATCGGGATGTCTTGGCCAACTTCCAATTGCATCCACAAGATATTGGCCCTAACTCCGTAACCAATATCTGTCACTTCCAAGTGCTTTGTGAGGTGTTCTTTCAAGAGGAGCCCTCAGTTGAACTATTCAGAGATTGTTTCCATCTAAACCTCCGCACCGAATTCTCAGACGGCCCCAACACAGAACTAGGCGGCATGGCGATTTAAAAGCGAAAAGAAGTTACTTATCCTCACGCCAAACTACACAGCCATCCCAAAGAATGGAATGCTACGTGGTTCTACTGCAAAGATACTTCACCTGATGGAGAAAACCCCTTACCGGGTTACCGTCCGGAACGGTTAAGCAATACACATCCTCTCCCTCAAAAATTGACTGCAAGGGAGAGAAGCAAATATGCTCCTCAATTATCCAAGCTCCGGGCCTTCATGGCTAATGGGCTGACCGGAGTTGACCTTGCCCGCTGCTGGATATCTTGGAGCGTACTACCCATAAGCCGGCGCTCCGGTTTGATGTGCGAATACACAGAAGACTTAAAAGACCCTCTACGGCACATTGAAGTCCAGCTGTCAGACGATGAAGTCACTAGGGCTGTTAAGAAGATGTTGAATGAACCTGAGACTGCCTGCGCTCAAACCGGCCTGCTTCCTTTTTCTGCCAAGAACAAACCGCCAGCTGTAAGCCTCATATCATATATCTTTATGAAATCTTGCCATGTTTTTAAATACCCTCTGTTAACTTTAACGCCTTTCAAATAGGGTGATGATCCATTTTGGAGCAAAAAGACTCCTCAGGAGAAACCGGAGAAGGCAATCCGGCCCAAGACCCGAGTTGTGAAGAAACCGGCCCATCGAAAGAGAACCAGTGCCTCCTCCGACCCTCCAATTGAGGACGATGTGGGTAATCCGGACCTTGAGGTAGAACTTGACCCACTTGGTTTACTTTTCACACGCCTTATTGATAATTATTTTTGTCAGGATGAAGCTGAGGTCAGTCATGCTGACGTTGTAGAGGTAATCACTCTTTCTTCCGATTCAAATCCTTTACCTTCACTAAAAATCCGTCGGGCAAACCGGAAAGTTAAATTCTCTCATCCCCTTGCTTAGTTGGACCGAAACTTTCTTATGAAGACACAACAGCACGAAGCTCGCTGCACAACCGGCATAGCGGTCAGGTAGTTACCTCCGCCGGTTTACCGAACAGTCCGGTTCGGAAACGCCGTCCAGAGGTCTCTAGCTGTTTCGTCAATGCTTATCCTAAAGCGGGTTGTTTTCGGCTACCTATTAATCCCTCTGACTCCGATTATCAGGGAACTTCTCATTCTTCTTCCGGCGAGTCCTCGGCCACCCAGCTCCGACCACTCAAGATTGTGCTTGGGTGAGCCGTTTTACTGATAACTCTGCTTGATATAGTACTTTCCATATTTACTGGATTCATTTATTTTTTCACTTTCAGGACCAAGCCTAGGCCCAGCAAAAAAGCTCGTCTGGACAAAGTGGCGGAAGAAGATGACACACCTGAACCGGCCAGAATGATAGATCCGGAAGAACCTATCCATGATGATGTGATGAACGACCCACCACCGTAAGACCATGATGTTGCTGCTGAAGATGTGCATGTTGATGCCTCAGGCCCAGTTAATCAACCCACGAGCCCTGTCCAAACTGATAAGACAGCGAGCCCTTCCAAGCAGACCGACAATCCGCGAATTTAATGTGAACCGCGAAGCCAAGGATGATGATGTCATTATTACTGGCTTCGGTCATTCTGATCCGGGCAATCCTGTCGTTTTGTCCAAGCACACCGCAAAAGACGAGTTTGCCGCTTTTGGTAAAGGCAAATGGAACACTGATTTAGCTACTTTTGCTACTGTGGACCCTCAGGAACTTTATTCCGGCTATCTGAATCGGCTACATACCAGCCGTGATTGTGAAGCTGGTTTGGTAAAAATGATGAAGGATAAATATGAGGTAAATTTCATACAACTCTCCTTGCATATTTCAATCCGTCAACTCCAATAGCCCCCAAGTGACGGTTTGAAGATAGTGACTTAAACCGGGACTTTCCGACTTGAACCTTTTTTGAATGAAGTTTTACTTTGAGGCTGTAGCCCCCAAGGGCCGGTTTAACTTAAATAAGCTAAACCGGGACTTTGTAAAGTAAGAATTCCAGTGCCACCAGAAGGTAGAACAAATACACATTAGCCCCCAAGTGCCAAGTTGAATACTTGTATTGATCTTGGGACTTAGATGAAATTTGTAGGATAAAAACAAATATGCATTAGCCCCCAAGTACCAAGGGCCTAACCTGTTATGTGGTTGGTACTTCAATTCTGCATCATAATCTTTAATCAATGACCTGTGTGCAGGGTGATCTGATCAAGAAAGAAAGCCAAGTTGCTGATCTTCAAGAGAACCTGAAATCTCAACAGACTGAAACCTCAAAAGCCAAAGACGAATTAACTAGCGCTTTAAGCGTCATGGAAAAGCTTAAAGAGGATTTCAACAAGGAACGGGCAGATTGGGCCAATTAAAAGGCCGCTTTACTTCAAAGGGCAGAAAAGGCTGAAGCTGCACTCAAACCGGTGGTAGATGAACTGACCAGCGTAAAGCGTCAAGTGCATGCCATGACCGCTGCCGTCTTTGGTAAGCATTTTTTATGTTCTGCAGTAACGATGTCTCCTAATATTGTAGCCGGTTTACCAACCCTTTGAATGATTCAGGGACACGTATTGGCCACTTGGGATCAGACGTGCGGAAGAAAGTGAAAGCCGCCTATACATTGATAGAACAATTGTATACAGGCGCGCAACGGATCATCTGCACTGCTTCTCACAACAACCCGGCCCCGACCTTGATTCAGGACACTATCAAGAGGTTGTCAATGCTTCCTGCCCAGATTGAAGAATTGAAGAAATCTGCTGCCAGAACCGGCGCTATAAACGCCTTAATCCGGGCAAAAGCATGGGTTCCAGACTTTGATCCTGTTGAAGCGGCCCAAGGCTTCCCAAGTGTGAAGGAGGACGGGACAGAATTCAGTGAAGAGGATCTTCGAGCTATAAACCGGGAAGTGCGCCCTCTGGCTTGTCAATTGGCTGAAGAGGCAAATTTGTCCCACTATCAAGCTCAATACGATGGTCAAAATAAACGAGTGGCTGCACCAGCTCCTGAAGCGGAGAATCTTATCCCTCCAATCCGTAAGCATACTTACGCTCCTGACATTGAACCGTCCTTGCTGATCGACGATGAAGCTGTATTTCAAGCATTAATGGGAATCGACTGGACAACTGTTGATTTCCAGCCGTTGGGTAGAGGAGCAGAAGTTGAAGCGGCGCAGAATGATACGCAACCATCAGAGCAAGCTGGCGACCAAGTGTATACCGGAAACCGGTTTATATTTGCTGTTTCATTATGATATGATGAAAAACAATTATCTCATCTGGGCACCATGTTGCCGTGTAATAGACTAGCTGCCACACTTGGTGCTGATATGCCTTCGTGCATACGTACTGCAACTTATGCTTCCTTTGAATCATCAATGTGAAACCGTTATCTGCAAAAAAGGTCTTAAAACACCGATGTGGTTGTACCACCAGGCGGGTCATAATATCGATTGTATATGAAATCAAAGATAACTTCTTAGATTTAAACATATGATCAAATATAACAATATATGATACCTGCCATCATAGGCCATGAAGTTGGTTGTGCCAATCGTAAACCGGAGCATTTTAAGAAAAAACACTGTCGCAGGCAAACAGCTCCTGTGAATATAAGGTCGGGTTACCGAGTAACCGTTCCGGTTTATAGAAAAGACTAGCATTACCCCCAAAATAGGAGGTTAGCAGAAAATCAAACCGGGCAAGATGTCTCCGGATCAAGAATAGTCCATGTTCTGTCAATTGACAGTCGAACCGGCTTAGCAGTCTTTGGTATAAGAACACAACAAAACATATGCAAATAAGAGAAATATATCTCAAGCAAAAACAAACATAATCATTTGCAAAAAAGAGGCTATCTGAGCCGATCAAGTGGCATTACCGTGGTCGGACGCGACCAAGCCCCCGACAGGCGTAGCTATGGTTCAAGTCAGCCAAGGTCCCCAAATGATGCAGTGGCATGACGCCGATCAAGAGGTGTAGTGATGGTTCGGGTCCGACCAAAGCCCCCAAGTGATTCTGTGGCCTTAGGCCGATCAAGAGGCGTAACTGGTTCAGACATGACCAAGTCCCCAAGTGATCTTGTGGCTTTCGCCGGTCTAAAGGTGTTGCATTGGTTCGGATACGACCAAGCCCCTAGAGCCATGATACAAAGTTTGCTTGAAAAAGCTACTCAAGGGGTAAACCGGAGGTCGCTTTAAGATAAAAAGAACTCCGTGTAACCACACATGATATAAAAATAACAGAGACCCCGCTTTAGCTAAGGCTCCGATTTATTATATTGATCATAATATATACATTGTCTTAATATGTACATAAGCAGAGCCTATGGCTCATGTATAATTAGGCCGAAGATGAGCTATGTTCCAGGGCCTATTGGTCTCCTCCTCTGACGTGCGTGAGTCTTTATGCTCTCGAACATTGATCAGATAGTACGGCCCGTTGTGCAGATTCTAGCTGACCACGAAAGGTCCCTCCCAAGGTGGGGATAACTTTTGCATACCAGTCTGGTCTTGGATGAGTCGAAGCACCAGATCTCCTTCTTGAAAGGTTCTGGTTTTAACTCGGCGACTGTGATATCGACGAAGATCCTGCTGGTAAATCGCCGAACGAGCGGCGGCGACGTCACGCTCCTCGTCCAACAGATCCAAAGCGTCTTGCCGTGCTTCCTCATTGTCCGCTTCAACATACGCCGCTACACGAGGTGCATCGTGACGGATATCACTGGGGAGGACCGCCTCCGCTCCGTATACCATGAAGAACGGTGTGTATCCTGTCGACCTGTTGGGCGTGGTGTTGATGCTCCATAACACAGATGGTAACTCCGCAACCCAACATCCCGGCGGTCGTTTTAAAGGAACCATAAGCCAGGGCTTGATGCCTCGTAAGATCTCTTGGTTAGCGCTCTCCGCTGGCCATTAGACGTGGGTGAGCTACGATGACACGCTGTCGGATGTGCTCACGCCACAAAACTCCTTCATGGCGCCCTTGGACAAGTTGGTACCATTATCGTAATGATGTGTGGAAAGCCAAACCGGAAAATCACCTTTTTAATGAATTGAACTGTCGTGGCTGCATCACACTTGCTCACGGGCTCCGCTTCAACCCACTTTGTAAACTTGTCCACTGCCACCAAAAGGTGGGTCTTCTTGTCTTTGGACCTTTTGAAGGGTCCAACCATATCCTGTAGCGACCCGACCCGAATGGATCAAGTCTCTGTGCTCAGTGTCATCCTTGGATCAGTAATGCTGACACCACACAGTACTTCGAAGGATTTATAGCAGAGTAGCAATCACACACTCATTACATCGTTGTCCAAAAGAGGACTTATTACAATAAATATGGCTTAAGGCCATCTAATAACGATAACAACGGAAGGCTTGGAAGATAAGTGAGTCCATCAACTCCATCGGCATCACTGAGTATAGAACCACGACCTAACACCTTACTCGTCATCTGAAAAGTCTGCAACATGAAAGTTGCAGCCCGAAAACGGGTCAGCACATGGAATATGCTGGCAATGTAACACATAGAGAAAATGAAGCAATAAACCTATACTACGTGCATATATGGCTGGTGGAAAAGCTCTACGGTTATAATTTTGCACAAAGCTAATTTTTCCCTACTGCAAAGGAATAATTTTATTTAACTATCATGGTGGTTGTTAAACATTGAGAATGGTTGACAGCATCCTCAATCCCAATTAAATGAAAGTACTCATTAAAACCCAATAACATTAATTAGAAGTAACATGATGAGATTCACATGATATTCAAGTACTAGATACTCAAAACGTCCATAACTGGGGACACGGCTAATCATGATTAGTTTATACACTCTGCAGAGGTTTGCGACTATTCCCCACAAGACTCGATCGCCTCCGCTTGGTTCTCGTGACTACATGGTGTTTGAGAGACGGATGACCGAGACACAGTCTTTCGAAGCACTAGCACCTTACATGTGGGTAGACCGCACCAACCTACATCCCCTACATCAGCTAGCCTACCCAGAAGAGTTCGCACAACTTACTCAGCTATGCCGAGCCCATATTGGCTTGTGGCTGCACACGGAAGTTTCTAGTTTGAATAATCTTATGATCCGTTAGAGCACGGGTGGCGGTCCCAAGAAATACAGCAAGTCTGATAGAAACCAGGTGCCTCAATCCACCCGGATGTGTGTTTGTTGCCACATTAGATAAACCATTAATTAACAATCTCACATCTGTCATGGATATTCACTCACCCAATCCACGCTCATCGGCATAGCATGGCATAATAAGCAACGAGAAGTAACTCCTGTGTTTCATAAGTAAAACAGTAATAGGTACTACCTCAATCTACTTCCCATCCCACAATTTAAGTTGATCCTAAACATGCAAGTGTTTGAGGAATAGAGCTAATGCATAAAACTGGGAAGTAGAAAAGGTATGATCAAGTGTTACTTGCCTTGCTGACGATCCGCGAAACCTAGAGACTCGAAGTAACAAGCGGCGCACTCCGGGTGATCTAACGCAGACAAACAACAAGCATACAATAAGTACTCATCTAATGCACAGGGAAAATCTCGAATAAAAGATCTAACCAGAAAGTTCAACTTAAGAACCCTGGTTGCAAAAGAATCGAATCAAATAAAGCAACAAAAGTCGAATGTCAAAAGAAAACGACTCGGTTTTAGCAATTTGAAACTAGGTCAAATTTTATAGTAGCAAAACTTTGTTTAAGTGGATTAGTCGGAACGGCGGTTTCGAAACGAAACTCCAGGCGCTTGAATCACCTGATCCGATAAACGAGCGAGAAATTAAACTGATTCGAAGATTGGATCGGAAATCGAAATCGGAAAATAACGGATTAAATCCGATTAAAAGAAAGACGATGAACGGTTAAACGAACGGATGTTCGTTAACAGAAACTAACCGGAGAATGCGTTCATTAAAACGAACGAATCGGTGAACGTTCACTAATTAACAAAACCGACTAAAAAAATAAACCAATCTAGGGTTTTAAAAAAACCGAACAACGAAAGAAAACCGGACGGGTTTTAAAAACAAAACCGGACCGGGGTGTATGGTGGCTACCTCCGGCGAGGTCACCGGCGAGGCTCCGGGGCTCCGGCGGGCGGCGGCGGGATCGGGCGACGGTGGCGTCTGGCGGCGGCGGCGGCGGCGGGCACGGGGCGGCGGTGGCGGTGGCGGCGGCGCGGCTTTCGGGTTAGGCGGCGGCGCTGGTTGAGGAGGAGCGGGGAGGGCGGCTTATAAGGAGGGGTGCTGCCTTGGGGAGGGGGGCACGGCGGCGGCGGGCCGAGCCGGACTCGGTGGCGGCGGCGGCGGGACTCCTCCCGGCGGGGAGCCGAGGGGAGGGGCGCTGGGGCGGGCTTAATGGCTGGGCCCTGGCCCAAAGGGCGCAAGCGTTGTTTTTTTTTTTCAAAACAAAACAAACAATTAAAATAAATCTAAACGAACTCCAAATTAAACAAAATTAATTTTCCCGACTCTTAAAAATGAGTCGAACAAAATGAACTTTAATACGGGCCAAAATGCATATTTTAAAATACTCATTTTTTTCCCTAAAGCAAATAAACTTGAAAAACCAAAAATTGATTTATTTATTAAATCTTCATTTTCCTAAATGTTGGGAAAGTCATATTATTCCCTCTCTTATTTTTTTTATTGGAAAAATATATGAAGATAAATAAATAAATCCAAATGATCCTATTTTCAAAATATGAGAAAACCAATTAATGAAATCTCCAACTCTCTCCGAGGGTCCTTGAGTTGCGTGAAATTCTCTAGGATCGGAAAATGCAAGAAAATATGTTATGCATGATGACTTAATGTATAACATTCCAAATTGAAAATTTGGGATGTTACAAACCTACCCCCCTTAAGATGAATCTCGCCCTCGAGATTTGGGTTGGCTAGAAAATAGGTGAGCGTGGTCCTTGAGCAAATCTTCCTCCCTTTCCTGTGTGGCTTCATCTTCAAATGTGGTGGCTCCAATCGAACTTTGCAAAACTTGATAACCTTGCTGCGAGTAACTCGCTGGCATAATCGAGAATCTTGACTGGTTTTTTCTCATATGTTAAATCATCCTTTAACTGAATTGCTTCCAGTGGCTTTGTGTCTCTTAGCGGTATCTCCGCTATCTCGGAGTGACATTTCTTCACCGAGAAACATGGAATACATCATGAACTCCCGACAGTCCCTCCGCAATTCCAGCTTATAAGCAACTTCTCCCATGCGTTGCAAAAATCTTATACGGTCCAACTAAACGTGGTGCTAATTTTCCTTTAACTCCAAAACGCTTAACTCCTCAAGCGGGATACTCTAAGATATATACTGTCTCCAACTTCATACTCAATCGCTTTGCGCTTTGAATCCGCATAGCTCTTTCCGGTGGGCTACCTTGAGCCTATCGCGAATCAACTTAACCTTCTGCTCAGACTCCTTAATCAAATCTGGTCCAAACAACTGACGATCTCCAGTTTCGTCCCATGACAATGGTGTTGGAAATATGCCCTAGAGGCAATAATAAAAGCATTATTATTATATTTCCTTGTTCATGATAATTGTCTTTATTCATGCTATAACTGTATTATCCGGAAATCGTAATACACGTGTGGATACATAGACTACAATACGTCCCTAGTAAGCCTCTAGTTGACTAGCTCGTTGGTCAACAGATAGTCATGGTTTCGACTATGGACATCGATGTCATTGATAACGGATCACGCCATTAGGAGAATGACGTGATGGACAAGACCCAATCCTAAGCATAGCACAAAGATCGTGTAGTTCGTTTTGCTAGAGCTTTTCCAATGTCAAGTATCTCTTCCTTAGACCATGAGATCGTGCAATTCCGGATACCGTAGGAGTGCTTTGGGTGTATCAAACATCACAACGAATCGGGTGACTATAAAGGTGCACTACAGGTATCTCCGAAAGTGACCATTGGGTTGACACGGATCGAGGCTGGGATTTGTCACTCCAGACACGGAGAGGTATCACTAGGGCCCACTCGGTAATGCATCATCATAATGAGCTCAAAGTGATCAAGTGTCGGTCACGGGATCATGCATTGCGGTACGAGTAAAGTGACTTGCGGTGACGAGACTAACGAGGTATTGGGATACCGACGATCGAGTCTCGCAAGTAACATACCGCCGACAAAGGGAATAGAATACGGGTTACTTGAACCCTTGACATCGTGGTTCATCCGATGACAACATCGAGGAGCATGTGGGAGCCAACATGGGTATCCAGATCCCGCTGTTGGTTATTGACTTGAGGTAGTCTCGGTCATGTCTCAGATGTCTCCCGAACCCGTAGGGTCTACACACTTAAGGTTCGGTGACGCTAGGGTTAATAGGAAGACAAGTATGTGATTACCGAATGTTGTTTGAGTCCGGATGAGATCCCGGACGTCACGAGGAGTTCGGAATGGTCCGGAGGTAAAGATTTATATATGGAAAGTGGTTAAACGGACTGGAAGTTTGGTAGTATACCGGTAAAATGCAGGGGCTACGGGAGGTTCGGAGGTCCACCGGGAGGGGCCACCTCTCCGGGGGCCACATGGGCTAAGTGGGAGGGAGCCAGCCCCTGGTGGCTGGGCGCGCCCCCACCTAGGCCCATGCGGCTAGGGTTTGGGAGGGTAAACCCTAAAGGGCGCCCCAGCTTGGGGGCAAGCCACCTCCCTCCTCCCTTGGCCGCCGCCCCATCTAGGGTTTACCCTAGATGGCCGGCCCCTGACCCTCTCCTCCTATAAATAGAGGGGTGGGGGAGGCTGAAACACAGTTGAAGGCGCAGCCCCTCCTCCCCAACACCTCTCTTTCTCCACGCAAGCTTGGCGAAGCCCCGCGGAGAACTACTCAGACCAGCTGCACCACGCCGTCGGCTGCCATTGAATTGTCTTCTTCAACCTCTCCTTCACTCTTGCTGGATCAAGACGGAGGAGACGCCATCGTCCCGCACGTGTGTTGAACACGGAGGTGCTGTCCTTCAAGATTTTGGTCATCGGTGATCGGAATCACGCTGGGAACGTCTTCATCATCACCACTCTCAAGAACGCTTCTGCACTCGATCTACAAGTGGTATGTAGATGCAAACTCTCTCGTTACTCGTTGCTTAGTAGAACTCATAGATGGATCTTGGTGAAACCGTAGGAAAAATTTTAATTTTCTGCAACGCTCCCCAACAAAGTGGTATCGAGCTAGGTTTATGCGTAGTTCTCTTTGCACGAGTAGAACACAATTTTGTTGTGGGCGTGGATCTTGTCAACTTACTTGCCGTTACTAGTTGTTTCTTGCTTCCGCGGTATTGTGGGATGAAGCGCCCGGACCAACCTTACACGCATTTTACGTGAGACCGGTTCCACCGACTAACATGCACTAGTTGCATAAGGTGGCTGGCGGGTGTCTGTCTCTCCTACTTTAGTTGGAGCGGATTCGATGAACAGGGTCCTTATGAAGGGTAAATAGAAGTTGACAAGATCACGTTGTGGTTATTCGTAGGTAAGAAAATGTTCTTGCTAGAACCCAATTGCAGCCACGTAAAAGATGCAACAACAATTAGAGGACGCCTAACTTGTTTTTGCAGCAATTGTCATGTGACGGATATGGCCAAGTTGTGATGAATGATGATATATTGTGATGTATGAGATCATGTTCTTGTAATAGGAATCACGACTTGCATGTCGATGAGTATGACAACCGGCAGGAGCCATAGGAGTTGTCTTTATTTTTGTATGACCTGCGTGTCATTGAAGAACGCCATGTAATTTACTTTACTTTATTGCTAAACGCGTTAGCCATAGAAGTAGAAGTAGTCGTTGGCGTGACAACTTCATGGAGGCACGATGATGGAGATCATGATGATGGAGATCATGGTGTCATGCGGTGACAGGATGATCATGGAGCCTCAAGATGAAGATCAAAGGAGCTATATGATATTGGCCATATCATGTCACTACTTTATAATTGCATGTGATGTTTATTATGATTATGCATCTTGTTTACTTAGAACGACGGTAGTAAATAAGATGATCCCTTAGAACAATTTCAAGAAGTGTTCTCCCTAACGTGCACCGTTGCTACAGTTCGTCGCTTCTAAGCACCACGTGTTAATCGGGTGTGATGGATTCTTACGTTCACATACAACGGGTGTAAGCAAGATTTACACACGCAGAAACACTTAGGGTTAACTTGACGAGCCTAAGCATGTGAAGACATGGCCTCGAACACGGAGACCGAAGGTCGAACACGAGTCGTATGGAAGATACGATCAACATGAGAATGTTCACCGACGCAGACTAGTCCGTCTCACGTGTTGATCGGACAAGGCCTAGTCGACTCGGATCGTGTAACACTTAGATGACTAGAGGATGTCTAATCTAAGTGGGAGTTCATTAATAATTTGATTAGATGAACTTTATTATAATGAACAATAGTCTAAAACTTTTGAATTATATGTCTTGTAGATCAAATGGCCAACGCCATGTCAACTTGAACTTCAACGTTCCTAGAAAACCAAGCTGAAAGATGACGGCAGCAACTATACGGACTGGGTCCGAACCCGAGGATCATCCTCATAGCTGCCAGAAACAATACGCCCTAGAAGGACCGCTAGGTGACGCCCCGTCTGCAGAACCAAGACATTATGAATGCTTGGCAGTCTCGGCCGATGATTACTCCCTCAAAGATGCGGCATGCTTTACAGCTTAGAACCGGGCTCCAAAAGCGTTTTGAGCATCACGGAGCATATGAGATGTTCAAGAGCTGAAACTTGTTTTCCAAGCTCACGCCCGGTCGAGAGATATGACATCTCCGACAAGTTCTATAGTTGTAAAATGGAGGAAAACAGTTACACGGTGAGCACATTCTCAAGATGTGCAGGTTGCACAACCGTATGACCCACTGAATATTAACCTCCCCGATGAGGCGGTCATTGACAGAATCCTCGATCGCTCCCACCAAGCTACAAGAGCTTTGTGATGAACTACAACATGCAGGGGATGGTAAAGACCATTCTGAAGTGTTCTCTATGCTGAAGTCAGCCGAGGTTGAAATCAAGAAAGAACATCAAGTGTTGATGGTCAATAAGACCACTAAGTTTAAGAAGGGCAAGGGCAAGAAGAACTTCAAGAAGGACGGCAAGGAGGTTGCTGCGCCCGATAAGCAAGTTGCCGGAAGAAGTCAAAGAATGGACCCAAGCCCGAGACTGAGTGCTTTTATTGCAAGGGAAGGGTCCCGAAGCGGAACTGCCCCAAATACTTAGCGGATAAGAAGGCCGCAACACCAAAGGTATATTTGATATACATGTAATTGATGTGTACCTTACCAAGAATCGTAGTAACTCCTGGGTATTTGATACCGTGCCGTTGCTCATATTTGTAACTCACAGCAGGAGCTGCGGAATAAGCGGAGATCTGGCGAAGGACGAGGTGACGGCGCGTCGGGAATGGTTCCGAGTCGATGTGATCGCCGTCGGCACGCTACCTCTTCATTTACCCACGGGATTAGTTATGAACCTTAATAATTGTTATTTGGTGCCAAGTTTGAGCATGAATATTGTATCCGGATCTCGTTTAATGCGAGATGGCTACTCATTTAAACCGAGAATAATGGTTGTTCTATTTATATGAGAGATATGTTTTATGGTCATGCTCGATGGTCAATGGTTTATTCTTAATGAATCTCGAGCGTAGTATTACACATGTTCATAACGTGAATACCAAAAGATGTAAAGTTGATAACGATAGTCCCACATACTTGTGGCATCGCCGCCTTGGTCACATTGGTGTCAAGCGCATGAAGAAGCTCCATCTTGATGGACTTTAGAGTCTCTTGATTATGAATCATTTGACACATGCGAACCATGCCTCATGGGCAAGATGACCAAGACTCCATTCTCGGAACAATGGAGCGAGCAACCAACTTTTTGGAAATCATACATACCGATGTATGCGGTCCAATGAGCGTTGAGGCTCGCGGAGGATATCGTTATGTTCTCACTCTCACAGATGACTTGAGTAGATATGGGTATGTCTACTTGATGAAACACAAGTCTGAAACCTTTGAAAAGTTCAAGGAATTTCAGAATGAAGTAGAGAATCAACGTGACCGAAAGATAAAATTCTTACGATCGGATCGTGGAGGAGAATATTTAAGTCACGAATTTGGTACACACTTAAGAAAATGTGGAATCGTTTCACAACTAACGCCGGCTGGAACACCTCAGCGTAACGGTGTGTCCGAACGTCGTAATCGCACTTTATTGGATATGGTGCGATCTATGATGTCTCTTACCGATTTACCGCTATCATTTTGGGGATACGCTCTAGAGACAGCTACATTCACTTTAAATAGGGCACCGTCTAAATCCGTTGAGACGACACCGTATGAATTATGGTTTGGGAAGAAACCTAAGCTGTCGTTTCTAAAAGTTTGGGGATGCGATGCTTATGTCAAGAAACTTCAACCTGAAAAGCTCGAACCCAAGTCGGAAAAATGCGTCTTCATAGGATACCCTAAGGAAACCTTTGGGTATACCTTCTACCTTAGATCCGAAGGCAAGATCTTTGTTGCCAGGAACGGAATCTTTCTTGAAAAAGAGTTTCTCTCGAAAGAAGTAAGTGGGAGGAAAGTAGAACTCGATGAAGTACTACCTCTTGAACAGGAAAGTAGTGCAGCTCAGAAAATGTTCTGTGATGCCTACACCAATCAAGAGGAAATTCATGATGATGATCAAGGTACTTGGATCAAGTTACTACTGAACTTCAGAGGTCCACTAGGACACGTTCCGCACTGCAGTGGTACGGCAACCCTGTCCGGAAATCATGTTGTTAGACAACGGTGAACCTTGAACTATGAAGAAGCAATGGCGGGCCCAGATTCCAACAAATGGCTAGAAGCCATGAAGTCCGAGATAGAATCCATGTATGAAAACAAAGTGTGGACTTTGACTGACTTGCCCGATGATCGGCGAGCGATAGAAAACAAATGGATTTTTAAGAGGAAGACGGACGCGGATGGTAATGTCACCATCTATAAAGCTCGACTTGTCGCTAAGGGTTATCGGCAAGTTCAAGGGATTGACTACGATGAGACTTTCTCTCCCGTAGCGAAGCTTAAGTCCGTCCGAATCATGTTAGCAATTGCCGCATACTATGATTATGAGATATGGCAGATGGACGTCAAAACAGCGTTCCTTAACGGCTATCTTAAGGAAGAGCTGTATATGATACAGCCGGAAGGTTTTGTCGATCCTAAGAATCTCGACAAAGTATGCAAGCTCCAGCGATCCATTTATGGGCTGGTGCAAGCATCTCGGAGTTGGAACATTCGCTTTGATGAGATGATCAAAGCGTTTGGGTTTATCTGAGACTTATGGAGAAGCCTGCGTTTACAAGAAAGTGAGTGGGAGCTCAGTAGCATTTCTCATATTATATGTAGATGACATACTTGATGGGAAATGATATAGAATTCTTGGACAGCATTAAGGCCTACTTGAATAAGTGTTTTTCAATGAAGGACCTTGGAGAAGCTGCTTATATATTAGGCATCAAGATCTATAGAGATAGATCGAGGCGCCTCATAGGTCTTTCACAAAGCACATACCTTGATAAGATTTTGAAGAAGTTCAAAATGGACCAGTCCAAGAAAGGGTTCTTGCTCTGTATTGCAAGGTGTGAGATTGAGCTCAGCTCAATGCCGACCACGGCAAAAGATAAAGAAGAGATGAGTGTCATCCCTATGCTTCAGCCATAGGATCTATTATGTATGCCATGCTGTGTACTGCACTGATGTAAACCTTGCCGTAAGTTTGGTAGGAAGGTACCAAAGTAATCCCGCAAGGAACACCGGACAGCGGTCAAGAATATCCTGAAGTACGAAAAGGACAAAGGACATGTTTCTCGTTTATGGAGGTGACGAAGAGCTCGTCAGAAACAGTTACGCCGACGCTAGCTTCGACACAGATCCGATGACTCTAAGTCACAAACCGGATACGTGTATATGTTGAATGGTGGAGCGAGAAGCTGGTGCAGCTGCAAGCGAGCGTCGTGGCGGGATCTACATGTGAAGCGGAGTACATGGCAGCCTCGGAGGCAGCGCATGAAGCAATTTGGGTGAAGGAGTTCATCACCGACCTAGAGTCATACCCAATGCGTCGGGGCCGATCAAACTCTTTTGTGACAACACCGAGCTATTGCCCTTGCCAAGGAGCCCAGGTTTCACAAGAAGACCAGCACATCAAGCGTCGCTTCAACTCCATCCGTGAAAATGTTCGGGATGGAGACATAGAAATTTGTAAAGTGCATACGGATCTGAATGTCGCAGATCCGTTGACTAAACCTCTTCATGGGCAAAACATGATCAACACCGAACTCTATGGGTGTTCGGTTCATCACAATGTAAACTAGATTATTGACTCTAGTGCAAGTGGGAGACTGTTGGAAATATGCCCTAGAGGCAATAATAAAAGCATTATTATTATATTTCCTTGTTCATGATAATTGTCTTTATTCATGCTATAACTGTATTATCCGGAAATCGTAATACACGTGTGGATACATAGACTACAATACGTCCCTAGTAAGCCTCTAGTTGACTAGCTCGTTGGTCAACAGATAGTCATGGTTTCGACTATGGACATCGATGTCATTGATAACGGATCACGCCATTAGGAGAATGACGTGATGGACAAGACCCAATCCTAAGCATAGCACAAAGATCGTGTAGTTCGTTTTGCTAGAGCTTTTCCAATGTCAAGTATCTCTTCCTTAGACCATGAGATCGTGCAATTCCGGATACCGTAGGAGTGCTTTGGGTGTATCAAGCGTCACAACGAATCGGGTGACTATAAAGGTGCACTACAGGTATCTCCGAAAGTGACCATTGGGTTGACACGGATCGAGGCTGGATTTGTCACTCCGATTACGGAGAGGTATCACTAGGGCCCACTCGGTAATGCATCATCATAATGAGCTCAAAGTGATCAAGTGTCTGGTCACGGATCATGCATTGCGGTACGAGTAAAGTGACTTGCGGTGACGAGACTAACGAGGTATTGGGATACCGACGATCGAGTCTCGGGCAAGTAACATACCGTCGACAAAGGGAATAGAATACGGGTTACTTGAACCCTTGACATCGTGGTTCATCCGATGACAACATCGAGGAGCATGTGGGAGCCAACATGGGTATCCAGATCCCGCTGTTGGTTATTGACTTGAGGTAGTCTCGGTCATGTCGCAGATGTCTCCGAACCCGTAGGGTCTACACTTAAGGTTCGGTGACGCTTAGGGTTAATAGGAAGACAAGTATGTGATTACCGAATGTTGTTCGAGTCCGGATGAGATCCCGGACGTCACGAGGAGTTCGGAATGGTCCGGAGGTAAAGATTTATATATGGAAAGTGGTTAAACGGACTCGGGAAGTTTGGTAGTATACGGTAAAAAGCACCGGGCCACGGGAGGGTTCCGGAGGTCCACGGGAGGGGCCACCTCTCCCGGGGGCACATGGGCTAAGTGGGAGAGGGAGCCAGCCCCTGGTGGCTGGGCGCGCCCCCACCTAGGCTCATGCGGCTAGGGTTTGGGAGGGGTAACCCTAAAGGGGCGCCCAGCTTGGGGGCAAGCCACCCTCCCTCCTCCCTTTGCCGCCCCATCTAGGGTTTACCCTAGATGGCCGGCCCCCTGACCCTCTCCTCCTATAAATAGAGGGGTGGGGGAGGGCTGAAACACAGTTGAAGGCGCAGCCCTCCCTCCCAACACCTCTCTTTCTCCACGCAAGCTTGGCGAAGCCTGCCGGAGAACTACAGTACCAGCTGCACCACGCCGTCGTGCTGCCATTGGAATTGTCTTCTTGAACCTCTCCTTCACTCTTGCTGGATCAAGACGGAGGAGACGCCATCGTCCCGTACGTGTGTTGAACACGGAGGTGCTGTCCTTTCAAGACTTTGGTCATCGGTGATCGGAATCACGTTGGGAACGTCTTCATCATCACCACTCTCAAGAACGCCTGCACTCGATCTACAAGTGGTATGTAGATGCAAACTCTCTCGTTACTCGTTGCTTAGTAGAACTCATAGATGGATCTTGGTGAAACCGTAGGAAAAATTTTAATTTTCTGCAACGTTCCCCAACAAATGGTGTCCTGCATCTCCTTCCATACAGAGCCTCGAAAGGTGCCATCTTCAAGCTGGTTTGGTAACTGTTGATATAAGAAAATTCTGCATACGGCAAATTATCATCCCAACTAGATCCATAATCTAGTGCACAAGCTCTCAGCATATCCTCCAAAATCTGATTGACTCTCTCGGTCATCCATCGGTCTGCGTGGGTGGAAAGCTGCATCTTGAATTCCATCTGGTTCCCAATGTTTCGTGTAAGCTGGTTCCAAAATTTTGAGGTAAATTGGGTTCGTCTATCTCGATACGATACTCCTCGAACTCCGTGTAAACACACAATTCTGGTCATGTATATCTTTGCCAACTTAGCACTGCTATAGGTAGTCTTGATCGAATGAAATGAGCTACCTTCGTCAAGCGGTCGACTATAACCCAAATCGAGTCATATCCTGAACGAGTCTTTGGCAAACCTGTGATGAAATCCATGCCTAGTTTATCCCACTTCCATTCGGTATCGGCAATGGTTGTAACAATCCTGCTAGCTTCGATGTTCGCCTTTACTCTCGACATACATCGCAAACTGCTACATATTCCGCAATATCCTTCTTCATTCCGATCGACCGAAAGTATTCTTCAAATCCAAATACATCTTGGTATTTCTGGGTGAATCGAATAGGGTGAATCATGGGCTTCTTGCAAAATCAACTTCCTGATCTCCGGGTTATTTGGCACATAAACACGGTCCTCAAACCATATGGTATCGTGCTCATCCTCACGAAATCCTTTAGCTTTTCCTTTGCTCATTTTCTCCTTTATAGAGGCAACTTCCTTATCTGCCTTTTGGGCTTCTCTGATTTTATCCATCAGTGTAGACTGAATCTCCAATGATGCTATATAGCCTCTCGGAACTATTTCCAAACATAGCTCTCGAAGGTCCTCGGCTAACTCATTTGGTATTCCTCCCATCGTTAGGGTATTGACGTGGCTCTTACGGCTCAATGCGTCTGCTACAACGTTAGCCTTTCCGGGGTGATAATGCAATCTCATATCATAATCCTTTATAAGCTCTAACCATCTCCTCTGTCTGAGATTTAATTCCTTCTGTGTGAAGATGTACTTCAAACTCTTGTGATCCGTGTACACTTCACAATGATTTCCTATGAGAAAATGTCTCCATGTTTTCAATGCATGCACAACGGCTGCTAATTCCAAATCATGTGTGGCATAATTTAACTTGTGAGGCTTAAGTTGTCGTGAAGCATACGAAACAACTCTTCCTTCCTGCATAAGCACTGCTCCAAGTCCTCGACGTGAAGCGTCGCAATACACCTCATAATCCTTGGTCTGATCCAGCAATATTAATACTGGTGAGGTAACCAATCTTTTCTTCAACTCCTGAAAACTTGCCTCGCAGTCCTCAGTCCATATGAATTTGGTATCCTTATTCAACAATTCTGTCATAGGCTTTGCAATCCTTGAGAAATTCTCAATGAATCTTCGGTAGTATCCTGCGAGTCCAAGGAAACTCCGAATCTCTCCAACTGTCGTTGGTGCTTCCCATTTGGTTACGGTCTCAACTTTTGTGGGGTCAACTGCTATTCCTTCTCCGGATATAACATGTCCAAGAAATCCAACTTCCTTTAGCCAAAACTCACATTTGCTGAACTTAGCATATAAATGTGTTCCCTTAGTTTCTCCAAACCAATCGCAAATGTTCCTTATGTTCCTCTTCATTCTTCGAGAAAATCAAAATATCATCAATGAATACCACGACGAACTTATCCAAAAACTCCATAAACACTTTGTTCATCAGGTTCATGAAATAGGCTGGTGCGTTAGTTAGTCCAAATGACATAACGGTATACTCATACAGTCCATATCTCGTGGTAAACGCTGTCTTAGGTATGTCCTGCTCCCGAATCTTCAACTGATGGTACCCTGATCGTAAGTCGATCTTGGAAAACACTTTAGCTCCTTGCAAGCGATCAAACAGATCATTTATCATTGGTAGTGGGTACTTGTTCTTGATTGTTACTTCATTCAATCCACGATAATCAACAACCATCCTTAACGATCCATCCTTCTTCTCTACTAACAAGACGGGTGATCCCTGTGGTGAAGAACTTGGGCGATTTATCCAATAGTTCCTTAATCTGCTTCTTGATTTCCGCCAAATCCTGTGCGGGCATCTGTATGGTCGCTTTGATATTGGACCTGTTCTGGCAAAAGTTCAATCAAAACTCAATGTCTCTATCCGGTGGCATTCCGGCAACTCTTTCGAAATACATCGAGAATTCCTTCACCTGCGGTACTTCTTCCCGCACAACTCTCGTTAGGCAATTTGCTTGCGCTCTCCTCGGCTCGTGTCGTGATAATGACTTGATCCTTCTTCCTACGGTGTGGTGAGCAAAATTGACTTAGTGGTGCAATCTATGTTCCTCCATACTTGATAACCAATCCATTCCTAATATCACATCCAATCCTTGGGATTCCGAACTATTAGGTCGAAGGGAAAACATAGTGTCCAATCCTTAATGGCGATCGATCACACCATTTACTAGCCATGTATTCTGCTCGGGTGAGGTTACTAGCATGGGTGACCTAAGGGCTTGGGTCGGTAATTTGTACTTATCCACAAATCCCCTTGATATGTATGAATGCGATGCACCAGTATCGAAAAGAACAACTGCAGTAAATGACTTAACCAAAAACTTACCGATTACTGCATCGGGCTGATCTTCAACCTCCTCCACATCAATGTGGTTCACCTGTCCCCTGTTGAAAGGGTTTGGCTTCTTTCCAGAGCTTCCATTGCCATTTCCATTCTGGCCTTCTGGACAGTCATTTGCATAATGTCCAGTCTTGCGGCACTTAAAGCAAGTGATGTGACTCAGGTCTACCTTGGATGGTGTTGACGGGTTGGTGCGGTTCTGTCCATTGCTTCCTCCATTCCCGTTCCCATTCTTGGTGCCATTATGGTTGTGCGAATTACCTCCTCCATGGGTATGCTGAAACTGAACTCCTTGTTTAGGGGTATAACGAGGCTTCTGCTGAGCTCCAGAGTTATACTTTCCCTGTCCATACTTCCTCTTGCGGTTCTCAATTTGCTGCTGCTTTCCTTCAATCATGAGGGCTCGGTCTACCAACTCCTGGTAGTTATTGAAACTTGCTACCATCAGCGCATGCGAACTCATCATTCAGTCCTTCCGAAACTTCTCCGCTTAGCTGCATCCGTAGTAACGTCATCTGGGGCATAACGTGCTAACTTACTAAAATCATCCACATACTCGCCAACAGTCCTTCCTCCTTGGCGTAAGTTGCGAAACTCACGCTTCTTCATGGCCATAGCTCCTGCTGAAACATGGGCAAGTCAGAAAGCTTGTCAAACTGATCCCATGTGACGGTGTCTCTGTGGTAAGTGGCTGTAAAATTTTCCCACCATTTCTGCGGGTCCTTCAAGCTGGTGTGCAGCAAACTTCACTTTTTCTCCATCTGCATCCTGCTTTGGTCAACTCCTTCCTATCTTGCGGAGCCAATCATCTGCTACAACCGCTCGGTGCTCTTTGGAATACACCGCGGATTCAGTCTAAGGAAACGAGTCAAGTGATCCGCGGTGGTGGTGGTGGTGGGTTGTTGTTGTTGTTGCCTTGGTTACGCACCAATGTTTGAATCAAAGTGTTCGCTGCTGAATCAACTGGGTGATCTCTGGCGGGAAAACAAACCCGGGTCGCGTCTCGGAGGCATCTGATGGGTTTAGAAAAGACGAGTAATTAAGAATAGAATGAGGTCTAAGGGGAAACACTACCCAAATGTACATGAGCAAATGCACACAAAATCACTTCATTCAATTCAAACAAAGGGCTTACAACGATCTAGCTATCGCAAAAGTCCGTGTACTATAATGTTTACATGGAGGTAATACTACTAATATGTGGGGGACTTCTACTAATTTGAACCGGTGGAAGACTCCATGATGTTTGCTCCAGCTTCGTCTTCAAAGTCGGGTTCACTTGGATCCGAATCGGTGTCGTCGATGATGATGTGGTTGCTTGGACAGCCGACGTGCTTGTCTTCATTCTTGAGCGCCAACTTCTTCTTGAGTTCTTCAATTTCGTACTTAAGATCATTATTGTGTCTTGCTAGAACTACGATCTCGTCCATGTAGTCCTTGCGTGTAGTCTTTAGTTCTTCTTCAAGTTCGATGATCCTTCCCATTGCATTCTTCAACTCTAACATATCATTGCACATCTGGTTCTTCTGGCGTCGAATGTGCTGGTTTAACTCCTGGATGAAAGCTGCAATGGATCTATCCTTCTTGGTGCTGATTATCTCCCATTGTTCATCTCGGCGTCCGCAAATCTGGTAGATAGTGTCCTTGAGGTCTTCTTGATAAACTTCTCCAATGCGTCCCATGGTGATATGAGCTGCCATGCTCTTCCCCAGACTCCAGGTGGGTGCACTGAAAACACTATCTATAGGCTTGGTGATTGGGGCGAGTGTCCTTCCTGGAACGTGAGCTTGAATCTTCCAGCGCTCCTCTTCAGGCAGAGTGGCGTTGAAAGTCCCGGTGAAACTTGGTAGTCCAATGTTCAGGTACTTGGTGACTTCCTTCAAGTGAAATCCAAAAGGTGTGCCTTCATCTGGTTGGGCGTACTTGATCTTGGCGTCCTTCATCCTAAAAGAGTAGAAAAGATGAGGAGTTAGAAAATGGGAAGAGAGTAGTGATCTATGGCTTTAACTTAGTGGTCGTGTCCTACTGGTCGGCGTGTGCTCGATACCATCTCTCAGAGCGACCCGACCAATGGATCAAGTCTCGTGCTCGATGTCATCCTGGATCAAGAATCTGACACCACACAAGATTCAAGGATTTATAGCAGAGTAGCAATCACACACTCATTACAGCGTTGTCCAAAAGAGGACTTATTACAATAAATATGGCTTAAGGCCATCTAATAACGATTACAGCGGAAGGCTTGGAAGATAAGTGAGTCCATCAACTCCATCGGCATCACTGAGTATAGAACCACGACCTAACACCTTACTCGTCGTCTGAAAAGTCTGCAACATGAAATTTGCAGCCCGAAAACGGGTCAGCACATGGAATATGCTGGCAATGTAACACATAGAGAAAATGAAGCAATAAACCTATACTACGTGCATATATGGCTGGTGGAAAAGCTCTACGGTTACAATTTTGCACAAAGCTAATTTTTCCCTACTGCAAAGGAATAATTTTATTTAACTATCATGGTGGTTGTTAAACATTGAGAATGGTTGACAGCATCCTCAATCCCAATTAAATGAAAGTACTCATTAAAACCCAATAACATTAATTAGAAGTAACATGATGAGATTCACATGATATTCAAGTACTAGATACTCAAAACGTCCATAACCGGGGACACAGCTAATCATGATTAGTTTATACACTCTGCAGAGGTTTGCACACTATTCCCCACAAGACTCGATCGTCTCCGTTTGGTTCTCGCACTACATGGTGTTTGAGAGACGGATGACCGAGACACAGTCTTTCAGAAGCACTAGCACCTTACATGTGGGTAGACCGTACCAACCTACATCCCCTACATCAGCTAGCCTACCCGTAAGAGTTCGCACAACTTACTCAACTATGCCAGAGCCCATATTGGCTTGTGGCTGCACACGGAAGTTTCTAGTTTGAATAATCTTATGATCCCTTATAGCCAGGTGGCGGTCCAAGAAATACAGGCAAGTCTGATAGAAACCAGTGCCTCAATCCACCCAGATGTGTGTTTAAGTTGCCACCTTAGATAAACCATTAATTAACAATCTCACATCTGTCATGGATATTCACTCACCCAATCCACGCCTCCGGCATAGCATGGCATAATAAGCAAACGAGAAGTAACTCCTGTGTTTCATAAGTAAAACAGTAATAGGTACTACCTCAATCTACTTCCCATCCCACAATTTAAGTTGATCCTAAACATGCAAGTGTTTGAGGAATAGAGCTAATGCATAAAACTGGGTAGTAGAAAAGGTATGATCAAGTGTTACTTGCCTTGTCGACGATCCATGAAACCTAGAGACTCAAGTAACAAGCGGCGCATGACCGGTGATCTAACGCAGACAAACAACAAGCATACAATAAGTACTCATCTAATGCACAGGGAAAATCTCGAATAAAAGATCTAACCAGAAAGTTCAACTTAAGAACCCTGGTTGCAAAAGAATCGAATCAAATAAAGCAACGAAAGTCGAATGTCAAAAGAAAACGACTCGGTTTTAGCAATTTGAAACTAGGTCAAATTTTATAGTAGCAAAACTTTGTTTAAGTGGATTAGTCGGAACGGCGGTTTCGAAACGAAACTCCAGGCGCTTGAATCACCTGATTCCGATAAACGAGCGAGAAATTAAACTGATTCGAAGATTGGATCGGAAATCGAAATCGGAAAATAACGGATTAAATCCGATTAAAAGAAAGACGATGAACGGTTAAACGAACGGACGTTCGTTAACAGAAACTAACCGGCGAACGCGTTCATTAAAACGAACGGATCGGTGAACGTTCAATAATTAACAAAACCGACTAAAAAAACCAATCTAGGGTTTAAAAAAAACCGAATAACGAAAGAAAACCGGACGGGTTTTAAAAACCAAACCGGACCGGGGGGGGGGGTGGCGCGGTGGCTACCTCCGCGAGGTTGCAGCGAGGCTCAGGGCTCGGTGGGGGCGGCGGGATCGGCGACAGTGGCGACGGGCGGCGGCGGCGGCGGCGGGCGCGGCGGCGGCGGTGGCGTCGGGTGGCGGCAGGCGGCTCGGGTTGGTGGCGGGTGAGCGGGTTGAGGAGGAGAGGGGGGAGGCGGCTTATAAGGAGGGGGGTGTTGCCTTGGGGAGGGGGCACTTGGCGGCGGGCCGAGCCGGACTCGGTGGCGGGCGGTGGGGACTCCTCCCGGGGGAGCCTTGAGGGTAGGAGGTAGGCTGGGCGGCGGCTTGGGCAGTGGGCCCTTGCCCAAAGGGCGCGGCGTTGTTTTTTTTTCAAAACAAAACGAAACGAATTAAAATAAATCTAAACGAACTCCAAATTAAACAAAATTAATTTTCCCCGACTCTTAAAAATGAGTCAAACAAAATGAACTTTAATACGGGGCCAAAAATGCATATTTTTAAAATACTCATTTTTTCCCTAAAGCAAATAAACTTTGAAAAACCAAAAATTGATTTATTTATTAAATCTTCATTTTTCCTAAATGTTGGGAAAGTCATATTATCCCCTCTCTTATTTTTTTTATTGGAAAAATATATGAAGATAAATAAATAAATCCAAATGATCCTATTTTCAAAATTTGAGAAAACCAATTAATGAAATCTCCAACTCTCTCCGAGGGTCCTTGAGTTGCGTGAAATTCTCTAGGATCGGAAAATGCAAGAAAATATGTTATGCATGATGACTTAATGTATAACATTCCAAATTGAAAATTTGGGATGTTACATATCCAGCCCCCAAGTCGCAAACGGCCAAGTAATTGGAATCATTCTCAATTCTTGAGCCGGCACATGAGCGCGCCTTGAGAATTTCTGACAGCCATCGCATCGTCTCACTAGGTCCTCCGCATCACCATGGGCAGTCAACCAGTAGAAACCGTGACGAAACTCCTTAGCTACCAGCGATTTTGAACCATCATGGTGACCACAATCCCCTTCATGTATTTCACGCAAAATTTCACAGCCTTCCTCAGGGGACACACAGCGCTGAAACGCTCCTGATACGCTGCAATGATGCAACTCGCCATTGATAATAGTCCTGGACTTGGATCGCCGGACTATCTGCCTGGCCAGAGTCTCGTCCTCTGGTAACTCACCCCGGTTCATGTACGCAAGATAAGGAACTGTCCAATCTGGTATGACATGTAAGGCTGCCACCAACTGAGCCTCCGGATCAGGAATAGCCAAATCCTCTTCACCAGGGAGCTTGACAGACGGGTTATGCAGAACATCTAAAAATACGTTAGGCGGGACCGGTTTACGCTGAGAGCCCAGCCGGCTTAAAGCGTCCGCCGCTTCGTTCTTCCGTCTGTCCACATGATCCACCTGATAACCCTTAAAGTGGCCCGCAACAATATCCACCTCACGACGATAAGCTGCCATGAGCGGATCCTTGGAATCCCAAGTGCCAGGAACTTGCTGAGCCACCAGGTCCGAGTCACCGAAGCATTTAACCCGGCTGAGCTTCATCTCCTTTGCCATCCGAAGACCATGAAGCAAAGCTTCATACTCAGCTGCATTGTTAGTACAAGGGAACATTAAGCGGAGAACGTAACAGAACTTATCACCTCGTGGGGAAGTTAATACGACTCCAGCCCCCGAGCCCTCCAATTTCCTGGACCCATCAAAATGGATAGTCCAATAAGTGTGATCTGGCTTCTCTTCAGGTGCTTGTAGCTCCGTCCAATCATTGATGAAATCAACAAGTGCTTGAGATTTGACCGCCGTCTGAGGTACATATTGCAAACCGTGCGGTCCAAGCTCTATAGCCCACTTGGCAATCTGGCCAGTCGCCTCCCTGTTCTGAATTATATCTCCCAAAGGAGCAGAGCTGACCACTCTGATAGGATGTCCCTGGAAGTATTGTTTAAGCTTCCGGCTTGCCATGAAAACCCCATACACCAGTTTCTGCCAATGCGGGTACCTTTTCTTGGACTCAATAAGTACCTCGCTGATATAGTGAACCGGACGCTGAACCGGATACTCTTTGCCCGCCTCTTTGCGCTCCACCACAATAGCCATGTTGAATACACGAGCATTAGCCGCTACATATAGTAGCAATGGTTCCTTGTCAATCGGAGCTGCAAGCAGTGGCGGATCTAGGATTTCATGTTTCCTGGGGCGGACTTTTAAAGAAAAAACATGGAGCAAATATGCAATCATTAACACAAGTAATTTACTAGCTAGTAGTACGCATTCAGACAAGACAATCAACACAGTTATTTTTTCAAAGCAGTTTCAAATTCAAGAACTAGGTACAATTGAATATTTATATTAAGTCTAGCATAAATAACACTTGTTCACACAAAATATAAGACAAGTATTTACCACTAAGTTGTAGTTACACGTGGAAGATTTGGTAGATAGCCACTAGTGTTCCGTATGCCATGAAAATGCTCAACAATTTTCTGTTCTTCAACCCCAGCAATTCTCTTTTCAGTATCCAATTTTCAGGAATTAGGCCAATGTGAAAATAAACTAGAAACCTAGAACGAAAGAAGAGAAGATTGGGGGCGAGTCGAAGAACCTGATGTTGTTTGCTCGCTTGTAATTTTGAGCGGGGCAAGTGGCGGCAACGGTGGCGATGTCATCTCCCGTGTGTATGGCGACCGATCAAGCCGAACAGAGGGATCCCGTCTCCATCGAGCGCCATCGGCAAGGCGGCGCGCGTGGAGCCGTGATCGCGATGCCCTGTTTGGTTTTTCCGATCCGTGTGGATTTGAAAACGTAGGAGTTGGGAACAAAATAATGGGCTCTTATTCAGTTGGGCCTTTATTTGCTCGCTGGCCCATCTAACGAATCGTTTTCTTCGTCTCATCTTCCGCTCGAGTCGACCTCACGAGCTACGGCCGAACCTCGACTCTCGCTCCCATGGTGTCGCCGCCAAAGTAGTAGGGTGGGTACCCTAGTACGAAAATTTTACCAGGCGGCCGACCCTACACGACTTACTGGCGCCGCCCGCTGCAAGAACGGGTGGATTGGCTAATTGCCGCTTTAAGTCCTCAACGCTTCATCGCAGCCGAACTCGCATTTAATTGATCCGTCTTCTTCGGCATCTGGTACAAGGGGATCGCCTTCTCACCGAGGCGGCTGATAAACCGGCTTAGCGCGGCAATCCATCCTGCCAAGCGCTGAACGTCATTGATACACTTCGGTTTAGCCAGGGAGGTGATAGCTGTAATCTTCTCCGGATTAGCTTCCATTCCCCTGTTGGACACAAGAAATCCCAATAACTTGCCTGCCGGTACACCAAAAACGCATTTGGCCGGGTTGAGCATCATCTTGTAAGTCCGTAGGTTATCAAAGGTTTCTTTCGAATCGTCAATCAGCGTCTCCTTCTTCCTTGACTTGACCACAATATCATCCACATAGGCATGCACATTACGGCCGATCTGTTTATGAAGGCAATTCTGTACACACCGTTGATAGGTTGCCAGGGCACTCTTGAGCCCAAAAGGCATAGATACATAGCAGAAGGCTCCAAAGGGAGTTATGAACATTGTCTTCTCTTGGTCCTTAACTGCCATCTTGATCTGATGATAACCAGAATATGCATCCAGAAAACTCAAACGCTCAAATCCCGCGGTGGCATCGATAATCTGGTCAATGCGGGGGAGGGCAAAGGGGTCTGCTGGACAAGCCTTGCTAAGGTCTGTGTAATCCACACACATGCGCCAAGTGCCGTTTTTCTTAAGAACCAGCACCGGATTAGCAAGCCATTCTGGATGGAAGACTTCAACAATAAAACCGGCCGCTAAGAGCCTGGCCACCTCCTCTGCAATAGCTTTGCGCGTTCCTTGTTAAATCGACGGAGAAACTGCTTCACCGGTTTGTACTTAGGATCAACATTAAGAGTGTGCTCAGCGAGTTCCCTCGGTACACCTGGCATGTCAGAAGGCTTCCATGCAAAAATGTCCCGATTCTCACGGATGAACTCGATGAGCGCGCTTTCCTATTTCGGGTCCAAGTTGGCACTGATAGTGAACTGCTTGGACGAATCGCCAGGCACGAAGTCAACAAGCTTAGTCTCAGCCGCCTTTGAACTTTAAATCCGGATCATGCTCTGTAGTTGGCTTTTTCAACGGGGTCATGTCCGCCGGATCAACATTGTCCTTGTAATATTTTAACTCTTCCGTAGCACAAATCGACTCTGCATAGGCCGCATCACCTTCCTCGCATTCCAAAGAAATCTTGCGGCTTCCATGAACCGTTATCGTTCCCTTGTGACCCGGCATCTTGAGCTGTAAATAGATATAACAAGGATGTGCCATGAATTTGGCATAAGCCGCCCGCCCAAATAGAGCATGATATGGGCCCTGGATCTTCACCACTTGAAAAGCCAGCGTCTCGGACCGGGAATCATGATCGTCCCCAAAGGCCACCTCCAGAGCTATCTTGCCAACATGATATGCTGACTTGCCAGGTACCACACCATGGAATACTGTATTGGACGGTTTAAGATTTTTATCTGTCAGCCCCATACGGCGGAAGGTCATAATATAAGATGTTAATGCTGCTCCCCCCATCCATGAGCACTTTGGTGAATTTATAACCTCCCACCTAAGGGGCTACCACCAATGCTAGCTGACCCGGATTGTCAACCCGGAGAGGGTGATCCTCTCTGCTCCATACGATTGGTTGTTCCAACCAGCGTAAATAACGTGGTACGGCCGGTTCAACAGAATTACCGCTCGCTTATGGAGTTTCTGGTCTCGCTTATCCAAGCTAGTCGCGAAAACATCATATTGCCCACTATTCAACTGCTTTGGATGGCTCTGATAACCCGACTGCTGCTGCTGGCTGTAACCACCTTGGTTATTCTGATTATTCTGATTGTTATGTCCACCCTGATTGCCATTGAAGCCTGAACCGGAAGCTCCTCCATCGTGACCCGGCCCATGGAAACCGGATCCTGAACCGCCGCCGATCCATGATCATAACGGAAAGCATTAGAATTCTTGAACTCCTCCATAATGTAACAGTCCTTCCAAAGGTGGTTGGCCGGCACCTCCTTTGTCCCGTGCTTCGGACAGGGCTGATTCAACAAGTAGTTTAGGCGATCTGGGTTAGGATTCGGAGCTCCACCGCGATTCGCCGCTTTACCCTTACGTCGCTGACCCTTGTCCTGCGCGTTAGTATTAGCCACAAAATCATCCGCTTTACGTTTGCCTTCGTTCCCATGACCTGCCGCGTTGTGTTGCTGACCCTTGGAGTTGCTGTTCTTTTCCCTTCCCTGCCTTGTCATCCTCAGACTCGGGATCCTTGGTACTATCAGAATCAGCATACTTCACTAAAGCACCCATGAGGGTGCCCATGTCGTTACAAAAACGCTTCATTCGTCCCAATTTTAACCCGGAGGAGTAAACCGCGATTGCCTTCGGTGTTATAATCGCAGAATCAGCGTTGATACGGTCTGACGAGTGCAAAATTTCTGAGACACGTCATACCCAATGGGTTGTTGACTCTCCTTCCTCCTGGACACATGCCGCTAAGTCCACTATTGACATGGGCTATTTACAGGTATCCTTAAAATGCTGTATAAACCGGGCTCGCAACTGGGCCCATGAGCTGATAGAATTGGGCGGCAAGCCCTTTAACCAGGTACGAGCCGTCCCTTCAAGCATTACGGTAAAGTACTTTGCACACGCGGCCTCATCCACATCTAGCATCTCCATGGCCATCTCGTAACTCTGTACTCATGCTTCTAGAGACAAATCGGCAGTGTAATTTGGTACCTTGCGCGGACCCTTGAAGTCTTTAGGTAAGTGCACATTGCGTAGAGCGGGGACGAGACAGGGCACCCCCAAGGAGCTAGAAGTGACCCCTGGCTCAACTGAAATAGTGGGACGAACCGGCGTAAGTTGACGTGCCTCGTCTTGTGCTGCTAACTCGGCCTCCCTGCGTGCCCGGGCCCGGTCTACCACTTCCTGAGCATCACGAAGACCGCCTGGCAGGGTTATTGCCACGGGCCGCTTCACGGTTCCGTGCGTTGCTTGATACGGCCGGCTCCTCCACACGCCTGCTGTAGCTCCGGCTCGGACGAGGGGTGGAATGAATCCGGTCACGGCTGTATGAGTATGCCTCCTATTGAATCAAAGCGGTCCGAAGGAGTTCCTTGACCCGACGTGTCTCCACCGCCTGCAGGGAACCACCTTCGATCGGGATGGCCTCCAATCGTGAAGCGGCTGCGACAAGATTGTCCATAGGATTGGAATAATGACCCAGAGGTGTCTGGACCGGCTGACGTATGATATTGCTCTGCCGAGGAGGTTCTATTAGGCGAGGTTGGACCGGCGCGCCTGGCCCCGGCGCCTCCGCCCGGTTTACCTCTGGCGGATTACTCGTTCCTGCTCCTGGGGTGTGAAAGAGGTTTCTGGCGTCAAAAACCGAAGGCAAACGGGACCCGTGCTTCCGCTTCAAGACCTCATGTGACGCGTTCTGATCCAGCATAAGCTTATAGGCCTGGGCGTCTAAAGCGGCCCACTCTGCGGCCATCCAGTTGTTCTCAGCTGCTAGGTCGGCCTTGGCCTGAGCGATCTGCTCCCTCACCTTTGCAATTTCTGCATTGTGGGCATCCTGATCCGCCGGGTTGGCCTCTGCCATGAGCACAGCTAGCGCATCAAACAGATCAGATAAGACTTGAGCCGGCGGGCGCACGGGACCTCCTGCCCCGGCTGCCGCTACCGCTGATGATCCGGAGAACATTGCTGCTGCGGTCGAAAAGTGGATCGCCGCTTGTGTACCGGCCATGAATATTCCAACCCGGTTGGGCAGATCGGAGGGGTCCGGAATACTGTCACCATCGGAACAGCCCCCAATCCGGTCATCTTGCAACTGATACAGCGATTCGGTTTCTCCGGTTGAGAACTCGTCGCCGGAATAGACGACGGTCTCGCTACCATATCCCGATCCGTCCTCATGTTCTCCTCCGTGGATAACCCCCACGAAGGCACACTTCACGGCCGGTTTAACCTGGGCAGATCTCGCACGCTGAGCTGTCTCGACGAGGTCGGTGCAGATGTCCGGCTCAGGACCCGGTTCACCGATCTTGCCGATGAAGACGTGTATGCCCCCAAAGGGAACCCGGTACCCGTACTCAATTGAGCCGGCCTCGGGGCCCCATCCTGCATCGTCAATGTAGAGCTTGCCGCGATGACTCTTGGTCATCCGGCCCACAGCATAGCCCTTGAGTCCTTCGAACTTGCCCTCCAAGAACGTCAAACCATCGTGCGATAGCCCCACGGTGGGCGCCAACTATCGTGGGTTTGTCACGGCAGATGTCCTTGTGAAAGGACTTAGTCGTGGAGCCATCGCTACGGGTTAACTTGAAGGGGTTAAAGTGGACACAAGGACACGAGAGTTTATACTAGTTCGGCCCCTTCAATGAAGGTAAAAGCCTACGTCTAGTTGTGATGGAATTGATGGGGTTTCGATGAATAGGGAGCAAACAAGCTTCGCCTAGGCCTCGAGTTGTTGTTGTCTGTCTCAAACCGCCGCCGGGCCGTCCCCTTATATACACGGGTGACGCCCGTCGGTTTACAGAGTCCCGACGCCGGTTCATAGACGTATCCGGCTCGGTCTCTACTATTCCTAACTTACAACACAATATACATATTGACGCCGGTTTACAGCTACTGGCGTGAACCGGCTATGGGCCATAAGCCCTCTGCTATCTACTTGGGCTTTAACATGTTCAACTACTGGTGAAGTTAACCCGGCCTGCTCTGGCCGGTTTACCCCTAGTGGTAATATCCCCAACAGTTTCACTAGCGGCTTCTCTCAAGAGCATAGATATTCTACGGTGGGTGAACAAATTATTGTTGAGCAATTGATAGAATTGAGCATAGTTATGAGTATATCTAGGTATGTTCATGTATATAGGCATCACGTCCATGACAAGTAGACCGAAACGATTCTGCATCTACTACTATTACTCCACTCATCGACCGCTATCCAGCATGCATCTAGAGTATTAAGTTAAAAACAGAGTAACGCCTTAAGCAAGATGACATGATGTAGAGGGGTAAATTCATGCAATATGATAAAAACCCCATCTTGTTATCCTTGATGGCAACAATACAATACGTGCCTTGCTGCCCCTTTTGTCACTGCGAAAGGACACCGCAAGATTGAACCCAAAGCTAAGCACTTCTCCCATTGCAAGAACTACCAATCTAGTTGGCCAAACCGAACGGATAATTCGAAGATACTTGCAAAGATAACTCAATCATACATAAAAGAATTCAGAGAAGATTCAAATATTATTCATAGATAAGTTGGATCATAAACCCACAATTCATCGATCTCAACAAACACACCGCAGAAAGAAGATTACATCGAATAGATCTCCACGAGAGAGGGGGAGAACATTGTATTGAGATCCAAAAAGAGAGAAGAAGCTATCTAGCTACTAACTATGGACCCGTAGGTCTGAGGTAAACTACTCACACTTCATCGGAGAGGCTTTGATGATGATGTAGAAGCCCTCCATGGTGGATGCCCCCTCCGGCGGAGCTCCGGAACAAGCCCCAAGATGGGATCTCGTGGATACAGGAAGTTGCGGTGGTGGAATTAGGTTTTTGGCTCCTGTTCTGATCGTTTGGGGATACGTAGGTATATATAGGAGGAAGGAGTACGTCGGTGGAGCAACAGGGGGCCCACGAGGCAGGGCGGCGCGCCCAGGGGGGGCTCCCCCCACCCTCGTGACCGCCTCTTATGTTCCTTGGAGTAGGGTTCAAGTCCCCTGGGTCACGTTCGGTGAGAAAATCACGTTCCTGAAGGTTTCATTCCGTTTGGACTCCGTTTGATATTCTGTTTCTTCGAAACACTGAAATAGGCAAAAAACAGCAATTCTGGGCTGGGCCTCCGGTTAATAGGTTAGTCCCAAAAATAATATAAAAGTGGAAAATAAAGCCCAATATAGTCCAAAACAGTAGATAAAGTAGCATGGAGCAATCAAAAATTATAGATACGTTGGAGACGTATCAGGCATCCCCAAGCTTAATTCCTGCTCGTCCTCGAGTAGGTAAACGATAAAAAGAGAATTTTTTATGCGGAGTGATACTTTGGCATAATTTCAATGTAAATCTTCTTAATTGTGGTAAGAATATTCAGATTCGAATGAATACAAAATAAAAGTTCATATTGATAAAAGAAATAGTAATACTTCAAGCATACTTATCAAAGTAATCATGTCTTCTCAAAATAGCATGGCAAAAGAAAGTTCATTTCTACAAAATCATATAGTTAGGCTATGCTTCATTTTCGTCACACAAAGATGTTCCCAACTTCTATACCCCCGATGAAAAGCCAAGCATTTGTTTCATACTTAAATAATCTCAATCTTTTTCAACCTTCATGCAATACATGAGCGTGAGCCATGGATATAGCACTATGGGTGGAATAGAATATGATGATGGGGATTGTGTGGAGAAGACAAAAAAGCAGAAAGTCTCACGTTGACGAGGATAATCAACGGGCTATGGAGATGCCCATCAATTGATGTCAACATGAGGAGTAGGGATTGCCATGCAACAGATGCACTAGACCTATAAATGAATGCTCAACAAAAGAAAACTAGTGGGTGTGCATCCAACTTGCTTGCTCATGAAGACCTAGGGCATTTGAGGAAGCCCATCGTAGGATTATACAAGCCAAGTTCTATAATGAAAAATTCCCACTAGTATGAAAAAGACAACTTATGAGACTCACTATATGTAAAGCATGGTGCTACTTTGAAGCACAATATATGAGACTCACTACATGAAGAACAAGGTGCTACTTTGAAGCACAATACATGAGACTCGCTACATGAAGAACAAGGTGCTACTTTGAAGCACAAGTGTGGAGAAAAAGATAGTAACATTGCCTTTTTTGGGCCTTTCTTTTTTTCTCTTCTTTTTGGCCTTTCTCTTTTTTTTGGGCAATGCTCTAATAATGATGATCATCACACTTCTATTGATTACAACATAAGGATTACAACTCGAAACTAGAACAAGATATGACTCTATATGAATGCCTCCAGTGTGTATCGGGATGGTGCAATGAATCAAGAGTGACATGTATAAAAAATAATGCATGGTGGCTTTGCCAAAAATACAATGTCAACTACATGATCATGCAATGGCAATATGACAAAAGTAAGGTATGTCATGATGATGATGAACGAAACGGTGGAAAGTTGCATGGCAATATATCTCGGAATGGCTATGGAAATGCCATAATAGGTAGGTATGGTGGCTGTTTTGAGGAAGATATAAGGAGGTTTATGTGTGATAGAGCGTATCATATCACGGGGTTTGGATGCTGATGTCTACTACACAACCTTCTTCTTGTAAACGTTGTTGGGCCTGCAAGTGCACAGGTTTGCAGGACAGTAGCAAATTTCCCTCAAGTGGATGACCTAAGGTTTATCAATCCGTGGGAGGCGTAGGATGAAGATGGTCTCTCTCAAGCAACCCTGCAACCAAATAACAAAGAGTCTCTTGTGTCCCCAACACACCCAATACAATGGTAAATTGCATAGGTGCACTAGTTCGGCGAAGAGATGGTGATACAAGTGCAATATGGATGGTAGATAAAGGTATTTGTAATCTGAAATAATAAAAACAGCAAGGTAAATAATGATAAAAGTGAGCGTAAACGGTATTGCAATGATAGGAAACAAGGCCTAGGGTTCATACTTTCACTAGTGCAAGTTCTCTCAACAATAATAACATAGATAGATCATATAACAATCCCTCAACATGTAACAAAGAGTCACTCCAAAGCCACTAATAGAGGAGAACAAACGTAGAGATTATGGTAGGGTACGAAACCACCTCAAAGTTATTCTTTCGGATCGATCTATAAAAGAGTTTGTACTAGAATAACACCTTAAGACACAAATCAACCAAAACCCTAATGTCACCTAGATACTTCATTGTCACCTCAAGTATCCATGGGCATGATTATACGATATGCATCACACAATCTCAATTCATCTACTCAACCAACACATAGAACCTCAAAAAGTGCCCCAAAGTTTCTACCGGAGAGTCAAGAACGTGTGCCAACCCCTATGCATAGGTTCATGGAACCCGCAAGTTGGTCATCTAAACAAACATCAAGTGGCACATGATATCCCATTGTCACCACAGATAAACACGGCAAGACATACATCAAGTATTCTCATAAAAGACTCAATCCGATAAGATAACTTCAAAGGGGAAACTCAATTCATCACAAGAGAGTAGAGGGGGAGAAACATCATAAGATCCAACTACAATAGCAAAGCTCGGGATACATCAAGATCGTATCACCTCAAGAACACGAGAGAGAGGGATCAAACACATAGCTACTGGTACATACCCTCAGCCCCGAGGGTGAACTACTCCCTCCTTGTGATGGATAGCGCCGGGATGATGAAGCTGGCCACCGGTGATGGGTTCCCCCTCCGGCAGGGTGCCGGAACGGGCTCCCGAGAGGTTTTTGGTGGCTACAGAGGCTTGCGGCGGCGGAACTCCCGATCTATCTTCTGTTTTGGAAGTTTTAGGGTACGTAGGTATATATGGGTGCAGGGAGTACGTCGGTGGACCGAAGGGGGGGCCACGAGGCAGGGGGCGCGCCCCAGGGGGGTGGGCGTGCCCCCCACCCTCGTGAGCACCTCCCTTCTTTCCTGACGTGAACTCCAAGTCCATCGGGTGGCTTTCCTTCCAAAAATAACTTCTCCAGTTGATTTCGTTCCGTTTTGACTCCGTCTGATATTCCTTTTCCTCGAAATACTGAAATAGGCATAAAACAGCAAATCTGGGCTGGGCCTCCGATTAATAGGTTAGTCCCAAAAATAATATAAAAGTGGAAAATAAAGCCCAATATTGCCTAAAACAGTAGATAATATAGCATGGAGCAATCTAAAATTATAGATACGTTGGAGACGTATCAGATGCACCGGCGAAGTTTGCACCAACTCTCAATGTGAGAAAGGGCAATGCACGGTACCGAAGAGGCTAGCAAAGGCGGAAAGGTGAAAGTGCGTATAATCCATGGACTCAACATTAGTCAAAAGAACTCATATACTTATTGCAAAAACTTAGAAGTCATCAAAAATCAAGTACTACACGCATGCTCCTAGGGGGATAGATTGGTAGGAAAAGACCATCGCTCGTCCCCGACCGCCACTCATAAGGATTCACAAGCCAGGTACACTTCATGTTTCAAATTTGTTACACAACTTTAACCGTACGTGCATGCTACGGGATTTGCTACCTTCAACACAAGCATTCTTTAAATTCATAATCACCCAACCAGCATGAGTTTAATATTACCACCTCCATATCTCAAAACAATTATCAAGTATCAAACTTTTCTTAGTATTCAACGCACTCAAAAAGAAATTTTCACATATCTTGAATACCAAGTATATTAATTTTAAGCAAATTACCATGCTATTAACGACACTCAAAATAATCTGAGTGAAGATGAGAGATCAATAGTTTCTTTTAAACAAATCCACCACCGTGCTCTAAAAGATCTAAGTGAAGCACTAGACCAAAAATTATCAAGCTCAAAAGATATAAGTGAAGCACTATGAGCAAAACTATCAAGCTCAAAAAATATAAGTGAAGCACTATGAGCATTCTATCAAATTCCAATTCATGTATGGATCTCTTAAAAGGTGTGTACAGAAAGGATGATTGGGGTAAACTAACAAGAAAAGATGCAAATAATACAAGACGCCCCAAGCAAAACACTTATCATGTGGTGAATAAAAATATAGCTCCAAGTAAATTACCGATGGAAGTAGAAGAAAGAGGGGATGCCTTCCGGGGCATCCCCAAGCTTTGACTTTTTGGTGTCCTTGGATTATCTTGGGGCTGCCATGGGCATCCCCAAGCTTAGGCTCTTGCCACTCCTTGTTCCATAATCCATCAAAAGAATTCACCCAAAACATGAAAACTTCACAACACAAAACTCAATAGAAATCTCGTGAGCTCCGTTAGAGAAAGAAAACAAAAGACTACTTTAAGGTACTGTAATGAACTCATTCTTTATTTATATTGGTGTTAAACCACTGTATTCCAACTTCTCTATGGATTATAAACTATTTTATTAGCCATAGATTCATCAAAATAAGAAAACAACACACGAAAAACAGAATCTGTCAAAAACAGAATCTGTCAAAAACAGAACAGTCTGTAGTAATCTGTAACTAACGCAAACTTCTGGAACTCAAAAACTTCTACCAAAATTAGACGAGCTAGAAAATTTGTTTATTGATCAGCAGCAATTGGAATCACTATTTTATCACTTTCTGGTGATGTTTAATAATTCGGGCACTGAGCGCAAAGTTTCTGGAAATTACAGCAAGATCAAATAACTATCATCCAAGAAGATCCAATAGGTCTAGCTTGGCACAAACACTAATTAAAAGATAAAACCACATCTAAACAGAGGCTAGATGGATTATTTATTCCTAAACAGGAGCAAAAACAAAAAACAAAAAATAAAATTGGGTTGCCTCCCAACAAGCGCTATCGTTTAACGCCCCTAGCTAGGCATAAAAGCAAGGATAGATCTAGGTATTGCCATCTTTGGTAGGCAATCCATAAGTGGCTCTCATGATAGATTCATATGGTAATTTTATTTTCTTTCTAGGGACGTGTTCCGTGACCTTCTTTAAGGGAAATTGGAATCTAATATTCCCTTCCTTCATATCAATAATTGCACCAATCGTTCTAAGGAAAGGTCTACCAAGAATAATAGGACATGAAGGATTGCAATCCATATCAAGAACAATAAAATCTACGGGCACATAATTCCTATTTGCAACAATAATAACACCATTAATTCTTCCCATAGGCTTTTTAATAGTGGAATCCGCAAGATGCAAGTTTAGAGAGCAATCATCAAAGTCACGGAAATCTAGCAAATCACACAAAGTTTTGGGGATAGTAGAGACACTAGCACCCAAATCACACAAAGCATGAAACTCATAATTTTTAATTTTAATCTTAATGGTAGGTTCCCACCAATCATAGATTTTTCTAGGGATAGAAACTTCCAACTCAAGTTTATCTTCATAAGATTGCATCAAGGCATCAACAATGTGTTCGGTAAATGCCTTATTTTGACTATAAGCATGAGGAGAATTTACCACGGATTGCAAAAAGGAAATACAATCAATTAAAGAGCAATTTTCATAATTAAATTCCTTGAGATCCAAAATAGTGGGTTTAGCAACATCTAGGTTTTTATTTCTTTCAATCCCACATTTATCAATTTCATCATCAAGATCTAAAAACTCCGAGTTAAAAAAAAAGATCTAAAAACTCCGAATTCTTAGAACGCCTTCTAGGTAAAGGAAGATCATATTCAGTTTCATCAATATTCATATTGCAAAACAAAGATTTAATGGGGGACACATCAATAACTTTTAGATCTTCATCTTGATTTTCATAGGAATTGGAAGACCACGCTTTAATAAAGGCATCTTTGGAAGCACGCATCCTAGCGGTTCTTTCTTTGCACTCATCAATGTAAATTCTCATGGCTTTGAGAGACTCATTGATATCATGCTTAGGAGGAATAGATCTAAGCTTTAAAGAATCAACCTCAAGAGAAATTCTATCAACGTTCCTAGCCAAATCATCAACTTTAAGCAATTTCTCTTCAAGCAAAGCATTAAAATTCTTTTGTGAATTCATAAACTATTTAACACTATTCTCAAATTCAGAGGGCATCTTATTAAAATTTCCATAAGAGCTGTTGTAGGAATTTCCATAATTATTAGAAGGATTACTAGGATAAGGCCTAGGATTAAAATTCCCTCTATACGCGTTGTTACCAAAATTATTCCTACCAACAAAATTCACATCCATAGATTCACTATTATTCTCAATCAAAGTAGACAAAGGCATATCATTAGGATCAGAAGAAACACTCTTAGTAGCAAATAATTTCATAAGTTCATCCATCTTCCCACTCAAAACATTGATTTCTTCTATCGCATGCACTTTTCTATTAGTATATCTTTCGGTATGCCATTGAGAATAATTAACCATAATATTATCTAGGAGTTTAGTAGCATCTCCTAAAGTGATTTCCATAAAAGTGCCTCCCGGCGTCCGAATCTAAAAGATTTCTAGAAGCAAAATTCAATCCGGCATAAATTTTTGTATAATCATCCACAAGTTCAAACCATGAGTAGGACAATTACGTATCATTAATTTCATTCTTTCCCAAGCTCGTGCAACATGTTCATGATCAAGTTGCTTAAAATTCATAATATCGTTCCTAAGAGAGATAATCTTAGCGGGAGGAAAATACTTAGAGATAAAAGCATCTTTGCACTTGTTCCAAGAATCAATACTATTTTTAGGCAGAGATGAAAACCATGCTTTAGCACGATCTCTAAGCGAAAAAGGAAATAGCTTCAACTTAACGAAATCATTATCGACATCTTTTTTCTTTTGCATATCACATAAATCAACGAAGCTATTCAGATGAGTAGCGGCATCTTCACTAGGAAGGCCGGCGAATTGATCTTTCATAACAAGATTCAACAAAGCAGTATTGATTTCACAAGATTCAGTATTGGCAAGAGGAGCAATCGGAGTGCTAAGGAAATCATTATTATTGGTATTGGTGAAGTCACACAATTTGGTAGCATCTTGAGCCATCGCGACAAACAAGCAATCCAACACACGGGCTAACAAACGGACGAGGAAAAGGCAACGGAAAGAGAGGAGGAGATTGGGAAAGAGAGGGCGAATGAAGCGGCAAGGGTGAAGTGGGGGAGAGGAAAACGAGAGGCAAATGGCAAATAATGTAATGCGAGAGATAGGGATTGTGATGGGTACTTGGTATGGTTGTGTTGCTCTTGCGTGAGCCTCCCCGACAACGGCGCCAGAAATTCTTCTTGCTACCTCTTGAGCACTGCGTTGGATTTCCCCGAAGAGGAGAGGATGATGCAGTAAAGTAGCGTAAGTATTTCCCTCAGTTTTTGAGAATCAAGGTATCAATCTAGTAGGAGGCCACACACAAGTCCCTCGTACCTGCACAAAACGATAGCTACTCGCAACCAACGCGATTAGGGGTTAAATCCCTTCACGGTCTCTTACGAGAGTGAGATCTGATAGAGATGATAAATAATATTTTTGGTATTTTTGGTATAGAGATGCAAAGTAAAAAGTAAAAGGCAAAGTAAAAACAAAGCAAGTATAAAAGTGATGGAGATTGATATGATGAGAATAGACCCGGGGGCCATAGGTTTCACTAGTGGCTTCTCTCAAGAGCATAGATATTCTACGGTGGGTGAACAAATTACTATTGAGCAATTGACAGAATTGAGCATAGTTATGAGTATATCTAGGTATGATCATGTATATAGGCATCACGTCCATGACAAGTACACCGAAACGATTCTGCATCTACTACGATTACTCCACTCATCGACCGCTATCCAGCATGCATCTAGAGTATTAAGTTAAAATAGAGTAACGCCTAAAGCAAGATGACATGATGTAGAGGGATAAATTCATGCAATATTATAAAAACCCCATCTTGTTATCCTCGATGGCAACAATACAATATGTGCCTTGATGCCCTTACATCCTTTGGGAAAGGACACGCAAGATTGAACCCAAAGCTAAGCACTTCTCCCATTGCAAGAACTACCAATCTAGTTGGCCAAACCAAGCGGATAATTTGAAGAGACTTGCAAAGATAACTCAATCATACATAAAAGAATTCGAGAAGATTCAAATATTATTCATAGATAAGTTGGATCATAAACCCACAATTCATCGATCTCAACAAACACACGCAAAAAAGAAGATTACATCGAATAGATCTCCACGAGAGAGGGGAGAACATTGTATTGAGATCCAAAAAGAGAGAAGAAGCCATCTAGCTACTAACTATGGACCCGTAGGTCTGAGGTAAACTACTCACACTTCATCGGAGAGGCTTTGATGATGATGTAGAAGCCCTCCGTGGTGGATGCCCCCTCCGGCAGAGCTCCGGAACAGGCCCCAAGATGGGATCTCGTGGATACAGGAAGTTGCGGCGGTGGAATTAGGTTTTTGGCTCCTGTTCTGATCGTTTGGGGATACATAGGTATATATAGGAGGGTGGAGTACGTCAGTGGAGCAACAGGGGGCCCACGAGGCAGGGGGGCGCGCCCCCACCCTCGTGACCGCCTCTTTTGTTCCTTGGAGTAGGGTCCAAGTCCCCTTGGTCACGTTCGGTGAGAAAATCACGTTCCCGAAGGTTTCATTCCGTTTGGACTCCGTTTGATATTCTGTTTCTTCGAAACACTGAAATAGGCAAAAAACGTCAATTCTGGGCTGGGCCTCCGGTTAATAGGTTAGTCCCAAAAATAATATAAAAGTGGAAAATAAAGCCCAATATAGTCCAAAATAGTAGATAAAGTAGCATGGAGCAATCACAAATTATAGATACGTTGGAGACGTATCACTCGTCATTCTTTTAACCTTTGATCACTGACAGTGCTTCCCGACCGCGACGCTTCTTGATATGCCTTTTGAGTAATGTGCTCATAGTTGGTTTTCGGCGGAGACTTTGGTGGTTTCCTCAGGGCATCGATAGTGCGCTTTGCTTTCACCGGATCTACCTTCTCCTCCGGAGGTGGATGTCTCTTTGCTTTCAACCCTTCAAAGAAGTCCTTCACTTCGGTCCGCACGATCTTCGCGTTTTCCTCCTCGGTCCTCTCGTACGGTAACTTCTCTAGACGCTTGAGAGGTGGACCGTATCTGTATTGCCTCCCGCCTCTAGCTGTACTGCTAGACGCCGGAGCAGACGGAGCGGCTGCGGCTGTCTTCTTTCGTTCTTGCTTAAAGGGCGGAGGAGAAGGACTACGACGTCCCTTGCTGCGCTGCATCGATATAGTGCTGAAGCCTCTTGACTGGTATTTCCAATTGGTCGTCCGTCCAAATGCACTTCCCTGATACAGGGTCCAAGGTTCCGCCAGCCCGAAGAACCAAGTCCGGCAATGGTCTGGCCAGTTCATTGTCTCTCGTTCGATCCCTTTATCAACCAGATCATTCTCAGCCTTGGCCCACTTAGGCCGGGCTTTGAGGTAGCCACCTAACCCCGTGCGATGGTGAAGCTTCTTCTTCACAGAATTTTGCTTGTTTGTTGCCGATATCTTCTTAATCTTTTCCGATGTCTTGTGGGCCACAAATGCGGGCCAGTGATCTCTGATCTTCTCATATTTCCCCTTGAATTCTGGTGTCTCTTTTTTGTCGACAAACCTATTGAGGTCTTTCTTCCACCTCCTGAATAGGTCTGCCATCTTCTTAAGAGCAAAAGACTTGATTAATTGCTCTTTAACTGGCTTCTCCGGATCATCCTCTGGCGGTAGGGTGAAATTTGACTTCAGCTGAGTCCAAAGATCATTTTTCTGCATATCATTGACATAAGACACCTCAGGGTCTACGTTCTTAGGCTTATACCATTGGTGGATGCTGATCGGGATCTTGTCCCTAACCAGAACCCCGCACTGAGCAACAAATGTGTTCTTTGTCCGGATGGGTTCAATCGGTTGGCCGTCGCACGCGATTGCTATGATCTCAAACCTTTCATCCGAGCTCAACTTTTTCTTCGGGCCTCCTCTATTTACCGAAGTTGTGCTCGATCCGGAGGGCTAGAAAAAAGAACAAAGACGAGAGTTAATTAATATGTGTACCTACCAAAACAAGGAATGCATCAATTAGCTAGTCAGCACAGGCTTAACTAATATATATACCTGGTCGGACTCAGTTAGGTCAACGGAGCCGTCATCACAGTCTCCTTCTTGCACCGTCATTGGGTCACCGGAGCCGTCCTCACGGTCTCCTTCTTGCACCGGCATTGGGTCATCGGAGCCATCATAATCATAGCCAGCTGCTTTCTTCACCCTCTCCTTCCAGACCATCGGTGTCGTCGAGAAACAACGAGCAGACGGCATCACTTCCTTGTGCGATTATGTCCCCCAACAACGCTTCTTGTGCTTCGTCTCGGGGGGTGTCCATAGTTTCTACAAATATTTACAACATGGCAATTATTATTCAAACATGACAGATGGATATATTAGCTAGTGGCAAACGTAGAACTAGCTAGCTAATCACAGTATGGAATCATATTAATTAGTGGCCTCGACGCTGCTTCTCTAGGGTTTGGGGTGGCCTCGACAACGCTTCAAGGGGGTAATATCGACAACGACGAGATACATACATGGGAAAATAATGTTATCGGGGAGGGGGTATATCGACCCCCCCCCCACGTATTGAAGTTATCGGGGGTATATCGACCCCCCCCCCCCACGTGTTGAAGTTAGCGGGAGGGGTTTATATCGACAACGACGACATACGTACATGGGAAAATAATATTATCGGGGAGGGGGTATATCGACCCCCCCCCCCATGTGTTGAAGTTATCGGGAGGGGTTTATATCGACAACGACGACATACGTACATGGGAAAATAATAGTAACGGGGAGGGGGTATATCGACCCCCCCATGTGTTGAAGTTATCGGGAGGGTGTATATCGACCCCCTCGTGTTGAAGTTATCGGGAGGGTATATCGACCCCCCCCCCACGTGTTGAAGTTATCGGGAGTTTATATCGACACGACATACATACATGGGAAAATAATATTATCGGGGAGGGGGTATATCGACCCCCCCCCCCTCGTGTTGAAGTTATCGGGAGGGGTATATCGACGATCACAGACCCGATAAAACATAAGAAAACAAAGAAGAAATAAAAAGAGGAGAAGAAGAAAGGAATAGAGGAGAAGATCGAAGAAAAAAAAGAAGAAAAAAACAGAGGAGAAGAAGAAAGGAATAGAGGAGAAGAAGAAAAAAATAGAAAAAATTTCTATTTTTTTCTTCTTCTCCTCTATTCCTTTCTTATTCTCCTCTTCCTTTTCTTCTTTTTTTCCTCTTCTTATTTATTTCTCCTCTTCTTCCTCTCCTCTTCTTCTTTCTTTCACCTTCTTATTTTCTTCTTTCCTATCCTTCTTTTTCTTCTTCTTCCCTTCCTAGCTAGATATATAAAACTTTTCTAAAATTGTAACTTTTGCATATATAAAACTTTTCCATGGATCATCATTTCTCATATATATAGAATATATATATCCATTGTCAGATATAAAACTTTCTATATATGAACAAAAACTTTCTATGAACAAAAAACATTTTTGACATAAATATTTAATTAGCATATTCTAGCCACATACACATATACATCACATACACATATAAATTATAGCCACATACACATATACATCACATATGAACAAAAAATTAAAATAATAAAAATAAAAGAACATATAGCCACATATGAACAAAAACATATAGCCACATACATACACATATACGTTATATATATATATATATATATATATATGAACAAAAAATAAAATAATAAGAAAACAGAGCAGGCGGCGGCTCTGTGAGGCGAGGCGAGGGCGTGGCTGGGGGGACGGGCAGGGGCAGGCGATGGCGACGAGGCGCGGGCGGCGATGGCGAGCACGTGGCGGGGCTCGGGCCGGGCGGCGCGCGAGTAGGGGAGCTCAAGCGCTGCTGAAGCGGGCGGCGAGGCGCGAGGCGTGTGGGCAGAGACGGGGGGGGCGAGGCGACCGCGACGAGGAGGCGGCGACAGCGAGCATGGGGCAGGGGCGCTGGGCGACGACGACGAGGAGCGGGCGACAACGGCGAGCACGGACAGCCTGGCGGCGTCGAGGAGGTCGTCGGCGTCGTCGGGGGCAACTGGCGAGGGAAATCTGAAAATTTTCCAAGTGTTGCTTATATAGCAAAGGCTTTGGTCCTGGTTCGTGGCACAATCCGGGACCAATGCCCCCCTTTAGTCCCGGTTTGTGGCATGAACCTGTACCAATGCACCCCTTTAGTCCCGGTTGGTGGCACCAACCGGGACCAAAGGCCTTGTGCTGGAACTGGGGCGGTGCGGTGGGATGTTTCCCACCTCACTAGCCGAGAGGGATCGACAGTGGTTTATAAGCGCTGCTGCGCTGACCACTTCGAGCTCCTCTCAAATGCAGACTTACGGGCCTAAAGTCACTTATCTGCTGTGGGCCTCTTGGGCCTCTGCGGAACTGAATCTGGCCCATGGTAGGGTTTCTAGTCGTATTCAGGCCGTGGGGGCCGAGTAGGAGGCACTTTTTTTGTTTTTTTGTTTTCCTTACTTATTGTTGCTATTTTTATTTTTTTTCCAGTTTTTTTGTTTTGTTTTCTGGGTTATTTATTTTATTTTGTTTTTGCTTTATTTTTAATTTTTTTCTTTTAGTTTTAAAAAATTATAAACTTTCTGTTAGTGCCATTAGTTTTCAAATTTGAAAACACTTTTTATCTTTTTTGTTTTCTTTCTTGCTTTATTTATTTTATTTTGTTTCTACTTACAACAAAATACTTATTGTTGCTATTTTATTTTTTTCCAGTTTTTTGTTTTTTTCTGCATTATTTATTTTCTTTTGTTTTTGATTTATTTTTAATTCTTTTTGCTTTTAGTTTTAGAAAAATTATAAACTTTCTGTTAGTGCCATTAGTTTTGAAATTTGAAAACACTTTTTTGTTTTTTGTTTTCTTTGTTGCTTTATTTATTTTATTTTGTTTCTACTTACAACAAAATACTTATTGTTGCTATTTTTATTTTGTTTCAGTTTTTTGTTTTGTTTTCTGCATTATTCATTTTCTTTTCTTTTTTGCTTTATTTTTAATTCTTTTTGCTTTTAGGTCAACAAAATTATAAACTTTCTGTTAGTGCCATTAGTTTTAGAAAAATTATAAACTTTTTGTTAGTGCCATTAGTTTTCAAATTTGAATAGTTCAAATTTGAATTCTTTGAATTTGTGTGAATCACAAGTTTGTGATTAACTTTACTAAAAATGAACATAGATGCCTATAGAGAAAATTCAACCTAAATTCATAATAAATTTCTATGAATTTCAGAGAAATTCACTATGAATTTAGGTCAAATTTCTGTATAGGGGCATCTATTTTCACTTTGAGAGGAGCTCAACAAGGCAGAGATAGGCGGGCTTATAAACGGTGTGGCGCCCTTGGTTGGCGAGTGGGACTAAACTCGGCGTTAACGAGACCAACCCTTTAGTCGGTTTGTGGCACAAACGGGACTAATGGTCATGGGCGAGGCGGCGCATTGGTCCCGGTTCATGCGTGGAACCGGGACCAAAAGGTCCAGACGAACCGGGACCAATGGCCCACGTGGCTGCCCTCTTGAGAGTGTTCTTGATGAGAACATAGTTGACAAGGAGCGAACTGGGATTAATGGTATTACGAGGGCGAACCATAAGACATTAAAGCATTTCAAATGAACTCGAAAAAGTTGAAAGTTGGCATGGTATCATAATTTCACCCACTTAGCATGTGCATGTACAAAGCGGACAATGGTGTCATACTAAATGCATTACAAAGTTGGCATGGTATCATCATAATAGTTATGGAGAAAGTCTTCACTTTTTCTTCGCTTGTGTCATTGCTTATTGCTACCAGTAACCATGGATAATATTCATCTTTTATCGGGATGCTTGGGCCAGCCTTGACTTTGAAGGAGGAATTTGATGAAACTTTTCATAATCTTCAGACATGTCTGTCTTGCCCTCCACTCCCACGATGTCCCTTTTTCCCTGAAAGAACTATGTGGAGCTTTGGCTCATCGTATGATGTATTCGCTTCCTTATATTTTCTTTTTCTCGGTCTGGTAGACATGTCCTTCACATAGATAACCTGTGCCACATCATTGGCTAGGACGAACGGTTCGTCGAGTGTACCCAAGATTTTTCAGATCCTTGTTGTCATTCCGTCATTGTGGGTCTACACATACCCGCCTCTGACAGATTGACCCATTTGCACTTAAACAAAGGGACCTTAAAATCATGTCCGTAGTCAAGTTCCCATATGTCCACTATGTAACCATAATATGTGTCAGTTCCCCTCTCGGTTGTTGCATCAAAGCGGACACCGCTGTTTTGGATGGTGCTCTTTTGATCTTGGTCAATCGTGTAAAATGTATTCCTATTTATCTCGTATCCTTTGTAAATCAATACAATCAAAGATGGTCCCCTGGACAACAAGTACAGCTCATCACAAACAGTGTTGTCACCTCTGAGACATGTTTCCAACCAAGCTGCTGAAAGTCTGATGTGTTCACATGTAATCCGATCGTCGCCTTTGCGCCGGGTGTTTGGGCGCAGACTGTTCTTGTGTTCATCGACATCTGGGGTCACCAAGGTAGAGTTCGTAGAATTGTGTAGTGTGCTTGAGACCAAGAATATCGCCCTCGCATATTATTGAGTCCCTTCCAAGCGTGCCTTTTCGGTCAGTCTCCCCTCATACCGTGATTTAGGGAGATCTATCTTCTTAAGGCAGGAATGAAGTCAACACAAAACCCGATGACATCCTATGTTTGATGGCCCATGGAGATGCTTCCTTCGGCCTAAGCGCGATTCTGTACATATTTTTAGGACTCCATGAACCTCTCAAAGGGAACATATTGTGTAGAAATACGGGACCCAGAATGACAATCTCGTCGACTAGATGAACTAGGACGTGCGTCATGATATTGAAGAAGGATGGTGGGAACACCAGCTCGAAACTGACAAGACATTGCGCCACATCACTCCTTAGCCTTGGTACGATTTCTGGATCGATCACCTTCTGAGAGATTGCATTGAGTAATGCACATAGCTTCACAATGGCTAATCAGACGTTTTCCGGTAGAAGCCCCCTCAATGCAACCGGAAGCAGTTGCGTCATAATCACGTGGCAGTCATGAGACTTTAGGTTCTGGAACTTTTTCTCTGGCATATTTATTATTCCCTTTATATTCGACAAGATGCCAGTCGGGGCCTTCATACTGAGCAGGCATTCAAAGAAGATTTCTTTCTCTTCTTTCGTAAGAGCGTAGCTGGCAGGACCCTGATGTATGTTGTCTTTTCCGTGCATACGTTGCTGGTCCTCCCGTGCCTCTGGTGTATCTTTTGTCTTCCCATACACGCCCAAAAAGCCAAGCAGGGTCACGCAAAGATTCTTCGTCACGTGCATCACGTCGATTGCGGAGCGGACCTCTAGGTCTTTCCAATATGGCAGTTCCCAAAATATAGATTTCTTCTTCCACATGGGTGCGCGTCCGTCAGCCTCCTTCGGAACAGGTTGTCCGCCACGACCCTTTCCAAAGATTACCTTCAAATCCTTGACCATATCATGTACATCAGCACTAGTACGGTGGCGAGGTTTCGTCCGGTGATCCGCCTCACCTTTGAAATGCTTGCCTTTCTTGTTGGAGATATGCCCTAGAGGCAATCATGTATGATGATATTTCCTATGTGTTTATGAATAAAGATAGTCCTTGGACATTATCAATGATGTGTATCAGCAAGTACGTGACTTGTTTGTGGGACTATGCATTGTATGATGACTGTCCTAAAAGGTCCCTAGTTGAAAGGGCTGTGTGGACGCGCAGCCGACTAGACTAGCATATGACACGGTCGATGGCTTGGTCTCACTAGCCATGGAGCATTGGATGCTAACCGGATAATATGGACTTGGAAAGGTCTGGTCGGATTCGACATAGTCGGATCCGAGTCAAGATAAGGTCCGAGTCGGACAGACCCAACTATGAGACGTAGCGATATGTCATCTGTGAGTCTCTAGTACAACATACGTTCTATGTCCTAAGACCTGAGCTGACGCATGTACTCGAGATGGTGATAGACTTGCTTTGGGCCGACCAAACGCTACTCCGTGACTGGGTAGTTACAAAGGTAGGTTTCGGGTTTGTCCAATCCCATGCTGCGAGACATGGTCGAGCAAGATGGGATTGCCCCTCCGATCGGGAGAGATATACTCTGGGCCCCTCGTGTGATCCGACCAGAACAGCATGGCCATGCGACAAGGATTATGAGATAATCCGGATAGTTTTCGGTATCCTTTGGAGCGAGAAAGAGGTCGGGTTAGCACAAGGATGACAGTCTCTCCTTGAGCCCGACAACATATATCGTCGTGCGGCAAAGGGAGCAGAAGTGTGACACGTTATGCTGAGTTCGCCTAACCAGCTTCATAAATCGCTTGGTGGTCGGCACGCCTTGCTAGAGGCCGCTACCAACCGTACAGGTCGGAGGTGATCCGAAGCTGTGACCAAGCCGACTTGAACCTAAGGGGTCGCGGCTTAAGGGAAGGAACCTACGAGGTCAGTTCGTAGGACACTGGTCGGATATGATCCGAACTGGACTAGGAATGTGACTGAGTAGACTTTGGGCTTTAGGGTCCGTGCGAGGCCCAAGTGTTGAGCTCGCGACGGACGCCTATATAAAGTGGAGGTGCGGCATACTCAGAGGAGAGAGAGCTTTGGCCTCAGGAGGCAGATCGCTTCGGCCTCAGGAGGTTGATCGCTTCGGCCTTAGGAGCCACCTCCACTTGCCGCCTACTGTGTGATCGGACCTAGCAGTCTGCCGCACGACGTTCCTCCCGCACGCGCGGATACCGTTAGAGGCGGTGCACTTGTGCCGTTCCGGCGAACTTGTACGTGGGATCGGACGACCGGGCGTTCGAGGGAGATCGAACGAGGAGGAGACGATCCACGCGGACGCGCTGCCCCAACTCTTCTTCCGCTGCACGGCACTGCGCGTCTAGTGGTAACGAACTGTGATCCGTCTCCTGTAGCATGTTCCTGGATGTTCTGCGTGTAGGAATTTTTAAATTGCAGTCGACGCACCCTACCGTAGAACCCAACATTTCTTTCTTACGGGATGCCTGCTCGAAAGAAATCGACGATGTCCCAGGCACACAATCTTCCTGCAACTATCCAAATATATACTGTCGGTATCATCCAAACAGTGCGAGCATCCGCGGTATCCTTGAAAGGTTACTAAGATCATGCCAATCATTGATGGTCACGAACAACAACGCCTTTAGGTCAAATTCTTCCTGTCCATGCTCATCCCACGCACATACACCTGTTCCATTCCACGACTGTAATAGTTCTTCAACTAATGGCCTTAGGTACACATCAATATCGTTGCCGGGTTGCTTAGGGCCTTGGATGAGCACTGGCATCATAATGAACTTCCGCTTCATGCACAACCAAGGAGGAAGGTTATACAAATATAAAGTCACAGGCCAGATGATATGGTTGCTGCTCTGCTCCCCAAAAGGATTAATGCCATTTGCACTTAGACCAAACCATACGTTCCTTGCGTCACCTGCAAACTCCTCCCTGTACTTTCTCTCAATTTTTCTCCACTGCGAACCATCAGCGGGTACTCTTAACTTTCCGTCTTTCTTACGGTCTTCTCTGTGCCATCGCATCACCTTGGCATGCTCTTTGTTTTGGAACAAACGTTTCAACCGTGGTATTATAGGAGCATACCACATCACCTTGGCAGGAATCTTCTTCCTGGGGCGCTCGCCCTCGACATCACCAGGGTCATCGCGACTGATCTTATAACGCAATGCACCGCATACCGGGCAAGCGTTCAAATCCTCGTACTCACCGCGGTAGAGGATGCAGTCATTAGGGCATGCATGTATCTTCTACACCTCTAACCCTAGAGGGCAGACATCCTTCTTTGCTTCATACGTACTCCGGAAATTCGTTGTCCTTTGGAAGCATATTCTTTATCATAACCAGCAACTTTCCAAATCCCTTGTCGGATACACCATTCTCTGCCTTCCATTGCAGCAATTCCAGTGTGGTGCCCAACTTTTTTTTGTCAGCTTCGCAATTCGGGTACAACAATTTCTTGTGATCCTCTTACATGCGCTGCAACTTCTTCTTCTCCAAATCACGTGCGCAGTTTATCTTTGCATCGGCAATGGCCCGACCTAGACCATCAGCGGGCTCATCTTATGCTTCTTCTTCAGCTTTTTCCCGCATTGCCGGCTCAACTTCTTCCCCCATTGTTGTATCATCGTATTCAGGGAACCCATGGCCAGGATAACTGTCGTCGTCCTCTTCTTCTTCATTGTCTTCCATCATAACCCCTCTTTCCGTGCTTGGTCCAAACATTGTAGTGGGGCATGAAACCGGACTCAAATAGGTGGACGTGAATGGTTCTTGACGTAGAGTAATTGTGACCATTCTTACAGCCAGCACATGGACAAGGCATAAAACCATCCTCCCGCTTGTTTGCCTCAGCGGCAAGCAGAAAAGTATGCACGCCATTAATGAACTTGGGAGAGCATCGATCATCATACATCCATTGTCGGCTCATCTTCATTACACAACACCGAATAGACCAAATTAATACAAGTTCATACATAAAGTTCATACATAAAGTTCATATACAACACTTAATTAAATGCAACATACAAATAACTCTCTAGCTAAAGAATTTAAATGCAACAACAAATGCGATCAAGATCGCAACTAAGGTAACAATTGATCCAACAGCATAATGATACCAAGCCACACTATTAATGGCATATTTTCTAATCTTTCTAATCTTCAACTGCATTTTCTCCATCTTGATCTTGTGATCATCGACGACATCGGCAACATGCAACTCCAATTCCATCTTCTCCCCCTCAATTCTTTTCAATTTTTCTTTCAAATACTCAGAGGGGAGAGAGCTTTGGCCTCAGGAGTCAGATCGCTTCGGCCTCAGGAGGTTGATCGCTTCGGCCTCAGGAGCCACCTCCACTTGCCGCCTACTGTGTGATCGGACCTAGCAGTCCGCCGCACGACGTTCCTCCCGCACGCGCGGATACCGTTAGAGGCGGTGCACTTGCGCCGCTCCGGCGAACTCGTACGTGGGATTGGACGACCGGGCGCCGAGGGAGATCGAACGAGGAGGAGGCGATCCACGCGACGCGCTGCCCCAACTCTTCTTCGCTGCACGGCCTCGCGTCTAGTGGTAACGAACTGTGATCCATCTCCGTAGCATGTTCCTGGATGTTCTACGTGTAGGAATTTTTAAATTGCAGTCGACGCACCCTACCGTAGAACCCAACAGTGGTATCAGAGCCTCTGTCATAGGATTTGGATTTAGATCGTATGCATATTAGATATGTGGAGGCGGCAGATGAGATCTGTTGTCCTTGAAGAGATCGGCTATGTGCACGGCTGATGTGATCAACTGCACATGGGGATCGTTGAGGCTATGTTTTCTGTAAATCGGGATCGATGAGGTTGTGACACGATCTACCCCTACCGGCCGGTCATCCACCATCAGGGTTAACAGTGAAACGTAAATCCGAATCGGATTCGCGATGATCGATGAGATCGGTCAGATCAGAGAATTCGGCGTGATCGGAGTTCAGATGTGATCTGTGATTTCTGAAAGCAGGACCGCTAATAGCGTAGCGCCGTGTATTTCGTACCGACACACAAACCGGTAGAATGCGATTCTATGCATAACTTTGTTTTGCAGGTTTGATGTGAATAGTATGGCTCATGTGTATGTGATGCATGTGCGTAATTTATACGTGGCTGCGTGTCATGTTTGTCACCGGCAGAGCCAAAGTGCTGTCATTATATTGTATAACGACCTGCGTGTCGACTTGTGACTCTATGTAAAATTCATTACTAGTTGTAGTAGTTGGATAATAGAGATCAGGTTGGCGGCTTGGCGTCGGCGTGACAAACAAGATGGAGTTAAGTAGATGGTCATCGAGTCGGAGCCGACCTAGAAGAACGTCCATGAAGGAGCCATACTATTTCACAATATGTGTTATATTTGTGATTGTTATGCTTCTTTGTTTCTATGCATGTTAAAATGATAGAATGATACCTCATGAATATCAAGTGAATTGCCATCCCCGATGTTGCACCTTCGCACGTCAAGTACGTCTAGTAGTGGGCTCATAAAATTGGGGTGCTGCTGGGTGTCCTTGAACTGAAGGGTTCGTGTCGGACACGGACATGCCTTCGCATCGAGTTAACTTGACAAGGCTATAAAACGGTTTTGGGCCTTGTGGCAAAGAAGGTTGGGAGCCGGGGTATGAGATACCTTCCCGACCGACAGGAGTCGTATAGAGATACGATTAGCAAGGAGTTGCTTACCGGATAGGTATGTTGGCTAGCAGTGATGCTAAAGCTCACTAGTCGCATGCGCTAGTCGGATCCTGAATCACCGAGAGTTTGCGGAGGATCTTGACTTGGTGGGAGTATTTCTGTTTAGGCTAGAATTACTCTACATAAACACATTGCTTAGTGATTGCATATTTTCTGTTGTAGATCAATGGCACCACCTGCTCAACCCAACTTTGCATTGAAATCAATTCGGAAAAGGATAAACTGAATGGAACAAACTTTACCACCGGTATAGAAATCTGAGAATTGTTCTCAAGCACGATAAAAGGAACATGTTCTAGAGGATCCACTTCAGAGGAACCTGCTGATAATGCTAGTGCCACAGCTAAAAATGCCTACGTAAACTCGTTGATGAATCAACGGAGATCAGCCGTGTCGATCTTTGGCTTGTATGGAGCCCGATTTGCAACAGCATTTCAAAATGTTGAGGCTTACGATATGATCGAGAGTCTCAAGAGCATGTTTCGCATACAGGCTAGGACCGAAGGTTCAACGTCTAGCGATCCTTGATGGATTGCAAGCTGAAGGAAGGTGATCCATCGAGCCCACATGTGATCAAGATGATCGGATATGTGCAAGCTTTGGATCGTTTGGGCTTCCCGCTCTTGGATGAGCTGGCTACTAATGCTGTTCTGGGTTCTCATCCGCCCAGCTATGGGACGTTCATCTCGAACTATCATATGCATGGCATGGATAAGAAGCTCACTGAATTGCATGGGATGCTCAAGGTGGCAGAGCAGGATATTAAGAAAGGCACGCATCAAGTGTTGATGATGCAGAAATCGGCTAAGTTCAAGAAGAGTTGGTCCAGGAAAAAGGCTAAGGCAAAGGGCACGGAGATGATAACCTCTGCCGCTGCGCCGAAGTCTGGACCGGACTCGAAGACCATTTGCTATCACTGCAAGGAGACCGGTCACTGGAAGAGGAACTGTAGCAAATGGCTTGCAGAGCATGGCAAGAAGGCCGGAAATGCTTCTTCAGGCAAAGGTACACTTGTTGCATATGTTATAGACATTTACCTTGCGGACATACCTAGTAGCTCTTGGGTATTTGATACCGGATCGGTTGTTCATATTTGCAACTCGATGCAGGGGCTGGTAAGAACTAGGCGTGTGGCACAAGGGGATATTGACATCAGGGTCGGCAACAAAGCAAGAGTTGCTGCGTTGGAGGTTGGCACGATGCAGCTCCAGCTTCCTTCCGGATTCATAATGGAATTGAATAATTTTTATTACATTCCTGCACTTAGTCGGAACATTATTTCTGCCTCATGTTTGATGACTCAAGGTTATGAATTCAATTTAAAGGACAATGGTTGTTCGATATTTTTGAATGGTGTGTTCCACGGCTATGCACCCATTGTTGATGGGCTATTTATATTGAATCTAGAACAGGAACCGGTCTATAACGTGAATGTCAAGAGGCATAAGCCAAATGAGATAAATCCGACATACTTACGGCATTGCCGGCTTGGACACATTAGTCTAAACGCATGAAGAAGCTCCATGATGATGGGCTCTAACCCGTCCGACTTGGTCGTTCGAGACATGTGAATCATGCTTGCTCGGCAAGATGACTAAGTCTCCTTTCGCAAAGAGTTGAGAGGCGTCCGAGCTATTGGAACTTATACATAGTGATGTGTGTGGTCCAATGAGCACAACCGCCAGAGGTGGCTATCAAGATGCCGTGACTTTTACCGACGACTTGAGTAGATATGGATATATCTATTTGATGAGGCACAAGTCGGAGACTTTTGAAAAGTTCAAAGAGTTTCAGAACGAGGTTGAGAATCAGCTCGGCAAGACTATAAAGCTTCTGCGATCTGATCGTGGAGGTGAGTACATGAGCCAGGAGTTCGATGATCATTTGAAAGATCGAGGTATAGTACCTCAGCTCACACCTCTGGGTACGCCACAGAGAAATGGCGTGTCAGAACGGAGGAATAGGACCTTGTTGGACATGGTCTGGTCTATGATGAGCAAATCGGATTTACCCTTGTCATTTTGGGGATACGCTCTAGAAACTGCAGCTTTCATACTTAATAGGGTACCATCAAAATCCGTAGACAAGACACCGCATGAGATGTGGACTGGGAAGAGTCCCAGTTTGTCACTTCTAAATATTTGGGGTTGTGAAGCATTTGTCAAGCGACTTATGTCAGACAAGCTTACACCCAAGTCGGATAAATGCATATTCGTGGGATATCCGAGGGAAACCTTGGGATATAGCTTCTACAACCGGGAATAGAACAAAGTGTTTGTTGCTCGGAACGGGGTTTTCCTTGAGAAAGAGTTTCTCAGTCGGGAGGCCAGTGGGAGGACGCTTCGACTCGAAGAAATTCGAGGACCACTCGGGGACGGCTCGGCTGGTGATGAAATCATACCGGAGTCAGTCAGGGAACCCGTAGTGGAAGCGGCACCGGAACCACGGAGGTCGAAAAGATTGCGCAGAGTGCGCGATGTATTGTTGCTAGAAAGCGACGAGCCGACCAAGTATGCGGAAGCGATGGTGAGCCCAGATTCCGAGGCATGGCTAGAGGCCATGAGATCCAAGTTAAAGTCCATGGATGAGAATCAAGTCTGGGACTTGGTTGATCCGCCACCGGCGAATCGCCATTGGTTGCGATGGGTCTTTAAGAAGAAAACCGATGTGGATGGAAATGTTCAGATCCACAAAGCTCGGCTTGTCGCTAAAGGTTATGGACAAGTTCAAGGAGTTGACTACGACGAGACTTACTCGCCGGTAGCGATGCTGAAATCGGTAAGGATCATACTAGCTATAGCTGCATATTTCGATTACGAGATAAGGCAGATGGATGTCAAGACGGCTTTCCTTCACAGAAATTTAACCGAGGACGTGTATATGATACAGCCCGAGGGTTTTGTCGATCCGACTAGCACTAGTAAGGTATGCAAGCTCAAGAGATCCATTTATGGGTTGAAGCAAGCATCTCGGAGTTGGAACATTCGTTTTCATGAGGTCGTCACTGGTCTCGGTTTCATCAAAAGCAAAGAGGACTCTTGTTTATACAAGAAGTTAAGTGGGAGCTCGATAGTGTTTTTGATCTTGTATGTGGACGACATACTACTGATCGGGAACGATGTTTCGATGTTAAACTTCGGTCAAGGGATCATTGAATGGCAAGTTTTCGATGAAGGACCTTGGTGAGGCAGTCTATATTTTAGGCATTAAGATCTATAGAGATAGATCGAGGAGGCTGCTCGGCTTAAGCCGAGCACGTACATAGATAAAGTGTTGAAGCGGTTCAACATGAGTGAGGCGAAGAAAGGGTTCTTGCCGCTCTCACATGGTATAAGGCTAAGCGAGACTCGAGTCCTTCGACATCCGATGAGCGAAGCAGGATGAGTAGGATTCCGTATGCCTCAAAGAATCGGATCCATCATGTATGCCATGATATGTACAAGGCCTGATGTTGCTTTTGCAATAAGCCTAACAAGTAGATACCAGGCCAACCGGTGAGAATCTTTGGGTAGCGGTAAAGACTATTTTGAAGTACACGAAAAGGACTAAAGAGATGTTCCTAGTTTATGGAGGTGAGGAAGAGCTCATCGTAAGGGGTTACGTCGATGCTAGTTTCCAAACCGACAGAGATGATTGTCGATCACAGTCTGGATTCGTACGCCCTGAACGGAGGAGCAGTGTAATCTGGATGAGTTCCAAGCAGGATACGGTGGCGATTCTACCACGAAGTTTAATACATTGCGGCTTGTGAAGCTGCAAAGGAAGGTGTTTGGATCCGCATTTTCTGGATGATCTTGGTATTTTCCCAGCCTCGGTGAAACCGTTGGACCTTTATTGTGATAATTCTGGTGCCATCGCACAAGCCAAGGAGCCGAGGAATCACCACAAGGTCAGACACATAGACCAGAAATATCACCGATCGAAAGATCGTAAGAATGGTGATGTAGAGTTATGCAAGATTCACACGGATGCAAATGTTGTAGATCCGTTGACTAAGCCGCTTCCACAACCCAAGCATGAGGGGCACGTTAGAGCTATGGGCACTCGATGTCTATTTGATTGACTCTAGTGCAAGTGGGAGACTGTTGGAGATATGCCCTAGAGGCAATCATGTATGATGATATTTCCTATGTGTTTATGAATAAAGATAGTCCTTGGACATTATCGATGATGTGCATCAGCAAGTACGTGACTTGTTTGTGGGACTATGCATTGTATGATGACTGTCCTAAAAGGTCACTAGTCGAAAGGGCTGTGTGGACGCGCAGCCGACTAGACTAGCACATGACACGGTCGATGGCTTGGTCTCACTAGCCATGGAGCATTGGATGCTAACCGGATAATATGGACTTGAAAAGGTCTGGTCGGATTCGACATAGTCGGATCCGAGTCAAGATAAGGTCCGAGTCGGACAGACCCAACTATGAGACGCAGCGATATGTCATCTGTGAGTCTCTAGTACAACATACGTTCTATGTCCTAAGACCTGAGCTGACGCATGTACTCGAGATGGTGATAGACTTGCTTTGGGCCGACCAAACGCTACTCCGTGATGGGTAGTTACAAAGGTAGGTTTCGGTTTGTCCAATCCCATGCTGCGAGACATGGTCGAGCAAGATGGGATTTGCCCTCCGATCGGAGAGATATACTCTGGGCCCCTCGTGTGATCCGACCAGAACAGCATGGCCATGCGACAAGGATTATGAGATAATCCGGATAGTGGTCGGTATCACCGAACGAGAAAGAGGTCGGGTTAGCACAAGGATGACAGTCTCGCCTTGAGCCCGACAACATATATCATGCGGCAAAGGGAATGAAGTGTGACACGTTATGCAGTTCGCTTAACCAGCTTCATCGTCGCTTGGTGGTCGGCACGCCTTGCTAGAGGCCGCTACCAACCGTCAGGTCGGAGGTGATCCGAACTGTGACCAAGCCGACTTGAACCTAAGGGGGTGGCGGCTTAAGGGAAGGAACCTACGAGGTCAGTTCAGTAGGACTTTGGTCGGATATGATCCGAAGCTGGACTAGGAACGTGACTGAGTAGACTTTGGGCTTTAGGGTCCGTGCGAGGCCCAAGTGTTGAGCTCGCGACGGACGCCTATATAAAGTGGAGGTGCGGCATACTCAGAGGAGAGAGAGCTTTGGCCTCAGGAGGCAGATCGCTTCGGCCTCAGGAGGCAGATCGCTTCGGCCTCAGGAGCCACCTCCACTTGCCGCCTACTGTGTGATCGGACCTAGCAGTCCGCCGCACGACGTTCCTCCCGCATGCACGGATACCGTTAGAGGCGGTGCACTTGCGCCGCTCCGGCGAACTCGTACGTGGGATCGGACGACCGGGCGCTCGAGGGAGATCGAACGAGGAGGAGACGATCCACGCGGACGCGCTGCCCCAACTCTCCTTCCGCTGCATGGCACTGCGCGTCTAGTGGTAACGAACTGTGATCCATCTCCCGTAGCATGTTCCTGGATGTTCTGCGTGTAGGAATTTTTAAATTGCAGTCGACGCACCCTACCGTAGAACCCAACATTTCTTTCTTACGGGATGCCTGCTCGAAAGAAATCGACGATGTCCCAGGTACACAATCTTCCTACAACTATCCAAATATATACTGTCGGTATCATCCAAACAGTGCGAGCATCCGCGGTATCCCTTGTTTGTCTATCCTGAAAGGTTACTAAGAGTAGGCCAATCATTGATGGTCACGAACAACAACGCCTTTAGGTCAAATTCTTCCTGTCCATGCTCATCCCACGCACGTACACCTGTTCCATTCCACGACTGTAATAGTTCTTCAACTAATGGCCTTAGGTACACATCAATATCGTTGCCGGGTTGCTTAGGGCCTTGGATGAGCACTGGCATCATAATGAACTTCCGCTTCATGCACAACCAAGGAGGAAGGTTATACAAATATAAAGTCACAGGCCAGATGATATGGTTGCTGCTCTGCTCCCCAAAAGGATTAATGCCATTTGCACTTAGACCAAACCATACGTTCCTTGCGTCACCTGCAAACTCCTCCCTATACTTTCTCTCAATTTTTCTCCACTGCGAACCATCAGCGGGTACTCTTAAATTTCCGTCTTTCTTACGGTCTTCTATGTGCCATCGCATCACCTTGGCATGCTCTTTGTTTTGGAACAAATGTTTCAACCGTGGTATTATAGGAGCATACCACATCACCTTGGCAGGAATCTTCTTCCTGGGGCGCTCGCCCTCGACATCACCAGGGTCATCGCGATCGATCTTATAACGCAATGCACCGCATACCGGCAAGCGTTCAAATCCTCGTACTCACCGCGGTAGAGGATGCAGTCATTAGGGCATGCATGTATCTTCTACACCTCTAACCCTAGAGGGCAGACATCCTTCTTTGCTTCATACGTACTCTCCGGAAATTCGTTGTCCTTTGGAAGCATATTCTTTATCATAACCAGCAACTTTCCAAATCCTTGTCGATACACCATTCTCGCCTTCCATTGCAGCAATTCCAAAGATGGTGCCCAACTTTTTTTTGTCAGCTTCGCAATTCGGGTACAACAATTTCTTGTGATCCTCTAACATGCGCTGCAACTTCTTCTTCTCCAAATCACTTGCGCAGTTTATCTTTGCATCGGCAATGGCCCGACCTAGACCATCGGTGGGATCATCGATGCTTCTTCTTCAGCTTCTTCCCGCATTGCCGCTCAACTTCTTCCCCATTGTTGTATCATCGTATTCAGGGAACCCATGGCCAGGATAACTGTCGTCGTTCTCTTCTTCTTCATTGTCTTCCATCATAACCCCTCTTTCTCCATGCTTGGTCCAAACATTGTAGTGGGGCATGAAACCGGACTCAAATAGGTGGACGTGAATGGTTCTTGACGTAGAGTAATTGTGACCATTCTTACAGCCAGCACATGGACAAGGCATAAAACCATCCTCCCGCTTGTTTGCCTCAGCGGCAAGCAGAAAAGTATGCACGCCATTAATGAACTCGGGAGAGCATCGATCATCATACATCCATTGTCGGCTCATCTTCATTACACAACACCGAATAGACCAAATTAATACAAGTTCATACATAAAGTTCATACATAAAGTTCATATACAACACTTAATTAAATGCAACATACAAATAACTCTCTAGCTAAAGAATTTAAATGCAACAACAAATGCGATCAAGATTGCAACTAAGGTAACAATTGATCCAACAGCATAATGATACCAAGCCACACTATTAATGGCATATTTTCTAATCTTTCTAATCTTCAACCGCATTTTCTCCATCTTGATCTTGTGATCATCGACGACATCGGCAACATGCAACTCCAATTCCATCTTCTCCCCCTCAATTCTTTTCAATTTTCCTTTCAAATACTCGTTTTCTCTTTCAACTAAATTTAACCTCTCGACAATAGGGTCGGTTGGAATTTCCGTTTCACATACCTCCTATATAAAAATATCTATGTCAACTTGATGGGCATAATTTGTCATAAACACGAAATGCAACAACTAGTTTTAAAAGAGAATATACCACATCCGAATCACAACAAGGACGAGGGCCGACGGGGACGGATATCAAAACCATGGCACTATGTATAACAAACAACGTACGGGTAAGATAATTATACGAGTAACTATATATCCAAATCACACAAACATCAATTTGGTAATGTAAAACATTCATGAACAAGAGCCTCACCACAAGGTGGTGCGGCGATGGGACAGTCTTGAGCGATCGACGGTGGTTACGACGGAGATTTAGAAGGCACTAAGTAAACCACACCTACATATGCAAACTAAGTGTTATTTTTGACCTCAAATTGCATATAAATCAAATACTAGCACATATAATTCCTCCCAAATTACTAAACTCACAAATTAATCACTATACAAGGCATTGCAAGAGCTAATCTAGCAATGAGAGATGAAAGGACAAAGTTGCTAACCTCTGTGATCTTTTGAATGGATGGGGGCCTTCAAAACTTGACAAATTTTGGGCAAAATGTGTGATGAGCTCGACGAAGAGAGGGGAAGAACAGAGGAGGAGAGGGGAAAGGGGAAGAACAGAGCGAACTCGGGTGGACGAAGGGTTTATGTACGTCGACCTTTAGTACCGGTTCGTGCCACGAACCGGTACTAAAGGTGCTGGAGGGGCCCGAGACTGACAACATCCTGCCACCACTCTCTTTAGTACCGGTTCGTGGCATGAACCGGTACTAATGAGAGCGGCCGGCTAGCTGTTGGAACCGGCACTAATGGACACATTAGTGCCGGCTCAAAATCAAACCGGCACTAATGTGCTTCACATTTGACCCTTTTTCTACTAGTGGTGGTAGGGACATTGTTTAGTGTTGCAGGCAATCCGAGTTTGAACCCCCATTCTGTGTGCAATATGAGCTGTCGTTCTCGTTTCTCCTATCAGCAAATTCCGAGAGACTCTGCCCTCTCGGGTTTCATATGTTATTGTTATTTTGTTCATCATTCAATTAGATCAGCCAATCTTGATAAAAGTGAAATTTTGTATTAAAATCCAACTTATCTCGGTATTTTAAGTCTGACAGTGTTGTCAAGCGATGACATAATTTTGGAGAGGGTGCATGTGGAGGATCTAGATTTTTTTTGAGAAATCTGTGGAGGATCTAGATGGTAAGACACGAGAGAAAGGATTTATCCAGTTTCGGGCCCTTTAGAAGGAGGTAAGACCCTACTCCTGTCTTTGTAGAAATTTTTATATGAGTGTTCAAAAATAGTTTCGAAGATTTTTGAATTGCTAGTTTTTTCATGAATTTTTTTTATCAGATTCATTACAACCAGGGGTACGAGGGCATTTTCCCATTGTGAATGGGGACATACCCTTTTGGTTGTTGGGTCTATACACAACTGATATGGGAATAATAATAATAATTAAAAAGGTAAAAAATAGAAGTTTTATAGAATAAACTTGACTTTCTTTTGCACTAGTATATAAATTTTCCCAAATAAAAAACGAGCATTGCGTTCAGGGCCAAAAAAAATATATTGCTAATATAAGTCACTATTCACACTATTTTCGTCAAAAAAATTGTTTTTTAAAGAAGTCAACGGGTTTTTTCTTTCTGTGGAATGTTTTTACAAGTATAATGAATGGTCAAGTTTATTTCAAAAATATTTTCGTTTTTTATTGAATTTTATTTATTTATTTTTAATACATCAAAAGTTCCTGTCCATTGTGTATGCTCATACTCTCCGTGCATGCATGCATGCACGTCCAACTCCTCCGGACTCTCCTAAAATATAACCATGCACCATCCTAATTAACAATCACAGCTGTGGAGACGATCTGCTTTAAGTAACAATTAAGCTATGGATAATCACCGTCATTAAGGTTAACGACGGTATCTGGCGGCGATCAGTATGCTCCAAGGTCCAAACGGCCAAGGCATCGGATACCTTCTTCTTCCCGAGCGGTCGGCCCCCCACTTATATAAAATTCAGAGCCCAACTCCTGCTCTGCTGCTTCCATGTGTTTGTTCCGTCTCAGCAGCTTCTGCATCATGGCAGGCACGATCCTCCAGGATGATTGCTGCAGCCAGATATACCACTATGTCTCAGTTCTTTTGTTTCTCAGCCTTTTGAGAGTTCAGATCTATTCCGTATCAGACAACCTAGATCTAGAATATGGGGAGCATCATTAGCCAAGCTTTGTTTAGCGGCGGTGTCCCTGATTTAACGCAAACAAACAATCGCTGTACGTAGGATCTGCATAATTCCTCTATCATCCGATAAATCGTTGTACTATATTCATACGTGGAGGGCGCCATGTCTAGGCACATGCACAAAATTGGAGGACGGCTCGAGATCCCAGGCTAACGTGGTGTACCTACGGAGGAACCGGCCCAAAGAGGCTAGGCCACGCAAAAAAAAAAACTATCCCGCGTTTTATCCCTTTCACACCGCTGCTACAGTCCACCCATCCATCCCCTACCTTATCGCTTTCTCTCTCTTGTCGCTCCCCCGCACGACTGCCTACCTGCTCAGCTCCTTCATGTGCTCTCTCTTTTTGTGCGCTGGTCTATGCGACCGACGATCTTGAGCACTAGATTCCTTCCCCCCTCTCTCTCTCTCTCTCTCTCTCTCTCTCTCTCTCTCCACAACATCACCTACCTCTAGCGGCCATGTCTTCCCCAAATCGGCTACTACCCCAGAGCTGCAACCGGCGATTTAGGATGTTCGAACCATCCTACGAGCTCACATGCAGGGCAGCCATGGCTTACAAGATCAAGGTGGACGACGAGCTGGCGGCACCAAGGGAAACACCCCCTGATGTTGCAACGGGCGGTCTGGAAAGCTACAACCGATGTGGAAAAAAGCTTCAATCAGCGATGACAAATGCTGCAACCAACCACTTCACAACAAAAAAGTTACATCCGGTGTCGCACGAAGCTTCAACCAGCGTTGAAAGAAGCTTCGAACAGCAAATGCTGATGCTAGGGCTGGCTACGGCCAACAGGGGCCATGGGAGTTGTGCTCTTCAACGGCGAGGTTACAAGCGTGGACGTCGAAGCTGCAACCGGCATGGAAGAAAGCTTCAACCCCATGAAAAAAAGCTTCAATGGATGTGGAAAAAAGCTTCAATCGCAGAAAAAGCTTCAACTGGTGTGTGGAAAAGCTTCAACCGGCAAATGAGGGAGCTCCAAACCATAGAAAAAGCTTCAATCGATAAGAAAAAAAGCTTCAAACAGTGGAAGAAGTTTCAACCAAAGCAAAAAAAGGCTTCAGCCGTGGGGACAAGTCTGCACGCACGAGCGTCGACGGCGACGAGCGGCGAACGACGAGGGGAGAGGGCGTGGGGTGCTGCGACGAGCGGCGACGACAGGGAGAGGATGCGGATGCGCGCGGGGCAGGAGGACGGAGGCGCGCGGGGCGAAGGCTTGTGAGGACGGAGGTTGAAGATGAAGTCAAAGAAGGATAAGATGCCAGATCTGATGGCTATTGGAGCCCAAATCGAACGGCTGTGGCCGGACCGGCCTAAAATTCAGCCGGTGCGCCGGCGCAGAGTGCTGGCCTTAACTTATCCTCGGCGCCCTTTTGACGCGGGCAGCATGAAAAAGAGTATGATTGTAAGCATCTACATCATTTTCTTCGCACTAAATTTTGTTTCATGGTACCATTGAAACAATACAGAATTATTTTCAAGGTAAATTCAAGTCGATGAAAAAAATTGCCAGCAAAATGTCGTGCAGACAAGCTTATCAGTCACCTTGGGGCAAGTCATATCATATCTAACCTAGCCGCCCCGAGGAGAAAAGAGGGTGGACGATCACACCATCAGCAATTCTGCATCACCGGGGGTTCTCTCACCTCCTCCGGTTGCTCCAGCTGCGGAAGGGAAGGGGAACCTTGGAATCTTGTCCCGTACGTGTCTGCATGATAGTCTAGGATTATTCAATTAGGGTCTTTGACTGTTAATGGCTTCGGCTCAGGCGGCGATGATGGCGGCTACGAATAAAGTTCATCCATATCTTTCTTCGATGTGGCAGCTCTCATTCTTTTTGGTGTTGATATGAGAGGCGGTGCCTACGTCTAAATCATTTCAGATTTCGGTAGGCGCTTTGTGCGTCTTGGTCATGACTCATGACGTCAGGGTCATGATGCATAGTTTCAGTTGTAGCATCAAGAAAAAAAGCTCGAAGCTCGTGAGCTAAACGAGTAACTCGTGACTCGGCTCAAATCGACTCGAACTCGAAGAGTAACGAGTCGAGCCGAGCTTTAGTTTAAGATTGTTTATAGACCAAGTAAAACGAGCCAATCTCACGAGTACTCGTGTAACTCGTTAGGCTCGTTACAAGAGATCAGCCAAGCACCCCGCGTCCTAGGCACACAACACAAGGCCCAGCCGCGCAAAGGCACCTTACGAATATGAAAATAATTATTACTTGCGAATGCAAAGGGTACATATTAAACATGTACAATGTTCACAAATAATGTTCATTTTTATCTTATTCGTAAGGTTTTATGATCATATCCTTAACGAGCTTAACAAGTTAAACGAGCCAGCTCGCGAGTTATATAAGTCGAGCCAATCTTGGATTTGAGCTCGTTATAGTAACGAGTCGAGTTGAGCTAGCTCGTTAACGAAACGAGCTTTAGCGAGTCGAGTCTACGTGTGGAGATGTTTCTTAAGTGGGTCTTCATCCATCTAGTCTGCCTTGGTCTCCGGCGGTAGCCGCTTTGTTCCTTTCGGTGAAGTCGTGGTCGATAGATGTCATGATCCACACTAACAGGCCATACTCGAAGGATGTCTCATTCTTAGTGGCATGTGTGCAATTTGTGTTGGAACCTAGGTTGGCTGTGTCCTATTGAGTCTTTGTTGATTTCATTTCTTGATAAATGAACAATTCTCTTGCACTTGATAAATTGATCGAGTAGTTCTCACTCTGGTTTTTCAAAATCCAAATTAATTCTTATAGGAATAAACTAGCTAAAAGCATCCACAATGCTATGGTACTGTGTGTGGGTGGTCCTTTTCTACATGGCCATTGATATGCTAATTTATAAGAATTACAAATTAGCATCTCTCTTCGAGGTGACGCGGGAGGAAACCTAGACCCCGCCACCGGCCACGTCCTTCTCCCCCTCTCCGCCACCCAAGGTCGTTGATGGGCGAAGCCCGACACTGCCTATGGAGGCAGGGACTCTCCCAGGTGCGGACCCCTCCTCCCTGGCGAAGACATGGAGCCCCACTGACAATGCTCGTGGCGGCTTGGTGGGGCGAATCGGCGGAGGCGGCTCGGCATGGTGGCGGCGGTGTAGGGTGCTATGCGTCCGGTGGTGCACGATGTGGCAGCGGCGCCCCAGGGCACCTTCATGTCCATGTCCATGTCCAGTCCGGTTTGACTAGATCTGGATCTGGCCGGTAGTGATTCGGCCAGGGCTGCCGGCAGTGAGGGTGATAATGGGCCTCGGTGGCTGCTAGGCACCATGGTTGTGTTGGTTCTTGCAGTGGCGGCCTGGTTGGGGTCTAGCACAAAGCCGATCTACGCAACTTGGTGGTGATTTAGTTTGCTGCGAGTTGGGAAGAAGTGGTTGCTGGTGAATATCGAGCTCCGACTTCAGTCATGGTGGGCGATGACGGTGTATATGCGTCGTTAACTTGTTGACGTCATTGTCGGTGCAGTCATCATCTCCTCACTCGATCGGGCTGCTCCAAGGGGAAACCCTTGATCTAGGCCTCCTAGACCGGACGATAACGACGCTTTGGGTGTCACTATCCCTCACGAGGGCATCATTATGGGGGTGGAGCATTGTGGCATCTACCGTGTCAATGACGGCGGGTCTCGGTGGCATTGGCGCAGCGGAGTCTCGGTGATGAGTGTGTTTTCATGGATGAGCGTGGGGGCGGTAGAGCTTTTTAACGTCGTGGTGGCGTCGACGGCTGGCCTGCCAAGGGCAAAGCGGGTCTCTATCCTGAAGATGGGTTGCGGTTCGATGGTGGTGGTTTCTAAAATGTGTGCACGTGGTTCACTCTTAGTGTCTGCTGGACAGAAGGTGTGCTCCCGGTACGCCATGCTGGCGGCTCGGTGTTCACCCTGGTTCTAGATGGTGGGGGCATTGTGTCGGCATCCCGTCGAGTTTATAGGTGTGGAGTGAAGGCTTCAGGTTGTGCGTTGTTTGATGTATATTTTTGTGAGACCTTTGTTGAATAAACTAATAAAGATGGTTTTGTGCATCCTTGGATGCAGAGTGTGAGGGTTTCAACCTTCTTTTTCGAAAGAACATATCTCTTAAGGTCAGGATCGACAAGAAGAGCTTTTCAAAAAAAAAAAACAAATTGACTGGAAGTGCTAGAAGGCAGCTTCGTATTGTAGGTCATGCATCATTTGCTCAAGCAAATTATTTCGCAACAGGGGATTTCATTTCATTGGACAAAAAGCAGGTCAGATGTCCAATTCTTTCGTGAACGTCTTTTTTGGCAGGACTAGATTATTTGTAAATGCACATAGCTAGCTTTTGTAGTAGCCAAGATATGGACGCGATATTACCCCAGCAAACCGAAACTTGATCCCCAAAAAAGCTCTGTTTTTATATGGTAGGATATGCATACACCTATCATGCGCTTGAAAGAAGAACTAGGAAAAGGAAAAAAATATAGCGATCTACTTGGAACTTGCTTGGAAAGTAGATTTTGTGATGTATCACCACGACGGAAACACACTAATTCAGCAGGCCACTCACAGTCAAAGTTACACTGAAAAGCGCCAAAACATGCCCGAAAAGGGCCGGGAAAGTTTAAATTGGAAAATTGATACTATCAAGCATTAGTGGGTCAATCAACCACCAAAGGATAGGTCATTTTCAGGAAAATTGATACCTCCTTTCCTAGCTTGATTTGCAATTGACCTATGCGATTATGACCCACTAAACCAGAACCAGTCACGTCAAGGGACAACGTGCTCCCTCCGTACCAAAGATAATCCTACATTTCTCCCCACCAGTCACGACCAACCCATGGCCATATGACAGTGACTTCACTCAGTACGAGCTCGTGCATGTAAAGATATGTGAAATGGGCACCAAAAGAGTACGCTGAAGTAGCAACAGAGTGTACGTGCGCGAGGTTGACAACGACAGCGCACGCCTCGGTATCTTCTCGGTTTGTCGGGTACCAAGGTCGATGATGATGTGTACGTACGTTGCCATGATCGATCGATCTGCAGAATAATCCTCCGAGTTACTTCTGCCACAACCACAACGGCCGTGCCTGGCGTGCACTGCACAAGCTCCGCGGCACGTAGTGCGGTCACTGCCACCGGGTACGCCGTAGGTACTCTCGGTGCGTGGTCGCTGGCTTCCAAACTCCGAAGTGACTCTACATCACCGTGCATGGAAATGCATGGCGTACGTGCAGAAAAGGCAATGCGCACGACGACTGCTGGAACGTATGTATGCGCGCGGCTACGTCAACTGTTCATTGCCCTGCCGGTACATGGCCTCATACGGCTCCTCGGTCGATTCTTTCCAAGGATCCTTTTCCTCCTTCGAGAGTCACTCTTTTCGCTTTCTCCCTAGAGAAAGATTACGAAGGCAGAAAGAGAGAAACGAACCTGGAGCTTCTGGGTTTCAGTGTCACTTTTATCATCACTCGTTGCGTTAAGATCTGCCTGCATTGCAGTCAATATGGAGCTTTATTCACCACACAAAAGCACCTACCTAGGCTATCTTTCTGCCTCTAGATATCCTCTGTGCCGGCCTGCAAAGACCTGCTTGGGTCACATGCATGCATGGCCATTGCTACGCTTTAATTTACCTTGTTGTATATTTTTTGTTTCGAGATTAACCAAAGTGTGGTTAATGCCAACATAACGAACTAACAAGTTAGCTCTACGCCTTAACTAGACATGGACCAGTAGTAGTACCCGATAGCTATCTAGGAAGACAGCAGGGACAGAAGTGTGGTGTCCACTGTCAGTCTAGCGAAATGATGGGGGAACAAAAATCAATCAAGTAATGAATGAATGTAGAGGAGTACGAACGTAGGAGTACATTCGAAATTCAAAGTACATTTCCCTCCAATTTTTTGACGTTTCCTTTGGCGTTTTTGCCTCAAGAGCAAACTTAGATGGCCTCCGTGAATGAATAATCGGCCCATGCATCTGCCATAGATCTGATGCTTCTGTGGGTCTGGTGCCCATAAGTTTGCTCTCGTCATCGCTGCCTGAGAGGGACCAGATGTCCAGATCAGTATCCAAAGGGCAACCACTGTTGTGTTGCTGGCTAGAGCGGACACCGGACAGGATTGCCAACTAATCTTCATTTCTTTCTTCGTTGCTATTGATCGTCATGTACCGCGGACGACCCTGCAGGGACCCACTGCTGCCCAGATTCATACGTGTTTATAGTACGTGTAGTTTTGTGAGTAATTCGGTGGTTGAATTATATGCTCTGATTAAACTCCGTGTCTGATATAGTTTCTCTTAGTAAATTTTGGTTTTTCATCTTGTTTGACATTTTTTATAATAATTACCATATTTATGAGATTTTCACCCATCCTACCCCATTAAAGAAACTTGTGCCACATTCTTCCTTTTTTTAAAGATAAGTATGTTCTGTCATGTTGGTCCTACCTATAAGATCACACGTGGTGCACGCGATGTAGACAAATTTACTTCCGAAGTTGGTTTCTCCGCACACATTCGTTTTATGGGAAAGAAGCTTTCCCAAAAAATTTGTTGGCAGGAAACCAGTAAATGTATCTATCTACTACCCCTATAAAAGCTTGAGATGGCAAATTCAACTAAGCATATTAGCCGTCTAATCAACGATCTAAAGACCTAAAATCATCGTTAATAAAAACTATTATTAACGAATCTCCCCTCGCTAATCTCCCCCGGCTAACGAAACCGCTACCTCGCTACCGCTTCGTCTCTCTCCACCCGCACGCCTCTTAAAAAAACCGCTCCAGCTACGCACGCACGCCCGCCCCACACTCGCTCGCTCCTCCTCTTCCCAACAACCAGAGCACGGCCGTCCGCCGCACCTATCCTCACCATCAGGGAGAGGAGCTTCCGCTTGAGCGCCTCCGCCTCCGAGCCGGAGGTCGCCGGATCTCCTCGGATCACTGCCGTCCCGCGCGCCACCGACGAGCACGCCGGCGAGCTCCGTCGACCTTCCGTACCGCCTCCTGCTGCCTTCCCTTCCTCACTCCTCCTCCACCTCTCACCTCTCCTCTCAAATCCTTGTTTCGCCCTGCACGCCAACGCAACCCTACTCCCTCTGTATCGCAGTCCCGCGGTCGATGGGTGATCCATGGCTCGCGGACGAATCCAGAACGCCGACTGGCGTGTACGAGCCAAGGAGCGGAGTCTGGCTAGGAGGGACGGTGGACTGCGGGAGCAGGGGAGGGCGGGAGGCGGGACAACATCGCCGTTTCGTTCGGGGATCCTTCGATCTGGTGATGCTGGAGCACGTGCACATGGGGGACACACTGCGGACCACCGCAACTTTGCAATTGACCGCATCAATGAGCGGATGGCCCATCACTACTAGGAAAAAGCCTATACACAGGATATTACCAGCAGCGCGTTTTAAAATAAGGCGCTGCTGCAATATAGTAGTAGCGCGCTCCAGCTAAACTCGCTGCTGAAATAAAAGTAGCAGTAGCGCTCCTCCACTAAGCCGCGCTACTGCTATAATTCCCACGACCCCGCCGCGAAGCTAGTTATAGCAGCAGCGCGTTAATTCGAAGTGCGCTACTGCTAGGTAGTTTAGCAGTAGCGCCTTTACCTATAGCGCGCTACTGCTAAAACTAGCTATCTCCGACCACCCACGCTCTCCTCTATCCGATCCACACTCACACTCACACTCACCCATCTCCCCATCAACCCCCCCAGCGTGTGCGGTCATCCCCGCATGGCCGTTGTCGCCCCCGCCAACCGCCGTCGCCTACCCCTCTTCCCTCTGCGCCGCCGTCACCTCCTCCTCCTCGCTGGACTCGGTACCGTCCTCCTCCTCCGTCCTCCCTCGACTCACCATCGTCCGGCCCCTCCTCGCTCCGCCCTTCCTCCTCCGTCCTACTCTCTCCTCCCTCCTCCAGTCGCCCCTCCTTCTCCCTCCTCCCTCCTCCATCCACAACCCCTCCTCCCTGCTACATTTTGATTTAGTAGGCTAGTTCATATGCAACATTTTGATTTAGTTCATATGATTTAGTTGATTTAGTAGGCTAGTTGATTTAGTTGATTTGGAACATTTTGATTTAGTTGATTTAGTAGGCAAGTTGATTTAGTAGGCTAGTTGATTTATAGACATTTTGATTTAGTTGATTTAGTAGGCAAGTTGATTTAATAGGCTAGTTGATTTAGTTGATTTATAAAACATTTTGATTTAGTTAGTTTAGTAGGCAAATTGATTTAATAGGCTAGTTGATTTAGTTGATTTATAGAACATTTTGATTTAACAACTATTTTTCTCTCCTGTGATGTGGATCGTTAATCCTTTGCTCATATTGCTTTAGTAAAATGGCGCCACCACCACCATGTCTATTGTGCAAGTCAAGGTGCGCCAGCAGCCTTGCAACTGGCAAGTTGTTCGGCATCTACTTCCAGCTGAGTTTTCGTCATGCGGCGGTAAGAAATTATATGAAATGCAACAACTATTTTACTTTTAGTGCTGGCATTGCTGCATTGTGTCATTTTGCTTTTTTTACACAGATCGTCCCATGCAATGTGTGGTTGAAATTCAACAAGCTGACAGGAGACACTGTGACATTTGAGGCTCCTGGGGGGCTGTACACTATGGATTCGAAAAAGGACGCAATATGTCGCAGATTGGAGGAGATGGATGGGCCTGCTTCTCGCTTCGCATGCGTCTTCTATCGGTGGTGAGTTGATCAGCTTCTCCTTGAGCGTAAAGACCCAAGTTGGCTGCCATTTATATCAACCTGGTGGAAGATGATGAAGATGACGAAGATGATGAAGATAATGAGGACCCACTCGATGAAGATGATGAGGACCCACTTCATGAAGCCATTGTAGCTCAAAGAATGAGGCTGGGCGAGGAGGAGGTGTGCAACCTATGGGACATAATTCCGCCACGTGCTGACTTTGTCGGGGTGCCATTCGTGACCCGCTTGACAAGTACCATGGTCGATCGACATGATATGGTATGTTATACTTACAAATGCAAATTATCCGATGATATGCTTAGTGTAGAGTCCAATGATATGTTGTGTGGAATCTAGTCGATGATATGCTTTAGTGTAGAGTTCGGTCACATGCTTATTAGTGTAGAATCTAAGGAACTATTAATAGTGTAGATAATCCATATATACCTATTTGCAAGAGTATGTGCGAGGCTATTTATTAATTGATATGTTTTTCTTATTCAGAAATTGGCAAAGAGACTATCTGTGAGTTATGGTATCGAGCCTGATGAAGAAGGCTCAGCTGGACTACGCCTTACCGCAAGGGGCTCCGTCACAACCTGTACTTTCCGCATGGACACGGACGGTCGCACACACTTAAACTCGGTTGGGTGGAAGAGATTCCTCGATGGCAAGAATCTTCGTGTTGGACAGGCCATCCTAATTACTATCAGGAACACCCACCGCCCAGGCTTGAGGATGATGATCGTCTTCGATATCATCTAGAACTACATATGTGTGTGTGGCTATATCATCTAGAACTACATATGATGATTGAGGGAGTTCCGGACTAGGGGGTGTCCGGATAGACGAACTATCATCATCGGCCGGACTCCAAGACTATGAAGATACAAGATTGAAGACTTCGTCCCGTGTCTGGATGAGACTTTCCTTGGCGTGGAAGGCAAGCTTGGCGATACGGATATGTAGATCTCCTACCTTTGTAACCGACTTTATGTAACCCTAGCCCTCTCCGGTGCCTATATAAACCGGACGGCTGTAGTCCATAGGACGAACAACAATCATACCATAGGCTAGCTTCTAGGGTTTAGCCTCTTTGATCTCGTGGTAGATCCACTCTTGTAACACACATCATCAATATTAATCAAGCAGGACGTAGGGTTTTACCTCCATCAAGAGGGCCGAACCTGGGTAAAACATCGTGTCCCTTGTCTCCTGTTACCATCCGCCTAGACGCACAGTTCGGGACCCCTACCGAGATCCGCCGGTTTTGACACCGACATTGGTGCTTTAATTGAGAGTTCCTCGTGCCGTCACCATCAGGAAGGATGCCTTTTCCGTCTTTTAAAGACGGCGCCGTCGTCAAGGAGCTTTGGCCGCGGCGAACTATCCGGCTAGGCGGTTTTCTCATGACCGCTGTTCGCCACCGCCCGACAATGACCTCTCAAGTCATTAAATGCGATCTTCACGTCAGCTCGAATTCGCCGAGCAGCTAGATCCGATTGAGCTCTCCTCCGAACGAGCTCTTGGATCGTGACGCCGCCACAGGAGTCGCATCGACTACGATCGATTGGGCTTAAAACCGATCGAGAGAAATTAACTCTCCCCAGTTACCCACCACGTTGTCGTGGTAGAGGAACAATGCGGAGACTCTTCTTCTATGTTAAAATCCAACTATGTCCGATTCCGGATCCCTCCACGCCGGATTCCCGGAGGACGGACGCTAATCAAATATCGAACCTAAAGTCGCATCGACAGATTTGTTGAAAGCGCCAAGAAACCAAGCTTCGAATCCGGAAGCTTCTTGGCCTTTTGAGCCTCGGACCGGCGGGGTTCGAACTTAATTCCACCGCCCACCCAAACATAAGCGATCTATCTCAAATACGGCAAGAGCCCGATGAAACAGTACATCATTACTGGGCCAGATTCCTCCTGGTTATGAACAAGATAAAGGACTGCCGTGAAGAAAGCGCGATTTCAAATCTTCTGCAACAATTGCACGGACAAGGGAATCATAAACGCCATCAGTCGTCGCGAAGTTTCACGCCTCGCCGACCTAGCGACCATCGTACAAAAATACTGCGCGATGGAGAGTGCCTGGAAAACCGAAACTAGGTTTTGGGACAATCCGACCCTGAATACAAACCCAGTCCGAAATAAAAGGGTGCTTCATACTCAAGCACCGGATTAAAACCAAAAGCAAAAACCCCTAAAGTGCGGAACCATACCGAGGGATGGCTCAACGGACCCTGCAAAATCCACAGTACGGAGGGCGCCACTCCAACACACAGCCTTCGAGCGTGTTGGATACTACGGCAGGTGGCCAAAAGTGGCGTAGGCTTTTTAGCCCCGGGCAACCAACCCAGCAGTACCAGTACGGTATTAACAGTCTTCGAGACTTTCGCATCAAATAACATGCGGAAACGAACAATCCGCAGCCTCGCCGAAGTCTACCAAGTAGCAACAACAAATCCATGGAGCGAGACGGCTATCACCTTCAACGCCAGCGACGAACCTAAATTTCGAACAGCTAGAGAACCAGCCGCATTGGTCCTCAGTCCGATAGTAGACGGTTTTCGTCTTACTAAGGTACTCATGGATGGCGGCAGCGGATTAAACTTCATCTATGAGGAAACCCTTCAAAAAATGGAAATTGACTGGAGCCGCATTGAGAGAAGCAGCACAACCTTCAGAGGGATAATCCCTAGTCGAGAAGTACGCTGCAGGAAAAATAACACTAGATGTAGTGTTCGACTCACCGGAGAATTACAGGTCCGAGGAGGTCAAGTTCCAAGTGGCCCCATTCGGCAGCGGATATCACGCTTTGTTAGAGCGAGAGGCATTCACAATCTTCCAAGCTATACCCCACTACGGGTACATGAAGCTCAAAATGCCCGGACCCAATGGGATAATCACTCGCTTGATGATCAGATACAGCACTCAGCGCTGAAAATAAGACATCATGACCGGCCCTAGAGGCATTGTCCGAAGCCCTAGCGGCAGAGGAACTAACTCACGCCAGGCTCCTCGGTGGATAGGGACGATGTGATACTCGATAAGAGGTCCAAGTCCACCTCTTTTAAACCAGCGATTTAAATAGTCAAATTCAGGTCCATCCAACGGACCCCACAAAGACGGCCTCCATTGGGGCACAATTAAGTCCTGATGTCGAAGCCGACTACGAGAATTCCTTCGGAAAATTGGGACATTTTGCACGCACCCTTCGACATGCCAGAATCCCACGCAGTCTGGCAGGCACAGCCTAAATATCCTAAAAGGATTCAAGCCACCAAACAAGCTCTTGGCGATTTTCCGAACCCAAAAGACAGCAATGGGAGAGGAGCTAGCCAAACTCTTAGAAGCCGGATTCATCGGAGATATAAAACATCCGGACTGGCTAGCCAATCTAGTAATGGTACCAAAAAGGACAAATCCTAGCGCTCTGCGTCGATTTTAAAGACCTTAACAAGGCCTGTCCAAAGGACCCTTTCCCCTCCCTCGATCGACTAAATCATCGATGCTACCGCAGGCACGATTCATTGTGCTTCCTCGACGCATACTCCGGATACCATCAAATCAAGATGGCGGAGAAAGATCAGGCCGCAACGGCATTCATTACTCCATATGGGCCATTCTGCTTCAACATAATGCCCTTCGGACTCAAAAACGCCGGTGCAACATATCAGCGCATGATTCAAACATGTCTGGCTACCCAGATAGGCAAAACAGTAGAGGCATACGTAGACGATGTGGTTGTCAAGACCAAACACGTCGGAGCTCTAGTAGAAGACTTGAGGGTGACATTCGACAACCTCCGAGCATATGACATTAAGCTCAATCCGAAAATGCGTCTTGGCGTATCAGCCGGAAAGCTCTTGGGCTTCATCGTATCCGTAGAGGAATTGAAGCAAACCCGCCAAAATCCGAGCTCTGTCACAATTGGATATTCCAAAAGACCTCAAGCAGATAAAAACTAACCGGATGCGAGCGGCCTTAAGTCGCTTCATCTCCGCTTGGGAGAAAAGGCTCGCCCTCTACCGCCTCCTCCCCAAGATCAACATTTCGAATGGACGGATGCTGCCACAGCCGAATCGAAGAAATAAAGGCCATATCGGCAACAAATCCGGTTCGGCGCGCCCAACCTGGGCGAACCTATGTTATTATATATCGCAGCAACACATCAAGTTGTCGGTAGCGGTACTCGTCGTTGAACGAGAAAGCGAGAAGGGCACAGATTCCCCTTCAAAACCAAGGTACTACGATCCACCGTTCTAACTCCATGCAAATCCGGCACCCACATTATCAAAAGATAGCCTATGCGGTGTTCATGGCATCCGGAAGCTGCGACACTACTTTCAAAAGTGTTCAATAACGGTGGCCTCAAGTACCTCTCAACGATATTATAAACAATCGCGACGAACGGGCAGGATTGCAAAATGGGCTATCGAGATCTTACCATTTGACATAACCTACAAACCACGCCGAGCTATAAAGTCGCTGGTTCGGCTGACTTCGTCGCCGAATGGACCGGGCCAAACTCCCTAAAGAGTACGGCGCGTATCTAACCGGATCATGCATTTCGACGGATCCAAAATGTTGGCTGGCTTGGGGCTGGCGTCGTCCGACGCTCCCAACCGGAGACACAATCCAATACGCACTTCAAATAATGTACATGGACTCCAACAACGCAGCGAATACGAGGCCCTTCTACATGGCCTCCGGATGGCAATCTCCATGGGCATTCAACGCCTAGAGGTGCGCGATTCAAACCTCGCAATATCCCAAGTAAATGGAGACTTTGACGCCTAAAGATCCAAAATGGCAGCTATCGCAACGCCGTCCCTAAAATGTCAGCTCGGTTCAAGGACTCGAATTCCACCATGTAGCCGGGATAATAACCAGCAGCAGACGTGTTAGCACGCATCGGCGCTAAACGAGACGCCGCCCTCCAAACATCTTCCCGAACGGCTCTTTAAGCCATCCGTATTATGGGAAGAGGAGTCCGGAAATAACAATCCGGAGCCAGCTGCATCACCTAACTCAGACCATTACGACACAATCGGCGGCTCAGCCAGCGAAATAACACCTTCACTCACGAAATAATGGTAGTAATTGCCCGTGGACAGAACCATTCCTAGCCTACTTAATGCGGCAGGAACTTCCGAAGACCAAAATGAGGCCCGCTGCATAGTTCGGGTGATCTAAAGCCTACAAGGTCCATGAGGGAGAACTTTATAAGAAAAGCACAACCGAGTCCTTCAAAGGTGTATCTCCGAAGAGGAAGGGTGAAATCTCTGGCTGAAATTCACGCCGAGTCGGCGGGCACCACGCTGCAGCCCGGCCCTTGTAGGCAAGGCCTTCCGACAGGATTTTATTGGCCGACAGCCGGGCAGATGCTCAGATTTAGTCCAACGATCGTTGGTTGCCAGCTCTTTGCTAATCAGAGCCACATGCCACCCACCGCCCTCAAAACTATACCCGTTACCTGGCCGTTCGTGGTCTGGGGGCTTGACATGGTTGGACCCCTTAAAGGGGGAACCCACAAGCACAAATACTTATTGGTCATGGTGGACAAATTCACCAAATGGATTGAGGCCAAGCCGGTTAAAATGGCAGAATCCGGACCGGTGATAGACTTCATATCCGGGGTAGTACACCGTTTTGGCGTCCCTCACAGCATCATCACTGATAACTGCACGAACTTCACGGCCGACGAGGTTAAACTCTGGTGCAAAAACATGGGCATCAAGCTCGATTACACTTCAGTCTATCACCCCCAAACTAACGGTCAAGTCGAGCGAGCAAATGGTCTAATCATGAGCGGCATCAAACCCAGACTAGTGTGGTCCCTCAAGGAATCTAACACGCACTGGGTAGAGGAGCTCGACTCCGTACTCTGGGGGCTGCGGACCACGCCAAACCGAACTACTGGATTCACACCATTTTTCATGGTATACGGCGCAGAGGCAGTTCTGCCCTGCGATATAATTCATGACACACCTCGTGTGCGCATGTACGAAGAAAGAGAAGCCGAGTTGGATCGGTAGGACAGTTTGGACGCCTTAGAGGAGGAGCGGGACGTGGCAAAGGCTCGTTCCGCATTTTATCGCAGCATGCTCAAGATATCAAAGGTAGAATACGGGCCAAAACTTACAATGTTGGCGAACTTGTTCTACGCCTGCCGGACAAGAAAAAGGACAAACTTAAGCCCAAGTGGGAAGGTCCCTTCATCATCGACCAAGTCCTGACCGGCGGAGCATACCGTCTATGTAACGCATCTGACAACCGACTCGAGCCGAACCCATGGAACGCAGCCCGTCTCCGAAGATTCTACGCCTAACGCCGGACTCCGAGTTCGTCTCACTCCCCCGTCCACCTTTTTATATTTTTTACTGTCTCTTGTCCCCCTCCTTCTTCCCACTTTTTTTCAATACCTTTTATAGGCTGATTTGCGCTTTGTTCGCACACACTTGATGTGCTCCTGGCACTCATTATACCTGGGGGCTTCTTCAACAGAAGCTTATTCATACGGGCTTCATGTCCAATACATGTGTCATACTTCCGCATGTACCTTTTATTCACCATTGTATGCATCGATATGACTTAAGTTTTGGCCAAGCTGGGTTGCCTGGCTCCTGTGCTTACCCCTACGTTCCCGATAATTCGGCTAGGAGGTAAAGGGAGCACCTCTGCGATTGCTACTGCCGGGTCAGCCGGATGTGTACCTCAGACTGGGTAAAGCCGAAAGCTAGCGTTCTTAAGAGAATATTCGGCCGGTGACTTGAAAGATGATTTATTACTTACTTATTTGCCCCCAGATGCTTTTTCTGCTATTTTCGCAGTCCGGCATTGCACTTTAGGGCATGCCTCCCTGGGAAAGGAACCCTTAACGGAACTATTCTCCCTGGAAGATGTTTCTTACTAACCATGTAATATAACATAACTAGTTGGGCACTTGTCTGATAAAGCAATTATGACCCCGACACCTTGTCTCCATGCATGCTCCGGTTCTTTTATAACCGGAAGGGTATTCGGACACACTCCGGACTGTTGGGTCCCGAGGTTGAAGCGAAACGGTCCGCAAAGACAAACGATCTACAATCCGGCTAGAAGGCATTTTACATGTCATTTCAAATTACATCGTCAAACCGATCGATTGTACTCCTCCTCAATCCCATCTAACAGCTGTCTAATTTACTGATCCTGTTGGGAATATTTCGCGCCAGTTCTACTTGGCCGTACATCAACTCACATGGATCTCCTTCCCATCAGCCCCTTGGTCCGACCTCGGCCATGTGGTTTGGGTCAGCCTTGGTATCGTGTCTTCACCATGGCCCAGCCTCCTGGCGCTCGACGGCAGCCGATATCTTCCACAAACGGAGGCGTCGCCGTGCTCCCTGAAGCTTCTCAGCAAGCTCACCAAGGCCCTCGGGTAGGGAGACGGATGGACATAAAGCATGAACGATGCCACTCATCGCTTGCCGAACACGTTCGAGCAATTGCACCAGCTCGGGAAGTTGGTCACCCGTTGACTCAGGCATTTCCTGTCAATCGACTTCCTCGCCGAATTCTTCTTTTCAAAGGAATTTGTTCAAGCACTTACTATAAATGCCGCGACGAAGCCGCTGATTCTCCTTCACGGAGCCAGACAGCTGGGCCCGAAGACCTTTCAGCTCTTCTCCTCGCTGGGTGTGGGCATCTTGGAGCTTGTTTCTCTCCTGCTGCACCTTCATAAGCACCCTCTCGCCGGCCTTTAGCTGACGCAGTAGTTGTTGCTTGTCCGGATCTAGTCCGGCGCCCTCTACAATATTATTGTCAGATTCACGCTGCACTTTGTAAAATAATTATCTTTTCAAAGTATGTCTTACCAGTGGGGGTCTCTGTGGCTCCCCGTGTGGCGACCAGTGCGGCTTCAAGTTGGGCCTTGCACTCTTGGAGCTCCTGGGACAAATGGGTATTCTTCTCCGTAAGATCCTGCATAATAATTGATCCTTAAATCAGTTATTTCAACTATTTTAAGTCTCGGGGGCTACTGGCATATATAACTATTAAAATTACTTACCCGTATGTCTTTCACATACTGCTCCGTGGCTCTGGTTAACCCATCTTGAGCGGCACGGAGGTGCTGCGTTCCGCATCAAAGGCATTTAACGCCCGGGAGAAACACGCGTCACGAAGAACTGTCCGGCGACGCTTTGTGATTCATGGCGCTCTCCACCTCGACCGGGTGGCGGACAGCTCGTCGGCATCCTCCGTCGGAGGAGCATCCGCTCATGCCTTGTATTCGCCTCCCCTCCGGACCATGCGTTGGAGCATGGCTGGCGGAGGCTTGATCGGCAACCTCTCCGGACACCGTCCGCGGCGCTCTTCTGGAAAAGTTATGAGCATTAATATACCTCCTGGGGATCCTTCCCTTAAAAATAGCGGTGCTCCGTACCGTTGCGGCGACGTTTCGGTTCGCATCGCACTCTTCTTCCGCCTGCTGGGCCGGACTGGCCCTTGTTGGTCGGCCGCCGCGGGTTCGGCTTCCCGCCTTAAAGGCACCTCCTGCGATGCACCATCAGTATGGGATGGTCAGAATTGAGCACGGATCAAATGATGGTGTCAAGACCTCGGTCGTAGTCACCTGGGAGGATGGAAACAAGCCGGGGTAGTCAGCCGTAATGGCGACTAGGGCATTGTCTATGCTACGTTGGTGGAACACCCCGTCAATCAGCTCCACCTTTATGTCCGGATCCTCTTGGAGGTCGGATCAAGGATCGTTCAGATCCTCGGGCTGTGGAGTTAGGCTTCAGATGCCCTCCACGCCCCGGCGCAGCTCTGCGTCGAAATCACGAGTAAGATACTTGACTTTAAAAGTATGGATCGGGTAGATGAACATCCGCTACCCAGCTCCGAGGGTTATTCATAGAAAATCCATTCAACGGATTAGATGCAAGAGGAAATCCTCCTCCTCTCCCTTGTACAAGCCGGACAGGATCTTTGCGGATCGGCTGCCGAGCACAGCCCTTTGCGGCCATGACGGGTGGCGTCATCTTCCCGTTGAAATCCCACATAGGGTGGCCCCTATATTGGAGTGGCTGCACCCTCGCATAATGTACGTGGCCATGACTCCAATCATGGTTAATCCGGAGTGGGCGAGAACCTAATCCGGCCCATCGATAATGGGCGCCCTATCATCTTCCCGTTGAGGGCTCATGGCGCCAACTCAGCGTTTCTTCAAGGGAGCATTGTTGAACTCCGGGGCCGATCCGAACTGGATCCGCAGAGGGCGTCCTCCATGTGGAACCATTCGAAGGCCATTCTTGGACGCCTTCTTGGGTGCGGATAGATATCCGGTCCGGCGATGCGCCATATTTCGCTCCGCCCACTTGATATATCGACCCCTCATGAGAACGGGTGCGAGACAAAACAATCTCTTCCTAACGCAAAATGGGGCTCGATGCCCAAGAACAGCTCGCAAGAAGAGCTACGAAGCCCGCGATGTGCAAAATGGAGGCGGGCGTGAGGTGGTGAAGCTGGAGTCCGTAGAACTCTAGGAGCCCCCGGAGAAACGGATGTATGGGAAATCCGAGTCCCCTTATTAGATAGGGGACAAAGCATACCCGCTCTCCTTTGGAAGGGTTGGGGACGCTCTCCGCCTGCTTTCCACCCTTGTAGGTGGCTAGTCCGGCTCGAACAGGAACCATGAAAGCTGGGGGAAGATATCCCTTGGTTTGGAGTGCCACTAGCTCGCTGTGTGGAACTGAGCATCTCCCCCAATCTCCTGGCTTAGGGCTGGGAGCGCGAGAGGAGGAGCCGCGTCAGCTATCCATGATGGAATGGATTTTTGTCAGAGGCGCTTCGATGAGGACTTGCAGATGGAGGATGGCGTGAGCTGGATCTAGATCCTCGCCTCTCTTATAGGCGGCTCGTTCGCACGGCTAGGGGTAAAATGTAAAAATACCCCACCTTTCGCATTAAATGCGACACGTGGAAGAAGGTCATTATTGGGCGTAGAAGCCAAGGAGCGCAACATTTATAAGGAAGCGAACACTATTCGACGGGAACATGAAGTTTGAAGGAGAACCCGCCTTGCAACGCCGGAGACAATATCTGCGCCGGACTCGCTCGCTGAAGCCGGTTCGAGGGCTCTTGAGGAGTTCGGACTAGGGGTGTCCGGATAGCGAACTATCATCATCGGCCGGACTCCAAGACTATGAAGATACAAGATTGAAGACTTCGTCCCGTGTCCGGATGGGACTTTCCTTGGCGTGGAAGGCAAGCTTGGCGATACGGATATGTAGATCTCCTACCTTTGTAACTGACTTTATGTAACCCTAGCCCTCTCCGGTGCCTATATAAACCGGACGGCTATAGTCCATAGGACGAACAACAATCATACCATAGGCTAGCTTCTAGGGTTTAGCCTCTTTGATCTCGTGGTAGATCCACTCTTGTAACACACATCATCAATATTAATCAAGCAGGACGTAGGGTTTTACCTCCATCAAGAGGGCCCGAACCTGGGTAAAACATCGTGTCCCTTGTCTCCTGTTACCATCCTCCTAGACGCACAGTTCGGGACCCCCTACCCGAGATCCGCCGGTTTTGACACCAACAATGATCGTCGTCGATATCATCTAAAACTACATATGATGATCGTCGTCGATATCATCTAGAACTACATATGATGATCGTCGTCGATATGTCCTTGTACTGCTTGAGGATGCATGTTGACTATACATGAAATTGTTATCTAGTACTCCATTCATTCTAAATTACTCGTCGTGGTTTGAACTAAAACCACGACGAGTAATTTGGAACGCGGGGAGTACTACCTAGTACCTATAATGCTTTATGAAATGTTCAAACCACGAAGAGTAATTTGGAACGGAGGGAGTACTACCTGTTGGGGATATAACTACTGACTATAAACCGCCCAGGAGGGGCCGGGTTATGCTCATAAGGAATCATACGTATTGAAGCCCATGAAGACAAGGAGTATGGCGTTTTACTACAGAGACTTAGAGGCCCAGAGCCCAAGGGAGGATTAGGGCCCATAGACATAAACCGTCATGAGATATGTAACTTGTGTTGTAATATAGAGAAAGGTAGAAACCGAGCCAGACACATGTATGAGCCGGCCTCGGGATTCTGTAAACCGTCGGGCGTCAACCTGTGTATATAAAGGGATGACCCGGAGGCGGTTCAGGGACAAGAAACAACAACTCGAGAGACAGGTAAAGCGGATTCGCTCCCTGCTCATCGAGACCCCATCAATTCCACCACAACTGGATCGTAGGCTTTTACCTTCACCGCAAGGGGCCGAACCAGTATAAACTCCCCGTGTCCTTTGTCCGGTTTAACCCCTTTAAGCTAATCTCGTTGCGATGGCTCCACGACTAAGTCCTCTCACTAGGACATCTGACGTGATAATTCCATGACAGTTGGCACCCACCGTGGGGCTATCGCACGATGGTTTCGAGTTCTTGAAGGGCAACTTTGAAGGACTCAAGGGATACGTGGTTGGCCGGATGACCAAGAGTCGTCGCGGCAAGATCTACATCGACGACCGATACGTCTCCAATGTATCTATAATTTTTTATTATTCCATGCTATTATATTACCCCTTTTGGATGTTTATGGGCTTTATTTTACACATTTATATCATTTTTGGGACTAACCTACTAACCGGAGGCACAACCCGTATTGCTGTTTTTTTGCCTGTTTTTGATTTTTGAAAAAGGAATATCAAGCGGAGTCCAAGCGGAATGAAACCTTCGGGAGCGTGATTTTTGGAGCGAGCGTGATCCAGAGGACTTGGAGTGCAAGTCAAGAAGCAGCCGAGGCGGCCACGAGAGGGTAAGGCGCGCCCTGTCTCGTGGGCCCCTCATGACCACCGACGTACTTCTTCCTCCTATATAAGCCTCACGTACACTGAAAACATCCAGGAGCCAAGCGAAACACAATTTCCACCGTCAGAACATACGTATCTGCGAGATCCCATCTTGGAGCCTTCGTCGGCGCTCCGCGGAGGGGGAATCGACCACGGAGGGCTTCTACATCAACACCATAGCCCCTCCCGATGAGTTGTGAGTAGTTTACCACAGATCTACGGGTCCATAGTTATTAGCTAGATGGCTTCTTCTCTCTTTTTGGATCTCAATACAATGTTCTCCCCTCTCTTGTGGAGATCTATTGATGTAAACTCTTTTTGCGGTGTGTTTGTCGAGATCCGATGAATTGTGGGTTTATGATCAAGTTTATCTATGAGAAATATTTGAATCTCCTCTGAATTCTTTTATGTATGATTGAGTTATCTTTGCAAGTCTCTTCGAATTATCAGTTTGGTTTGGCCTACTAGATTGATCTTTCTTGCCATGGGAGAAGTGCTTAGCTTTGGGTTCAATCTTGCGGTGTCCTTTCGATGGATGAGGGCAGCAAGGCACGTATTGTATTGTTGCCATCGAGGATAAAAGGATGGGGTTTATATCATATTGCATTAGTTTATCCCTCTACATCATGTCATCTTGCTTAAGGCGTTACTCTGTTCTTATGAACTTAATACTCTAGATGCAGGCAGGAGTCGGTCGATGTGTGGAGTAATAGTAGTAGATGCAGGCAGGAGTCGGTCTACTTGTTGCGGACGTGATGCCTATATACATGATCATGCCTAGATAATCTCATAATTATTCGCTTTTCTATCAATTTCTCGACAGTAATTTGTTCACCCACTGTAATACTTATGCTATCTTTAGAGAAGCCACTAGTGAAACCTATGGCCCCCGGGTCTATCTCTTATCATATTTGCTTCCAATCTACTTTTATTTGCATCTTTACTTTTCGCATCTATATTATAAAATACCAAAAATATATCTATCTTATCATATTATCTCTATTAGATCTCACTTTACATGAAGTGGCCGTGAAGGATTGACAACCCCTTTATTGCGTTGGTTGCGAGTTCTTTGTTTGTTTGTGTAGGTGCGTGGGACTTTTGAGGAGCCTCCTCATTGGATTGATACCTTGGTTCTCAAAAGCGAGGGAAATACTTACGCTACTATTGCTGCATCACCCTTTCCTCTTAAAGGAAAACCAACGCAAGCTCAAGACGTAGCAAAGACGCAGCCTGGGGCCCCGATGCTGGCTCAATCGAGTACGGGTACTAGGTCCCCTTTGGAGGAATTCATGTCTTCATCGACAAGATCGGCGAACCGGGCCCTGAGCCGGACATCTGCACCGACCTCGTCGAGACGGCTCAGCGTGCAAGCCCTGCCCTGGTTCAGCCTTCCATGAAGCGTGTGTTCATAGGATTCATCCATGGTGCGGAGTCTGAACCGGTGTCTGATGGTGAGACGGTCGTTTATTCTGATGGCGAATCATCCACCGGTGAGACCGAGTCACTGTACCAACTGCAAGATGGTCGGTTTGGGGGATGTTCCGATGATGATAGTATTCCGGACCCCCTTGAACCGCCGAACCGGGTTGCGATCTTCATGGCCGGTACACAGCCAACATTGCAATCTTCAACTGCAGTAGCAATGATTTCAGGATCGGCAGCCGGGGCAGGAGTCCCCACGCGCCGGCCGGCTCAAGTTCTGTCCGGTTTATTGGACGCCTGGACGACACTGTTGACCATAGAGGTTACCCCGGAGACTCAAGATCAGCACAACGCAGAGGTCACAAAGCTGTGAGATCAGATAACTCAGGCCAAGGAGGACTTGGCGGCTGAGGAAACTAGGATGGCTGATGAGCGGGCCGCTTTAGATGCCCAGTCATAGCGGATTCAGGCAGAGAATTATCGGCTCATGCTGGATCAGAACGCTTTGAACGACGTGTTGAGGAGGAGGCATCGGTCCCGTCTGCCGCTGGTTTATGAAGCAAGGAATCTCTTTAAAACGCCAGGAGCAGGATCCAGTAATACGGCAGCGATAAACCAGACTGAAGCGCCTGGGGCAGGAGCGCCGGATCAGCCATGAGTGACGGACCCTCTTCGACGGACCCATGACCCGCCGCAGTACATGCCAACAACACCGGGTCACTTCTCCACTCCTTTGGATAACATGATCGTTGCGGCGTCGGGGTTGGTAGCTATTCCAATGGAGGGCGAGTCTCCAACGGCGGTTGAGACGCAACGGGCAAGGGATCTTCTTCAAACCGCTATGGTGCAGCAGCAGGCCTATTCGTATAGCTGTGACAGAATTCATTCAACCCCTCGCCCGAGCAAGAGTTACAGCAGGCACATTGATGAACCGGCTGTGTCAAGCAGTGCACGGAACCGTGACGCCCCTCGAGGGCCTAATCCGGCGCGCGCTAGTGCAAATGCTCAAGACGTGGTGGATAACGGTAGAGCGCGTCGAGAAGCCGAGTTAGCGGCGCAGCATGCGGACCGTCAGTTTACTCCGATTCGTCCGACGTCATCAGTGGAACGAGGTCTTGCTTTCAGCTCTTGGGGGGTGCCGTGCCTCACCTCGGCTCTACGCAATGTGCGGCTACCCAAGGATTTCAAAGGGCCGTGTAAGGTGCCCAATTACACCGCTGATTTACCCCCCGAGTCATGCGTTGAAAGTTATGAGATGGCAATGGAGATGTTGGATGTGGATGAAGCGGCTTGCGCGAAATATTTCACCATGATGTTGGATGGAACGGCTCGCACTTGGCTGAAAAGCCTGCCGGTTAACTCCATTGGGTCATGGGCCGAGTTAAAGGCCCGGTTTATAACAAACTTCAAGGACACGTGCAAGCAACCCATGTCAATTGTGGATCTAACCGCCTGTGTCCAAGAAGAAGGCGAGTCAACAACCCATTGGGTGCGCCGGGTTTCGAAGATCTTGCATTCATCGGACCGCATCAATGTTGATTCAGCAGTCATAACATTGGAGGGCAATTGCCAATTTAAGCCGCTGAAGTTGAAGTTGGGACGACTCAAGCATCACTGCAATGACATGGGAACACTCATGGCAGCTTTGGTTAAGTATGCCGATTCTGATAGTACCAAGGATCCCGAGTCTAATGATGAGAAGCCGGGGAAGGGAAAGAAGAACGTCGGTGCAAAAGGACAGCAACATAACCAGGCGGGCCATGGGAATAACGGTAAGCGTAAAGCAGACAGTAATTCCGATTTTGTGGCTAACACCAATGCACAGGACAATGGCCAGCGTCGTAAGGGTAGACCGCCCCCGCGGAGTGGAGGATCAGGTGTTAATCTTGAGCGCCTATTAAATCAGCGTTGCCTGAGACACGGGACATGAGAGACGCCAACCACGCACCTCTGAAAGGATTGTTTTATTATGAGGGAGTTCAAAAACTCGGATCTTTTCCGGTATGACCATGGGTCGTCCAGCGGTTCACGATCCGGATCACAAGGGCTGGTTTACGGCGGAGGTAACTCCGGTTCAGGATTTCAAGGTAATCAGGGCAGACATGGCAATCAAGGCAATCAGGGTAACCAATGTGGTTATAATCAACAGGGAAATCAGCAACAGCAACAGTCAGGTATCAGAGTCACCTGAAGCAGTTAAATAGTGCGATGTATCATGTCTTCACCACTAGCCTGTGCAAGCGTGATTAGAAGCTTCACAAGAGGGCAGTGAACTCTGTTGAACCGGCGGTACCCCGTTTTTTGCGCTGGTCTGAACAGCCTATTGTGTGGAGTCGAGAGGATCATCCGCCCCGGGTTGATAATCTGGGTCACCTAGCTTTGGTGGTGGCACCTCAATTTGGAGGTTATAAGTTCACCAAGGTGCTCATGGATGGAGGAAGCAGCATCAACATCTTGTATTACGAAACCTTCCGTTGCATGGGGTTGACAGATAAGAATCTTAAACCGTTAAACACCGTTTCTCACGGTGTGGTGCCTGGCAACTCAGCTTATCCAGTTGGTAAGATAGCTCTGGAGGTTGCTTTTGGAGATGATCATGATTCAAGGTCAGAGACATTGACTTTTGAAGTAGTGAAAATCAGGAGTCTGTACCATGCCCTGTTTGGACGGCCGGCTTATGCTAAGTTCATGGCGAGGCCGTGTTATGTTTATTTGCAGCTCAAGATGCTGGGTCATAAGGGAACCATCACAGTACATGGAAGTTGAAAGGTTGATTTAGAATGTGACGAAGGTGATGCGGCTTACGCTGAGCCGGTTTGCGCAACATAGAAGTTAAAATTCTATAAGGACAATGTTGATCCGGGAGATATGACATCTCTGGAAAAACCAACTACAGAACACAATCCGGCTTTGAAGTTTAAGTCGGCTGATGAGACTAAGCTGGTTGATTTTGTTCCTGGTGATTCATCCAAGCAGTTTAGCATCAGCGCTAACTTGGATCCGAAATAGAAAAGAGCGCTCATCGAGTTCATCCGTGAGAACCGGGACATCTTTGCATGGAAACCTTCTGACATGCCAGGTGTACCGAGGGAACTCGCTGAGCACACTCTGAATATCGATCCCAAGTTTAAACCAGTCAAGCAATTTCTCCGTCGCTTCAATGAAGAGAGACGCAAGGCCATTGGTGAGGAGGTAGCCCGGCTCTTGGCAGCAGGGTTTATTGTGGAGGTTTTTCATCCTGAGTGGTTGGCTAACCCGGTGCTGGTACTCAAAAAGAACGGCACCTGGCGCATGTGTGTGGGTTAAACAGATTTGAACAAGGCTTGTCCAGCTGATCCCTTTGCTCTCCCTCGTATTGATCAAATCACTGATGCTACAGCGGGTTGTGAGCGTTTGAGTTTTCTGGATGCTTATTCGGGTTATCATTAGATTAAAATGGTTGTTAAGGACCAGGAGAAGACAGCTTTTATAACTCCCTTTGGAGCCTTCTGCTATGTATTTATGCCTTTTGGGCTCAAAAGCACCCAGGCGACTTATCAGCGATGTGTGCAGAATTGCCTTCATAATCAGATTGGACGCAACGTTCATGCTTATATCGTGGTGAAGTCCAGGAAAGCAGAAACACTAATAGCTGATTTGAAGGAAACTTTTGTTAATCTAAGGGTTTATAAGTTGAAGCTTAATCCGGCCAAGTGTGTTTTTGGTGTACCAGCAGGCAAGCTCTTGGGTTTTCTGGTGTCTAACAGGGGCATTGAAGCTAATCCGGAAAAGATCATGGCTATTACGTCCCAGACTAAATCGGCGTGCATCAATGATGTTCAACGTCTGGCGGGTCGTATTGCGGCGCTAAGCCGGTTTATCAGCCGGTTGGGAGAGAAGGTCATCCCTCTGTATCAAATGATGAAGAAAACAGACAACTTTGTCTGGAGTGATGCTGCTAATGCGGCGTTTGAGGATCTGAAGAAGCGGTTAGCCGAACCGCCCGTTCTTGCTGCCCCAATTGATAAGGAACCATTACTGTTATACGTGGCTGCTAACGCGCGGGCAGTCAGCGTGGCCATTGTGGTGGAGCGCAAGGAGGCGGGTAAGGAGTATCCGGTTCAATGGCCGGTTTATTACATTAGTGAGGTGCTTATCGAATCAAAGCAGAGATACCCACATTGGTAGAAGTTGGTGTATGGAGTTTTTATGGTGAGCCGGAAGCTTAAGCAATACTTTCAAGGCCATCCCATTACTGTGGTCAGTTCCGCTCCATTGGGAGACATCATTCAAAACAGGGAGGCGACTGGCCGGGTTGCTAAGTGGGCTATTGAGCTTGGACCTCACGGGTTAAAATATATGCCTCGCACTACTATCAAGTCCCAAGCGCTTGTGGATTTCATCGATGACTGGACAGAGTTACAGGCACCGGAGGAGAAACCGAATAACACATACTGGACTATTCACTTTGATGGATCAAGACAATTGGAGGGCTCGGGGGCAGGAGTGGTTATTACTTCCCCTCGAGGTGACAAATTTTGTTATGTTCTCCGCTTAATGTTTCCCTATACTAACAATGCAACTGAGTATGAGGCCTTGCTCCATGGTCTTCGGATGGCTAAGGAGATGAACTTAATCTGGGTACGTTGCTTTGGCAATTCTGATTTAGTGGCTCAGCAAGTGTCTGGTACGTGGGACTCTAAGGATCCACTCATGGAGGCTTATCAGCGTGAGGTGGATATCATTGTCGGTCACTTCAAGGGTTACCAGGTCGAGCACATTGATCGGTGCAAGAATGAAGCGGCGGACGCTCTAAGCCAGCTCGGATCCCAGCGTAAACCGGTGCCGCCCAATGTTTTTCTTGACGTTCTGCATAATCCATCGGTCAAAATACCAACAGAGGAGGATCTGGCTGTTCCTAACCCGGAGGCTCAGTTGGTGGCGGTTCTTCATGCTATCCCTGACTGGACAGTGCCATACCTGGCGTATATGACCCGGGGCGAGTTACCCGAGGACGAAGTTCTGGCTAGACAGATAATCCGGCGGTCCAAGTCCATGACTATTGTCAATGGCGAGTTACATCATTGCAGTGTCTCAGGGGCGTTTCAGCTTTGGGTTTCTCCCAAGAAGACTGTGAGATCTTGTGTGAAATCCACGAAGGAGATTGTGATCATCATGCCGATTCAAAATTCTTGGTGGCTAAGGCTTTCCGACACTGTTTTTACTGGTTAACAGATCATGCTGATGTGGAGGATCTGGTCAGGAAGTGTGATGGCTGTCAGAAGTTTTCACGCCGAGCTCATGTTCCGGCCCAAGAATTGAGGATGATTCCAATCACCTGGCCGTTTGCAACTTGGGGGCTGGATATGGTTGGGCCTTTTAAGAGGTCCAAGGATAAGAAGACCCACCTTCTAGTGGCGGTTGATAAATTCACCAAGTGGGTGGAGGCAGAGCCAGTAAGCAAGTGTGATGCGGCCACGGCGGTTCAATTCATGAAAAAGGTGATTTTCCGCTTTGGTTTTCCACACAACATTATAAAAGATAATGGCACGAATCTCTCCAAGGGTGCTATGGAAGAGTTCTGTCAACGTGAGCACATCCGGCTTGATGTGTCCTCAGTGGCTCACCCCTAGCGTAATGGTCAAGCAGAGAGAGCTAATCAAGAAATCCTTATGGGTATCAAGCCCCAGCTTATGTTCCCTTTGCAGAGGACGCCAGGTTGTTGGGTGGAAGAGTTGCCTTCCGTATTATGGAGCATTAATACCACCCCCAATAGATCTACGGGTTATACACCCTTCTTCATGGTTTATGGAGCGGAAGCAGTTCTCCCAAGTGATATTCGCCATGACTCGCCCCGAGTGGCAGCTTATGTTGAAGCGGACAATGAAAGAGCACACCTAGATGCATTGGACCTGTTAGATGAAAAATGAGATATTGCGGCAGCTCGTTCGGCGATTTATCAGCAAGACCTACGGCATTATCACAGCCGCCGGGTTAAAACCAGAGCTTTTCAAGAAGGCGACTTAGTGCTCCGGCTTATCCAAGATCAGACCGACATGCACAAGTTATCCCCACCTTGGGAGGGGCCCTTTGTGGTCAGCAAGAATCTAAACAACGGGTCATACTACCTCATCGATGTTCGAGAGCACAAAGACTCACGCAAGTCGGAGGAGGAGACCCGCCGGCCGTGGAATATTGCTCATCTTTGGCCTTACTATACCTGAGCCATAGGCTCCTATCATGTATATATTTTTGACAATGTACATATTATGATCAATAAATAAACTGGCATCCTTGCAAAAGTAGGGCCTCTACCGTTTCGTCTTATATATCTTCTTGGTTACATGGGGGCTTCTGTTTGTAAAGCGGAGTTCTGATTGTCCATTGATCCAGCTTATAAAGCTACAAGAAAAAAGAGCATAGCTCAAGTATAAGCTTGGGGTCTTAATACCCAGTATCATAAGGAGCCAAACAGAGTTTTATTGCAAAGCATAACTCAAACATAGGCGCTTACTGAGCACATCTCAAAATATTGCCTGGGGGATCTTTGCTTCTACAAGAACAAAGAATCCACGCCTTGCAATAGGCTATAAAAGCCAGGCTTGGAAGCCAGGTGTATTCACCTAAAACCCCGGGTTAACCTGCCTTCATCAAGTAAGTCACTCCGCCCAGGTAATCCTGGTATGACCCGCCGAACGTTTGACAAGTCAATCTTATATAGACCCTGAACTTGTCAAAGTTAAAACAACGATTGGTTAATGTGAGGTCCATCTTAAAAGGCTTCGTCAAATGGTTTAACTCAGTGGCCTGGCAGCCCATGAAAAGCCTCGTCTTTTTTATATATTTTATTTGTAAATCTTTCTTTTTCGATGTTTATTACAATGAGGTTTATATTCAACCCGGTACTTGCTAACCCGGACTGTTTTTTAAAATTGCCAAGGGCAAACTTATATGATGACTGGTGTCAGTTGACCCGGCTTAGCTTTCAACTATAAGTTGTCAGTACATTCTCAATTTTAATCCGGTATTTGTTAAACCGGTCTGGCTTTGACTATAAGTCACCAGCATGATCATCCGGCGTTTATTGTAACCCGACATGGCTTCATCATAAACCAGCACAGCATGGTGGGAGTTGTTACCCTTACTACCATAAAGTGATAGAATCAACAAATGTGATTCCATGTCACAGGTATGATATAATTCATATTTTATTATTTTTTATTACTACAGCCTTGGTTATAAACCCTGGCTTTATATTGGGTATCATAACCTGTCCGGCGATAAACCGCCAGGGCAATTTTAAGTTTATCATATGCAGAAACATGATTGCATAAAACCGCTAAGGAGCATAAGTCGATATATCACTATCAAGACGGATTAACAGTATCAAGCAAAGTGGCTATGCACGATGGCATAGCAGAGCAAGTGTTTAAAACTAGCCTATTACAAGGCAGCAGACGCCCAAAAGAATAATTGTTTATCGATGATATCTCGGCATGGAAAATTAAACCGGCCTCCGGATTATGATTCTTCCTCAGGTTGATGTGAAGGTTGCAGATCATCGTGCGCCGGTTCAACCTCCGCCTCCCCACCCAATTGCTAGAAGTCAATGGTTGCCCAGTCAATCCCAGATAAAGCTCGGAAGACAACTTCATCGCTTATAAGATCGGACAGTTCAACATCAAGGGCATAAGTATGCTTACGGATTGGCGGGATAAGATTTTGCGCTTCATAAACCGACGCATCAATCTGTTTGTTGTCTGCGTCTTAAATCGACCAGTGGAAGGACAAATTAGTCTCCTCAGCCAGCTTACTCGCAAGTGGACGCATTTCCTTTGTCAAAGCCCTGAGGGCGTCATTGTCAAAGTCTGACCCATCTTCTTTTTGGCTGGGATAGCCGTTTCCAATATCCTCCGGATCGAGATCAGCTATCCAGGCTTTGGCCCGAGTCAATGCAGATAGAGCACCAGCTCTTGCAACTGGTCTCTTTACCTCTTCGAGTTGGGCAGGCATCATGGATAACTTTGCCAAAGTGTCTCTGATCAAAGTTGGGGGCGGTTTATTATATCAAGTTGTGCAGATGATCCGTTGAGCACCGGTATATAACTGCTCTATCAGTGTATAGGCAGCCTTCAGTTTTTTTGCGCATGTCTGAACCAAGATGAGCAACACGGCTACCTGCAATGGTTACAAGATTGTTGGTAAACAGGAAGATTTTAAGGATGTCTAAGTACAACCAGGAAGAGGGTACAAGCCAGTCAGTTCTTCTGTCACCGGTTTAAGGGCCGCTTCAGCATCCTTCGCCCGCTTTAGCAAAGTTGCTTTTTCAGCCTCCCAATCTGCTCGTTCGCCTTTGAAGCCATCCTTCAATTGTTCCATGGCTGTTAAAGCGCCCTTCAGCTCTTCTTTGGCCTTTGAAGTTTCTGCTTGCTGGGACTTGATGTTTTATTGGAGGTCGGCGATTTGAGAATCTTTTTTGGTCAAGTCGGCCTGCAAGAGATAGTTAATAAGTTGGTAATACATTTTTGAAAGTCCCAAGCACATAACAAGTTATACACTTGGCACTTGGTGGCTAATGCGGATTGCTTTTTCTCAACTGATATTTTAAGTCCCAAGCACATAACAAGTTATATACTTGGCACTTGGGGGCTAATGTATATCGGATCATTTCAAGGTTATCAAGTTTCTCTCCACAAACCGGATTATGTTGATGATTGAAAGGAATTTTGGAAACTACATTACAGAAGATATACCGGTTCATCCTAAAGGTATAAACCGGTCTATAGGGGCTACACAAGCAAAATCTAATCTTATCCTACTACAAGTCCCGGTTAATGTTCATATTATGAACCGGCCCTTGGGGGGCTACTGGAGTTGATAATTGAAGCAAGCTATAAGGAAAAAAGAATTTATGCAAAGGAGCGGATATTTACCTCATATCGCTCTTTCATCAGACCTACTAAACTGGCTTCATAGTCGCGGCTGGTACACAGACGGTTTAGATATCCAGAGTGGATATCCTGAGCATTGAGGTGGGCATAGCTTGGTAAATCTGTTTTCCATTTGCCCTTGTCCATAGTGGAAAATTCTTCCTTGGCACTATGCTTTGATAAAGCAACAGGGTTGCCAGAAGCAGTATGGTCAAAGCCGGTAATCAACATCATCGGTGGTGCCATCAACAGTCTTGTCTGGGCTTGGCGGTTTAGCAGATGTTCTTGCAAGGCTTGGTGGATCAGCAGCTGGGCTCGGCGGATCAGCAGACTGGCTCGTTGGATTCATTTCTGCCGGTTCAACAAAAGTATCCTGACCTTGAGGTACCAGATCATCTAGATTAATGTCAGCATTCTGATCAACAGCCTTTGAGGTCTTCTCCGGTTCAGTGGCCGGATTATCATCAGTTGGTGTAGTCAGCTTGGCTTTCTTGCTAAGTCTGGCTTTGGCACTAAAAAGAATAAACGTAGAGGTTAGTACAATAAACTTGTGCAAGGCATAAAAAATTAAGTATGGTATGCTTACCCAGGAACGGTCTTGAGTGGAGGCATTTGTGTGGCTGATGACTCGCCGGAGGATGATTTGAGGTTCCCTAATAATTCGAATCAGACGGATTAAGAGGATATCGGAAGTAACCTGCCTTGGGATAAAGTGTATTAGAAGAACAAAAGACCTCTTGACGGCGTTTGCGAACCAGAGAATATGGTAACCACTTGACCACTGTGTCGGGTTGTGCGGCGAGCTTCATGCTGCTATGTCTTCAAAGAAAAGTGCGGATCCAAATAAAGAGGGTGTGAATGTTTTACTTTCCGGACTGCTCGACGAAGTTTTGGTAATGGCACATGATTTGAGTCGGAGGATAGAACAATTACCTCTGCATCACCAGCGTGGCTAGCTTCCGCATCATCCTGATAATAATCATTGTCAATGAGGTGTATGAAAAAAGAACCAAGAGAGTCAAGTTCTACCTCTGATTCTGGGTCATCGAGCTCTTCGTCATTGGGCAAGTCAGAGGCTTCGGCGGTTCTTTTCTTTGCGGGTTTCTTTGTTACCCTGGTCTTGACACGAGGTGCTCTTACCGGTTTATCTTGCGGCTTCGCCGGTTTATCTTGTGATTTCTTCTTCCAGAACAGATCATCACCCTGCACAGATGGACAACATATTATAAAGGAATATTTTAGAAGGGACGGATTAAGAAAAAAATGAGGCAATTCTTACAGCTGGCGGTTTATTTGAAGTACAGAAGGGACTAAGCCCTACTTTGCTGCATACCGCCACCGGTTCATCAAGCATCTTCTTGACAGATTCAGTGACCTCATCATCAGTGAGTTGGATGTCAATATGACGCTGAGGGTCATTCAAATCCCCCGTGTATTCACACATCATACCGGGGCGCCGGCTTAAGGGCATAATGCTCCAAGAGACCCAGTACCGAACGAAGTCGACGCCAGTCAGACCGTTTGCAACAAAAGCCCTGAGTTTTGATAACTGAGGGGCATATTTTGATCGTTCCTTGGCAGTCAGTCGCTGAGCAACTGGATGTTCTCTGGTAAGCCGGTGTGCACGGTAGCCCGGCAGAGGATTCTCTTCAGGTGGAGATGTATCACGGCAGTAAAACCAAGTTTGATTCCAGTCCTTGGGATGACTATGATGCTTGGCGTGAGGGAAGCTAACGTCTTTTCTCTTTTGGATGGAAACCCCGCCCAGCTCAATGTTAGGCCCATCTGTGAACTCGGTGCAGCGGTTCAAATAGAAATAATCTCTGAATAACTCAACAGTGGGTTCCTCTTGCAGATAAGCCTCAGAAAAAACTTGGAAATTGCAAATATTGGATACAGAGTTAGGCCCAATATCTTGAGGGCGGATCTGGAAGCTGGCAAGAACATCACGAAAGAACTTTGAACCGGGCGGGCTAAACCCGCGACCCAGATGGTCAGCAAAAACAACTACCTCTCCATCCTTGGGCTAGGGAGGATTTTCTGGACCGGGGACTCTCCAATTTATGACTTCCTTCTTAGCTAAAACGCTAGTGGAAACAAGCCTATTTAACTGTTCTTCAGTAACCCGGGAAGGAACCCAATTGCAAGCATAGAGCGTTTTGGCCATTTCAATGGAAAAGCTGGAAAAAAGGACCAATGCCGGTTTAAAGATTCATGACTAATGAAGATAAACCAGCTTAAGGACAGAGGAAGAAGAAACTGAAGCATATGTACATGATAAACCGGATTGTTTATATTGAGGTTGAGTTGGCGGTTTAAGAGAGGGCTAATGGTACATGGCGGGTTATCATCTTCTAAAGGTTAAACCGCCTACAATGGTGTGGAAGTTATAGATCTGACAAAATTCCTAAGTATTGCACAAACAGGTTTTACAAGTTGGTATTATAATTTTGGATCTACCGCAGTCTTAAAAAGGAGAAAAATTCAGAAGCCCTAAGTGGTGCCAGCAGAACAGCTAAAAGCCAGATGGGATCTATTTACTGACAAAAGAGATGCTATGATGAAGAAAAACGAGTTCTAACTATGGCCGCACAGGAAAAAGGTCGCGTTTTATCAAAGGATCCATGTGATAGCAAAGTTCAAGTAAAGAGCATCAAGAACACCGAAGAACACCGAAACCCTAATGGTAGATCTGAGGAGGAAGGAAGGAAAACTTACAGAGATGGAAGGAGCAACGGAGAGGCGTCGCGTTTCTCTGGTCAGATCAGGTTGATGCAGCGGCCGTTGTTGGTGCAGAGGCGAAGGTCGACGATGGCGGCTGTGCTCAAGCACTGAGGCGACGCAAGGAAGACGACGAGGTGAAAGGGCACAAAGGGGAAAAGAAAGAATGACCCTTGGTCCTATTTATAAGGCGAAGGGATAAGTGACAGGCGCGGGAATCGGGGAACCCAAAAAATGGATATGTGACACAGCTATCGCCTTGGTTTTCGGAGGTTCATTAATAAAAGGGAGGTATGTACAGGTTTTTATATGGAGATGACATCATGGCGATTTATTACAATCTTGGAAGATGACGTCACTGAGGTTTACCAAGTTCATATGGAGATGACGTCATGGTGGTTTACCAGGTTCATACGAGGATGTTCAAGAAGGAGTTTTTCTAAGTGTTGAAGATTGACATGAACAGGTTCAAATCAATCCGGGGCCTAATGTTGGGGATATAACTACTGAGTATAAACCGCCCAGGAGGGGCCGGGTTATGCTCACAAGTAATCATCTGTATTGAAGCCCATGAAGACAAGGAGTATGGCGCTTTACTACGGAGACTTAGAGGCCCAGAGCCCAAGGGCGGATTAGGGCCCATAGACATAAACCGTCATGAGATATGTAACTTGTGTTGTAAGATGGGGAAAGGTAGAAACCGAGCCGGACACATGCATGAGCGGGCCTCGGGATTCTGTAAACCGCTGGGCGTCAACCTGTGTATATAAAGGGACGACTCGGCGGCGGTTCAGGGACAAGAAACAACAACTCGAGAGATAGGTAAAGCGGATTCGCTCCCTGCTCATCGAGACCCCTTCAATTCCACCACAACTGGATCGTAGGCTTTTACCTTCACCGCAAGGGGCCGAACCAGTATAAACTCCCCGTGTCCTTTGTCCGGTTTAACCCCTTTAAGCTAATCTCGTTGCGATGGCTCCACGACTAAGTCCTCTCACTAGGACATCTGACGAGTAATTTGGAACGCGCGGAGTACTACCTAGTACCTATAATGCTTTACGAAATTTTCAAACCACGACGAGTAATTTGGAACGGAGGGATTACTACCTAGTACCTATAATGCTTTATGAAATTGATATGTAGTAGTACCTAGTATCTGGAAATTGCATTTTGTTGAAACCGAAACGGGGTAGGAAGGGGGGATGATGAAAGATATAGCAGTAGCGAGGGGCTAGGAAATCGCTACAGCTAACTAATAGTAATGCATTTGAGAAAAGCGTTGCTAATATAGTCAACAATGGACTCATAGCGCGATCGCGAACTCCTCTCGCAGCTCGGTACCCGGCAGCGGCACCGGACAAAGCGTGGTTTACTTACGCCTTGTCTTGCCACTGTTGTTAGTCGCACAAGGTAGAAAGCAAATGGAGGTCATGAATTTGGCTGGTGCAAACTAATTCACGATAATTTTGCATTTCTGCAGTCGTTTTCAACTTCTATGGTGGAAACGATTTGACGATTAATCGGAGGAATGTCTCATAGTTGCTCTAGAATCTTGAAAGGGTCAAAAGCGGATGGTTAAAGGTATTGCATCATCTCTTGGTCAGTTTGCTTAACACGTGCAGCCAAAACTTTGATCTCACTATGAGAGTGTAGTTTCGTGCATTTAAATGCAGTTGAAGACCCATCAGATGGAGTTAAGGTAAAATAGGGAGATACTTCGGTTATAAATATTGGTTAACTTTGATGACATCTCCGTGCTAATTAAGTAATGCGAATAATCAATATGATTTTGTAGGAGATATCATATTATGCATTGGTGGTTTTCTGTGAAGATATGGGTGAAGATATCCTACCATATCTGGAACCTTTGATATGTAGATTAGTTATGTCTATGCAGATCGAGAACTGGGTGTAGCTCAGTTGGCAAGGCACAGGACTTCCCAGCCAGCCCAGCAGGATTCAAGTCTCGGCTTGAGCATTTGGTCCTCACAAACTTTTCTTCTATAAAAATATGCCAACAGGCAAGTCTAGCCCGGGTTGGTCTCGTTTTTATGTCTATGCAAATCAGTCCTCAGTATTATCTTTTCTATTGTTATTCTGACTACAGTGTTATGAAAATGTCAGGAATTTTGTCACATCTCTCTCCCAATTATTTTAATTTTGTGAAATGTGCTCTAATTCATTTTTGATTTTCTTTTCAGCAAAGATCACTACAAAGCTATGTGAATTCAATATTTTTCATTGAGTTTTCATTGAGGTGAGTTTTTTTTCTTTTGTTAATTTTGTTAATTGCCACTCTGTTTATTGGGGAATGGAGACCTGCCAAAATGAGTTTTTCCGGTGTGACATGCTTAGAATTTTATATGTGAATTCCTCTGCATAGTGGCATTAACCATCAACATGGATTAAGCCGTTAATATATTACATTATTTATTTATTTTAGTCTACCATCATTTATGATACTAAACTGAAGCATGTTTTGTTCTTTTTAAAGAGCATGACTTCGTGGGATGGCATTTGCTGAGTGACCATTGAAGTAAAAGTAGTTTGATGCGATACCATTATATCTCTCTCCCAATTATTTTAATTTTGTGAATTGTGCTCTAATTCGATTTTGATTTTCTTTTCAGCAAAGACCACTTCAAAGCTATGTGAATTCATTATTTTTCATTGAGTTTTCCATTGAGGTGAGTTTTTTTTGTTAATTTTGTTAATTGCCACTCTGTCTGTTGGGGAATGGAGACCTGCCAAAATGAGGTTTTCCGGTGTGACATGCTTAGAATTATATATGTGAATTCATCTGCATAGTGGCATTAACCATCAACATGGATTAAGCCATTAATTTATTACATCATTTATTTATTTTTAGTCTGCCATCATTTATGATACTAAACTGAAGCATATTTTGTTCTTTTTAAAGAGCATTACTTCGTGGGATGGCATTTGCTGAGTGACCATTGAAGTAAAAGTAGTTTGATGCGATACCATTATTTGAATCTGTTGCACATTCCGTAGTGACAAGAAACAGTCTGAGACAGGTCACTATATGCTATATTTGCATAAATAGTTGTTTGACTTGTAGGTTATTTTATATGGAGAGTTAGGCCCACTTCTGATACCAATGTTGGTTTTCATATTTGTCAATGGTTCATTGTATTATATGTTCTCTATGTGAAGGGAAGCAAGAGCGGATAGCAGTAGCAGTCCTTAAATCTGTAACTAGTCAGCCCTTCTTTCAACCAAGGTAATAAATTGAACTGCAATATTTTTTTGATGGTTAAATAAAGGTGGATAGTTTCTTACAAATCATGCATACCTTTTGTATCCAGATGTTGTTTCTTATATAGCATATCTAAATGTAATTTTTTATATATAGGTCTGATGTTTCCAATATGAAGGACAAATAGAAGGGGACTATGTGAACTCCCAAACATGGGTGAAGGGGGAAGATTATAACAATGTTGGCGTTGGCTCTATTGGTTTGATGTTGCAGATTTATTAGTTGTCAACGGTCACCCACACAAAACGATCGGACTCGATTATGATAGCAAGCGTGCCCGAGAGTTGTTCGTCCACCTCCAGCAGTTTTTGCTTGTTTCACCTTAGTTTTCATAGTCCCTCAAGGCAATTATTACTGAAGGCTGACAATGGCATCTTCTCATTTTGTGAATGACACTTGATTTACTCTTAGTAATAGTTCTTTACTAAGTTTATTTGATACATAAATGGTTCTTTACTGAAATATACTCTTATGTGTCTATGTGTTTGGAGAATGGTGGTGAAACTTTTCAACAATCCATTGTCCAAGAAAGAGATTCTAATTTCTGGTTGGATTATGCTATAACAATATGATTTGCAAAAAATTCAAAAACGATTGTATATTTGACACATACTGCAATGGACCGAAGCCCGCTTGGATATTTTTTTCACACACTGAAATTCATTTGCAGGAGATTATAATCATTTGGGCACTATGCATTGAAAAAGTGTGCGTTTAGAAAATATATTGTATAATTAATGCAAATATGTGATATTTGTTTGAAAAAGAATGTTGATTCATGAAGATTGACAAGTTATTACTTTTAAGAACCTCATCACAAGGGCAGGGGATCCTGCATTTTATTAACAAGAAGAGACAGATGATCCTGTTTATAAATGAAATCGGACAAGAAAACCTAACATTTCCCCATTAATTATGGAAAAACTGAAAAAACCCCAAAACAGAAAAAGACACTAAAGCTTGAGGGTAGGTAAAACATAGATGCGATATAGGAGAACATCGTCTGAGTCAAACACAAGAGCGCCAAGGCCCAAAACAGAATATCAGATTAGTTGTATGAGTTAAGAATTAGGTATTGTGCACTTTGTATGAAATTTCAAAGTTTTCAAGAAATCTATCTATATTTGGTTAGAACATTCCATGTTTAATACGTGCATTGCACGCGCACGCTTACTACTTTAAGGGGGTTATCTAGTGCGCAAATGAATATAAGTCGCTTTTTGTGTCCACAATCGAAATGCAACTGCACATTTTCTTTTGCAATTGCAACTATTAGAAAACTAAAAAAAATACAGATCAATGAACACGAAAAGCAATCAAAAACCTCAAAAAATAAGTGACTATTGCATTGGACAAAAAGTCGTTGAAACTTTAAAATGTTCAAAGCCCCGTATATACATGGGCCACGGCTACCTTAAACTTGTGTGCTGATCCCTGCCATCGCCAACCACCCATTGCATGTATATACATGGGAATCGTACGTGGTTAAATGAGTAGGACGTACAAATTGTGGCTCAATTATGACCCTGTTTAGATGCATGAGTTGGAGTTAGTTTAGGTTAGTTTGGACTCAACTAACCCAAAAATATCCAAACAGGAGAGTTAGTTTGGATTAGATGCATCTAACCCATCCAAAAAAATAACCCGCCTGAGAGGTGCTTATTTGGGTTAGTTCTCCCGGGACCACTAAAAACACATTTTTCTCTCGCTCTCCTCACAGCAGATCCCTCTCTACTTTCTCAAAGCTTCTCGTCCTCTCCCACCCTCCCTCTCACACCGCCCGTGAAGGCACCTCGTCGTATCCGCGCTCCCATCCGCCGCCGGTAAGCAGCCCTCCCCTATCCTCCTGCTCCAACACCTCGTCTCCCATGGCCCGTCCGCCGCCGTGAAGCATCGCGGCTCCTTGCGCTGCCCGTCCCGTCGGCCTCGGCCAGCACGGCTCCCTTGCGAGAACGCGATTCGGCCGGCCGGGCTGCGAGGCAGTGTGACTCCTTGCGGGCGCGTCCCCATCTGGCTCGGCCAGCGCAGCTCTCGGCCAGGTCTCCCGCTGGCCGAGGCCGACGGGGACGGGCCGCGCAAGGAGCCGCGACTTGGGGATGGCAATGAGCGGGTGGAGGCCACACAAGAGCCCACAGCAAATCCGACAGGAAATAAGGTTCAAAGTAGCTAAATGATTGAGAAAGAGCATTTATTATCAATCTAACCCTTTCATCCAAACACCTTATTGATTAGAATTAGTTCAGGGTTAGTTTACAATTAGAATCTAACTCTAACCTTTAACTGAGTTAGAGTATCCAAACAGGGCCTATACCTCCGCCCTACGCATGGGAATCGTACGTGGAGGGCCATGCTTGGAGCCGGCCGCTACTATTGATCTGAAGGGAGAAATGGATTAATGTCTGAGAGTCCAAAGAGTTAGCTAGGTAGGTACTACCGTATGTACTGGAGTAGTACAGTAGTAGTAGTACATTTCTTTTCACGTACTACGTTCTATGGTAGGTAGTACACGGTACATTATTCCAGTACATGACAGCACGCACAGTCAAATGTGCACGGTTCCGTCTGTCGGGTAATTAATTTCAGAACTTCAGATGCACCATGATTAGTTCAGTCTCTTTATCCATGGACACATAGTCGCAGCAAATTAGTTAACCTGAATTTCAGATGGACAATCCGTCATACTGGGTGTACTATTGACCGTACGTACGCGAGTCAAGATCGATCATTTCTGCACCATGCATGCCGACCTGAATTATACGTACATGCGTACTCCATATATGAGCTTACGTGTACTATATATGTTACTAGAGAAAATTTTCGATTTCTGCCAAACTAAACCTCTCCTGGAGCTCGAGGGCTCTTTCAGGCAGCTGCAAGGATGACCATTGGAGATGGGCGCACGGCAATGTTCTGGGAGGACCGTTGGCTGGCAGGATACCGCATTCAGGAGCTCGCGCCAGCCATATATGGCAGAATATCTAAGAGGACGAGGCAATCCTGGACTGTCGTTGATGCCCTAACTGATGCCACCTGGGCCCGAGACATCGGCCCGGACATGGACGAGCACGCGTTAGCCCAGTTCCTTGAGCTTTGGCCCCGGGTGAAGAGCGTGACACTTTATGATCACATACCAGACAAGTTGACATGGTCGTGGGAGAAGGACGGAGATTTCTTGGCGCGATCGGCCTATGCGGCAGGTTTTGCGACCCTTCAGGCCTCCCCAACAGCAGCATTCACATGGTCATCGCATGCACCTCTACGCTGCAGATTTTTCGCATGGCTTGCCCTTCAAAATCGGGTGTGGACCTCAGATAGACTTGCGAGAAGAGGTCTACCACATCAGGAGCGCTGCCCGTTTTGCGACCAGGACGCCGAAACAATTAACCATCTCCTCATCCGGTGTGTGTTTGCCAGAGAGATCTGGGACACGGTTTGCCAGGCGATTGGCACAATTGGAGAGGCCCCAACAGCAACAGATGACTTGATGACATGGACTACCAGACCTGCGCTGACCGGGAGGCATGCCAAATCTCTACGCGCACTTCACTTACTGATCATGTGGGAATTGTGGAAGCACAAGAACTCTATTGTCTTTGAGGGGAAGGCACCGGACGCGCGAGCGCTCCTGCGGAAGGCTGTCGCTGAGTGCGCGGTGTGGATGAGGGCTGGGATCATTCATAGCGACCTCGAGCCCTGGGTGGTAGCGATACGTGCGTGGGCAGATAGGGAGTAATCATTATATTTTCATTCCTTGTCGGGTGGAGTGCACTTGTGTGTGCAACGAGAGCTTTGTAAACTGTGGATGGGGCTTCTTTTACCCCCTTTCTCTCTTCAATATATGATACGCACACTCGTGCGTATTCGAGAAAAAAAAACCTCTCCTGGAAACAAACAAGAAGAAATGCTGAAATTTGTATGTACTCCGGTAAAGTAAAGAGAAAAATATACTTTTCGTCCTCAATTCTTGGCAGACTCTAGATTTGGTCCCTCAACTCCAAAACCGGACAATTTGCGCCCTTAACTTCTGAAACCGGACAAGGTTCATCCCTGGTTACAGTTTTGACTGGTTTTATTGTTGTCCCACCCTGGTTTTGACCGTTCCGACTCAAATTTGCCTACCTTTTCCAAGTCCACGTAATGTTTTCAAATTCGGTTACCTTTTCCAAGTTCATTTAATTTTTTTTTAAATTGATGTACCTTTTCATATTCGAGTACATTTTTTCGAAAGAGTTCATGAATTTGAAAATTTTACGCGAACTTGAAAAAAGTAAGCGGATATGGACTTCTTTTACGCAAAAATATGTGGATTTCAAAAATTATTTCAACTTGAAACAAGTACGTGAATTTCAAACAAAGTTCATGGATTATAAAAGGAACACGGATTTGAAAAAAATGGACTTTGAAAAGCATGTGGATTTGAAATAAGTATGCGAATTTCAAAAACAGTTCATGGCTTTGAAAAAACTTGGATTTGATAAAATTACACAAACTTGGGAAAAATACAGGGATTTGGAAAAAGTACGTAAATGTTGAAAAATCACGGATTTGATAAAAGTACGCGAATTTCAGAATAGTTTGCTGATTTGAAAAAAGTATGTTTATTTTTAAAAAAATATGCGACCTTGAAGAAACTACGTGAAGTTGAAAAGTGTATGTGAATTTCAAAAAGTTCACGGATATAAAAATGTTACAGGAATATGAGTGAGCACCGGCCAAAACCGGGGTGAGTCAACACCAAAACCGGTCAAAACCGAGTCCAGGGACGAACCTTGTCCGGATTCGGTAGTTGGGGGTGCAAGTTATCCGGTTTTGAAGTTGAGGGATCAAATCTAGACTTCACCAAGAGTTGAAGGACGAAAAATATACTTTTCTCTAAAGTAAAACATGTGATATCTCTGTCTCCACCAGATCAAATAACATATCAGGGACCTGTAAAAAAAGAAGATGAGAAAACAGACGGCAAGCAGGATTAAAATAGTACTCTAGCTACGTAGATAAACAATAATGTTATGCGTCAGGGTACATCACTGAATCGCACTGCAACTAGTAGTAGCTACTATAGATAATTTATCTGAAGTCATCTTTACTCAAAGCGCCCAATCACAATGGCACCCATGTCGCCGTGCCTCTACGTGTACGTGCCATGATTTGAAAAAGAAAACAAGCTGATCGATCAGGACCACTCACATTATCACTACTACTTCCTCCGATTTATTTGTCTTCCTAGAGATTACAACAAGTGACTACATATAAAGCAAAATGAATGAATCTACATTTTAAAATATGTTTATATACATCCGTATGTGGTAGTCAATTTAAAATCTTTAAAAAGACAAATATTTAGGAACGGATGGAGTACCATGCATGAATCTCTACGTGTTCCCGCCACAAAATAAGCTCGACATGATCTGGTACTAAAGGGTAAAGGCCAAGTGATAGTTGTACACAAATGTTTAAGTATTCCCTCCGTTCCAAAATTCTTATGTTAGATTTATATAGATACCAATATATCTAATATTAAAACGTGATTTGATACATTCGTATTTAGACAAATCAAAGATAAAAAATTTAGGACAGAGGGAGTATTGTGTACAATATGATGCAGGTTGGCATGTATGCTTTCATGAGCAGGTGCGAGGACACCAAGACCCAACGTGGTATGAAGGAATATCATACACCGCCACATGCTACGTACGTACGCGGCTGGTGGTCGATCTACTACTACTCTAGCCAAATTCTACTCCTTCTTCCACTGCCTGGCCTCGCTTCCTTTCGCGTGAAGAAAGAGCTATCTTTTTTGCTAACAAAGATCCATATCTATTATAAAATTACTAAAGGTCCATCAGAAGTACATAGCACCTTAAAAATAATAAAAATTATATCAAGGTTTCTAGACCACCGAAACGACCACTATTGCCGTCAGAAAGAGCCGCTGATGTGCAGTTGTCACCGCTCCCCCATCGGAGCCAGTTTGACCTTATCAATGACAGCTTGGATGTCTTCGTGCACATGTCTAAGGACCAACGCCCCAAACCGCAGTCTTGGCTGTTGAACCCTTGAATAGATCTCAACCAACTAACACCAAATCTCGCCGTCATGCACACACGGCAAGAAATTCTAACCTCGCCGCCTCAAAGGGATGGCAGGAATCTACGCCGGAGCTTCGTCTGTTATGTCCATGGACAAACTCGAGGAGAATCAAAACCCGAAAGACAAACGCGAAGAAGAAGCGTCGCCATCCGTCTGGGTGCCGCACCCGTGAGGACTACAAATCGTAACCTAAACTAGTAGACGTAGCGAAGGCAACGGGATTCCCCTCCCCACCATCAGCCGCTGGAGCGGCAATCAGAGGGGAGGAAAATCTACGGGCTAAGCCTAGAGGGTGCGGCAAGCACCATTAAGGCTGCTGCCATATCTTTTCAATCAAAATCAGAATTTGCCCCGAGATGCAACAACAGTAGGTTGTCGACATCGTCGTGCAAAGTCATCTCCTGAATGTCGGAATCATTCGATGAAGACCACGACGATGACGACGAACTCCAAGCATCCATATAAGAAAATTTTATGCACGCCTATGATTTTTCCTAAATCTCGACAGTCAAAATTGAAACAACAAAGCACCGAGCATTGAACTTACCTTCCCCGGATGCAATTCCAGCAGCCGGAACCAAGTGAGACGCCCCTTTCTTCTCCTACGCAGGCGCGCACATGGCTGTCCCTCGAGCGATTCCGAGGTTCACCGGCGTCTGAACCAACCGGAACTGCCCGCTACAAGGCCGCTCGACAAGCTACGGGGTAGATCCATGGCGTCGGCGACGGCCGCTCGGCTGTGGGACAAAAATGGGCACCCCCAGCCTTCAAGCTTGGCGGAGAAGGGGTGGCAGGGGCGGCGGAGCTACTGGACGACGCGGGGTGGCCCGGGGCAGGACAGAGGGGAGATGTGGTGGCGGTGACAGGGAAGAACGCTCGAGCTGAAACTTCCTTCACGCCAAGATGAGGGAGAGATAGGGAACCGGCAAAAGGAGGGAGGTTAACCATAGATATGGCGGAATCGGCCCGGACTTTGCAGGACCCCGGAAAAAATTTAGTAGACGGGTGATTCTACAGGATCTGTCCCTGTCGAAAAAGGCCCTGCCCGCTATATCGATGGTTATTTTAGCAGACGATCTGTTGTGCTTGATCTGCTAGACATGCTCTAAGATGGGCTTTTCACAGATGTTTCTTGTTATCTAAAGAAATACGAAAAATTATGTTATGTAATGGATCTACTACTGCTGCCTCTACCAATTAATGTTTCCATGCTCCTAAATGTCTATATGATTCAGTAAATTAGAAAATGTGTGACTAATAGAAGACCTCTCGTTTGGAACAGAAGAAAATGGATAGCATTTTTCGATAATCTAAGTTCAACAATAATTGTAGTCACTATTTTTTTATTGACAATTTAACTATAGTCACTATAGTACCATTGTATCCAGACCCAATTATATTGTCCATGCATGTATCTCCGACTGTTTCGGTTCTTAACTCTCCTAAAATAACCATGCATGATCCTGATTAACAATCACAACTCGGATACGGTCTACTTATAGTAACAATTAACCCATCCCTAATCAATGTCGTTAAGGTTAACGACGGTATCCGGCGGCGAGCAGTATGCTCCAAGTAGCAAGCGTCCAGGGCATCGGATACCTTCTTCTTCCCGGTCGATCTCGGCCCCCACTTGTATAAAATTCAGAGCCCGACTCCTGCTCTGCTGCTTCCATGTGTTTGTTCCCTCTGGCCTTTGGATCATTGCAAGCACGATAATCAAGGATGATTGCTGCACCCTGCAGCAGCCTCATTTAACTATGTCGCCTGATATTCTACTGTCTCTGATCTATTTGTAATAGACAGCCTAGATCTAGAACATGGGGGGCATGATTAGCCGAAGGCTTTGTTTAGCGGTACTGTCACCCCTGCTTTAACCCAAACGAACACTCAGTTGTGACGCATCACCCCGACGGAAGTCCACTAATTCTGCTGGCCATTCAGTCACAGCTCGCTCAGAAGTGCCAAAACATCATATCAAGTGGCTACCAGGCATTAGTGGGTCGGTCAACCACCAAGGCTAATTTAGAGACCTCAGAAAGGTCATTTTTCAGGAAAAAATGGTAGAACCCTACTTTTCTAGCTTGATTTGCAATTGACCTATGAGATTAGGACCTAATTAAACCCATCACGTCAAGGGACAACGTGCTCCCTCCGTTCCAAAGATAATCCTATTTTTTTTCTTTCTAAAATAGATCGATCCCAGTCACGACCAACCCATGGCCATATGGCAATGACTTCACTCACTACGAGCTCTTGGATGTGAAGATATTAGATATGTGAAATGGGCACCAAAGAGTAGGCTGAAGTAGCAACGGAGTGTACGTGCGCGAGATTGACAACGACAGCGTACGCTCGGCATCTTCTCAGTATGTCGGGTACCATGTTCGTCGATGTGTACGTTGCCACGATCGATCTGTGGATGATCTTCCAAGCTACTTGCGCCACAACGCTCATCGGCAAGCTCGACGACACGTAGTGCGGTGGTCACTGCCCATGCACCGCGTACGTCGTACGTACTCTCGATGGGTGGCCGCTCGAGTCCAAACTTGGAAGTAGTACATATATCACTGTGCAAGTGCAGCGAGGAGACAGAAAGAAAAGGCAAAGCGCACGACACGACTGCGGCGCCGTGTGCTAGCTCTCCGTCTTCCTACGCGTACTATGTCGTGGCCTTGTCATGGTTTTCACTTTCAGTGAGATTTCGGTGAAATTCACTGAATTTCAGTAATTTCAGCAGACACTGAAATATTATGTTTCGGCCAAAATATTTCAGCGATTTCAGTACAACACAACAATTCCAATATTTTTCAAAATATTTTTTAAAATTTTCAAATTTTTAATTAAATTCAAGTGAATATTTCGGTCATTTGGCTGAAATGGAAACTGAAATTACTGAAATTCACTGAATTTCAGTGATTTCGGTTGGTGCTGAAATTTTTTTGAAACTGAAATTGAAAACCATGGGCCTTGTCACTTGTCAGCGCAGGTTGGTGGATCCGAGCCATGGCAGCGGCACTGTGGCACGGCGACGAAGACGGCGATCAGGTCGCGAGGCACCGGGTAGAAGAAGAGCCGCTGCTGGAGCGGCGCACGCTTCGACGCCGACTTCCGCGGCGCGGGCGGGCACACCGTCGCCGGCATCATGCGCTGTCGGCCTTCGTCAGCGTGGTGAAGCTGTCCTCGTCGCCGGCAGCGGCGCCATAGTTGCAGCCGTCTCGCAGCCCGATTTCTTCACCCGTGGCCGGCGGCGTGGCGAGGCCGATCACATCCACGCCGAGGTCTTGCTGCAGTGGCGCCATGGGCAGCAAGGCCATGATGTCGCTTGCCTTGGGTGGGAGTGACGCAGGCGATGTCGGTGGCAGCATCGTCACGTGCCTAGACGCACCGATGACTCCACGACGTGCGCCCGTATCTTCTTGGCAGGCGGCGGGCACTGCGGCACGGCCACGAACACGGTGGTCAGGTCGCGCGGCACCGGATAGAAGAGCCGCTGCTGCAGCGGCGCGCGCTTCCTCGTCGGCACCGCAGCCGTTTTCCGCGGCGCCGGTGGGCACACAGTGGCCGGCACCAGCGCGCTGTCGGCTGTCGTCGGCGTGGTGAAGCTGCTCTCGTCGCCTGCAGCGGCGCGGCCGTCTCGCGGCCCAATTTCTCCGCCCGTGGCCAGGGGCGTGGCCGTGGAGCAGCCGACGTCGTCTTCCTGCAGTTGCGCAATGGGCAGCATGGCCGTGGAGTCGCTTGCCTTTGGTGTGAAGCAGGCGTTGTCGGCGCTGGCGGCAGGGTCCTCGTCGTCCGCTCCTCCTGCAGCGGCTGACCGCGCGCCGCTCGCCTTGGGTGTGACGCAGCCGGTGTCGGCGGCTGGAGCGTCATCATCCGCCCCCCGCGCTGCCGTTGCCCGGGCGCCGCTCACGGCCGTCTGGATCGGCCGTAGCGCCGCCAATTCAGAGATTTCCGTGACGTCGAGGCCCATCGAAGCTGGTGCGCGCGCGCAGATCCCACCGCTGCTCTAGATCCTCTGCCAAGAGAGCCACGCAGTAGTTTATGCGAGAGAATTGCCTGAGCTGGGGAGCTTGCCAGTAGTGTGAGTACTGCTTGCTTGTGCTTGTGCGTGCTCTTTTGTACTGTAGTAGCGTGAAGGACGAGGAGGGAGGGAGGGAGGAGGCAGGCGTCGTGGAGGTGATGATGGAGGAGTAGCTCAATAAGTAAAGGAGAAGCAAGCGAGGAACAGAATTATATGCAAGCAAACAACCCAAGGACGGGCGCATGTTAAATAGATCATCGCCCATGGCCATGGGAGAGAGAGAGAGATACACTCCACTCTGTCTTCCTAGCTACACACTGTCTTTGAGAACCACTCCACTATGTATACCAATACAGATCATGCATCCGTCCTTTTGCCTACTACTACTCCATGTGGCCGGATCATGCATCGTATCAAGCGGAGCTTTTGGATACTGGATGTACTGGTGGCTCGGGATATCTACAAGCGATTTGGATGGTGATCTAGTAATAGGCTAGATGTTTAGTCATCTAGTTCTGTTTTAGCCGGTTGTGGCAAATCTTATCTTATTTTAATTTTGAGCTTCGAGCATATTTGTACTTCATCGGAGATCTTTTGGACCTTTCGTTTAATAGTATGGATGCATGCATCGTTCTGATGCAGTGGCCGGGGATAATCCTCCTTTTCCAAGAAACAAGTAGATCGTAGAGGCACGATCTCTATCTCTCTCTCTTGAAGAAAAAGGTTAAATACGGATCAGGAGAGAATGAAGCGGAAGGATGCCGGCAGGCAGGGGCCGGCGCATGAATTTTCACTGCCCAGGGTTAATTTCTCTGTACCCTCTTCACAGGTCCATGCAGAAGGATGTTTACAGCAGCACAGTGAAGTTAATCTCCAGGACATCCATGCACATGCACTAGTAGCAGTAGGCAAAAGGACGATGCATGATCTGTATTGCTATGCAGGGTGGAGTGGTTCTCAGGACAGTGTGTAGCTAGGAGGACAACTATGGTTAATTGCCACCATTTGTATTGCTTGTTTAGAGCAGATGGCTCCCATGATCCCATCAATTTTGCTTAGCTGGATGCGCTATGCGGTGTGCTGTACACATGCATGGATCTGTCCTATTGCCATCGACTAGAAACTGCAGATTTTCTGGCACAATTGGTACTGCTGCAAAAAAATGGAGATTGGATATTACAGACAGCGTTTATAATACATAAATGATAGTACATGAATCCAATGCGTCAAGTTGCAAAGGCAGTAATAATAATTATAATAATAATAATAAGAAGAAAAAGAAGAATGGTGATGCAAATAGGAGTTACTCTCTCCGTCTCAAAATGTAAGACCTTTTTTGAATTTATTATAGTGTCAAAAAATGTCTTGCATTTTGGTACGGAAAGAGTAGATAGCTAGAGGGCAGCTGGTTCATGTGGCCGTGTCATACCGTCATGCATGGCTGGTGCATGCTTCCCAGGGGCCTGATCCTTCCTCTCTCACGCTTTAGGCCTTTCCTGGGGACAGACTGGTAGGTAGGCCCCACGCCCAGCGGGCTGCACCGTGGGGCAGGTGCCTACTAATTTTCGACGCAGGCTGCGCGGGTAGATCATCCCATCTCAATTTCAGCCAGCCGTCAGATGGACCCTGCCCAGCCTGCAACGAGTCCCATCGTTTCCTTCTGCATACTCCGTGTCACCTTCAGAGCCACAGCAACAGGAGAATCTTGTTCGAAGCAGTGTAATCTTTTTCAGCAAGTGGACGTTCATCTTTTTTATAGAATTGATCGAAAAAAGACAGCACATCATGGGACATCACAGCCCAATAATGCTAAACATACAAAGAGTTGCACCAAATTACACTCTTACTAAGATTTTCTTTCTTTCTAACTAACCACTCCACCTGATTTTTATGGGGATGGGCTCCTTCTTCCCCTTAATCTCCAATGAAAATCCACCTGTTTGTAAAACACGTGTAAACTTATGTATGTGTGGCATTAGGCTGGTTGTAATGGTAATATTATGCATGCCAATTAGGCAAGTTTGATGAGGTGTCATAGAATTAAATGAAGCAAGAGATGATTGACTATCACATCATGATACAGTATCATAATAAATGCTATACTACTATGTGTTATGCATATGGCAATATATAAAGTACTACTCCCTTCGTTCCTAAATATAAGTCTTTGTAGGGATTTCACTATAAAACATATACGGACGTATATAGATGCATTTTAAGTGTAGATTAATCCATTTTGCTTCGTATGTAGTCCACTTAGTGAAATCTCTAGAAAGACTTATATTTTAAGTCTTTCTAGAGATTTTACTATGAACTAGATACGGATGTATATAGATGCATTTTAAGTGTGGATTCGTTCATTTTGCTCTGTATGTGGTCCATCTAGTGGAATCTCTATAAAGACTTACATTTAGGAACGGAGTGAGTATTTAGGAATGGATGGAGTACATGATACTAGTATATGATACTACCATGCATGCATATGATAATTCCCTTTACAACCAACCTTAGGCCAACTCCACCGCGCGACCCCATCCTGTCCGGGCCCGTCCGTTTGGGGTAAAACGGACAAACCGAGCGGCCCAGCGCGCGGAAGCAAACGGACTTTTGTCCGTTTTGTGTCCGTTTTCGACCCATCCGCGGCTCAAGTTTGCACCGCTTTTGGGGTGAAACGGACACCACGTGGACACGCCGGCCGTCTGCGTGTGTCCTCCCCTGGCCCGCCTGTCGATGGCACAGGACGAGCCTTTTTCTATCTGCCCCCCTCCCTCCCTTCGGCCGCATCCCACTCAACTCTTCTCCACTTTTCCCCTCGCCGCCGCCGCCGCTGCCATTGCAGCCGTGCAACGCGGACGCGCCCGCCACCCTTCCTCGTCGCCGCCGAGCTACCCACCACGCCACCGACGGCGCACCGCCGCCGGATTTGGGGCGGATCCGGTCGGTCTTGAGCTCGCCCTTTGTGGGAGGCCAGCAGCGCCATGGATTGGCGGGCACCTCACCGGAAGGCCTGGCAGGCCGCAAGGCCAATCTGCGATGGCTCGTCCTCAGCCGCCGGATCTGCACCGTCGGTGGTCCGCCGGCAGATACGCGAATGGCAGCCGGCCGGGCTCGGTGCTTGCCCAAAAGCTCGTCGGCGCACCGTTGCCCCTCATCAAGTGCGACCACTGCCCAAGGATGGTCGTGCGCTGCGTGTCTACAACGCCGGAGCATCCCGAATGGGTGTTCATCAAGTGCTTAAATGATGGGGTATGTGCTCTTTTTAGCTTCGGTTTGTGCTCTCGGATTAGACTAGTTGTGCTAACTTTAAGTTTTATTGTGTAGAATGGATGCAAGTTTTGGTATTGGGAAGAAGAGTACATCGATATATTGATAGAGCGAAATCTAGTACATGTTCGTGCACTTTTAGCTAGCCTAGAGGTTGTAGATAAGACAAGTGCACTTGTTGCTAGATTAGAGGCTAGGCACGATACTACATGTGAGGAAGCAACATCAACTTCTGACTTGAAGAAGAAAGGAGGGTGCAACGTCGAGCCTCCTCCACAAATCAACAATGAGTGCATCGAGAAGGCCCTAACCCAACTCAAGGTTGCAGTTATGGAAGTTGGATATCTTCTCAAATGTATTCTTATGGTTCTTGTTTTTTTTGCCCTTGCTTTACTAGTCAAAATGTGATGATGTATTGTCATGTATCAAAAATGAATGATGAAAAAAAATTAAAAACTTGCAAGAAAATGTGCACACGGACAAGATGCTGCCAGGATACATCTGCGCGTTGGGTGCACGGTCACCGCATCCCGTAAACTGCCCAGACACGACTCCATTGCCCTACCCAAACGGACAAAATCCAGACAAAACAGACGTCCGTTTGAGGTCGCGCGGTGGAGTTGGCCTCACGGCCCCCTCGCGCTCCTCGGCGCGATCGACGGGAAGGGAAGCGTGCGGCCCAGACGCATCCTCCTTCCTCCCCGGCCGTTTTCTGCAGGTGCATGCATGCAGCTGGTCACGTACGTACGTACGTAGCCACGTAAGCTAGCCCCGCATTCAAGCTGACCTGCAAAGTTTTAATGGCCGCCACGCTGCCGTGTCCGGTGATAGAAACGGAGGGGGACACACCACGCTCCTGCACGCTTACCACGCGCCTGCTGCATGCCCTGCCCGATCACGCTCTTGCATCGCAGAGTATAACATACTCCGTATTTATGTGAATTTTGCTGTTTACTATATGTATACGTTGCGAGCTGCTGCGACATGTGTAGATGGTCGATCTTTAGCCACTAGTCAGATGTGCAGACTAGGCTTGCAGTGGCTGCAGAAAGAAAGAAAGAAAGAACCTGGAGGCTGTAGCTTCTGGGTTTCAGTGTCACTTTTGCCATCACTATCTGCCTTGCAGTCAAAATGAGGCTTTTATTTTTCACAAAGAGAGACACACAGTTATTAGTGTCAAAAGCAGCTAGGCTCTTTCTGCCTCTAGATCCCTCGCTGCCGGCTTCTGCACAGACCTCCTTAGGCACGTCCGCACATGCATGCATGGCCATTGTCACGCTTTAATTTAGGGCCATTTGTATTTCTGCCCCTAACTCGAACCACCTACTCAGATTTGCCTTTAATTTCAAAGCATGCTCAAATTTGCCCCTCTGCTGTTAAGTCACTATTCAAAAATGCCCTTCCGTCCAGTCAAAGGCCTTTGACCGTCCAAGGCCCATGTATACTGTAGCAGATGGAAAGTGCTACAGTATTGGACGGAAAGTGCTACAGTACTATACGGAAGGGCATTTCTGAGTAGTGACTTAACGGCGGAGGGGCAAATTTGAGCATGCTTTAAAATTAGGGGCAAATATGAATAGTGGGTTCGAGAATAATGTCCCTTTAATTTATCCTGTGGTATTTATTTATTTATTGCTGCCAAGGTTACTTAAAGTGAGGTTAATGCCGACGTAAATAAACAAACAAGTTAGAGCATCTACAGCCGCATATGACAAATATGAACCCTTAAATGCCCGTGAACGCGTCCGGGCACGTCCATGGGCAATGACCAGTCACTTCTCAAATTAGCACAACTACATCCGGACACCTCATACTAGATTCTTAAATCCATACAAAAGCATGCAAAGAAAAAAAAACTACGTACTACGTAGATCGCAAGCTACTCCTCATCGGAGATGTCGACTATCTCCGTGCCGGCTCCGGGTACATGGGCGACAGCTACAGCACCGGCTCCTGCGGCTGTTGCGCTCTGGCCTCCTCCTCTATCTCCGCGTCGAGTTCGGCGAAGAGCGCATCGGTCGCCGCCCGCTCCTGCCGGAGGAACTGCCAGTTGGCTTTCACATAGGCCCCATCCAGTATGGACTTCAGGATGGCCTGCTGCTCCACCGTCTCCGCGGCTTGTGCGATGACGAACTTCACCTCCGTGTCTTCCATATTAAACCCCAGAGCAGGCTGCTCCGCATTGTCCTCCTCCGGATCCGCCACCTTCATCGGCTCCAGCAGCTGCTCTTCCTCCTCCTCCTCCGACTCCGATGAATCCGGAGGCAGCCCGACAGCAATGCGGGCGGCGCACCTCGCCTGGATCTGCTCCATGATCTGGCGCCATCGCTCCGGCGTGAGCATAGCTTACGTGGTGATCTTCTACCGGACCATGGCGATGTCGGACAGCGCGGGAGAGTGGGGGAGAGGAGGCGGATGGGCTCGGGCTGCAGGGCAGAGAGGGAGGAGGTGGACGTGCCAGGGTTGGGTGACACCGGACGGCTTAAATATTCGGATTTGGCCTCAAGCGGTGAACTAAAGCGGCATGATATGGCGTTCACACTGCGGCGACGGAGGAAACGTCCATCAAAACACGTCGTCAGTACTTCGTGGCAGGCGCGCCCGGATGCCCCCATATCTGAAGGAAATATGCCCTAGAGGCAATAATAAAGTTATTATTTATTTCCTTATACCATGATAAATGTTTATTATTCATGCTAGAATTGTATTAACCGGAAACATAATACATGTGTGAATATATAGACAAACAGTATGTCACTAGTATGCCTCTACTTGACTAGCTTGTTAATCAAAGATGGTTATGTTTCCTAACCATGAACAAGGAGTTGTTATTTGATTAACAAGGTCACATCATTAGTTCAATGATCTGATTGACATGACCCATTCCATTAGCTTAACACTTGATCGCTTAGTATGTTAATGCTTTCTTCATGACCCATACATGTTCCTATAACTATGAGATTATGCAACTCCGTTTACGGAGGAACACTTTGGTACTACCAAACGTCACAACGAATCGGGTGATTATAAAGGAGTACTACAGGTGTCTCCAAAGGTACTTGTTGGGTTGGCGATTTTGAGATTAGGTTTTGTCACTCCGATTGTCGGAGAGGTATCTCTAGGCCTTCTCGGTAATACACATCACTTAAGCCTTGCAAGCATTACAACTAATGAGTTAGTTGTGAGATGATGTATTACGGAACGAGTAAAGAGACTTACCGGTAACGAGATTGAACTAGGTATAGGATACCGACGATCGAGTCTCGGGTAAGTAACATACCGATGACAAAGGGAACAACGTATGTCGTTATGCGGTTTGACCGATAAAGATCTTCGTAGAATATGTAGGAACCAATATGGGCATCCAGGTTCCGCTATTGGTTATTGACCGAGAATGGTTCTAGGTCATGTCTACATAGTTCTCGAACCCGTAGGGTCCGCACGCTTAACGCTTCGATGATGATTCATTATGAGTTTATAAGTATTGATGCACCAAGGTTGTTCGAGTCCCGGATGTGATCACGGACATGACGAGGAGTCTCGAAATGGTCGAGACATAAAGATTGATATATTGAAGCCTACATTTGGACATCGGAAGTGTTCCGAGTGAAATCGAATTTATCGGAATACCGGAGGTTACCGGAACCCCGGAACTTCATGGGCCCATAGTGGGCCTTGGAGGAAAGGAGAAAGGGCAGCCCTAGGTGGCGCGCGCCCCCTTCCCTAGTCCTATTAGGACTAGGAAGGTGGGCGCCCCCCTCTCTCTTTCCCCTCCGGAATCCTAATCCAACTAGGATTGAGGGGAATCCTACTCCCGGAGGAGTAGGACTCCTTTGCGCGCCTCCCCTTGGGCCGCCACCTCCCCTTGGCTCCTTTATATACGGGGCAGGGGCACCCCATAACATACAAGTTGATCTACGGATCTTTCCTTAGCCGTGCGGTGCCCCTTCCACTATATTCCACTTGGTCATATCGTCATGAGCTTAGGCGAAGCCCTGCGCCGGAGAAGTCATATCGTCGCGGAGCTTAGGCGAAGCCCCGCGTCGGTGGAGCATCAACATCGCCACCACGCCGTCGTCTGACGGAACTCATCCCGACACTTTGCTGGATCGAGTCCGGGATCGCCATCGAGCTGAACGTGTGCAGAACTCGGAGGTGCCGACGCTCGGTGCTTGGATCGGTCGGATCGTGAAGACGCACGACTACATCAACAGCGTTGTTATAACGCTTCGCTTTCGGTCTCACGAGTGGTGGGACGGACACTCTCCCTCTCGTTGCTATGCCATCACCATGGTCTTGCGTGATCGTAGGAATTTTTTGAAATTACTACGTTCTCCAACAAATGGCATCCGAGCCTGGTTTTATGCGTTGATGTCATATGCACGAGTAGAACACAAGTGAGTTGTGGGCGATACAAGTCATACTACCTACCAGCATGTCATACTTTGGTTCAGCGGTATTGTGAGATGAAGCGGCCCGGACCGACATTACGCAGACGCTTACGCGAGACTGGTTTCACCGCCCGAGCACTCGTTGCTTAAAGGTGACCGGCGGTGTCTGTCTCTCTCACTTTAGTTGAATCGAGTGTGGCTACGCCCGTCCTTGAGAAGGTTAAACGGAGTCTATTTGACGAAGTATCGTTGTGGTTTTGATGCGAGGTAAGAACGGTTCTTGCTCAGCCCGTAGCAGCCACGTAAAACTTGCAACAACAAAGTAGAGGACGCCTAACTTGTTTTTGCAGGGCATGATGTGATGTGATGTGGTCAAGACGTGATGCTATATTTTATTGTATGAGATGATCATGTTTTGTAACCGAAGTTATCGGCAATCGGCAGGAGCCATATGGTTGTCGCTTATTGTATGAAATGCAACGCCATGTAATTGCTTTACTTTATCACTAAGGAGTAGCGATAGTCGAGAAGCAATAGTTGGCGAGACGACAACGATGCTACGATGGAGATCAAGGTGTCGCTACCGGTGACGATGGTGATCATGACGGTGCTTGGCGATGGAGATCACAAGCACAAGATGATGATGACCATATCATATCACTTATATTGATTGCATGTGATGTTTATCCTTTATGCATCTTATCTTGCTTTGTTTGACGGTAGCATTATAAGATGATCTCTCACTAAAATTATCAAGAAGTGTTCTCCTCGAGTATGCACCGCTGCCAAAGTTCGAGTACCCGCACACCACGTGATGATCGGGTGTGATAAGTTCTACGTCCATCTACAACGGGTGCAAAACAGTTGCACGCGAGAATACTCAAGTTAAACTTGACGAGCCTAGCATATAACAGATATGGCCTCGAACACGGAGACCGAAAGGTCGAGCGTGAATCATATAGAAGATATGATCAACATAGTGATGTTCACCATTGAAACTACTCCGTCTCACGTGATGATCGGACATGGTTTAGTTGATTTGGATCACGTGATCACTTAGATGACTAGAGAGATGTCTGTCTAAGTGGGAGTTTTTTAATATGATTAATTGAACTTAAATTTATCATGAACTTAGTACCGATAGTATTTTGCTTGTCTATGTTTACTGTAGATAGATGGCTCGTCTGTTGTTCCGTTGAATTTTAATGCGTTCCTTGAGAAAGCAAAGTTGAAAGATGATGGTAGCAATTACACGGACTGGGTCCGTAACTTGAGGATTATCCTCATTGCTGCACGTAAAAATTACGCCCTGGAAGCACCGCTGGGTGACAGCCTCTGCTGCAGATCTTGAGCCGAAGTTGTGAACGTCCGCAAAGCAAAGCTGATGACTACTCAATAGTTCAGTGTGCCATGCTTTACGGCTTAGAACCGGGTCTTCAACGACGTTTTGAACGTCATGGAGCATATGAGATGTTCCAGGAGTTGAAGTTAATATTTCAAGCAAATGCCCGGATTGAGAGATATGAAGTCTCCAATAAGTTCTATAGCTGCAAGATGGAGGAGAATAGTTCTGTCAGTGAGCACATACTCAAAATGTCTGGGTATAACAATCACTTAATTCAGCTGGGAGTTAATCTTCCGGATGATAGTGTCATTGATGAATTCTCCAATCATCGCCACCAAGCTACAAGAGCTTCGTGATGAACTATAATATGCAAGGGATGACTAAGACAATTCTGAGCTCTTCGCAATGCTAAAAGCCGCGGAGGTAGAAATCAAGAAAGAGCATCAAGTGTTGATGGTCAACAAGACCACTAGTTTCAAGAAAAAGGGCAAAGGGAAGAAGAAGGGAAACTTCAAAAAGAACAGCAAGAAAGTTGCTGATCAAGAGAAGAAACTCAAGTCTGGACCTAAGCCTGAAATCGAGTGTTTTACTGCAAGCGACCGACACTCGGAAGCGGAACTGCCCCAAGTATTTGGCGGATAAAAGGATGGCAAGGTGAACAAAGGTATATGTGATATACATGTTATTGATGTGTACCTTACTAGAGCTCGTAGTAGCACTGGTATTTGATCTGGTTCATTGCTAATATTTGCAACTCAAACAGGACTACGGAATAGACGAGCACTGGCAAAGGACGAGGTGACGATGCGCGTGGGAAATGGTTCCAAAGTCAATGTGATCGCGGTCGGCACGCTACCTCTACATCTACCTTCGGGATTAGTTTTAGACCTAAATAATTGTTATTTGGTGCCGCGTTGAGCATGAATATTATATCTGGATCTTGTTTAATGCGAGACGGTTATTCATTTAAATCAGAGAATAATGGTTGTTCTATTTATATGAGTAATATCTTTATGGTCATGCACCCTTGAAGAATGGTCTATTCTTGTTGAATCTCGACAGTAGTGATACACATATTCATAATGTTGAAGCCAAAAGATGCAGAGTTGATAATGATAGTGCAACTTATTTGTGGCACTGCCGTTTAGGTCATATCGGTGTAAAACGCATGAAGAAACTCCATACTGATGGGCTTCGAATCACTTGATTATGAATCACTTGGTACTTGCGAACCGTGCCTCATGGGCAAGATGACCAAAACGCCGTTCTCCGAACTATGGAGCGAGCAACTGATTTGTTGGAAATCATACATACTGATGTTTGTGGTCCAATGAATGTTGAGGCACGCGGCAGGTATCGTTATTTTCTCACCTTCACAGATGATTTGAGCAGATATGGGTATATCTACTTAATGAAACACAAATCTGAAACATTTGAAAAGTTCAAAGAATTTCAGAGTGAAGTGGAAAATCATCGTAACAAGAAAATAAAGTTTCTACGATCTGATCGTGGAGGAGAATATTTGAGTTACGAGTTTGGTTTACATTTGAAACAAAGTGGAATAGTTTCGCAACTCACGCCACCCGGAACACCACAGAGAAATGGTGTGTCCGAACGTCGTAATCGTACTTTACTAGATATGGTGCGATCTATGATGTCTATTTCCGATTTACCGCTATCGTTTTGGGGTTATGCTTTAGAGACGGCCGCATTCACGTTAAATAGGACACCGTCAAAATCTGTTGAGACGACGCCTTATGAACTGTGGTTTGGCAAGAAACCAAAGTTGTCGTTTCTTAAAGTTTGGGGCTGCGATGCTTATGTAAAGAAACTTCAACCAGATAAGCTCGAACCCAAATCGGAAAAATGTGTCTTCATAGGATACCCAAAGGAGACTGTTGGGTACACCTTCTATCACAGATCTGAAGGCAAGATTTTCGTTGCTAAATTCGGATCCTTTCTAGAGAAGGAGTTTCTCTCGAAAGAAGTGAGTGGGAGGAGAGTAGAACTTGATGAGATAATCAGTATCTGCTCCCTTATTGGAAAGTAGTTCATCACAAGAAATGGTTCCTGTGACAACTACACCAATTAGTGAGGAAACTAATGATGATGATCATGAAGCTTCAGATCAAGTTGCTATTGAACCTCGTAGGTCAACCAGAGTAAAATACGCACCAGAGTGGTACGGTAATCCTATTTCGAAGTCATGTTACTTGACCATGGCGAACCTACAAACTATGAAGAAGCGATGGTGAGCCCAGATTCGCAAAATGGCTGGAAGCCATGAAATCTGAGATGGGATCCATGTATGAGAACAAAGTATGGACTTTGGTTGACTTGCCCGATGATCGGCAAGCCATTGAAAACAAATGGATCTTTAAGAAGAAGACGACGCGATGGTAATATAACTGTCTACAAAGCTCGACTTGTTGCGAAAGGTTTTCGACAAGTTCAAGGGTTGACTACGATGAGACTTTCTCACCCGAAGCGATGCTTAAGTCCGTCCGAATCATGTTAGCAATTGCCGCATTTTATGATTATGAAATTTGGCAAATGGATGTGAAAACTGCATTCTTGAATGGATTTCTAGAAGAAGAGTTGTATATGATGCAACCAGAAGGTTTTGTTGATCCAAAGGGTGCTAACAAAGTGTGCAAGCTCCAGCGATCAATTTATGGTCTGGTGCAAGCCTCTCGGAGTTGGAATAAACGCTTTGATAGTGTGATCAAAGATATGAGTTTATCTGAGACTTTTGGAGAAGCTCAGATTTACAAGAAAGTGAGTGGGAGCTCAGAGCATTTCTAATATTATATGTGGACGACATATTATTGATTGGAAATGATATAGAATTTCTGGATAGCATAAAAGGATACTTGAATAAAAGTTTTTCAATGAAAGACCTCGGTGAAGCTGCTTACATATTGGGCATCAAGATCTATAGAGATAGATCAAGACGCTTAATTGGACTTTCACAAAGCACATACCTTGATAAAGTTTTGAAAAGTTCAAAATGGATCAGGCAAAGAAAGGTTTTTTACCTGTATTACAAGGTGTAAGATTGAGTCGACTCAATGCCCGACCACAGCAGAAGATAGAGAGAAATGAAAGATGTTCCTATGCTTCAGCCATAGGCTCTATCATGTATGCAATGCTGTGTACCAGACTGACGATGCTTAGCTGTAAGCTTGGCAGGAAGGTACCAAAGTAATCCAGAGTGGATCATTGGACAGCGGTCAAGAACATCCTGAAATACCGAAAAGGACTAAGGATATGTTTCTCGATATGGAGGTGACAAATAGCTAGTCGTAAATGGTTGCGCCGATGTAAGCTTTGACACCGATCCGGACGATTCTAAATCGCAAACCGGATACGTGTTTTTATTAAACAGTGGAGCTGTCGGTTGGTGCAGTTCTAAACAAAGCGCCGTGGCGGGATCTACATGTGAAGCGGAGTACATAGCTGCTTGAAGCAGCAAATGAAGGAGTCTGGATGAAAGAGTTCATTTCCGATCTAGGTGTCATACCTAGTGCATCGGGACCGATGAAGATCTTCCGTGACAATATGGTGCAATTGCCTTGGCAAAGGAATCCAGATTTCACAAGAGAACCAAGCATATCAAGAGACGCTTCAATTCCATTCGGGACCAAGTCCAAGTGGGAGACATAGAGATTTGCAAAATACATACGGATCTGAATGTTGCGATCCATTGACTAAGCCTCTTCCACGAGCAAAACATGATCAGCACCAAGACTCCATGGGTGTTAGAATCATTACTATGTAATCTAGATTATTGACTCTAGTGCAAGTGGGAGACTGAAGGAAATATGCCCTAGAGGCAATAATAAAGTTATTATTTATTTCCTTATACCATGATAAATGTTTATTATTCATGCTAGAATTGTATTAACCGGAAACATAATACATGTGTGAATATATAGACAAACAGATGTCACTAGTATGCCTCTACTTGACTAGCTTGTTAATCAAAGATGGTTATGTTTCCTAACCATGAACAAGGAGTTGTTATTTGATTAACAAGGTCACATCATTAGTTGAATGATCTGATTGACATGACCCATTCCGTTAGCTTAACACTTGATCGTTTAGTATGTTAATGCTTTCTTCATGACCCATACATGTTCCTATAACTATGAGATTATGCAACTCCTGCCACCGGAGGAACACTTTGGTACTACCAAACGTCACAACGAATCGGGTGATTATAAAGGAGTACTACAGGTGTCTCCAAAGGTACTTGTTGGGTTGGCGATTTGAGATTAGGTTTTGTCACTCCGATTGTCGGAGAGGTATCTCTAGGCCTTCTCGGTAATACACATCACTTAAGCCTTGCAAGCATTACAACTAATGAGTTAGTTGTGAGATGATGTATTACGGAACGAGTAAAGAGACTTACCGTAACGAGATTGAACTAGGTATAGGATACCGACGATCGAGTCTCGGGTAAGTAACATACCGATGACAAAGGAACAACGATGTCGTTATGCGGTTTGACCGATAAAGATCTTCAGAGAATATGTAGGAACCAATATGGGCATCCAGGTTCCGCTATTGGTTATTGACCGAGAATGGTTCTAGGTCATGTCTACATAGTTCTCGAACCCGTAGGGTCCGCACGCTAACGCTTCGATGACAGTTCATTATGAGTTTATAAGTATTGATGCACAAGGTTGTTCGAGTCCCGGATGTGATCACGGACATGACGAGGAGTCTCGAAATGGTCGAGACATAAAGATTGATATATTGGAAGCCTACATTTGGACATCGGAAGTGTTCCGAGTGAAATCGGGAATTTACCGGAATACCGGGAGGTTACCGGAACCCCCCGGGAACTTCATGGGCCCATAGTGGGCCTTGGAGGAAAGGAGAAAGGGCAGCCCTAGGTGGCGCGCGCCCCTTCCCCTAGTCCTATTAGGACTAGGAAAGGTGGGCCGGCCCCCCTCTCTCTCTTTCCCCCTCCGGAATCCTAATCCAACTAGGATTGGAAGGGGAATCCTACTCCCTGAGGAGTAGGACTCCTTGGTGCGCCTCCCCTTGGGCCGCCACCTCCCCTTGGCTCCTTTATATACGGGGCAGGGGGCACCCCATAACATACAAGTTGATCTACGGATCTTTCCTTAGCCGCAGCGGTGCCCCTTCCACTATATTCCACTTCGGTCATATCGTCATGAGCTTAGGCGAAGCCTCGCGCCGGAGAAGTCATATCGTCGCGGAGCTTAGCGAAGCCCTGCGCCGGTGGAGCATCAACATCGCCACCACGCCGTCAGGTTGACGGAACTCATCCCGACACTTTGCCGGATCGAGTCCGGGATCGCCATCGAGCTGAACGTGTGCGTAACTCGGAGGTGCCGACGCTCGGTGCTTGGATCGGTCGGATCGTGAATACGTACGACTACATCAACCGCGTTGTTATAACGCTTCCGCTTTCGGTCTACGAGGGTACGTGGACGGACACTCTCCCCTCTCGTTGCTATGCCATCACCATGGTCTTGCGTGATCGTAGGAAAATTTTTGAAATTACTACGTTCCCCAACAATATCCGCCCCATATTTGGTCTGGATATGAGGGGTGCCGGTCAGCCCTTGCGTTTGAGGCCCGTTTGAGGCGCCCGTCCGAGTCATATTTTCATGACCAGTCAGTGACCGGGCGGGCCATCCGGGCGTTTGAGACCGATTTGGGATGCTCAGTTGTAGATGCTCTTAGCTCTACGCCTTAACTACATATGGACCAGTAGCAGGTAGTACGTACACGATGGCTATCTAGGTCTAGGGAAGGCAGTTTTGCATGGGTACCCACTGGTACTCTGCCCTCAAACAGCGGGCATGGGCAAAACTTGGCGAGATTTATTGACCACAACAATGAACATCCATCAAACTGTTGTCCAATTCTTGATCCAACGATCCCCACACTAGAAGAAAAATTACTTTACGTGAGACACATTAGTCCCGATTTGTGAATGAACCGGCACTAGTGATATCATTAGTCCCGGTTCGAACGGCTATGCATTAGTCCCAGTTCATTTGTGACCTATAGTACCGGTTGGTGCTTCAACCGATACTAAAAGGGTCATGGCCTTTAGTACGGGTTGGTGCTCCAACCGGTACTAAAGACCCCCCCCCCCCTCTTAGTACCGGTTGGAGCACCAACCGGTAATAAAGGTGGTGCGCTGCCACCCGCAGTGCACAATGTTTAGTCCCACCTTGCTAGTTGAGAGGAGCTCGCACCGGTTTATAAGCCCCGCCCTGCTACCGTGTCGAGCTCCTCTCTACAGCCCTTTGTGGGCCTATTGCAAGTCTTCGCCTGTGGGGCCCATCTTGGGCCGAGACGGCCTGCATCCGCCCAACTAGAGGTTGGGTTTCTAGTCGTATGTAGGCCGTGCCGGCCCATTAGGCGGGCTGGTTTTTGCTTTATTTCAAAAAAAAAATCCTTTAAAGGTCCCCCAGACCACGGCACGCCTCGTGCCACGTGGTGGACCTTTGGTCCCTGTTCGTGTTGAACCGGGACTAAAAGGGGGGGGGATCTTTAGTCCCCACCCTTTAGTGCCGGTTTCCAGAACCAGTACTAAAGGTCCTGACGAACCGGTACTAATAGTCGTTTTTATACTAGTGCCAATTCACACCTCTACTTCCCACTGCATCGGGATTCCACCAACCGCAGCTCGCACTCCCTTGTTGGCTCCAAGAGGCCACCCACCGGAAGAAGACGTGTCAGTGCTAGACTGTTCGCTGATCATCACCTGAATTTTAAACCCATTTCCCTGCTTCTTCAAAATCTAAATGTTATTTATTGTACCAATGAGATACCTATTAGGTGTTGGATACCCGATGATATGGGCATGAGTATCAATTTGTCTCCACAGATATTGAAGTGGGTGCGTATAGAAAATTTTGATGTGTATGAGTTTAGGCAGAAGTTGGTTGTACCCACCCATGCCTTACCCATTGCCATCGCTTCTAGGAAGACAAGAGGGACAGAACACAGAAGTATGGTGCTTGCTGTCAGTCCAGCAAAATGATGGAGGAACTAAAATCAAAGTAATGAATGAACGTAGATCAGCAAGTAATGTACGTGGAAGTACATTCGAAATTCAAAGTACATTTCTTTCCAAATTTTTGACGTTTCCCTTGGCCCTTTTTGCATGGAAGAACGAAATCAGATGGCCTCCCTGAATGAATAAAATCTGCCCACGCATCTGCCATAAATGGCGTGGGGTTGAGATGCTTCTGTGGGTCTGCCATAAATTAGATGGTCTCTCATCATCGCTGCCTGAGAGTGAGAGGGACCAAATCAATATCCACAGGGCAACCACTGTTGCTGGCTATAGCGGACAGGATTGCCAACTAATCTTCATTTCTTTCTTCTTTGCAATTGATCGTCATGTACTATGGACCACCTTGCAGAGACCTGCTGCTGCCCAGATTCATACAGATTTATCTAGTCTGTGTAGTTTTGTGAGTAATTCGGTGGTTGAATTATATACTCTCGTTTAATTCCGTGTCTGTCTCAAAACTATTACATGGTCTATTCAATTCATGTAATTTTATTACTGCTCTACACTTATTTTGGGTTTCTAGCTATGTCCCAATATAGTTTTTCTTAGTGAAGGTTTTCATCTTGTTTGACATTTTCGACAAGAATTACCATATTTGAGAGATATTCACCCGTCTTGTGCGGTCGTGTTTAGCATTTTTTTAATAAAATTGAGCATGCTTTGTCAAGTTGGTTCTACCTATCAGAGTACACGTGGGGCATGCCACGTAGAGAAATTTACTCTTGCGGCTGGTTACTGGACGTGCTCTTTTTTATGGGAAAGAAGTAAAGATAATATTTGACAGGAAACAGTAAATATATTTTGGTTGCATACGTGGTCCAGTCGTTTTCATTCGGTGGTCTTGGAATCTCGATGTAATTTATATTGTCTTTAGATGCTTTGTACGCCGGTGAACTTTTATAGTAATAGATTTGATCCTTTTCACCAAAAAAAACTGAAATGCAACACGAAAATCCAACTAGGTGCTCGGGCTCATCTGCTCCCGAGTTACAACAAACTGAAAAAAAATATATTAGAAAATTTCAAAAAAATCTGATTTTTTTTTGTATGGAAGATGATTGCGTTTGTGATGTCCGTGTAAAATTTCATCCCGTTTGGACATCTGAGGATGTCGTGGCAAAAAAAAGAAAATTGGTCCAAACAGTGTGTGAACTGTAACCTTACTCACAGAGCAGAAATGTATCTTTTTTGTCGTGCACTCCTCAAATGTCCAAACTCCACCAATTTTTGCATGAACATCACACACATGAGCATCTTGCTTCCCAAAAAATTCGAGATTTTTTGATTTTTTTTTCTTTCTATTTTTAATGATTTTTTGATTTTGCCAGGGCTCAGCTGAGCCCGGGAGCAAAAACGCCACTCTCCAACACGATAATCTCAATGCAACAACACTTTTCTGTGCAATTGCAACAAAGAGCTAAGTACATTTCTTTTCACGTACTACGTTCTATGGTTGGTCGTACACGGTACATTCCAGTATGACAGCACGTACAGTCAAATGTGCACGGTTCTGTTGGTCAGGTAATTAATTTCAGAACTTCAGATGTTTTTTTAGAAAAGGAATTTCAGAACTTCAGATGTACCATGATTAGTTCAGTCTCGTCATCCATCGACAGTTGGACACATAGTCGCAGCAAATTAATTAACCAAGATGGACATCCGTCATACTGGTTGTACTATCGACGTACGCGAGTCAAAATCACTCCCGCTGTCCTGCACCATGCATGTCAACCTTAATTACGTACGGCACATACGTACTCCACATATGAGCTTACGTGAAATTGTATCGATCCCTGCCATAATAAACCCTGTCCTGGAAACAAGACGAGATTCTCAAATTTGTATCTACTCCAATAAAGTAAGGAAGGCCATATCTCTGCCTCCGCCGTAAGGAAAGGAAGATGAGAAAACAGATGGCTAGCAGGATTAAAATAGTACTCTACGTGGATAAACTATGTTGTGCGCCAGGGTACAATCACTGAATCACACAGCAACAGACTATAGATAATTTATCTGCAGTCATCTTTACTCAAAGCGTCCACTGGCACCCACGTCGCCCTGCCTCTCACCTAAAATCTATTACTACTACTCCAACACCGTAACAGCGTACTCCTACGTGCAGTGGCACAGGATAGCTATGATTTGAAAAAAGAAAAACAAGCTGATCGATCAGGACCACCCACACTTACTCCTACCATGCATGTATCTCTACGTGTTCCCGCCATAAGATATAAGCTCGACATGATCCAGATCCGTACTAAAGGCCAAGTGGTAGTTGTACATGTTTTAAGTATTTGTGTACGATATGATGTAGGTTTGCCACCACCCAACTGTATACTTTTGTTTCTTTACGTTTTCATGAGCAGGTGTGAGGGCCCCATGTAGTAGTAAGAATGGGATATAATACACCGCCACATGCTACGTACGTACGCGACTGGTGGTCGATCTACTCTAGCTAAATTCCACTGCCGTGTCGCAGTGAAGAAAGAGATTGACACAATATGCATCTACATCTGGTTAGGTGGACCTATACAGTGCCAAACTTAACATTCAATAAACAAAGCAAGTTTCCGTTTTTCACAAAGGGAAACGTAAACGGAAGTGAATGTCTGGCTTCAATATCACATATTTCAAACATTTTCCTTTGTCCCTATTGGAGGAAATACTTGTCATGCTTAGTTTTTTTTACGAGGTTTTGCCATGCTTGCTGAAGAAAGTTGCTATGCTTGCAACAACATGGTTTGTCATCTCGGGTGTTATTTCTCAACTAGGAGAAATAATTTTATTTATTTATCAACAATGTAGCTCATCAATGATTGTAGGTGATATTACTATAGTACTACCATTGTATCCAGACCGTCTTATATTCTCCATGCATGTATGTCCGATCCTCTCTGCTCTTGTCTCTCCTAAAATAACAATGCATGATCCTGATTAACAATCGCACCAGCTGATTTGGTCTATTTATAGTAGCGATTAAGGTTAACGACGGTATCCGGCGACGAGCGGTAGGCGCCAAGCAGCTACGTGTAGCAGCAAACGTCCAAGGCATCGGATACCTTCTTCTTCCCGATCGATCGGCCCCGTTTATATAAATTCAGAGCCCGACTCCTGCTCTGCTGCTTCCATGTGTTTGTTCCGTCTCAGCCTCTGCATCATTGCAAGCACGATACTCAAGGATGATTGCTGCAGCCCGATTTAACTATATCTCTGTTTTCTTGTTTCTTCTTTTGAGAATTCAGATCTACTCCGTATTAGACAACCTAGATCTACAACGTGGGGAGCATCATTAGCCTCAAGCTTTGTTTAGCGGCACTGCCCCTGCTTTAACCCGGACGGACACTCACTATAGGATTAAGATCTGCATAATTCTTGTGTCATCAGATAAATTACTCTACTGTATTTGCTACGTGGAGGGCGGCATGTCTAAGCACAAGGAGGCACGCACATGCACAAAATTGGTGGACGGCCCGAGGTCCGAGGCTAACGTGCTTTACGTACTACCGAGGAAATATATATACCGTTTGTACTCGGACCACGATTAATTCATTCGATCCTCGGGGCTCTTTTGACGCGGCAATACGAAAGACCAATGATTGTAACATTTTTTTGACATGATTTTGTTTGCACCATTTTTTTTCCTTTGCGGGGAGCACCAAAATTTATTTGATGGCACCACTGAAAAATCATGAAATTCAAGTTGAAGATTTTGTACTATTAGCAACAAGGGGTTTTGTATTATTAGACCAAAAACCCTACACTTACAGGGAAACATCTATGGCAAGCAACTTACGGAAACAACTCCACCTTATTCTCTCCCCGCTAATTTTCAGTATGGGTCCTCACTCTGCTCGTTTTCCAACCTTAGCTTGTCAACTCACTCCGAAAGTTCATTTTCCCGTAAAAAAGTCTTTTGTAAATATACATAGCTAGTCAGCCTTATTTTTTTTTGAAACAAGGCAAAAGACTTGCCATTTTCATTGATTAAGAAGAAGGTTTAGACATAGCCGCGGGGCGGCAAAAACGAAAAGGTCTACTCTCGCGACATAACAATACTAAGCTGCTTCGCTCCTGCCAAAGTCCAAAGATGAGCCTCCTCCTTGATTTTCGCAATAACAATAGAGGTCGGAGCGGAGACATTCTGGAAAATTCTTGCATTGCGCTCCTTCCAAATTTCCCATGAGACAAGCATCATCAAGGAGGCGGTGGCCTTCCTGTGGTCACCTCCCCCACTAACCGCCTTAAACCACCAATCTTTAACTTAGTCTTCATGACGCCAAATCATTGGTGAGGAGTCAAGAATGCCAAGCCAAGTGCAAATTTCAGTCCAAATCCGGACAGTGAACCTACATTGGAATAGGAGGTGAGCAGCAGATTCTTGCACTTGCTTGCAGAGAGGGCACAAATTACAGTTTGGCCAACCTCGGCGTAGCAAACGATCGGATGTCCAAACACGATTCTGGAAGATCAACCAAGCAAAAATTTACACTTCGGAGGAGCCCACATCTTCCAGATTGTAGCATTCATTGGGCAAAATGAGAGACCGACAAACTGCACCATGTAAGCCGAGGAGGCGGAGTACTCGCCACTGTTGGTGAACTTCCAAGATATTGTGTCTTGGCTACCCTGGTTGAGGTTTACATCCGCAAGCATCTACCAAAGTGTTGCAAATTGTTGAATATGGTCCAAGGTTAGCCCCTGCCTAGTGTCAATTTGGCGGACCCAAAGGTTGTTGTCAAGAGCTTTCCTGACCAAGCACGTTTTCTTTTTTGACAGCTCAAAAATCTTTGGTGCAATATCTTTAGGCCGGAGGCCGTCCAACCATGGAGATTCCCAAAACTTAGCTTTGTTTCCATCTCCAATGCACACCCGTGTAGCAGCCGCGAAGAGATCTTTATCGTTGCTAGTGCAAGGTGTTCCAGAGCCAGACCAAGTCTTAGGTGGTTCATTCCATTCGTGCCAGAGCCAACGCAAGCGCAGGGCGGTTGCAAATTTTTGGAGGTTGAGCACTCCCAGTCCACCATAAATCTTGGGCTTGCAGACGAGATCTCAATTAACCTTACATTTTCCGCCGGTCACCTTATCACAGCCCGCCCAAAGGTAGGCACGTCGCAGGCTATCGATCTTCTTCATCACTTCAACCGGAAGATCTAGAGGCGTGAGGTGGTAAATGTCAATGGCAGTGAGCACGGCCTTGACCAAAATAATGCGCCTCGGTGTAGCCACATGCATCGCCGACCAAGGCGGAAGCTTGCCTGCCACCTTGTCCTCCAAATACTGAAAGTGGATGCGCTTTAGTCTTGTGACCGACAACGGAAGACCAAGATATCGCATGGGGAAAGTAGTACGGACTGCCCGGAAGGCCTCTAGAATGTTGTCGAGGTCGATGTTTCCACAGCGAATGGGCGCCACAAGGCTTTTAGCGCAGTTGGTGACCAGGCCAGTAACCTCCCCAAAGGAGCTCAAAGTCGAAGCCAAGTAGTCAGCCTTATAGTAACCAAGATATGCCCCCCAACAAACATATATAACTTGATTCATGGGAAAGCTCTATTTTCATATGTCAGGGTATGCTCATAAAGAACACTCCTATCTACTACAATGCTGCTCGAAAAGTAGATAGATTTTGTGATGTATCACCTCAAGGGAAAGCCAATAATTCTGCAGGCCACTCGCAGTCACATCTCACTGAAAAGCACCAAAACATCCCTAAAAAGTGCGAGGGAATTAAATTGAACAAAAATGCCTAGAGGATCAACCAATGTCACTATCAAGCATTAGTGGGTCAGTGAACCAACTAATTTAGAGAACCCGGAAAGGTCATTTTCATGAACATTGGTACCCTCTTTCGAAGCTTGATTTGCTATTGACCTGTGTGTGACTAAGAGCTACAAAATCAGTCACGTCAAGGGACAACGTGACCCCTCCGCACCGAAGATAATCCGAAATTTTCTCTACGACAGATCCCAGTCACAACCCATCGCCAGAATAATATATATAACGTGGCAGCGACATCACTGCGGCTCGTGCATTAAAGCCACCCCCAAATCAAACTCGTACACGTGCCTAAGATACGTCAAAGGCTCAATTTTAAACTCTAAAGAGGAAGAAAAAGACAAAACAAAAAACTCGCAGTTGCGGTCATCCAGGAGACAGGAGATGGCCCCCCGCAAAAAAAGGAGATGGTAAGCACCAAAACGCTGAAGTAGCTAGCACCGGAGTGTACGTGCGCGAGGTTGACAGCAGCCGTGTACGTGAACGTACGTTGGACCCCTCGGTTTGCCTGACTGCCGAGGCCGATGTTTGCCGTCGTACGTTGCGGTGATCGACAGAAGATGGTGCGCCACAACGCCCGCTCGTTGTGCCTCCTTGGCACTGTGCAAAGCTCCACGACACGTAGTGCAGCTACCGACACCGTTGGCTTGTGTCCAGACTCCGAAGTAGGTACATCACCGTGCATGGGAATGCATGGAGCGGCGGACGTCGCAGCGCCCCTCCTTCCCTCCATCACGGCTGCATTTTTTATAGGGGTGCCGTCGGGCACCAGGTGGAGAGAGTGGCTCCTATTTAGCGCGTGTGGTTTCTTTTTTAACACACAATATATTTTATTGATCTGGCAACAACGTACATGTACAAATGTGCATTCGGCACTGGAGATTGCACCATTGCATGCGCATCGAGGCATGTATCATTGCCTAAAGCTAAGAACCTGAAGCTAAATGTTCTATTCTTAAGCTTTAGTGCAAGTTTTGCCTGATGATGAGCTCAAAAATTGTAGTTCCTGGGAATATGATAGATCCTTGACGAGTTAAAGGCTAAAGAAGCTGCTATGTAAGCTGATTGTGGCCTGATGATTTAGTGTCCTGGTGCAAGAATCGGGTTTGAGCTGTCGCATCCTTTGCCAACGTAGCACTGTCCGTCAAGAAGTGGCTTGCTGAAGCTGAAGTATTCATGCAATTTGAGTTGCAAGCATCAAACTGAAAGCTTCAGCCAAAATGGCTGAAGTCACTGGTGGGGAGATAGCCGAGATACAAAGCTAGGAGCAACTTCCTTCGTTCCCCATCCAAATGAATATACCTAGTCCTGCAGGTGCCGCCTGGCCACCGAACCTATAGTCCAAGAAGCATCTGAAAAGATAACAGGCCCTGAAAAGCTAGTGATATTAGTGATGGTGCTTCCAGGAGATGGAGTCATCTGCTGGGGAACATGATCCTGTAGTCGTATACCATGGTGTGCATCCACATGAGGATCGTTCGAATCAGTTTCACTGCAAACCTGGGAAGAGGCTTCAAACTCAAGTTTAGTTCCCTGTATAATCGCCATTGCCACTGCGTAAACCTGGGAATGGTTGCAAGCTTTCCTACAGAAAACAGAGTCATTTCGAGCTTTCCAAATACACCACAGAAACGTGTATAGTGAGAGCATCTCCAGCCCCCCGAAGCGCCCCAGAGCCCTTTTTCTTCGCCGGCGACGTAAAAAGGGCAAAAATCGGCCCAGCCGAGCCCCCCAAGCACCCCCAGAACCTCAAAAAAGCGCCAGCGAACCCAGGGCAAACCCAGCGCGTTGGGGGGCTGTTGGGGGCGCCGGCGGAAGCAACGATCAATCCTATTCCCCCACGTGTCCTTTTTCTCGGCGATTGTCCTGGGGGCAGCCACGGCGATTGTCCCGGGGGCACCCACGGCTGGAAAACGGCACTCGCCGTCCCACGGCGGAAGTGTTTTGCCCCCCAGGACGTGATTTTTTTGGTCCGGCGATTGTCCTGGGGGGCTCCAACGGCTGGAGATGCCCTGAGGCAACACTCATGTGAGAATGGTGAGAATCCAGCAGGCCCTGTATCATGTGAGGAATTGAAGTATTGTTTTGGGCAAAAATTTCAGTTTTAAGAAACCAAAGAAAACTATACCAGGCTGCCTTTGAAAAAGGGCAAAGAAAGAAGAGATGCATTTCATCCTCAAGCTTACCACACCTAGAACATGTTTCGCTAATATGCTTAGTACTTCCTTGCCCTTTTACCCGTGGGGAGTGCATTCCGAAAGCCTCCAAGCGAAAGTTTGAACATGCGGCGCCATTTGTTTCTCATTCCACACCTGATTAAGCAAAGCTGCAATATGAGGAGGAACTGTCTTCGGTCTCTCTCTTGGTGGAAGTTGGAGGTTATTGAAACAATGTTTGTATGCACTCTTTGGAGATAATAGACCTGTAGGGGTTAGCTTCCATGCTAGAATGTCCTGACCAGTAGCATCAATTATGGGAGTTTGAAGTATAGAGTTAGCTACTGCAGGAGAAAATAGAGAATTGATCAAGTTTATGTTCCAAGCTTTTCGCCCAGGAAGCCAAAGATCTTTTATTTGAGCAGGGTAACTAAAGGCCTGTTGTTGAATGATTAGATTGTCATAAATGGCTTCCTGACCCTGAACCCAAGGAGTGCTCCATAGAGAACTATTTCCATCTACAATCTGATAAGCAGTGACTGAAATGAGAAGTTGTCTTACCTTTAATATCGATGTCCAGAAAGCAGATTTTGGTATGTTGTGTTTTGCCCGCCATATAGATGTGTCAAGATGGTATTTAGCCTTGAGGATCTGAGCTAGTTGGGTGTGTGGTTCCTTTGCAAGCCTCCAAGCTGCGGAGAGTATAAGTCCTTGATTGATTGCCTGCAGATTTCATATGCCAAGACCACCTACCTTTTTATCCATGCATATGTCAGCCCATGCTCTAAGACAAAGGCTTTTAGTAGTTTGGTCTTCTTGAACACCTGTCAACCAGAAATTCCTAATGATAGTTGTTAGCTTACTTAGGATTTTTTTTAAAGAGAATATTTGACATGTAGTAGACAGGAATTGAGGCGAAAACTAATTTAATGATGGTAAGTCTCGCTGCCTGGGATAACCGATTAGCTTTGTAGCTGGAGAGTTCTGACTTGAATTTATCATAAATAAAACCATATGTAGCTGGTAAGTCTCCCATGCATATGTTGCTGGATTCACCCCCAACATGTTTTTGGACGGTTCTAGAACCTTCCCTGAAACGGGTTTTTTCTTTAAAAAAATCATTTATTTTTGTTTTTCATTTTTTACCTTTTTCTATTTTCTTTTTTGTTTTTCCTTTTTCATTTTATTGTTGTTTTTCAATTTGTGATAATATTTTAAATTCATGAATATTTTTTGTTTCTTTTTCTGTTTTACTTTTAATTTTTGTTTTCAATTTGCAAACACCTTTCAAATTTGTGAATATTTTTATACATGAACAATATTTTGAAATTGCATACTTTTTTCATTTCACTTTTTAAACTTTCTTTTCAAATTCACGAACATTTTTTTGTTCTTTGAATTCAAAAAAATGTTCATCAATGTAAAAAAATGTTCATCGAATTCAAATTTATTCACCGGATTTAATAAATTCTCATCCAAATTCAAAAATTGTTCACAGAACTACAAAAATGTTCATCATATTCCAAATTTGTTCATAGATTTTCGGAAAATGCATCAAACTCCAAATATGTTCATTGAATTCAAAACTTCTTCATCCTTTTTAGTCATAAAACAAATTCTTGAACAGAGATTTTGTTCATCAAGTTCAAAAACGTCATCGAATTCAAAATTTGTTCATCAAATACAAAAAATTGTTTGTAATTATTCAAAAAAATTCATAAAACATTATTCACCAAAAAATTACTAAAATAAAAAGATGGTTCTTTGCAAATCATGAACTTTTTTAAATTTAAGAACTGTTTTTGAATACGGTGAACATTTTTTAATCCATGAGGATTTATAATTTCTGCATATTTTTCAAATCATGCTTGTTTTTAATTCACGAACATTTCATAATTTTTTCTGAAATGCTAAAATATTATAAAGGCAAATAAAACAAGATGCTTCTTGCTTTCCCGCCCCACATAGGGGCTGGCCCGCGATGGGCACGGGGGAGCGGGGGGTCCCGGTGGAGAGGGAATATCACGAATCATCCTGAAATTTTTCGGCCCACAATCCATATAATTCTGCTAAGAGAAATATCCAGCGCAGGAGCTATTTCTCGCCCATACTGGTTCCTATTTGGAATCGCCTAGACGGTAGCACTATATATATTTTTTTCCATTTGTTATCACTATTTTTTCCGTTCCTTCTAACATGGTTTTTCTTCAGGATTCATTCTTCTATTTCTTGTCATGATTTTTAGTTTTCTCTGTTCTTTCGTAAATTTTCTTTTGTTTTCTTTTTCTCTCTGGTTTTCGTTCGTCTTTTATTATTTTTTGTTCTCTCATTTTTCATTTTTTTCAGCACTTGTCTGCTTTTCTCTCTCTCTCTCTCTCTCTCTCTCTCTCTCTCTCTCTCTCTATATATATATATATATATATATATATATATATATATATAGGACAAATGTTTCCTACAAGCAGTGTAGTTACCACCACTTGCGTTTTGTATGTTGTATGTAGTATCTGTCGGAACCGAGAGTATGTATGTGTAGTATGTAGTATATAACAATGATTAGGTAGTATATATACTAATTTTTAGGTAGTATGTACCTTTTTGAGTATGCTCATTTTACGTACAAATATGTATGTATTTTACAAATATAACAAAACTATGTGCTCATATGCAATTTTTCATGTAAATTGCTTTGAAATATCTTAGATATAGTATATGAACATATTTAAAATAATAAAATAGTATATATAGTACCACATGATAGTATATGAGACATGTGGGGTAACTACCACCGGGTGGTAGGATGGATTTTCCTATATATATATATATATATATATATATATATATATATATATATATATATATATATATATATATATATATATATATATATATATATATATATATATATATATATATCATTATTTTAATAGATGTTTTACTTTCTAACTTTTTATACAAATTGGTCAACTTTTTATATATGAAAATATTTTTCATACATGTTATCATTTTTCAATTCATCATTACCGATATGTTTCAATAAATATTTTCATGTCTAAATTTTTCTACAAACTTCTACATATTTTTACATGAATTTGACATCTATTCTTTCCATAAAAAACATTTTTGTGTACATTTTTAAGTACATGATTAACATCTTTTCATATAAAGGTTTTGATGTCTACTTGTTTCCAACATGTAGTACATTTTTCTATACACATAAAAAATACATGAGTCACATTTCCTGAAACATATGTTTTATGCGTATTTTTTCTTACACATTGTCCAATTATCATTTACACCTGAAAGATTTTTATACATGTTTAGCATTATTTACATACGTGATTAACATTTTTTCAAGTACATGTTTGATGGCTATTTCTAATACGCATTTTACATTTCCATGTATATCCGAAGCATTCTTTTGTACAAACTTAACATTTTCAAATGCATGATTAACATTTTCTAAATGTGCAATGACCACTATAAGAAACTAAAAAGGAAAGGAAATGAAAATAAAAAACAAAATAGAAAATTGTACAACTAAAAAATACAGACAAAAGAAAAATGAATTTGACATCTATTCTTTCCATAAAAACATTTTGTGTACATTTTTAAGTACATGATTAACATCTTTTCATATAAAGGTTTTGATGTCTACTTGTTTCCAACATGTAGTACATTTTTCTATACACATAAAAAATACATGAGTCACATTTCCTGAAACATATGTTTTATGCGTACTTTTTTCTTACACATTGTCCAATTATCATTTACACCTGAAAGATTTTTTATACATGTTTAGCATTATTTACATACGTGATTAACATTTTTTTCAAGTACATGTTTGATGGCTATTTCTAATACGCATTTTTACATTTCCATGTATATCCGAAGCATTCTTTTGTACAAACTTAACATTTTTCAAATGCATGATTAACATTTTCTAAATGTGCAATGACCACTATAAGAAACTAAAAAGGGAAAGGGAAATGAAAATAAAAAACAAAATAGAAAATTGTACAACTAAAAAAATACAGACAAAAGAAAAAATGAAAAGGCATACGTAACGACACCCAGAAGGTATCCGAAAAATGGGCCGACCCAATTATTGGCGGCCTGCAGCGAGACGAGTCATAGTCCCTTCTGCTGCCCAATGCCCAAGTAGCCCAGATCGGCTCCCTAGCTCTCGTCGCAAGGGAGCAGTTATCTAGCGCACATTAGGATAAACAGGATACTGCCGCACATGAGGCGTGTTGATGGACCGGCCATGCCAGCTACACCGGGCAAGCGGAGAGGGTCGAGTATTATTGCATGGTACTGTAGTTACCCCTAAAAAAGCAAGGTATTGTAGCCTAACCCTAGCCCTCGTTTGTGTTCCAAACTCCTTCCTCCCCCGTCAATCTCCATCCAGACCCTAGCCTCATCCACCCCTTAAGTTGAGGAGATTCTGGAGTGGTCTCACAACGAGAGTGTTGTAGTGTTGTTCAGTTGCTTCAAAAGGTTAGCTCTCGGCTAGGATGCAAAGAAACCATGGCTTGTTCTTGCTGGATGGGGACTTACATTTGTGACCAGGACCATGGCTTGTCCTTTCTGGATGGGGATTTCCCCATACGACAAAATAGTAGAGTAGCTTGGGGGTATCTTCCGTGGGTTAGATGTGGCATCCAAAATTCCCTGTAGTGATTTGGTGCCCTACTTTCTGGTCCATTGGCTTCCAAATGAGCCCTAAAACTAGCCGAGAACCTTCAAGAAGGTTCCCTAAACTAGTAAAAAGACCCAGAAGTAACCTTCTGGAAGGATCACAAAACCAGTATGGCTAGCTGAAATTGGGCCGATCCACCCGAGTGCCAGTGTCACATCTTATTGCAAACCCCCACCAATTTGTCGCCAAGTGTGTCAAATAGGATTTTCCTAGACGCGATATAGAGCTTACCTGCAGCAGAAACGTTCTTAGGATGGGCCCCCTCGTTTTCCAACCATAGCTTGCCAACTCACCCCATAACTTCAATCCCGTAAAAGTCTTCCGTGATTATACATAGCTAGTCGACCTTATAACCAAGATATGCCCCCTAGCAAAGATAACTTGATTCCTGGAAAAGCTCTATTTCCATATTTCAGGATATGCTCATAAAGAATACTCTTATCTACTACTACCTCCATTCCAATATACTGAAAAGCTTTTGAATAAAGAATACTCCATTTATCTACTACTACTACTGTTGGAAATATGCCCTAGAGGCAATAATAAATTAGTTATTATTATATTTCCTTGCTCATGATAATCGTTTATTATCCATGCTATAATTGTATTGATAGGAAACTCAGATACATGTGTGGGTACATAGACAACACCATGTCCCTAGTAAGCCTCTAGTTAACTAGCTCGTTGATCAATAGATGGTTACGGTTTCCTGACCATGGACATTGGATGTCGTTGATAACGGGATCACATCATTAGGAGAATGATGTGATGGACAAGACCCAATCCTAAGCCTAGCACAAAGATCGTAGTTCGTATGCTAAAGCTTTTCTAATGTCAAGTATCATTTCCTTAGACCATGAGATTGTGCAACTCCCGGATACCGTAGGAATGCTTTGGTGTACCAAACGTCACAACGAATCGGGTGACTATAAAGGTGCATTACGGTATCTCCGAAAGTGTCATTGGGTTGGCACGAATCGAGATGGATTTGTCACTCCGTGTGACGGAGAGGTATCTCTCGGCCCACTCGGTAGGACATCATCATAATGTGCACAATGTGACCAAGGGGTTGATCACAGGATGATGTGTTACGGAACGAGTAAAGAGACTTTGCCGTAACGAGATTGAACAAAGGTATCGGATACCGACGATCGAATCTCGGCAAGTACAATACCGCTAGACAAAGGGAATTGTATACGGATCGATTGAGTCCTTGACATCGTGGTTCATCCGATGAGATCATCGTGGAATATGTGGGAGCCAACATGGGTATCCAGATCCCGCTGTTGGTTATTGACCGAGAACGCCTCGGCCATGTTCAGATGGTTCCCGAACCCGTAGGGTCTACACACTTAAGGTTCGATGGACGCTAGGGTTATAAAGGAAGCTTGTATGTGGTTACCGAATGTTGTTCGAGTCCCGGATGAGATCCCGGACGTCACGAGGAGTTCCGGAATGGTCCGGAGGTAAAGATTTATATATGGGAAGTCCTGTTTTGTTACTGGAAAAGTTTCGGTTTATCCAGAACGACGGGACCACCGGAGGGTCCCGGGTCCACCAAGTGGGGCCACCAACCCCAGAAGGCTCGTGGGCCAAGTGTGGGAGGAACCAGCCCCAAGGGGCTGGTGCCCCACAAGAGGCCCAAGCGCAAGGGAGAGTGGGAGGGCAAACCCTAGGGCAGATGGGCCCTAAGGCCCATCTAGTGGGCGCCTCCCTCTCCCTTCCCTCTTGGCCGCCTCCCCAAGCCCCATCTAGGGCTGGCCGCACCCCTTGGGGGTGGAAACCCTAGACGGGGCGCAGCCTCCCTTCCCTATATATACTTGAGGTTTGGGGCTGCCCAACATACATGAGAACTTCTCCTCTTGGTGCAGCCCCGCCTCCTCCTCCTCCTCTCCCGTGGTGCTTGGCGGCCTCGCTGGATTGTCACGCCTCCACCACCACCACGCCTGCTGTGCTGCTGCTGGATGGAGTCTTCCTCAACCTCTCCTCTCTCCTTGCCGGATCAAGGCGTGGGAGACGCCACCGGGCTGCACGTGTGTTGAACGCGGAGGTGCCGTCTGCTCGGCACTAGGATCTCCGTGATTTGGATCACGACAGCACGACTCCTTCAACCCCGTTCTCTTGAACGCTCGCTTAGCGATCTACAAGGGTATGTAGATGCACTCTCCTTCCCTCGTTGCTAGTTTCTCCATAAATAGATCTTGGTGACACGTAGGAAAATTTTGAATTTCTGCTACGTTCCCCAACAACTACTACTACTACTACCACCAAATCTACCTACTATTACATCACAAAAATCTATCTACTTTCCAAAACATTATTCATACATGTTTAACATTTTTTAAATACATCATTAGCAATATTTTTCAATAAATGTTTTCATGTCTATATTTTTTCAACACATTTATATATTTTAACACGTATTTTACATTTATTCTTTCCATCAAAATTATTTTTCTATACATGTTAAACATTTTTAAATACCTTATTAACATCTTTTCATATATGTGTTTTGGTGTCTACTTTTTCCCAACATATAGTACATTTTTGTATACTGGAAAAATATAGGTCAAACTATTTTGAAATGCGTGATTAAAATTTCCTGAAACATATGTTTTGATGCGTAATTTTTCATAGAGATTGTACAATTTACATATACACCTGAAACATTTCCAATACATGTTTACCATTATTTACATACATGATTAACATTTTTTTTCAAATACATGATGATGACTATTTTTTCGTACGCATTCTTACATTTTCTATGTATATCAGAAACATTTTTTATGCAAGTTTAACATTTTTCTAATACATGATTAACTTTTTTTAAATATGTGACGAACACTTCAAAAAACTGAAAAGGAAAAAGAAATGAAAAAAAAAGCTTTTTAGTATAGCTAGGTAGGGAGCTCCTTTTCGGCGCCTTAAGCGCCCTAACTCTTATCACCCGCGAAGGCAAAGCTTGTTCGAGCTTAGCTAACCACTAGAGCCATTGGACACTTGTAATTTCCGTAGCTCTAATAATACAAAAACTAGTATGACCGCACTATTTATTTATCACTTAGATTTTTTTAATTTATTTTGGAAAATCCGAAATTTGAAAACGGTCATCGACTTTGAGACAAAAGTTCATCCATTATGAAAAATAGTTCATCCTTTTTAAAGAAAAGTTCACGAACTTGAAAAATTTACCGATTTCTGAAAAGCTATATGAAAGAGGTTTCAGAAGTTCACCATTTTCAAAAAAAGATCATCAACTTTGAAAAATGTTCATGGATTTTGGCCAAAAAGTCATCGGAAAAAAAGTTCATCGAGTTTGAAAAATAGTTCAGCAATTTTGTAAAAAGTTCAAAAATTTGAAGGAAAAATCCAATAATCTTGAAACAAGTTCATCGGATTTTAAAAATGTTCATCGGATTTGCAAAAAGTTTATCGAATTTGCTAAAAGTTATCAAATTTGAAAAAAATGTTTATCACATTTAAAAAAGATCATTGAAGTAGAAAAAAGTTCATCAAATTTGCAAAGGGTGCATGAATTTAAATAAAATGTGGATGGACTTGAAAAAAATAACCGAATGAGGAAGAACGAACGATAAAAAATAAAATAGAAAAAATGAAAAAATGAAAGGTAAGATGACAAGGGCACAAAATGATGGAACACAGCTAATCAAGTTCCCATGGCGGGGGGCTTACCACAGTGCGCTATGAACAGGAAATTGTCGGTTCGATTCCGAGCTCTTTATGTATTTTTTGCACTTGGAAAGCTCGCGAACTAAAAACATGGTGGGTTGTATGAGAAGCGAGCCAAACGGGCCGAGCCCTGCTAGCGCGGCTGCAGGCGTCGGTTCCAAGTTTGCCGGTACTGTATTGTTTTACAAACCCCTAAAAAAATGTAGTTTTCACAATAGCACAAAATGAAAATATAAATGTTTTTATGGTATTAGAGCAATTCGGAAACACGTACAATTTTTTAAAGAAAAATACTTTTTTCTAATTATTCATTTTTGAGAAATTATGAATATATTTCAAAACATGAAACTTTTCTAAAAGATATCGAACATTTTCAACATGTTCAAATATATTGAAACACAATTTTTCAATTTTTAAACTAACAATTTTCAAACTTTCAACATGTTCCAAATTGTTTTTAAACTAACAATTTTAAACACAATTTTTTAATTCTTCTAAAAGTTTGATACCGTCATTTTCTAAAATTATGAATAATACTTAAAAATCATGGACATTGTTTCAAAATGTGAACTAATTTTAAAATCTTTGATTTCTTTTAAAACAGAAGAAAATGTCAATTTTTTTATTTAGGTAAAGTTCTAAAAAACATGAACATTTTTTTACAATTCCGAACAAAATATGCAAACACAATTGTTTTCTGAATTTCTGAATATTTTTTCAAAAATGAACTTTTTCGACAAAAAAATAGAAAAATAAATAATAAACTAACGACAAATAAAAAACGAAAAATAATAGTAAGGGCTTGTTTGGTTGGTCATAATATTCCTGGTGCCTTACTTGGTTCAGAAATCCACGTGGAAACTTCATCTGGGCTTTTCTGCCGTGACATTTGTTCAACTGTCATGTATGGCTCGGACCACCTCCTGACCTTTTTTTTCTCATACATATAAACCTTGTGATGATTTTAATAAAGCTTGGTGATATTGTCTCAAGAAAAATTGTTTGCAACAAGGAGGGAAGGTTTTTGTCCCAACCCACCTGATATACCCGGGTTTTCTGTCCCATGTGAGTTTTAGCCTTTTCCGATACTGGGCCCCACACACGATCTTTCCGATCACACTTTATCACAAGGTCTTGTTTTATTTTCTCCTTTTCAGGGCTAGTTATGTGGATTTCTTTCTTTGTATGTTTTTGTCCAGTTTCACCTTTTTACTTTTTTCTATTTTACTTTTTATTTTATTTTAATTTTAGTTTTTTTATTGTTCTCATTTGCTTTTTTCAGTTTCACAAGCTTTTTTCAAGATGTCTATTTTTTTAAATCCCATGAACATTTTTTTACATATGTGAACCTTTTCAAATCAAGGAACTTCTTTCCTATAGTTTTTAAAATTCTCGAGCTTTTTTAAAAATCATGAACATTCTCAAAGTCATGAATTTTTTGACATTAGCAAAACTTTTGAAATTCACAAACATATTTCAAATCTATGATTTTTTTCAAAATTACAATCTTTTCTAAATTCATGAACCTTTTGAATTCACATATTTTTCATAAGGTAAACGCTCATCGATTAACCAGTCAAAGGTCAATGATTCACGAGCAAATGTCAACGGCGATCGATCGAAGGAGGGACGGAACGAAATCACTAATTAAGGGGTATCCATTGCAAAGGTCAGTCCCAACCTTCTTTGGTGCTGACAAGTGGTGCACAACCCTAGAGTTTCCTTGTTTTCGTAGATTCATTTTTGCAAAACATTTTATATCTTGAACCATCCGTCCAAATCATGAACCTTTTTCATCGTTGGATTTTTTGTCTGCAAATATTGAAACTAAAGCCCACGTTCGTAAATTTTTGATAAAAAAATCCTAGAAAAATGTCAAAAATACGGAAACGCAAAATAGTAAAATTGCCCAAAAAAGGAAATTCTGAAGAAAGAAAACCAAAAAACTATTAACCCAAACAGGTGCATTGTGCTTTTTTCTATTTTTTGGAACCACGGATATGCTATTCCCATTATGAGAGCACAGTTTTGCTTCCCACAGAAGCAGAGGTTGTCTATTCCCTTTTTCGGAAAGCACAGATTCTGTCTTTTTTTTACTTTTTTTGAGGAAGTACGTATGAACTAAACTAAGAAAAGACTGGAAAGTTAAAAGAAATAAAGAAGTAAAACACACGTGATAAAACAAAATTCTATGGGTGCGGCTAGCACGTCACACGTGGTGTTGGCTGGGAGCTCCCAGGTCCTAGGGAGCCGCGACCGATCGAAATAATGTAACTGGCACTAAAGGCGTTGGATAGGAGTACTCAACTAGCAAACACACAAGCCGGATTTTTAGGTAACTTTTCATTTTTTTCATACTTTATGTGCATTTCTTAAACGAAAATAATTTTATTACAATTTTATTGTGTGTTAAATAGTGTTCATGTAGTGTTATAGAAATGTTCGCGCATTTTTTTAAATAATCACGTTTTTGAAACGAATAGATACGTGATATTTTATAAAATTGTTTATAAAAGTAAAGTGTAATAAAAAAGGGTTTGCAACCATTCAAAATGTCCGTTACATTTCTAATAATATTTAAAATTTCAGAAATATGTTTTTGACATTATTTTTTACAATGTAAAAATATGTTCACACATTTAAACAGATGTTATGTATTATTTTAACACGTCTTTGAATTTATTTTAACACCTATTCAAAGAAATGTTCAAAAAAGTATTTGAAAAAATGTTAATCATATATTCGTAAATTATTAATTATGTACAATTTTTTTATATGTACATAAAATGTACAGTATGTATAAAAAATAAGACATTAGAACATATAGTTTTGTAAAATATTATTCAATTACTTAATAAATATTAAACTTATGCAAAATATCTTATTGATGTGTACAAAAATGTTGACATCTCTTCAATAAATTCAAAAAGAAAAAAAGAGAATATAAAAACAAAATACTAAAGAAAACCACTGAACACAGAGAAAGAAACAAGAAACAATCAAAGAGAAATGTGAAGAGAAAATAAACAAAGAAAATCAATGAAAACCTTTACAAACAGTGAAAACCACTAAGAAAAACAACATAGAAAAACCTCAAGTTAGAGATAAAATAATAGCCCTTCCAAATAGTGAGCTCGCCAGAGATGAGATGGAGCTACATCTTGCCGCTCGCGTTACATAGCTCCTATGCTGGCCCAGACGTGACCTCCTATTCCCACTGGCGCACACATTGTGTCGGCTCACTGCGGTGCATGGGATTTGCTATTTTTTCCACTTCTTCTATTTATTTATTTTTATGTTAAATAATTTGTAAATATCTTGGAAAATAGTCTTGAAATTTTGAAAAGCGTTCATGTATTTTCAAAAAGTTTGAAGAAGTGTCAAAAAGGTTGCAAGTATTAAAAACTGAATTTTGTAAACTTACGTGAATACAATTCTTTTATAAATTATTTTGTTTTTTAATATGCTAAATATTCGTTAATTAAAAATTACTCAGTTTCAAAATAATATGTCACAAAATTCAGTAATCTTCATGGTAAGGAAAGTGCACATTTTACAATATTCGGCATTTTTAAATTCTTTTTATTCCATATTGTTCATGCATTTCGAAAGGTATTTTAAAAATTTTAAAATATTCAGAAAGTCCAATTTTTTCATAAATTTGAAAATGTTCGCAAATTTTGGAAAATCAGTAAATTGAAAAATGTTCGTTAATTCAGAAGATGTTCACACATTCAGAAAACTATTTGATTTAAAAAATAATTACAACTCGAATAATGTTTGTGAATTTGAAAATGTTCACAACTCGAATAATATTTGAAAATGTTCACACATTTAGAAGGTATTTTAAAACTATTTGTAACTAATGTTCACAATTTTAAAAAGTTTATGAATATTGTAAAATGTTCACAACTTGAATAATATTTGTGAATTTGAAAATATTCTTGAATTCAATAACTATGCAGAATTCAATTTTTTATGAACTCAGACTATCTCATGAGTTTTTAATGTATTCATGAATTTAAAATAGTTAGTTTTTTAAATTTATACGATTTTGAAGACATGCTCACAAATTGAGAAAAATTTATGTATTTATAAACATTACTAAGTTTGAAAATGAAAAAAATAACGGGTAAAGGGAAAAAGTAGAAGGAAATAGATAAACATAAAATAAAACATGGAAACCAAAAAAAAACCTATGAAGCCAGAAATAAGAGGAAAACCAATTCAGAAATGTTTGGGAATGTTCTACAGTTGATGCTCTCGGAATATAAAAAAACCTACCGGGGTACCCCGAGCACACCGACAATGGGCCCACCAAAAGGCCACGTTCGTTTATTAGAAAAAAAATTACTCATCGTCAAATACTACAACATCCAGAAGGAGTCAGCGCACTATCAAGCTACACGTGGCGGTATGCTGATCTTTGTCGACTTACCCTTGGTAAAACCTTTACCAGTCAAATAATGCTCAAAAACATCATCAGTGACGTTGGGTGGAAGTGCTCGCTGTCCCGAGCACCAGTGCACACATGCACACGTGTCAAACATGCAGACGAACCCAACAGCCGCAGACACGACCACATCCACGACCATGCATTTAATGCGGATGCAAGCTAGGGTGCATAGCCTACCACATGCCTACGTATTTTAGGCCATCATCATTATGATTTACAGCTGGTGTGCGCACCTCGAAACGATAAGGTACTGACCTTATTACATGGTTGAAAGCGATGACACATGCTCCTTTCTGACTAAGGGACAACGACGCCTCCAACTCTAGCAGGACTGACGTTGACGAGTCGTACCCAAAGGGATAAGATAGTCATCTGGTGTACTCTAGTACCTGACAACTGCAACATCATGTTATTACCTACACAACAGAGGGACCCAAGTCAAAGAAGACCACACGTGTGAACGAGCCATTGTGGTGCCCTAGTCCTATACTGCACAATAGAGAGACCCAAGTCAAAGAAGACCACACATGTGAACGGGCCATTGTGGTGCCCCCAATCCTATATAAAGGGAGGGCCATTACCATTTTTGGACAACAGAGCACATAACACAAAACATAAGGGATAATAACATAGAAACCCAGGCTTAAGAAGGAGAATAGAGAGGGGAAAGGAAGAAGGGTTGGTGCTAGGGTAGGATGGGAACCCACCCTGAGCACCATAGTTAACTCTCCCAAGCACTTGTTATCTCCTTCATACACTCATTTCAGCTAACCAAGAACATGAGTAGGATATTATGCTTCCCAAGCGGTCTGAACCTATATAAATCACCGTGTCACTTTTTTTAGCATACTCAAAGGAACCTAGAGCGTTTTAGCCCTTGACTGAACACACAAATAAAGGTTATCCTTGATTCCTGATGTTCCGAGTTTACACTCCGACCGATGCAGAGGAGAGCATTGAAATAGGTCGGCCCATCTAGCATGTGGGAGCTCTAGGGGTACATGGTTGGTCGTTATCTATCACAGTACGTGATAAGTAGGGTGCACTTCCGGCCAGGGCGGACCCAGGAAAAAAGTTGAGAGGGGGCAATTGTTTTTAACCATATTCGTGAACCAACAAGGAAAAAGATTCCACATAAACGAAAACATGGGCGTATTCACTTCATTCTAGGCATGGGATTAAAAGTCATTGAAAAGTGAGAGAAAACTAACCATTTGAGGCAAAATAAATTATGTCAATATGACAATATCTTGTTCTAAAGTTGCATAAGAGAACACCGACACATTGTTGTAGGAATCGGGAAATTGCGGTCCCTATTTGGCGATGGAGTTGTGCTGCCGTTGCGGCAGTGTCGTGCAAGTCCACGATGACACGAGGGACCGTCGGAGATTGCCGGCACCGGCGACCGCGTGACGGCGTGAGAGGCGAAGTCAGGGCTTCCGTCTCGTGGGTGACTGCACGCGTGATGGGCGTGTCTAGGTTTAATCTTGCGACTGAATTAAGATTTTGTCTGGGATCGATTGAGTTTGGCCCTAGGCTACAGTCAATGAAACAACGACGCATACACATGAATTATTATTTTGTAGAACCGCTTCTTTAGAATTGAGCTTACGGTAACAGATTAGGCTAAGTGGGGGCAAAGCTATTGGGCTGAGTGGGGGCACATGGCGTAGCACGTTGACCTGCTATGAGCCGATGGAAAAATCAAGTGGGGGCAACTGCCCCCACAGCAATCAACGTAAGTCCGCCCCTGCTTCCGGCTCCTTCGTTCAAAGTAGCTACTGACGTTATTCACGTATGTGGTGGGGAGCGTCTATACAGCGCCTTAAGCGCTGGCTGGTGCATGGGTGCCCGCATGCCAAGTTGGGTGGCCGTGGCCCAAGCTACTGTTTGCTCGCCTTGCCTGACTCACTCACTGTTTAGAGGAAAACCAGCACCAGCTGGTTCCAGAAAACAACCAACCTCCAGTTTTTAAGTTTTTTTTTGTATTTTAAAAAATAAATCAAAGGTTCAAAGAATGTTCATGATTTACTTTTATATTTATTTAAATTTGATGAAATCTTCAAGAGTTTGGAATGTTCATGAATACAGGAAAAACATGAATTTTAAAAAGTTCCTGAATTTGAAAAGGTGCACAAAATTTTAAAAATTTCACGAATTAGGCAAAAGTTCTTCAATTCAAAAAAATCATGAATTAAAAAAAACCATGATTTCGAAAGGTTCATGAATTCAAAAAAAGGTCACAAATCTGAAAATATGTTCATGAATTTTAAAAAATTCACAAAATTTAAAGAGTTCATGTTTTAAAAAACTGAAACAAAAAAAGAAAAAGAAAAAAGGAGAGGGAAAAGAAGTTCATGTTTTTGAATTTTTAGAAAAGTGGATGCCCCCACAAGGCGGGTACTTTAGTATCCTAATGAGTAATATACTACATATGTGTTGGCCTGCCATTGCACAAGATATGGACATATAACGAAGAATGGGTAAGTTATAACTAATGAAGCTTTATGCAGTGAAGCTTTATTAATGTTGTATGAAGCAATTAAATGCCACATCGGTACCAAGGCATTGGATGATAAACAGTGAAGCTTTATTAAGTTTTGTATAAACTGACTCACATGGAATGTGCTTCCACCAACGTGAAGAAGTGTTTGATTTACACTGAAAATGTTTCCCTTACAAAACATAACTATGTGTCCATTGGTCAGAAAATTGTTTGCATTAATAACATCCATGACATGTGACAAATGTTTTCGTTTCATGAGAAAATTATGTCAGGGGAGAACCTCTGCGGCTCATGTGAGTTGCAAAAAATCAGCCATCTCTATCTTCTAACCAGTACATGATTTATTCCTAAAACATCAGCATTCTTTTGTATGCAGGGTTCGAATTACTCTGCTGATAATATTGATCCAAAACTGCAAGAGTTCACGGAATCCGGCGACTTGCGAATTAGCGGCTCAATGGCGTCCACTACTTTTTTCACCTTTTTTCTTTCTCATTTTTTCAGAAAGGCCACACGTTCATGTTGTATACACAGTGTATGTACGTGCACAGCCTACATGCTTGCTGGACATGTGCATGTAACTATGAAATTTGATTGCCAAATCTTCAAGTTTCATATGCATAATATATAGATGAATCTATTTTTTTTCTTCACATATTCTTTGTTGAGGCAGCGCCGCTTCTTCTTCCTCTCCTCTCAACTCTCTCTTGAGTTTCTCTCTTTTCTCTCTCAAGAAGTGTGTGTGTGGGGGGGGGGGGCAATGAAAAAACCCCGCAACAAACCAGACTTTGTGGCCTCCACGCAAATTTATACATATATTACCATATGCGTCGAGGGAGTTAGGGAGTGCGGCGGCAGGGCAGCTGGTTGCCTGGTTCGTCTATGGACGCGAGCAGACGCGAGCGTGGTGCCTGATTGGGGAACAAAGGAGAAGCGATCGAGCCTGAAGTGTGCGTGCGAGATGATGGTTAGCTGGGCTTGTGCGTGCATGTGGAGGCATGATGGGTGATTGGTACTACCTAGTAAAAAATAATTCTCATCTGGGCTATGGGCAGGGGGGGGCATGGCCCCTCAGACTTCTACGTAGCTCCGCCGTTGCTCTCAAGAACACAAGAACACATCAGGAAAAAACCCACACACACGCACACTTCACCAAGAATAAAACCAACAGACATTTTCAAAAGGCTTTTCTCCTTGGTCACACGAAGGCTACATCTTGGCTCCAGCCCTCCGTCGTGCTATGCCGCTTCTCACGGCATCACCGTATCGCACGGCACCGTCGGTGTCAAAACCGGCGAATCTCGGGTAGGGGGTCCCGAATTGTGCGTCTAGGCGGATGGTAACAGGAGACAATGGAAACGATGTTTTTACCCAGGTTCGGGCCCTCTCGGTGGAGGTAATACCCTACTCCTGCTAGATTAATATTGATGATATGGGTAGTACAAGAGTAGATCTACCACGAGATCAAGGAGGCTAAACCATAGAAGCTAGCCTATGGTATGATTGTTGTATATTGTATATCTGTCGACTAGCGTGGCCCTGGTTTATATAATGCACCAGAGGCCTAGGATAACAAGAGTCCTAGCCGAATACGCCGGTGGGGGAGGAGTCCTTGTCTTGATCACCAAGTCTTGTGGAATCTTCCTTGTATGCGGCACCTGTCCGGACTGGCCCATGAGTATGCGGCCCTGGGGGTCCTCGGCCCAATCTAACCGATTGGGGGACGACGTGGTGAGTACCCCTAGTCCAGACACCGCCAAGAGCCCTCGAACCGGTCTTCGTTAGGGACGCCTCGATTCTTCCGAACTGTTCTTCATCTTCGTTGCCGGTCTTGAAAACTGGTTCAACAAATCTTCTCATCTTCGATTTGAGGATCGCCGAAATGCATTCGGCGAGTTTATACATCGGGTATCCGAGGAGCCCCTTTAAGTTTCCGGCCTTTATCAATGCCTTGTTATTTTTATGCCACACCTCGGGTGTGAAGTTGTTCCCGGGCGGCAGCGTCCTCTTGCGTCCGAGCTCCAACGCCGGACCGCTTCCCAGCTCTAACGCCGGAATGTATCCGAGCTCCAACGTCGGACTGTATCCGAGCTCCAACGCCGGACTATGTGTCCGAGCTCCAATGCCGGACTATGTGTCCGAGCTCCAACGCCGGACTATGTGTCCGAGCTCCAACGCCGGACTATGTATCCCAGCTCCAACGCCGGACTATGTATCCGAGCTCCAACGCCGGACTATGTATCCGAGCTCCAACGCCGGACTGTATCCGAGGTGTCGCAAATCACCTTGGTTCAAAGAAGTTTGAAGGAGTTTAGCTGAGCTTAATGCCGGAAATGCCCTCTATGGAGTCAGCCACTAGCGCCCGAGCTTTATGCCGGACTGCTTCCGAGGTGGTGCACCACCCCGAATGTGGGCTGATTTTTGGTCAATATTTTTTATTGATGCAATTTATTCTCTGACGAGATATATAGCCAGTAGCCCCCAAGGTGTGTATCGGTCTAAAACCCGAGATGCACCTGAAGGATGACATAAGACCGCTGATCCCAGTAACCGCTGAGACTCAAGTTGATTTGCAAAATCAGCCTGAGGATCAAGTCCTAGCTCGGCAGAATACTTCGGGAAGCAAAAGGCGGCGTGCTCAGACCTCGAGACTCAGGTTGGGTGAGGCCGACCAACCCGAGGATCAAAATCTCCTCGAAATCAGATTGCACTTAAGATTTTCTCGATAGAACAAGCAATGCAAGAGCCCCGAGACACCGGTCGGGTGGCAACACTAGATCGTGGGATTGATGTGCCCTTTAATATTTGTAAATAATAAGCCCAAGCCCAAGAGTTCCCGAGCCTTAATGCGGCACGGTGGTCAATTAAGGATCGATATCCATAGTAAAATCACAAATTATGTGTAATGACTCAATGTATCCAAGTACTTTATGTCATTAATGCTCGGATCCGCATTGTACAAAACTTTTTGACCGACCATCGGCTTCAACCTCCTCGGCCAGTAGCCGAGGAGTGTTTGTCCTACTTTATTGAAGGAAATATGCCCTAGAGGCAATAATAAAGTTATTATTTATTTCCTTATATCATGATAAATGTTTATTATTCATGCTAGAATTGTATTAACCGGAAACATAATACATGTGTGAATATATAGACAAACAGTATGTCACTAGTATGCCTCTACTTGACTAGCTTGTTAATCAAAGATGGTTATGTTTCCTAACCATGAACAAGGAGTTGTTATTTGATTAACAAGGTCACATCATTAGTTGAATGATCTGATTGACATGACCCATTCTCGTTAGCTTAACACTTGATCGCTTAGTATGTTAATGCTTTCTTCATGACCCATACATGTTCCTGTAACTATGAGATTATGCAACTCCTGTTTACGGAGGAACACTTTGGTACTACCAAACGTCACAACGTAATCGGGTGATTATAAAGGAGTACTACAGGTGTCTCCAAAGGTACTTGTTGGGTTGGCGATTTCGAGATTAGGTTTTGTCACTCCGATCGTCGGAGAGGTATCTCTAGGCCTTCTCGGTAATACACATCACCTAAGCCTTGCAAGCATTACAACTAATGAGTTAGTTGTGAGATGATGTATTACGGAACGAGTAAAGAGATTTACCGTAACGAGATTGAACTAGGTATTGATACCGACGATCGAATCTCGGGTAAGTAACATACCGATGACAAAGGGAACAACGATGTCGTTATGCGGTTTGACCGATAAAGATCTTCGAGAATATGTAGGAACCAATATGGGCATCCAGGTTCCGCTATTGGTTATTGACCGAGAATGGTTCTAGGTCATGTCTACATAGTTCTCGAACCCGTAGGGTCCGCACGCTTAACGCTTCGATGACAGTTCATTATGAGTTTATAAGTATTGATGCACGAAGTTTGTTCGAGTCCCGGATGTGATCACGGACATGACGAGGAGTCTCGAAATGGTCGAGACATAAAGATTGATATATTGGAAGCCTATGTTTGACTTGGAAGGGTTCCGAGTGAAAACAGGATGTTATCGAACACCGGGGTTACGGAACCCCGGGGGTATATGGGCCTTCATGGGCCACAAGGGAGAAGAGGAAGGGCCGGCCAGGTGGGCTGCGCCCCTCCCCTCTAGTCCGAATAGGACAGGAGAGGGGGCGCGCCTTCCCTCTTCCCTCCCCAATCCTACTCCAACTAGGAGAGGGGAGTCCTACTCGGTGGGAGTAGGACTCCTCCAGCGCGCTCTCCTAGGCCGGCCGCACCCCCTTGTCTCCTTTATATACGGGGCAGGGGCACCCCATGACACACAAGTTGATCTACGGATCTTTCCTTAGCCGTGCGGTGCCCCTTCCACCATATTCCACTCGGTCATATCGTCATGAGCTTAGGCGAAGCCTCGCGCGGAGAAGTCATATCGTCGCGGAGCTTAGGCGAAGCCCCGCGCCGGTGGAGCATCAACATCGCCACCACGCCGTCAGGTTGACGGAACTCATCCCGACACTTTGCTGGATCGAGTCCGGGATCGCCATCGAGCTGAACGTGTGCGTAACTCGGAGGTGCCGACGCTCGGTGCTTGGATCGGTCGGATCGTGAAGACGCACGACTACATCAACCGCGTTGTTATAACGCCCGCTTTCGGTCTCACGAGGGTACGTGGACGGTCACTCTCCCTCTCGTTGCTATGCCATCACCATGGTCTTGCGTGATCGTAGGAAATTTTTGAAATTACTACGTTCCCCAACAAAGGGCATCCGAGCCTGGTTTTATGCGTTGATGTCATATGCACGAGTAGAACACAAGTGAGTTGTGGGCGATACAAGTCATACTACCTACCAGCATGTCATACTTTGGTTCAGCGGTATTGTGAGATGAAGCGCCCGGACCGACATTACGCAGACGCTTACGCGAGACTGGTTTCACCGCCCGAGCACTCGTTGCTTAAAGGTGACCGGCGGGTGTCTGTCTCTCTCACTTTAGTTGAATCGAGTGTGGCTACGCCCGTCCTTGAGAAGGTTAAACGGAGTCTATTTGACGAAGTATCGCTGTGGTTTTGATGCGAGGTAAGAACGGTTCTTGCTCAGCCCGTAGCAGCCACGTAAAACTTGCAACAACAAAGTAGAGGACGCCTAACTTGTTTTTGCAGGGCATGTTGTGATGTGATATGGTCAAGACGTGATGCTATATTTTATTGTATGAGATGATCATGTTTTGTAACCGAGTTATCGCAATCGGCAGGAGCCATATGGTTGTCGCTTATTGTATGAAATGCAACGCCATGTAATTGCTTTACTTTATCACTAAGGAGTAGCGATAGTCGTAGAAGCAATAGTTGGCGAGACGACAACGATGCTACGATGGAGATCAAGGTGTCGCGCCGGTGACGATGGTGATCATGACGGTGCTTCGGCGACGGAGATCACAAGCACAAGATGATGATGACCATATCATATCACTTATATTGATTGCATGTGATGTTTATCCTTTATGCATCTTATCTTGCTTTGATTGACGGTAGCATTATAAGATGATCTCTCACTAAAATTATCAAGAAGTGTTCTCCCTGAGTATGCACCGTTGCGAAAGTTCTTCGTGCTGAGACACCACGTGATGATCGGGTGTGATAGGCTCTACGTTCAAATACAACGGGTGCAAAACAGTTGCGCACGCAGAATACTCAGGTTAAACTTGACGAGCCTAGCATATAACAGATATGGCCTCGGAACACAGAGACCGAAAGGTCGAGCGTGAATCATATAGTAGATATGATCAACATAGTGATGTTCACCATTGAAACTACTCCATCTCACGTGATGATCGGACATGGTTTAGTTGATTTGGATCACGTAATCACTTAGATGACTAGAGAGATGTCTGTCTAAGTGGGAGGTTTTAATATGATTAATTAAACTTAAATTTATCATGAACTTAGTACCGATAGTATTTTGCTTGTCTATGTTTACTGTAGATAGATGGCTCGTGCTGTTGTTCCGTTGAATTTTAATGCGTTCCTTGAGAAAGCAAAGTTGAAAGATGATGGTAGCAATTACACGGACTGGGTCCGTAACTTGAGGATTATCCTCATTGCTGCACAGAAAAATTACGTCCTGGAAGCACCGCTGGGTGACAGGCCTGCTGCAGATGCTGAGCCAGAAGTTGTGAACGTCGCAAAGCGAGCTGATGACTACTCTATAGTTCAGTGTGCCATGCTTTACGGCTTAGAACCAGGTCTTCAACGACGTTTTGAACGTCATGGAGCATATGAGATGTTCCAGAGTTGAAGTTAATATTTCAAGCAAATGCCCGGATTGAGAGATATGAAGTCTCCAATAAGTTCTATAGCTGCAAGATGGAGGAGAATAGTTCGTCGGTGAGCACATACTCAAAATGTCCGGGTATAACAATCACTTAATTCAGCTGGGAGTTAATCTTCCGGATGATAGTGTCATTGACAGAATTCTCCAATCACGCCACCAAGCTACAAGAGCTTCGTGATGAACTATAATATGCAAGGGATGACTAAGACAATTCTGAGCTCTTCGCGATGCTAAAAGCAGCGAAGTAGAAATCAAGAAAGAGCATCAAGTGTTGATGGTCAACAAGACCACTAGTTTCAAGAAAAAGGGCAAAGGGAAGAAGAAGGGAAACTTCAAAAAGAACAGCAAGAAAGTTGTTGATCAAGAGAAGAAACCCAAGTCTGGACCTAAGCCTGAAACTGAGTGTTTTTACTGCAAGCAGACTGGACACTGGAAGCGGAACCCCAAGTATTTGGCGGATAAGAAGGATGGCAAGGTGATCAAAGGTATATGTGATATAAATGTTATTGATGTGTACCTTACTAATACTCGCAGTAGTACCTGAGTATTTGATACTGGTTCTGTTGCTAATATTTGCAACTCGAAACAGGAACTACGGATTAAGCGAAGATTGGCTAAGGACGAGGTGACGATGCGCGTTGGAAATGGTTCCAAAGTCGATGTGATCGCGGTCGGCACGCTACCTCTACATCTACCTTCGGGATTAGTTTTAGACCTAAATAATTGTTATTTGGTGCCAGCGTTGAGCATGAACATTATATCTGGATCTTGTTTAATGCGAGACGGTTATTCATTTAAATCAGAGAATAATGGTTGTTCTATTTATATGAGTAATATCTTTTATGGTCATGCACCCTTGAATAATGGTCTATTCTTGTTGAATCTCGACAGTAGTGATACACATATTCATAATGTTGAAGCCAAAAGATGCAGAGTTGATAATGATAGTGCAACTTATTTGTGGCACTGCCGTTTAGGTCATATCGGTGTAAAACGCATGAAGAAACTCCATACTGATGGGCTTCTAGAATCACTTGATTATGAATCACTTGGTACTTGCGAACCGTGCCTCATGGGCAAGATGACCAAAACGCCGTTCTCCGGAACTATGGAGCGAGCAACTGATTTGTTGGAAATCATACATACTGATGTTTGTGGTCCAATGAATATTGAGGCACGCGGCGGGTATCGTTATTTTTTTTTCTCACCTTCACAGATGATTTGAGCAGATATGGGCATATCTACTTAATGAAACACAAATCTGAAACATTTGAAAAGTTCAAAGAATTTCAGAGTGAAGTGGAAAATCATCGTAACAAGAAAATAAAATTTCTACGATCTGATCGTGGAGGAGAATATTTGAGTTACGAGTTTGGTTTACATTTGAAACAATGTGGAATAGTTTACGCAACTCACGCCACCCGAACACCACAGAGAAATGGTGTGTCCGAACGTCGAATCGTACTTTACTAGATATGGTGCGATCTATGATGTCTATTTCGATTTACCGCTATCGCTTTGGGGTTATGCTTTAGAGACGGCCGCATTCACGTTGAATAGGACACCGTCAAAATCCGTTGAGACGACGCCTTATGAACTGTGGTTTGGCAAGAAACCAAAGTTGTCGTTTCTTAAAGTTTGGGGCTGCGATGCTTATGTAAAGAAACTTCAACCAGATAAGCTCGAACCCAAATCGGAAAATGTGTCTTCATAGGATACCCAAAGGAGACTGTTGGGTACACCTTCTATCACAGATCTGAAGGCAAGATTTTCGTTGCTAAATTCGGATCCTTTCGGAGAAGGAGTTTCTCTCGAAAGAAGTGAGTGGGAGGAAAGTAGAACTTGATGAGATAATCAGTATCTGCTCCCTTATTGGAAAGTAGTTCATCACAAGAAATGGTTCTGTGACAACTACACCAATTAGTGAGGAAACTAATGATGATGATCATGAAGCTTCAGATCAAGTTGCTCTTGAACCTCGAGGTCAACCAGAGTAAAATACGCACAGAGTGGTACGGTAATCCTATTCGGAAGTCATGTTACTTGACCATGGCGAACCTACGAACTATGAAGAAGCGATGGTGAGCCCAGATTCGCAAAATGGCTGGAAGCCATGAAATCTGAGATGGGATCCATGTATGAGAACAAAGTATGGACTTTGGTTGACTTGCCCGATGATCGGCAAGCCATTGAAAATAAATGGATCTTTAAGAAGAAGACTGCGCCGATGGTAATGTAACTGTCTACAAAGCTCGACTTGTTGCGAAAGGTTTTCGACAAGTTCAAGGGGTTGACTACGATGAGACTTTCTCACCGAAGCGATGCTTAAGTCTGTCCGAATCATGTTAGCAATTGCCGCATTTTATGATTATGAAATTTGGCAAATGGATGTAAAAACTGCATTCTTGAATGGATTTCTAGAAGAAGAGTTGTATATGATGCAACCAGAAGGTTTTGTCGATCCAAAAGGTGCTAACAAAGTGTGCAAGCTCCAGCGATCAATTTATGGTCTGGTGCAAGCCTCTCGGAGTTGGAATAAACGCTTTGATAGTGTGATCAAAGCATATGGGTTTATACAGACTTTTGGAGAAGCCTATATTTACAAGAAAGTGAGTGGGAGCTCTGTAGCATTTCTAATATTATATGTGGACGACATATTATTGATTGGAAATGATATAGAATTTCTGGATAGCATAAAAGGATACTTGAATAAAAGTTTTTCAATGAAAGACCTCGGTGAAGCAGCTTACATATTGGGCATCAAGATCTATAGAGATAGATCAAGACGCTTAATTGGACTTTCACAAAGCACATACCTTGATAAAGTTTTGAAAAAGTTCAAAATGGATCAGGCAAAGAAAGGTTTTTTACCTGTGTTACAAGGTGTAAGATTGAGTCGACTCAATGCCCGACCACAGCAGAAGATAGAGAGAAAATGAAAGATGTTCCTATGCTTCAGCCATAGGCTCTATCATGTATGCAATGCTGTGTACCAGACTGACGATGCTTAGCTGTAAGCTTGGCAGGAAGGTACCAAAGTAATCCAGAGTGGATCATTGGACAGCGGTCAAGAACATCCTGAAATACCGAAAAGGACTAAGGATATGTTTCTCGATATGGAGGTGACAAAGAGCTAGTCGTAAATGGTTACGCCGATGTAAGCTTTGACACTGATCCGGACGATTCTAAATCGCAAACCGGATCGTGTTTTTATTAAACGGTGGAGCTGTCGGTTGGTGCAGCTCTAAACAAAGCGTCGTGGCGGGATCTACATGTGAAGCGGAGTACATAGCTGCTTGAAGCAGCAAATGAAGGAGTCTGGATGAAAGAGTTCATTTCCGATCTAGGTGTCATACCTAGTGCATCGGGACCGATGAAGATCTTCGTGACAATCTTGGTGCAATTGCCTTGGCAAAGGAATCCAGATTTCACAAGAGGACCAAGCATATCAAGAGACGCTTCAATTCCATTCGGGACCAAGTCCAAGTGGGAGACATAGAGATTTGCAAAACACATACGGATCTGAATGTTGCAGACCCGCTGACTAAGCCTCTTCCACGAGCAAAACATGATCAGCACCAAGACTCCATGGGTGTGAGGATCATTACTTTGTAATCTAGATTATTGACTCTAGTGCAAGTGGGAGACTGAAGGAAATATGCCCTAGAGGCAATAATAAAGTTATTATTTATTTCTTTATATCATGATAAATGTTTATTATTCATGCTAGAATTGTATTAACCGGAAACATAATACATGTGTGAATATATAGACAAACAGATGTCACTAGTATGCCTCTACTTGACTAGCTTGTTAATCAAAGATGGTTATGTTTCCTAACCATGAACAAGGAGTTGTTATTTGATTAACAAGGTCACATCATTAGTTGAATGATCTGATTGACATGACCCATTCCGTTAGCTTAACACTTGATCGCTTAGTATGTTAATGCTTTCTTCATGACCCATACATGTTCCTGTAACTATGAGATTATGCAACTCCGTTTACGGAGGAACACTTTGGTACTACCAAACGTCACAACGAATCGGGTGATTATAAAGGAGTACTACAGGTGTCTCCAAAGGTACTTGCTGGGTTGGCGATTTGAGATTAGGTTTTGTCACTCCGATCGTCGGAGAGGTATCTCTAGGCCTTCTCGGTAATACACATCACCTAAGCCTTGCAAGCATTACAACTAATGAGTTAGTTGTGAGATGATGTATTACGGAACGAGTAAAGAGACTTACCGTAACGAGATTGAACTAGGTATTGGATACCGACGATCGAATCTCGGGTAAGTAACATACCGATGACAAAGGGAACAACGTATGTCGTTATGCGGTTTGACCGATAAAGATCTTCGTAGAATATGTAGGAACCAATATGGGCATCCAGGTTCCGCTATTGGTTATTGACGGAGAATGGTTCTAGGTCATGTCTACATAGTTCTCGAACCCGTAGGGTCCGCACGCTTAACGCTTCGATGACAGTTCATTATGAGTTTATAAGTATTGATGCACGAAGTTTGTTCGAGTCCGGATGTGATCACGGACATGACGAGGAGTCTCAAATGGTCGAGACATAAAGATTGATATATTGGAAGCCTATGTTTGGACTTGGAAGGGTTCCGAGTGAAAACAGGATGTTCTCGGAACACCGGGGTTACGGAACCCCGGGGTATATGGGCCTTCATGGGCCACAAGGGAGAAGAGGAAGGGCGGCCAGGTGGGCTGCGCGCCCCTCCCCTCTAGTCCGAATAGGACAAGGAGAGGGGCGGCGCCCTTCCTCTTCCCTCCCCAATCCTACTCCAACTAGGAGAGGGGGAGTCCTACTCCGGTGGGAGTAGGACTCCTCCAGCGCGCCTCTCCTAGGCCGGCCGCAGCCCCCCTTGTCTCCTTTATATCTGAGGCAGGGGCACCCCATGACACACAAGTTGATCTACGGATCTTTCCTTAGCGTGTGCGGTGCCCCTTCCACCATATTCCACTTGGTCATATCGTCGCGGAGCTTAGCGAAGCCTCGCGCCGGAGAAGTCATATCGTCGCGGAGCTTAGGCGAAGCCCTGCATCGGTGGAGCATCAACATCGCCACCACGCCGTCTTGTGGAACTCATCCCGACACTTTGCTGGATCGGGTCCGGGATCGCCATCGAGCTGAACGTGTGCAGAACTCGGAGGTGCCGTACGTTCGGTGCTTGGATCGGTCGGATCGTGAAGACGTACGACTACATCAACCGCGTTGTTATAACGCTTCCGCTTTCGGTCTACGAGGGTACGTGGACGGTCACTCTCCCCTCTCGTTGCTATGCCATCACCATGGTCTTGCGTGATCGTAGGAAAATTTTTGAAATTACTACGTTCCCCAACATTTATAAAGCCTTTATGAGGGCAAAGATTTAAGACAAACAAGGCAATCTGGCCATACGGTTTTATAAACAAAGGTACGCAAAGAGATATGTTATATTACTGTTTAACAGAAGAAATGTCTTCCAAAGAAAATAGTCCCGCTATCGGTTCCTTTCTTTGGCTTGTCATGCTAAGCATGATAATGAAACCTCAGCTCCAATGTAAGAGCAAAATATTGAGGATTTAGTTTGGGAGGCCAGTTACTAGCCCCCGCAGAGTTCGGCGACAGTCGAGGTCAAGCCGGAAACACTTCGGCCAATGTTATAAATGGCCCGTCATTTAATATAGTCATCGGATCGCTGACCAATTTACACCTATTGTGACAGTCAGTTTTTGGCTTTCTCCACTGAGGTGCTTGACCATGCGAGCTGGAAGCACAATCTCAGTGGTTCTCCCTTTGCACACCTAGCCGAACAAAGCGGAACGTAGGAGGCAAGCGCGAGCAGGCAACCCAACTATTGACCAAGACACAATTCAAACTGGTGCATATATAGCAATATCCGAGAATGTTTTGCGAATCTCTAAAGGTGTCCGGCGTTGCACTGCGAGACTTGTGCTGAAAACACACAAATAGTTTAAAAGTGCCAAAATCTTGGAAAACCAAAAAACGTCAGTAAAAACATGACGTCCGAACAAGATCAAGTGTTCGGTGCCAATCCGAAAATTGGACTTTAGGAAAAAAAAAGTGCTTCTGCCGTGCTTTAACATGACACATCCTATCTCAAGACTTCAAGCGGGTCAGCCTACGGCTTCAGTCTCCCATCCCGAAGGCTCATTAGGCCAGTTTAGAAAACTGAACTCTAGCGGTTTTGAGAGAGAAATTAGGCTCCCCGGCTATTGACCGCACACTCGTGTCAAAAAAAGGAGTGATGAATAAAAAACTTTGCAACGACTAAGAAGAAAAACACTTAGTATAAAACGGCTCAAATAAACATAAGAGCCCCCCAAGTGACCTGGGTAAAAGTTGACTATATAATGTAAGGTGACATGTAAAATGCCTTCTAGCCGGATTGTAGATCGTTTGTCGTAGCGGACCTTTTCGCTTCAACCTCTGGACCCAATAGTCCGGAGTGTGTCCGAATACCCTCGCGGTTATAAAAACCGGGGCGTGCGTGGAGACCAGGCGTAGGGGTCATTAGTGCTTTATCAGACAAGTGCCCAACTAGTTATGTTATATTACATGGTTAGTAAGAAACATCTTCTAGGGAGAATAGTTCCGTTAAGGGTTCCTTTCCCTGGGAGGCATGCCCTAAAGTGCATGTCCGGACTGTGAAAAGAGCAGAAAAACATCTGGGGGCAGGTAAATGAATAGGTAAGAAATCATCTTTTAGTTCACCGACCGAGGATTCCCTTAAGAACGCTAGCTTTCGGCTTCACCCAGTCTGAGGTACACATTCGGCTGACCCGGCAGTAACAATCGCAGAGGTGCTCCATTTACCGCCTAGCCGAACAATCGGGAACGTAGGGGTAAGCACAGGAGCCAGGCAACCCAGTTTGGCCAAAACTTAAGTCATATCGATGCATATAATGGTGAATAAAAGGTACATGCGGAAGTGTGACACATGTGTTGGGCATAAAGCCCGAATTAATAAGCTTCTGTTAAAGAAGCCCCCAGGTATAATGAGCGTGGGTAGCGCGTCAAGTGTGTGCGAACAAAGTTTCGACAAGGAAAATTTTTACAAGCAACTTTTTTCCAAAAAAGTATAATGCTTGGTCGAACCGAACACAAGTTAGAAATTTAAAACTTTGAGCATGAAGGCAACTTAGCTGGTTAATGTGTTCGGTATTGACGATGCGGTCCGAGCTTGATGCGGGACAAGGTTCCATCCCCCAAGCCAGTCCCGAGGTGGCGGAGCAAAGAGCTCGGCACTGTGAAGTGGTGACATAGCACGGTCAATGCAGGACGGCAGAGTGATGCCGAAGTCCCTGGCATGGGGGTAATGAAGTGTTGACGAAGCCCCCCGTCCAGCCGAGGTAACGTCAAAGGATATAGTCCGGCTGGATCATTTTCCTGTGCACAAAAAATAGTGCAAACCAGAGATAATAGTAATAAAAAAATCGTTGCATAATAAATAATTTATGCAAAGTGAGTAATAAAAGAAATATGGCATGGCGCCGAAGTCAGGGCGGCGGCGTGATGCTGTAAAGGCATGCAAGGCCTGAATTCACAGGTCGGTTCGAGTTCCGGATGCGGCGTTCGCCGGACTATGTACGGAAACTGACCGAACCATCATGCGACCGTTGACAATGCGACCACCACTTGATAGACCTGTGTACATATGATGGACAAACCAGAGCAATAATTCCTTGGAAAAAATGAACTAAACAAGCAAAAAATACTAGGATTAATAGCACCTGGTTTATTTGTTGTAGTAATCCGAAGAAGGTGATTCCCAAAATTGGGACGCGATCCGCGCACCCATTGCCTAATGGGCGATAAACCGACGGCATGGCAATGCTGGCAAAGGTTGGCTTGCCGAGGCAAAGCCCTCGGTCCAGCTAACGTGACGGAGCTGGTCGGGTAGTGACGCCGAAGTGTCCGGAGTAGGTTCATGAAGAGATGGCGAAGCCCCCGGTCCAGCCGAGATGTCGAAGTAGGTCGGCGTGATGGACACCGGCTTGAAGAAGCAATAGTGCGGCCCTGCCGATGCAGGTCGTGAGGTGGTCGATGCCGGCTTGATGAAGCGACCATGCGGCGATGCCGGTATGCCCGCTCCGTGTAATCCGTGGGGCGGCGATGTTGGTGATGATTTATCCTTCGCGATGCCGGACTCTTGTTCGGCATGCCGAGATGATGATCCGAAGAAGTTGAGCTCGGCTCGACAAAGTGACGACGTGTCTAGCGCAGGTCGGCAGTCGTGGAGCAATATTGCCGGACTGGTTTGACACCAGCATGATGTTAAAGATCATGTTCAAAAGATTTTAAAGTTAGTGGGATGTGTTCGGAAACAAAACACAACATCCCATACAAAACTTTCTTCAAAAAGGATGTCCGAAATCCCGTTCATAAAAAAGACGAACTCGGGTCGGATTCGTTTTCGCGCAGAAAACAGATCCGAAAAGTGATGCACTAATCGGAAGGTTCCCGGAGTTTGGACGGTCGGATCGAGCTGAACTTTTGAGGGGTGGTAGATATAGGAATTCCGCAGCCGATCAACGGTTGGATCTTCCAAAGGAAGTCCGAGCTAAAAGCTGGACATCACGCCCTAAACTCGTCCAGATTCTCGTCCAGATTCAATGCGGCTCCGGTATATCGGAGATTGCCAGAGATTCCTCCATCGGAACTTGGCGAAATTTTCCAGGGTTGTTGTAGGCTCAATTCCGCACAATTTCACCGAAGCAATCGTTAAAGCGACGCTTGAGGAGGCGGTGGCGGCGGACACAAGTCCGCTGTCTAGAAAAACAGTACGGTCGCCCGAGGGCAATGTTGACGTTGAGCCCCCGGGCTCCCTGGATGATTCCTCCATGATCTTGATAGAGATCGGAGTTGATGTTGATGAAGGCCCTCATCCGAACATGACGATCGGAGGTAAGGCGCAGTCCTTGGTCGAAACCAAGGTGACCAGTCGAGCTGGTGACGAAGATGCCGAAGTCGTAGTTGATCTGCAGGCGAGCCATCAACCTTTTGCCGAACACACAGCGGAACTCTCAATGAAAGCACCAATGTCGGTGTCAAAACCAGCGGATCTCGGGTAGGGGGTCCCGAACTGTGCGTCTAGGCGGATGGTAACAGGAGACAAGGGACATGATGTTTTTACCCAGGTTCGGGCCCTCTCGATGAAGGTAATACCCTACTCCTGCTTGATTAATATTGATGATATGGGTAGTACAAGAGTAGATCTACCACGAGATCAAGGAGGCTAAAGCCTAGAAGCTAGCCTATGGTATGATTGTTGTATATTGTATATCTGTCGACTAGCCTGGCCCTGGTTTATATAATGCACCAGAGGCCTAGGATAACAAGAGTCCTAGCCGAATACGCCGGTGGGGGAGGAGTCCTTGTCTTGATCACCAAGTCTTGTGGAATCTTCCTTGTATGCGGCACCTGTCCGGACTGGCCCATGAGTATGCGGCCCTGGGGGTCCTCGGCCCAATCTAACCGACTGGGGGACGACGTGGTGAGTACCCCCTAGTCCAGGACACCGTCAGTCGGCATCTTACCAAAATCACCGCATCGCATGGCAGCCCGGCATCTCGCCTCCTTCGCGCGCATAGCTGAAGCTTCGCCGGACAAACAACACCCTAGACTAGAGTACATGGAGAATGAAAATAGACATGCATACACATATGACAAGATTAGATCTAACATTATTTACTGCTAATGTACGTAATAATTTGTACGTGTACATTAGCATGAAGAACACAATATGATCTTTATGCTAATGAAACTATACAATTCCAGAGTTTGTCATCCAAACATGATTTGGTATTGAAACCTCACATGCATTTCAAGAGCCAATTCAGTGACAACCAAACAGGCGAATTCGTATTAGTGCCATTTCAGTTTCCTCCTCGAATTGGAATCCAGTCCAACTCAACACGGGGCTCTCCAATATGGACATCAAGACGAAGCGCATGTGTTATGGTATAGAAACGATCAGGGAGTACGTTGTAGTTTTGTCACCTACAATCGAAGCATCAGGGGAAATCCTTGGTCCGGGCTCCTGGACCGGACGACAGCGGCGTCTTGATGCCATTCCCCTTCTTAAAGGCGTTGTCTTGTTCGCTCGTGGCATCCCCGACGGTGGAGTTGGATACTGGTTGGCCTCATTGTCTTCGAGTTGTTTCTAAGGGCTAGGAGGGTTTTGCCGTGTTGTTCTTTTCCTTTCCTTGGGCTGAGCACCCCGTGTCCCTCTGCTCCGGGCACCATGTCGTCTGCGCATGTGTTGTTCCATACCCTGTATTCGTTCTTCTTCTTCTATCAATGAATGATACGCAAGCTTTGCGTATTTGCGAAAAAAACAATCAAAGCATTATTTACGGGATTTGTACCCTAGAATTTTGGGGATTTGTTTCCTAAAAGACGACTGACCAGACGTTCTTCGGCTCCCACCCCCCACCCTAACAGGGGCATAGCTACGTACAGCTACCCGGTGTCACTGGCACCGGGTCTAATGTACACTTGCTTAAGATAATCCATTGATTTAGTGTGTAGGTCATTGATTTTTTGATGTATTCTTCTATGTGGACACCGGGTAATCTTCAGTCTGGATCCGCCCCTGCACCCTAATATAGATCATGGGGAAGCTTCTCCGACGAGCCCCCCACCAGACTGCAGCTGTTTCTTCCTTCACTCCGGCGCCCCTCCTTTCTTCTATCGATTTAGAAAATCGACCGACCCAAATCAGATTTTCAGGCGACTAACGTTTAGCTATTGTGAACTATTAAATATGAGGTCTAGTTTCTCATAAGACCAAGTCATTTTTTTAGTTAGACCAGTTGCATTAAGGCTTCAATTTAATTTCACCACGACCGACTCTAGACTACAGGAATCACTTGAAATGTGGCAGTTCTGCTACATTTTTTTTTCATATTTCGACTTGATTACCCACTGTGTGTCATATTTTCTCGAATAACATGAATATTTACTAGTTCAACACAAGCACCTTGACCAAATACCGGAAAAGTACAAACACTTTAATGAAAGAGCTAGGTGTTGCCAACATAATCATTTTAGATCATTCTTCACGGACATGTGCATTAGATCCGACACCTTCCTCGCCGCTGGCTTGCCCTTCAGGTCATCCCACCAGGCCCTTACATGCGGGTACATATCGAGCACCGATATGTATATAGTGATCCCTAGGCAAAGCATGGTGGAGACGTGGTTGAGGTCGGCGAGGCTGATGAAATCTCCAGCTAGGTACTTGGAGCTCGACAATCTGGACTCATACACATCCAACACCTTCTTCAGCTTGTCAATGTTCTCCTCGACGGCCCTCTCATCAACGCTTTGCCCGAAAATCGGCCGGATCCTGACCTCCATAAGAATAGCCTCTATGAGAGGACGGTATTGGTGGGCCTCCACCTCCAGCCACACATCGACCATTGCTGATCCCTCGAGATTACCAGCCCCGAGGAGCTCAGGTTTGTATTTTCGGCATATATATTTCGTGATTGCGCGCGACTCTGTTGCATAGACAATATATGTGATGAGAGCTAGGCTTGAAACATGTTCAATTTCAACAGAAAGTTTTCTCCCAAGGCTTATCTGAGTAATACTATGTAAATGGATACGAGTTATGCATCCATGCTAAATTACTCTGCCTACCCTGGCCAAGGGAATCGCCAAACATTAGCAAAGAGGAAAAATATTTACTTCCCCCGCTCCTAAACATGTGACATTTTGGTAGTTCAATATTGGAAACGGAGGGCGTAGATGGTTTCTGAAGTTTCTTACCCCAGAGGCAAAAGTCACCGTCCTTCAAAACTGGGACCTGACCGAATGGCTGTGAAAAGAGCTAATCAGCAATACCAACGTAGGAAAAGGAACACAGAGCAGGATATAGTCGTCTCATAGGCAATTAGAAGAGCGAGAGAGGCCTACATACGTTCCTAGCAAGGTGGGCGGGGCTCTTGTGCTCGGCGGCGGCGAAGTCGACGGCGACGAGCTCGTACTTGACGCCGGACTCTTCCAGGCTCACAAGGACCCTGGCTATGTTCCAAGACATGGCCGGCCCGTACACCTTCACGACCGGCTCCATGTTGCTCTTCCGGCCAGCTTCGCTCTTCAAGTCGCTACAGAATATCTTTGCCTGAAATTATGGCCACGCATATATATTCCCCCGTCCCCCACCCCTTCCGTTTGACTGCTATAGTATGTTAATTATCTTATCTTATCTACGTAGGATGCAAGCTCAGAACCGCAACCTTGGTCAAAATATTTGTCTGCCACGCTTGTCATGTTCCACGAGGAGGGTTTTATATGAGAGGATTTCTTGCTCCCGAGCCCCATGGAGCCCGATTTTTTCTTTCTAAATGAGGTTTCTTATCAAATACTCCCTCTGTAACTTTTTGTAAGACGTTTCTTGACTCTAAAAACGTTTTATAAAAAGGTTACAGATGGAGTAATTCTGAAAAGTACACGTGTATACCACAATGCTGTAAATGTTGATGATGAAACTCATTTTTGTGTGAGCTATATCAAAAAAAAAAATATCATCAACTTTTATATTCCTTTTGTTACAAAATGTAAAATATTTTTTATCCCCTATGCAAAACTCAAAAGTCGATGAATTTTGGTACAGATGCAATAGTAAATAGTGCATCTGGTAGAAATGTATGATTTTGTTCTCTTTGTCTAGCTCACTCAAAAATGTATTCATCATGAAATTTACAAAAAGTGGTATACATCTATATGCTCGTGTCTATTTTTTCAGAATTTTTTGAAACCTCAGAATTGGTTTTTGAATTTTTTAAAAGTCCGGGCTCCATGGACGACCCTGAGTACATAGTTTTCAGAGGAAATCTAAGTCAAAAGTAAATGTCAAAGAAAGCTCTCTTCGAGAATGCTTGGGTCTCCAAGGTCAAGATATCTGCCAACTTCAGTTTAGAGCACACCCATCAATTTTGGTCCTTTAGACAACCATTCACCACTTCCACCTAGATGAGTATGCCGAAGATGACATTGTGTGGAAGCACACACAAGCAATGGGCAATAATCCACAACCTCTTATACGGCACAATTCTTTGATACTTTCTACTCTCTCATGGAGCACGCAGTTTGGAAGGCTTGGGTGCCCTGAAAGTCAAGTTCTTTTCTTGGTTGGCTACACAAGATAGAATTTGGACTGCCGAAAAATTGGCTAAGTGAGAGCCTTTGATTTCTATGCAAGCAGGAACAAGAATCCAAAGTACACCTCTTCTTCAAGTGTCGCTTCACCATCCGTCTTTGAACTTAGTGAGCGAATGGCTACGCCTTGAGAGCATAGACACCTCCACTTGGCACCCTGAGAGTTCGGTCAAGGATTGGTGGACAATCCGCTCCGACATCCACATTGCCAATTGAAAGGCCATGGCGTCGCTCACAATAGTTGGACCGTATGGAATGAGAGGGGAATGCCCGGGTGTTTCGCCACAAAATCACGCCGCCACCAATCTTACTCAATACTATGAAAGAAGATGCTCATCCTTGGATCGCCACGGGTGCAAAAAAATTGGGTACGAAGAGAGCAATCTTAAATTTCCGAGGCAAATCTTTTGCTTTGGTTTCAGCAAAAGGCAAGCTGCTCACCAAGGAGACCGAGAGCAGCTGGCAACTTGATTAAACAAGAGAACTACTCCCTCCGTCCTAAAATACTTGTCGGAGAAATGGATAAAATTGAATGTATCTATAACTAAAATACGTCTAGATTCATCCATTTCTCCGACAAGTATTTCCGGACGGAGGGAGTAACTGGCAACAGAACAGAGTCACTTGGCAGCCAAGGAATTAATACAATATCCATGAGAGGTCTCCATCACACTTACTTGTCAACCAAGTCCAACTAATACGATGGAGGCTACCTGGTGTGATCTAATTGGGAGAGCAGTTGACAAACTTAAACAAGAGAACTGATTGCAACCTAGTTCTTGACCTGTTAGGCTGGCAATGAATCTGACGTATCCACGGACCGTTCAATAAAACAGGTTGATAAATACAACTTACTTGTATGCCACGGCAGATACAGTAACCATCAGTAAAGGCCACAAACTTTGATACAGAAAGCACCTGGTTCATCAAGAAATGAGAAGTGATAACCTCAAAGCTACTAAACCATTAGTTTTTTTTGAACCTTACTAAACCATTAGTTGATGGTACTTATACGTCCAATTTTATCATGGTTCTTTTCAACAACAAATACACATCAATGTGAAAACGGTTGTACCCAATAGTCGTAAATAAAGGTGAAGGTGGTAGGACAATTTTTGGCCGAAATCAATTTTAAATTCAGGGGCATTGGATATCATAAAAAAAATTCACTCATGAACACAATCCTATCTGACTTCTAGTCCGGTTGAAAGGATACACTATACATATGGTATTGCTAATACGTGTACAACAATATAAGATAAATGTTTTTTCTAGACTGACAACCCGACATTTAAATATGTATATCTTGTTTTTGTTAACAGTTTAGGTATTAACTAACAATATATGAAGGTTATCTTGGCTTATGGGATGGGAGACATGCTTGCTAGTGGTTTCTTTGTATTATTCTACTACCGTCTGGTGTCTTATGAGTCTTAACATGTATAAGAATTAATACTTGCTCATTGTTATGTATAGTTTAGTTCAAAGCATGTTGTATATGCTCGTCTTTTTATGCATGTCCAATTCTTTACCGCACAACGTCCAAGTTTGACGAAATCCGATATTCGAATCTACATCCACGTGTTATCCACCCTTCTTTTGAATCTCAAAAATATATGAAATATGATGAGGTTTCAGCACTATTGTACTGAATCCGCTCAGATTTCACCCCTAGGCATAACATTCCATAACTCCTCTTGCCTTTACATGAAAGCCCTCACATATGGACTGAGCTCGTAGTCATAGAAATAACAGTTCTTATTCAGAAAACATTGAGTTTACTAAAATCCGTCTTAACATTGATATGTTAGAGAGACCAGCTAACCATGGAAGAGCTCACAATTTTAGTTCTTGTAATGGTTGCCTTATTCATGATACCCATTTCACAAACATATACCACATGTTGGTCACAAACGTATCCTGTTCTTTCTTTTGTGCGGGAAGCGCAAGCCCTTTAGACATAACAAAAATAGTCTCCAAAGGTGTTGCAAAATGAAAGTGTTAAATCATATCCCTCCGCTCCTTTATATAAGGTGTATTTGTTTTTTGAAAAGTCAAACGAGTGCGCGTTTGACTGAGTTTTAGAAAAATATATCAATATCCACAATAAGAAATCTTTATCATTTGATCATCATGAAAAGTAGTTTCATATTTTGTCTCTTAGGTATTATAGATGTTGTAATTTTATTCTATAATCTTGGTCAAACATTCAAATGGTTGACTTGCACGAAAATCGATACACCTTATATTCTGGAACAGAGGGAGTACTTGGTAACTGTGACACATTTGGATTAATTTCAAGAATGCTTATGAGCGCAACACAAAGTGAAGAGTCCCATCGATCCTTCTACGATAACATCCATCTACCCCCGCCGCCCTAAGCATAGTCGGCAAGGGTCCGGTCAGCGCCAAGGGACCAATCAACATGATGTCCTAAGACATTGCATTGAAGAAACTTAATACCGTGATGACTACGTAGTTCATATTTATACAATTTATACATTTACATTATTAAGATGCTAAGTTACTTTTGGTGGATATAACTTGTCCTTATATAGTCACTAAATGACTATGATTTTACTTCAAGTGGAAGTGTGTAAAGTTCACATGCTATGTCTTCTTGAGAATTCTAACTAGTGAAGGTTGCAAGTGCTAAGTGGCAACAAGGTAAATATGCATCTACATTTCTACCATTGATGAATGTGTATATGAAATGTATTTCTAATGCATATGAAATGTATGAAATGTGCTTTCTCAGACCGTGGGGGTTGATGTGCTAGTATAGTTTCTCAGGAATTGAGCTAGCAAGCAACATTTGCTGGCTTGGGATACATGTCACCACTGGCAGGTATCACAGATCCATCTATGATGACATTTTTCATGTCGACTGCATGAGTTATCACTTATGGGCACATATTAGTCTTCCGTCCATGGTAACACTATTGATGAGCGAACCATAAGTATCCATCCATAGAGAATGTCATCAATGACAAGAGGACGCTAAATATTTTTATTTATACTCGTATTTCACAAAATTTTGGACTCGGATAACTCCTGAACATTGGGGATTTGCCCATGGAAAATCAAATGTATTTTTTGGCAATTTATATACGCGGGGGATGGTAAATCTAGTTTGAAAGCATGACAATTTCGCCCTCAATTTACTTTTTGCCGGGAAATTGCCGTGCTTGTCAAATTTGTCATCGTCATCTTAACTAAAATTGTCATAAAAACGCTCGATTTGCCATGGGCAGATCCCGAACTTTTGGCATTTACAATTTCCGAACTTTCTTTTATGTGTGCAAGCTTATCCAGTGGAAAAACAAAAGTGATGCTATTTAGCTTTTTCTAAACCCATCCTGTGTTAACGTTTTGCTCAAGTTGCACATTCATCTGAATGAACTAGTAATCGAGTAGAAAACCGTAGGGAGAAAGCGACCGCGACCGCGACCCCGCAACGGCCGGCAGAAGCCACCGCGCCACCGCTTCCCTTCCCCTTCCCCGCCGCCTTTGCCCGCCCCGCAAGCTTCCTCCTCCTTCCCTCTCACCCCACCCCGCGCCACCACCTCGCCAGGTCTCCCCAACCCCGCCCCCGCACGTCCAGATCTTGAGGCGGCACAGGTGAGGCAGCGCAACCCCCTCCGTCTGTGGACTGTGGTGGTGGCGGCGGCGGCGCTCGACCGGCCGGCAGCGGGATGGCGTACGTGGACCACGCCTTCTCCATCACCGACGAGGACGACCTGGTGGGCGGCGCGGCGGGGGGCCGGCCGCGCGGCGCGCCTGTCAAGGAGATCGCCTTCGCCGCCGCGCTGCTCGCGTTCGGCGCGCTCGGCGTCGTCGCTGGCCTCGTCATGGCCGCCCACCAAGTCGGCGGCGACCGCTCCCACGGTGAGACCGATATCCGTCTCTCTGTCTACCTCCGATTAGGATTTGCGGTTGCTTTGTTTGGTGATGAACTGGGGAACTCGGAGAGGGAGGGGCTCCTTAGCCCTGCACCCCGTTATTTGTGCTTGCATCTCAGAGAGTATTCATTTGTAATGCTGGTCTGAATAAAAATCGAAGATCCCTGGATCTGGCTGAACTAACTGTGTCTGTCCGTTACTGAATTGCATATCCAGGGATCTGTTTAGGAGAGTTTAAGCCATTCTGCAGATAAGGTAGTATTTGGTTATGGTGAATTGCATATCGTAGAAAAGGGGGATTTGGACATTTAAGTGCTAATAAACTTCGAGAAAGTGGCCAGATGGACCAAACTAATTGTGTTTATTTGTTAGTTTGGGCCATTCTGTAGACAAGGTATCTGGTTATGCAGAATTGCAGATCGTAGAAAAGAGAGATTCAGACATGTATGTGCTAACAAATTTTGAGAAACTGGCCAAATGGACTAAAATCTATGAAGAAAATGAATCACTGTGTGTTGCAGTAATTGGTTAACTCCTTGAGCTGTTTTGGATGTCAGAGTGAACTGAGAAGAAAATCAACCAGAACACAGGACAGGTATGGGCTGAGAAACCATCAAATATCTTTTTCTTGTGTTGGCTCCACTATGCGTACTAGGAGTTAAGGATATCTGTTTTTTAAAAGAAATCAAAGATGAGCTGTACAGATTATAAACGCGAAATCATTTATGAATGTAATTGTTATTACAGACTTATGTCGTGCTTACTGGCACTCAATCCCAGCAGTGTGCCAAAGCCCACATGTAGCAAAGCGTTAGGAAGTTCTGAAGAGGATTTTTTGTTTGATTCCGCCCCTAGATATTTGAAATCCTTGTCCACAATGTTGGCAAGCGTCTGATGCATACAAGTTCAATTTGTAAGAAAGGGCTCATAGCATTCGAACTTATGGAACCATTGATGCGGTATGAAGATAATTTCAGGGCTCACGAGTGTTAAGCCTTAACCTGCTCCAGAGTACTGATGCCCTGTTTTGTTCCGAGTAGCAATTCTGTGTGCATTTTCTGTTAAAGTGAGACCTGTCAATACCTTTATCTTTACCTGATGTTTGTCCCTGTTTTTCTGGATACAGGGATTTTCTTTACGGTGCTGGGCGTGGTGATGTTCATCCCCGGATTCTACTACACAAGAGTAGCGTATTATGCTTACAAAGGGTACCAGGGCTTCTCTTTTGCCAACATCCCTCCTATCTGAAGCAGCAGTGGCTGGCCGAACCCGGTTGGGCCGTCTCATCCAATGATCCTTTCTTATGAAAATGTAAACATGTTTTTTTTCTTCTTCTTTAAACCCTTATAGATTGTAGCAGTTGTTATACTTGTACATATAATAACAAACAACTAAAATAATGAGAAACCACGATGATATGGTAGTTTCACCTGATAGCTTGTCAATTGTGTGATTATGTATATTGATGAAAGGGCTTCACTTGTCGATATCACCAAGACAGTTTGCTGTGATGCTGCTATGTCTGTTGGTTCTTCGGATTATATTAAAACTATTTTTCAGATAAGCTTGTCCTTGTTTTAGTGCTAATACCTGTGCGTTGCAACGGGTCAACCAAATGAGTATAATTCTTGCAAAAATGAAATAAATAAAAGATTCAGTCTTTAGTTTTCTTTGGAATCAGATTTTTTATCTGGAGATGTTGCCGCGTCAATCTTGAGTTTTCCTATAAATCGATGGCATGCTGCAGCCTCGCATGGGGGCATAATTGATTTTTATCTCGCCTGGACCGATCCGATCCTCAATGGATGATCCGAAACATTTCTCTTTTTTATCTTGCCTGGTGACAGTGATTTGGAGTTGGACGCTTTTTTATCTCGATTGATTTGATTTTACATGGTTAGAAATTATTTTCACCGTCTTATGCCACAGTTTATGAATAGCGGTATGAAATTCAAAAGTAGATATAAAAACTAAAAGACAGAGAGAACACGGCGCGACGGTCGCCTGTAGGCCCCTGGAAACCCTGCGGTCAGACTTCCATGTCCTGTACTTGAGAGAAAACCAGATGAAAAGATTACAATTCATTGATGTATAGCTCTTCCAGATAGCATTAGCAAGGCGAAAAACGCTCCTTGTTCTGACATAGGATCTTGTAGCTGGATTCTTCAGAATAGTAGCCTGACGGTGACAAGCGCCAGGCAAATGTGTCTTCAGTATTCCCCTGAATCTGAATCCTATTAATCGCAATACATAACCTGAAGTACTGAAGCAGATCAGGGATAGAGAGATTATCAGCAATGTCTAGTACAGTATCTAACACAAGCAGAAATCTTTCCTCGTCAGCCGAGGCTCATGACCCTGTAGGCTTCCTTGATTCCTCGCTGCAGGTCAGGCCAATACTCGATGCTGGAGGCCAAAAACGTCGCAGCAAAGGCAGGCAGGCGGCGTGGTCTGCCGGAGCCTCTCCTCCAGTTCGCCTGGCACCGGAGCAGCAGAACCAAGGCGTCCCACGGCGACGGCGCAGGGGTCTGCAGCGGCTGGTCCAGCGTGGAGCGGAGGCCGGCGGCGATGACCTGCCTGGCACTCTGCCGGAGCCTCTCCTCCAGTTCGCCATTGCGGTAGCGCACGCACTCCAGTTCAGCCACTACGGCCTGAAGCCGCCCCGCCGCAGCGCGCTCGACAGTAGCCAACACCGCCCTCGCGTGCCGCCGGTGCGCCGCGATGCCTCGCCCCAAGAGAGCACGCCGACCGCCTTATCGTCCTCCACCGCGACGCCTCCGTCCGCCGCGCTCTACAAAGCCCGGCGCGACGCCTCGCCCCATTCCTTGGCTCGGGCAGCTAGCGCGGGCGCCCGCCGCGATGCATCCCCCTTCCTTGGCTTCTGCGGGGTGGCAAGCGGCAGGGCGTGCCCGGCGGTTCGGTGGAGGCAGGCAATGGATAAGTGGCGGAGATGGCAGGGTTTTTTTTTTGGCAAAAAAATGAAACGTCATCTCATCAGGATTCAGGAACACACTTCAAGTAGGACAACGGGTTAATTTCTCAGAAACGAAGGCACTTTTCTGTACAAACGCCGACGTACGACCAGATCCAATAAACGCTTTATTATTCTAAGATAAACGCTTGCGTGCGTTGCAGAACGGCTGAAGTATGATTTATTAATCAACATGATAACTCACACCGGTGGGACATGGAACCATGTTTTACAAAGCTTATTTAAATCCGGGACTTTTGAGGTACGTACTGAAGCTAACCTTGCAAGAGGCAGGCATGGGAGGCATGATTGTTGCTGAAGCGGAACTCATAAATGTCTCACGTCATGTGGTTCTGTGCTATTCTTAATCTTCTTCTCTGAAGTGTGTAGTTTCAGTTTCACATCAAATGTGTTGCGCTTGCAGTGCGTACCAATGTACAGTTTACCGATGTGTATATATGCGGTGTCGATGGAAAACATTGAAGCCAGTAGTTGTATACCTATTTCAAAAATCAGCAAGTGGTTAGTAACATTCTACATCAAGGTATTACAGAGAGAAAGGAGTATCTCCTATTTTATTTTTGTGGGATTGGGAGCAATTTAGAAACTTATGAAAATATAGGAATCATTCTCACTTTAATCTCCAGTCCTCTTGTTTTGCTTCATTTATCATGCATTATGCATGTCATATGTTCCCACAAATGCCCGTGCGTTGCCACGGGTATAGGTTACAATGTATTTTAATTCATGTAAATATTTCACCTCTTAACCAGAGTGATATGGTAAATGTTACAAATGATGTTTGATCAAGCAGGAGCTAGAGCTGCCGAGCTAGAGATGCAGGCTCGCCCTGCAGCACGAGCAGGAGCTACGAGCTGGGGGTCCTGTTCATCTTAACATATGTCCAGCAGACACCTCATTGTCCAAAAGAGAGCCTTATTGGTAGTGTATTTGTATTAATAAATTAGCAAGGTATTCTTTTTATTTTTAGGAAAGTGTTTTGTATGGAACTGCCTTGGCATGCATTCAGTAATTCACCACCATGCGAAATTTCAGACTCCAATACCAGGTGACCATGAAATATTTACAACATATGAAATATTGTCTTGAAGGACAACATGAAGAATATCAGCTTACACTGGTTCTGCTTTAACATGTATTCCATTCCATAAAAAAGCTCACTCCAGCAACACAGACCGCATTGTCAATCAGATGTTCTATAATAATTAAAATAATTGCATTGGTAGCCGCCACTATTGTCCTGGAATAACTCTTCACATTGCAAATCTCAATTCTTCCACATAACACAGAAAACAAAGAAACTGCAAATGGCAACTCAATGTGATGGCATCACTGACAATTAACTCAACAATCGAATATCCTTGGAAAAAACATCAAGAAATAGACCAATAATGGTGAAACTCACTTATGTACCATCGTATACACAAACACATAAGAAATTTGGGAACAGTTGGGTTCAGTCTCATGGAAAGGTATCTGAGGGTTCACATAACATGAGAGAATACTATACTGCCCATGCGTTACATTCTGTCAAAGATCCATGACTCTGATGATACTGCATGGACCAGCGCACTGCTAAAGAATGCAGAAGATTAATAAGGCGAAAGAATTTTGCTAGGGACTTACCACGTTCCTCGAACTGATCAAATCCTAAACTACAGAGAAGGTTCGCTGATCCAATCACCTGCAGCAGGGAAGTTACACGACGAGGGAGTTAATGATTCTTCAGTTGAGGCAGCTGTTACCTTATCAAAAAACATCTAAAGCAAGATGCAACAGTTTCGTTCAAGACAATACATTCGGCCTCTAAGTACCGTTAAAACGGCAAACCAATTTGAAACTCACAACGAAATTATACAGTTTCAGGAAGATCTCACAAATTTAACTGAAACAGATAGCAATGTTAAATTATTCCTTGTAGACGCAATAAAAAATAGTACTTACATACTCTGTGGAAAGATCAAACAATGAATTATATCTATGTTAATTGTACTCTAGACAGATATTTTAAAATGCCTCTCAAATCTCAATACAGAAAACAGTAACTGTCAGAAGTTCAGAACAGAACTCGCAATGGACAGCAGCATTCAGAAGGTTGTATCTTTCACTATACTCAGAGAAAATTTGAGAAAAAATTCTCCATGGAAATTTCAAACCAAATACTGAAAATACATCCATAGCCCCATGGACAGATTCAGCCTTGAAGTTACTTTGAAACGCCGCGCAAAATAGGAAGTCATGCCTAAAACTGCAGTCTGACGAAAACTGACAGTAACTTCAGATAGGCATTATCTCCTAGAATACCTGACGAAAAATTGCCGCTGGATCCCTCTGTCTCCCACGTCCGTCCTCCGTTTCCCGCGCCCGTCCTCCGTCACCCAGCTCCGGCGAGCTCCTGCCTAGGTCGCCACACCATCCCTCCTTTCTCCCTTCTTCTCTTCCTCACGGCCTCACCTCCCTGTGCTCTTTCTCCCCAGGACCCGCTGATGCCATGGGTGCGCCCGGGAAGCCTCGCCGCCGGCTTTGCTCATCGTCACGGTGACCCCGCCTCGCTGCCGGCCTCTGGATCCGCCTCCCAAGCACCTTCCGTGCATGGATCCGTCCCCTTCAAGCTCCATCCGCCGCTTATACGCATCGAGCCGCCGCCGATCGCTTTCGTGCCGCCCGCTGCTGACCCGATCCTGAACCAGACGTATGGACTCATGGATTGAATATACTAAACAACAGGGTCCTTTTTGTAAAATTAAAGCGTTTTCTCAGATCCACTTATAAAGGGATTGCGGGTTGCATTACCAAAAGGTAGAAGGACTTTTGTGCAAAACAGCCGGGACGACGGACGACCAGAAGCACTCCGTGCTTTATTAGTTAGACTAGCACAAATGCCCGTGCGTTGCAACGGGTACAAAAATTAATGTATATTTAATTAAAACAAATATGCATTCCACATACTAATCAAATGCTCTAATTACCAATAACATGTCTCCAGTCTCATAATACAATAACTAATTAATCTAACTCTAAAGAGAAGGCATAAATATGTAACTGGACAGGATATAACAGGGCAGGATTAATCCCTACATGGCTATTAATGGAAGTAAGCAAAACTGGCACTGCTGGTGGTATGAGGTAATGAACACATTGAACTAACTAAAGTGTAAGCAGAAGCTGAATACATTATATATCTTTATGTACCTGAAAGCACCCTCACAACGATGCAGCAAAACCAAACGCAAAAAAATCATTGAATGGTCAAGTCTCCTATATTGCACATCATCGCCCTATTATGTAGATCTGCAGGTAGCCGATCACATGAGAACCATGATCAAATGCAGTATGCCTGAAGAAACAATAGAAGTGAAATATTTCAAAATCTAATTTGGGAAGAAGCAAGGTCCTTTGCTTACATGAGAACTGTGATGATACAGTCAACACATCAGTTGATAGTTGCGTTGGAGATGAAGAAAAGTAAACTATCAACATCTCTTTCCTACAGGTGTTATCTATCAACATCTCCATCTTTCACCCATCCTATATCTCCCTTTGCTCCAGTTCAGACCCATAAATTTCCCTCAACCTCTCCATCTCCCTTCGTATCCTCCCTAGTCACCACCGGCCACCTCCTCCGCCGTCTTGCTAGATCATACCATGACGCCACCTACTGACCAGCTTGCGAATCCTACCATGCTTAACAGTTGACTACCTGAACCTGTACACACCTAAACTACATGTGCACAAGACACTTGTATGCTCCTGCTAATTAATCAAGCCTAAATTCACTTGTTTGACCGGATGGATCCTCTGTTGATTCATCCGCTCTGAGATGGATGGATCAGATCCCTGGCTTCACTTGAGCACATCTGGGATCGATGAGTGGGTCACTCAACTCCATCCTCTGAAGCTTCTGCTCCAGCCCCCGGACGGGCCTCAAACCTCGAATTCATCGATCATACGGTGACATAAAACTACAATATCATCAAAAACAACTATTGCGAGGAACTCAAATCAAATAAAAAAAGACATATATTGTTCAAAGAGAAATTTGAGGTGCTTCGCATTAATCCATATAGAAAAAGAGCAGCAATTTAACAACCATATGAAGGCACGGCCCACAACTTGCTCAGGCTACTGTATGTGCATTGTTCTGGGGGCCATGATCCACCCACAGCAGAATCCCTGACCTTACATAATATTATGCACAGAATTATCCAAATTGCTACTAAACGCTACCAGCCAACAGCAAGAAGAACAAAAAGAAATTCTTAGTCTTCTATATGTAAGTGTTTAAACAAAACTTCTACCTGGCTTTTCAAGGGAAAAAGGTAGAAGGATATAAGCTAGTACTTTAGCACTAAAAAATAATGTTGCATTAGAATAGTAGGAGTACAGAAAAAAAATAGAAGAACCATCTCAATAGCAGAATTCTTCTACCATCAGAATTCTCACTACCACCAAGATCAAAAGCTCAGCTCGACAAACTGATTTAACTAATGCTAAATAAACTGATGATTTTCTGAAAAATTTCTCCAAGTAAACAACACACCTCTTGCAAATGTAGTTGTCGACTTGAATGGAATACTCGCAGCAATGAGCAGTCAACATGCCTGTTGTATTCTCTCTATGACCATTTACCCGCCAACCTATTGCAAGCCCACAACTACACGGTGCTACTCATTTGTTTGGGAGATTGCAGACGCAGCTGCAAGTCAACATGTGCTCCAAGTGCATGTCTGCAGCTCCATGTCGTTCTGTGATGTTGACAACATGTGCTTAGCTCAAGAGATGGAGACATTATAAAAGAATCATCATTTAATTATCTGTGTATGCCATGATAACATAAAAAGGACATCACATTGCTGGAGGCATGAAACCAAGTGCCAGATTATACAGTTTCATATACACTTTTATGGTTTTATTCATATATCATATGGTGTGTCGACAAAATGGCACTACTGCATGAGATGCATTAATTCTGAATATGCAAGTCTAGGACAGTACTGCTCTAGTAATAATATATGTGTCACTATGAGCTAATTTCCAGAATATTCAGTTAGCAGTTGGATGAGTACTATTTTATATCATCTCAGATTCCTATCAACATGTCATCCATAGTCCTTGTTCCTATCATGATGTGATTCTTCAGATGGACACTAATATGATAAATTTTCTACCTGCACACAATTGTAACCTGCCTTTATATTAGTATAAATAAAACAGATACTAAAATAGTTATCCAGGAAGGGTAGCTTCCTAGTTGTAATTATACCTAATTGTAGAACTCTGGGTACGATCTAGTGTGAACGTCGCACCTCCTGACCTCCAGATATATTACTTTGCAGCGGAACAATCAAATCGATCAACATATTGGATTGGCCTGCTTGGGACGTAGCTAGTAAGTCAGCTAGCTTGGATTGGGGCATAGCTAATAAGCCTCGTGAAATCAATCCAGTGGCCTGCTTGGACGTAGCTGGTAAATCAATCCCAGCCGAAAACGTCCCAAGCACCAGCAGGAATCTGCTAGTTAGTAATAAAATCGATCAGCAAAGATGGTATATGTTCCAATCTTGGAGAAGTATGGCATAATATTATTCACTTCTTTTTGTTGCCAATGAACACTAAATTGACCACTTGCTATTAACAAAACTGAGATTACCAGGAGCAAGCCCACCTGCTCTCACGGCGCTCCTTCCGCAGCCACCACGAAGCCAAGATCGACCCACCACATCCAGGAATCCAAGGAGAGAGAGAAAGAGAGAACCGGTCGATGGATTCCGATCGGCCGTCCCGAACTCTGCTTCCGCGCTCGCCCAACCTCGAGCGAAGTGGGTGCGCCGAGCGGGGCAGCAGGCTTCTAGGTCCTTAGCGAGTGCGGCGGCCGGCGCGCGGCGGCGTCGGGGGCGTGCGGCCCGCGGGGGCGTCGGGGGCGGGTGGCCGACGTTGAGGCGGGGCGGGGCAGGACGTGGCGGCGGGCTGGAGGAGGAGGCGGCGGCGGCGGGCGGCGCGCGGCGAGGCGGGGCGACGCGGGAGATGGCGGCGGACTGGAGCTCGAGATGGGATCGAGGAGGCAGGGTGTGTGGGTCGCTGGGCTGATTTTTTTCTCTTTTCTCTCCCGTACCGGTTCGGGCTGACTTATGACGAAGACTGCGGGTTAATTTCATGTAAACCGAGGAGGCCTTTGCAAAACAACCACGACGGACGACCAGAAGCACTCCATGCTTTATTAGTAGGGAAAGATTAGGAAAAGATATATACTCCCTCTGTTTTAAAATATAGGTCTTTGTAGAGATTTCATTAATTATGGACTCCATTCAAAGCAAAATAAGTGAATCTACACTCCGAAATACATCTATATACATCCATACAAAGTCCATATTGAAATCTCTACAAAGACTTATATTGAAATCTAGCAGGAGGGCGGTTTCGTAAAGTTCATCCATGTTGCTTGCACTCGAGTATACTGGGTTGGGTTGTTTACCAATCAGTAAAATATCATAACCCAATGTTTTTTTTGCATCGAGTAAGAGCATCTACAACCGGACCCCTCAAACCCGTCTCAAACGCCTGGGCTGGCCGTCTGATCATGATTTTTCGACCCAGACGGGCCTTTCAAACGGCCCTCAAACGCCCGGGCTGACCGGCATCCCCCATATCCAGCCCAAACATGGCTCAAACGCCTGGGCTGGCCGTCTGATCATGATTTTTCGACCCAGACGGGCCTTTCAAACGGCCCTCAAACGCCCGGGCTGACCGGCATCCCCCATATCCAGCCCAAACATGGGCGGACCCGGGCTCGCCCGGGCACGCCCGCCACATCGGACCCGACAGTCCGACCCCACTTCAAATTGCACCAAATCCACCAAACCCTTCCTCCTCCTCCCGCCGCCCTCCAACCATTCCCGCACCCGGACCCTCGCAAAAGGAGTATGTGGTTCCGCATCCTATCATGACCACTCACAATGTGACATCTCTCCAACATCGTTGGGGGATCATTCAAGGGGAAGTGAACAAGTAGGTCGGCTACTACTCACAAGTGACAAAACACCTTCAAAGTGGGATGGAAGTTGCAACTCTCGTAAGCTCGATTGCCTCATCTTGTCGTCCATTACATATGCTTCTTGTGTTTGTATTCTCGTGCTCATACATATGTTGTTCGCTAGACGGTGGTGGCACTTTGTATCACGAGGTGGAGAAGCAGCCATTTGCTTTTAGCCATTGTTGGGTCATATTGAATGGCAAGCTGAAGTGGAACCAAGTTGTGGCCGACCGCAAGTCCGGCAAGAAGAAGAATAATGGCTCAAGCTCCAACCAATCAATTGGGTCGGACGATGAAGAGGACGACGTTGTCGTGGAGAATGGAAAAGCCACCGTGCTAAAGGACAACCGCCAAGTCATGGAAAACAAGTGGGAGAAGGCACGTGCCGCCCGTGATGCCGCGGCTACCAAAATGTCGTCAACATGGACATGCATTTTTTTGGTGAGGGAGAGCAAGAAGGAGGAGAGGTACAATCTCATGTTGGATGCGCAAAAGGAAAGGATGGAGTGGGACCGGAATAGGGCAGAGAAGAAGCTCGAAATTGAGAGGGAGAAGATCGAGTTGGAGAAGCAACAAGCGGTGATCAAATGGGAGCTCGAGAAGGCTAAGACATTTGGCGACATAGAGCTTGAGAAGGAGAGGTTGCAACTCGCACGGGCGCGAAAGATGCGAGGATCATGTTGGCGGGCGAGACCATCTATGATGAGTATTCGAAGAAGTGACTCGTGGACAAAAAGATGGAGATCAACGATCGTATGAAGTATGAGGAGGCGAGGGCAGCTGCGGCCCGGATGCAGTCAGAGCAGGCAGCCCGGATACAGGTGGAGCAGGACGAGCAGGATGCATTCCGCTCGGAGCAGGCGCCGAGCGAGTGATCCGAGGCCACCCGTCACGCTCGGACATTGATTTTATTTTGGCATGTCCGGTTTATTGAACTATGATTTGCTTTGCTTTGTTTTAAACTTTGGCATTCAGACAGTTTGTACCGTATGATCGACGTGCATGGATTGCATGGATTTGAGGATCGGATTTTGCAGTATGTGGATGTGCGACGCAACATTCGAGAGGTGCCCGGTCAGTGCCTGCGGAAGCGTCCGGGTGCATCTGTGGGCGTTTGAGGGGCCGGATTTACAATGTCCGGCTGTAGATGCTCTAACCTAATGTGTTTGTAGAGTTAGTATACAACGAGTTGCCAAAAAAAAGAGTTTTTTTTTGAACATAAGAAGAGTTGGTATACAACGCGACCCCGAACCCTTTTCGAGATCTGGGTCCATTGCTACCCGCTCTCCAGGCTTAGATATCGTGCAGATGGCTCCACGATCTGAGTATTTTTATTTACCTATATTCACTTCTTTTTCGATACAACCCCTGAAAACATCAACGGTCCAGAGCGTCCTATACCCCTTCGCCTGAAAACTTTAAAAAGGGTAGGATGGTCATTGCCCCTGCCCCTCCCCCAGTCCCGCCCCCGCGACGTACCCGCGCGGCCCGTCGATGTACGTACGTGTACGGTTTATTTTTACTGTGCCGACATACGTTCTTTTTACCGCGTCGGTGGTCAAGCGCGTTGGTGGTCAAACCGCGCGTCGCCCGGTGAAAGCGCGTCGTGGCGTGTGAACTGCGGCCCGCCGCCCCGTCCCGTCCGTCCCCTCGTCTGCCGCCCCGTCCCGTCCGTCCCCTCGTCTGCCGCGCCGCCGTCCTCGACTGCCGTCGAATTGATAGGCCAACGACCCGTCCGCCCGCTGCCCCGCCGTCTCCCTATAAATCTCACCCCCGTCCGCCCGTAGCCGCAAACACCACTCCCCGCCCGTCGCCGCAAACACCGCTCCTCTCCCGTCTCCACCTCCCAAAAGGCCGTCGGCGACATGTCGTTCCACCGTGGCAGCAGCTCCGGCACCGGCGGCGACGACGGACCCAGCGCGTGGCCGTCGAGCCTGAGCACGCCGGAGACGGAGGAGCTTTACCGGTTCCGGCTCCTCGTGCCGCCGGGTTGCCGTCTTCCGCACGACTGGAAGCTCGACAAGGACGGCTACCCGAGGCGCGGGCCCGGCGCCACGGCGGAGGAGAAGCGGACCGGCGGCCGCAACAACATCGCCGGCCGTCACGCGTTCTGGGACGGCAAAGACTACGCCGCCGTCATCGGCGCGTACCGGCTGGCGGCATCCGGCGTCACGCCTGACCTCATCGGCGACCGTCGCCGCCTTCTTGTCCGCGCCCCGTCTAGCAGCAGCGACCGTCCGGCTCCTCCACCACTGCGCGGCGCCCGCCGATCCCCGCCCGCCGGAGGTGGAACCGCCGGAGCAGTTGGTTCTTCGAGGACGGCGATCCCGACGATACGCGGGTTACCTCGTCGCCCTGCGCGTCGGCGGCTGCAGGCGGCGGCTGCTGCAAGGAGGCCGCCGAGCAGCGGCGGCAGCGATCCAGCGGCGGCGGCGATTCCGCCGATGGTCCCGCAGAGCGGCGGGCGCCAGAGTCGTCGGACGACGCAACGTCATCGATCGGGAGCGGTTAGCCCAGGTCGTGGCGGCGATGACGACGACGATGCGGGGTGACGGGTGACGTCGGGAGGTCATCGATCTGTTGGCTAGCGACGAGGAGGAGTAGTAGTTTTTTTAAATGTTCTAAGTATAAACTATGTATTGTTTGGGTTCGAAAAAAGTCGTTTGGTTTCGGTACTGTTGAATGGACTATGTAAAATATCTCTATGTTCAAACTAGTTTGTTCGAGTCTTGTTTAAATTTGTCTTCAAAGTTTGTTCAAAAAATTAGCTAAATATTGAACGCTTATTTTGAGAAAAATTAAAAATTTTCCGACCCATGCATAAAAATGTTCACAATATATTTAAAATTTTTGCATCGAATATACATAGCACAGAATAAGGTATGCAATTATCGGAAAATTGTAGAATAAAAACTCATGAAAACACATAAAATAAAAAATGAAAAGTGTATGTAAATGTTTATAAAGTGTTTTAGAAATGTTCAGATTTTGTTTAAATATGTCCATATAGCAAAGCCGTGGATGAAAAAATCAAATTTTGAAATAAAATATAACAAATAAAAACAAAAAAATTAAAAAGTTGAGATATTTTAATTCATTAACATTTTCTGAAATATTATTAAATTCATTAACATTTATGAATCAAAGAATATTTTTAAATTCATTAACATATATGAATGAATACAAGAATTTTAAATTCATTTACATTTTCGAAATATTTTAAAATTATTTAAATTTATGAACCAGAGAATATTTATAATTCATTAATATTTATGAATCCGAGAATTTTTGAATTCGTTAACATTATCTGAAATAGTTTTAAATTCATTAACATATATGAATTAATACAAGAATTTTAAATTCATTAACATATATGAATGAATACAAGAATTTTCAAATTCATTTACATTTTCCAAAATATTTTAAATTATTAAAATTTATGAACCAGAGAATATTTATAATTCATTAATATTTATGAATCCGAGAATTTTTGAATTCATTAACATTATCTGAAATAGTTTTAAATTCATTAACATATATGAATTTTGTGGAAAATGGTAGAAAATCCATACGGACTCGAAGGGACAAATTTTTGCGTGCGTGCCCTGCTAGGGCACAGTAGCACGTGGAAAAAAAAAGTGGGCACGTTTGGCGGATCTGAAGCGGAGGCGTCTGTCGAGGTCCCTCCGCCATACCAAAACCACCCCTTCCACAGCAAGTACCGAGCGGTTTGACGGATTGCACCCAACTTGCGAAGCGTGCAGGGCCCCACCGGGCACCCCACGGCCAAAATGAACGAAATCCGACAACGAACGCACGTTGCGTCACGTCCGGGCAGTATTTTAGGGGTTTTCGGCCCGGAAAATCGTAGAAAATCCATACGGTCTCGAAACGCGACAAATTTTTGCGTGCGTGCCCTATAAGGGCACTGTAGCACGTGGAAAAAAATTGGGCACGTTTGGCGGATCTGGCGGAGCGTGCGATCGAGGTCCCCTCGGCCATACCGAAACCACCCCTTCCACGGCAAGTACCGAGCGGTTTGACGGATTGCACCCAACCTGCGGCGCGTGTGGGGCCCCACCGGGCACCCCACGGCCAAAATGAACGAAATCCGACAGCGAGCGCACGTTGCGTCACGTCCGGCAGTATTTTACGGGTTTTCGCCGGAAAATGGTAGAAAATCCATACGGACTCGAAAGCGGGACAAATTTTTGCGTGCGTGCCCTGCTAGGGCACATGTAGCGTGGAAAAAAAGTGGGCACGTTTGGCGGATGCGGCGGAGGCGTGCGACCGAGGGTCCCTCCGGCCATACCGAAACCACCCCTTCCACGGCAAGTACCGAGCGGTTTGACGGATTGCACCCAACTTCTGCGAGCGCGTGTGGGGCCCCACCCGGGCACCCCATGTCCAAAATGAACGAAATCCGACAACGAACGCACGTTGCGTCACGTCCGGGCAGTATTTTCTGGGTTTTCTGCCAGGAAAATGGTAGAAAATCCATACGGACTCGAAACGGGACAAATTTTTGCGTGCGTGCCCTGCTAGGGCACAGTAGCACGTGGAAAAAAAGTGGGCACGTTTGGCTAAGTTAAAAAAAGAGCCTATTTGATTAAGTTAAAAAAATTGGTTAAGATAAAAAAATTTGATACAGTTAAAAAAATGTGCCTACTTTATTTAATTAAAAAAATGAGGCCCTGCAAAAAAAACGCCGTCCGTCTCGCTAACCGACGCGCATGCGTGCATGGGGCCGTCCCACTAACAACGACGCCGCAATCAGCGCTCGGGCGACGTCGTTAGCCGACGTGCATGCAAATTTTCCTTCTACGTCAGCCCGTCTCGCCGTCGCCGCGATCTGCACGTGCTGCCACCATCGCCGCCCGTCGCCCCACACTCCAAAAGCGGCGCCCGGTGCGGCCGCGCCGCCTGCCCTGACCGACCCGTCATACTGTATATGCTGCCGCTGCCTCTCCCACCGTCGCCCCACCGTACAAACGCCGTCGGTGCGCCCGCGCCGGCTTGCGTCCCCTGACACGTCGCCACTATACGCCGCCGGTGCCTCTCCCACCGTCGCCGTCGTGTAAGTTTTTTCCAGTTTTTTATCGACGAGGCTCATAGCAGTATGATGGTATGTGACAGAAATCTATTTGATGCAGCATGTGTAAAATATCTCTATGTTCAAACTAGTTTGTTCGAGTCTTGTTTAAATTTGTCTTCAAAGTTTGTTCAAAAATTAGCTAAATATTGAGCGCTTATTTTGAGAAAATTAAAATTTTCCGACCCATGCATAAAAATGTTCACAATATATTTAAAATTTTTGCATCGAATATACATAGCACAGAATAAGGTATGCAATTATCGGAAAATTGTAGAATAAAAACTCATGAAAACACATAAAATAAAAAATGAAAAGTGTATGTAAATGTTTATAAAGTGTTTTAGAAATGTTCAGATTTTGTTTAAATATGTCCATATAGCAAAGCCGGTGGATGAAAAATCAAATTTTGAAATAAAATATAACAAATAAAAACAAAAAAATTAAAAAGTTGAGATATTTTAATTCATTAACATTTTCTGAAATATTATTAAATTCATTAACATTTATGAATCAAAGAATATTTTTAAATTCATTAACATATATGAATGAATACAAGAATTTTTAAATTCATTTACATTTTCGAAATATTTTAAAATTATTTAAATTTATGAACCAGAGAATATTTATAATTCATTAATATTTATGAATCCGAGAATTTTGAATTCGTTAACATTATCTGAAATAGTTTTAAATTCATTAACATATATGAATTAATACAAGAATTTTAAATTCATTAACATATATGAATGAATACAAGAATTTTCAAATTCATTTACATTTTCCAAAATATTTTTAAATTATTAAAATTTATGAACCAGAGAATATTTATAATTCATTAATATTTATGAATCCGAGAATTTTTGAATTCATTAACATTATCTGAAATAGTTTTAAATTCATTAACATATATGAATTTTGTGGAAAATGGTAGAAAATCCATACGGACTCGAAACGGGACAAATTTTTGCGTGCGTGCCCTGCTAGGGCACAGTAGCACGTGGAAAAAAAAAGTGGGCACGCTTGGCGGATCTGGCGGAGACGCATGATCGAGGGTCCCTCCGCCATACCAAACCACCCCTTCCACAGCAAGTACGAGCGGTTTGACGGATTGCACCCAACCTGCGGCGTGCAGGGCCCCACCCGGCACCCCACGGCCAAAATGAACGAAATCCGACAACGAACGACGCTTGCGTCACGTCCGGCAGTATTTTACGGGTTTTACGCCGGAAAATGGTAGAAAATCCATACGGACTCGAAGCGGGACAAATTTTTGCGTGCGTGCCCTGCTAGGGCACACGAGCACGTGGAAAAAAAAGTGGCACGTTTGGCGGATCTGGCGAGACGCGCGATCGAGGGTCCCCTCGGCCATACCAAACCACCCCTTCCACAGCAAGTACCGAGCGGTTTGACGGATTGCACCCAACCTGCTGCGAAGCGTGTGGGGCCCCACCGGGCACCCCACGGCCAAAATGAACGAAATCCGACAACGAACGCGCGTTGCGTCACGTCCGGCAGTATTTTACGGGTTTTCGCCGGAAAATGGTAGAAAATCCATACGGACTCAAAGCGGGACAAATTTTGCGTGCGTGCCCTGCTAGGGCACAGTAGCACGTGGAAAAAAAGTGGGCACGTTTGGCGGATGCGGCGGAGGCGTGCGACCGAGGGTCCCTCCGCCATACCGAAACCACCCCTTCCACAGCAAGTACCGAGCGGTTTGACGGATTGCACCCAACTTCTGCGGCGTGTGGGGCCCCACCGGGCACCCCATGTCCAAAATGAACGAAATCCGACAACGAACGACGCTGCGCCACGTCCGGGCAGTATTTTCGGGTTTTCGCCGGAAAATGGTAGAAAATCCATACGGACTCAAACGGGACAAATTTTGCGTGCGTGCCCTGCTAGGGCACAGTAGCACGTGGAAAAAAGTGGGCACGTTTGGCTAAGTTAAAAAGAGCCTATTTGATTAAGTTAAAAAATTGGTTAAGATAAAAAATTTGATACAGTTAAAAAATGTGCCTACTTTATTTAATTAAAAAATGAGGCCCTGCAAAAAACGCCGTCCGTCTCGCTAACCGACGCGCGATGCGTGCATGGGGCCAATCCCACTAACAACGACGCCGCAATCAGCGCTCGGCGACGTCGTTAGCCGACGATGCATGCAAATTTTCCTTCTCGTCAGCCCGTCTCGCCGCCGCCGCGATCTGCACGCGATGCTGCCACCATACGCCGCCGTCGCCCCACACTCCAAAAGCAGCGCGGTGCGGCGCGCGCCGCCTGCCCTCGACCTGACCCGTCGCCCTGTATATGCTGCCGCTGCCTCTCCCACCGTCGCCCCACCGTACAAACGCCGTCGGTGCGCCCGCGCCGGCTTGCGTCCCCTGACACGTCGCCACTATACGCCGCCGGTGCCTCTCCCACCGTCGCCGTCGTGTAAGTTTTTTTCCAGTTTTTTTATACGACGAGGCTCATAGCAGTATGATGGTATGTGACAGAAATCTATTTGATGCAGCATGAATATCGACGGTGTGATTCCATGTTCTGTTCAAAAGTGGGTTAGCCTAGTTGACAAACTGTCACCCAGTCAGAAATTCAGGTTTTATGAAACGGATATGCAGGGCATGTCTAGAATACCATCGATAAAGATGCGTGATTTTTTGCTTCACTTTTTACTCCAAGGTTACAATCCGAGTAGCAAAAAATTCATGGTTCAAGAGAGTTCTGGAAGTACTGCTGGATGTAAAGGTCTTATTTCACTAAGGCCTGATGATGTGTACTCCATATTTGGTTGGAAAAACAATGGAGTGGATGTTTTTGGGTTTCTTAGTACTGAAGGAGAAAAAGCAACTAAAAAAATACCTGTTAGTTTTGTTAGCAAGAAAAATGGTAAGATCATGATTGATGATCTCATAGAAAAGATTGTGAACAATAAGAGCACTGATGATGACTTTATTCGGATGACATTTCTAGTTCTCTTAGGAACTATAATTGCACCAGTGTCTCATGAATACGTTCCAAAAAATACTATGCCTTAGTGCAAAATATTAAGTTGATAAGGAAGTTCAACTGGAATGCATTCACTTCACGATTCTGTTTATCGGAGATTGGTAAGCTTCTGCAGGACGGCCATGTTAGGCAGTGGCCCCAGGGGAACCTCGCCCTTTTGCAAGTACGTTCTATTTATTAATTTCAACACTTTGTTATAAAATGTCACGGAAGAACATGTAATTTAATTAGTTTATGTGTTTTGCAGTACCTATACTGGGAGAAGGTGCAACCAATCACCGGTCCAAAATATGATCCGTTGGCATTGTTGAGCCTGCTGATGAGGAATTGGACGGAAGATATGGCTGTGAGAAGAGACAAATACGACTATGAATATGGTCGTGGTGTTGGGATGGTAATCCTAGTAATCATGTTTGTTTTACATTTATGAAATAAAGTAAAGTGTGCATATGGTTTGTATGTATAATTCTCTTGTTGCACTTGTAGATCAATGACAACATTACAGAGGAGTATAGGCTGAAAAAAATTGCGGAAGAAGAAGCTCAAAAAACCAAGAAAGCTAGTAGAAAAAAATCTAACGTTACTGGAACGAGGAAAGAGGGCAGTACCTCGGAGGCTTCAAGCCAGAAGCCTACTATGGACCGGATTTTGAGTGAGATGAATGAGCTTCGGAAGGAAATGCTTCGTTTGCCAGAGTTATGCGCACAGGTAACACTTGAGCACGTCTCTTTAATGTCCATCACTGAATTGAAGAACTAAGATGAAATGTTTTCTTGCAGAGGATGATTGAGAAACTGAACAAAACCGGCGTCTCCTACAAACCCACTAACCTGGAAGAGGACGAAGAGAATCTGTACGGAGGCATTAATGAGTCTTCAAACGATGGTGGACGTCCGCAAAAAGAGTTTGTATATCAAAAAGATGATTCAGACCGGTTCCGCACACCTTCCAAAATGAATTTGCAAAAGGATGATAACGGCGTTGATGTAACTTCTCGTGGAAACACACCTTTTTACAACACACCTGAGTACTGGGATAGTTTCAAGGGTGATATGGATGATCCTGTCCAAGTACCAGAAGTATCAGATGAAAAAGCTGCCACATCTTTAGAGACGGACGAAATCGCATCGCATGCATCGGTTGGTTCTCAAGGAGTACAAGAGGAAGTGGAGGAGGTTACTGGCAGGCGCAAGCGCAAAGGATCACAACATGTCAAGTCTCCTTATGTGGTCCCTAAACCGAACAAACGTGCAAAACGTTCTGCCAAAGGAAGTAAGTTTTTTGTGTTTCTAATTGTTATTGCGTAATAATTATTTATGTATTTGCGTTTATAATTATTTGAGTTATGCGTTACAGAATTGTTCCAAAATGGTGGTGTTAACAAATCTGGTGATGAGTATGATGTGGTGAAAGCGTCCATCAAGTGCGATGCGTGCGCATGAGCATTCACAAAACATGCCAAAACAGAAATTTTCAATGATGGCATGGAAGAAGGTCTTACTGTGCGGAGAGCTTGTCAGATTATTAACCATGAGTGGCTAAGTGGCGACGTAAGTTAATTTCATATATTGTTTTACAATTGATTCGAAAATATTATTGTTTAATCGAACATATTATTTATAGGTAATTAATGCATACTCATCATTTTTGGTCGACAAAGTTAATGATGATCGTTTCATGTTGACAACTTGGAGGATACATTGGTTGCTTCACATTAGACCCGGAAAGAAGACCGCCGGTAACGATTATGAAGCAGAGTCGCATAGTAATGGACCCGTGAACAGATGTCAGGACGAGTATTTCAAAAAATCAAAGGTAAGTTTGATTGTTAACACGGTACATACATACGATAGTATGTGATGATTGTGTTTTATGGTCCTTGTGATGCAGACTTACATTCCTCTAAACAAGCAAAATAATCACTGGATTACTGTCGTCATGCATAGTGGGAAGAGAGAGTTTCAGGTTCTTGACTCGTTGATGACCGGAAAACTTGACAGTGTTACTAGAGAACTTGTTGAGGACCTGATAAGTTTAACTTTCAAATGTGCATTTGGTAACATTCGTTTTCTTTAGTACACTGAATGACATTCTTTCCACCATGTTTATTATATCTGTAGAGAAAAAACTAGCAGAAGATATCCAAGAAGCAAATGCAACCGGAATTGTGAATTATCCGGATGTTTCCAATTGGCCTATTCAAACGTATGACATGCCAAAACAACATGATGAGTGAGTTCTTACTTCGACAGAAAGTCGGTCTTGTATGTACAGTAGATATTTAATCTTCGTAAATTGTATGCACTAGGAATTCGTGTGGAATATTTCTCCTTCGATGCTTTCAATATTGGGACGGTGACAAATGGACATGCTTATTTTCACAGGTACGCAAGTCATGTTTGGATTACGATGTACAATGAACGCTGTGCTAACACCAATTTTTTTTCAGACCTCAATTGATGATTCGAGAGAGTTAATGATTGCGCAACTTATCTTTTCGGAAAGAAACAAGCTTGATGAAGTGAAAAACAAAGTTATTCGGATATCAAAGAAGAAAAAATAGATGCGGCACAGAGGAGTTTTGCATGTGATTGGATGGTACTGGAGGACTTTATTTTCCAAACGCTTTGCGCACTTACTTATAAATTTTATGTAATAGACTCTGCTTCCGAATAGTTATATGTAATAGACTCGGCACTTTTCCAAATATTTTTTATGTCCACATGATATTTTGTTTCATAAATATTATATAATCATTCTTTTTTTTGTTTACATGATTTTTTTGTTGCCGAATAGTAATATGTAATCATGTAGTCGTGTCGTCGTTAAATTTTCAGTATTCATTGTTTATTTTATGAATTCTGCATGAATTTACTACAGTCGCGTCGGCTGTCAAATATATTAAAATAAGAGAAGTACTCTGTGAACTGCTGTTGAAAAAAAATGAAAAAAAAATGCCCGCCCGTCTCCACAGCATGTCTTAGTAAGCCCGTCGTTATCAAGCCCAACGGGCGACTACCACAGGCGTTTCGGAGCACGCCGTGGAAACCAGGCCCAACAGGGCAGCATCGACGTGGCACATCGACGGGGTAGTAATCAGAGGAGTTCAATGCGACGACGGGAGCTGAGTATATAAACTGGTCGTCGTTCCCTTCGGCCGGCGAGGTGGGACTAAACTTGCGTCGGCCGCGGGGCGACGTGGACACAACCACACGTGACGTGGGCCGGCCCAAAAAGGCACTGGACGGCGCGGTCTTCTCGACGGCTCGACGCGCCGTGGGCCGGCCCAAAAAGGCAATTAACGGCGCTGTCTTCTCGACGGCTCGACGCGCCGTGGGCCGGCCCAGTTACCACCGCTGAGACGCTGCGACAGGGAAACTAACTAGTTTAGTCCCACCTCGCCGGCCGAAGGCGACGACGACTAGTTTATATACTCACCTCCCGTCGTCGCATTGAACTCCTCTGATTACTACCCCGTCGATGTGCCGCGTCGATGCTGCCCTGTTGGGCCTGATTTCCACGGCGTGCTCCGAAACGCCTGTGGTAGTCGCCCGTTGGACTTGATAACGACGGGCTTACTAAGACACGCTGTGGAGACGGGCGGGCATTTTTTTTCAATTTTTTTCAACAACAGTTCAGAGAGTACTTCTCTTATTTTAATATATTTGATAGCCGACGGGACTGTAGTAAATACATGCAGAATTCATAAAATAAACAATGAGTACTGAATATTTATATCAACAACAATGATGTCTCAACATAACAATTGTCACCACAGTAATTTTATTGTAGTGGACAGAAAATAACAAGTCTGAAAAACAACGGTCTGTAGGCAATAATCTTGTTTCATACATATAAAATACTCAACACGAACATAAATTTAACAATTGTTTTTCATATAAATGGAAGAGGTAAAACACTCGTGATCGTCTTCACATGATTCTTCAAGCCCAGTTGCTGCATACAAAAAAATATGAGAATCAATGCACCGTTAATGAAACAACAAAACTGACATAAACAAATAATAGACATACTCTTCATTTTTGCTGCATGTGCTCCTGTTATGACCTGAGCCGCTGCATATGCTACATTTTCGTCCAGATTTCTCGTCAAATGCTTTAGGCCTCTCATTTTTTGTCACATCTGGGCCACCCTTAGCGCGACCTCTACTGTTCTGCTTAGGTGCGCCCTTGGTGGAAACCTTTACTGGATCACGAACCAGAATATGATCTCGGTTAGGCTCAAATGGATTACTGTTCACGAAGCTTCGCTGAATATCATCTTCATTTCCCTGAATATCCTTATTCACTATAATATCATCCAGAGCTGCCATCAACTTGTCGAATAAGAAAGGATTACTGCATGCGACATGACATGCTTATGAAGATTTGATGGTCAACTCACTATATCTAGCTCTGTCCTCACCACTCGACCAACCCCACGCAAACAAATCGCTGGTGCGCTTCACGGGCAGTCCAGCTCGTGCTTTTTTTGAGAATCTTCGCAGGACACAACACTTGGGTATCACAGGTAAGTTCAGTGCATTCAAAACATGAATAATATGCTTGCAAGGAAGCCCTTTGCGAGTCATACTTCGGCAACTGCACTTTATAGTTTCTGCCGAGTTACCTGGCGTATAGTCCACATTAAATCTGTGATCCCTGTTATTCTTCCACGCAACCACAAATCTCTGACTATCGATCCCTGTCAGTCTATCAATTACCTCAAGCTCCTGTACCTTCTTCATATCTTGTTGCAACATATAAAAGTTTGCCTGCGTGAATGCTTTCGCAGCATACGACTCAATGGCCACGACACTCGATCCTTATTCATGGAAGAGTCTGTGAGGCCGTGTAGTCATCATAAGCTTCATTCTCACGGAGGCAAACAATACAATTCTCGTAGTGTACAATCATGTCAACGATCGTCATACCATAGTCAAGATGAAGGTGCAGGCTGGAGTTCAGACTCTCACTCCTCTGATTACTGCGCATACCAAGGAAAAACCCACCAGACAAATATGATGCAGCCCAAAGCGTCCTCTTCCTGTACATCCTATGGAGCCATGTTTTCGTTTTCTCCGTCTGCCATTTGCGCACAAACGCGGCCCATCTCTCCTCAAAAACCTTATGTGTAGTGGCATAGTACAATAATGCCCTAAACTCCTTCAATGACTTGTGGTTGAGGTGTTTCTGCATATTCTTTTCAATATGCCATGAACATAGACGATGCCGCACGTCAGAAAGCACCTTCCTAATAGCCCTTATCATCGCTGCATCTCCATCTGTAATTACAGATTTGGGCCTCTTCTGACAGTTAGCTTTCAAGAACGTGTTAAGCAACCAAACATATGTAGCCTCGGTCTAAATCGAAACAATGGCGCAGCGAATACCGTAGTGCAACGGTGGTTGTTCAGACCCACAAAGGGATGAACGGCATTCCATACCTGTTCATCTTGTATGTGCTATCGAACACAACAACATCACCATAGTCTAGATAATCCCGGCGTGACTGCGAATCACACCAAAAGAGGTTTTGGAGCCTGCCTTCAGCGTCAACCGTGTGCTCAAAGAAAAAGTTTGGATCTCTGTCCTTTCTGGTCAACATTATTCCTACGGCAGTATCAGCATCACCTTGTGCAAGCAATTTCATCTTCTCCCTATAGCACATGTTATACAGCTTTGTCCTCTGAAATGGTGACTTTGCATACGACCCATACCTGCTAACGATGTTGTCAAAAATGATATGTTTTCTTATCCCAGCTCCAGCCATAGCTAAGATCTCAGCTCTCTCAAATGCTTTGATCTGATTATGAGATCGGAGGAAAGGGACTTCGTCCAGTCGTGCAAGAGTGTGGCTGTGATCATCGGAGAAACTGCTGACATACCAAAGATTGAGCTTTTTATCAAGCTTAACTGTCAAATGGGCTTCGCATAAGAATCGACTCTCCGGTCTAAGCCTGCGGGTCCGGCCTTCCATGGTACAGAACTTGGCCTGTCGTTTTCCTGCGGCGGAACAGAGATACCTCCTCAAGCGCGGAGTCCTTGCGCGATCCTTCGAAATTTTTTTCCTTCCTGATGCTGAACCCACGTTCTCTCGCGTGCTTGTTGTAGAACGTGTACACCTCGTCTAATGACCTGAATGTCTTTACCATCACTGCCCAATGCCTATCAAGTGACTCTTGCTGATATTCATCATAGCACATGTCAAGGTCAAACTGATCATCATCGCTGTGCTCATCATTCCCGCTAGGACCATCAACACCTCCCTGCAAAATATGACATATAACCTTGCATGTCAATCTGTTCTTGTATTCTTACTAACCATAAATAATGTAAAGAACTTACTTGGCTACCGCTCACACTACGAGATGCATCGACCTCGCTCTCGGCATTGTCATCATCTATATTATTATGCTCATTGTCACCATTAGCATTTATCTGTGCACATGTAAAGTAACATAAGTGGTCATACAATTTTGATGTCAATCATTTCTCTACAAATTTTTCACCATACCTGGCTCACACTATCTGCATAAAATTGTTCATCTATATCATATTCCTCATCGTCAGCATTGCCATGTAGCTGTACAAATTTAAAAGGACATGTTAGTGTCAAATAACTAGTTTGTATTCAATATGTTTTGGTCAACGTTGAAGGCACTTACATTACCACTGTACGATTCATCCTGACTCATATAGTTGTCTCCGGGAGGTTGGTTCGCATTCAATGGCGATGATCCATTATCGCTACCGGAATCATCACTGGCGTATCCGGTTACTTGCTCCATCTATGCACATACAAATAAGGTGTGAGATCAATGCCAACATTCCACAAAACATCATCGCGACAGTGACATGACTATGTGGCATGCATACAAATTAATTTGAACATACAAAATCATTATGAGGTCATTAAGAGGTCACTACTCTCCTTTCTTATTTACCTAAGTAGGGAATCATTTTGCATAAAAAAATGCACAAAAATGCAATGGACAAATCAAAATCATCAAAAAAAGAACAAAAGGAGCCATCCTAACCTACTGTGCGCCGTCGAGGGGTCCTCGCCTGGGGTCGACGCCGATGCGTTGCTGCCACCCACGTCGTGGAGGGCGCGTATCAGGACAGAACGGCGAGCGAGCGCTAGGCGTTTCACCGGCGACACGGCGTGTGGTGACTACGAACGCCGTCGGTGCTCGCGACTAGACGGGCACGTCGGGGTCGACGTCGTGACGGCGGTGGACCATGGAGGCGTTGATGCCGCTAGGGTTTCCTAGGCGGGGATGGGGTGTCGGTTTCACGACGCGTGGGTGACTACGGACGCCGCCTGACGTCGTGACGGCGGTGGACCACGGCGGCGTTGATGCCGCTAGGGTTTCGTACGGGGAGATGGGGTGTCGGGGTGGGGCGTACTTTTTTTCCTTTCCCGACCGCACTACCGAACCGCACGCGTACGACGCTGGAGTACGGGGCGCGACGTACACGGGCGGCCGGCCCTACGACGGACGGCGGGTACAATGTACGTAATTTAGTATGGACAATACTACCCCTTATACGTTTATTGGGGGGTTGTACCGAAGTCCTTCTCTACCTATATATCTCAAAACAACGCGCACGTCTCTCTCGTCCTGTCAAAAAAAAGAAAAACCTACGGATGTCTCTCCCGCCGACGATGCTGACGCGTTTACCAGACGACGTGATCTCCGAAATACTCTCATGGACGCCGGTGAAGTCTGTCTGCAGATTCCGGTGCTTGTCCAGGGGGTGGCGCGCCCTCGTCTCCATCCAGGCGTTCCTCGCCGCGCACAAGTCCCAAGTCGACCCGCACCTCCTCCTTGCCACCAGCTCCTCGGGCAAGGAAGCCAGCAACATTGGCCGCGACCTGCGGCTGTTTGACGAGGAAGGCAATGTCGTGAGAGTGATCAGGAATGTTGGTGCCCTTTGGACGACGGTCTGCCATGGCGTTGACGGCCCGGTCTGCGTCACCCGCGATTTTCGTGGTCGTCGCGAAGTTTTTGACGTCAATGTGATCAATCCGGCTACCGGGAGTCTGCTAATAACGACGACCGTTGAGTTGGAGAGCCAAGAGATTTCCTCTTCAGCATCGGTTGTGCCGCCCCGTCTGGCGTGTACAAGGTTGTCCGCTTCGACGACGAGTCTTGGAAGGTTCTCACTTTGGGAGACGACGCCAAGTGGAGGCAGATGAGGTCTCCAGCAACCACACCGTCGAACTACTTCTATCGGAGCTTCGTGGTCACGGTCAATGGTGTCATGCACTTTCTTTTCACGTCATGGAGATTGCGGTTGTATGAGGACCTTATACTTCGCCTTGATCTCGAGAGCGAAGAATGGAAGGCATCGCTTGAAGGCCCAACAAGGCTAGGTGACCGGTTTCAAAAGCGGGTAACGACGGAAGGTATTGTCAGGCTCAATGACACCCTCTTCTTGGTTCAGCTGGAGGAACATTTTGTTACCGACAATACATGCACAAACCTATGGCTTCTAACTGACTCTGACAAAGGCACCTGGGTCGAAGCATACACGGTCTCCATGACTCCAATTACCGATTTATATCAGCCTTTGAGGGTGATGCGCGATGGTGGAAAGCTGTTATTCTATGGCTACCATAGGCCCATGACAACTCGGATGCTACAAGTTTACGATCCCCTTACTGCCACAAGCACACACCTCATGAAGTTTCCGAGGGATTTTCATAGCGATGTTTGTCTTTGCGACTTGAACTTAGAGTGGTTTGTCTGATGTAAGATAATGTTGTTTTTGGCATTTGAACCGAGCTTGTGTAGCCTTGTCTTAAGAGTTCTGTTCGTTAGAGACACAGAGAGTGGAGCTAGAGACGACCCCCTCAGAGGAATATCACTTTGTTCTATCCGAAATCTTGTTGCTAATGCTTTATTTTAGTTTTATCAATCCACTGCAATGTTTTTGATAATAAATAATGTTAATTGTGTGATTATGTTAAGCTACCAGCCTGTTACACACTTGGATACTGCATGTTGTTTAGTAGCCGTACGTGATGTCACCAAGACAGTTTGATGTCCTGCTGCTCGTGTCTGACAGTTGGTTCTTGGGTTCCTTGAACTATTATGAATGTAGCCGTGATGCCCTGCTTAATTGTGTTATTTAGCACGAGTACAGTTCCATCACAGTGTATTGGACCGGTTTGCATACCGTCGGTACAAAGAGATTGTTCCGGTCACAATCTTTGATTCAGTTTCTCCGTGGTAAATCACGCAATGGGTTCCAGACTTCTTTTTTAGGAACAAGGATTCCGGACTCTTCGATTCTCAATCCTTTTCGTGGTCCGACTCTCTAATCTAACCGTAAAAACCGAGCAGATGGCTTGCAAGTTGCAACACGACTCTTTGATCAATCCCGAGCAATATTTCTCTCTCGCGTGGGCGACCGGGAGGCCCAGATCCCATCGCCGTCGAACCTCCCCCACTCCTCCTCCTCCTCCCTCGCCGCCGCCCAAGGGCGCGGCCAGGCGAGGACTCGGGCCCTCTCGCTCGGGTGGGGCTGGCGCGGGCCGGCATCGCCGGGCCGAGCGTGGCGGCGGGCGGTCGCAACAATGGTGGTGGCGGCGCCTCGGCGACGTCGATTCTCTGCGGCAGGAGGCCTTGCGATCTGGTGCGTCGCGGCCGGATTGATCGCTGGCCGGCCGTCGGCACGGTGGTGGGTGAGACTCGTCGGCAGCTGGGCAGATCCACGGGATTCTATCCTTGTCTGGCTCTTAACAGCGCGGGCAACTACGGGGGAAACCCTAGATCTCCTTGGGATCGAGCGATGGCGGCGCTTTTGCGTCGTACTTCCTTTTCAGGGCATTGTTTTGGAGTTTGCTCCGGTTGAAGGGACCAGCGACGTCGGCAGCGCACGTCTGGTGGAGCAACTGCCGATGAAAATCGCGCCGACTGCGGTCATGGCGGATGATGGCGGCGTCTTAGATGTAAAAAAACCCTTGTCGAGGCATCGTCGTTGCAGTCTGCGTCATCAGGCTCGGGATGCTCCAGGGGAAACCCTAGATCTGGGTCTTCCGGATCGGACGATGATGGCGTTTTATCGCTTTCCCTCCCGGGGGCATCGTTTTGGAGTAAGTGCTGGCCGGGGGATGGTGGAACGGTGCTTCATCTCACACATCGATGTCGGCGGATATCGGCGGCATGGCGCTGTGGAGGCTCGGCGTCCGATGCACGGAGATGGACTCGCGCAGGAGGAGGTTGCTGTCTGGCGTCATGGTGACGTCGATGGCAGAGTGGCCAGACAAGGTAGAAGCCTCAATATGATATGAAGACGGACCTGTGGAAGATGGCGGCGATGACACACGAGTGCGTCTGACGGATTGTGCCCTGGACCGGTATGTGGCTCGGTGGGGCTTCCAATATGTTTCGCTTCCGGCTTTTGATGTTAGGCTTAAGTGAGTGGTTTGGGTAGTGGCCCAGCTAGCACCCCTTCATCATTTTGGATAGGAGTAGCGGCATGTGTTGCCAAGATGGTGGATCCAGGCACATTATTGTAATAATTTATAAGGTCCTCGAGAATAATCAATAAAGTGGCCGTATACATCTCCCAGATGCAGAGGCCGAGGGTCATCCTTCTTTTCTAAAAAAAATTTCTCTCTCTCTCCCTATCGGAAGACTACATACATCGTTTCTAGTTTCTAGTACCATCGCGTCGCCGGCGATGCTGCAGTTGTTACCAGACGATGCGATCTCCGAGATACTCTCATGGGTGCCCGTGAAGTCCGCATGTAGATTCCGGTGCGTGTCCAGGAGGTGGTGCGCGCTCATCTTTGGGCCAACGTTTGTCGCCACGCACAAGTCTCGCGCCGACCCGCACCTCCTCCTCGCCACCAGCAACGGTCGCGACCTGCTGCTGTTGGACACGGAAGGCAAAGTCGTGAGAGTGATCCGGAGCGTGGGTAGCCTTTGGAGGACCCGCCTTGACGGCACCGTCTTTGTCATAGGGGACAATGGCGTTGCCTTTGGTGTTCTTGTCATCAACATGATCAATCCGGCGAACGGGAATGTGTTGATGACCACGGAACGGAACTGGACGCGGGAGTGTTGGCCTCCAACTTTGGCCAGGCCACGTTGTCCGTCGTGACCTTCAACATTGGTCGTGCCACGCCGGCCGTCCGGTGCATACAAGATGGTGTGCCTCGTCGGCAACTTTCCTGACTAGACTTGGATCATGGTGTCTCCCCCAACCACGGACACTCCCTACCATAACGAAACTCCGTGGTCATGGTGAATGGTGTCATGCATTTTCTTTGCAGGTTGGGGTCAGCAAATGAGGACTGGATATTCTGATATGATCTCGAGACTGAGGAATGAAAGGTGTCGATTAAGGGCCCAACCATACTAAATGACGAGTTAGGAAAGAAGGCACACACAAAATCCATGGTCATGCTCAATAACACCAATAATGCTACACCTACGTAAGGAGTCTTACGTAATTAACATAACTAATTAGATGGCACATTTTGATTAGAGGAAATACGTGAAGGGGCCCCACCCCCGGTTGAAATAGGGAGGGGGGGGGGGGGGCAAAGAGATAAGTTAAGGCATATTACGTAACTTCACGTAGCTCGTACGTAGATCTAGCATTTTTGCAATGACACTCTCTGCTTGGTTCAATTAGAGGAGCCTTGGGCCAATAATAGACACACAAACCTATGGCTCTTGAGTGATTCTGCCAAAGGCATCTGGGCCAAGGCGTTCATGATCCCAATTGCTCCAACCATCGATTCAGTGGTACCTTTTGTAAGATGTTCACACACATTAAGAAATGATGTTTGACTACAATTTTGTTCCCAAATTTCTAAAAGAAATATTCCACTTCTAGTTTTTTTTGTGAAGAAAGCCGAGAAGAAAACCAGGCAAAAAAATCAACAAACCGCAGCGCATGCTCTGCGTGGAAGAAATGGCGCGAGACCAAATTTGCCGGCGGCCCTCCCGCTCCCTACGCGCCCTCTATATTGACTGGACGGTCTCATTTAGCACGAGGACGGTTTCGTCGAAATCACTAATTAAAGAACTCGTTACAAAGAACACTCCACCTTCTCAGGTCACGACAAGTGACGCACATGCAGCGTGCCACTTGTCGCTACCCGGGAGTTTTCACTTTTTTCGTAGATCCATTTATTCAAAATGTTTTATCTCTTAAACTATGCATTCAAATCTCAAACCGTTTTCACCATTGGATTCCTCGCGTCGAAATCTTCAAAACTAGATCTCATGTTGATAGGTTTTGACAAACTTTTTTTTCGTGAAAAAACCAGACGAAAAAAACCGAACGAAAAAACCAAACCGGGAGCACGGTTTTTTCCCTTTCCAAAAGCGGCACGCCCTGCCTCTCGTGGAAGCAAAACCGTGACCCTCATGGAAGGAAAAAAAAATAGAAAACACGTTTTTTTTCTTTCCGAAAGAGGCTTGCCCGTGACTCTCGCGAGGTTGTATACCAAGCCTGAAAGCCAAAAAACAAAATTTGATGCTCCACTGACCCAAACTGTTCCTGAGATAGACACACGAGTTCCTGAGATCCCCTCCAAATTTCATCTCAATCGGACATCGTTTGCCTACCCAAACTGTTCGTCTCCCAAAACTACTCTGTTCTGAAACAGCAGCAGTCAGAGCTGACAAAACCATTCTCAAATCTGATGCTCCACTGACCCAATCCTCAAACTAGCTAACCAGATCGAAGTACTCAAAGTAAGGAACGAGCTTACCAAGTTTGGGGTCGATCCAAGCACGTTTGAGCCTCCAATCACCAGCTTGAACACTGTCTAGTCAGATGCAGCAAATCTGGACAGAACCTCTGCTGCTTCTTCTTCCTCTCTCTCAGGTTGTATTTTCTCTTGTGTGCTCTCTCTCTCACTCTCACGAATGGCAGCCACACGCCAGCAAGGGGTGGAGTGGCTAGGGTTTTCTTCTTGCTTCACTTCCCTTGGAAGCGCTCTCAACCGTTGGATGCAGCGTAGATCAATGGCTGACATGTGTTGGACTTATGGGCTGATGTTGGGTTGCCAACACACCTCCATGTGGAGGGACTTAGCCCAACAAATTCCCCTTCCCGACATCATGGAGGGTCTCACTGGCTTCCGGCAGCCATGCCAGCGAGCCGACGACATACTTCAAGCTTCTTCCTTGTCACCACTTTAGTCAACATATCAGCCCCATTGTCATGGGTGTGAACCTTCTCAAGTTGCATTTTCTTGGAATACAACACATCTCGAATCCAATGATAACGGACTTCTATATGCTTAGACCTTGAATGAAAACTTGCATTCTTACTCAAGTGGATAGCACTTTGGTTGTCACAAAGCAACATATACTTGTCTTGCTTAAAACCAAGCTCACAAGCCAACCGTTTCAGCCACAATAGCTCTTTGCTCGCCTCTGTTACAGCAATGAATTCAGCTTCAGTTGTATTCAATGCCACACACTTCTGCAGCCTGCTTTGCCATGACACCGCTCCCCCTGCATAGGTAACCAAGTAACCTGAAGTAGACTTCCTTCTGTCAACATCTCCAGCCATGTCAGAATCTGAAAAAGCAATCAGCTTGGCCTCATCGTCACTGAAGCAAAGTTTCAGATTTGTGCTGCCCCGAAGATATCTCAAAATCCACTTTACGGCTTCCCAATGAGGTCTTCCTGGATTGGACATAAATCTGCTCACAGTATTAACTGCATGAGCAATGTCAGGCCTTGTACACACCATGGCATACATCAAACTCCCAACCGCTGAAGCATAAGGAACATGATGCATTTCCTTTTTCTGCTCATCAGTGGTAGGACATTGCTTTCTGCTCAACTTGAAATGGACTGCTAGTGGACAACTCACAATTTTAGCATTTTCCATCCTGAACTTCTGAAGTACCTTCTCAATATACTTTTCTTTAGACAAGTACCACTTGTTGCAATTTCTGTCCCTCTCAATTCTCATTCCGAGAATATTCTTTGCTGGACCTAAGTCTTTCATGGCAAAACATTTGCTCAACTCCTTCTTCAACTTAGCAATCCTAGAGACATTCTTGCCAACAATCAGGATATCATCAACATAGAGCAATAATATGATGAAATCATCACCTGAGAACCTCTGAATAAACAAACAATGGTCTGAGCTACACTTCTTGTAGCCTTGCTCCCCCATGACAGTTTCAAACTTCATGTACCATTGTCTTGATGTTTGTTTCAGGCCATAGAGACTTTTCTTCAGCTTGCACACATAGTCTTCTTTGCCTTTCACAAGAAACCCCTCAGGTTGCTCCATGTATATTTCTTCCTCCAACTCACCATGAAGGAATGCAGTCTTCACATCCATTTGCTCAACCTCCAAGTTGAGACTTGCTGCCATGCCAAGGATTACTCTTATGGATGTCATCTTCACAACCGGAGAAAAGATCTCATCATAGTCAATGCCTTTCCTCTGGCCAAATCCTTTTACAACTAGCCTGGCCTTGTACCTTGGATGTGATGTGTACTCTTCTTGCTTGATTCTGTAGACCCACTTGTTCTTCAAAATTTTCTTGCCCTTGGACAACTTCACCAACTCATAAGTATGATTCTTATGCAAGGAATCCATCTCTTCTTGCATAACATTTTTCCACTCCTTCTTGTGCTCATCTTCCATTGCATCTGCAAAGCATTCAGGTTCTGAACCGTCAGATAATAACACCACGTATTGATCTGAGGGATACCTGCTGGAAGGAATTCGACCCCTGTTGGATCTTCTGAGTGGAGCAGCTGGTGGACTTTCTGGTGCTGGTGCTTCCTGCTGATCCGGATCATCAACTTCGGCATCATACTCTTGTTGCTGCTTCTAGGGAGCATCTTCTTCACCTGCACCACCATGTACATCATCTTGTACATCTTCTGCATCTGCTTCAACTTGCACAGGAGCTGGAGCTGCAGGAACTGGGTCAGAATCAATCATGTCTTGCTGCTGCTGAGGAGGAACCTGCCCGTTGTCTTCACAATATCCTCAATTCTTTGGTCTTCAACAAACACAACATCACGGCTTCTCACAACTTTCCTTGCTATAGGGTCAAACAGCTTGTAGCCAAACTCATCACCACCATAACCAAGAAAGATACATTGTCGTGTCTTTGAATCAAGCTTTGACCTTTCATCTTGAGGAATATGAACAAAGGCCTTGCACCCAAAAACCTTGGTGGTCATATGAGACGTCCTTGTCACACTGACCTGTTAGGAACATCTCCTGCAAAGGATAACTTGGTGAGAGATTAATAAGATAAACTGCAGTCATCAAAGCCTCACCCCAAAAGTGTTTGCGTAGCTTTGCACTTGACAACAAGCATCTAACTCTCTCCATAATTTTCCTGTTCATCCTCTCAGCAAGACCATTCAGCTGTGGTGTCTTCGAGGGAGTAAATTGATGCCTAATACCTTGCTGCTTGCAATATGCATCAAATGGCCCAATGTACTCTCCTCCATTATCAGTGCGAATGCACTTGATCTTCTTCTCAATTTCTCTCTCAACCGAGGCTTGGAATTGCTTGAATACACCTAGTACTTGATCTTTGGTCCTTAAAGTGAAGGCCCAAACTTTCCTGGAAAAGTCATCAATAAAAGTCACAAAGTACTTAGCACCACCAAGAGATCTTACCAACATTTTGCAAACATTGGAATGTATCAAGTCCAGCTTCTCGGGCTTCTTGTGAGGAGGTAGAGTCTTGAAGGCAACTCGGTGTTGTTTCCCTGCTAGACAATCTGAACATTTCTTGATGTGAACTCATTTCACACCCTTCAATAATTTTTTCTTCACTAGCACCGTCATCCCCTTCTCACTCATGTGCCCAAGTCTCTTGTGCCATAAAGCACAATGATCATCCTTCTCTAGTGCATTAACAGAAGCACTAAAGAGCTTAGCATGAACATGATACAAAACTGAGACCATTTTATCTCTTGCAACAATCTTGTTGCCTTTGCTGAGTTTGTACTGCCCTTTTCCAAAACTGCTCAAGTAATCATCTCCATCAAGCAAACCAACTGAAATAATGTTGAGACGAAGTGCCTCAACATGCCTCACAGATTTGAGGACTAACTTGTACCATTTGTGGTCTCCAAATGCACATCTCCTTTTCCAATGATGGCTGCTCTATCATTGTTCCCCATCTTCACAACACCAAAATCACCTGATATATAGTTAGTGAAGATCTCTCTGCGAGATGTAGCATGAATGGTAGCACCGCTGTCCGGTATCCAAATCATCTCGTCACCATCCACAAGGTTGACGGTTTCATCGAAACAATGATGATCCTCTCCTCAACAGTGGAACCAAATCTGCCCTCATTTTCTTCATGCATAACAAGCATGATGTCCTCTTCAGGCAGTAACTCTGTTGCCCTCGTGTCACTATCACCGCCAACTTGCTTCGATCTTGTTTCTTCTTTTCTTTTGTCTTTCTTCCACTTGTCACATTGCCACTTAATGTGCCCCTTCCGATGGCAGTGATGGCACTCATAATCAGCATACTTACTTTTTGATTTGCTCCTACCTCTTTCTGCCCTTTTACTTGGACCTCTGCTCTTGCTTCTCCCCTTGGACTGAGTGACTAAAACCTCTGAATGTGAGGAAGAAGTGGCTTCCGCCACCTTTCTGGACTCGTCATTTAGTACCCTGGTTTTCACAAGATTTCAAGTGACAACTCCATTAGGTGCTGAATTGCAAACCGTGACCTTAAAGGTCTCCCAGCTGTCCGGTAATGAGCCTAGTAGCAGCAAAGCTCTCACTTCATCTTCAAATGTTATTCCCATTGAAGAAAGCTGATTTATAATGCCTTGGAATGTATTCACATGATCTGCAATTAGAGTGCCCTCTTTGTACCTCAAGCATATTAATCGTTTGATCAAGAACATCTTGTTTGTACCTTCTTTCCGGGCAAACAACTCTTCCAATTTATGCCATAAGGTGCGTGCATGTGTCTCATCAATGATATGGTTCAAAACATTATCATCGACCCATTGCCGAATGAACCCACAAGCTTGGCGATGAAGTACCTTCCACCGACCTTCCTCAATGCCCTCCGGCATCTCAGTGGAGAACACTGGCTTCCAGTATTCTTTCACATACAACAAGTCCTCCATCTTGCCCTTCCATGCTTGATAATTTGTACCATTCAAAGATATCATCCTGCTGGTATTCACTTCCATCTTTCACCACAAGAAAACTCAGCAATTTGCACAAGCAAACCAAGGCTCTGATACCACTTTGTTGGGGCTGGACAGCAACAATGCGCTGCACAAATTCACCGGCACGGCAAATATGACACTACACAGCCCCTCTACTTGTGATGAACTTTGAGGACAGCTTCAACCAACAAGTAAGCAGCGGAATAACACAAACAACATGCACATGTGACACAGGATTTAACATGGAAAAACCTTTTCAACTTGAGGATTAAAAAACCACGGCTGTGGACCGACCGGTCCACACAACTTCACTATGAGAATGATGAGTACAAAGTCTTCTCTAGAACCTCTAGAGATATTTACAACACATTCTCCATGTTGCCAACCGGCAACAACAACAAGAATTCAGCAAAGCAGAGTTTACACAGCTTCTGTACCCTTCAGTGTTTTGCAAACTGCTCTTAAACTGCTGAACCAAACAACACCAAATTTGGCAGACAAGTAGACACACGAGTTCCTGAGATCCCCTCCAATTTCAGCTCAATCGGACATCGTTTTCCTACCCAAACTGTTCGTCTCCCAAAACTACTCTGTTCTGAAACTGCAGCAGTCAGAGCTGACAAAACCACTCTCAAATCTGATGCTCCACTGACCCAATCCTCAAACTAGCTAACCAGATCGAAGTGATCAAAGTAAGGAACGAGCTCAGCAAGTTTGGGGTCGATCCAAGCATGTTTGAGCCTCCAACCACCAGCTTGAACACTGTCTAGTCAGATGCAGCAAATCTGGACAGAACCTCTGCTTCTTCTTCTTCCTCTCTCTCATGTTGTATTTTCTCTTGTGTGCTCTCTCTCTCACTCTCACGAATGGCAGCCACACGCCAGCAAGGGGTGGAGTGGCTAGGGTTTTCTTCTTGCTTCACTTCCCTTGGAAGCGTTCTCAACCGTTGGATGCAACGCAGATCAACGGCTGACATGTGTTGGACTTATGGGCTGATGTTGGGCTGCCAACACACCTCCATGTGGAGGGACTTAGCCCAACATATGGTAAGGTCGTGCGAGTGAACAAGAGTGTAGGCGCCTTTCACACCACCTGCTACGGTCGTGACGACGCCCCAGTCTGTGTCACCTTTGGTTTCTGTGAGCCTCAGGGCCGTTTTGTGGCCAAAGTGATCAATCTGGCGGCCGGAAGTTTGCTCATGACAACCACGGAGTTGGATGATGGAGCATCCTCCAACGTCTACATCGGGGACTTCATGGTTGGTTGTGCGGCCCCGTGTGGCGCGTACAAGGTGGTACACCTCTGTGGCAACGATCCTCACCAGCCTTGGAAGGTTCTCACCTTGGGAGATGGTGCCAAGTGGAGGCAGGTGGGGTTTCCGGCAGCCACGCAATCTACCAGCTATGACCGGGGATCTGTGGTCACAATCACCGGTGTCATGCATTTTCTTTACACATCGAAAACATCGTGCGAGGACTATATATTCCGCCTTGATCTCGAGAGTGAGAAATGGATGGCGATGCTCAAAGGCCCAACAAGTGACGAGTTACAAATGGATGTGTTGATAAAATATCTTCTTCGATTCAATAATGACACCCTCTGCTTGGTTCAGTGGAAGAAACACTTGACCAACAATGTGTGCACGAACGTATGGCTCCTAACTGATCACGCTAAAGGCACCTGGGTAAAGGCGTACACGGTCTCAACAGATTCAATCACCGGTTTGCTAATACCATTGAGGATGATGTGTGATAGTTCAAAGATGCTTTTGTATGGCTTATCTAGCTGCAAGGAAACTTCGACGCTACAAGTGTACGATCCGCTCACCGGTACATGCACAGACCTGGTGAAGTTTGAACACAGAATTTATAATAACGTTCTTTTTGCCGACTTGGAGTGCTTTGTCTCACCTAAGAGCTCGCTAGTCGGCTGCGCCGATTGAATCCATACTCTTTTTCTATGAGTGGTTTTTTAAGAGACCTGATAGGGATGTTTCACATTATATGTGAACCGAGCTTGTGTGCATTGTCTTAAAACTTATGTTTGTCGTGGGGCTTGGAAGAAGGTGAAGAATGAAGACGCGAAGAGAAGAGCCAGAGATGGCTATTTCAAAGGAATTTGATGTAACTAACTTTGTTTCGAGACCTTTTCTTTTTTCAGTTTGTTCAATCCATTTTATCATCTTTGTTTACTAAAATACAGTCAGTTTTTATCACCGATTACTGTAACACCTGGTTTCTCTTGCCTGATATCACCAAGACAGTCTATTGTCATTTTGCTCTGTCTTTATTGGTTCCTGGATTTTTGAAACTACGTACTCCCACCGATCCAATTACTTGTATTCAATTTGGCTAGATTTACACATGCATCCGTACCTAGACAATTCTAACACATGCATCCGTACCTAGCCTGGCACACTATGGTTTAGATTCGTGACGTGCAACTATCTTGACCTACTCTCTCCGTTCCAAATTACTCGTCGCAAAAATGAATGTATCTAAAACTAAAATACATCTAAATACATCCATACTTGCGACAAGTAATTCGGAACGAAGGGAATAGAGTGGAAGGTATTCACCTTAGAAGACGACACCAGGTGGAGGCAGTCGGGGTCTCTCCCAACCACATGGACGACCAACCATTACCATTATCGGCACCCAGCTGTCACAGTGTCACTATCAAGGGTGCCATGCACTTTCTTTACGTGTCGTTCGGACCGGCTGAGGGCGAAGACTACATACTCCGCTTTAGGCCTCCTTTGATTTTAAGGATTTTTCATAGGAACAATGCAGGAATGTTCATTCCATAGGATTTGCTACTGTAACGCCGTTTGATTTGTTGGAACCAATCCGGAGGAATACTATCGTGATCCAGAGGAATACTTTTGGTTTCCTGTGATTTTGCAGGAAGTGAAAGATTGAGTCAGACCTCGTTTTTACACAAACACCGAGGTAAGAGGGACAAAGCTGCATACCAGTGCATGGTTTCTCTATTAAATAATGCATTCCTTCTATTTTAGTTCCTGCATTTCAAACGTTTCATTTGTTTTATATTCCTCTACTTTCTTACTGTTTTTCAATCCTCTGTTTTACACCCGCAATCCTATAATTTTCCTGTATTTTTTCTATTCCAGTGTTTTTGCGATCCCGTGAATCAAAGAGGCCCTTAATCTAGAGAGTAAGGAATGGAAGGTGTTGATCAAAGGCCCATGGAAATAAAAGGGGGCATAGATGAAACCTATGGTCAAGCTAAATGACGTTCTCTGCTTGGTACAATCGGAGAAACACTTGATCAATCTACGCACCAACATATGGTTCCTGACTGATTCCACCAAAGTCACCTGGGTCAAGGCGAACACGATGCAACGACTCCGACCATCGATTCAGTGATGCCTTTAAGGGTGATGCGTGATAGTCACAAGTTGCTCTTCTACACTTCTCATAAGAGCATCTCCAGCCGCGCCCCCAGAAAGGCCTCCCCATGCGATTTTTTCTGTACGGCGCCGAAAAAACGGCGCAGTCGCGTCCCCAGGAGCGCGATTTTCGCCGGCCTGGGCCAAAATCAGCGCCGGCGAACCCAGGCCGAACCCGGTGCGCTGGGGGGCGCCCGGGGGGCACCGGGGCGAGTTGTTTTGGTGCGAAGCAGTTATTTCTATTACCGTTTATTTTGCTTTCTTTACTTTTAGTCTTTATCATAAAAATACCAAAAATATTATGTTATCATCTCTATCAGATCTCACTCTCGTAAGTGACAGTGAAGGGATTGACAACCCCTTTATCGCGTTGGTTGCGAGGTTCTTATTTGTTTGTGTAGCTGCGTGGGACTTGAGCGTGGCCTCCTACTGAATTGATACCTTGGTTCTCAAAACTGAGGGAAATACTTACGCTACTTTGCTGCATCACCCTTTCCTCTTCAAGGGAAAACCAACGCAGTGCTCAAGAGGTAGCATACCAGAAGTATGGTAGATGTTCAGATTGCTACAGACTGTTTTGTTTAAGACAGATTCTGTTTTTGATGCATTGTTTTGCTTGTTTTGATGAAACTATCGATTCTATCGGTGGTATAAGCCATGGAAAAGTTATATTACAGTAGCTACAATGCAAAAACAAAATATGAATTGGTTTTCAACAGTACTTAGAGTAGTGGTTTGCTTTATTATACTAACGGATCTTACCGAGCTTTCTGTTGAGTTTTGTGTGGATGAAATGATCAAAGACTGATGAGGTCTCGATATGAGGAGAAGGTGGAGAGGCAAGAGCTCAAGCTTGGGGATGCCCAGGGCACCCCAAGTAAATATTCAAGGAGACTCAAGCGTCTAAGCTTGGGGATGCCCTGGAAGGCATCCCATATTTCTTCAACAAGTATCGGTATGTTTTCGGTTTCGTTTCGTTCGCGTGATATGTGCAAATCTTGGAGCGTCTTTTGCTTTTAGTTTTGAATTTTCTTTTATGCACCATGCTGGTATGAAATAGTTCATGGTTGATTTATAGAATTCTCATTGCACTTCATTTATATCTTTAGAGTATGGCTTTATAGAATGCTTCATGTGCTTCACTTATATCATTTGAAGTTTGGATTGCCTGTTTCTCTTCACATGGAAAACTGTTATTTGAAGAATGCTCTTTTGCTTCACTTATATTTGTTAGAGCATGGTCTTTTGTAGAAAGAATTAAATTCTCATGCTTCACTTATATCTATTTAGAGAGTCCAAAGGAATTGGTCAATTGCATGGTTTGTCATAAAATCCTACATAAAACTTATGGATCACTGTATATGATATGTTTGATTCCTTGCAATAGTTTTGCGATATAGAGATGATAATATGTGGGAGGTACTAGTAAACAGTTGTGGTTAGTAGGAATATTGGTGTTAAGGTTTGTGATTCCCGAAGCATGCACTGCACATATAGTCTCTCGTTATGCTATGAAAGTTGGAGCATGATTTATTATTGATTGTCTTCCTTACGAGTGTCTGTCGGGGACGAGCAATGGTCTTTTCCTACCAATCTATCCTCCTAGGGGGATGCGTAGTAGTACTTTTCTTCGAGGGCTAATAAACTTTTGCAATAAGTATATGAGTTCTTTATGACTAATGTGAGTCCATGGATTATATGCACTCTTACCTTCCCACTATTTGCTAGCCTCTACGGTACCATGGATTGCTCTTTCTCACATCGAGAGTCGGTGCAAACTTCGTCGGTGCATCCAAACCCCGTGATATGATACACTATATCACACATAAGCCTTATTATATCTTCCTCAAAACATCCACCATACCTACCTATTATGGCTTTTCCATGGCCATTCCGAGATATATTGCCATGCAACTTCCACCGCTTCCGTTTTATGACTTGAGCATTCATTGCCATATTGCTTTGCATGATCATATAGCTGACATAGTAGTTGTGGCTCAACCACCGTTCATCATTTTTTATACATGTTATGCTAGATCATTGCACATCCTGGTACATGCCATAAGCATTCATATAGAGTCATACTTTGTCATAGGTATCGAGTTGTAATTTTTATTTATTTTGAGTTGTAAGTAAATAGAAGTGTGATGATCATCATTATTCATTTTTAGAGCAATGCCCTAGTGAGGAAAGGCTGATGGAGACTATGATTTCCCCACAAGTCGGGATGAGACTCCGGACAATGAGAGAAAAAGAAAAATTTAAAAAAGAAAAAAAGAAAAAAAGAAAAAGAAAAAGAAAGAAAAAGAAAAAAGGAAAAAGAAAAATATATAAATAAACAAAGAGAGAAGGGGCATTGTTAGTATCCTTTACCACACTTGTGCTTCAAAGCAGCACCATGCTTTTCATATGGAGAGTCTTCTATGTTGTCACTTTCATATACTAGTGGGAATTTTTCATTATAGGATTAGATGCACACCCACTTAGTTTTCGTATTGAGCTTTCATACACTTATAGCTCTTAGTGCATTTGTTGCATGGAAATCCCTACTCCTCGCATTGATATCAATTGATGGGCATCTCCATAGCATGTTGGTTAGCTGCGTCGATGTGAGACTTTCTTACTTTTTTGTCTTCTCTATATTTACCCCCATCATCATACTTTATCCCACCCGTAGTGCTATATCCATGGCTCGTGCTCATGTATTGCGTGAGGGTTGAAAAGGATGAAGCGCGTTAAAATGTATGAACCAATTGCTCGGCTTGTCATCGGGGTTGTTCATGATAAATACTTTGTGTTAAGAAGACAGAGCATGACAAGACTATATGATTTTGTAGGGATAGCTTTCTTTAGCGTTGATATTTTGAAAGACATAATTATTTGTTCGGATGCCTAAGTATTGACGATTATAGACTACTTCTTTGAATCACTCATGTCTTAATATTCATGCCATGACTAGATATATGATCAAGTTTATGCTAGGTAGAATTCCACATCAAAAATTATCTTTTTTTATCATTTACCTACTCGAGGACGAGCTGGAATTAAGCTTGGGGATGTTGATACGTCTCCATCGTATCTATAATTTTTGATTGTTTCATGCCAATATTATTCAACTTTTACATACTTTTGGCAACTTTTTATATGATTCATTTGGACTAACTTATCTAGTGCCCAGTGCCAGTTCATGTTTATTGCATGTTTTTGTTTCACAGAAAATCCATATATCAAACAAAGTCCAAATGCGATAAAATTTACGGAGATCTATTTTGGAATTTATGTTATTTCTGGGAGGTGGAATCAACGCAAATGGGTGCCCACATAGCCCACAACCCACTAGGGCGCGCCAGGCACCCCCTGGCGCTCCCAGGTGTCTTGTGCCCTCCTCAAAGTTCGGTTGGGGCCCTTCTTTTGGCGCAAGAAAGAGAATTTATGGAAAAATCGTGTAAAAATTACAGCGCAATCGGAGTTACAGATCTCCCCTAATTTAAGAAACCGTGAAGGGCTAGATCTGGGGACCGTGAAACAGAAGAGAACAGAGAGGGAGATCCAATCTCAGAGGGCTCCCGCCCCTCCGCCGCCATGGAGGCCATGGACCAGAGGGGTAACCCTCCTCCCATCTAGGGGGAGGCCAAGGAAGAAGAAGAAGGAGGGCAGCTCTCTCCCCCTCTCTCCCGGTGGCGCCGGAACGCCGCCGGGGCTAGGATCATGACGACGATCTACATCAACAACCTTGCTACCGTCATCACCAACTTTCCCCCCCTCTATGCAGCGGTGTAATACCCCTTCTCCCCGCTGTAATCTCTAGTTAAACATGCTGCTCAACTCCATATATTATTTCCCAATGATCTATGGTTATCCTATGATGTTCGAGTAGATCCGTTTTGTCGTATGGGTTAATCGTGATCTTAGTTGGTATGATTGTATATTTTATTTATGGTGCTGTCCTACGGTGCCCTCCATCTCGCGCAAACGTGAGGGCCCCCCGCTGTAGGGTGTTGCAATACGTTCATGATTCGCTTATAGTGGGTTGTGATACATCTCCAACGTATCTATAATTTTTTATTGTTCCATGCTATTATATTACCTGTTTTGGATGTTTAATGGGCTTTAATGTGCTCTTTTATATTATTTTTGGGACTAACCTATTAACCGAAAGCCCAATGCCAGTTTATGTTTTTTTGCCTATTTCAGTGTTTTGCAGAAAAGGAATACCAAAGGGAATCCAAACGGAATGAAACCTTCACGAGGATCTTTCTTGGAACAAACGCAATCCAGAAGACTTGGAGTTGAAGTCTGGAACTCCGCGAGGCGGCCACGAGGCAGGAGTGCGCGCCCAGGGGGGTAGGCGCGCCCCCACCCCCGTGGGCCCCACGAAGCTCCACCGACATACTTCTTTCGCCTATATATACTCTTATACCCTAAAAACATCAGGGGGAGCCACGAAACCACTTTTCCACCGCCGCAACCTTCTGTACCCTTGAGATCCCATCTTGGGGCCTTTTCTGGCGATCTGCCGGAGGGGGAATCAATCACGGAGGGCTTCTACATCAACGTAGCCTCTCCGATGAAGCGTGAGTAGTTTACCACAGACCTTCGGGTCCATAGTTATTAGCTAGATGGTTTCTTCTCTCTCTTTGATTCTCAATACAAAGTTCTCCTCGATGTTCTTGGAGATCTATTCCATGTAATACTTTTTGCGGTGTGTTTGCCAAGATCCGATGAATTGTGGATTTATGATCAAGATTATCTATGAGTAATATTTGGTTCTTGTCTGAATTCTTATATGCATGATTTGATATCTTTGGAAGTCTCTTCGAATTATCGGTTTAGTTTGGCCTATTAGATTGATCTTTCTTGCAATGGGATAAGTGCTTAGCTTTGGGTTCAATCTTGCGGTGTCCTTTTCCAGTGACAGTTGAGGCAGCAAGGCTCGTATTGTATTGTTGCCATCAAGGATAAAAAGATGGGGTTTATATCATATTGCTTGAGTTTATCCCTCTACATCATGTCATCTTGCTTACAGCGTCACTCTGTTCTTATGAACTTAATACTCTAGATGCATGCTGGATAGCGGTAGATGTGTGGAGTAATAGTAGTAGATTGATGTCTACTACACAAACTTCTTCTTGTAGACGTTGTTGGGCCTTCATGTGCAGAGGTTTGTAGGACAGTTGCAAATTTCCCTCAAGTGGATGACCTAAGGTTTATCAATCCGTGGGAGGCGTAGGATGAAGATGGTCTCTCTCAAGCAATCCTGCAACCAAATAACAAAGGGTCACTTGTGTCCCCAACACACCCAATACAATGGTAAATTGTATAGGTGCTCTAGTTCGGCGAAGAGATGGTGATACAAGTGCAATATGGATGGTAGATATAGGTTTTTGTAATCTGAAAATATAAAAACAGCAAGGTAACAAGTGGTAAAAGTGAGCGTAAACGGTATTGCAATGATAGGAAACAAGGCCTAGGGTTCATACTTTCACTAGTGCAAGTTCTCTCAACAATAATAACGTAGATAGATCATATAACAATCCCTCAACGTGCAACAAAGAGTCACTCCAAAGCCACTAATAGCGGAGAACAAACGTAGAGATTATGGTAGGGTATGAAACCACCTCAAAGCTATTCTTTCAGATCAATCTATAAAAGAGTTCGTACTAGAATAACACCTTAAGACACAAATCAACGAAAACCCTAATGTCACTTAGATACTCCATTGTCACCTCAAGTATCCGTGGGCATGATTATACGATATGCATCACACAATCTCAGATTCATCCAACCAACACAAAGTACTTCAAAGAGTGCCCCAAACTTTCTACCGAAGAGTCAAGAAAATGTGTGCCAACCCCTATGCATAGGTTCATGGGCGGAACCCACAAGTTGGTCACCAAAACATACATCAAGTGGCACGTGATATCCCATTGTCACCACAGATAAACACGACAAGACATACATCAAGTGTTCTCATAAAAGACTCAATCCGATAAGATAACTTCAAAGGGGAAACTCAATTCATCACAAAAGAGTAGAGGGGGAGAAACATCGTAAGATCCAACTACAATAGCAAAGCTCGGAATACATCAAGATCGTTCCATAGAGGGAACACGAGAGAGAGAGAGAGAGAGAGATCAAACACATAGCTACTGGTACATACCCTCAGCCCCGAGGGTGAACTACTCCCTCCTCGTCATGGAGAGCACCGGGATGATGAAGATGGCCACCGGTGATGGGTTCCCCTCCGGCAGGGTGCCGGAACGGGCTCCCGAGAGGTTTTTGGTGGGTATAGAGGCTTGCGGCGGTGGAACTCCCGATCTATCTTCTGTTCTGGAAGTTCTACGATACGTAGGTATATATGGGTGCAGGGGGGGTACGTCGGTGGAGCTTTATGGGCCGCACGAGGTAGGGGGGCGCGCCCTAGGGGGGTGGGCGCGCCCCCCACCCTTGTGGCCAGCTCCGTATCTTCGGACGAGAGTCCAAGTCTATCCGTGGCTTTCCTTCCAAAAATAACTTCTCCATTGATTTCGTTCCGTTTCGACTCCGTCGATATTCCTTTTCCTCGAAACACTAAAATAGGCATAAAACAGCAAATCTGGGCTGGGCCTCCGGTTAATAGGTTAGTCCCAAAAATAATATAAAAGTCGATAATAAAGCCCAATATTGCCCAAAACAGTAGATAATATAGCATGGAGCAATAAAAAATTATAGATACGTTGGAGACGTATCAAGCATCCCCAAGCTTAATTCATGCTCGTCCTCGAGTGGGTAAATGATAAAAAAGATAATTTTTGATGTGGAATGCTAGTTGGCATAATTTCAATGTAATTCTTCTTACTTTTGATATGAATATTCAGATCCGAAAGATTCAAGACAAAAGTTCATATTGACATAAAAATAATAATACTTCAAGCATACTAGCAAAGCAATCATGTCTTCTCAAAATAACATGGCCAAAGCAAGCTATCCCTAGAAAATCATATAGTCTGGCTATGCTCTATGTTCACCACACAAAGTATTTAAATCATGCACAACCCCGATGACAAGCCAAGCAATTGTTTCATACTTTTGATGTTCTCAAACTTTTTCAATCTTCACGCAATACATGAGCGTGAGCCATGGACACATCACTTATAGGTGGAATAGAATGGTGGTTGTGGAGAAGACAAAAAGAGGGGAAGATAGTCTCACATCAACTAGGCGTATCAACGGGCTATGGAGATGTCCATCAATAGATATCAATGTGAGTGAGTAGGGATTGCCATGCAACGGATGCACTAGAGCTATAAGTATATGAAAGCTCAACAAAGAAACTAAGTGGGTGTGCATCCAACTCGCTTGCTCAGAAGACCTAGGGCATTTAGAGGAAGCCCATCATTGGTATATACAAGCCAAGTTCTATAATGAAAAATGCCCACTAGTATATGAAAGTGACAACATAGGAGACTCTCTATCATGAAGATCATGGTGCTACTTTGAAGCACAAGTGTGGTAAAAGGATAGTAGCATTGCCCCTTCTCTCTTTTTCTCTCATTTTTTATGTTTTTTTATTTTTTGGGCCTTTCTCTTTTTTATGGCCTCTTTTTTCTCTTTTTTTTTAATTTTTCGTCCGGAGTCTCATCCCGACTTATGGGGGAATCATAGTCTCCATCATCCTTTCCTCACTGGGACAATGCTCTAATAATGATGATCATCACACTTTTATTTTTCTTACAACTCAACAATTACAACTCGATACTTAGAACAAAATATGACTCTATACGAATGCCTCCAGCGGTGTACCGGGATGTGCAATGAATCAAGAGTGACATGTATGAAAGAATTATGAATGGTGGCTTTGCCACAAATACGATGTCAACTACATGATCATGCTAGCAATATGACACTGATGGAGCGTGTCATAATAAACGGAATGGTGGAAAGTTGCATGGCAATATATCTCGGAATGGCTACGGAAATGCCATGATAGGTAGGTATGGTGGCTGTTTTGAGGAAGATATATGGTGGGTGTATGATACCGGCGACAAGTGCGCGGTATTAGAGAGGCTAGCAATGGTGGAAAGAAGGGAAAAGTGCATATAATCCATGGACTCAACATTAGTCATAAAGAACTCATATACTTATTGCAAAAATCTACAAGTTATCAAAGCAAAGTATTACGCTCATGCTTCTAGGGGGATAGATTGGTAGGAAAAGACCATCGCTCGTCCCCGACCGCCACTCATAAGGAAGACAATCAACAAATAAATCATGCTCCGACTTCATCACATAATGGTTCACCATACGTGCATGCTACGGGAATCACAAACTTTAACACACGTATTTCTCAAATTCACAACTACTCAACTAGCATGACTCTAATATCACCATCTTCATATCTCAAAACAATCATCAAGCATCAAACTTCTCTTAGTATTCAACACACTCATAAGAATTCTTACAAATCTTGTATGCTTAGCATATTAGGATTATTTAAGCAAATTACCATGCTATTTAAGACTCTCCCATTTAATAATTTCAGATCTTGTTATTTTATTCAAACAGCAAGCAAAGCTAAAGAAAATAAAATGACGCTCCAAGAAAAACACATATCATGTGGTGAATAAAAATATAGTTCCAAGTAAAGTTACCGATGAACGAAGACGAAAGAGGGGATGCCTTCCGGGGCATCCCCAAGCTTAGGCTCTTGGTTGTCCTTGAATATTACCTTGGGGTGCCTTGGGCATCCCCAAGCTTAGGCTCTTTCCACTCCTTATTCCATACTCCATCGAATCTTTACCCAAAACTTGAAAACTTCACAACACAAAACTTAACAGAAATCTCGTGAGCTCCGTTAGCGAAAGAAAACAAAACACCACTTCAAGGTACTGTAATGAACTCATTATTTATTTATATTGGTGTTAAACCTACTGTATTCCAACTTCTCTATGTTTTATAAACTATTTTACTAGCCATAGAGTCATCAAAATAAGCAAACAACACACGACAAACAGAATCTGTCAAAAACAGAACAGTCTGTAGTAATCTGTAACTAACGCAAACTTATGGAACTCCAAAAATTCTAAATTAAATTTCTGGACCTGAGGAATTTGACTAATAATCATCTGAAAAAAGAATCAACTAAATAGCACTATCCCATAAAAAGTTCTAGCTAATCTCGTGAGTGCTAAAGTTTCTGTTTTTTTACAGCATGATCATAAAGACTTTACCCAAGTCTTCCCAAAGGTTCCACTTGGCACAAACACTAATTAAAACACAAAACCACATCTAAACAGAATCTAGATGGATTATTTATTACTAAACAGAACCAAAAAGTAATAAACAAAAATAAAATTGGGTTGCCTCCCAACAAGCGCTATCGTTTAACGCCCCTAGCTAGGCATGGTGATTTCAATGATGCTCACATAAAAGATAAGAATTAAAACATAAAAAGAGCATCATGAAGAATATGACTAGCACATTTAAGTCTAACCCACTTCCTATGCATGGGGATTTTGTGAGCAAACAACTTATGGGAACAATAATCAACTAGCATAGGAAGGCAAAACAAGCATAACTTCAAAACTTTAAGCACATAGAGAGGAAACTTGATATTATTGCAATTCCTACAAGAATATATTCCTCCCTCATAATAATTTTCAGTAGCATCATTAATGAATTCAACAATATAACCAGCACCTAAAGCATTCTTTTCATGATCTACAAGCATAGAAAATTTACTACTCTCCACATAATCAAAATTCTTCTCATTCGGAATAGTGGGAGTATCATAAGAGACTTGAATACTATAAATTGTTTCCACATTAAAAGAGTAATGTTCAGAGAAAGGCTACTCATAATCATGACAAGTTTTATAAATATAGTCATCACTACTTTTTATAGCATAACATTCATCACAATAATCATCATAAGTAGCAACTTTGTTCTCATCATAATCGATTGAAACCTCTTCCAAGATAGTGGAATCATTACTAAGTAAAGTCATGACCTCTCCAAATCCACTTTCATTAATATTATAAGATTCAGCATCCTCAAAAATAGTAGGATCACTACTTCCTAAAGTTGACACTCTTCCAAACCCACATTCATCAATATAATCATCATAAGTAGAAGGCATGCTATCATCATAACAAATTTGCATATCAAAACTTGAGAGGCTAAAAATATCATCATTATTAAACATAGCATCCCCAAGCTTGGGACAAACATTAATTGCAGCAAATATATTCTCAAATATGTCATCCTCATCAAACATAGCTTCCCCAAGCTTGGGTATTTTCATATCATAAGCATAATCACTCTCATCATTAATAGTATGGATAGCACCAATAGTATAGCAAATGTCATATTCCAAGCAAGTACCAAAAAGATTTTCAAGATCATAAGAAGTACCATTATATTCCCAATCATAATCATCACAACAATCAATAGGCATAACGAGATCATCATCAAGTGCATCATCTTCCACAATTATTTTTGATTCATTTTCATGAGGCACAACAATAATAGGAGCAACTTTATTTGGGAGAGATACCTTTTTACCTCTCTTCCTTTTTCTTTTCTTCTTCTTCACCACATCATGTGTGGGTTCAATCCTATTTTTGGAGCTCCTTATTAATGATATTGGTTGAATAGAAGGCTCCTCCTCGTTACCTGATTCATCACAAGAAATAATAGGAGGATATTGGGAAGTCTCTTCCCTTTCATTAGCATTCTCTTCATCTTCTATTTGTTTTCTTTTCTTTATGTAATTGGCAATATAAGGATTTTCAATGCAATTCACCGCACAATACATATAAATTTTCTCTAGATCAAAATGAAGAACTTTATCAAGGGAAAATTTTGGAATATCCTTAGTTATACGTTTAATTTCTTCATAACCCAAGAGCAAACTAAGTTCATTATGATGTGCAAGGGAAATCAAGTCATCACAATTTTTGGACACGATACGATCATGAAATTTTTTTCATTGGGTACTAAAATGATCACGTTCATTGCAAAGTTCACAAGTAGGGCTAAGAAAAGATAAATTTTCAGCACATTCATCTAGCTCTTCTTGCAACAATTTGGTTTCTAAGTACTTATGCCTCTTGCAATATCTATCTTCCCTATTTGGTTTGTACTTACAAACCCAATGCACTCCACAAAAATTCACATGTTTATAGGAGACATTTTCATCATTACTAGTGCAATCATCATTAGCATCATGGATATTCAAAGAATTCGTACTAACAACATTGCAATCATGCTCACCATTCAAATATTTAGTGCCAAACATTTTAGAGATTTCTTCTTCTAGTACTTGAGCACAATTATCCTTTCCATCATACTCACGAAAGATATTAAAAAGGTAAAGCGTATGAGACAAACTCAATTCCATTTTTAGTTTTATTTTATAAACTAAACTAGTGTTAAAACAAGAAGCAAAAAGATTCGATTGCAAGATCTAAAGATATACCTTCAAGCACTCACCTCCCCGGCAACGGCGCTAAAAAAGAGCTTGATGTCTACTACACAACCTTCTTCTTGTAGACGTTGTTGGGCCTCCAAGTGCAGAGGTTTGTAGGACAGTAGCAAATTTCCCTCAAGTGGATGACCTAAGTTTTATCAATCCGTGGGAGGCGTAGGATGAAGATGGTCTCTCTCAAGCAACCCTGCAACCAAATAACAAAGAGTTTCTTGTGTCGCCAACACACCCAATACAATGGTAAATTGTATACATGCACTAGTTCGGCGAAGAGATGGTGATACAAGTGCAATATGGATGGTAGATATAGGTTTTTGTAATCTGAAAATATAAAAACAGCAAGGTAACAAGTGGTAAAAGTGAGCGTAAACGGTATTGCAATGATAGGAAACAAGGCCTAGGGTTCATTCTTTCACTAGTGCAAGTTCTCTCAACAATAATAACATAGATAGATCATATAACAATCCCTCAACGTGCAACAGAGAGTCACTCCAAAGCCACTAATAGCGGAGAACAAACGTAGAGATTATGGTAGGGTACGAAACCACCTCAAAGCTATTCTTTCGGATCAATCTATAAAAGAGTTCGTACTAGAATAACACCTTAAGACACAAATCAACGAAAACCCTAATGTCACCTAGATACTCCATTGTCACCTCAAGTATCCGTGGGCATGATTATACGATATGCATCACACAATCTCAGATTCATCCGACCAACACAAAGTACTTCAAAGAGTGCCCCAAAGTTTATATCGGAGAGTCAAGAAAATGTGTGCCAACCCCTATGCATAGGTTCATGGGCGGAACCCGCAATTTGGTCACAAAAACATACATAAAGTGGCACGTGATATCCCATTGTCACCACAGATAAACACGGCAAGACATACATCAAATGTTCTCATAAAAGACTCAATCCGATAAGATAACTTAAAAGGGGAAACTCAATTCATCACAAGAGAGTAGAGGGGGAGAAACATCATAAGATCCAACTACAATAGCAAAGCTCGGGATACATCAAGATCGTGACATAGAGGGAACATGAGAGAGAACACGAGAGAGAGATCAAACACATAGCTACTGGTACATACCCTCAACCCCGAGGGTGAACTACTCCCTCCTCGTCATGGAGAGCACCGGGATGATGAAGATGGCCATCGGTGATGGGTTACCCCTCCGGCAGGGTGCCGGAACGGGCTCCCGAGAGGTTTTTGGTGGCTACAGAGGCTTGCGGCGGCGGAACTCCCGATCTATCTTTTGTTCTGGAAGTTTTACGATACGTAGGTATATATGGGTGCAGGGGGTACGTCGGTGGAGCTTCGGGGGACCCACGCGGCAGGGGGGCGCGCCCTAGGGGGGTGGGCGCGCCCCCCACCCTCGTGGCCAGCTCCCTTATCTTCTGACGTAGAGTCCAAGTCTATCCGGTGGCTTTCCTTCCAAAAATAACTTCTCCAGTTGATTTCGTTCCGTTTCGACTCCGTCTGATATTCCTTTTCCTCGAAACACTGAAATAGGCATAAAACAACAAATCTGGGCTGGGCCTCCGGTTAATACGTTAGTCCCAAAAATAATATAAAAGTGGATAATAAAGCCCAATATTGCCCAAAACAGTAGATAATATAGCATGGAGCAATAAAAAATTATAGATACGTTGGAGACGTATCATAGATGCAGAATCGTTTCGGTGTACTTGACACGGATGTGATGCCTATATTCATGATCATTGCCTAGATATTCTCATAACTATGTGCTTTCTATCAATTGCTCAGCAGTAATTTGTTCACCCACCATAATACATGCTATCATGTGAGAAGCCACTAGTGAAACCTATGGCCCCCGGGTCTATTTTACATCATATAAGTTTCCGATCTATAATTCTAGTTTCCTATTTATTTTATTTTGCAATCTTTACTTTCCAATCTATACAAAAAAAATACCAAAAATATTTATCTTACTATCTTTATTGGATCTCACTTTTGCGAGTGATCGTCAAGGGATTGACAACCCCTTTATCATGTTGGTTGCAAGGTTCTTGATTGTTTGTGCAGGTACTAGGTGACTTGTGTGTAATCTCCTTCTGGATTGATACCTTGGTTTTAAAAAACTGAGGGAAATACTTACGCTACTTTTCTGCCTCACCCTTTCCTCTTCAAGGGAAAACCAACGCATGCTCAAGAGGTGGCAAGAAGGATTTCTGGCGCGGTTGCCGGGGAGATTTGCGCCAAGTCAAGTCAATATTTGATCTCCCGTCAACTAGCTATTTCTGGCGCTGTTGCCGGGGAGATCTATGCCCAAGTCAAGACATACCAAGTACCCATCATAAACTCTTCTCCCTTGCATTACATTATTTGCCATTCGCCTCTCGTTTTCGTCTCCCCCACTTCTTAAACGATCTTCAAAAACCTTTGCCTTTTATTTGCCCTCCTCCCGTTCGATCATGTGTTACCATGTGCATTCTTTTTGCTTGCATCTTTGCTCACTAAAAATCTATTGATATGAATCCACTTAAAGTGTTCTACTTGGATCATCTTCGATCTATATGTGCTCGTGCTGAAACCCCAACTAGTTTAGTTGAGGGAAAATCCTTAGATGAGCATGCTCATTTTGTGCGTAATCGTTTGTCTGAAAAGGGGAATCTCTTATGGTATCAAATAAATAGTTTGCTATGCTATGCTTGGAATCTTTGCAAAATTTATGATTTTACTTGTTGCTCTAAGAACCCTAAAAATCCCCTTCCCTACCTATGTGAGTTTAATGATAATGAAATCTTATCTTCTTATGAAAAGGGTGTTTATAGTTACTATGATATCGAAAAAATTGAAGAATTTGTCATTTTTAAGGGTGCTCATGAAGTTGCTTCTTTGATTGAAAAGTATGATATTACTCTCTACAAATCTGAAAATTCCGACATACTTAAATATTGCTATGAAAACTATGCTCATAATGCCTATGTTAAGGAATTTATCAAGATAATGATCGTTGATTTGGAAAAAAATAATGATATGCACGAATCTATAGATAATTATGATTCCGATGATTTGATGGAAATATCCCTTGATGAACATGATGGTTGCTATTCTTATGGCCAATATTTATTGAGATGAATTTGCTATAGTTCCTTATGTTAAACATGAGAATATTGCTATTGCACCCATACTTGATAGTTCCTTGAATCAAAAGCATGATTTCAATGATGTTATTATAAATTCTCTTGATGTTGTGCTAATAATATGCAAAACCCAAAGCTTTGGGATGCTAGTTTTTCTATGTCCTCTACTTTTTGCAATGATCATGATTGGGGTGATTCTTCTTATGATCTTGAAAATTTATTTAAGCTCCATGATGAATATTAGATTGATAATAGTGTTTGCAATAATATTGAAAGTGGGTTTGGAAGAGTGTCAACTTTATATCCCACATATTTGGAGTATGTTCAATCTTATGAAATTTTTGATAAAAGTGGGTTTGGAGAGGTCATGACTTTAGTTAATGATAATCCCACTATTTTGGAAGAGTGTCAACTTCGCATGCATGTGGATCGTGTTGAGAATATGCTATGTGATAGCTATTTTGTTGAATTTCCTATGATCCTACATGTAATTATTATGAGAGAGGAAAATATGGTTGTAGAAATTTTTATCTTACTAAATTACTTCTCGTCATGTTGAGATTGCTATCGTCTCTTTCTTCTTCCTTGCATATGCTAATTTTTGCGTGCTATGATAATTTGTTTGCTTACGAAATGCCTAGCATAGGAAGTATGTTATACTTATATTTGTTTGTCACGTGTTTTATGATGCTCTATTTGCGCTTCAATTCTTGTCTTTCATGTGAGCATCATCGAAATTATCAATGCCTAGCTACGTGCGTTAAACGACAACGCTTGTTGGGAGGCAACCCAATTTTATTTTTGTTATTTGCTTTTTGTTCCTGTTTAGTAATAAATAATTCATCTAGCCTCTGTTTAGAAGTTGTTTTATGTTTTAATTAGTGTTTGTGCCAAGTAGAACCTTTGGGAAGACATGGGTGAAGTCTTTGCAATCTTGCTGTAAAAAACAGAAACTTTTGCACTCACGAGATTAGATGCAGTTTTTTTACTGGAGTGTGCTTTTAGGTTTATTATTTTTGCAGATGATTAATATATAAATTCCTCACGTCCAACAATTTATTTCAGAATTTTTGGAGCTCCAGAAGTATTCGTTTGATACAGATTGCTACAGACTGTTCTGTTTTGACAGATTCCGTTTTTCGTGTGTTGTTTGCTTATTTTGATGAATCTATGAGTAGTATCGGGGGGTATGAACCATAGAGAAGTTGGAATACAGTAGGTTTAACAGCAATATAAATAAAGAATGGGTTCGTTACAGTACCTTAAAGTGGTGGTTTATTTTCTTATACTAACGTAGCTCATGAGATTTTTCTGTTTAAGTTTTGTGTTGTGAAGTTTTCATGTTTTGAGTAAAGATTTAATGGATTTTGGAATAAGGAGTGGCAAGAGCCTAAGCTTGGGGATGCCCAAGGCACCCCAAGGTAAAATTCAAGGACAACCAAAAGCCTAATATTGGGGATGCCCCGGAAGGCACCCCCTCTTTCGTCTTCGTCTATCGGTAACTTTACTTGAGGCTATATTTTTATTCACCACATGATATGTGTTTTCGCTTGGAGCATCTTTTGTGATTTGAGTATTTGTTTTTTAGTTTACCACAATCATCCTTGCTGTACAAACCTTTTGGAGAGACACACATGGATCATAATTTATTACAATACTCTATGTGCTTCACTTGTATCTTTTGAGCTAGATAATTTTGCTCTAGTGCTTCACTTATATCTTTTTAGAGCACGGTGATGGTTTTATTTTATAGAAATTATTGATCTCTCATGCTCCACTTATATTATTTTGAGAGTCTTTTAGAACAGCATGGTAATTTTCTTTGGCTACAAAATTAGTCCTAATATGATGAGCATCCAAGATGGGTATAATAAAAACTATCATATAATGTGCATTGAATACTATGAGAAGTTTGATTCATTATGATTGTTTTGAGATATGAAGATGGTGATATTAGAGTCATGCTAGATGAGTAGTTGTGAATTTGAGTGATACTTGTGTTAAAGTTTGTGATTCCCGTAGCATGCACGTATGGTGAACCGTTATGTGATGAAGTCGGAGCATGATTTATGTATTGATTGTCTTCCTTATAAGTGGCGGTCGGGGACGAGCGATGGTCTTTTCCTACCAATCTATCCCCCTTGGAGCATGTGTGTAGTACTTTGTTTCAATAACTAATAGATTTTTGCAATAAGCATGAGAGTTCTTTATGACTAATGTTGAGTCCATGGATTATACGCACTCTCACTCTTCCACCATTGCTGGCCTCTCTAATACCGCGCAACTTCCGCCGGTATCATACACCCACAATATACCTTCCTCAAAACAGCCACCCTACCTACCTATTATGGCATTTCCATAGCCATTCCGAGATATATTGCCATGCAACTTTCCACCATTCCGTTTGTTATGACATGCTCCATCATTATCATACTGCTTTGCATGATCATTTAGTTGACATCGTATTTGTGGAAAAGCCACCATTCATAATTTTTCATACATGTCACTCTTGAATCATTGCACATCCCGGTACACCGCCCGAGGCATTCACATAGAGTTATATTTTGTTCTAAGTATTGAGTAGTAATTCTTGAGTTGTAAGTAAATAAAAGTGTGATGATCTTTATTAGAGAATTGTCCCAGTGAGGAAAGGATGATGAAGACTATGATTCCCCCACAGGTCGGGATGAGACTCCGGACGAAAAAAATAGGCCATTAAAAAAGGAGAAAGGCCCAAACAAAAGAGAGAGAGAGAGAGAGAGAGAGAGAGAATGAGAGAAGGGGCAATGCTACTATCCTTTTACCACACTTGTGCTTCAAAATAGCACTATGATCTTCATGATAGAGAGTCTCCTATGTTGTCACTTTCATATACTAGTGGGAAAATTTTCATTATAGTGTTGGGGAACATAGTAATTTCAAAAAATTTCCTACGCACACGCAATATCATGGTGATGCATAGCAACGAGAGGGGAGAGTGTTGTCCACGTACCCTCGTAGACCGAAATCGGAAGCGTTATAACAACGCTGTTGATGTAGTCGTACGTCTTCACGGCCCGACCGATCAAGCACCAAAACTACGGCACCTCCGAGTGTTAGCACACGTTCAGCTCGATGACGATCCCCGGACTTCGATCCAGCAAAGTGTCAGGGATGAGTTCCGTCAGCACGACGGCGTGGTGACAATCTTGATATTCTACCGTCGCAGGGCTTCACCTAAGCACCGCTACAATATTATCGAGGAGAACTATGGTGGAGGGGGGCACCGCACACGGCTAAGAGATCTCAAGGATCAATTGTTGTGTTTCTAGGGTGCCCCCTGCCCCCGTATATAAAGGAGCAAGGGGGGAGGCCGGCCGGCCCTTGCTAAGCGCGCCAGAGGAGGAGTCCTCCTCCTAGTAGAGTAGGACTCCCTTCTTTCCTACTCTTACTAGGAGGGGAAAGGAAGGGGGAGAGGGAGAGGGAAGGGGGGCGCCGCCCCCATCTCCTAGTCCAATTCGGACCAGAGGGGGAGGGGCGCGCGGCCCACCCTGGCTGCCCCCTCTCTCTCTCCACTAAGGCCCATAAGGCCCATTACTTCTCCGGGGGGTTCGGTAACCCTCCAGCGCTCTGGTTTTCTCCGAAATCACCCGGAACACTTCCGGTGTCCGAATATAGTCGTCCAATATATCAATCTTTAGGTCTCGACCATTTAGAGACTCCTCGTCATGTCTGTGATCACATCCGGGACTCCGAACAACCTTCGGTACATCAAAACATATAAACTCATAATATAACTGTCATCGTAACGTCAAGCGTGCGGACCCTACGGGTTCGAGAACTATGTAGACATGACCTAGAACTGTTTCCAGTCAATAACCAATAGCGGAACCTAGATGCTCATATTGGCTCCTACATATTCTACGAAGATCTTTATCGGTCAAACCGCATAACAACATACGTTGCTCCCTTTGTCATCGGTATGTTACTTGCCCGAGATTCGATCGTCGGTATCTCAATACCTAGTTTAATCTCGTTACCGGCAAGTCTCTTTACTTGTTACATAATGCATCATTCCGTAACTAAATCATTAGTTACATTGCTTGCAAGGCTTATAGTGATGTGCATTACCGAGAGGGCCCGGAGATACCTCTCCGACAATCGGAGTGAAAAAACCTAATCTCGAAATATGCCAACTCAACATGTACCTTTGGAGACACCTGTAGAGCTCCTTTATAATCACCCGATTCACGTTGTGACGTTTGGTAGCACACAAAGTGTTCCTCCGTAAGCGGAGTTGCATAATCTCATAGTTATAGGAACTTGTATAAGTCATGAAGAAAGCAATAGCAATATACTAAACAATCAAGTGCTAAGCTAATGGAATGGGTCAAGTCAATCACATCATTCTCCTAATGATGTGATCCCATTAATCAAATGACAACACATGTCTATGATTAGGAAACATAACCATCTTTGATCAATGAGCTAGTCAAGTAGAGGCATACTAGTGACATTAAGTTTGTCTATGTATTCACACATGTATCATGTTTCCGGTTAATACAATTCTAGCATGAATAATAAACATTTATCATGATATGAGGAAATAAATAATAACTTTATTATTGCCTATAGGGCATATTTCCTTCAGTCTCCCACTTGCACTAGAGTCAATAATCTAGATTACACAGTAATGATTCTAACACCCATGGAGTCTTGGTGCTGATCATGTTTTGCTCGTGGAAGAGGCTTAGTCAACGGGCCTGCAACATTCAGATCCGTATGTATCTTGCAAATCTCTATGTCTCCCACCTGTACTTGGTCCCGGATGGAATTGAAGCATCTCTTGATGTGCTTGGTCCTCTTGTGAAATATGGATTCCTTTGCCAAGGCAATTGCACCAGTATTGTCACAGAAGATCTTCATTGGTCCCGATACACTAGGTATGACACCTAGATCGGAAATGAACTCTTTCATCCAGACTCCTTCATTTGCTGCTTCCGAAGAAGTTATGTACTCCGCTTCACATGTAGATCCCTCCACGACGCTTTGTTTAGAACTGCACCAACTTACAGCTCCACCGTTTAATAAAAACACATATCCGGTTTGTGATTTTAGAATCATCCGGATCAGTGTCAAAGCTTGCATCGACGTAACCATTTACGACTAGCTCTTTGTCACCTCCATAAACGAGAAACATATCCTTAGTCCTTTTCAGGTATTTCAGGATATTCTTGACCGCTGTCCAGTGATCCACTCCTAGATTACTTTGGTACCTACCTGCCAAGCTTATTGCTAAGCACACGTCATGTCTGGTACACATCATTGCATACATGATAGAGCCTATGGCTGAAGCATAGGGAACATCTTCCATTTTCTCTCTATCTTCTGCCGTGGTCGGGCATTGAGTCTGACTCAACTTCACACCTTGTAACACGGGCAAGAACCCTTTCTTTGCCTGATCCATTTTGAACTTTTTCAAAACTTTATCAAGGTATGTGCTTTGTGAAAGTCCAAATAAGCGTCTTGATCTATCTCTATAGATCTTGATGCCCAATATGTAAGCAGCTTCACCGAGGTCTTTCATTGAAAAACTTTTATTCAAGTATCCCTTTATGCCATCCAGAATATCTATATCATTTCCAATTAACAATATGTCATCTACATATAATATCAGAAATGCTACAGAGCTCCCACTCACTTTCTTGTAAATACATGCTTCTCCAAAAGTCTGTATAAAACCATATGCTTTGATCACACTATCAAAGCGTTTATTCCAACTCCGAGATGCTTGCACCAGTCCATAAATGGATCGCTGGAGCTTGCATACTTTGTCAGCACCTTTAGGATCGTCAAAACCTTCCGGTTGCATCATATACAACTCTTCTTCCAGAAATCCATTCAGGAATGCAGTTTTGACATCCATTTGCCAAATTTCATAATCATAAAATGCGGCAATTGCTAACATGATTCAGACAGACTTAAGCATCGCTACGGGTGAGGAAGTCTCATCGTAGTCAACCCCTTGAACTTGTCAAAAACCTTTTGCAACAAGTCGAGCTCTGTAGACAGTAACATTACCATCAGCGTCAGTCTTCTTCTTGAAGATCCATTTATTTTCTATGGCTTGCCGGTCATCGGGCAAGTCAACCAAAGTCCATACTTTGTTCTCATACATGTATCCCATCTCAGATTTCATGGCCTCAAGCCATTTTGCGGAATCTGGGCTGATCATCGCTTCCTCATAGATCGTAGGTTCTCCATGGTCGAGTAACATGACTTCCAGAACAGGATTACCATACCACTCTGGTGCGGATCTTACTCTGGTAGACCTACGAGGTTCGGTAGTAATTTGATCTGAAGTTTCATGATCAATATCATTAGCTTCCTCACTGATTGGTGTAGTTGTCACAGGAACCGGTTCTTGTGATGAACTACTTTCCAATAAGGGAGCAGGTACAGTTGCCTCATAAAGTTCTACTTTCCTCCCACTCACTTCTTTCGAGAGAAACTCCTTCTCTAGAAAGGATCCGAATTTAGCAACAAAAATCTTGCCCTCAGATCTGTGATAGAAGGTGTACCCAATAGTCTCTTTTGGGTATCCTATGAAGACACATTTCTCCGATTTGGGTTCGAGCTTATCTGGTTGAAGTTTCTTCACATAAGCATCGCAGCCCCAAACTTTAAGAAACGACAACTTTGGTTTCTTGCCAAACCACAGTTCATAAGGTGTCGTCTCAACGGATTTTGATGGTGCCCTATTTAGCGTGAATGCGGCCGTCTCTAAAGCATAAACTCAAAACGATAGCAGTAAATCAGTAAGAGACATCATAAATCGCACCATATCTAGTAAAGTATGATTACGACGTTCGGACACACAATTTCGTTGTGGTGTTCCAGGTGGCGTGAGTTGCGAAACTATTCCGCATTGCTTCAAATGTAAACCAAACTCGTAACTCAAATATTCTCCTCCACGATCAGATCGTAGAAAATTTATTTTCTTGTTAGGATGATTTTCCACTTCACTCTGAAATTCTTTGAACTTTTCAAATGTTTCAGACTTGTGTTTCATCAAGTAGATATACCCATATCTGCTCAAATCATCTGTGAAGGTGAGAAAATAACGATACCCGCCGCGAGCCTCAATATGCATTGGAACACATACATCAGTATGTATGATTTCCAACAAATCAGTTGCTCGCTCCATAGTTCCGGAGAACGGCGTTTTAGTCATCTTGCCCATGAGGAACGGTTCGCAAGTACCAAGTAATTCATAATCAAGTGATTCCAGAAGTCCATCAGTATGGAGTTTCTTCATGCGTTTTACACCAATATGACCCAAACGGCAGTGCCACAAATAAGTTGCACTATCATTATCAACTCTGCATCTTTTAGCTTCAACATTATGAATATGTGTATCACTACTATCGAGATTCAATAAAACTAGACCACTCTTCAAGGGTGCATGACCATAAAAGATATTACTCATATAAATAGAACAACCATTATTCTTCGATTTAAATGAATAACCGTCTCGCATCAAACAAGATCCAGATATAATGTTCATGCTTAACGCTGGCACCAAATAACAATTATTTAGGTCTAAAACTAATCCCGATGGTAGATGTAGAGGTAGCGTGCCGACCGCGATCACATCGACTTTGGAACTATTTCCCACGCGCATCGTCACCTCGTCCTTAGCCAATCTTCGCTTAATCCGTAGTCCCTATTTCGAGTTGCAAATATTAGCAACAGAACCAGTATCAAATACCCAGGTGCTACTGCGAGCATTAGTAAGGTACACATCAATAACATGTATATCACATATACCTTTGTTCACCTTGCCATCCTTCTTATCCGCCAAATACTTGGGGCAGTTCCGCTTCCAGTGTAAAGTCTGCTTGCAGTAGAAGCACTCAATTTCAGGCTTAGGTCCAGACTTGGGTTTCTTCTCTTGAGCAGCAACTTGCTTGCTGTTCTTCTTGAAGTTCCCCTTCTTCTTCCCTTTGCCCTTCTTCTTGAAACTGGTGGTCTTATTCACCATCAACACTTGATGCTCCTTCTTGATTTCTACCTCCGCAGCCTTTAGCATTGCGAAGAGCTCAGGAATAGTCTTGTCCATCCCTTGCATATTATAGTTCATCACAAAGCTCTTGTAGCTTGGTGGCAATGATTGAAGATTTCTGTCAATGACACTATCATCAGGAAGATTAACTCCAAGTTGAATCAAGTGATTATTATACCCAGACATTTTGATTATATGTTCACTGACAGAACTATTCTCCTCCATTTTACAGCTATAGAACTTATTGGAGACTTCATATCTCTCAATCTGGGCATTTGCTTGAAATATTAACTTCGACTCCTGGAACATCTCATATGCTCCATGACGTTCAAAACATCGTTGAAGACCCGGTTCTAAGCCGTAAAGCATGGCACACTGAACTATCGAGTAGTCATCAGCTTTGCTCTGCCAGACGTTCTTAACGTCGTCAGTTGCATCTGCAGCAGGCCTGGCACCCAGCGGTGCTTCCAGGACATAATTCTTCTGTGCAGCAATGATGATAATCTTCAAGTTACGGACCCAGTCCGTGTAGTTGCTACCATCATCTTTCAACTTAGCTTTCTCAAGGAACGCATTAAAATTCAACGGAACAACATCACGAGCCATCTATCTACAACAAACATAGACAAGCAAAATACTATCAGGTACTAAGTTCATGATAAATTTAAGTTCAATTAATCATATTACTTAAGAACTCCCACTTAGACAGACATCTCTCTAGTCATCTAAGTGATCACGTGATCCAAATCAACTAAACCATGTCCGATCATCACGTGAGATGGAGTAGTTTCAATGGTGAACATCACTATGTTGATCATATCTACTATATGATTCACGTTCGACCTTTCGGTCTCCGTGTTCCGAGGCCATATCTGTATATGCTAGGCTCGTCAAGTTTAACCTGAGTATTCCGCGTGTGCAACTGTTTTGCACCCGTTGTATTTGAACGTAGAGCCTATCACACCCGATCATCACGTGGTGTCTCAGCACGAAGAACTTTCGCAATGGTGCATACTCAGGGAGAACACTTCTTGATAATTAGTGAGAGATCATCTTAAATTCTACCGTCAATCAAAGCAAGATAAGATGCATAAAGGATAAACATCACATGCAATTAATATAAGTGATATGATATGGCCATCATCATCTTGTGCTTGTGATCTCCATCTCCGAAGCACCGTCGTGATCACCATCGTCATCGGCGCGACACCTTGATCTCCATCGTAGCGTCGTTGTCGTCTCGTCAATCTTGTGCTTCTACGACTATCGCTACCGCTTAGTGATAAAGTAAGCATTACAGGGCGATTGCATTGCATACAATAAAGCGACAACCATATGGCTCCTGCCAGTTGCCGATAACTCGGTTACAAAACATGATCATCTCATACAATAAAATATAGCATCACATCTTGACCATATCACATCACAACATGCCCTGCAAAAACAAGTTAGACGTCCTCTACTTTGTTGTTGCAAGTTTTACGTGGCTGCTACGGGATTAGTAAGAACCGTTCTTACCTACGCATCAAAACAACAACGATAGTTCGTCAAGTTAGTGCAGTTTTAACCTTCACAAGGAACGGGCGTAGCCACACTCGAGTTCAACTAAAAGTTGGAGAAACTGACACCCGCTAGCCACCTCTGTGCAAATCACGTCGGGAGAACCGGTCTTGCGTAAGCGTACGCGTAATGTCGGTCTGGGCCGCTTCATCCAACAATACCGCCGAACCAAAGTATGACATGCTGGTAAGCAGTATGACTTGTATCGCCCACAACTCACTTGTGTTCTACTCGTGCATATAACATCTACGCATAAAACCGCAATCGATACCACTGTTGGGGAACGAGTAATTTCAAAAAATTCCTACGCACATGCAAGATCATGGTGATGCATAACAACGAGAGGGAGAGTGTTGTCCACGCACTCGTGAGACCGAAAGCGAAGCGTTATAACAACGCGGTTGATGTAGTCGACGTCTTCACGGCCCGACCGATCAAGCACCGAAACTACGACACCTCCGAAGTTTTAGCACACGCTCAGCTCGATGGCGATCCCGGACTCGATCCAGCAAAGTGTCGGGATGAGTTCCGTCAGCACGACGGCGTGGTGACGATCTTGATGTTCTACCATCACAGTGCTTCGCCTAAGCACCGCTACAATATTATCGAGGAGAACTATGGTGGAGGGGGGCACCGCACACGGCTAAGAGATCTCAATGATCAATTGTTGTGTCTCTAGGGTGCCCCCCTGCCCCCGTATATAAAGGAGCAAGGGGGGAGGCCGGCCGGCCCTTGCTAGGCGCGCCAGGAGGAGGAGTCCTCCTCCTAGTAGGAGTAGGACTCCCCTCTTTCCTACTCCTACTAGGAGGGGGAAAGGAAGGGGGAGAGGGAGAGGGAAAGGGGGCGCCGCCCCCTCTCCTAGTCCAATTCGGACCAGAGGGGGAGGGGCGCGCGGCCCACCCTGGCTGCCCCTCTCTCTCTCTCCACTAAGGCCCATAAGGCCCATTACTTCTCCCGGGGGTGGGGGGGTTCCGGTAACCTCCCAGACCGGTTTTCTCCGAAATCACCCGGAACACTTCCGGTGTCCGAATATAGTCGTCCAATATATCAATCTTTATTTCTTGACCATTTCGAGACTCCTCGTCATGTCCGTGATCACATCCGGGACTCTGAAGAACCTTCGGTACATCAAAACTATAAACTCATAATATAACTGTCATCGTAACGTTAAGCATGCGGACCCTACGGGTTCGAGAACTATGTAGACATGACCTAGAACTGTTTCTGGTCAATAACCAATGGCGGAACCTGGATGCTCATATTGGCTCCTACATATTCTACGAAGATCTTTGGTCAAACCGCATAACAACATACGTTGCTCCCTTTGTCATCGGTATGTTACTTGCCCGAGATTCGATCGTCGGTATCTCAATACCTAGTTCAATCTCGTTACCGGCAAGTCTCTTTACTTGTTACGTAATGCATCATTCCGGTAAACGGGAGTTGCATAATCTCATAGTTATAGGAACTTGTATAAGTCATGAAGAAAGCAATAGCAATATACTAAACGATCAAGTGCTAAGCTAACGGAATGGGTCAAGTCAATCACATCTTTCTCCTAATGATGTGATCCCATTAATAAAATGACAACACATGTCTATGGTTAGGAAACATAACCATCTTTGATCAATGAGCTAGTCAAGTAGAGGCATACTAGTGACATTAAGTTTGTCTATGTATTCACACATGTATCATGTTTCCGGTTAATACAATTCTAGCATGAATAATAAACATTTATCATGATATCAGGAAATAAATAATAAATTATTATTGCCTCTAGGGCATATTTCCTTCATATAGAACTTGGCTTCCATATTCCAATGATGGGCTTCCTCAAATTGCCCTAGGTCTTCGTGAGCAAGCGAGTTGGATGCACACCCACTTAGTTTCTTTTGTTGAGCTTTCATACACTTATAGCTCTAGTGCATCCATTGCATGGTAATCCCTATTCACTCACATTGATATCTATTGATGGGCATCTCCATAGTCCGTTGATACGCCTAGTTGATGTGAGACTATCTTCTCCTTTTTTGTCTTCTCCACAACCACCATTCTATTCCACCTATAGTGCTATGTCCATGGCTCACGCTCATGTATTGCGTGAAGATTGAAAAAGTTTGAGAACATCAAAAGTATGAAACAATTGCTTGGCTTGTCATCGGGGTTGTGCATGATTAAATACTTTGTGTGATGAAGATAGAGCATAGCCAGACTATATGATTTTCTAGGGATAACTTTCTTTGGCCATGTTATTTTGAGAAGACATGATTGCTTTATTAGTATGCTTGAAATATTATTATTTTTATGTCAATATTAAACTTTTATTTTGAATCTTATGGATCTGAACATTCATGCCACAATAAATAGAATTACATCGAAAATTATGTTAGGTAGCATTCCACATCAAAAATTCTGTTTTTATCATTTACCTACTCGAGGACGAGCAGGAATTAAGCTTGGGGATGCTTGATACGTCTCCAACGTATCTATAATTTTTGATTGTTCCATGCTATTATATTATCTGTTTTGGATGTTTAATGGCCTTTAATATGCTCTTTTATATTATTTTTGGGACTAACCTATTAACCGAAGGCCCAGTGCCAGTTTCTGTTTTTTGCCTATTTCAGTGTTTTGCAGAAAAGTAATACCATCCGGAATCCAAACGGAATGAAACCTTCGCGAGGATCTTTCTGTGAACAAACGCAATCCAGAAGACTTGGAGTTGAAGTCTAGAACACCGCGAGGTGGCCACGAGGCAGGAGGGCGCGCCCAGGGGGTAGGCGCGCCCCCACCCTCATGGGCCCCACGGAGCTCCACCGACGTACTTCTTTCACCTATATATACTCTTATACCCTAAAAAATCAGGGGGAGCCACGAAACCACTTTTCCACCGCCACAACCTTCTGTACCCGTGAGATCCCATCTTGGGGCCTTTTCCGACGATTTGCCGGAGGGGGAATCGATCATGGAGGGCTTCTACATCAACGCCATAGCCTCTCTGATGAAGCGTGAGTAGTTTACCACAAACCTTCGGGTCCATAGTTATTAGCTAGATGGCTTCTTCTCTCTCTTTGATTCTCAATACAAATTTCTCCTTGGTGTTCTTGGAGATCTATTCGATGTAATACTTTTTGCGGTGTGTTTGCCGAGATCCGATGAATTGTGGATTTATGATCAAGATTATCTAGGAATAATATTTTGTTCTTCTCTGAATTCTTATATGCATGATTTGATATCTTTGCAAGTCTCTTCGAATTATCGGTTTAGTTTGGCCTACTAGATTGATCTTTCTTGCAATGGGAGAAGTGCTTAGCTTTGGGTTCAATCTTGCGGTGCCTGTTCCCAGCGACAGTAGGGGAAGCAAGGCTCGTATTGTATTGTTTCTATCGAGGATAAAAAGATGGGGTTTATATCATACTGCTTGAGTTTATCCCTCTACATCATATCATCTTGCTTAATGCGTTACTCTGTTCTTATGAACTTAATCCTCTAGATGCATGTTGGACAGCGGTCCATGTGTGGAGTAATAGTAGTAGATGCAGAATCGTTTCGGTCTACTTGACACGGACGTGATGTCTATATTCATGATCATTGCCTAGATATTCTCATAACTATGCGCTTTTCTATCAATTGCTCGGCAGTAATTTGTTCACCCACCGTAATACATGCTATCATGAGAGAAGCCACTAGTGAAACCTATGGCCCCCGGGTCTATTTTACATCATATAAGTTTCCGATCTATAATTCTAGTTTCCTATTTATTTTATTTTGCAATCTTTACTTTCCAATCTATACAACAAAAGTACCAAAAATATTTATCTTACTATCTTTATTAGATCTCACTTTTGCGAGTGACCGTGAAGGGATTGACAACCCTTTTATCACGTTGGTTGCAAGGTTCTTGATTGTTTGTGCAGGTACTAGGTGACTTGCGTGTAATCTCCTACTGGATTGATACCTTGGTTTTTAAAAACTGAGGGGAGTACTTACGCTACTTCGATGCATCACCATTTCCTCTTCAAGGGAAAACCAACGCATGCTCGAGAGGTAGCAGGTTGCGAGAGTGACAGAAGCTTAAACCCAAGTAGGTGGGTTGTTGCGTATGGGATAAAGAGGACTTGATACTTAATGCTATGGTTGGGTTTCACGACCTTAATGATCTTTAGTAGTTGCGAATGCTTGCTAGAGTTCCAATCATAAGTGCATATGATCCAAGTAGAGAAAGTATGTTAGCTCATGCCTCTCCCTCATATAAAATTACAAGACTGATTACCGGTACTTGTTATCGATTGCCCAGGGACAAATGACTTTCTTTTTGACAAAAGCTATCCACTTTTATTACCTTGCAATTTACTCGTAGTTTTATTCTCGCAAAGTACTTGTAGTTTTATTCTTGCGAAATTGTTTCACACTTGTTTTCGGTAAAGCAAACGTCAAGTCTGCGTAGAGTTGTATCGGTGGTCGATAGAACTTGAGGGAATATTGTTCTACCTTTAGCTTCTCATTGGGTTTGACACTCTTATTTATCGAAGAAGGCTACAAACAATCTCCTATACTTGTGGGTAATCAATATTCCAACTCCGAGATGCTTGCACCAGTCCATAGATGGATCGCTGGAGCTTGCACATTTCGTTAGCACCTTCAGGATTGACAAAAACTTCTGGTTGCATCATATACAACTCTTCTTTAATAAATTTATTAAGGAATGCAGTTTTGATATGCATTTGCCAGATTTCATAAAATGCAGCAATTGCGAACATGATTCGGACAGATTTAAGCATCGATACCAGTGAGAAAATCTCATCGTAGTCAACACCTTGAACTTGTCAAAAACCTTTTGCGACAATTCGTGCTTTGTAGATAGTAACACTACCATTAGCGTCTGTCTTCCTCTTGAAGATCCATTTATTCTCTATGGCTTGCCGATCATCGGGCAAGTCCACCAAAGTCCATACTTTGTTCTCATACATGGATCCTATCTCAGATTTCATGGCCTCAAGCCATTTTGCGGAATCTGGGCTCATCATCGCTTCCTCATAGTTCATAAGTTCATCATGGTCTAGTAATATGACTTCCAGAACAGGATTACCATACCACTTTGGTGCAGAACATGCTCTAGTTGACCTACGAGGTCTGGTAGTAACTTGATCTGAAGTTTCATGATCATTATCATTAGCTTGCTCACTAGTTGGTGTAGGCATCACGGGAACGGTTTTCTGTGATGAGCTACTTTCCAATTCGAGAGAAAGTACAATTACCTCATCAAGTACTACTTTCCTCCCACTCACTTCTTTCAAGAGAAACTCCTTCTCTAGAAAGGATCCATTCTTAGCAACAAAGATCTTGCCTTCGGATCTATGATAGAAGGTGTACCCAACAATTTCTTTTGGGTATCCTATGAAGATGCACTTCTCCGATTTGGGTTCGAGCTTATCAGGCTAAAGCTTTTTCACATAAGCATCGCAGCCCCAAACTTTAAGAAATGATAGCTTAGGTTTCTTTCCAAACCACAATTCATACGCTGTCGTCTCAACAGATTTAGATGACGCCCTATTTAACGTGAATGCAGTTATCTCTAATGCATAACCCCAAAACGATAGTGGTAAATCAGTAAGAGACATCATAGATCGCACCATATCTAATAAAGTACGGTCACGACGTTCGGACACACCATTACGCTGTGGTGTTCAAGGTGGCGTGAGTTGTGAAACTATTCCACATTGTTTTAAATGAAGGCCAAACTTGTAACTCAAACATTCACCTCCGCGATCAGATCGTAGAAACTTTATTTTCTTGTTACGATGATTCTCCATTTCACTCTGAAATTCCTTGAACTTTCAAATGTTTCAGACTTTTGTTTTATAAAGTAGATATACCCATATCTGCTCAAATCATCTGTGAAGATTAGAAAATAATGATACCCGCTGCGAGCCTCAACACTCATTGGACACATACATCGGTATGTACTATTTCCAATAAGTCATTGTTTCGCTCCATTGTTCCAGAGAACAGAGTTTTAGTCATCTTGCCCATGAGGCATGGTTCACAAGTATCAAGTGATTCCAGAAGTCCATCCGCATGGAGTTTCTTCATGCGCTTTATACCAATATGACCTAAACGGCAATGCCACAAGTATGTTGCACTATCATTATCAACTTTGCATCTTTTGGCATCAATATTATGAATATGTGTATCACTACGACCAAGATTCAATAAACCATTTACATTGGGTGTATGACCATAGAAGGTTTTATTCATGTAAACAGAACAACAATTATTCTCTGACTTAAATGAATAAATAAACATGATCAAATCATATTCATGCGCAACGCAAACACCAAATATCATTTTAGGTTCAACACTAATCCTAAAAGTATAGGGAGGGTGCGATGATGATCATATCCATCTTGGAACCACTTCCAACACACATCGTCACTTCATCCTTAACTAGTGTCTGTCCATTCTGCAACTCCCATTTCGAGTTACTAATCTTAGAAACTCAACCTGTATCAAATACCCAGGGGTTATTATGAACACTAGTAAAGTAAACATCAATAATCTGTATATCAAATATACCTTTGTTCACTTTGCCATCCTTCTTATCCGCCAAGTATTCGGGGTAGTTCCGCTTCTAGTGACCATTCCTTTTGTAGTAGAAGCACTCAGTTTCAGGCTTAGGTCCAGCTCTAGGCTTCCTCGCGGGAGAGACAACTTGCTTGCCATTCTTCTTGAATTTACCCTTCTTTCTTTTTGCCATTTTTCTTGAAACTAGTGTTCTTGTTAACCATCAACACTTGATGCTCCTTCTTGATTTCTACCTTCGCCGATTTCAGCATTGCGAAGAGCTTGGGAATCATTTTCATCATCCCTTGCATATTATAGTTCATCACAAAGTTCTAGTAGCTTTGTGATAGTGGCTAGAGAATTTTTTCAATCACTATCTTATATGGAAGATTAACCCCCACTTGATTCAAGCGATTGTAGTACCCAGACATTCTGAGCACATGCTCACTAGTTGAGCAATTCTCCTCCATTTTGTAGGCAAAGTACTTGTAGAAGGCCTCATACCTCTTGACACGGACATGAGTCCAGAATACCAATTTGAGCTCTTGGAACATCTCATATGCTTCATGGCGTTCAAAACGTCTTTGAAGCCCCGATTCTAAGCCGTAAAGCATGGTGCACTAAACTATCAAGTAGTCATCATATCGAGCTTGCCAAACATTCATAACGTCTGCATCTGCTCCTGCAATTGGTCTGCCTCCTAGCGGTGCATCAAGGTCATAATTCTTCTGTGCAGCAATGAGGATAATCCTCAGATCACAGACCCAGTCCACATCATTGCTACTAACATCTTTCAACTTATTTTTCTCTAGGAACATATCAAAAAAATAAAGGGGGAGCTACATCGCGAGCTATTGATCTACAACATAATTTGAAAATACTATTAGGACTAAGTTCATGACAAATTAAAGTTCAATTAATCATATTAATTAAGAACTCCCACTTAGATAGACATCCCTCGAGTCATCTAAATGATCACGTGATCCAAATCAACTAAACCATGTCCGATCATCACGTGAGATGGAGTAGTGTTCAATGGTGAACATCTCTATGTTGATCATATCTAAAATATGATTCACGTTCGACCTTTCGGTCTCCAGTGTTCCGAGGCCATGTCTGTACATGCTAGGCTCGTCAAGTTTAACCCGAGTATTTCGCATGTGCAAAACTATCTTGCACCCGCTGTATGTGAACGTAGAGCTTATCACACTAGATCATCATGTGGTATCTCGGCACGACGAACTATCGCAAGGTGCATACTCAGGGAGAACAATTATACCTTGAAATTTTAGTAAGGGATCATCTTATAATGCTACCGCCGTACTAAGCAAACTAAGATGCATAAAAGATAAACATCACATGCAATCAAAAATATGTGACACGATATGTCCATCATCATCTTGTGCTTTTGATCTCCATCTCCAAAGCACCGTCATGATCTCCATCGTCACCGGCTTGACACCTTGATCTTCATCGTTGCATCGTGGTCGTCTCGCCGACTATTGCTTCTACAACTATCACTAAAGCATAGTGATAAAGTAAAGCAATTACATGGCGTGTGCATCTCATACAATAAAGCGACAACCATAAGGCTCCTGCTAGTTGCCGATAACTTTTACAAACCATGATCATCTCATACAACAACGTATATCACATCATGTCTTGACCATATCTCATCACAACATGCCCCGCAAAAACAAGTTAGACGTCCTCTACTATGTTGTTGCAAGTTTTACGTGGCTTCTACGGGCTTCTAGTAAGAACCGTTCTTACCTACGCATCAAAACCACAATGGTGTTTCGTCAAGTTTGCTGTCTTAACCTTCAAAAAGGACCGGCTATAGTCAAATTCGATTCAACTAAAGTTGGAGAAACAGACACCCGCCAGCCACCTTTATGCAAAATTAGTTGCATGTCTGTCGGTGGAACCGGTCTCATGAACGTTGTCATGTAAGGTTAGTCCGGGCCGCTTCATCCAACAATACCGCCGAATCAAAATAAGACATTGGTGGTAAGAAGTATGAAAGTGCGTTATATCGACTAGAGGGGGGTGAATAGGAAATTTTTATGAATTCTTCACTGAGGAATTTGCCGGTGAGGAAATTCCTTAGCGAAGAATTACTTGCAGTGGAATAAGTACTCAGAAGTAAACATAACAGAATACAAGCATGGTCATCATGATGAAATGAAGACAGGCACAGAGTACAGAAAGCGTAAACACAGGATAACACAGGATGAAGACAAACAGACTGAAGAAATTGAACTGAGGAAATTGAGAAAGTCTTCAGTCAAAGTCTTCAAACACAAATATGACAAGCACACAACACAGTAATGAGGAAATGAAAGAGTTGACGAAATAGAACCAGTAGGCTTGGTGAAGACAATGATTTGGTAGACCAGTTCCAACTGCTGTCTCAGTTGTACATCTGGTTGGAGCGGCTAGGTATTTAAACCTGAGGACACACATTCCCGGACACACAGTCCTCACCGTATTCTCCTTGAGCTAAGGTCACACAGACCTTGCCCAATCACCCGTGGTAAGTCTTCAGGTGACTTCCGAACCTTCACAAACTCGGTCACTCGGCGATCCACAATTCCTCTTGGATGCTCTAGACCATGACGCCTAACCGTCTGGAAGAAGCACAATCTTAAAAGATAACAAGCGCCAGATCCATGCAGGATCAATCTCTTCAGTGATGCTCAATCACTTTGGGTTTGTAGGTGTTTGGGTTTGGGTTTTTCCTCACTCGATGATTTTCTCTCAAAGTCCTCGGAGGATGGGATGCTCTCAAATGACAAGTGTCAGTTTCTCTCAGGGTAGCCAACCAGCTAGTGGTTGTAGGGGGTGGCTATTTATAGCCTAGGGAGCAGCCCGACATGATAAGACATAAATGCCCTTCAATGATATGACCGTTAGGTGGGTAGATATTTTGGGACAGCTGGCGCAAGGCACAACAACGGTCAGAAATTTGAGGTTCAAAATCCTCAGGGCTATCATGTTCCTCACTGTGTAGGCAATCCGCACTGGCGAATTCCTAACTCCTCAGTCAGAACAAATTCCTCAGAGACCAGAAGAACTTCGCTCTCATCCATCAAGAATATGACCGAACTGTATGTGATTTCCAATGGCTTCACTCGAAGGGATTGGTAGGTGTAGGATTTTGAGTTGAGCATCACATGGAAATTTTTCCTTAGTATTTCCTCGACCCCCTTTAACAGTACGGTGTTTCCTATGACTCAAGAAAGAGAAAATGAAACTACGAAAACAAAAGTCTTCACGCTTCATGTTCCTCAAATGAATACCAAGTCTTCAAGGTCACACCAATCTCTTCACTTTCAAAGTCTTAAGGAAGTCTTCAGAAATCCAAAGTCTTTAGTCGAAGAACTTCATTTTTAGGGGTCGACTTTCTCTGTAGATATCAAACTCCTCATAGACTTATAGACCTATGTACAATTATAAACACATTAGTCCCTTAACCTATAAGTCCTCAATACACCAAAATCACTAAGGGGCACTAGATGCACTTACAATCTCCCCCTTTTTGGTGATTGATGACAATATAGGTTAAGTTTTCAACGGGGATAAACATATGAAGTGTAAATACTAATAATGAGGAATTTGATTGCAAGATATAGAAAAACTCCCCCTGAAGATGTGCATAGTGAGGATTTTGCTTTTGAAGCAATGCACACTTGAAGAGTTGAATCATGGAGATCTCCCCCTTGTAATTCATACACGCATTTGACATATAATATGAAGAATTTGAAATGCATGATGAAACATGGTGACTGATGTAATTCAGCATGCGTGCAATAACATTAACGAGGAATAAGCATGCAGAAGAAAAAACAAAAGTATCAGGCCACCATAGAGTTTAAGTTTACAACTCGATGCAGCAAAGTCATCAGAAGAACGAGAGTTGTAACTTAAGAAAAAAAACGCCCATATAAGATAGACCCGCTTGAAGACTAACTCAAATTTCTCCCCCTTTGTCATCGAATGACCAAAAGGATCGAAATTGAGGACTAATGCCCCTGAAGAATATCAAGTTGGTGGAGGAGCGCCAGTGTTGTTGGGGTCGTTTGTCGTAGTAGGGCCTGCCGCAGTGTCGTCCAAGTCTTCATGCTCATCAGTGTCATGCGATGAAGAATAGGAGCTGGCCACCAAGGAAGGAACCTTGACCTTCTTGTATTTCTTCGGAGGAGGTGCAGACCAGTCAAAGTCTTCCTTGAGACCCATATTCTTCAGATCTTCTTCACCATATACATTTGACAGAATAGCCCAAGTGAGAATGAAGACTTCATGGAGGTAGTAATGGTTTTTCTTCACTACATTATCTGTAGCAGTCATGTTGTGAAGAATTGAACCAAACTGACGCTTAACCCATTTATGGTTTCGATCCACCTTCTGGTGAAGACTTAGCAGAAGTTCACGGCCAGTCATCACACGAGGAGCAGTAGCTTGAGGATTCGGCTTGGAGGCATGGGCAGCAGAATCATGAGTGGCAGAGTCATCATTGGTGGAATAAGATGCAGCTTTGCGAAACTGACCATCCAATGGATGAATGCCTTCATCAATAATAGCTGGTGCCTTGACCTTTTCGTCAGCTGAGGAATAAGGTCCGCTTGAGGACTTCAATCGGGGGCAAGTAGCTGAGATGATTCTGAAAATCAGCCTTGTAGTTGAGTGAAGACCTTGTTCTGAGGAATCTCATAATCCACGGTGCATAAGGCTTCAGCTCAAACGGAGAAAGTGCAACATTTGCTAGAGTCCTCATGAAGAAATCGTGATAATTGACAGGAATGCCATGAATGATGTCGAATACCAGATTCTTCATGATGCCAACAATTTCCTCATCAGATGAGTCATGGCCTTTGATTGGACTCATAGTCTTCGTCAGAATGCGATAGACTGTTCTTGGTACATACTACAATTCCTTCACGAGGAATTTTGTCCTTGAGGCTTGACCAGGTTTCAATGGCTTCATCAGCACTTGCATATAGTGATCAGTAAGCTCAGGCTCTTGGTACATGTAACGAGCTCCTTCAGGTGGAGGACTGATGGGCAGGGCGTGAAGCAATTCAGAGGCCGGTGCCTTATAGTGAGTGTTTTCGGTCATCGAGTCCAAAACCCAGGAATTCACATCGTCAGCATCTCCTGTGATGTGCAGTGTTGCGTAGAATTGAAGAATGAGTTCTTCACTCCAATCAACTATGTCTGTGCAAAAGTTGAGGAGGCCTGTGTCATGAAGCACACTGAGGACCGGAGTGAAGCATGGTAGTGATTCCATGTCCACATGAGGAATATGCTCGTGGTCGAAGACTTTGTCCTTGTTGAAAAGTAGTGAAGAATATAAGTTGGCCTGGCTGGCGGTCCAGAAGCTCTTCCTTCTAAGACGAGCAGAATCATAAGGATTGTAGTCAGTGAAGAACACGTGCTCGCCGAAGAAATCATCAGCCTTGAATTTCTGCTTCTTTGAGAAGGGATCCTTTGGCTTGAGTTGAGGAGTGTTAGTCAATTGCATTATCACCTCAGGAATCACAATCTCAGGTTCTTCATGATGAGGAATTTCAGCTTCTACTCCAGTGACAGCCTGGGTCTTCAATTCTTCATTTTCATTTTCTTCAGCACTAGTGGCTGGAATTTCTTCATGGACAGACGGTGTGGCATGTGGTTCATCAGATCCCATTTGAACTGTAGTTGCTGGGGACTGAGGAATTTGTTGCAATGGTGTGAAGAGTGGAGAGTTGGGGTGCTGACTTTCCCAAAAGTCATCATTCAGCACAGGTGTGGTACAACCAATGTCCACATCTTCATCTTCCATTTCTTCAACGCCGGCCTCTTTAGCAGTAAACTGAGGCATGGGCGAGGAAACAGCTAGAGTTGAAGGGATTTCATCCACTTCAATTTCTTCATCCATCTGCTCTGACGTAGCCGCAGAAGGACCTTCCTCATTTTCATGCGAGCCGCCACGGAATCAGGGACGGTTGCTGCCGCTGGTTCGTATCATCTCGCACGTGTGTCTCCTCGATGTAGAGCATTGTTTCACACTTTTCGATCCACTCGCATCTATTTGACATGGCAATTAAAACCTGTTGGCAATTAAAGTGGCATATCGATTGACGCGGCTCGTTTGAACGTAGAAATCCAAAGCGCGGACGGTGCCACTCCCATTCCTTTCCCCTTTCCCTATTTAAACCACCACCCCTCCACCTATTCTCCACACATCCATTTACGCCGCCCCTTCTCTTCTTCACCCAAACCCAGAGCACTCTCAAAGCGAGGCGAGGATGCAGTACAACGTCCCCACCTTTGAGCTCCCACCGACCGTGCCGGAGAGACGATATCCGGCCGGCGTCATCGTGGAGAGGACGCTCCGCGTGTGGGTGTTCTCACGCTGGAGGGGTGTAAGGGGGCGTCGGTTCTATATCCGGCGTATCTCGTAGTAGGGGTCATAAGCTAGGCGTCTTGGAGCGATGGTAACATGGACACGGGATTTTACCCAGCTTCGGGCTCTCTCGAAGAGATAATACCCTGCATGTTGCTTTTGATTGTATTCATATGGGTGTAGTAAAGATTACATGTATCTACCACGAGATTGTAGTAGTGAATATGAGATTGTCTAGTGACTAGCCTGGCCTCGGTTTATATATGCATCGTAGGCCTATGGTTTAGAGGAGTCCTTGTCTTGGGCGCCAAGTCTCGTGGAATCCTCCTTTTATGCAGCATGGGTTGTCCGAACTAGCCCAATAGTGAACCGCCACGGGGGTCCTCGGCCCGATCCAGCTGGTCGGGGGACGGCGTGGTGAGTACCCCCTAGTCCAGGACACCGTCAGTAGCCCCCTGAACCGGTCTTCAAGTTGGGGATGCTCCTCGATTCTTCCGAACTGTTCTTCATCTTTGGTCGTCGGTCTTGAAAACTGGTTCAACAAATCTTCCCATCTTCGATCTTGAGGATCGCCGAAGTGAATCTGAAGAGTTTACATGTCGGGTATCCGAGGATCCCCTTTAAGTACTCGGCCTTTATCAATGCCTTGTTATTTTTACACCACACCTCGGGTTTGAAGTTGTTCCCGTGCGGTGGTGTCCTCTTGCATCCGAGCTCCAACGCCGGACTGCATTCGAGGTATCTTTTGCAGCCGAGCACCAACGCCGGACCGCTTCTGAGCTCCAATGCCGAAATGTATCCAAGCTCCAACGCCGGACTGTATCCGAGCTCCAACACCGGACTATGTCCAAGTTCCAATGCCGGACTATATCCGAACTTCAACACCGGACTATATCCGAGGTGTCATAGATCACCTTGGTTCAAAAAAGTTGAAGGAGTTTAGCCAAGCTTAATGCCAGAAATGCCCTCTATGGAGCCAGCCACTTGCATTCGAGCTATATCCCGAAATGCTTCTGAGGAAGTTCAACACCTCGGTCATGGGCTGATTGTTTGCGGATTTTATTTCCGATTGATGCAATTCATTTACTAACGAGATATATAGCCAGTAGCCCTCAAGGTGTGTGTCGGCTTAAATCCAAGATGCACATTAGAGGAGATAGTGATCGGCGGACGGGCCCTTGAGAGAGGGTTTTGAGAAGTCGCCGTAATATATTAGCTTGATGCCGGATAGGTCCAGATGGTAGTTGTTGTTGTCCGAAGACGCGTTTGCCCATAGTTCGGTCAAGCCGAACACTGAGCACTTTGAATTTTCTACATTGAATAGGCAATGTAGTAGCCCCCGAGACACTGGTCGGGTGGCAACACTAAATCAGGGGATCGATGTGCCCCTTTAATATTAGTAAATGGTAAGCCCGAAGCCCAGTAGCCCTCGGGCCTTAATGTGGGCACATGTGGCCGAATTAAGGATTGATATCCGAAGTAAAATCACAAATTATGTGTAATGATTCTATGTATCCAAGTATTCTGCATCATTAATGCTCGGATCCGCATTGTACAAAACTTTGTTGACTGACCATCGGCTTCAACCTCCTCGGCCAGTAGCCGGGGAGTGTTTATCCCACTTTATAAAGCCTTTATGGGGGCAAAGATTTACGACAAACAAGGCAATCCGGCCATACGGTTTTATAAACAAAGGTACGCGGAGAGATATGTTATATTATTATTTACGTAAGAAACATCTTCCAAAGAAAATAGTCTCGCCATCGGTTCCGTTCTTTGGGTTATCACGCTGATCATGATGAAACCTCACCTCCGGTCAATGTGGGAGGAAAATACTGAGGATTTAGTTCAGGGAAAGTTCCCAAACTCTAAGGTCTGAATGGACCAAAATTTTCACTTCCGTCGTTGCCGACCAATTATAACCTTTAAGATTGCTAGCTTTCGGCTTCACCCAGTCTGAGGTACTAACCCGGATGACCTGGTATTAACAATCACAGAGGTGCTCCCTTTACTGCCTAGCCGAACAATAGGGAACGTAGGGGTAAGAACAGGAGCGAGGCAACCCAGCTTGGCCAAAATCTTAAGTCAAATTGATGCATATGTATGGCTTTATAACGATGATTATGGAAGGCAGCCCTTGTATATTAAATACAAATGCCGATGATATGTTTATTTTGGCTCCGTTGCGAACGTTTATCAGTTGAAAGTAGCCCATCGTCGGCTTCCGCCCCCTTGTAGATGCTACGCAGGTTGTTTCCGCAATAACAAGCAACCCTTAGCCGACGTCTCGGTGCCCGAAGGCGGTTGTGTTAGTGGAAACGAGGCAATCAGATATGCGGGCTTTATAACTTTCACTTAGTCATAGGAGCTTAAAGTTGGGAGGCCAAATATTGGCCCCCGGTTAGTGTTCGACGACAGCCGAGGTCAAGCCGTTAACACTTCGGCCAATATTATGAACGGCCCGTCGCTTAACACGGGGTGACCTCCATCGATCTTATAGTTTAACAAAGTTACCGGATCGCTGACCAGTTTACGCTTATTGTGACAGTCAGTTTTCGGCTTTCTCCACTGAGGCGCTTAACCATGCGAGTTAGAAGCACAATCGCAGTGGTTCTCCCTTTGCACACCTAGCCGAACAAAGCGGAACGTAGGAGGCAAGCACAGGAGCCGGGCAACCCAACTATTGGCCGAAGACACAATTCGAAACCAATGCATATATAGCAATATCCGAGAATGTTTTTGCCGAATCTCTAAAGCTGTCCAGCGTTGCACTGCGAGACTAATGCTGGAAACACACAAATAGTTTAAAAGTGCCATAAGCTTGGAGAATCAAAAAACTGCAGGACAAACTTGACGTCCGAACTAGATCAAGTGTTCGGTGCCAATCCGAAAATTGGTCTTACAAAAAAATGGTGCTTCTGTCGTACTTTAACATGACACATTCTATCTCGAGACTTCAAGCGGGTCAGCCTACGGCTTCAACCTCCTATCCCGAAGGCGGAGTACTTCTCGTTAGGCAAGTTTAGTAAACTAAACTCTAGTGGCTTTGAGAGAGAAATTAGGCTCCCCGGATATTGACCACACACTCGTGTCGAAAAAAGGAATGATAGAAAAAGACTTTGCAACGACTAAGAAGAAGAACACTTATTATAAAACGACTCATACTAATTTAAGAGCGCTCAAGTGACTTGGGTAAAAGAATTTTATGTATAATGATTGTATGTACCGAAGTACTTATATCATATCTATGTTCACCCGAACTTTAAGCGCGTCTTAACCGACCGTCGACTTCTCCCTCTTTGGTCAAGGGCCAAAAAGTGTTATGTACTCCACCTATCGAGAATATCGACGGTGTTTCTGATAACCAGGCAATCAATCCATAAGGCTGTAACAGACAAAACGCGCTCAAGGAACTTATGCTATATTACTGACGAAGTGTAAGAAGCATCTTCGAAGAAAATAGTACCCCCACCGATACCTTTCTTCGGTTGCTCATTGTTACTATGAGACTTGTGCAATAGATTTTTTGTACTCATGAGTTCCGTTGTGTGCCGACCATGATTGAAAACAATAAGAGCGCTAGCTTTCGGCTTCACCCAGTCTGAGGTCCGAGCTCGGATGACCCGATCGTGACAATCACAGAGGTGCTCCCTTTACTCCCCAGCCGAACAATCGGGAACGTAGGGGTAAACACAGGAGCAAGGCAACCCAGCTTGCGGAACACTTAAGTCAACATATTGTATATTGTGGCGTAATACACGAACAAGGAACAAAGCCATACAAGTATAATCATATGCAAGAGGAAAGGCTTCATAAAGGAAGCCCCCAAGTAAATGGGGTATTTGAATTTGTGTGTCACAAACAAAGTTTTGACAAGGAAGTTCTACACAAATAACTTTTTGCCAAAAAAAGTATAATGCTTGGTCGAACCGAACAAGATTTAAAACTGAAAGTTTTTGTGCAGGAAAGCGACTTAGCTGGTTAATGTGCTCGGTGTTGATGACACGGTCCGAGCTTCATGTGGGACAAGGTCCCAGCCCCCGAGCCGTTCCCGAGGTGGCGGAGCGAAGAGCTCGGCACCGCGAAGAGCATGTCCAATGTGGCGAGGTGGAACCCCCAGTCCGACCGAGGCGACGGAGCAGGCCGGCAGCATGACGCCGAAGTCCCCGGCATCGGTTAATGAAGTGATGACGAAGCCCCGGTCCAGCCGAGGTGACGTGGTACGTTAGTACGCCGAGGTGACAGCGCTGCCGGACCCGGATCGTTTACGTGTGCACAGAAAATAGTGCAAGCAAGAGATAATAGTAATAATAAAAAATTGTAGCATAATGAATAATTTGTGCATAGTGAGCAATAAAAGAAATATGGCCCTTGTGCCGAACGCTCGATGAGGTAAAGCTCTGTCAGCGATGCCGAAGTCCCAGAGGCAACCGAACATGTCGGTATGGCAATTCGACCAACAAGGTGATCACGCGAGCCGATTTACGCCGATTGGGACGACGACGTCGGCTTGCCGAAGTGACCGCGTGACGCAGTCGAAGTCGATTAATGGGCGTCAAGGTCGAGTCGGTGGAGTGGTGGTGTGGAGATGCCTGTGCAGGTCGTAAATCCGGTAGACTATGATGATGATGACAGTACGATATGACAACCATATGAAGTAGTTTGAATTTGCATGGTAGACCGAGTCACGGATGCAGTGGTCATCGGACTTCGGATGAAGCCAACTGGGCAAAAGCTGTCCGGATGAAAACCGACCAGGCCCTTGCATCAATGTAGTGACGACGTGCCGAATTGTAACCAGTCGTAGAAAAATCTACACAGGAGAATCACACAAACCGGTGAAAATATATTCAGTATGAAAATATATACAATACAGGTAATTAGGAAAAGTACAACCTGATGTTGAAAAGGGAAGCGCAAGGGAGATGTCAACATGGACGGGTCCACGTCGGTGTGGCCCGATGACCGCGCGCAGGTGCCAGACATCGTGAACGCGGTTTTCTTCCATACCGATTTGTATGTGCAAAACTGGCTGCACTGTTCGTCAGTCAAACCTTGAAAACAGTGTTGGAGATTAGTAGTACTAATATGTACGCGGCAAACTAGCGCATGTTTAATGAGGAGTGGTAGTCCACCCGCGGCAGCACAGACGCTTGATTTAAAGAAAAGAAAAGAGGAGAAAAAGGAGTCTCCCTGGTGTCTCGGGCATGGCGCAGCACAAATCATCCAGCCAACACGGGAACTACTAGTCCTTTATCAGGATGACTTGATCTCCACGTGATTGTAGTAGCCACGTGATCTCCATGTGTGGAATAGATCTAGCTGAGAAAAAATATATTTATGCAAAATAAATTATTAAATAGATGTGGCCTGGCGCGAGGTTGTTGTCGACACAGGGCATCGGCCTGACAAGGTGAGAAAATCCGAATTCGCAGTGCAGTCCGGGTCCCTGATGCGGCGTTTGCCGAACTGTGGACTGAAAACTGACCGAACCATCACGCAATCATCATTAATGCGGTCATCATTTGACAGACCTGTGTACAGATGATGGAGCAAACCAGAGTAATAATTCCTCGGGAAAAATAAACCCATGCAAGAAAAAATTATTAGGATTAATAGCACCTGGTTTATTTGTTGTAACAATCCGAAAAGACACATGTGGGCGTTGGTGAAATGCTAATGCAATGCTAGTTTGCACTGTTCGTTAGACATTAAAAACCATGCTGTAAAAACTAGCACTTTTGGGTTCCATATATGTACACGGTAGAGAAAACCACTACCTAGAAGTTACAGCGCTCTTAATTTAAAAGCTGTCTACACAATATCCGACTGTCTAAGTCCACATTCCTTTTAAGTTCTTTCTTGAAATATCTTGACACATGAAGGTCTGTTGTTCCGAAAAGGTGGGAATTGGAGTCAGTTCGGTAGTAACATGATAGGAGAGAGGGGTGTAAACTAGTTTGTGTCTGGGTAGGTTTTTGTGTTTGGGCTAGTTGAACTCTGTAATAAGTAGTATAAATATACGAGAAAAGGGGGATTGATGATTAATCAGCCTAAAATCTTTGCCTCTCGTGTGTGCACATATGTGTTTGCTCTTGGGCAGAGGTATCACTCAAGTAGCATTGTGAGCATTGTTCTAGTGCAGTCCTTACAGTTAAATAGTGGTTTGGGGGTTCTGATCATAGAAATAATTTCTGCAAAGCAATTTTGTAGTGATTTTTTTTCTTGCACATAATCTAAAAGAAGCATCGAAACAATCAATCATGCTGCATAGCAGAAAAGAAGAGATGACACAAAACTAAATGCATTTCGTTTATGGGAGACATTTGGCACCTACCGTTTCCTTCTCTTCAATAATCCTTGAAGGGCCTAGGCCGTTCTTTCATTAGATAGAAAAGAGAGAGCAGTACAAGGCAAAACAGTTTAGGCGATCTAGAGCCGACTGCCGACAAAGTCAGAACTCCGAAAATACAGTGCATAACCTGGCCTAACTGAGCTCAAGGCACAACAAGAAGAAGCGGAGAAGAAATCAAAAAAGGTCACCGATACAACCCGCTGCTCTCCAGGCCCTGATATCTTGTCTGATCAATTCCAGCACCCTTTCAACGCTGCAGGCCACATGCTCAAAAATTCTCGCATTTCCTTCTTTCCAGATCCTCCAGTGGATAAGAATGATAATGGTGTCAAAATTGCGCCTGTCAGACTTGGGGACGTCCTTCCGTGTTCTCAGCCACCAATCCTCAGTATTGGCATAGCTGTCATCTGGAACAAGAAAAAACGCTCTCGTCCAGTCCCTGAACCTCCTCCAAACCTGCTGAGTGAACCGACAATGCACAAAAAGATGTGTGCAGTCTTCGTGCGTCGAGATGCACAACGGACAGTTGCCATTAGAGGGCCAGCCCCTCCTCTCCAAATTATCTGCGGTCAAGCACCTGCGATGAACAGCAAGCCACATAAAGAATTTGCATCTTGGGGGAGCTTTTGATTTCCATATTGGCTTGTGGCAAGCAAAGTGCACATTCGCAGCAAAGAACGTGTTATATGCGCTGCCAACAGAGAACTTGTGATCCTTGGTCCACTTCCAAACTAAGCAATCAGGAACACCCACGGATAAGGAGACATGCTGAGTGATGTCACAAATTTTGAGATATTGAGCCATGGCCTGCACCGAAATCCCTCCTAATATATCCCTGATCCAAATAACATTGTGATCGCCCAGAATCCTTGACAAACGAGAATAAGGCTGGAGCCAAGTCTTCAATGGAGACCCCTCCAGGCAGCCATTTGTCGGTCCAGAATCTTGTCCTCATTCCATCCCCTAAGCAGACTGAAGTCGCCGCTTTAAACATGTGCGAGATCTCCTTCTCCCGAGCCTCTGAAAGTTGATGCCACGGCCTTTCTTCTACATCCCATCTCGCGCATGGCCACCTACAACGATGGGCCTGACCGAATCATTTGAGATTTAGGACACCCAGACCTCCGCATTCCTTAGGCATGCATACCCTAGCCCAAGGTAACAGGCAGTGCCCACCACTAATATCAACGTCTCCTTTCCAAATAAAACCCCGACATCTCCTGTTGATTGTCTTAAGTGCCCATGCCGGCAGCGGTAGAACCGACAAGAAGTGGATTGGCAGGGCCATCAGAACAGATTGCGTGAGTGTTAAACATCCTGCAGGGGCCATAAGCTTGGGTTTCCACCCCTTCATTTTGTTGGAAAACTTGTCGATGAGTGGCAAAATGTCCTGACGTCTCAGCCTGAAAATAGAAAGCGGCAATCCCAGGTACTGCAAAGGGAAGGGCTTCAGCTGACATGAAAAGTGTTGTGCCACACTAGCAAAGACAACGTCGTCACATCTGATGCAAGTAATAGTGTTTTTTTGCATATTGATGTAAAGGCCCGTAGCCTTGGCAAATATCGTTAGAATGGCTGAGATTACCTCCAAATCCCTCGGGTAAGGTCTGAAGAAGATAATGGCATCATCTGCAAAGAAGGAAGCCCTTGGGCAGTTGGGAGGTAGGCCCAGATCAGATAACAGATTATTTTGGACCGCCCAATGGATCATGGCTTGCAGTGTGTCCATAGCTAGAATGAAGAGGGCCGGAGATATTGGATCTCCTTGTCTGACGCCGCGGCCAAGTGAGAACGGCTCGCAAGTCTCACCGTTGACCAACACTGATGACGACGCTGTTCGGAGTAGGCCACAAACCCAAGAACACCAATATCTGCCAAAGCCTCGCCTTGTCAGAATCTGTATGATGAATTCCCATGACAATGTATCAAAAGCTTTGGAAATATCAAGCTTCATAAGTACAGTCGAGGATTTCTTGCGATGGAGTAGTCTGGCAGCCTTGCGAACAAATTTAAAGTTCTCATGTATGCTCCTCCGAGTGGTGAACGCACTCTGAACTTGTGAGATGAGAGTTGATAGCAGGGGGCAAGACGCACAACCAAGACTTTAGCAAAGATTTTAGCAGCCCCATGGATTAAGTTGATCGGCCTAAAATCAGCCACTTGAAGGGAGCACTCTTTCTTGGGCAGCAAAGTGATGATGGAGGAATTAAGTCGACCAAAAGAGTTGAAATTGCTCCTGTGGAGCTCATGCATGACTGCCATAAAATCCTTCCCGATGATATCCCAACAAACCTTGTAAAAGAGACCCAAGAAGCCATTCGTCAGACGGCATCTCCATAATCACTTGTTTGGCTTCAGTGTCAGTAAAAGTCGCTTCTAAACCATTTGCAAGATCCGGAGGAAGGGAGTGAAGGTTTAATTGTTTCAGCTTCAAGGAAGATTGCAGTCGCGCAGGCGCACCCATCAGACAACTGTAGAAATCTCTGACCATTTCCATTTTGTCTTCCAAAGTAGAAGCCGTGTGCTGATCATTTCTAAGAAAAGGAATCTGGTGCTTCCGTCGACAACCATTGGCCTTAAGATGAAAGTATTTAGTGTTGGCGTCTCCTTCTCGCAACTCGCGTACTTTTGCTCGCTGGCGCAGCCGAACTCTTTCTAGAGAACCAAATGCCAAGCATTTGCCCTTCAGAAAGGCTTTAAGGCGTCGTTCCTCCTCCAACAGGGTTCTGCATTCCTGTGCGCTATCAAAACGCAGGATTAACTCATTCGCAATTTGGAACTGTAGGTTCATAAAGCTCTGCTTCCTCTGTCCCCAACTTCTGAGAGCTTTGGCAGTACGTTGTAGCTTGACATTGAGAATTAACATGGGATCATTCGAAGAAACTTCTTCCTCCCAGGCTGTCTTGATAGTCTCAATAAACCCAGGCAACTTGACCCAGAAGTTCTCAAACCGAAAGCGGCGAACTTTCGGCCGGTCCAAGGAGCAAGTCAGGAGCAACGGGCAATGATCTGAAATGTTAGAGCTGAGTGGCAACGGGTCATTGATGGGGTAGATCTCCTCCCAGGCATTGTTAAACAAAAAATGATCCAACCTGGCCATCATAGTGTGTTCTTGATCATTACACCATGTAAATCTCCTACCCACCAGTGGCATGTCGTGAAGGCCCAGGGTATTAATGGCGTGCTTGAATTTGTTAGTCAATCTCCTATTGATCCTATGAGTGCTGCGTTCATCTTCACTACGTACCAAATTAAAATCCCGATTCAGGATCCATGGTAACTGAACATCCCTCCCAATCTCCACTATTTCCTCAAGGAATCTGACTTTATCTAAATTGACTTGAGGCCCATAGACCGAAGTAACCAACCACTCTTTACCATCCGCTAAGGAGGTAACCTTGATGGTCACAGAGAATTCCCCCTTGTGTTCTATGGAAACCAACAGCCTATCCGATTTCCATGCAAGCAGAATCCCCCCTCTAGTTCCTTCAGCTGGAAGAAAATCAAAGCCATCAAAGGTCGGGCCTAAAGTTTGCCAAACCAACATATTATCCACCACAACCAACTTGGATTCTTGAAAACAAACAAGGGAAGCATTGCATGTTTGCAGAAATATACGGACAGAGTTACGCCTAGAAGGGCTATTCAGCCCTCTGACATTCCATACTAACACACCAACTGACATAGCCATGATATAATATCCTCGACCCAAAGAAAAGAAAACTGTCTATGCACCACATGGATCCACTACTTCTGGGAGCTGGAATGCTGAGAATCCCTCGTACGCAGGTTCATCAAAGTCCACACCATCAGGGTCGAAGAGAGCAACAATAGCCTTGATGTGGTGGGGGGAGAGAGGCTTGTCAAATAGCTTTAAGTACTCCTCCAGCGCCTCCTTGGACACTTGTTCTTCTGCCTCTATCACACCCAAGCGGCGAAGAAGGACTGTCTTGGCCCGGTAGTAAGGCCCCCTGTTCATGCCATCATTGTTCTTGTTCAGTCGAGCACTCCGCCGAGGGGTGAAATTCGGCGGGATAAGCTTCCTGCGATGAACCGGAGCCGATGCCACAGGCCTTGGTCCCAGGATGGAGGCCTTGGGCGTGGCACCTAGTCCCTCAAGGAGAGTGGCTTCAGCAGTTTTCGGACCCAACACCTGCTCCTCCTTGTGTTTTGGCGCCAGTGGTGGGAGCAACTTGCTTGAGATTATAGGGACGGCAAAAGGCGTGCGCACGAGGCTCTGGCAAGAAGTCGATGAGCCTTCAGCCCGCTGCTACACCACCAGAGTCTTGAGGCCCTCTAGCCGATCTCCATCTTCAGGAGGAATAGGTTCTTCATCCACCATAGAAGGATGAAAGGCAGGCTGCGAGCTGCACCTGCCCGACAGCTCCCCCTCATCATGGATCAACGCGTCCCGTGCCCCAATATTTGGTGAGAATGAGAGCCGACGCGGGGACTCCAGCAGAAGGAGAGTAACCCTACCGGAGGGTGGCGTCGGTCCCCAAGCCGCTGAGCCCACCGCCGTGACGTCCGAAGCTCCCTGCCCCGCCAGTGTGCCACCATAGGCTGCAGAGCCCATCGTTGTGGAGGCGCAACCCGAAGGCACTAGCTTGTCTGACGAGAGCGCCCGAGTTGAAGTCGCCGGCGCGGTCATCGCTAGAAGCATAGCAGCCGAGCCAGCAGCTGCAGGGGCACCTCCTGAAGGCGCCAACATGTTTGACGAGAGCGCTTGCATAGGAGTCTGCGCAGGCGTTGCCGAGCCCACCACTATTGACGCCAACGGGCAAGTCGATGGGTGCTCCCATGTTCAGAGTTGCCGTGCTCTGGCCAGCCGAGCGTGTCTTGCGTGCGGCCGATGCGGCCGACGAGTAGTCCGTCGCCGTCATTGTCCGAGTGGAAGTCCGGAGCGGAGGAGGCACGCCGCCCGCTAGCGCCAGTAGGCCATTAGCCATGGGCCCACCATCCCGAAGCCGCCCGGGCCACCAAAAGGATGCGCACCCGAGCGAGGGGTGGATCCCATCCGAGTGCCATCCACTCTTCCCCTGAAGCAAAAGCGGGAGTGATCATGCCGCTTGGCGAGGTCTTTATCTTCATCAGGCTCATAGTCTTGGCGAAATTCCATGAAAGGTACTGTGCGGTCCACCACATCCAACACATGAATCGTGAGGGGATGGATGAGGGTGAGCTGCTCGGTTGGTGGAGTAGGCGGCGGCGGTGTCAATGGCCGTTCTGGCTCAACGGAATTAGGCAAGCCCACGGCCTCCGATACTTCCAAATCATAAATCTTGGGAATACTTGACGGGTTGCACATCCAGGCAGTAACCTCCATCTGCCAGCGATCCACCTGAGGCAAAATCTCCACCAACTGCCCCTGCAAGTTGTTGATGAGTTGACTGACGGCGCTCCACTCCCAGGCGTTTGCCGGCAACCCTTCAATCCCCAGTTTGCAGAAGAAGTCGAGTTTGCCACTGCCTGCCCGCGCGCTCCTATGCCAACGCCGAAACGCAACTGGGGCACCGGCGCATCGGACCCTTCCTGAACTGAGGAGCACTCTGTCGCAATCCGCCGTGAAAGCAAACGAGATGAAGAAATCGTCAGGGTATGTCACTTCCACCCTTACATGTTGCCGCTCCACCCCACAGGATCTGGCCAAGGATTGAACTAAGGCCTCCGGTGAGACCGCCGGCCTCCTGCCCTGCACTGTGGCCAGGAGGGCGTGGTTCTTGAAGTCCGCCTCGAGTTCCTCCATCCCAGGCGTGCGCGATATGATTCCACCCCCTCCCCTTTCCGGTCGCAGATCTGGATCCCCATGGGTGTAGAGCTCCCTTGGGAAACGAGCTTGGGCAAGGGGAGGGTAGTTTGCCATGTCCCTAGGCGGCGACGGACGGTGAGAAGGAGGCGCTTGGGGACGCCTGCTCGCGGCGGCGCGGGAGGGGAGGCTGGATTGGGATCTGGCTGAGAGAGGAGCGTAGGGAGCCGAAGCAGGGGACGAGTGGCACTCACGCGCAATATCACCCGAGAGCCAGCAGCGATGGCAACGAATCCTGCCAGTGCACCTAGCTTTGCGGTGCCCTGATTCCAAGCATTTAAAACACCTCCCCACCAGCCACCGAGGAATCCTAAGTTTGGATCCATCAGGCTTGGGCTTGGGTGCGGCGGATGGAGAGTCGTCTAAACGGCACCACCAGTATCCACCCCTTGTTGTCCGGTTCTAGATCCAACAAAGCTGGGCGGGACCGGCTGGGAAGCGGCACAGATGAAGAAGACCCGGAGACCACCACATCACGGAAGGATACAAACGGGGCCAAGGCGCTATCTGGCCGTCGGGGATCGGAGCAATCACAAGACGGGTGGGGCTGTGGCAGGGATTGGGAGGGGGCGGCGCGCCGGCCATGGACTGGAACGTTGGAGGCGGCCACCACTTGCGAGCGATAGGACCGTTGGGAAGCCATTGGTGGTCAACCACGATCTGATTCTCCGGCGCGGGTCCGTCGTCTTTCTCTTCAATAATCCTTCTGTCAGAGTCACTCACAACAAGCTCATCAAGCTTCTTGGATTCAAATTCAGGATCCTGCATCTTGAACTCCAGTTCTGAAGAGTAAATGGCACTGACAGTCATAGAACTTGTGCGGTGGGTGCACTTTAGTCACACTACTCACAAACCGGAAATACTGGTCACATAACTTGTGGTCTCGGGTGCAAGTTGGTCAAAACTGACTGACTCAGTTAGTCTTTTTTGCAGCAAACCCCCTAAACTGTTTGATACGGGTTTTCCTTGCGGGTAAAAACACCACGGTGGACGCACACAAGGTATTCGATAAAATGACGGATGTCAGTGCCATGTTCTGGTGACCCGCCACCGTGCGGGAGGGGCTCAGTGACTGGCCCTAGCTGACGCTTACCCGCGAGCTCCCACTCGGCTTCCTATACCCGTCGGTGCTAAGTTAAGGAGAGGAATATGATGTCGCCGCTGAACCTGTCGACCAACAAGTTCAATGGCTGATTCTCAAACAAAAAAAAAAAAAAAAAACAAGTTCAATGGCTCGCTGCCAGCGTCCATCGGCAGCTTACCGTCGCCGCAAAAACTTCTCTTCAGCAGCAAGCGGCTCCAAGGCATCCCGCGGGAGGTTGGTCGGCTGAAGCGGCCTCTCGAGCTGAACCCTAGCACTAGCAGGAACAACCTGACCAGCCAGTGAGTTTCACTTCCTGACGCCTCACTGGTGTAAGTGGACCTGAGAACGAACCAGCTCAGCAGAGCAATCCTGGGGGTGTGGCTGGCGGAGATCCAGGTGCTCAAGTACATGAACGTGCCGTGGAACAAACTGGGCGGTGGCGTCCCGACGGAGATGTGAATGCTCACCATAGTAACCTGTCCAACATGGTGCTGCTGAACTAGCAACTCATCTAATTCGACGTGGCGTCGTTCGCCGGCAGCCCGCGCCTGTGCTTGATGGCGGTCGTGTCATCCAACCTCTGCACCGTGACGACGGAGGTGTGAATGCTGGGCTGAATCTGGCACCGACACATCATGCAGCAGCTGGCCTTCTGCTCCTCCAGCGACGCTGTGCTTGCCAGTTGCCACCGCCACCTCCCCTGACATCGCGTAGCGACCACGATGATGGTGGCAACAACGTGTCGCCACCGTGCGCGCACAGGGAAGAATGCCGTCGCCACTCGCCACTGGGAGTATGCCGAGCTGCTGCTCGCTAGCGCCGGAAAGGCGCTCAAATTCACATACACGTACAAGGGCGCCTACATCGACAGGCACGACACGTACAAGGGCAAGGACGTGTGCACGTCGTCGGGCTCAACCTGCTCAGGGGCTTCGCCGGTGCGCTCTGGCGCCGTGCCGACATGCAGGCCTGCCTAAAGAGCTCGCCGACGACACGGAGGGCGTGTAGTCAGGGAGCCGGATGTGTGCGCTTGTTGTGTGTCGCGTGCGTAATCTGGTGTGTGCGCGTGATGTGGTGTGTGCTGTGTGCGTGCTCGTGGAGTGTACTGTGTGCTGCGTGCTCCAGTCTGCGCGTACGTGCTGCGTCCCCGGTGTTGGTGCAGAAGCTGGACGACAAGTCAGAATGCCGATGTAGCACATCAACAGCTACGCGGAGGTTCTTTCATTTCATCAAACACCTTGTAGGCGTCTTATTAGACTGTATATATGTAGCCTCTGTATATCTGTATTGTAACATTGTATATTACCCCTTGGGTACCTCTATATAATGAGATAGCCACACCCCGGGTTAGGGGTGTCGCGCATTTCCCAAAATACTTTGTTTAACATGGTATCGACTAGCATTACGATGTCTTCCGCTGCTCCCGCCGCCGCCGCCGCGCCGACCTCCGTCGCCGCGGCCGCCGTCGCGCCGGTTCTCGCCCCTACGTCGCCGTTCCTCGCCTCCAGTCCTCTCGCGGCGGCCTATGGGGCCGCGCCGCCGCCTGGGTCCCCGATCGGATCTCGCCCGCATGGCGAGCCCTCGGGTGACCTAGCCCCGATCGCGGCCGACGCTGCCGCGCCGCCGTCCTACGCCGCTGCACCACCACCGTTCTACGGCGTCGCCACGCTGCCGTCCTACGGCGTTATCGCGCCCTCACCCTACGGCCATCACCCGTATGGCGCTCCCCGATGGCCCCGGGTGCTCCGCCGCTGCCGTCATCTTCATGGCCGGCGTTTGGTGCGCCGCCTCCGCCTCAACCCCAGGCGGCACCACCGAGCCACCCCTACGGGCCGTCGCCGTCGCCTCCCCTGCAACCCTACGCGACCTACCCATCACCGCATGGGGCCGCGGCCTCCTATGCACGGGGTGCGGCTGCCTCGCTGCAGCCATCCTACGGGGCTGCGTCGGCGCCACAGCAGCAGCCTCCCGGGGCCGCGGTCGTCTCGCCCTATGGGGCTCATGCCGCGTCGAATTACGGCGCCTCTGCCGCTGGTCCTCCCGGGTTCCCTGCACTGTATTCGGTGCCTGCTGCTCATGCCGACCCGGTCGCCGCGCCGTCGCCGCGCCGTCGCCGTTCTACTTTTCACATCTGCTACCGGTGAAACTTGCGCTGGATAATTACTTGTCCTGGCGTGCCCAGGTGTTGCCTCTTCTGCGGAGCCGCTACTTGGAGGGATATGTTGACGGGTCCATACCGTGTCCACCCCCCACCACCCGGCATACCACACCTGGGTGGCTCAGGATCAGGGCCATCCTCTCCGCCATCCAGTCCTCGCTCACCCCGAGCGTCTCGTCGCTGGTCATCTTCGCCGCTACGTCCCGGGAGGCGTGGGCGGCGCTTCACACCAGCTTTGCCTCTCAGTCTCAGGCGCGTGCTCACTCTATACGCACCGAGTTGGGTGAGACGAAGCTTGGCGACCTCAGCATCACCGACTACTTCAACAAGATGCGAGGTCTCGCCGACACGTTGGCCTCAGTCGGCCAGTCGCTGCAGGATGAGGAGTTCACCACCTTCGTACTGAATGGGCTTGATGATGATTATGACAATCTCATCGAGAACGTCCATGGTCGCGATGACCCGCTTCCACCTCGTGAGCTCTATGCCCGTCTGCTTGGCTGTGAGCAGCGCATTAAGGCGCGCCGAGCCTCCCCCAGTTTTGCCTCCGCCAATGCCGCAACTCGCGGCAAGCCTCAGCGGTCATCATCGTTCGGAGGAAGACCGGCGTTGCCTTCATCACCGGCCTCAAGGGGCAGCGCTCCGACCATCACAGGTGGTAACCGGCCAGTGGCGTGCTGTTCTTCTTGTGGTGCCCAACAGGCCTGCCAGTTGTGTGGCTTGGAGCGCCACATTGCTTCTCGCTGTCATCGTCGATACAAGCAGGACTTTCTGGGCCTCGGGAACAATGGCAAGGGGAACGACAAGCAGGCCGCCGCTGCCGTGACGAGTCAGGATCATGGTCGTACTCCGTCATACTCCGTTGATCCTGCATGGTACATGGACACTGGAGCTACCAACCACCTCACCGGTGAGATGGGTAAGCTCTCTACTCAGGAGCCATATCGCGGTCATGATCAGGTGCACACCGCTAGTGGAGCAGGTATGCGCATCTCCCATGTTGGTCAGGCTTCTCTCCTTGCACACAACTTTCGCACATTGCATCTATCTAATGTCCTTCGTGTTCCCTCTGCTACACGTAGTTTGTTGTCCATTCCTCAACTTACTCGTGATAATAATGTCCTTGCTGAGTTTCACCCTTTTCGTTTCTTTATCAAGGATCGGGACACGAGGGCCGTTCTGCTTAGCGGTCGTCTTCGCCATGGCCTGTATGCACTTGATGCGCCGCGCTCATCTTCCACGTCGGCTTCTCCTCAGGTGTTCAGTGGTGTTCGTGTGTCGCCTACACACTGGCATGCACGCCTTGGTCACCCGGCGGCTCCCATAGTTCGACATGTTTTGCATCGTCATGATCTACCAGTTATGTCCAATAAAACTGCTGAAACTATTTGTGATGCCTGTCAGCAGGGCAAGAGTCATCAGCTTGCGTTTTCAGAGTCTAGTCGTGTTGTGAAACACCCTCTTGAGCTTGTGTTTTCTGATGTGTCGGGCCATGCCCAAACGTCTGTTAGTGGTCACAATTATTATGTCAGTTTCATTGATGCTTACAGCCGTTTCACTTGGTTATATCTTATTAGCGTAAGTCTGATGTGTTTGATGTCTTCATTCAGTTTCAAGCACACGTTGAGCGTCTTCTTAAGCAGAAAATCATCCATGTCCAATCAGACTGGGGGGTGAATACCACAACCTCAACTCGTTTTTTAACAAGCTTGGGATTTCGCACCGCGTGTCATGCCCCCACACACATCAGCAGAATGGTGCTGCCGAGCGTAAGCATCGTCATCTTGTTGAAACTGGCTTAACCTTGCTAGCTCATGCATCTGTCCCGTTTCGGTTTTGGAGTGATGCTTTCTCTACAGCTTGTTTTCTTATAAACAGGCTTCCCTCGAGGCTCCTGAAAATGCAAACCCCGCTTGAGCTCCTGCTTAATGAGATTCCGGACTACACTTTCTTCAAAGTGTTTGGGTGTGCATGTTGGCCTCACCTCCGTCCATACAACAAGCGCAAGCTAGAGTTTAGGTCTAAGAAGTGTGTTTTCCTCGGGTATAGTTCTCTTCACAAAGGGTACAAGTGCTTACATGTTCCTACCAACCGCGTCTACATCTCTCGTGACATTGTGTTTGACGAAAATGTATTTCCTTTTCGTGCCCTTCCGACTGACCTTACCACTTCCACTTCCACACCACAAATGCTCGTGTCTACACCTACGCCTGATCAGTTTGTGGATGTTGCATATGCCCCTGCGTTGCTCCCTAATCATGCTGCAGGTATTGGACGCGGTGCTCGGCTCGAGCTGCTTGATGAACAGGTCGCAGATGATTCTCCTGGTGGGGACGTGCATGCGCCATGCATGACGGGCAGCGCCCGCCAACCTGTTCTGCTGTCGCCTGAGGCGGCCACCCCGACTGCCTCTCGGGTGCCGGGTCCGTCTGGCTCCCTGCTGGACCCGCCCACACCAGCAGCCTCCTCTGGCTCGCGGGCCCTGCCTGCACCAGCGGCTTCCTCGCCCAACGCGCGGGCCCCGTCCACACCAGTGGCCGCCTCACCCGGCTCGCGGGCCCCGTCCACACCAGCGGCCGTCTCGCCCGCTCGCCTGGCTCGCTCGCGCCACTGGCGGATGCGTCTCCTGGGCCGGCTGCTGTTGCTGCAAGCCCGGCGGCCCTGTCGCCTGCTTCGGCCACTGATGAGCCCGACTCGCCGGACTCGGCTCCGGTCTCGTCCAAGTCCTCTGCTGCACCATCTTTGCCGGCAGATTCTGCTGTCACTCTTCGGCCGCGCACACGGAGCCAGTCTGGTGTTTTTTGCCCGAAGGAGTGGACGGATGGCACGGTTGCGTGGCTTGCTGCGTGCATGGCTCACACTGCTGGCGATCCTACTGCAGAACCTCGTCATTTTCAGGCTGCGTTGAGTATTCCTCATTGGCGTGCTACAATGGAACAAGAGTATCATGCCCTCCAACAGAATGATACTTGGCGTCTTGTTCCTCCAAAGTCTGGCGTCAACATCATTGATTCCAAGTGGGTTTTCAAAGTCAAGCGACATGCTGATGGCTCCATTGAACGTTACAAGGCACGGTTAGTCGCCAAGGGCTTCAAGCAGAGGTATGGTCTTGATTATGAAGACACGTTCAGTCCAGTCATCGAGCCTACTACCATTCGGTTACTACTATCTCTTGTGGTTCCTTCGTCATCAAGTCTATGGTGGTGTTTTTTGCAAGAAAAAACCCATATAAAAAGTTTAGGGGCTTTGCTGTAAAAAAAACTAACGGAGTCAGTCATTTTTAACTAATGTGCACCCGAAACGCAAATTCTCTAACCAGTTTTTCTGGTTTGCGAGTAGTGTGACTAAAGTGCATCCACCGCACAAGTTCTGTGACCGCCAGTGCCATTTACTCCACTCGGTAGGCACATTGGCCAGCACACCCATCCACGGCCAGACCAACTGTTCGTCTCTGTTCTGAACAGGGTGAGGCTCCGAGGTGAGTACGCCTTCATGTCCATTAGCATCTGAACCTGCGGCTCCAGCTGCGTGACGCTGAGGCGGGCTACCTCTGCTCCTCCGGAAACCTCCTTCCTCGGGAATCCTACCAAGATCGAAAAAAACAGAGACGCTGAATTGCAGCCGCCGTGTTCCGTTCGTTGGTTTTGCAGAGAAATATCAAGAGACGGGAGCGGGGTGCGGCATCACGTACCGTTCATCAGGTGCCCCGCCGGAGTCCATGGAACCGCCTGCTCACCAAACCGCCGCCGCCTGCCGACCTAGGGTTTAACGGAGCCGCGAGGACCAGACCAGGCCACTGCAATGTCGCTCCAATTAAGTGGGATGAGGAACGTGGAAGCGGATCCGAGGGTTTGGGCACACCGCCGTGCCGTGCGTCGGCACCGCCCGCCTAGCCGCTGGGCGCTGTCGCCGGGTAGGGGTCAAGCGACCAGGCCAAGGGAGGTGCGACAATGGTTAAGCAGGGAGCGGGAGGGTCCAGCCGGACCGCTTCGGCCCACCGTATAGGCGTACAGTCCATGTGTCGACACATGTTAGGGCATCTCAATGGCAATTCGTAAATTTTCTCCCTCATCCGTCCGTCTTCGTAACCTCCGTCTCTGTAGAACAGGGAAGTGAATCTGTACATCTCCAGTCGCTGCCAAGCGGCTAATCGGTCACCGATGTTGAGCCCATCAAGCTTGGCGTCGACTGGAGGGGAGGAGCAGTGGCCTTTTTGGGACCCGAGCGGCGGTGACCTACCGTGCACTACTCTTCATCGCTGCCGGCGGCTCCCGCGGACGTGCCGGCTTCGTGGTGATGGCGGCGGGGCACGGCCTCGGTGTTGTCCTCCTCCTCGTCGCCGGTCTCGCTGAACACCGCCTCGCCCGCTTCGTCGCCCTCCTTCTAGGCAGCTGCCACAACCGCCACGCGCTGGCGATACCGCCAGCGGGCATGGCGGATCTCGCGGGCGGAGCGGTAGGACTCAAGCAACGCCTCCTGCTTCGCTTAATCATAGTCAATTTTGTTTCATGTGAAAATGACTACTGATCAGGTGACATATGCTAGGAAAATATCAACATTTTTTTATCTAGTGGAAATTTGAAGCCAATTCATTCCTTTAAAGACCGACCAAGTCTAGAACCCATTGGTGTTTCAACAGTTTGGAAGAGAATAGAATACGGTGATTTACCACGGAAAGAGATTGCATATATGATAACAGAAACTAGATCAAAGACGGTTACCAGATACAAGAACCAACCGTCAGACACGAGCAGCATGACATCAAGCTGTCTTGGTGTTACTAAAAACCAGACAAGAAAAGAACCACACATGCAGTAGCCAAGATTACGTCTGGTTTTCTTATTATTGTGGTATATACCTTTTTATATGCACAATTATATTGTACGTACTGCTCCACTGCATCGTACTTTGAAACAGGCAGGTCAACATGCATGCGCGCCCTTCCCCACAACAGAAACTAAATTTGCATGCATCAGAAATTCGTAACTATCTGCAGCATGAGGGCTTTGGCATGTTTACTGGGATTAAACTAATGGCAAACATCTTTATCGTCTATAAAACCGTCATAAATCACTTATAGGAAGAGAATGGATTCAAACGGTGCAGCCACCGGCAAGATCTTACATTAGACAAAGCACTCCAAGTGCAAGTCGCAAAGAAAAACAAAGCTATATAATTTTTTTTGGAAACTTCATGAGATCTGTGCATGCACCGGTGAGGGGGTCGTAGACTTGTAGCACCCGAGTTGACGTATTACTATTATGTAACCCATAGAAAAGCAACTTTCGACCATCACGCATCATCTTCAAAGGCATCTCTATATCGATGCTTGACGTTGAGAGAGTGTATGACTTGGCCCAGATGCCTTTGACGGAATCAGTAAGGAGCCAGAGTTTCGTGGATGTATTGTTAGCCAAGTCTTTCTCCATCTGAACCAAACATAGGATGTCATTGAGCGTGCCAATACGTCTTTCCAACAACTCCTTTTGTAACTCGCCACCTAGTCCAGTTGCGCCTTTGAGTGACGCCTTCCATTCCTCACTCTCGAGATCAAGACGGAATATACAGTCCTCGTACACTAAGGACGTTGAAAGAAAGTGCATCGCACCATTGACCGTGACTGTCCGGTAATAGAGGCTCGGCAGTGTGGTTGAGGGAGACCGCACCTGCCTACACTTGGCGCCATCTTGCAAGTTGAGTATCATCCAAGCCTTGTGAGAACCGTAGCCCATGAGGTGGACCAACTTGTGCGTGCCGGATGGGACGGCACAACCAATATTGAAGGTGAAGTCAAATCTATCGCATAACTCTGCAGTCATCGTCATCACGCTCCCGGTCGCCGAATTGATCAGGTTGACGGCAACAATGTCATTGGAAAGGTTAAAATCGACGGTGACGCAGACTGGGCCGTCAGGTCCGGAGCATACCGTTTGAAGGGCACCTACGCTCTTGATCACTCGCACAACTTTGCCATCTGTGTCCATCAACACTAGGTCGTGAATTTTGCCGTTGGCTTCCTTGCGGCGGGAGCTGGTGGCGAGGAGCTGCGGGTCGGCGCGGGACCCGTGCACGGCGAGGAACGCCGGCCCGGAGATGAGGGCGTTCCATCCCTCGACACGCACCGGAATCTGCACGCGGACTTGACCGGCACCCATGAGAGTATTTCGGAGATCACATCGTCTGGTAATGAAGGCAGCACCGTCGGCGATGCGATGGCAGAGGGCTTTGTGATTTGGTCGAAGACTCCTCTTGCCAAGTGCTTGAACATTGAACCCAGTCGTCGAAAAGGATTCGGATTAGTAGCCGCAGCCGCAGTCTTCTTATTTGTGTACCAACTATGAGAGCCCATTGGGTTAGGATCTCTTTCCACTGGTTCGTGAGCGAATCTTTCCAGGACACCCGGGTGCGGGACTGGCAACGACGATAGCATCGTCGGCGAAGCGATGGCAGAAACGGTCGTAGGGTTTAGAGCTGTTTCGAGCGAAAAGTATTGCTCGGGGTTGGTCGATGACTCGTGTAGCCACCTGCTCCATATTTAAGGTTGGAAAGCCGGCCACGATGACCATATATAGACATCGGAAAGAATTCGGATTCGGAGCCGGAGCAGCAGCCGCCTTATCTACCCACTCTGAAATCCCATTGGGTTAAGATAATCTTTACCGATTGGTCAACAAACCGGCCCAGTATACTCGGGTGGAAGATGGATAAACAAACTTAACAAACAGTCATCGTGTTATCAAAAAGAAAAAAAACTGTCCTCGTGCTGAATAGCACGTTTAAACAGGGTAATTAAGATGCTTTTACTCAAAAAGAAAAAAACAATGGCAGACGGCTTAGCATCATAGCTGCAATATTAATACTTCCTCCATTCCTAAATATAAGTCTTTTTAGACATTTCAAATGGACTACAACATACAGATGTATGTAGACATATTTTAGAGTGTAGATTCGCATATTTTGCTTCGTATATAGTCACTTGTTGAAATCTCTAAAAAGTCTTATATTTGGAAACGGAGGGAGTAGTTTGGGCGGTCCTGCACGCCGGTCGACCGGCACCTGCCCCTCGGCCGATGGCATCTGGCACGTCGGATGCATTATGTCACAGCTGTCAGACCAGGCTCCTTTTACCCAGAAAATCACTCCGAGCGAACCGATGGAGAGCACGACAGTGAGCGCCGCCGACAACCGCCATGAACGTGTGAGGTGACATACCTCGAAGTACCACCGGGTCGCCGCTGCCCTCACAACACCCAGCCTCGCCGGCTCTAGTCACCGCCTCTGCAGCAACGTTGCCACTGGTTGGAGCACTGTCGTCGGTGACGCCTCAACACATGGTGGTTGTCATTGCTGCACCTAGCCACCGCCGTCATAGCACGCTCGTCGCTGCATCACCGTGCTTCCGCAGCTCCCAGCGTGACCGCTCGCACCATCATCAATTGGCCTCGTTGGTTAAAGATTTTTTAGTCGCCGGTTGAAGCTATGTGGTCATGCAATTGCTGGTCCTAACTTCCGCCGTCTCTGGATGTCGTCTCCCGTTGAAGCTTTTCTTGTCGCTGGTTGAAGCTTTTTCCACCACTGATTGCATCTTTCGTGCTTGCGCGTTGGCCGGTCTAGGATTTCATCATCTCTGGTCGAAGCTTTTCGCATCGCCTGTTGAACCTTTTTTCACAACGGGTTGTAGCTTTTGCGTTTGCATGTTGTGACGGTGTCCCTGCTAGGGGGCCTCTGACGATGTCGACTCCTGGCCTGGTGGACCGGGCCGAGGCCCCCCTGTTGAAATATGCCCTAGAGGCAATAATAAATTGGTTATTATTATATTTCCTTGTTCATGATAATCGTTTATTATCCATGCTATAATTGTATTGATAGGAAACTCAGATACATGTGTGGATACATAGACAACACCATGTCCCTAGTAAGCCTCTAGTTGACTAGCTCGTTGATCAACAGATGGTTACGGTTTCCTGACCATGGACATTGGATGTCGTTGATAACGGGATCACATCATTTGGAGAATGATGTGATGGACAAGACCCAATCCTAAGCCTAGCACAAAGATCGTGTAGTTCGTATGCTAAAGCTTTTCTAATGTCAAGTATATTTTCCTTAGACCATGAGATTGTGCAACTCCCGGATACCGTAGGAATGTTTTGGGTGTACCAAAGCGTCACTGGCGTAACTGGGTGGCTATAAAGGTGCACTACAGGTATCTCCGAAAGTGTCATTGGGTTGGCGCGAATTGAGGCTGGGATTTGTCACTCCGTGTAAGCGGGAGGTATCTCTGGGCCCACTCGGTAGGACATCATCATAATGTGCACAATGTGACCAAGGGGTTGATCACGGGATGATGTGTTACGGAGCGAGTAAAGAGACTTGCCGGTAACGAGATTGAACAAGGTATCGGTATACCGACGATCGAATCTCGGGCAAGTACAATACCGTTAGACAAAGGGCATTGTATACGGGATTGATTGAGTCCTTGACATCGTGGTTCATCCGATGAGATCATCGTGGAACATGTAGGAGCCAACATGGGTATCCAGATCCGCTGTCGGTTATTGACGGAGAACGTCTCGGTCATGTTCGCATGGTTCCCGAACCCATAGGGTCTACACATAAGGTTCGATGGCGCTAGGGTTATAGGGAATAGATATACGTGGTTACGAAGGTTGTTGAGTCCCGGATGAGATCCCGGACGTCACGAGGAGTTCGGAATGGTCGGAGGTAAAGATTTATATATGGGAAGTCCTATTTTGGCCACGAAAAATGTTGGGATTTTTCGGTATTGTATCGGGAAGGTTCTAGAAGGTTCCGGAGTGGGGCCCACCTGCATAGGGGGACCCACATAAACGTGGGTAGTGGGGGCAAGGCCCCACACCCCTGGTCAAGGCGCACCAAGATCCCCCCTTAGAAGGAATAAGATCATATCCCGAAGGAATAAGATCAAGATCCCTAAAAAAGGGGGATAACAATCGGTGGGGAAAGGAAAGGATGGGATTTCTTTCCTCCCACCTTTGCCAACGCCCCAATGGACTTGGAGGGCAAGAAATAATCCTCCTCCACCCCCATATATAGTGGGGAGGCGCATGGGAGCTACACCCTTGCCCCTGGCACAGCCCTCCCCCTCTCCCAAGTCCTCCTCCTCTCCCGCGGCGCTTGGCAAAGCCCTGCAGGATTGCCACGCTCCTCCATCACCACCACACCGTCGTGCTGCTGCTGGATGGAGTCTTCCCCAACCTCTCCCTCTCTCCTTGCTGGATCAAGTCATGGGAGACGTCACCGGGTTGTACGTGTGTTGAACACGGAGGTGCCGTCCGTTCGGCACTAGGATCTCCAGTGATTTGGATCACGACGAGTACGACTCAACCCCGTTCTCTTGAACGCTTCCGCTTAGCGATCTACAAGGGTATGTAGATGCACTCTCCTTCCCCTCGTTGCTAGTTTCTCCATAGATTGATCTTGGTGACACGTAGGAAAATTTTGAATTTCTGCTACGTTCCCCAACAGTGGCATCATGAGCTAGGCCTATTGCGTAGTTGTTTGCATGAGTAGAACACAAAGTAGTTGTGGGCGTTGATTTTGTTCAATATGCTTACCGTTACTAGTCCAATCTTGTTTCGACGGTATTGTGGGATGAAGCGGCCGGACCGACCTTACGCACTCCACGTGAGACAGGTTCCACCGTGACATGCACTTGTTGCATAAGGTGGCTAGCGGGTGCCAGCCTCTCCCACTTTAGTCGGAACGGATTCGATGAAAAGGGTCCTTATGAACGGTAAATATCAATTGGCATATCACGTTGTGGTTTTGCGTAGGTAAGCGTTCTTGCTAGAAACCCATAGCAGCCACGTAAAACATGCAAACAACAATTAGAGGGCGTCTAACTTGTTTTTGCAGGGTATGCTATGTGATGTGATATGGCCAAGAAGAATGTGATGAATGATATGTGATATATGAGATTGATCATGTTCTTGTAATAGGAATCACGACTTGCATGTCGATGAGTATGACAACGGCAGGAGCCATAGGAGTTGTCTTAATTTATTGTATGACCTGCGTGTCATTGAACAAACGCCATGTAATTACTTTACTTTATTGCTAACGGTAGCCATAGTAGTAGAAGTAATAAGTTGGCGAGACAACTTCATGGAACACGATGATGGAGATCATGGTGTCATGCGGTGACGATGATGATCGTGGAGCCCGAAGATGGAGATCAAAGGAGCAATATGATATTGGCCATATCATGTCACTATTTGATTGCATGTGATGTTTATCATGTTTATGCATCTTATTTGCTTAGAGCGACGGTAGTAAATAAGATGATCCTCATTAAAATTTCAAGAAAGTGTTCCCCTAACTGTGCACCGTTGCGAAAGTTAAATCGTTTGAAGCACCACGTGATGATCGGGTGTGATAGATTCTTACGTTCACATACAATGGGTGTAAGCCAGATTTACACACGAAACACTTAGGTTAACTTGACGAGCCTAGCATGTACAGACATGGCCTCGGAACACAAGAGGCCGAAAGGTCGAGCATGAGTCGTATGGAGGATACGATCAACATGAAGATGTTCACCGATGATGACTAGTCCGTCTCACGTGATGATCGGACACGGCCTAGTTGACTCGGATCATGTAATCACTTAGATGACTAGAGGGATGTCTATCTGAGTGGGAGTTCATGAGATGAACTTAATTATCCTGAACATAGTCAAAAGATCTTTGCAAATTATGTCGTAAGCTCACGCTTTAGTTTCACTGTTTAGATATGTTCCTAGAGAAAATATAGTTGAAAGTTGACAGTAGCGATTATGCGGACAGAAAAAAGCTTATGTCCTTAATGCACCGCTTAGTGTGCTGAACCCCAAACGTCGTCTGTGGATGTTGCGAACATCGGACATACACGTTTTGATAACTACGTGATAGTTCAGTTAAATGGTTTAGAGTTGAGGCACCAAAGACGTTTTCCGAAACGTCGCGGAACATATGAGATGTTTCGAGGGCTGAAATTGGGATTTTAGGCTCGTGCCCACGTCAAGAGGTATAAGACCTCCGACGATTTTCTTAGCCTGCAAACTAAGGGAGAAAAGCTCAATCGTTGAGCTTGTGCTCAGATTGTTTGAGTGCAACAATGACTTGAATCGAGTGGGAGTTGATCTTCCAGAGATAGTGATGTTTATCCAAAGTCATTGCCACCAAGCTGCTAGAGCTTCGTGATGAACTATAACAAATCAGGGATAAATATGATGATCCTTGAGATATTCGCGATGTTTGACACCGCGAAAGTAGGAATCAAGAAGGAGCATAAATTGTTGATGGTTGGTGAAACCACTAGTTTCAAGAAGGGCAAGGGCAAGAAGGGATACTTCACGAAGCATCAAATCAGCTGCTGCTCTAATGAAGAAACCCAAGGTTGAACCCAAACCCGAGACTAAGTGCTTCTGTAATAAGGAGAACAACCACTGGAGCAGAATTACCCTAGATACTTGGTAGATGAGTAGGCTGGCAAGGTCGATAGAAGTATATTGGATATACATTAAGTTATTGTGTACTTTACTAGTACTCCTAGTAGCACCAGGGTATTAGATACCGGTTCGGTTGCTAAGTGTTAGTAACTCGAAATAAAAGGCTACGGAATAAACGGATACTAGCTAAAGGTGAGTGACGATATGTGTTGGAAGTGTTTCCAAGTTTGATGTGATCAAACATCATACGCTCCCTCTACCATCAAGATTAGTATTAAACCAGAATAATTGTCATTTGGTGTTTGCGTTGAGCATAGACATGATTGGATTATGTCTATCGCAATCTGATTATTCATTCAAGGAGAATAGTGGTTACTCTATTTATTTGAATAATACCTTCAATGGTCTTGCACCTAAAGGAATGGTTTATTGAATCTCGATCATAGTAATACACATTTTCATGCCAAAAGATATAAGATAGTAATGATGGTACCACTTACTTGTGGCACTGCCATGTAAGTCATATTGGTATAAAACGCATGAAGAAGCTCCATGTTGATGGATCTTTGGACTCACTCATTTTTGAAAAGTTTAAGACATGCGAACCATGTCTATCGGTGTATACGCATGAAGAAACTCCATGCAGATGGATCGTTTGGACTCACTTGATTTTGAATCACTTGAGATATGCAAATCATACCAGGGCAAAATGACTGAAAAGCCTCGGTTTCAGTAAGATGGAACAAGATAGCAACTTGTTGGAAGTAACACATTTTGATGTGTGCAGTCCAATGAGTCTTTGAGGCATCTGATGAATATCGTTATGTTCTTACTTCACGGATGATTTGAGTAGATGTTGAGTATATTTACTTGATGAAACACAAGACTGAATTATTGAAAGGTTCAAGTAATTTCAGAGTGAAGTTGAAGATCTTCGTGACAAGAGGATAAAATGTCTGTGATGTGATCATAGAGATGGATATCTGAGTTGCGAGTTTGGTACACAATTGAGACATTGTGGAAATTGTTTCACAACTAACACTTCCTGGAACACCATAGTGTGATGGTGTGTCCGAACATCATAGATACACCCTATTGGATATGGGCATACCATGATGTCTCTTATCGAATTACCACTATCGTTCATGGGTTAGGCATTAGGGACAACCACATTCACTTTAATAGGGCACCACATAGTTCCGTTGAGACGACAATGTTTGAACTATGGTTTAGAGAAACCTAAATTGTCGTTTCTTAAAAGTTTGGGGCTGCGACGCTTATGTGAAAAAATTTCAGGTTGATAAGCTCGAACCCAAAGCGGATAAAATGCATCTTCATAGGACACCCAAAACAGTTGGGTATACCTCCAGTCTCAGTTCCGGAAGCAAAAAGGATTGTTTCTAGAATTAGGTCATTTCCCGAGGAAAAGTTTCTCTCGAAAGAATTGAGTGGGAGGATAGTGGAGACTTGATGAGGTTATTGAACCGTCACTTCAACAAGTGTGTAGCAGGGCACATGAAGTTGTTCATGTGGCGCCTACACCAATTGAAGTAGAAGCTTATGATAGTGATCATGAAGTTTTGGATCAAGTCACTACCGTACCTTGTAGGGTGACAAGGATGCGTACTACTTCTGAGTGGTATAGTAATCCTGTCTTGAAGGTCATGTTGCTAGACAACAATGAACCTACGAGCTATGAAGAAGCGATGGTGGGCCCGGATTCCGACGAATGTCTCAAGGCCATAACATCCGAGAGAGGATCCATGACTTTGGAAGAAATACTTGATGGTCGTAAGGATGTTGGGTAAAGATGTATTTTAAAAGGAAGACAGACAATGATGGTAAGTATCACCATTAAGAAAGCTCGACTTGTCGTTAAATATGTTTTCTGACAAGTTCAAGGAGTTGACTACGGTGAGGCTTTCTCACTCGTAGCGATGCTAAGAGTCTGTTGGAATTGGATTAGCAATTACTGCATGATTGATGAAATCTTGCAGATAGGATGTAAAAACATTGTTTCCTCGACGTTATACTTGAGGAAAGGTTGTATGTGATACAACCGAAGGTTTTGTCAATCACGAAGATGCTAACAAGTATGCAAAGCTCCAGCAATCCTTCTAAGGACTGGAGTAAGCATCTCGGAGTTGGAATGTACGCTTTGATGAGATGATCAAAGATTTTGGGTTTATACAATGTTTGAGAGAAACTTGTATTTCCAAAGAAGTGAGTGGGAGCACTATAGAATTTCTGATAAGTATATGTGAATGACATATTGTTGATCGGAAATGATGTAGAATTTCTGGAAAGCATATAGGGTTATCTAAAAAGTGTTTTTCAATAGAAAACCTGAATTAAGCTGCTTGAACATTGAGCATCAAGATCTTTGAGGATAGATAAAAAAACGCTAAATGGTACTTTCAAATGAGCACATACCTTGACATGATCTTGAAGGTGTTCAAGATGGATCAGACAAAGAAGGAGTTCTTGCCTGAGTTGTAAGGTATTAAGTTAAGAGTTAAAGCTCGACCACGACAGAAGAGAGAGAAAAGACGAAGGTCGTCCCCTATGCTTCAGACATAGGCTCTGTAGTATGCTATGTTGTGTACCGCACTGGAAGTGTGCCTTGCCATGAGTCTGGCAAGGGGGTACAAGAGTGATCCAGGAATGGATCATTGGACAGCGGTCAAAATTGTCCTTGGAGTAAATAAGGACATATGTCTCAATTATGGAGGTGATAAAGAGTTCGGCGTAAAGGGTTACGTCGATGCAAGCTTTAACACATATCCGAGTGACTCTGAGTAGCAAACCGGATAAGTATAGTGGAGCAACCATTTGGAATAGCTCCAAGTGGAGCGTGGAAGCAGCATTTACAATATGACATAGAGATTTGCAAAGTACATACGGATCTGAATGTTGCAGACCCGTTGACTAAAACCTCTCTCACAAGCAAAACATGATCAAACCCCAGAACTCATTGAGTCTTAATCACATGATGATGTGAACTAGTTTAGTGACACTAGTAAACTCTTGGATGTTGGTCACATGGAGATGTGACCTATGAGTGTTGATCATATAACGATGTGAACTAGATTATTGACTCTAGTGCAAGTGGGAGACTGTTGGAAATATGCCCTAGAGGCAATAATAAATTGGTTATTATTATATTTCCTTGTTCATGATAATCGTTTATTATCCATGCTATAATTGTATTGATAGGAAACTCAGATACATGTGTGGATACATAGACAACACCATGTCCCTAGTAAGCCTCTAGTTGACTAGCTCGTTGATCAATAGATGGTTACGGTTTCCTGACCATGGACATTGGATATCGTTGATAACGGGATCACATCATTTGGAGAATGATGTGATGGACAAGACAATCCTAAGCCTAGCACAAAGATCGTGTAGTTAGTATGCTAAAGCTTTTCTAATGTCAAGTATCTTTTCCTTAGACCATGAGATTATGCAACTCCCGGATACCGTAGGAATGCTTTGGGTGTACCAAGCGTCACTGGCATGGCTGGGTGGCTATAAAGGTGCACTACAGGTATCTCCGAAAGTGTCATTGGGTTGGCGCGAATCGAGACTGGGATTTGTCACTCCGTGTAAACGGAGAGGTATCTCTGGGCCCACTCGGTAGGACATCATCATAATGTGCACAATGTGACCAAGGGGTTGATCACGAGATGATGTGTTACGGAACGAGTAAAGAGACTTGCCGGTAACGAGATTGAACAAGGTATCGGTATACCGACGATCGAATCTCGGGCAAGAACAATACCGTTAGACAAAGGGAATTGTATACGAGATTTATTGAGTCCTTGACATCGGGGTTCATCCGATGAGATCATCGTGGAACATGTGGGAGCCAACATAGGTATCCAGATCCCGCTGTCGGTTATTGACCGGAGAACGTCTCGGTCATGTCTGCATGGTTCCCGAACCCGTAGGGTCTACACACTTAAGGTTCGATGACGCTAGGGTTATAGGGAATAGATATACGTGGTTATCGAAGGTTGTTCGGAGTCCCGGATGAGATCCCGGATGTCACGAAGAGTTCCGGAATGGTCCGGAGGTAAAGATTTATATATGGGAAGTCCTATTTTGGCCACCGGAAAATGTTCGGGATTTTTCGGTATTGTATCGGGAAGGTTCTAGAAGGTTCCGGAGTGGGGCCCACCTGCATGGGGGGACCCACATGAACATGGGTAGTGGGGGCAAGGCCCCACACCCCTGGTCAAGGCGCACCAAGATCCCCCCTTAGAAGGAATAAGATCATATCCCTAAGGGATAAGATCAAGATCCCTAAAAAAGGGGGATAACAATCGGCGGGGAAAGGAAAGGATGGGATTTCTTTCCTCCCACCTTTGCCAACGCCCCAATGGACTTGGAGGGCAAGAAATAATCCCCCTCCACCCCTATATAGTGGGGAGGCGCATGGGAGCTACACCCTTGCCCCTGGCGCAGCCCTCCCCCTCTCCCAAGTCCTCCTCCTCTCCCGCGGTGCTTGGCGAAGCCCTGCAGGATTGCCACGCTCCTCCATCACCACCACACCGCCGTGCTGCTGCTGGATGGAGTCTTCCCCAACCTCTCCCTCTCTCCTTGCTGGATCAAGGCATGGGAGACGTCACCGGGCTGTACGTGTGTTGAACGCGGAGGTGCCGTCCGTTCGGCACTAGGATCTCCGATGATTTGGATCACGACGAGTACGACTCCTTCAACCCCGTTCTCTTGAACGCTTCTGCTTAGCGATCTACAAGGGTATGTAGATGCACTCTCCTTCCCCTCGTTGCTAGTTTCTCCATAGATAGATCTTGGTGACACGTAGGAAAATTTTGAATTTCTGCTACGTTCCCCAACACTCCCATGTCGGTTCCCTCCTGGGCCACTTCGGACAGCCCATGACGATTTGGAAGATCCAAAAGACTTAGCTTGTACTCCAAGACGTTGGATCCGCGTAGAACCTTGTTTGCTTGTATGTAGTCGACTAGGATCCAGTAACCCTAGGACCCCCTGGTACCTATATAAACTGATGGGCCAGGTCGTACACGACACATTACAATCTCTTGGTGGATACATACGTTGTATTACACTCCAATGTAGTAAGCACAAGTAGGATGTATGGTATCATCTCATCAGAGAGCCCAAAGCTAGGTAAAATCCCCTGTCCTTGTTAGTGGTTACCATGGTTCCTAGACACCTAGCTTAGGTTCCCCTGTCTCGAGATCTGTCGATTTAGCTTCTGTCAGTGATGGGCCATACAGGTCCTGCTGTGTCATCATCGCAGATTCATAAGAGTCAAAATCAACGCTCAGATCGGTGCAGGTGCAATCTTTGTGCTAGGCTAGATGTACATCTCTGGCAGTGGCACTCTTGCAAAGGGTTTTACCCACCATGGTGGTATGTTTTTAATGATAATTGTTTCACTTGATGCTTATGACTTTTCTTATGAAATTATAGTTTTGATGCTTTGAATGTACTTGTTCTTCTTTTATCATTGATCAGGTTATTGAAGGAAATATGCCCTAAAGGCAATAATAAAGTTATTATTTATTTCCTTATTTCATGATAAATGTTTATTATTCATGCTAGAATTGTATTAACCGGAAACATAATACATGTGTGAATACATAGACAAACATAGTGTCACTAGTATGACTCTACTTGACTAGCTCGTTGATTAAAGATGGTTGAGTTTCCTAGCCATAGACACGAGTTGTCATTTGATTAACGGGATCACATCATTAGGAGAATGATGTGACTGACTTGACCCATTTCTTTAGCTTAGCACTTGATCGTTTTAGTATGCTGCTATTGCTTTCTTCATGACTTATACATGTTCCTATGACTATGAGATTATGCAACTCCCGAATACCGGAGGAACACTTTGTGTGCTACCAAACGTCACAATGTAACTGGGTGATTATAAAGGTGCTCTACATGTGTCTCCAAAGGTACTTGTTGAGTTGGCGTATTTCGAGATTAGGATTTGTCACTCCGATTGTCGGAGAGGTATCTCTGGGCCCTCTCGGTAATGCACATCACTATAAGCCTTGCAAGCAATGTGACTAATGAATTAGTTGTGGGATTATGCATTACGGAACGAGTAAAGAGACTTGCCAGTAACAAGATTGAACTAGGTATTGAGATACCGACGATCGAATCTCGGACAAGTAACCTACCGATGACAAAGGGAACAACGTATGATGTTATGCATTTTGACTGATAAAGATCTTCATAGAATATGTGGGAGCCAATATGAGCATCCAGGTTCCGCTATTGGTTATTGACCGGAGACGTGTCTCGGTCATGTCTACATAGTTCTCGAACCCGTAGGGTCCGCACACTTAACGTTCGGTGACAACCAATATTATGAGTTTATGTGATTTGATGTACCAAAGGTAGTTCGGAGTCCCGGATGAGATCGGGGACATGACGAGGAGTCTCGAAATGGTCGAGATGTAAAAATTGATATATTGGACGACTATATTCGGATATCGAAAAGGTTCCGTGTGATTCGGGTATTTTTCGGAGTACCGGGGAGTTACGGGAATACGGGGAAGAAGTATTGGGCCTTAATGGGTCTTAGTGGGAAAGGAGAGGCAACAGCAGCCAGGAGGTGGTGTGCGCCCCTCCCAAGACCAATCCGAATAGGACAAGGGGTTTGGGGCACGGCCCCCCTCTCCCTTCCTTCTCCCTTCCCCTCCTTTCCCCCCTTCTCCTAGTTGGACTAGGAAAGGAGGAAACCTACTCCTACTAGGAGTAGGAATCCTACTCCCTTGGCGCGCCCCTCCTAGGGCCGGCCTCCTCCTCCCTTACTCCTTTATATACGGGGGCAGGGGGCACCCCAAGACACACAAGTTGATCTATTGATCTATCCAGCCGTGTGCGGTGCCCCCCTTCACCATATTCCACCTCGGTCATATCGTAGCAGTGCTTAGGCAAAGCCCTGCGTCGGTAGCAACATCATCACCGTCACCACGCCGTCGTGCTGACGGAACTCTCCCGTGAAGCTCTGCTGGATCGGTGTTTGTGGGACGTCATCGAGCTAAACGTGTGCTGAACTCGAAGGTGCCGTACGTTCGGTACTTGGATCGGTCGGATCGTGAAGACGTACGACTACATCATCCGCGTTGTGCTAACGCTTCCGCTTTCGGTCTACGAGGGTACGTGGACGACACTCTCCCCTCTCGTTGCTATGCATCACCATGATCCTGTGTGTGCGTAGGAATGTTTTTGAAATTACTACGTTCCCCAACAGTTATGAGAGGTACAAATACAATAGACAATTGATTAGCTACTCTTTTGTATCTCCGTGTTATTATTCGTAGTTTTGTCATGCTATTTTCTTCAATCTTTGAGCGTTGATTTTTAAATTCTAGTACATATATTGAGAAATTGAGTTTTATTTTGTACACCCTCAGTTACGTAATGTAGTGTGCATCTTGTTTTTCAAAAGTAAAACCTTGTAACTTTGACCATATTTATAGAGAACAATATTTACATTTAGAATAACAAATGCAAATCATTACTATCATTAGAGACAATATTTGTTATAATTTTATATTGGGATTTTTATTTTTGTGCCCCTGGTTCCTCAGTTCTACTCATTCATCCCCACGATCTTAATTTTTGCTCACTTTTCCCCACTCCCTTGCCCAAAACCCTCAGAACTGGTCATAGCAGACATTGTCATAGGGTCAATGGCTTGACCGTTAACTCTGATGAGTGGGGCCGCGTACGGTCGAGTACATATTTTGACCGTTATGTGCTAACCAGTGGGGCCGCAAAACTAACACTCACTGTAGGATTCCCCTCACTGTAACCTGAATCAGATCGAGTCGCTTCCGCGCCGTCCTCTCCACCGCTGTCGTGCCGGCTCTGCCGCTGTCGTGCCGCCTCCGCCGCTGTCGTGCCACCCCCTGCCGCATCTACCCTCTCTCCCCATCTATGATTAGGAAGCGATGTCGGGGGAGCACCCCGTTCGGCCCATCGACCGTGGAGATGATTGGGTCGAATCAGAGGCGGATAATTCATGGATTCCACATGGGTAAGCATCGTTTTCCTCTCAAATTGATTAGGAGGTCCATAAATTAGGCTGTATTTGACCACCGTTGGCGTGAATACATGCAATTTATCTGAAAATTTGAGGCCTAACTGCGCCCTTTATCTTATTTCAATCGAAAAGGGTTGATCCTGCACTTGCTTTTTGGCTGGCGGTTAGACTGGAAACTAGCGAGCTGCGTTGAACTAAACCGTGTCTGATTTCTGGGTTTTTCTATCCTAAAGTGATAGAAACCAGCATTTCATTCACAGATTTCTGTGAGGCACTCTGTTGTGAGTATCCGTGGAGCCCTGTCGATGTTGTTGAACTGAGATATTTCGACAGTACCGAGCAGAGATTTGTCCCATTAACTTGTGATGAGCATCTGGGATTGCTATTTAGTTTGAATGCTGACAGCCGTTTTGGTATAATCCATAACGGTGTGCTTCAGGCACGCAAACAACGTATCCCCGAGGGGAAGGGTGTTCAGACATCATCTGTCTCTGCTAATAGCGAGCGTCCTCGCACTCCTTGTAGGTCGAGACCAAGTAAACCTAGTGGTTCTGAAAGCCACAACATGTCGGCTGCCGCTAATTCTGTCACTTATCCTCTCCCTTCTGCACCTGATGTAGAAGTAGATGCAGAGCCTAACGAGGAAATTCCTCGACATGATGATGAGGATGAGATTCTATTGCCTGAACTGGTAGATAGAGTCATTCAACAGGCAGTGGAAGATGAATATCCAGAGGAGCCTGAAGTAGTGCTAGGTTTGATGACACTGACGATGAAGAGAGCGAGGAGAACATCGACTCCTTAGTTTTACAAGAATATGATGGTGAGAACATGCCAACAATTGAGTGGAACATGGACAATCCTGAGCTTACTCCAGGAACCGTATTCGAATCGATGGTGGACTGTCGTAATGCAGTGACTACATATTGCATTCTCACTGAAAACTCCTATGAGGTTGGTAGGAGTCAGCCAGGAAGATTCACTGTTCATTGCCCTTATGATAGGTGTAGGTGGAGGTTGCATGCAGAGCAAATTGATTCAGGTATTACAACTGAATATTTTTATCAGATTATCTATCCATTCTATATTCAGATCATGTGTACTGTTTCTTAATTGTATATGACGTCATTTTTCATTTTGTTTCAGATAAAAAGCAACCCACACGGGCACACTCTTGCCCACCTGGAGGGGGAGGGGGAAAGGACAAATCAAAGCTTGCAAGGGCTAGGTGGGTACATTGCAGATGCAATCTTGGATTGGGTGAGGGAATCACCAACAATTGGTCCAACAACACTCCATGGGAAGCTATTCGAGAAGTACAAGATTAATATACCTTACATGAGGATTTTCTATGCTAAGGAAAGGGCTCTTGATAGGATTAATGGTCCATGGAATGAGAGTTTTCAGTTGCTTTACACCTTCAAAGATGAAGTGGAGATGGCTAGTCCAACGAGTGTTGTAGAGATTGACAAACATACAGTTAAGTACAAATTAAAAGGGAAGGCACTGGAGACGGAGTTCTTCAGGAGGGCTTTTGTTTGTTTCAAGGCTTGCTGGCAGAGGTTTCTGAATGGTTGTACTAGGCCCTATTTGGCTATCGATGCAACTGCTTTGAATGGAAGATGGAGAAGCTAGCTAGCAGCAGCTTCTGCAGTTGATGGACACAACTGGCTATTCCCAGTTGCATTTCGTGTGTTGGAGGTAGAGTCCGAGGAGAGTTGGGTCTGGGTTCTGCAGCAGTTGCGCAACATTATAGGTACACCTCAGGTTTAGTTATACACACAGATGCTTGCAAGGGTTTAGAAACTGCAGTAGAAATTGTATTCCCTGGAGTGGAACATAGGGAATGTATGCGACACCTAGCGCAGAATTTTAAAAACAAATTCATAGGCAAAGTTTATGATAAGAACCTATGGCCAGCATTATATACATGCAGCTTGAGGAAGCATGAGCACCATTTGAGAGTGTTGGATGCTCACAATTGAGGGAGTCCTGGATTAGGGGGTCCTCAGACAGCCGGACTATATCCTTTGGCCGGACTGTTGGACTATGAAGATACAAGATTTAAGACTTCGTCCCGTGTCCGGATGGGACTCTCCTTGGCGTGGAAGGCAAGCTTGGCAATACGGATATGTAGATCTCCTCCCTTGTAACCGACTCTATGTAACCCTAGCCCCCTCCGGTGCCTATATAAACCGGAAGGATTAGTCTGTAGGACAACAACAATCATACCATAGGCTAGCTTATAGGGTTTAGCCTCTACGATCTCATGGTAGATCAACTCTTGTAATACTCTGTAACGCCCTCGATGCGGCTATATCTCCCACGTGTCGAAGCACGACTTAGAGGCATAACCGCATTGAAAGCAATATCGCAAGTGAGGTAATCTTCACACAACCCATGTAATACATAAGGGAAAGAGATACATAGTTGGCTTACAGTCGCCACTTCACACAATACATAAATAAACATCCATCATTCAGATTACACTCAAGGTCCGACTACGGAACCAAAATAAAAGAAGACTACCCCAAATGCTACACAGATCCCCGATCGTCCCAACTGGGCTCCACTAGTGATCATCAGGAAAAGACACATAGTAACGACCACGTTCCTCATCGAACTCCCACTTGATATCGGTTGCGTCATCTGCATTGCAATCGTCGGCACCTGCAACTGTTTTGGTAGAATCTGTGAGTCACGGGGACTCAGCAATCTCACACCCGCGAGATCAAGACTATTTAAGCTTATAGGAAGGACAGAGTTGTGAGGTGGAGCTGCAGCAAGCGACTAGCATATATGGTGGCTACATTCGCAAAAGAGAGCGAGAAGAGAAGCAAGGCACGGTCGTGAAGCTAGTAGCGATCAAGAAGTGATCCTGAAACTACTTACGTCAAACATAACTCCAACACCGTGTTCACTTCCCGGACTCCGCCGAAGAGACCATCACGGTTACACCTTGATTGATGTGTATTAATTAAGGTCAACCGGGTTTTCTACAACGGACACTAACAAATTCCCATCTGCCTCATAACCATGGGCACGACTTTGAAAGATAATACCTGCGGGGTGACCCAACTTAGCCCATTATAAGCTTTCATGTCAGCGAAGGATATTCCTTCTACGGGAAGACCCGATCAGTCTCGGAATCCCGGACTACAAGACATTTCAACAGCAATAAAACAAGACCAGCAAAGCCACCCGGTGTGCCGACAAATCCCGATAGGAGCTGCACATATCTCGTTCTCGGGGCACACCGGATAGGTCAGCCCTCGAGTAAAACCAGCCCTCGAGTTGCCCGTGGTGGCCCCCGATCTGCCGGTTCGGGCCAGCACTCGAAGGAGCACTGGTCCGGGGGGGTTAAATAAAGATGACCCTCGGGCTCGCGAAAACCCGGGGGAAAAAGGCTTAGGTGGCAAATGGTAAAACCAATGTTGGGCCTTCTTTGGAGGAGTCTTATTCAAAGCGAACTGTCAAGGGGTCCCATAAATCACCCAACCGTGTAAGGAACGCAAAATCAAGGAACATAACACCGGTATGACGGAAACTAGGGTGGCAAGAGTGGAACAAAACACCAGGCATAAGGCCGTGCCTTCCACCCTTTACCAAGTATATAGATGCATTAATTAAACAACTAGAAGCGTTACCCGCGCATTTGCGCGGCTAGATTTGTTGTCTTTGTTTATATATTTATTTTATTTAATTCCAGTTTCCGGTTTGTTGGCTCAATCCATGTAATTTATATACATTACTAATGGTTAAGAGTTTAAAATGTCGACTACGTGGAAAGGGACAAATTTTTAAACAGAATTTTACATTTTTCGGTTAATATAAACTTAACCCACATAAGAACTAATTTTTATTGAACATTTTATTTGTAAAATAAAATAGTGTGAATTAGTGACATAGCAATCAACTATCAATTTGCATGACATAATAATCACTGGCACTCTTGTGTTTCTAACTTCCGTTAAGTTATTAAAAAAACAGATTGGCATTGTTGCAGATTACAATGGCATCGATAAACAATATTCATACATGGGGCTTATGTTAAACTGGAATAAACCCTGAAGGCAACGTACCATCAAGATTGTTCTCGCATATATTTATGACGCCAGTTTAGGTTGTTTGCTTAAAATTTTCTAATCAATAGGGGAAAATATATATTAGTTATGTATATCTATATGGCTCCGTAATAAAATGTTATGAAAGAACATCAACTACGATACCGAACTGGCCATGGTTCTGATCTGGAATTGGCACTATTTAATCTGGCGGAACAAATATGATGAAAGCTCGAGGTAGATTAAAATCAGAATCCTTTATTTTTCTTCTTTCCTTTATATAAAGAACCAATTAGAGCAGTAGGAATAGCTCAGTACATTTCATTACTGCATTCAGAGAAACATACCACATTGTCCTTCCATCTATCATATGTGATGATCACGTATGTTAGTTACGGAACCTTTATGTGCTCTACATCAGCACTGAAACATTATGCAATTTAAGGGTAGGAATTGACAACCTCGTGCATTTCCTAGAGAACCTAACAACCAAATAAGAATAGAACCTGAGAACACATCGACTTGATAGTAGACCTCTGAACCAACTCATCTGGGTAGTTAGAAAACATTGTAATCTGAAAGAAGCAACATCAACCAAGGCTATCCAGTGGTAAGAAAGGAATAGCTCTGAACATGTATATCACCCGGAGACACTCTGAACATGTACATCACCTGGAGACATGCTGCACATCAGCTCCTATATTAAATAGCTGAGGCGGCATAAAGACTGGCAAAAAAGAATATGTATTTACTTGATGTAGGGGTCAAATGGATTTTCTAAAAGCAAAGTCGACAGAGAACTGATTTGATACAACCACTATCAGAATAACCGGAGATCATTAAATAAATTCTTCGGCTGCTACTTGATGTTAATTGCACAGTCAAAATGTCCAATCAATGAAACAGTAGCACGTCACCTTCGTGGATAAGTCATGCAAAACAGTGTTCATATGTGGTAGTAGCTTGGAGCGATGAAAATGGTGGATCTATCTGCAAGATAACCACCTCAGCTATGGTTCACGTTCACTATACAATAAAAGAACCATGTGGACAGGAGATTGTACAACTCAAGTACTCGTTCATCAGTATCTGGAAATTATATATGTATGCCTTTGTTTATTACTAAAATGCCAAATAATTTGATATATAGTACAATGCGTAAAATTATGAGTTTTGAAATATTAAAAAACTATATAGCATCCAAATCCTTTAGATAGGAAAACAGTAATTTATTCCTTGGCAATCCTTGACAACAAAGGTTGACCCTATATTCTTACAGCACGACCCATGCTACGCTACTGGATTTGGCTTGAGGCTGCACCCACACAGGTTTCTAGCCGATGTTGAGCAACATGGCATCGCGTTGTAGTGTACTGTATTGCTTTGTTTAACCTACATTAAGTAGTCCGTATTGTTGGCTTTATGTTTGATAGGATCGAGACCATCCTAGCTAAATCTGCTCCGTTGCACTTCCACTGCAATATAATCACGGATCTAGAGAAGTACGCTCATAGATAGGCATGTTAATTTCGTAGTATTTTTTTTCTTGATATCACGGTATGTATGAAGATAATTTATCGGCACATTAAATTAATTTCAGGAAAGGTTACTTGCCTGTGGATTTTGAGAACCGAGGACAAACTCGACAACATCGGAGAGGTAAATCGCTGTGCTTTGCATCCTCTAGTTCCCCAGTGGGAAATGCACCAAAGTTACGGAAGCATCACAGTCTATTTAAAACACCATCCGAACACCTCACCGGCTCGTCCTAAGGCTGCATCAACCATGACCATCGGGACACTTGACTGGCTCATCCTAGATTGCAGTCATGACCACGGCAGTGCCATGTTGGACTCTTTTCCCATGTGTCTCTGCACATCCTCTTTGCTCTACATAGGTGGAGGGGTAGGGGCAAGGGGAAAGGACCATGATAAGGTGATGGAGATGATCCGTCTCTACCATTCTGTTGCATCAACTATCATGCATAGGTAAATTCATCTGTTGGCCAACAATAGATGATGGATTCCTGCATGGCCAGAACTAGAAAGCTCATGATATTGAAGATTTCCATGGTCTTGGAGAGGAATATGATCACAGCTAGAGAAGATGGATTGGATCATACCCTGTTCTCTAGATCAATTCCAGCATGGCGAACAGTTAAAGCGCTGATGGCATGAAGAAAAGAAGCAGCAGCCTGCAGTAGCACCAAATCCCCGTCGTATTGTTCCAAGACTTCTTCTCTCACGGAATCAACCAAACTGCTCCTCATATGAGCTGGGGTGAGAAGAACATGTATAGGGGGTGAAGGGCACCTTCAGGACATAGAAGATGGCGACGCCAGACAGCCAGATGCCACGGAGATGGGATATATCAACTGGAGATGAGGAGATGGCAGATTCGATCGATTGAGAGATTTTTAGTTTCTCTTTTTCCTGAATAACCGGGTCGAGATGCCATGGTCGCAAGACAGGGAGAGGCTCCGGAGACGTATGCACAGGGAGGGTAAAACACTGCAAGGCTACAGATCGACCGCAATAAGATCACGATTACCTTCTCTCATGTCATTGCCTTATTTGAATCAACCTCCTATAGAAACACAATTTGTCTCCATTACGAATTAGTGTACCACCTTATTTGGAGACAGTCAACCTTTTTTTTTACTTCAGAGATAGTCAACCTTTTATTTTCCTTGCATTGCACGTACATGCATTGTGGCACGTACATGCACTCAGATCACGATTATCCTTTTTTTTCTTCTGAAACTATATGTGTCTATGTTTGAATCGGTCACAGGTTTTACACGTGATCATATATCACCACATGATCTCCTTTATTCTTTCCAACTTTTTTGACGCACCTTGTACGTGTCAGTTCAATATAGATAAATTTCTAACTTTTTCCATGTAACGTAATATCTTTAAATCTCAGCCATAAACATTACTGATCAACGATGTATATTATTTGAGATTATGTGGAAGAACGTGGTGTCTTATTTTACTTCTGTTTTAATTATATAATAGATAGATAGATATATTGTGATATCCCCAACAAGTAAACATGTTCCAACAAGGAACAACATCTCCATGTTCCAACAAGGAACAAACTTCATCTTCACCTGCAACTAGCAACGCTATAAAAGGGGCTGAGCAAAGCGGTAACATAGCCAATCAACGGTTTGCTAGGAAAGGATGGTTAGGGGCTTGACATGGCAATATGGGTGGCATGATAAGCAAGAGATGGGCATCGTAGCATAGGCATAGCAAAAGAGCGAGCATCTAGCAAGCAAAGATAGAAGTGATTTCGAGGGTATGGTCATCTTGCGCAAAGTTCTCGAGTTGTCGAAAGCTTGATCCTCGTAAGCGTTCTCAACAGGTTAAATCGTTCACGTACTCGTCTCGGCTCTACCCAAAGCAAGAACACAAACAATGGAACCACAATAAATCACGGTGCAATGCACAAACAACATGATGCAAAACATGGCATGATATGCGAGATGTGATATGCAATGCGTATGCGTGCTCCGGAAGGAAAATGATGAACCAGGCATCAACTTGGCAAACCAAGTATGCCGCTGAAAAGGTGAGATGATTTCGGTTGAAATCGATATAAAGATCACCGGAATCGGATGCACGGTTTGCAAATGCCAAGCAAAACAAGAATGGCACAGATCTGCCATTAACAGCACGATGCCACATAGCAAGCAACAAGAAATTAAGTTACTGCACCCAAACGAACCAACAAAGCATATGGAAGTGATCTAATCAAGATGCTTGACAAAAGATGAACACTGAGCTACGGCTAATTCACACATTAACAAGTCCAAACAAGCATGGCAAAAGTGCAAAATATATCAGCTTCACAGACTTAGAGAAAATGCTGAACATGGCAGAATCAGCAGCAGGAAGCAATGTTCAAAGCAAGCAAACAACATTCTACAGGAAATTATAATAGCAAAACAAGGCATGGCATGAATCTCCTCAAAGTATAGAACAAAATTCCCTTACTGACCATGAGCCAAAAGGGATCAGAAAATGTAATAGCACCCATGTCAATATAGCAAGTTTCGTTACAGATTCAGCAAACAGGGCATGACAAAAACAGATAACAAGTAGGCATGTTTAAGAGCTCGATGCACTCACTACAGAGCATTTAATGATAAACTAAGCATACATCCATCAAGAAGACATGTCATAGAAGCTATACATGGAAAGAAAAATATCATAGCATACACGGATCTACTACAACAACCTTGGCAAAATTGAATAACATGTAAACAATCTGCCAGGAAACATTTTATAGCAAAAGTAGAGCTCGATTGACTCAAGCTATGGCACTCTATAATTGCAAACAAGGGCATGGATGGATAGATCATAACCATATGCTCAAAACATCCTTACTGAAGTATCTCAAAATAAGCATGGATCTCTCTGTAGCATCAAGTTAACATGGCATAAAAATATCAAGAAAGCAGGGCTGAAATCAGCAACATCATGAAGCCTAGTTTGCATGCTTGTGCTAGTCACCACAGAGATCACAAAAATAAATGGCATACACCCCTGTAAAGATGGCATGGCATACTACAAAACACATGTAGGACTCAAGATCATAGGATGCACACATCAATCATGGCAAAAATGACAAAAGTGCATGTTCTGATAAAAATCTGAAACTAACATCACATAGCCCTCTTCTAACAGCATTTCGGGCATCAATATGAGCCCAAATGAAAATGATGCCATGAGATGAAATGATGTACTCATCGAGTCGAACATTTCGGTATGCTACACGCCCAAAACGGAGCCACGGGTGCAAAGTTATGGCATGATGAAAATGCAACAATTTACTGACAGAAAAAGACTTGGGAGGAAATAAGCGGGGAGGAGAAGTCAACCCTCGATCGGATCCGAGATCCGGTTGGTCTGAAGCCGAGGCGACGCCGGAGTGGGAGAGGCGCCGCGGAGGAGAGGAGAGGCCGGCTGGGGCCGAGGCCGGAGGCGGCGGTGGCCGACGGGGCCAGAGGCGAGGCGGGCGGCGCGGGCAGGCGAGGCGCTGGCGGGCGGGGCGGCGCAGCGATGGCGGGCGGTGCAGGCGGCGGTGGGCAGGCGGTGCGGGCGGCGGGCGGCCGAGGCGCCATGGCGAGGGTGAGGGCGCACGGCCGGGCGGTGGGCAGGGGGCGGGCGACAGGCCAAAGCGGGCGGGCGGCGGCGGTGGTGGCGGGCGCCACGTGGCGGCCCCGATTCGCCGGCCTTGGCGGCGGACGCGTCTGCTCCGTCGACGTGTCCGCGGCGCGGAGAGGAGCGGGCTAGGGTTAGGGTGGAATTGATCCGGGATTTCGGGAGGGTGTTTTATAGGTAGAAGGAGCTAGGAAGCTCCAAATGGAGTCGGTTTTCGCCCACGATCGTGATCCGACGACGGAGAGCATGGAAGTGACTTAGATGGGTTATTGGGCTGTTTTGAAGGGTGTTGGGCTGCAACTTAAAAGAGGCCTTTGTGAGAGTGCAGTTAACCATTGGAGTACCAAACGAGCTCCAAATGACCCGAAACTTGACAGGTGGTCTACCGGTGGTGTACCAAGGCCACTTGAAAAACCTCGGTCCATTCCGAGAAAGTTTAGTACCCGCTCACGGAAAAATGTAAAAGGGGACGCCGGGGGACATAGGAGTGCCGGATTGCAAAACAGACAACGGGAAAAATGCTCGGAATCATGAGACGAACACATATGCAAATGAGATGCACATGATGACATGATATGAAATGCAAGACATGAAGAAAATGCAAAACAAAAGACAAAAACCCAACCACGGAGGGAATATCATATCACAATGCCGAAAATGGCAACAGTTGGAGTTACAAATATGGAAAGTTACATCCGGGGTGTTACAACACTCCACCACTACAAGAGGATCTCGTCCGAGATCTAGGACTGAAAGAACTCGGATATTCGAACGGAGGTGATCCTCACGCTCCCAGGTGGCTTCTCGGTCGGAATGGTGTGACCACTTCACTTTCAGGAATTTGATTGACTTGTTGCGAGTCTTGCGCTCGGTTTCTTCAAGAATAGCAACGGGTGCTCATGATAAGAGAGATCTTCTTGGAGATCAATTTCTTGAAGTTGATAGTGCGCTCAGAGTCTTGAAGCACTTGCGAAGCTGTGACACGTGAAACACATCGTGCACATTCGCGAAGTTGGACGGAAGCTCAAGTTGATAGGCGAGATCGCCTCTTTGCCAATGATCTTGAAAGGACCCATGTATCTAGGGGCAAGCTTCACTTTGATACCGGGCGGCGAGTGCCTTTCATTGGAGACGCGGAGGTAGACATGGTCTCCGATTTCAAAAGCCACATCACGGTGCTTGTCATCATAATAGCTCTTCCGCGCGATTATGCGGCTTTGAGATTCTCACGAATGACTTTGCACATTTCTTGCTTCGTGATCAAGTCGTTGCCAATAAGTTGGCGTTCACCTGTCTCGGACCAATTGAGAGAGTACGACACTTTACGCCATAGAGAATTTGAATGGGGCCTTGCCGAACTCGCTTGGAAGCTGTTGTTGTAGGAGAACTTCGGCATATGGAAGACAATCTTCCCACTTCATAACGAAGGAAATGACACAAGCCCTGAGCATATCTTCAAGGATTTGATTGACTCGCTCGACTTGGCCACTTGTTTGAGGATGTAAAGTTGTGCTGAAACGAATGTTGGTGCCCATGGCCTTCTGAAAAGAATCCCAAAACTTGGAGGTGAAGATGCTGCCACGGTCTGAAGAGATCAATTGTGGAATGCCGTGCAAGGAGACAATTCTGGAGGTGTAAAGTTCTGCCAACTGAGCTGCTGTGATAGATTCTTTGATAGGAAGAAAATGAGCCACTTTAGTAAGCTTGTCAATGACAACGAAGATAGCATCATTTCCACGCTTGTACTTTGGAAATCCAGTCACGAAGTCCATTTCGATATGATCAAACTTCCATTCGGAATAGCAAGAGGTTGGAGGAGACCAGCTGGTCGTTGGTGTTCTGCTTTCACCCTTCCGCAGACATCACATTCATTCATGAATTGAGCAACTTCTCGCTTCATTCGAGTCCACCAATACGACTGCTTGAGGTCATGGTACATCTTCGTACTTCCAGGATGAATGGATAGAAGGGAATTGTGTGCCTCGTTCATAATGACTTTACGTAGATCACCCTTTGGAACCACAATCCGGTCCTCGAAGAAAAGAGTATCTTTGTCATCAATGTGGAAGCACTTGTATTTGGAAATGCCCTTGTCGATACCACGTTTCACCTTTTTCACCATGGTATCCAGGAGTTGAGCCTCACGAATTTGGTCTTCCAAAGTAGGAGAGACTATGAGGTTGGCAAGAAAACCTTGAGGAACAACTAGAAGATTCAGCTTGCGGAAAGCTTCACAAAGGTCTGGTTGGGAGGGCTTGAGGATTAAACTGTTGCAATAAGCCTTCCTGCTCAAAGCATCTGCAATCACATTGGCCTTGCCCGGAGTATATTCAATACTTGGGTTGTACTCTTGAATCATTTCGACCCATCGAGTTTGCCTGAGGTTGAGGTTGGGTTGAGTAAAGATATACTTGAGACTCTTGTGATCGGTGAAAATGTCCACTTTCCTTCCCAACAAGAGATGTCTCCAAGTTATTAATGCATGGACAACTACCGCCAACTCAAGATCGTGAGTGGGGTAGTTCTTTTCGTTGGGCTTCAGCTGACGAGAGGTATAGGCCACAACTCTCTTCTCTTGCATTAACACAGCACCGAGACCTTGAAGAGAAGCATCACAGAAAACTTCGAATGGCTTGGATTCATCAGGAGGAGTCAAGATAGGAGCTGTGACGAGTTTCTCTTTGAGAGTGTTGAAAGCAACGTCACACTCAGGAGACCAGACATACTTCACATGCTTCTGGAGGAGGTTGGAAAGAGGCTTTGCAATCTTAGAGAAGTTCTCAACGAATCTTCGGCAATAGCTTGCAAGTCCAAGAAAACTGCGAAGCTGCTTGACATTCTGATGAGGTTCCCAATTCACAACTGCAGACACCTTCTCGGGATTAACAGCGATGCCCTTGGCGGAGATGATGTGACCAAGGTAAAGAACTTCATCAAGCCAAAATTCACATTTGGAAAACTTAGCATAGAATTGATGCTCTCGAGCTTGTCGAGCACCAATCGCAAATGTTTGGCATGATCCTTCTTATTCTTGGAGAAGACCAAAATATCATCAAGATAGACCAAGACGAATTCATTGGTGTAGGGGTTGAATATGAAGTTCATCATCCGAGAGAATGTTGGAGGAGCATTGACAAGGCCGAAAGACATGACAGTATATTCATAAGAACCAAAGCTTGTTCTGAATGCTGTCTTGGGAATATCTTGTTCACGAATGCGAATTTGATGATAACCCATCTGAAGGTCAAGCTTGGAGAACACTTTAGCACCTTTGAGTTGCTCGAATAGCTCATTGATGTTTGGAAGTGGATACTTGTTCTTGATTGTCTTCTTATTCAATGGACGGTAATCGGCGCAAAGTCGGTCCGTGCCATCCTTCTTCCGGACAAAAGAACACCACAACCCCAAGGAGATGAACTCGGTGCGATCAAACCAGACGCTCTTGTTCATCGAGATGCTTCTTCAATTCCTTCAGCTCATTAGGTCCAAGCTTGTATGGACGCTTGCAAGCGGGTTCGATGCGGGCTCAAGATCGATACTTGAATTCAAGCGGCGGTGAGGAGGCATTCCTGGAAGCTCTGCTGGAAAGACATCTTGGTACTCACAAACGACTGGAATCTGAGAGATAGCATTCAACTCGCCCTTCTCATTGAGAGAAAACAACCGAATGGTTTCATCACGAGCGGCATAGATGATCACATCGTCAGAAGAGTGAGTCAATTGAATTTCCCTGGCAGCACAATCAAGCTGAGCTTTGTGCGGAGAAAGCCAGTCCATCCCAACAATAAGATCAATATCCGAGTCACCGAGAACAATTGGTTTAGCCAGAAATCTATAGTTGCCCATCTTGATACCAACATTCGGAACCAACAAACTAGAACTCATGTGCTTGCCCGGGGAAACAATTGCTAGAGGTCTATCCAAAAATTCCGAAGTGAAATCATGCTTGTCAAAAAACGGTCTTGACATGAAACAATGCGATGCACCAGTATCAAATAAGACTTTTGCAGGAATATCATTAACTGAGAGATTACCCATTATCACGTCAGTAGATTCCTCCGCTTGCGCTGCATTCATCATATTCACCTTGGCATGCTTTGGATTATGCTTGACCACTGCATTGCTTGAAGATTTCACAGGAGGAGGAGGCGGAAGGCGCCTTTGGTTGAAGCACTTGTTCGCATAGTGACCTTTCTGCTGACATTTGTTGCAAGTCACCTCCGAGAGCGGACGGTGATAAGGAGCATTTGACCTTGGAGCTTGAGAATTTGACTTGTTACGATAGCCTGGGTTGGGTGGGTGGGAAGATCCACGACCACCTGAGTTCTTCTGCTGATAAGGCTGACGGAACGGAGGAGGAGGAAGGTAGAACTTTTGCTGCTTAGCTGCCACTTGAGAGGAAGAAGAAGACTGAACTGCATCCTGATTCTCTTCTTAGAAGCCTCACACTTGAGCTGGGCAGCTTCTTGCTTGATGCCATGTTGTAGAATTCATCATACTTTTACGGCTCAAAAGCACGAGAGCTAATTGCAGATCTTCTCCGAGACCACCTTTGAATTGATAGATCATGCTCTTTTCATCGTGGACGTCTTGCTTAGCGAAGCGGCGAGTTCTCGAACTGGATATTGTATTGATACACAGACATGTTGCCTTGCTTGAGATTGCGGAACTCCTCACGCTTGCTCTCAACAACACTTTTGAATGTGGTGAGCTTTGAAGTCTCGTGGAACTCATCCCGGTAATTACGACCTCCTCTGGAATCTTTGTATTCTGGTACCACTCGGCAGCTTGGTCCTTGAGTTGAAGCGAAGCAAACTTGACAAAGTCCTCGGTCGACATTGCTACATTCAAAATGTTTGCAGATGTCCACAAGCCAATCGTCGGCGTCTGTGGCCTCGACACAGAAGCTGAAAGACTTCGGCTGGTTAGCGAGGAACTGATTGAGGGTAGCAAAGTGCAGCTGGTTGTTGCCTTGACCTTGATTTCCTTGATTGCCTTGCCCTTGGGTACGCTCTTGCAAGAGTTGCAAAATCATCTGAGCATTGGCATTGGTGGCTGCCATGATAGCTTGCCATGCCTCCGGAGGCGGAGGTGGAGGTGGAGGATTCGACTGACTCCCATCATTGCGATCCGGATTCAGACGCGTTGGCGGAGCCATCCTGAAGAGGGTGACATCCGTTAGCACTTTGATAGACAGATAGACAAGTTGAATCAATGGATAGAAATTGCAACATATAGTCTTCACAATAAACATTGAACAAGGATGAGCGAATGAATTCCAAAAGCTAACATCACACGCCCATTAAGGTGAGAAGCCACTTGATTAAGGGTTGATGAAAAAAATAACAAGGTACGTTGGAACAAATAAGTGGTAAGGATTACCCAATCACAAACCAAATATCTGCAGGAAGAAATGCTAAGAGCTACTTGAATCCCACCTATAAACTCCGAAGCTTTACGGTTATGCAATCGGTGTTGGGGATACATGGGACACAAAATATATCACCCAAACTAACAATACATAGATCCAATTGTATCCATCCGTCAACACATAACCAAGAAACCTTCGAAATCGTGTACCTTGACCTTGAAAAGCATCCGTTATCGAGTCATGGCAATACTCGAGCTCAACCCAAGATCTTTGGGTTATCGGGTTATCTCACCAACAACTATACAAAAGAGATTTTCGATGTCGGCAAAACTCGGTATTCGAACTGCAACGATAAAATTGTGACGACAACACCTCGGAGCTCAACTCCCGGGACACTGCCACAACCCCTAAATGTCGGGAGGCACCAAGAACAATGTTCTCGTCACAAGAACCACGGAGCGATTCCAAGATACCAGCGTGATCCTAAAATTTTTTAGTGAAAATTGAGGAGAGGAGAGTCAAAACTTCTCGTCAGGAGACCTCACGAGAGCTGACGAAGGGACTGGGAGTAAAAGAATCCTACTCTCCGATATATATAATCCTAAGACTCAAAACATTTTGTTCTAGACTCAACAACGCATGACAAACAATCAAGCGGGGGCTCCTAAGTCGGGATGGCTCGATTACCAACATAGCGCCTCGATGCGGCTATATCTCCCATGTGTGAAGCACGACTTAGAGGCATAACCGCATTGAAAGCAATGTCGCAAGTGAGGTAATCTTCACACAACCCATGTAATACATAAGGAAAGATATACATAGTTGGATTACAATCGCCACTTCACACAATACATAAATAAACATCCATCATTCAGATTACACTCAAGGTCCGACTACGGAACCAAAATAAAAGAAGACTACCCCAAATGCTACACGATCCCGATTGTCCCAACTGGGGTCCACTACGATCATCGGGAAAAGACACATAGTAACGACCACGTTCCTCATCGAACTCCCACTTGAGCTTGGTTGCGTCATACTGACCGCATCGTCGGCACTGCAACTGTTTTGGTAGAATCTGTGAGTCACGGGACTCAGCAATCTCACACCCGCGAGATCAAGACTATTTAAGCTTATAGGATGGACAGAGTTGTGAGGTGGAGCTGCAGACAGCGACTAGCATATATGGTGGCTACATTCGCAAAAGAGAGCGAGAAGAGAAGCAAGGCACGGTCATGAAGCTAGTAGCGATCAAGAAGTGATCCTGAAACTACTTACGTCAAACATAACTCCAACATCGTGTTCACTTCCGGACTCCGAGAAGAGACCATCACGGTTACACACGCCGTTGATGTGTATTAATTAAGGTCAACTTCGGGTTTTCTACAACCGACATTAACAAATTCCCATCTGCCTCATAACATGGGCACGGCTTTGAAAGATAATACCTGCAGGGTGTCCCAACTTAGCCCATTATAAGCTCTCATAGTCAACGAAGGATATTCCTTCTACTGGGAAGACCCGATCAGTCTCGGAATCCGGACTACAAGACATTTCGACAGCAATAAAACAAGACCAGCAAAGCCACCCGATTGTGCCGACAAATCCCGATAGGAGCTGCACATATCTCGTTCTCAGGGCACACCGGATAGGTCAGCCTACGAGTAAAACCAGCCCTCGAGTTGCCCGTGGTGGCCCTTGATCTGCCGGTTCGGGCCAGACTCGAAGGAGCTTTGGTCGAGGGGGTTAAATAAAGATGACCCTCGGGCTCGCGAAACCCGGGGAAAAAGGCTTAGGTGGCAAATGGTAAAACCAATGTTGGGCCTTGCTGGAGGAGTCTTATTCAAAGCGAACTGTCAAGGGGGTCCCATAAATCACCCAACCGTGTAAGGAACGCAAAATCAAGGAACATAACACCGGTATGACGGAAACTAGGGTGGCAAGAGTGGAACAAAACACCAGGCATAAGGCCGAGCCTTCCACCCTTTACCAAGTATATAGATGCATTAATTAAACAATAGATATATTGTGATATCCCCAACAAGTAAACATGTTCCAACAGGGAACAACATCTCCATGTTCCAACAAGGAACAAACTTCATCTTCACCGCAACTAGCAACGCTATAAGAGGGGCTGAGCAAAGCGGTAACATAGCCAATCAACGGTTTGCTAGGAAAGGATGGTTAGGGGCTTGACATGGCAATATGGGTGGCATGATAAGCAAGAGATGGGCATCGTAGCATAGGCATAGCAAAAGAGCGAGCATCTAGCAAGCAAAGATAGAAGTGATTTCGAGGGTATGGTCATCTTGCCTGCAAAGTTCTCAGAGTTGTCGAAAGCTTGATCCTCGTAAGCGTTCTCAACAGGTTCGTCGTTCACGTACTCGTCTCCCGGCTCTACCCAAAGCAAGAACACAAACAATGGAACCACAATAAATCACGGTGCAATGCACAAACAACATGATGCAAAACATGGCATGATATGCGAGATGTGATATGCAATGCGTATGCGTGCTCCGGAAGGAAAATGATGAACCAGGCATCAACTTGGCAAACCAAGTATGCCGCTGGAAAGGTGAGATGATTTCGGTTGAAATCGATATAAAGATCACCGGAATCGGATGCACGGTTTGCAAATGACAAGCAAAACAAGAATGGCACAAATCTGCCATTAACAGCATGATGCCACATAGCAAGCAACAAGAAATTAAGCTACTGCATCCAAACGAACCAACAAAGCATATGGAAGTGATCTACTCAAGATGCTTGACAAAAGATGAACACTGAGCTACAGCTAATTCACACATTAACAGGTCCAAACAAGCATGGCAAAAGTGCAAAATATATCAGCTTCACAGACTTAGAGAAAATGCTGAACATGGCAGAATCAGCATCAGAAAGCAATGTTCAGAGCAAGCAAACAACATGCTACAGGAACTTATAATAGCAAAACAAGGCATGGCATGAATCTACTCAAAGCATAGAACAAAAGTCCCGTACTGACCATGAGCCAAAAGGGATCATAAAATGTAATAGCACCCATGTCAATATAGCAAGTTTCGTTACAGATTCAGCAAACAGGGCATGACAAAAACAGATAACAAGTAGGCATGTTTAAGAGCTCGATGCACTCACTACAGAGCATTTAATGATAAACTAAGCATACATCCATCAAGAAGATATGGCATAGAAGCTATACATGGCAAGAACAACATCATAGCATACACGGATCAACTACAACAACCTTGGCAAAATTGAATAACATGTAAACAATCTGCCAGGAAACATTTTATAGCAAAAGTAGAGCTCGATTGACTCAAGCTATGGCACTCCATAATTGCAAACAAGGGCATGGATGGATAGAGCATAACCATATGTTCAAAACATCCTTACTGAATTATCTCAAAATAAGCATGGATCTCTCTGTAGCATCAAGTTAACATGGCATAAAAATATCAGCAAAACAGGGGCTGAAATCAGCAACATCATGAAGCCTAGTTTGCATGCTTGTGCTAGTCACCACAGAGATCAAAAAAATACATGGAATACACCCCTGTAAATATGGCATGGCATATTACAAAACACATGTAGGACTCAAGATCATAGGATGCACACATCAATCATGGCAAAAATGACAAAAGTGCATGTTCTGATAAAAATCTGAAACTAACATCACATAGCCCTCTTCTAACAGCATTTCGGGCATCAAGATGAGCTCAAATGAAAATGCTTCAATGAGATGAAATGATGTACTCATCAAGTCGAACATTTCGGTATGCTACACGCCCAAAACGGAGCCACGGGTGCAAAGTTATGGCATGATGAAAATGCAACAATTTACTGACAGAAAAAGACTTAGAGGAAATAAACGGGGGGAGGAGAAGTCAACCCTCAGATCGGATCCGAGATCCGGTTCGGCGCGGAAGCCGAGGCGACACCGGAGTGGGAGAGGGCGCCGGCGGAGGGAGGAGAGGCCGGCGCGGGGGCCGAGGCCGAGGCGGCGGTGGCCGACGGGGGCCGTAGCCGAGGCGGGCGGCGGCCGAGGCGATGTGGCGGGATTTGGCGGCGATGGCGGGCGGCGCGGGCGGGCTGGCGGCGCAGGCGGCGGGCGGCCGAGGCGGCGCGGCGGGGCGAGGGCGCGTGGGCGGGCGGCGGGCGGCGGCGCTGGTGGCGGGTGCCACGTGGCGGCCCCGATTCGCCGGGCGCGGCGCATGACGCTGCGTCCGCTCCGTCTGGACGTGTCCGTGGCGCTGGAGAGGAGCGGGCTAGGGTTAGGGTTGAATTGATCCGGGATTTCGGGGGAGGGGGTGTTTTTATAGGTAGAAGGAGCTAGGAAGCTCTAAATGGAGTGCGGTTTTCGCCCACACGATCGTGATCCGACGACGGAGAGCATGGAAGTGACTTAGATGGGTTATTGGTCTGTTTTGAAGGGGTGTTGGGCTGCAACTTAAAAGAGGCCTTTGCGAGAGTGCGGTTAACCGTTGGAGTACCAAACGAGCTCCAAATGACCCGAAACTTGACAGGTGGTCTACCGGTGGTGTACCAAGGCCACTTGACAAACCTCGGCCCATTCCGAGAAAGTTTAGTACCCGCTCACGGAAAAATGTAAAAGGGGACGCCGGGGGACATAGGAGTGCCGGATTGCAAAACGGACAACGGGGAAAATGTTCGGAATCATGAGACGAACACATATGCAAATGAGATGCACATGATGACATGATATGAAATGCATGACATGAACGAAATGCAAAACAAAAGACAAAAACCCAACCACGGAGGGAATATCATATCACAATGCCGAAAATGGCAAGAGTTGGAGTTACAAATATGGAAAGTTACATCCGGGGTGTTACTTACTCATATCATCAAGATCAATCAAGCAGGAAGTAGGGTATTACCTCCATCGAGAGGGTCCGAACCTGGGTAAACATTGTGTCCCCTGCCTCCTGTTACCATCCGCCTTAGACGCACAGTTCGGGACCCCCTACCCGAGATCCGCCGGTTTTGACACCGACATTGGTGCTTTCATTGAGAGTTCCACTGTGCCGTCACCGTAAGGCTTGATGGCTCCTTCGATCATCGGCAACGATGCGATCCAGGGTGAGGTTTTCCTTCCTGGACAGATCTTCGTATTCGGCGGCTTCGTACTGCGGGCTAACTCAGTCGGCCATCTGGAGCAGATCGATAGCTACGCCCCTGGCCATCAGGTCAGGTTCGGAAAGTTGAACTATACTGCCGACATCCGCGGAGAGTTGATCTTCGACGGGTTCGAGTCCATGTCAGGTGCGTCGCACGATCACGACGAGCATGATTTAGCTCTGCAGTCGGACTGTGTTCGGGAGATCACACCTGCAACTACTCCGTCCCTCAATCCAGAACAAATTGTGCCTTCTGTGGACGGGTGGATGGACCCCGCCACAGAGGCCGCACACTCAGTGGCGATAGTGCCGAATACTGACTTCACCTCCTACGAGATCCGTGTTGCCGAACCGTTGGATTTGTCCCCGGGCACGGACTCCGAGCCGCTTGCGTCTGTGCCCATCAAATCTGATTGGGCACCGATCATGGAGTTTACCTCCGCGGATATCTTTCAGCACTCGCCTTTTGGCGACGTGCTAAACTCGTTGAATTCTCTCTCCCTGTCGGGAGACCCTTGGCCGAACTATGTCCGGCTAGAATGGGATGCGGACGACGAAGAAATTCGCGCCCCACCCACCACCCAGTTAGTAGCCACTATCGACGATTTAACCGACATGCTCGACTTCGGCTCCAAAGACATCGATGGTATGGACGACGATGCAGGAGACAAACAAGAACCACCGCCCACAGGGCGCTAGACTGCCACCTCATCATATGACATATACATGGTGGACACCCCCAAAGAAGGGGATGGCGATAAGACAACGGAGGATAATCCCTCCAAGAAGCAAACCAAGCACCGACGTCGTGGCGCGCGCGCCTAAGTCTCGCCATAGCAAAAGCAGCGATACCGGCACAAGAGACAATAACGCTCCGGATAGTGCCGAAGACGACGATAATCCCTTCCAGCCAGACCTCGAGCGGGAGGATGAACAAGCTAGCCCTCCGGAACAGGCAGCAAACGAAGAATCAGATGATGACAATTACATGCTTCTCTCCAAAGACGAAGTGAGCCTCAGCGATGAAGAATGTTTCGTGCCTGAGGATCCCGTCGAGCAGGAGCGCTTCAAGCGCCGGCTTATAGCCACAGCAAACAGCCTGAAGAAAAAGCAACAACAGCTTCGAGCTGATCAAGATCTGCTAGCGGATAGATGGACCGAAGTCCTGGCAGCCGAGGAATACGAGCTCGAGCGCCCAACCAAGAGTTATCCAAAGCGCAGGTTGCTACCTCAACTCGAGGAGGAAGCATTGAAACCTACATCACCAGCGTATGATGCGGCTGATCAGCCACCTCGTGGCCGAGACAGAGAGGCATTTCATTCTAAAGTCCAGCCCACACCCCGCCGCCACTCAAACAAAAATACCAAGGCCCGGGGCAACACGCGGGACTTGCGAGACGTATTGGAAAACAAGGCAAAACATGCCAGATTGATCTATGGATCACGGGGGCGCGCACCAACGCGGGACGATGACCGTCACGCCAGATACACTAAAAGCAAATCTGGCCGGGCCGAATACAACAGACAAGACTCATATGAACTACGTCGTGATATAGCCCGGCACAGAGGCGCCGCACACCCCCTATGCTTCATTGATGATCACGAATTCCCAGAGGGTTTTAAACCCGTAAATATTCAATCATATGATGGTACAACTGATCCCGTGGTATGGATCAAGGATTTCCTCCTCCACATCCACATGGCTCGCGGTGATGATCTACATGCCATCAAGTACCTCCCACTAAAACTCAAAGGACCAGTTCGGCATTGGCTGAATAGCTGCCAGCAGACTCCGTTGGCAGTTGGGAGGATTTGGAAGATGCATTCCTTGACAACTTCCAGGGCACATATGTGCGACCACCGGGTGCTGATGACTTGAGCCATATAACTCAGCAGCCAGGGGAATAGGCCAGGCAATTCTGGACCCGTTTCCTAACTAAGAAAAAACCAAATTGTCGACTGTCCGGATGCAGAGGCCTTAGCGGCATTTAAGCATAACATCCGTGATGAGTGGCTCGCCCGGCACCTCGGCCAGGAGAAGCCGAAGTCTATGGGACCCTCACGATACTCATGACCCGCTTTTGCGCGGGCTAAGACAGCTGGCTGGCTCGCAGCAACAACACATCAAGAAGTCTGGCACTTCAGATACAAAGGATACTAATGGCAGACCACGTCGTAACAGACACAAGCGTCGTAACAACAGCGACAACGCCGAAGACACGGCAGTCGATGCCGGATTCAGCGACTCTAAATCCGGTCAGCGGAAGAAGCCGTTCAAAAGAAGCAATCCGGGCCCATCCAGTTTGGACCGCATACTCGATCGCTCGTGTCAAATTAACGGCACCCCCGATAAGCCAGCCAATCACACCAATAGAGAATGATGGGTGTTCAAGCAGGCCGGCAAGTTGAATGCTGAAAACAGGGACAAGGTGCTGCATAGCGATGAGGAGGAGGAGCCTCGGCCGCCGAACACAGGAGGACAGAAGAACTTCCCTCCACAAGTGAAAACGGTGAACATGATATACACAACCCACATTACCAAGAGGGAACGAAAGCGTGCACTAAGGGACGTCTATGCGATGGAGCCACTCGCCCCAAAGTTCAACCCATGGTCCTCTTGTCCGATCACCTTCGATCGCAAGGACCACCCCACTAGTATCCGTCATGGCGGATCTGCCGCATTGGTCCTTGACCCCACGGATTTCACCTCACCCGAGTCCTTATGGACGGCGGCAGCAGCCTGAACCTGCTCTATCAGGATAAGTTCGCAAAACGGGTATAGACCCCTCGAGGATCAAACCCACTAAAACCACCTTTAAAGGTGTCATCCCAGGTGTAGAGGCCCATTGCACGGGCTCAATCACACTGGAAGTGGTCTTTGGATCTTCGGACAACTTCCGAAGCGAGGAGTTAATCTTTGATATCGTCCCGTTCTGCAGTGGCTATCACGCACTGCTCGGGCGAACCGCATTTTCCAGATTCAATGTGGTACCGCATTATGCATACCTCAAGCTCAAAATTCCAGGACCTCGTGGGGTTATAACAGTCAATGGAAACACAGAACGCTCGCTCCGCACGGAGGAGCACACTGCGGCCCTCGCAGCTGAGGCACAAAGCATCCTTTTAAGGCAAACCGCCAATTCGGCGATAAAGCCCCCGGATACCTTCAAGCGAAGTCCGAGTAACCTGCAACAGATTGCACAGCACGCTCGAGCTCGCCTAGCAATTCAGCCCCGCCCTAGTCCCATCAAGCGGCGAAATGCGTGCCGCGTACATAATTACGCACTAAAAATACCATGGGCATAGGCGGGGGCACGGCCAGGGCACGTCCCACAATGCGCCTCAACCGCCCCAGGGGCTGTATACCTTTATCATTTTCTCTCTTTCAGGACCTTACTCTCTGGAAGCCATTTCCGGCAGTCTAATTGCTGGACACATTACGGGAAGGAACAACCAAGGAGGCAAGAAGCTAAGACGTACAAGGGAATCCCCAGGTGGTCTCTGATAACAATCGAAGTACCCGTTTTTAATACCCATACACAGCTTGCCCTTGGATAGGACATGTCAAATAGTCCTATTGTTTGCTTATTGCACTACTTGTAGCAGTACGCTTCGACGTATTATTTAAATAACAATGCATAGCATTAGTCTATTATTGCATTACCCTTTTTTTCCTTGTCTGTTTATTTACGACAACTTGCACCCGTACATTCTGGTACGACCAGTTCGCCAGGGGCTTCAGTATACCCCATAATACGGCGTGAGAAGTCCAAACACTTTCGACAGTGCGGCACCCCGAACTTATAGCATTATATGCATCAGCTCCGAATCATGTCTTGGGTCAATAGTTGGGTTTGCCCGGCTCCCGTGTTTTGGTACCTTACGTTCCGCAATATCGGCTAAGGTAGCGCTGGGAGAACTACTGCGATTGTGTCCCGGTTCTTCCGGACGAGCACCTCAGTAGAGCTGAAAACTGACTGTCATGATAAGGCGAGAGCTGGTCGCTGTTCGAGAGGTCTCAAGTCCTTCAAGAATTTTTCCGCTTCGGGTGAGGAGTCGGCCTTGCCCGACTTAGGCGTATATAGCGCCCCAAATTCGGCCTTCTGAATACTAGGGGCTTCGCCAAAATTTAAAATTGTAGACTTCTATGGCTAAGTGAGAGTGATAAAGCCTTATAGTCCGATTGCCTAGTTCGTTGTGCTGAACACCTCCCTCGAAGGACCCAAAATTGGGATAAAGAGTGCTCAGGTTTATCCCAACACCTCAAGATTAGTTACATGGGGCGAGTTTACGATCGCCAACTCTCAGATTTTATAAACGGCCGCACAGAAGGTAATATTTTAAATTCACAAGCATTGCATAGTGCAAATGAACTCGTTTCATATTACAGGATCGCATGAGTACATTCATTTGAATATTACATCCTTAGTACATTCCTCCACCACAAGGCAAGAACCCTTCAGGACACTGTTATAATACATTTCGGGGTGACGATGCTCCTTGCCTTCCGGCGGCCCCTCCTTCACCAGCTTCTCGACGTCCAACTTCGCCCAGTGCACCTTTGCTCGGGCAAAAGCCCTGCGCGCGCCCTCGATGCAGACAGACCGCTTTATGACGTCAAGCCGTGGGCAGGCATTCACAAGCCGCCTCACCAGGCCGAAGTAGCTATCAGGCAGGGGATCGCCAGGCCACATCCGGACTATAAGACCCTTCATGGCCTGTTCGGCCGCCTTGTGGAGCTCGACCAGTTGCTTCAGCTGGTCGCTCAAGGGCATAGGGTGTTCGGTCCCAGTATACTGAGGCCAGAACAACTTCTCCGTCGAGCTCCCCTCCTCGGCCCGGTAGAACTCCGCGGCATATGACACAGTACGGGGTTGATCTGCAAATGCTCCTGGAGAGCTCCGAACTCGGGTAAGTAAAAGGAAATTTTCTTTCACATGCTTGCTTTGCATACTGAATGCCTTACCCGTCGCTATCTTCTTAACCGCCTCAATTTCCTAGAGGGCCTTTTGGGCGTCAGCCTTGGCATGTTGTGCGCTTTCGAGGGCCTTCGCAAGATCGGACTCTCGCGTCTTAGAGTCAAGCTCCAAGGACTCGTGTTTCTTGACGAGAGCCTGGAGCTCTTGCAGCACCTTGCCCACCCGGGCCTCTTGTTTTTCCCGCTCAATGCGCTCCTTGGCAGCCTTGTCCTCGGCCTCGGACAGCGCCTTCTTCAGGGTCGCCACTTCGGTCGTGGCCCCTGGCGAAATTCATGAAGATCCTATGATCTAAGCAACCACCCTTGTTTTTTCTTATCAACATACAGACGGGGTATAACTTACCTTTGTTCTCTTCGAGCTGCCTTTTGGCAAGCCCGAGCTCTTCCTTGGACCGCTCAAGGTCCCGCTTCAGCGCGGCGACCTCCGCAGTATGTGCGGCAGCGGCTAGTAGTGAAGCCTGCATATGCACATAGACATATTTTGATTAGACTCCTGCGGTTATTATTTGATCCTCTATTCGGCCTTTCTTCGCAAACGCCAAACAGAGCATCAGGGGCTAGTGTCTGTGCGGTAACATTCTCTTATAATCTGGTTACTTACCTCAAAGCCTCGTTAGGAGGTGGCACAAAGCTTACCAGTCCGCTCTTGGCGGACTGAACCTTCTTGACCACCGCACTCATGATAGTGCGGTGTTCTTCGTCGATGGAAGCACCACGAAGCGCTTCCAGCAAGTTGTCCGATGCCTCTAGATGGACAAAGGCCATCGGCACAGGCGGCTTGCCCCTCTTAGCGAGGGGTTGCCTAACAGAGTCTGGAACCACTGGAGGTTCCGGCGCAGTATTCGGCTAGGGGCCGAATTTGCTGCCCCCATCATCAGAGCCCATGGAAGTCTTGCTCCCCTTGCCGCCTACATCCGGAAGGTCGCCTTGAGGTGCCTCCAGGAATACCTCTCCTCGGCTCGGTGCCCTTTGAGACAACACTTCGACGTTGTCCGTAGGGCGAGGGGAGGAGGCGGTCGGAAGTGAATCACTGTTCAGATCTGACGGGTCCAAAGAACCATCCGATGAAGATACGGCGATATGGGCTCGGGACGGACTGCGTAATCACGTTCGGTGTGATGAGAAGCAGTTCAATAAAACATACCAAGAATTATTATGGTATCTGGATACTTACGATTTCGCCAGGGGCTTGTCCCTGGGCAACCACTCCTCTTCGCTGAAGGCGGCGGTGGTGGAGTTGTCCGGGAGGAGGGTTCTTCCCTTCTTGGACCCTTCGGCCGCATCGCCCCAGACGGGGCGGCCTTCCTTTTCTTGTCTCCCCCGGCTTGGGGGGGGGGGATAACTTTCCTCTTCCTCCTCCTCGTTTTCATGGGAGGAGTGCGCCTCGGTGCTTTCAGACGATGAGTCCGATATAACCTTGCGCCGGAGACCCTTCCTGGTCCCGGTGGCCTTCTTCTTGGCCTTCTTCTCCGGCACCTTAACCAGCATCTCCGTTAGGAGAGCATTTGCTGGATCTTCGGGCAGGGGAGCCGGACAATTGATCTGCTCCGCTGTCGCTACCCAGTCCTATTAAATGGTGTGGAGGTTTAGATCCCGTGCGTAGTTATACTGGGGAAGTGAACATCTTATAAGATGTAAAAGACTTACCGGATTCGCATGGGGCTTTGCGCTGAGTCCGCGGTCCTCGGTAAGGGGAGGTGGTACCTCGGCGCCCTTGAACAGCACCTTCCAGACGTCCTTGTGCGTCGTGTCGAAGAGATCTCGCAGCGTCTGGTGCTCGGCCGGGTCAAACTCCCACAAGGTGAATGCCCGTCTTTGACACGGGAGGATCCGGTGGAAGAGCATGACTTGGACCACGTTGACGAGCTTGATTTTCTTGCTCATCATGTTTTTGATGCATGTCTGGAGTCCGGTCAGCTCTACCGGGGAACCCCAGGACAGGCCCTTCTCTTTCCAGGAGGTGAGCCGCATGGGGATTCCGGATCGAAATTTGGGGGCCGCCACCCAGTTGGTGTCGCGCAGCTCGGTGATGTAGAACCACCCCGATTGCCACCCCTTTATGGTCTCCACATAGGAGCCTTCGAGCCAGGTGACGTTGGGCATTTTGCCCACCATGGCGCCTCGGCACTCCGCTTGCTGGCCGACCACCACCTTCGGTTTAACATTGAAGGTCTTCAGCCACAGGCCGAAATGTGGCTTGATGCGGAGGAAGACCTCGCACACGACGATAAACGCCGAGATGTTGAGGATGAAATTTGGGGCCAGATCATGAAATTCCAGCCCGTAGTAGAACATGAGCCCGCGGACAAATGGGTGGAGGGGAAATCCTAGTCCGCGGATGAAGTGGGTAAGGAAAACCACCCACTCATGGGGTTCTGGAGTAGGGATGATCTGCCCCGCATCTGGTAGCCGGTGCACGATATCCGCGACCAGGTATCCGGCTCCCCGCAGATGTTCTCCTTCGTAACGGAGGAGACCATCCACTTGCCTCCCGCTCCGGACATGCTTGGAGTGGTTTGAGGAGAAAAACACGAACTTGGGCGCTGGAGCTCGAGTGCACAAGAATGGATGAGCAAGGAGGAAGAAGGCATGGGTGAAAAGGGTGGATCCTTGTCCCTTTATAAGGGCGGAAGAGGCGATGCGCCTCCCCACTTACCTCGTAAAATAGCTTATTCCCCAAGCGTCGTAATTGATGGCGCGGTTGGGTTACCCACATCCGTATTTATGAGAATCCCGTGATAACGGGACACGATCTCTGCTTCGACAAGACGTGCCAAGGAAACAGCCTCGCGATATGTGCAGTGGTTGGTTGTGAAAAACGGTTCGAATAATGACCGGGTCGTGGTGTGATGTCATGCTACAAAATGCGTCAGCAGATTAGATTTGTGGAAATGTTATTCTCTCTACGGTGGTATGTGGAATTTGTTTTGCAAAGCCGGACACTATCCCTGTGTTCAAAATCTTCTATGGAGTATTCGGAGGAGGAACCCGCCTTCCAATGCCGAAGATAATCTATGCGCCGGACTCATCGTCATTGAAGCCTGGTTCAGGGGCTACTGAGGGAGTCCTGGATTATTGGGTCCTCGGATAGCCGGACTATATTCTTTGCCAGACTGTTGGACTATGAAGATACAAGATTGAAGACTTCGTCCCGTGTCCGGATGGGACTCTCCTTGGCGTGGAAAGCAAGCTTGGCAATACGGATATGTAGATCTCCTCCCTTGTAACAGACTCTATGTAACCCTAGCCCCCCCCCTGGTGCCTATAGAAACTGGAGGATTTAGTCCGTAGGACAACAACAATCATACCATAGGCTAGCTTCTAGGGTTTAGCCTCTACGATCTCGTGGTAGATCAACTCTTGTAATACTCATATCATTAAGATCAATAGAGCAGGAAGTGGGGTATTACCTCCATCGAACCTGGGTAAACATTGTGTCCCCCGTCTCCTATTACCATCCGCCTTAGACGCACAGTTCGGGACCCCCTACCCGAGATCCACCGGTTTTGACACCGACAATAATCCTTTGGTGAAGGAGTACATGGATGAACATCATGGAAAGGTGTGGTCAAGAAGCAAATTCAATGAAATCTGCAAAGTAGACTATGTGACCAATAACCTCGCTGAGTGTTTCAATGCAAAGTTCAAGTCAGTGAAAGGGCTTTTGTTGTGGCAAGCATTTGATAAGATCAAGCAGATGATCATGATAAAGATGGCTCTTCGTAAAAGAATTGCAGAAACACAATATGTTGGCCATCTTATGCTCCCATCTCTGATTAAGGCATTGCATGCCAAGGCAAGAGGACTAATGATGAAATGCATTCGACCGTCGACATATGAGGCTGAGGTCATATACATTGACAATAAAAATAGGGAATGGAGATATGCAGCGAACCTTGCGACCAATGAATGCAGCTGTAGGCAATGGCAGATCCACGTGAAGCCGTGCATACATGCCCTACATCTCATGACTGTTATTGGAGGTGAAGATGGTGAAGTTGATCAGTGTTGCTCTGAATATTTCTCTGTTGCCAAATTTAGGTCCGCTAAAGTTGAAAATGTGCCTGCACTCTTGGGAAAAGACCAATGGAACATAGTAGACCCAGGGTTCAAACTCCGTTCTCCTGTACTGACTAGACCACCGGGAAAAACAGAATAAGAGCTGGCGAAGAGGGTCGTGTATAAAAACAATGTAAGTGCAAAAGATGTGGTATCCTAGGGCATATTGCTAAGCAGTGTACCAATCCATTTGATGCATCATTTGGAGAAGAGGAACAATGGGCAGCAGCAAATGCAGAGGAGAATGCAGTAGCGGAGGAGATGCAGCAAGTTTAGAGGAGAATGCAGCAGCAGAGCAGAATGTGATCCAAATGAGCTCCCAAGCTAGAGTAAACAACCCCATTTGTAATCAAGTTTTTTTGGACCTACTCCAAATGAGCCAAATATTTTTTTATTAACACATATTCAATCTATATAATGTAGATTCGAAGAATCGCTATTTATTGAATTAATCTTTATATTTTTACATTTTTTGAAAAAATATACTTTAATAGAAAACCATTAGAAAACACGTTTAAAATATGAAAATGGAAAACTAAGTTCAGATTCTTCTTATTCACTTTGAAATCAATCTTTGGTGATTTTTTTTAATTTTCAAAAACGGAAGGGAACCCTACCTCCTCTCCTTGGTCTCTATGAAACGTTGTACATGATAGTTCATATGTGTGAAGGTTTTTTCATGAAAATGACCATAGACAAAGTTTATGATTTTTGGTTCGTAACATGTCATCCAAGACAACATTGTGCGCAGGTTTTATATGTTTTTTCATTTTTTTAAATTAATGGTGCTCATTTGACCTCGATCATGCTAGCTAGGTTTTTTTTTGTAAATGTCTGTATACCATGTTTAGTATTTTTCATCGTTAGTGTGTCTTATAAAATGACGAACGACGAAGGTTTCATATTTTTTCGATTTTTTTAAATTAGTTATCCTCAGTCAAAGCCTTGGAAACCCCGTTGACCAGCTCAAAATCCCTCTAAACCCCGCGGGGTTTCGCCTAACCCTAGTTCCGAACATCAGCCGTCCGATCATACCCTATTGCCAAGCGACAGCCCTTGGATGTGGTCTTCTAGAAGGAATTCTGAGGGCAGGCTGCATGCAGGCTCCACGCCGTTGGATCACATGGACGGCCCCACATCGTTGGATCGTGGGGCGATCCGCGAGAGGCGATCCGCGAGACTTATTGGTTGTGCCTCCCCTTTCTTCTGCTGTTTATTCTACGGCGATGAGAGGAGCCACTCCTCCTCTGCTTCTTCTTCACCAACGACGAGAGAAGCCACTCCTCTGCTTCTTCTTCTCTGGCGACTTTGGGCGATATGTCGAGCTCCACTTCAGTCTCCCGCCCCTTGTGGACCCAGTATGGTCCACTTCCCATGGAGCGATGTCCTGACTGCCCACGCAGCGCGTCCCTGATACGGTTGACTTCGAAGGAGGTCAAGAATGTCAACTATGGGCGCGAGTTCGTGAAATGCGAGAGCAAGCCAGAGGGGCAGGTTAGATCTTATGATTTTTCTCTGATTTCTTTTTCTATTTGCTTTTAATTCTTTTTTATCTAGGATTTAGGGTTCATGTTTTCGTTTCAGATCGTGAAGAAACGCACACATTTTGAATGGCTGGATGACTACGTTAAGCGGATTCAATTCAATGGGGCCCCAACCCGGGAGCTCAATCTACCATCAGCACCAATGAATTTGGTCTCTGAAAGTGCTGATCTGACAGTTGGGGATGCAAATATGAAGGAGGTATTAAAGAAGATGAACAAGAACTTAAGCAGATGATTCAATTGAACAAGCAGGCGAATCTGATAGCTTTAGGATTTTATCCCTTTTATTTTTGTGTAGTTGCTCTAGGATTTTCTTACTTGCTGGTCATCACTCGTTAGAGATGTTATTAGTGTGGTGTCATGTGCTCTAGGATTTGGTTAAATTTATGGATCATGTGCAATACGATTTGCTTTAATTTGTGGATCATGTGCTCTATGCTCTGTGTTGCTTAATTTTTGGATCATGTGCTCTATACTCTGTGTTGCTTAATTTGTGGATCATGTTAGTTTTGTCAGTTTTGTACACTTTCAGTTTCGTCAGACAACACCGACCGCAGAAGAAAAAAAACGTGTTCTAGGGCCCAAATTGAAACTAATCTCTAGTTGGGCGTCTCATTGCGTTGAGTGTCGAAGACCCACAAAGATAAAAGAGTCCTAGAAAATAGTGCACGCGTTGGCTCTGTTTTTTTCCTTTATTATTGCCATGGTAAATCCATTTATTGCCATGCCGAACAAAAATAGTGCATGATGGTAAATCGATTTATTGTTCGACTTGCCCATGTCAAATTTATTTGTATATATCATGGCAATTTCCTTCTGTGTATAGCCCACGGCACAACACTTTCATTTTTTGACATGCGGGTATTATAAACATGTTTTTGTTGCAAGAAAAATATTGTATACATGATTTTTTGTTTTTGTTTTTGTTATTAAGAGCATGTCAGACTTAATTATGTAGATCATGATATCCATCTGAAACCACGTCTAAAATAAAGTCCGGTGGCACCATTAGCCACCATATCCATCTAGAGAGCATGTCTAGGGCTCAGCTACGGCACCATATCCATCTAGAGAGCATGTCTACGGCTCGGCTATGGCACCATATCCATCTACCGATATCTCACGTAGCAAGCATACATGCATAACATAAAAAGTAGCAACCATAGCATACTTCTTACATAAAACATAGGGTTCCCTAAACCATAGCATATCCACAAACTATTAAAAAATTAGCTTGTTTTTTGTCCATACAATATACAGAATAGGGCCACCAACAATTAAAAAAATAGATTTTCTTCTTCTTCTTCTTTTCAACATCAACATGGCTCATTTTTCTAGTTTTAGTTTCCTTTTTGACACTTCAACTAGTCCATTATCCGCCCGTGCAAAAACTTGATCCTACTCTAATTGGGCCATTTAAAATTGACCTACACAAGTACACACCATGAATATAACAAGACGAATGGACTAACCTCCAACCATTTTTACAAGGTTAACCCCAAAACTTGCTGGTTTTCATTGAGGGATACCCTTTCATTGATTGATTTAGCAGAAGGGCTCGTGTACGGCACCATATCCATCTAGCGATATCTTATGTCAAATAAGATAGAAATAGGAAGTAAAACACAGATAACCAATGACATATCAAACAAGGGTAGCAAGCATAACATAGTTCTTAGGGGATAACACGACAGAGATTAGAAGTTCACGGTACAACCAACGACATAATTAAGATAGAAATATATAAAAGATAAAAATCCCTAACACCCTAGGGCAAGACAAGCTCACAAGGTCGGGCCTTCACCACCAACTTCACTGCGCCTCCTCTTCACTCCTCCTCCTCTCCATGTCGTCCTGGCCGATGTAGTAGGGGAGGCTGTGCATACCATCATGGGTGGGGAAGATGCAGTCGAAGTTTGTGAAGATGTTGTGGGTTGTGAATGCGATGAATTCGCATCCACACCAAAACACCTTGCCAAGGAGGTAGTACGCATCAAGTCTATTGGTGAAGGTGATGGTGAGCCCTATCAGCGGAGTCCAGGAGTTTGGATGCACTTCCTCCATTCGGAACATCACCGGCGAGCCCGCCGGGAGGCGGGCGAAGCCCGCACGGATGAACCACTCGGCAAACCCCCTGGCGGTGTCCTGGACTAGGGGGTACTCACCAAGACAAGGACTCCTCCAAACCCTAGGCCTATGGTGCATATATAAACCGAGGCCAGGCTAGTCAATAGACAATCTCATATTCACTACTACAATCTCGTGGTAGATACATGTACTCTGTACACTAGTAGAAAAGGGGGCAATGGCCCAGGCCAGTTCAGCCCATTAGTCCCGGTTCAATCCAGAACCGGGACCAATGGAGCTATTTGCCCCGGTTCGTGAGCCCAGGGGGCCGGCCGGGCCACATGGGCCATTGGTCCCGGTTCGTCCGGACCTTTTGGTCCCGGTTGGTGGGACGAACCGGGACCAATGGGCCTGGCTCCTGGCCCACCACTATTGGTCGGTTGGTGGCTTGAACCGGGACCAAAGGCTTCCCTTTAGTCCCGGTTCATGCCACCAACCGGGGCTAATGGTGGTGCCTATATATAGCCCCTCGCGCAAGAGCAGAGCACACTGCTCTGTTTTTTCTGGCCGAGGGGGAGAGGGCTTGGTGGTGCTCTAGCTCATCTCCTATGCACACAAGGTGTTCGATGGAATGCCCGAGCCACACTACTTAAGGTTTCTACTCTCCAAGCTCGACCGCCAAGCTCCATTTTCCTCAATATTTATCTAGGTTTAGCGGTCCATCACGCCCCGTCCCCGCCTTCATCGTCGTCGATCACCCGCGCAGATCTCATCGCCGACACCACCGTGGTGAGCCTCTTGTTCTTATCTTCTTTCTGAAAGGAAAAATATTCTTACTTGTATGTTTAGATAGATACTTGTATTATTTTCTTACTTTTATTATTGCATCTTATATAGTGCGATGGTTTTGGTATCCACCCCTGTCGGCCCTCGTCCTGTCTATGATTCGGATGTGGTATATATTATCTTTTCATAACTATTGGTTCATTTATTGTTTATGAAATTTATGCCGACCAACGTGACATAGATTTTATTTATCTAGGAGGTTGTTGAACCGGAAATTCCAACCGACCCTATTTTCGAGAGGTTAATTAGTTGAAGAAGAAAACAATTTCTTGAAGGAAAAAATAAAAATACTTGAGGAGGAGAAGATGATATTGGAGTTGCATGTTGCGGATGTCGTCGATGATCACAAGATCAAGATGGATGCAATGCGCTTGAAGATTAGAAAGATTAGAAAATATGCCATTCATACCGAGGTTTGGTATCATTATGCCGTTGGATCAGTTGTTACCTTGGTTGCGATTATGATCGCATTTGTTTTCGCATTGAAATGTTTTACATAGTTTCAATGTATGGTTTAATTAATTTAGATGCTCTGCAGAGCTTTATGTTGTTAGATGAGAACTATGTATGTACTTTGGTTTTTATGTGATGATGAACTTCTATTAATTTGGTCACTTAATTATCTATTCATGATGTTCGTAATGATTTTGACACACTTAATTATATATAATGCACGCAGATGAACCGCAATGGATGTACGGTGCAGACACACCTCCGATTACACTAAGGCGTGCATGATTTTCTCGAAGTGGCTGAGGCAAACAAGCAGAATGGTTTTATGTGTTGTCCATGCCCTATATGTGGGAATCTGAAGTCTTACTCGACCGGAAAATCCTTCACACCCACCTACTTTACAAGGGTTTCATGCCACACTATAATGTTTGGACGAGGCACGGAGAAATAGGGGTTATGATGGAAGACGGCGAACAAGAAGAGTACGATGACAACTATGTGCCCCTGAATACGGTGATGCTCTGAACATCAAGAGGAAGCAGACGATGTGCACGATGGTGCTTCAACGGGCGAAGCTGCTGAAGATCAAGAGGAACCAGACGATGTGCCCGATGATGATGATCTCCGCCGGTCATTGTCGATGCAAGGACGCAATGCGAAAGTCAAAAGGAGAAGCTGAAGTTCGATCGCATGTTAGAGGATCACAAAAAGGGTTGTACCCCAATTGCGAAGATGGCAACACAAAGCTCGGTACCGTCATGGAATTGATGCAGTGGAAGGCAGAGAATCTGTGCTCGATAAAGGATTTGAGAAGCTCTGAAAATAATGAAGAAGAAGCTTCCAAAGGATAACGAATTGCCCGACAAGACATACGCAGCAAAGAAGGTCGATGCCCTCTAGGATTGGAGGTGGAGAAGATACATGCATGCCCTAATGACTGCATCCTCTATCATGGTGCATACAAGGATCTGAACGCATGCCCGGTATGCGGTGCATTGCGGTATAAGATCGACGAGATGACCACGGTGATGTTGACGGCGAGCCTACCGGAAGAGGGTTTCTGCGAAGGTGATGTGGTATGCTCCTATAATACCACGGTTGAAACGTCTGTTCGAAACGGAGAGCATGCCAAGTTGATGTGATGGCACAGTGAGGACCTTAAGAAAGACGGAAGTTGAGAGCACCCACGACGGGTCGCATGGAGAAAAATCGAGAGAAAGTACTGGAATGAGTTTGCAAAGGACCCAAGGAACGTATGGTTTTCTTTAAGCGCGGATGGCATTAATCCTTTCGGGGAGCAGAGCAGCAATCACAGCACCTGGCCCGTGACTCTATGTATGTATAACCTTCCTCCTTGGATGTGCATGAGGCGGAAGTTCATTATGATGCCAGTTCTCATCCAAGGCCCTAAGCAACCCCGCAACGACATTGATGTGTACCTAAGGCCATTAGTTGAAGAACTTTTACAGCTGTGGAATGGAAACGGTGTACGTATGTGGAATGAGCACAAAAAGGAGGAATTTCACCTAAAGGCGTTGCTGTTCGTGACCATCAACGATTGGCCCGCTCTCAGTAACCTTTCAGGACAGACAAACAAGGGATACCACGCATGCACACACTGTTTACTTGACACCGATAGTATATACCTGGGAAGCTGTAGGAAGAATGTGTGCCTGGGCCATCGTCGATTTCTTCCGACCAACCATCAATGTCTAAAGAAAGGCAAGCATTTCAAAGGCGAGACAGATCACCGGAAGAAGCCCACCATGCGTACCGGTGATCACATACTTGCTATGGTCAATGATTTACACGTAATCTTTGGAAAGGGTCCCGGCGGACTAGCTGTTTCGAATGACGCTGACAATCACGCACCCATGTGGAAGAGGAAATCTATATTTTGGGACATACCCTACTGGAAAGACCTAGAGGTCCGCTCTTCGATCGACGTGATGCACGTGACAAAGATCCTTTGCGTGAACCTGCTAAGCTTCTTGGGCGTGTATGGGAAGACAAAAGATACACCGAGGCACGGAGGACCTGCAACGCTTGTAACGAAAAAGAGGGCATGCCTCGAAGCAAGTATGAAGGTCCCTGCCAGCACGCTCTTCGAAAGAAGAGAAAGAAATCTTCTTTGAATGCCTGCTCGATATGAAGGTCCCAACTGGCTTTCGTCGAATATAAAGGAAATAATAAATATGCGGAGAAAAGTTCCAGATCCTAAAGTCTCATGACTGCCACGTGATTATGACGCAATCGCTTCCGGTTGCATTGAGGGGCTTCTACCGAAAACGTCCGATTAGCCATTGTGAAGCTATGTGCATTCCTCAATGCAATATCTCAGATGGTGATCGATCCAGAAATCGTACCAACGCTAAGGAGTGATGTGGCGCAATGTCTTGTCAGTTTCGAGCTGGTGTTCCCACCATCCTTCTTCAATATCATGACGCACGTCCTAGTTCATCTAGTCGACGAGATTGTCATTCTGGGGCCCGTATTTCTACACAATATGTACCCCTTTGAGAGGTTCATGGGAGTCCTAAAGAAATATGTTCGCAACCGCGCTAGGCCATAAGGAAGCATCTCCATGGGCCATCAAATAGAGGATGCCATCGGGTTTTGTGTTGACTTCATTCCTGGCCTTAAGAAGATAGGTCTCCCTAAATCGTGGTATGAGGGGAGACTGACTGGAAAGGCATGCTTGGAAGGGACTCAATAATATGCAGGGATGGATATTCTTGGTCTCAAGCACACTACAGTTCTCTGTAACTCTACCTTGGTGACCCGTATGTCGATGAACACAAGAACAGTCTGCGCTCCAAACACCCGGGCAAAGGCGACGATGGATTACATGTGAACACATCGGGACTTTCAGCAGTTGGTTGGAAACACGTCTCGAGGTGACAACACTGTTTGTGATGAGCTGTACTTGTTGTCCAGGGACCATCTTTGACTGTAATGATTTGGAAAGGATACTGAGATAAATGGGAATACATTTTACACGATTGACCAAGATCAAAAGAGCACCAACCAAAACAGCGGTGTCCTCTTTGATGCAGCAACCGACGGGGAAAGGACACATATTATGGTTACATAGTAGACATATGGGAACTTGACTACGGAGTAGATTTTAAGGTCCCTTTGTTTAAGTGCAAGTGGGTCAATCTGTCGGGAGGCGAGTGCAGGTAGACCCACGATGACGGAATGACAACAGTGGATCTGAAAAATCTTGGGTACATCGACGAACTGTTCGTCCTAGCCAATGATGTGGCACAGGTTATCTATGTGAAGGACATGTCTACGGATCGAGGAAAAGAAAATATAAGGAAGCTTAATACATCATACGATGAGCCAAAGCGCCACATAGTTCTTTCGGGAAAAGGGACATCCCGGGAGTGGAGGGCAAGACAGACATGTCTCAAGAGTATGAAAAGTTTCATGAAATTCCTCCTTCAAAGTCAAGGCTGACCCAAGCATCCCGATAAACGATGAAGATTATCCATGGTTCTGGCGCAATAAGCAAATGACACAAGCGAACAAAAAATGAAGACTTTCTCCATAACTATTATGATGATACCATGCCAACTTTGTAATGACGAGTATGATACCATTGTCCGTTTTGTACATGCACATGCTATGCAACTTTTTCAGAGTTCATTTGAAAACTATGAATTTCAAAGAATTTAAATTTTAACTATTCAAATTTGAAAACTAATGGCACAAACAGAAAGTCTAAAACTAATGGCACTAACAGAAAGTTTATAATTTTGCTGACCTAAAAGCAAAAATAATTAAAAAATAAAGCAAAAAACCAAAAGAAAATAATTAATGCAGAAAACAAAACAAAAAAACTGGAAAAAATAAAAATAGCAACAATAAGTATTGTGTTGTAAGTAGAAACAAAATAAAATGAATAAAGCAACAAAGAAAACAAAAAAGTGTTTTCAAATTTGAAAACTAATGGCACTAACAGAAAGTTTATAAATTTTCTAAAACTAAAAGCAAAAAGAATTAAAAATAAAGCAAAAACAAAAGAAAATAATTAATGCAGAAAACAAAACAAAAAACTGGAAAAAAAATAGCAACAATAAGTATTTTGTTGTAAGTAGAAACAAAATAAAATGAATAAAGAAACAAAGAAAACAAAAAAGTGTTTTCAAATTTGAAAACTAATGGCACTAACAGAAAGTTTATAATTTTTCTAAAACTAAAAGCAAAAAGAATTAAAAATAAAGCAATAAACAAAAGAAAATAATAATGCAGGAAACAAAACAAAAAAACTGGAAAAAAATTAATATAGCAACAATAAGTATTTTGTTGTAAATAGAAACAAAATAAACTAAATAAAGCAACAAAAAAACAAAAAAACAAAAAAAAACAAAAAAAAGTACCACCTACTGGGCCCCCACGGCCTGAATACGACTATAAACCCTACCATGGGCCAGCATTCAGGCCCGCGGGAGGCCCAGTAGGCCCACAGGCACAGATTGCAGGGTTAGGCCCGAAAGTCTGCTTTAGAGAGGAGCTCGAGAGGGAAGGCGCACCGCACCTTATAAACAGGTGCGCCTCCCTCTCAACTAGCGAGGTGGGACTAAATATTTGGGTTCGGGGCAGCACAGGCCTTTGGTCCCGGTTGGTGGCACCAGCAGGGCTAAAGGTGCATTATTCTCGGTTGGTGCTACGACCGGGACTAATGCCCCCTTTAGTCGGTTGGTGCCACCAACCGACCAAAGGTCGCGCTTCCGCCCTTTGGGCTCTGAAAAGAGGCCTTTGGTCCCGGTTGGTGGCACCAACGGGACTAATGCCCACCTTTAGTCCCGGTTGGAGCCACGAACTGGGACTAAAGGGTTTGCTATATAAGCAGCACTTAGCAGTTTCTCCAAAATCCATCCTTTCTTCTCCGCCCAACACCCGCTGCTTTGCCTCGTCGCCGTCGCCGTCGAGCCGTTAGGCTGCTCCACCTCTTCCTCGCCGCCGCCTCCGACGCCGTCAGGCTGCTCCACCTCATCGTCGCCGCCGCCTCCGACGCCGTCAGGCTCAACTTTGCCGTCGCCCGTGCCCTCGACGCCATCTGCCCGCCTTGGCGCCGCTCCCCATGCCCAGCGCCGCCCGCCGTGCCCCGCCACCCCTCTGTGAGCACCTGCCTCGCGCCCCTGCCTTGCCTCGCTCCCGCGCCCCTGCCCTGCCCTGCCCCGCCAGTGCCACCGCTGCAGCCATGCCCCTCTGCCCCGTCGGCGCCACCACTTTTTTTCTTAGTTTAATTTTTTTCATATATATATAATGTATGTGTATGTATGTGGCTATATGTTTCTGTTCATATGTTGCAATATGTTTTTCTATTTTTATTAGTTTATTTTTGTGTTCATATGTGATGTATATGTGATGTATGTGGCTAGAATTTGCTAAATATATATGTTAAAAATGTTTTTTGTTCACAGAAAGTTTTTGTTCATATATAGAAAGTTACAATTTTAGAAAAAAATTTATGCAAAAGTTACAATTTTAGAAAAAGAAGGATAGGAAAGAAGAAAAGAAGAAGAAGGAAAGAAGAAGAAGAGGAGAGGAAAAGAAGAGGAGAAATAAGTAAGAAGAAGAAAAAAGAGAAGAAAAGAATAGGAGAAGAAGAAAGGAATAGTGGAGAGGAAGTGAAAATTTTTTATTCTTTTTTTCTTCGATCTTCTCTCTAGCTATTCCTTTCTTCTTTCTCTCTTTCTTCTTCTTCTTCTTCTTCTTCTTCTTCTTCTTAATTTTTATCGGGAACGAGGGTGTCGAGGATCGCCGAGGGGTCGAGGGTCGGGAACAAGGGTAGAGGGTCGAGGGTCGTTAAGGGGTCAAGGGTCGAGGGTTTCAGGGTCGAGGGTTCGAGGGTTCTATAGGGTCGAGGGATCGAGGGTCGAGGGTTCCAGGGTCGTCTAGGGGTCGAGGGTTCCAGGGTCGTCGAGGGTTCGAGGGGCCGAGAGAGGTTTCCTAGTGTCAAAGTATTGAAGAAATCCATGGCTTCATCATTAGCCGGAAGTAACCAGGGCATGATGGTACGAAGTCCTCCAAAGTTATTCTGTAATGGAGTCCCGGATAGGATAATTTGCCTTTTTGTATGAATTTCAGCAAAGGCCTTCCAAATAACGATATTCGGAAGGTTCTTGCTGAACTTTGTACCAAAAAGCGAGTTATCCTATCTGGGACTCCGTTCCAAAATAACTTTGGAGAGCTTCGTACCATCATGCACCTGTTACTTTCGCCTAATGATGAAGACATGGTTTTGTTGAATCCTTTGACACAAGGCAACCTCCCGACCCCTCGGCAATCCTCGACCCCTTGACCCTCGACCGCTCGGCGATCCTCGACCCCTTGATAAAAAAAAGAAGAGGAAGAAGAAAAAAAAAGAGGAGTTCTTCTCCTCTATTCTTTCTTCACCTCTTTTTTCTTCTTCTTCTTCCTCTTTTTTTAATCGGGAACAAGGGTCGTCGAGGGTCGCCAAGCGGTAGAGGAAACCCTAATTAAATAGCAAGTATCGTTGGTGTGAGATACATGTGGCCGTCGGTGTCGGACACTACATCCACGTCCCACAAGTGACGCGGGCGTCGATGCCCACGTCACTTGTGGGACATAGATGTAGCGCCATCGTTGTTGTTGTCGATATACCCCCTCCCGATAGCTTCAACACGTGGGGGGGGGGTTGATATTACCCCCTCCTTGAAGCGTTCTCGAGGCCACCCCCTAACCCTTGAAGCGTTGTCGAGGCCACCCGAAACCCTAGAGAAGCAGCGTCGAGGCCACTAATTAATATGATTCCTTATTGTGATTAGCTAGCTAGTTCTACGTTTGCCACTAATATATCCATATCTGTCATGTTTGAATAATAATTGCCATGTTGTAAATATTTGTAGAAACTATGGACACCCGCCCGAGACGAAGCACAAGAAGCGTTGTTGAGGCACATAATCGCAGAAGGAAGTGATGCCATCAACTCGATGATGTTTCTCAACGACACCGATGGTGCGGAAGGAGAGGGTGAAGAAGCAGCTGGCTATGCTTATGATGGCTCCGGTGACCCAATGCGGTGGAAGAAGGAGAGGTGAAGAAGTAGACCATGAGGACTGCTCGGTGATCACCGAACTGAGTCCGCCAGGTATATATATTAGTTAAGCATGTCTTGACTAGCTAATTGATGCATTCATTGTTTTGGTATGTACACATATTAATTAACTCTCGTCTTTCTTCCTTTTTCTAGCCCTCCGGATCGAGCACAACCGGTAAGGAGACGAGGCCCAAGAAAAGTTGAGCTCGGATGAAAGGTTTGAGATCATAGAAATCTGCATGACGGCCAACCGATTGAACCCATCTGGACAAAGAAGGCATTTGTTGCTCGGTCGCGGGGTTACGGTTAGGGACAAGATCGATCAGCATCCAGCAATGGTATAAGCCTAAGAACGAAGAGCCTGAGGTGTCTTATGTCAATGATCTGCAGAAAAATGATCTTTGGACTGAGCTGAAGTCAAATTTCACCCTACCGCCAGAGGATGATCCGGAGAAGCCAGTTATAGAGCCATTAATCAAGTCTTTTGCTCTTAAGAAGATGGCAGACCTATTCAAGCATTGGAAGAAAGACCTGAATAAGTTTATCGATAAAAAAGAGACACCAGAATTCTAGGGCAAATATGAGAAGATCAGAGATGACTGGCCCGCATTGGTGGCCCACAGGACATCGGAAAAGAGTAAAAAGATGTCGGCGACAAACAAGAAAAATGCTGCGAAGAAGAAGCTTCACCATCGCACGGGGTCAGGTGGCTACCTCATAGCCCGGCCTAAGTGGGCCAAGGCTGAGAATGATCTGCTTGATAAAGGGATCGAACCAGAGACAATGAACTGGCCAGACCATCGCCGTACTTGGTTCTTCGGGGCTGGCGGAACCTTGGACCCTGTATCAGGGAAGTGCATTTGGACGGACGAGCAATTGGATATACCAGTCAAGAGGCTAAAGAAATATATCGAAGCAGCGCAAGAAGGGAAATTCGTTCCAGACAGGGAGAAGGACGAGCTCACAATGGCCCTCGGGAATCCTGAGCACCCTGGACGGACACGAGGCACGCCAGGCTCCCTTTCGTGGAAGGCTGGATTTCCGGACGCAGGGGGTTACAAAACCCATGAGAGGAGGAAGAAACCTGGAGCAGAGCCAAATGCAGCACTGCACGAAAGGGTAATGGGGCTAGAGGAACAAGAAGATGAACGAGAAGCAGCAGATCGCAGCAAACGACCTGCCGAAGCTTCCCCCGAAGCTACCCCGCCATCTCAGCAGAGAAGCATGCCTTGACGGAGCTGCTTCAGCCGGAGCATGCCTTGACGGCTCCTGCCAGCTATCCCGTGGATGCTATCACGGAGTCTCAAAATTGCCACCTTATGGCGCAATGGAGCAATTTGAAGGTCAAGGCGGCTGTTGGCTCTGTTTATCCTACTAAACCCGACTCAACTTTTCACGCGGCCGATTCCGAAGGATATGCTAAGGTGATGTTGGATGAAATAACGGAGGGATTTGAGGACCTCCGGCTTGACCACCCTACCGGTGAAGGGGAGTATCGGCTGGGTTCTGCTCCGAAGACTCCATGCCTATGGCGGAAGGATTTCTTCATCAACCTTCCGAACTGGACGCCTCCGCCTCCTCCTCCTCCTCCAGCGAGTCAGGGCACTCCGCCTCCTCCACCGCCTCCTCCTCCGCGAAGCGACGATCAGGGCACTCGGCCGGCTCCTTCTCCGGCGTGGCGGCACTCCGCCTCCTTCTCCGCCTGCACCGGCGCACCGAGCAGCCAGCCTCCTCCTTCTCCGCCTCGTCGGCAAGGGCGAGAAGAGACCCCGCCGCTCCGGCTGCTCCCGCGCGTCGTAGTCCTTCTCCTCCGCCTCGAAGAAAGGAAAGAAGACATCCGCTCCGTCTGCTCTGCGGCTTCTAGCAGTACAACCAAAGGCGGGAGGAATCAGATCCGGTCCTTCTCGAAGAATCGGAGAAGTTACCGTACGAGAGGACCGACGAGGAAAACGCGAAGATCGCGCAGACCGAAGTGCATGACTGGTTTGAAGGGTTGAAAGCAAAGAGACATCCACCTCCAGAGGAGAAGGTAGATCCGGTGAAAGCGAAGCGCACTCTGGCTGCCCTGACAAAACCACCCAAGTCTCCCCCGAAAGGCAACTATGACCCGGGGAAGGCATTTGCCGAAGCGGAGAGGTCGGGAAGTACTAAAAGTGATCAAAGAATGAAAGAACGACGAGCTGGGAAACAAATTGCCCAGCTCGGCGAACAAGCGAAGCAATCGTGCCCCCCGCTCAAGGTGCCTGCTAGCGACATCGTCGATCCGAGGATGGTGCCCGGTTATGGCAATCCTGAAGATTACCTGCTTGACGATGTACATTATGATTTCTTGGAGGTGCAGATACAAAGATCTGATGCAGGGAAGCCTCTCGTCAAGATGAAAGCTCTCTATCAACGATGATGCGAAGATTGCATGATTGGTACATGAAAACCTGCAGAGAGTCTGAGGGGAGGAGTACTTTGTATGTGAGAGTTAAAAATAAGCATGACCTCGTTGGAATTGAACTGTTGCCTATTCCATTTGAGGAGTTCTATCAGTTTTTCAATCAATTGGCCCTCGATAAAGCAACGGTCACCTGCTACTGTCTGTAAGTAGTACTATTTCTGTCATTAAGTCTCTCTATATAACTCAGCTCTTTCATTGCATGTATTTATAATTATCCTCACTATATTATGGAGATTGAAAATCGTCGAATTGAAGAAAAGACAAGTGGGTTCCATTGGGTTCATTAACACATATCTCATAGATGCAACTGAGGTTGAATTTCATGCCGAAAATACCGAGGCCAACTTGCTACAATCGTTCGTAATAAATGAACACAAGGATATAATACTCTTTCCTTACAACTTCAAGTGAGTGTTACTGTCTTGTGGCATATTCGGTTTCCCTTATTAGTCCAGGTTATAGTAATGTAATATTGATGAGTTATGCATGCGTGCGCAGCTTCCACTATATTCTCCTAGAGATTAAGCTTGAGCAGGGAGTAGTAAATATCTTAGACTCGAGACGAAAAGATCTCAAGGAGTATGCGGACATGACTGAAATGCTCGAGAAGTAAGTTAAATCGATCATTATCCACCATATCAGCAACTTTGTTTATTTCTGAAATCAAGTAATTGTTTTCTTTGTATGGCAGGGTTTGGAGAAAATTCACCAAAAAAGCTCCGGGACTGCCGAAGAAGCTGCAATTTAGACACCCGAAAGTAAGTACTATAGTAGCATATTCCACGCATCTTCTAGTGATTCAAGCGCTAGTTTCATCAATACCATTTAACATGCTTGTTAATTATTAGTTTGATTGACCTCTATTTCTTGTAAAGTGGTTGTGGCAGGAAGAAGGGAATGATTTCTGTGGATACTACGTTTGCGAGTCCATCCGCCACCTATGAGCGGGGCTACTCTGACAAACAATATGAAGTGCGTAAATAACAATATTCACAATTTTATTTTATTACCATCATTTGTGTTGAGTTTCATTCATTCATATATATATGTATTGACCCCCTTCTTAAAATTAGATGTTTCGGATGCGGGATGAACTACTAGCACCAGATCGCATACGAGCAATTCAAGAGGAATTGGCGGCATTCTTTCTTGACCACGTGATCGCTGAAGACGGAGAATACTATGTGAACCACGCGTCCGTATGTTAGGAGATTATTTTTGTAAAAGATAATTATTGTATATATGTAGCCGGTAGTAATCTAGGCCGTGTGAACACCAATTGCGTCGAGATATTTGTCAGAACGGCCAAAGAAGGCTACCACACTCTTATTTTCTGGCACGGAATAGCTGAACTTTTTTCCTGTCCACGTCCAAAAGGACCATATGTTTTGAGGTTGGTGACGAACTTCAGTGACGATACAACAGTGCGTGAGTCAATCTCGCCAACTGTTCCTGATATTTCCTTCACGAACTCCGCAGGACCCAACTTAATCTTCAGGTAAACCGAGATAGTTTTGACAATTCGTCCGGGATCAGAAAAGTAACATTCGATTCTCATACATGAAAAACACAATCAATGGATCAAACCAAAGGATAAACTCACAGTTTCGGTTTGCCCACGACTACCACCCCAAGGGCCGGCTGCACGCGACTCTCCATCTTGGTCGATGTAAGAAAATGCAAATGAATCGATGACAAAGCCAGAGTGAATTGTTATACTTTCTAGGCGTCGGGGTTTTGCTGTGATGTCCTGCGCAGAACCTCCGTTTCCTCCCCATGATGGTTCAATCTTTGTCGGAGTGGGGAAGCTCTGCATGTTCACAAGCAATAGAGCAATGTTCGGGGCATTATACAGTGTGTGAGTAACAAGTAATAACTAATACGGAGAAATAAAGAAAAATACAAAGTGTATCAGATTAATGAATGTAAAATCTATGCGCTTATTATAGCTGACAGTGTACATGAGATTTTGGTCTGATATAGTAGCAGTTTGTGAACCACAATGGAAACAAATGCATATAACACCCATTACCTTTTTGGCGCAAAACCCATGGATAGTAAACTCCTCTATTTCCGAGCGACCGTTTATTTTTTCATGCACTCTCCTTTTGATTACACCGCGCGCCATTGAAAACTCACCAGTCCCGCCAACAATACCCCAATCATTAACTTCAGGGAGACTTGCTCCCATTACTAGAAGTGTGCTTCCCTTAAACCTGTGTAATTGCAGCACAACACTTATAAATTATGGAGCTTTTTTATGGTACCCTGTACTGCCTATAGATGGAAGTGAACAGTATACAATCATCCACAGTTGATTTGGTAAACAATCTATCTCTTCGATAAATGTTCTGTGATGTTATAAATCACATGCAAACTTCTTTTCATTAATTTTGAGGCAAGTATTGCGATCAAATGTAAACTATATATAGGTTACTCTCAGTGAAAGAAGCCAATAAAGCAGGGTGATTTGTATAGCTAAAATTAGAATTATAAATTGTGTCCTATCTCACTACTGGAATCGCCCAATACGCCGTGTGCCACGGACACTCGGCAAAGGCCCAAAAACCGCCGGCAACGCCTTTGCCGAGTGTCACCTTCGGCAAAAGCCACCTGGCGTACACCTCTTCAGCAAACAGGAATTTGCCGAGAGCCAGAACACGGGCACTCGGCAAAGCCTTTGCCGAGAGCTAAACAGCCCATCTCAGCAAAATAAAGCAGCTAACAGATAAGTCCATTAGCTCCAGACATGTGGGACCACGTAAACTTTGCCGAGAGCGCCTCTCGGCAAAGAGAAATACTAGGAGGCTGACACGAGTCATGTCCTGACATGTGGGACCACGACAACAGGCCGCGTGCCAACTTTACCGAGAGCCATTGTCGGCAAAGAGACCCATTAGGAGGCTGACACGTGTCTCCTCCTGACACGTGGGACCACGAGAACAGGCCAAGGGCCAACTTTGCGGAGAGCCACTCTCGGCAAAGAGAACCAGTAGGAGGCTGACACGTGTCGCCTCCTGACATGTGGGACCACGACAACAGGCCGAGGGCCAACTTTGCGAAGTCACTCGGCAAAGAGATTCGATGGGAGGCTGACACGTGTCTCCTCCTGACATGTGGGACCACGAGAACAGGCCGAGGGCCAACTTGGCGAACGGGGCGGGGCGCTGAGGGGCGGACGGGGTGGCGGTAGCGACGGCGGATGTGGTGGCCGCGGAGGCGGCGACGGACGGGGTGGCGGTGGACGAGCTCGGGTGGAGGTGGCGGTGGGGGGGGGGGGCTCGGTGGAGGTGGAGGGGTCGGGGAAGGCACTCCCGGCGGCGGAGGCAGAGCAAGCCGGATGGGGCGGCAGCGCTGAGGGGCGGCGGCGGACAGAGGGGGGGAGAGAAAGCAGAGAAGAGAGAGGAGTGGCGAGGGGAAACTTTGCATAAGTCCCCGTGGGAAACATTTCCGAGAGCCAAATTTTAGCGACACTCAGTAAAATTCTTAACCTAGATCTCGGGGGCTTTTCCTAGAGCCGCACCGACAGTGGTTACCGAGGGTCGGCTAAGTGCACTCGGTAATGGCCACATTTTCCGAGAGCAACTCTCGGTAAAGCATCTATCCTAGATCTTCTTCCTTCTTGTGCATTCTCGATAATATGTATTATACTTTTTTTGTTTTCTTCTATGCTTGGCAAACAACCTTAGCACATCATAATTACCGTCTTGTGTTTTCTTTATCAGATGGGCCTCTCCCGGTTCTAGAGACCAGCACCCCTCCGGTGGCCCCGGCGGTCTAGGGCGTTGTTCGGCACCTAGAGGGGGTAGGCCACGGGGAATAACTGCTTCTTCGTGTTAGTGCATGTCATCGCGAGATGACAGACCAAGTCTTGGCCTGTTCTATCACGGGATCACCAACCGAAGACTCTGTCTCGGGGACGAACGCAGCCGGTCTACGATGTCCCCGCCCGTGTGTGTGGTTTTGTGAGGCACGTGCCACGTCAAGGACGTGCGTTGCTTATTCAAATAGCAAATCAACCCTGCATGCATATGCATGGCCCACACACATGTAGGGGTGCCCTCACCCCCGCGGGCAGTCTCGATATCGAGCACCCATCTGGTGGCCACGGCGGTCTAGGGCGTTGTTCGGCACCGAGAGGGTGTAGTCCACGGTGAAAAACTGCTTCTTCGTGTTAGTGCATGTCATCGCGAGATGACAGACCATGTCTAGGCCCGTTCTGTCACGGGATCACCCACCGAAGACTCTGTCTCGCGGACGAACGCAGCCGGTCCTCGACGTTCCCGCCCTGTGTGTGTGGTTTGTGAGGCACGTGCCACGTCAAGGACGTGCGTTGCTTATTCAAATAGCACACCACCCCTGCATGCATATGCATGGGCCACACCCATGTAGGGGTGCCCCCCCCCCTCGGGCGGTCTCTATATCGAGCACCCATCCGGTGGACCCGACGGTCTAGGGCACTGTTCGGCACCGAGAAGGTGTAGTCCATGGTGAATAACTCCTTCTCCGTGTTAGTGCATGTCATCGCGAGATGACAGACCAAGTCTAGGCCCGTTCTTCGAGATAGTCTATGGGTATCGAGAGGGAATGTGTCCGGTTTGTGCAGGAAGTGCGGGTCCTGTTGCTCCGTTGGCCTCGAAACTTCTTGTGCTCTCAAAGGAGGCCATCGCATGTATATGCATGTGCTATCCGGTGGCCCGTGAGGTCTAGGAAGTTTACCGGCACCGAGAGATGGGGTAGGCCACGGTCAACAACTGCTTCTTCTCATGTTTATTACTTTACACTCTTTAAAGTTCTCTCTCGGTGCCGGTCTAGAAAGTTGACCGGCACCGAGAGAGGGGGTAGGCCACTGTCAACAACTGCTTTTTCTCATGTTTTTTACTTTACACTCTTTAAAGTTCTCTCTCGGTGCCGTTCTAGGAAGTTGGCCGGCACCGAGAGAGGGGGAAGGCCACGGTCAACAACTGCCTCTTCTCATGTTTTTTACTTTACACTCTTTAAAGTTCTCTCTCGGTGCCGGTCTAGAAAGTTGACCGGCACCGAGAGAGGGGGTAGGCCACGGTCAACCACTGCTTCTTCTCATGTTTTTTACTTTACACTCTTTAAAGTTGAGTTTTGAACAAATCTAACCCAAAGGCACACACACACACACACACACACACACACACACACACACACACACACACACACACACACACACACACACACACACACACACACACACACATATATATATATATATATATATATATATATATATATGAGTGCATCAAAAGTCTTTTATCGAAAAAATTCATCAAAAGTCATGGAATTTTCAAACTTTGGTCGTAAAAACATATGAAATATGAGTTACAAAAAAGATAGTGCCAAACAAAAACAAAAAGAGAAGGAAAAAATTGGATCAGTGGTTACTGAGGGTCGATTATCGGCTCTCGGTAATGGCCAGCATTTCCGAGAGGAGCTCTCGGTAAAGAATCTAACCTTGATCTCTTTTCCTTCTTGTGCATTCTCGATAATATGTATTATACTTTTTTGTTGTTGTTTTCTTCCATGCTTCGCAAACAACCTTAGCACATCATAATTACCATCTTGTGTTTTCTTTTTCAGATAGGCCTCGCCCGGTTCTAGAGACCGGCCACCCCTCCGGTGGCCCCGACGGTCTAGGGCGTTGTTCGGCATCTAGAGGGGGTAGGCCACGGGGAATAACTACTTCTTCGTGTTAGTGCATGTCATCGCGAGATGAAAGACCAAGTCTAGGCCCGTTCTGTCACGGGATCACCCACCGAAGACTCTATCTCGGGGACGAACGCTACCGGTCCTCGACGTTCCCGCCCAGTGTGTGGTTTGTGAGGCACGTGCCACATCAAGGACGTGCATTTCTTATTCAAATAGCACACCGCCCCCGCATGCATATGCATGGGCCACATGCATGTAGGGGTGCCCTCCCCCCCTCGGGCAGTCTATATATCGAGCACCCATCCGATGGCCCCGACAGTATAGGGTGTTGTTCGACACCTAGAGGGTGTAGGCCACGGGGAATAACTGCTTCTTCGTGTTAGTGCATGTCATCGCAAGATGACATACCAAGTCTAGGCCCGTTCTGTCACGGGATCACCAACCGAAGACTCTGTCTCGCGGACGAATGCAGCTTGTCCTCGACGTTCCCGCCCCGTGTGTGTGGTTTGTGAGGCACGTGCCACATCACGGACGTGCGTTGCTTATTCAAATAACACACCACCCCTGGATGCATATGCATGGGCCACACGCATGTAGGGGTGCCCTCCCCCCCTCTGGCTGTCTCTATATCGAGCACCCATCCGCTGGCCCCGGCGGTCTAGGGCGTTGTTCGGCACCCAGAGGGTGTATAACTATTTCTCTGTGTTAGTGCATATCATCGCGAGATGACAGACCAAGTCTAGGCCCGTTCTTCGAGATAGTCTATTGGTATCGAGAAGGAATTTGTCCGGTTTGTGCAGGAAGTGCGGGTCATGTTGCTCCGTTGGCCTCGAAACTTCTTGTGCTCTCAAAGGAGGCCATCGCATGTATATGCATGGGCAATCCGGTGGCCCCTGCGGTCTAGGAAGTTGACCGGCACCGAGAGAGAGGGGGTAGGCCACGGTCAACAACTGCTTCTTCTCATGTGTATTACTTTACACTCTTTAAAGTTCTCTCTCGGTGCCGGTCTAGAAAGTTGACCGACACCGAGAGAGGGGGTAGGCCACGGTCAACAACTGCGTCTTCTCATGTTTTTTACTTTACACTCTTTAAAGTTCTCTCTCGGTGCCGCTCTAGGAAGTTGGCCGGCACCGAGAGAGGGGGTAGGCCACGGTCAACAACTGCCTCTTCTCATGTTTTTTACTTTACACTCTTTAAAGTTCTCTCTCGGTGCCGGTCTAGAAAGTTGACCGGCACCGAGAGAGGGGGTAGGCCTCGGTCAACAACTGCTTCTTCTCATGTTTTTTACTTTACACTCTTTAAAGTTGAGTTTTGAACAAATCTAACCCAAAAGGCATATATATATATATATATATATATCTATGAGTGCATCAAAAGTCTTTTATCGAAAAAATTCATCCAAAGTGGTGGAATTTTGAAACTTTGGTCGTAAAAACATATGAAATATGAGATACAAAAAAGATAGTGCCAAACAAAAAACAAAAGGAAAGAAAAATTAGAGCAGTGGTTACCGAGGGTCGATTTAACTATAAGAACATAATAACACATGATTTCGTTTGAATTTTCTCATATCTAGAAGCCTTGATATTTTTATGATATGGCAATCTAGAAATTCCCAAAACAAAAAAAACAAGTAATACCAAGAACACAATATGACAATGACAAATAACATAATTCATATGTTACCTTGCTATATCCCAGTGTTACGACATGACGGATGGATGGATGGCCAATGGTGTGAAGAGGAAATAGCTGCCACGCGCGGCACTGACGTCCGCCTCAACACCAGCAGCATGGACGGGCCAACAACCTGCAGTAGCAGCAGTAAGCAAGAAGTCGGCAGAAACAATTGTTGCTCCTCTATCTCCAGTGACGGTTGAGCTACCTACCCCATCCCCATCTGACATTGCATCTTTTTCCATCCCACCTCAGGTCGTCTGTGGTGAATCTCCTCATACACACCTGCCGGCTGCCCCTCGATGACTCAAGCACAAGGCGGGCCGCCGCCTATCCCATGGGGAGAAGAAGGGAGGGGCGGAGGACCTGTTGTGGAGGAGGAAGAACGTGTGGTGGCGACGGCGTGCTCCAACTTGCGCTCCTCCAGACCGAGCAGCCGCAACGTCCTCTCCTCCCAGTGATGGCAATGGTGTGCTACGTCTGGTGCCCCTCCTGTCGATGGCACGACGGCGTGCTCCTCCGGGTAGAGGAGGATCACGGGAGAGCGGAGGATGAGTCGGTTGAGGAGGATAAGATGCGGTGGCGGCGGCTCAGGACAGAGCGTGGGTTGGGAAGTGGATACCGCGGCAGCGGCTCTCGCTTGGGGAAAGTGAACAGACTGACCGGGGATAAACCATATGGGCTCTAGGCCTTTATACCACATCGTGAAATCCCCACAATGCCCTCGGCAGCCACCCAAAATTACAGTGTGGTGGTAGGAACAATGGACACTATTCATTGCTAGTCACATCAGACTTAATCCGACGGCCAGGATCATCCCATAAAAAATTCCGACGATCGAAAGTCGTTTGGACAGGCAATCTAACGGTCCACATGCCAAGTGCCCTTAGAAGGCTTCATTTTAGCCTACAATGTAACAATGGGATTACTACTGTGGTTCATCTTCAACCACGATACATATAGCGTTCAATGTTACTCCTTCATCTTGAATTAACACGTTGTTTGGGACGTGGCTAAATGGAGTGGAACCAAATATAGCGAGACATAGTTGGATAGGGATATGTGCTTTACGTTGGGATATATGGAACATCATAAATCATATGATCTTTAACGGAAAAACTTTATCAACTTTTTGCAGGTTATCTACAGAGACACTACTTGGATCCGTATGTGTTCGTTACTCACTCATGCAGACTCCAGGGAGCTTTTGGTTATTGGGTGCATCCGTTGAGAGATGGTAGCATGGGTTATCTTTAACCGATTTGGATGGCGAAGTAATAATAGGCTAGTGTGTAGGCATCATAACCTGTTGCTATTTTTGCAGACTATGGCATCTTTTATTTTTCCTTTTTGTTATGCTCCGTTTGTGAGCTAGATTTGAACTTCAGACTTTGTTACATACTTTACTTAATAATATGGCTGCATGCATCATTCTTATGCAGAGGCCGGGGGTCATTGATACGTCTCCAACGTATCTATAATTTTTTATTGCTCCATGCTACTTTATCCATTGTTTTGGACTATAATGGGCTTTATTTTGCACTTTTATATTACTTTTGGGACTAACCTATTAACCGGAGGCCCAGCCCCGAATTGCTGTTTTTTTTGCCTTTTTCAGTGTTTCGAAGAAACAGAATATCAAACGGAGTCCAAACAGAATGAAACCTTCGGAAACGTGATTTTCTCATCGAACGTGATCCAGGAGACTTGGACCCTACGCCAAGGAACAACGGAGGCGGACATGAGGGTGGGGTGCGCCCCCTGCCTCGTGGGCCCCCTATTGCTGCACCGACGTACTCCTTCCTCCTATATATACCTACGTACCCCCAAACGATCAGAACAGGAGCCAAAAACCTAATTCCACTGCCGCAGCTTCCTGTATCCACGAGATCCCATCTTGGGGCCTGTTCCGGAGCTCCGCCGGAGGGGGCATCCACCATGGAGGGCTTCTACATCAACACCATAGCCTCTCCGATGAAGTGTGAGTAGTTTACTTCAGACCTTCGGGTCCATAGCTAGTAGCTAGATGGCTTCTTCTCTCTTTTTGGATCTCAATACAATGTTCTCCCCCTCTCTCGTGGAGATCTATTCGATGTAATCTTCTTTTTGCGGTGTGTTTGTTGAGACCGATGAATTGTGGGTTTCTGATCCAACTTATCTATGAATAATATTTGAATCTTCTCTGAATTCTTTTATGTATGATTGAGTTATCTTTGCAAGTCTCTTCGAATTATCCGTTTGGTTTGGCCAACTAGATTGGTAGTTCTTGCAATGAGGAGAAGTGCATGGCTTTGGGTTCAATCTTGCGGTGTCCTTACCCAGTGACAGAAAGGGTTGCAAGGCACGCTTTGTATTGTTGCCATCGAGGATAACAAGATGGGGTATTTATCATATTGCATGAATTTATTCCTCTACATCATGTCGTCTTGCTTAAGGCGTTACTCTGTTTTTAACTTAATACTCTAGATGCATGCTGGATAGCAGTCGATGAATGGAGTAATAGTAGTAGATGCAGAATCATTTCGTTCTACTTGTCACGGACGTGATGCCTATATACATGATCATACCTAGATATACTCATAACTATGCTCAATTCTATCAATTGTTCAACAGTAATTTGTTCACCCACCGTAGAATACTTATGATCTTGAGATAAGCCACTAGTGAAACCTATGGCCCCCGGGTCTATTCTCATCATATCAATCTCCATCACTTTAATAATTGCTTTGTTTTTACTTTGCTTTTTTACTTTTTTCTTTGCATCCATATACCAAAAATATTATCTCTATCAGATCTCACTCTCGTAAGTGACCGTGAAGGGATTGACAACCCTTAATCGCGTTGGTTGCGAGTAGCTATCGTTTTGTGCAGGTACGAGGGACTTGTGCGTGGCCTCCTACTGGATTGATACCTTGGTTCTCAAAAACTGAGGGAAATACTTACGCTACTGTGCTGCATCATCCTCTCCTCTTGAGGAAAACCAACGCATAAGCTCAAGACGTAGCCAGAAGGATTTCTGGCACCGCTGCCGGGGAGTCTACGCAAAAGTCAACATACCAAGTACCCATCACAATCCCTATCTCTCGCATTACATTATTTGGCATTTGCCTCTCGTTTTCCTCTCCCCCACTTCACCCTTGCCGTTTTATTCGCCCTCTCTTTCCCAATCTCCTCCTCTTTTTCCCGTTGCCTTTTCCTCGTCCTTTTGTTTGCTCGTGTGTTAGTTTGCTTGCTTGTCGTTATGTCGGAAATTGGGGAAATTATTGCCGATATGGGCGATAATAATATCATGGAAAATTCTGAAGCTCCTGCTGAAGAATCCCCTACCTATCATACAAAAAGATTTCGAATCGGTAGTGGTAATATTATTGGAAAAGGAGTTATTCAAGATTTCTTTACCTATGCTGGTGCTTTACCCTCTATGGGTGGTTCTATTCTCCATAGAACTAGTAGTCTTGCGGACGCTATTTCCATGCTTATCGTTGAACTTGAAAGGCAATTTATGCATATGCACCCTTCTATACAAAGAATTTTCCTAGAATTTTCTAATATTGAACACTCCTCTGTTAAGCGTGCCGCTACTATATTTTTGGCTCATGAATTCAGATTTATAATAAAATAAGCCAAAGAAATCTTTGCGCATTATAGGGTGGACGCTGGTCGTCCTCCCATAGAATTTATCCTGTTTGATCAAGAAGAAATAATGCGTTTTCAATCTATCGACTATGTTGCTTTCAATGAGAATCTTAGAAAAAAAAGTGCCTACAAATATTTTAATTGATAGAATCTCTGAGCTTAATGATGATTTGGCTATTCGAAACAATGAGCTAGGATGCTCTCTTGAGTATAGGCTCACAAAGTTCTGTCAAAAGAACGCTTATAATGATGAATTGGTTGTGCAATACGAAGGGCCGAAAGAGGAACCTATACCTCCTAAAATTGATCTTGGGGACTTTTGTCCTATTAAATTTAGCCCTTTTGATTAATTTTGCTTGTCTCAAAGAAAACTTGCTGCCGAACGTAGAGAATATGAAATGAGTTTCACCAATCTATCTTATTACTACGGCACCACTAAGATCTATCCTTGCTTTGATGCCTAGCTAGGGGCGTTAAACGATAGCGCTTGTTGGGAGGCAACCCAATTTTATTTTTAGTTTTTTTTGTTTTCGCTTCTGTTTAGAAATAAATAATCCATCTAGCCTCTGTTTAGATGTGGTTTTATCTTTTAATTAGTGTTTGTGCCAAGTTAAACCTATTGGATCTTCTTGGATGATAGTTATTTGATCTTGCTATAATTTCCAGAAACTTTGCGCTCAGTGCCCGAATTGTTAAAAATCACCAGAACGTGATAAAATACTGATTCCAATTGCTGCTGATCAATAAGCAAATTGTATAGGTCGTCTAATTTTGGTAGAAGTTTTTGGCTTCCAGAAGTTTGCGTTAGTTACAGATTACTACAGACTGTTCTGTTTTTGACAGATTCTGTTTTGCGTGTGTCGTTTGCTTATTTTGATGAATCTATGGCTAGTAAAATAGTTTATGATCCATAGAGAAGTTGGAATACAGTAGGTTTAACACCAATATAAATAAAGAATGAGTTCACTACAGTACCTTAAAATAGTCTTTTGTTTTCTTTCTCTAACGGAGCTCACGAGATTTCTATTGAGTTTTGTGTTGTGAAGTTTTCAAGTTTTGGATGAATTCTTTTGATGGATTATGGAACAAGGAGTGGCAAGAGCCTAAGCTTGGGAATGCCCATGGAACCCCCAAGATAATCCAAGGACACCAAAAAGTCAAAGGTTGGGGATGCCCCGGAAGGCATCCCCTCTTTCGTCCACTTCCATCGGTAATTTACTTGGAGCTATATTTTTATTCACCACATGATAAGTGTTTTGCTTGGAGCGTCTTGTATTATTTGCGTCTTTGCTTGTTAGTTTACCACAGTCATCCTTTCTGTACACACCTTTTGAGAGAGCCATACATGAATTGGAATTGGATAGAATACTCTATGTGCTTCACTTATATCTTTTGAGCTTGATAGTTTTGCTCATAGTGCCTCACTTATATCTTTTGAGCGTGATAATTTTTGCTCATAGTGCTTCACTTAGATCTTTTAGAGCACGGTGGTGGATTTGCTTTAAAGAAACTTGATCTCTCATGCTTCACTTAGATTATTTTGAGAGTTGTTAATAGCATGGTAATTTGCTTAATGTTAATATACTTGGTATTCAAGATATGTGAAACTTTATTTTGAGTGCGTTGAATACTAAGATAAGTTTGATGCTTGATAATTGTTTTGAGATATGAAGATGGTAATATTAGAGTCATGCTAGTTGAGTAGTTGTGAATTTAAAGAATACTTGTGTTGAAGTTTGTGATTCCCGTATCATGCACGTATGATGAACCGTTATGTGATGAACTCGGAGCATGATTTATTTATTGATTGTCTTCCTTATGAGTGGCGGCCGGGGATGAGCGATGGTCTTTTCTACCAATCTATCCACCTAGGAGCATGCACGTAATACTTTGCTTTGATAACTTCTAGATTTTTGCAATAAGTATATGAGTTCTTTATGACTAATGTTGAGTCCATGGATCATACGCACTTTTTCCCATCCTTCCACCATTGCTAGCTTCTCCAATACCGCGCACTTTTCGCCGGTATCATACACCCACCATTTACCTTCCTCAAAACAGCCACCATACCTACCTATCATGGCATTTTCATAGCCATTCCGAGATATATTGCCATGCAACTTTCCACCGTTCCGTTTATTATGACACGCTCCATCATTGTCATATTGCTAGCATGATCATGTAGTTGACATCGTATTTGTGGCAAAGCCACCGTTCATAATTCTTTCTTACATGTCACTCATGTTTCATTGCATATCCCGGTACACCGCCGGAGGCATTCATATAAAGTCATATTTTTGTTCTAAGTATCGAGTTGTAATTGTTGAGTTGTAAGAAAAATAAAAGTGTGATGATCATCATTATTAGAGCATTGTCCCAAGTGAGGAAAGGATGATGGAGACTATGATTTCCCCACAAGTCAGGATGAGACTCCGGACGAAAAATAAAAAAAATAAAAAAAAAGAGGCCAAAAAAAAGAGAAAGGCCCAAATAAAAAAAATAAAAAATGAGAGAAAAACAGAGAAGGGACAATGTTACTATCCTTTTACCACACTTGTGCTTCAAAGTAGCACCTTGATCTTCATGATAGAGAGTCTCTCATTTTGTCACTTTCATATACTAGTGGGAATTTTTCATTATAGAACTTGGCTTGTATATTCCAATGATGGGCTTCCTCAAATGCCCTAGGTCTTCGTGAGCAAGCGAGTTGGATGCACACCACTTAGTTTCTTTTGTTGAGCTTTCATATACTTATAGCTCTAGTGCATCCGTTGCATGGCAATCCCTACTCACTCACATTGATATATATTGATGGGCATCTCCATAGCCCGTTGATACGCCTAGTTGATGTGAGACTATCTTCTCCCTTTTTGTCTTCTCCACAACCACCATTCTATTCCACCTATAAGTTCTATGTCCATGGCTCACGCTCATGTATTGCGTGAAGATTGAAAAAGTTTGAGAACATCAAAAGTATGAAACAATTGCTTGGCTTGTCATCGGGGTTGTGCATGATTTAAATACTTTGTGTGGTGAAGATAGAGCATAGCCAGACTATATGGTAGGGATAGCTTGCTTTGGCCATGTTATTTTGAGAAGACATGATTGCTTTGCTAGTATGCTTGAAGTATTATTATCTTTATGTCAATATGAATTTTTATGTCAATATTACTTTATCCATTGTTTTGGACTATAATGGGCTTTATTTTCCACTTCTATATTACTTTTGGGACTAACCTATTAACCGGAGGCCCAGCCCAGAATTGCTGTTTTATGCCTTTTTCAGTGTTTCGAAGAAACAGAATATCAAACGGAGTCCAAACGGAATGAAACCTTCGGAAACGTGATTTTCTCACCGAACGTGATCCAGGAGACTTGGACCCTACGCCAAGGAACAACGGAGGCGGTCACAAGGGTGGGGGGCGCCGCCCCCAGGGCGTGCCCCCTGCCCCATGGGCCCCCTGTTGCTCCACCGACATACTCCTTCCTCCTATATATACCTACGTACCCCCAAACGATCAGAACAGGAGCCAAAAACCTAATTCCACCGCCGCAACTTCCTCTATCCACGAGATCCCATCTTGGGGCCTGTTCCGGAGCTCCGCCGGAGGGGGCATCCACCACGGAGGGCTTCTACATCAACACCATAGCCTCTCCGATGAAGTGTGAGTAGTTTACTTCAGACCTTCGGGTCCATAGCTAGTAGCTAGATGGCTTCTTCTCTCTTTTTGGATCTCAATACAATGTTCTCCCCCTCTCTCGTGGAGATCTATTCGATGTAATATTCTTTTTGCGGTGTGTTTGTTGAAACTGATGAATTGTGGGTTTATGACCCAACTTATCTATGAATAATATTTGAATCTTCTCTGAATTCTTTTATGTATGATTGAGTTATCTTTGCAAGTCTCTTCGAATTATCCGTTTGGTTTGGCCAACTAGATTGGTAGTTCTTGCAATGGGAGAAGTGCATGGCTTTGGGTTCAATCTTGCGGTGTCCTTACCCGGTGTGATGAAAGGGTTGCAAGGCACGTATTGTATTGTTGCCATCGAGGATAACAAGATGGGGTATTTATCATATTGCATGAATTTATTCCTCTACATCATGTCATCTTGCTTAAGGCATTACTCTGTTTTTAACTTAATACTCTAGATGCATGCTGGATAGCGGTCGATGAGTGGAGTAATAGTAGTAGATGCAGAATCGTTTCGATCTAGTTGTCACGGACGTGATGCCTATATACATGATCATACCTAGATATACTCATAACTATGCTCAATTCTATCAATTGCTCAACAGTAATTTGTTCACCCACCGTAGAGTACTTATGCTCTTGAGAGAAGCCACTAGTGAAACCTATGGCCCCCGGGTCTATTCTGATCATATCAATCTCCATCACTTTAATACTTGCTTTGTTTTTACTTTGCTTTTTTACTTTTTGCTTTGCATCCATATACCAAAAATATTATCTCTATCAGATCTCACTCTCGTAAGTGACCGTGAAGGGATTGACAACCCCTAATCGCGTTGGTTGCGAGTAGCTATCATTTTGTGTAGGTACGAGGGACTTGTGCGTGGCCTCCTACTGGATTGATACCTTGGTTCTCAAAAACTGAGGGAAATACTTACGCTACTGTGCTGCATCATCCTCTCCTCTTCGGGGAAAACCAACGCAAGCTCAAGACGTAGCAGTCATCCTCCTTGTCCAAACAATCTTCAACTATGAGCCCATACACTAAATTGAAATTTAAAACAACAACTTAATTTGGAGCTAATAACTATATACGTTTTCATATGGTCCTACTCCTACCAACGCGACCTCGCAGCATTTGCCGCTTCAATGCGGATGCAACTTCCCGAAGGACCAAGGCCTGCCGCTGCGCCGCATTGAAGCGGGTTGACCGCCCGTTCGCCTGGTTTGGACGTGGCTGTAAAAGTCGTGCTCCGGGGAAGCACGGAGCCACAATCCCCCTCCCCCAGCACTGCAATAGTCCGGCTCCCCGTCACCCACCTCGCCGCCCTTCCTCCTCTCCGATCCCAGAGGCGATGCCGAAGTCATGGTGCTGCGCACCGGCTGGCAACGTCGGGGGAATCTCTTCCTCCAGTGGTTCTTGGTGACACTGTTGTCGGTGTCAAAACCGGCGGATCTCGGGTAGGGGGTCCCGAACTGTACTTCTCGGCGGATGGTAACTGGAGACAAGGGACACGATGTTTTTACCCAGGTTCGGGCCCTCTCGATGGAGGTAATACCCTACTCCTGCTTGATTAATATTGATGATATGGGTAGTACAAGAGTGGATCTACCACGAGATCAGAGAGGCTAAACCCTAGAAGCTAGCCTACGGTATGATTGTTGTTCGTCCTCTGGACTAAAACCCTCCGGTTTATATAGACACGGATAGGGTTAGGGTTACATGAGTCGGTTACAATGGTAGGAGATCTACATATCCGTATCGCCAAGCTTGCCTTCCATGCCAAGGAAAGTCCCATCCCGACACGGGACGAAGTCTTCAATCTTGTATCTTCATAGTCCAGGAGTCCGGCCAACGGTGATAGTTAGGCTATCCGGACACCCCCTAATCCAGGACTCCCTCAGTAGCCCCTGAACCAGGCTTCAATGACAAGGAGTCCGGCGCGCATATTGTCTTCGGCATTGCAAGGCGGGTTCCTTCTCCGAATACTTCATAGAAGATTTTGAACACAAGGATAGTGTCCGGCTCTGCAAAACAAGTTCCACATACTACTGTAGGGAGAATAACCTTTGCACAGATCTGCTGACGTATTCCGCGGCGTGACATCACACCACGGCCAGGCCTTTATACGAATCGTTTTTACTGTTCCACCTCAGCGCGTTTAGCGAGGCGGTTTCCTTGGCACGTCTTATCAGGGCGGAGATCGTGCCCCCTTATTCCGGGATTCCCATCAATACGGACGTGGGTAACCTAACCGCGCCATTGATTACGGCGCTTGGGAGTTAAGCGAGTTTTACCAGGCTGGCTGGGGACGCATAGTTTCGTCCGTCCATATAAGGGGATAAGGATCCACCTTTTCACCTACGCCTTCTTCCTCCTTTGCTCATCCATTTCCGCGCACTCGAGCTCCAGCGCCCAAGTCCGCACATCCTACCTCGACCTTCTCCAACTATGTCCGGAGCGGGAGGCAAGTGGATGGCCTCCTCCGTCACAGAGGGGCACATCAAAAAGCTGCGGAAAGCCGGATACTTGTCCGACGACATCGCGCATCGGCTCCCCAATAAGGGGCAGATCATCCCCACCCCCAGGCCCCATGAGAGGGTGGTGTTCCTCACCCACTTCCTCCGCGGACTAGGTTTTCCACTTCACCCATTAGTCCGGGGGCTCATGTTCTACTACATACAGACTTCCACGATCGGCCCCAATTTCATCCTCAACATCTCGGCGTTCATCGTCATGTGCGAGGCCTTCCTCTGCATCCAGCCCCACTTCGGCTTATGGCTGAAGACCTTCAATCTCAAGCCGAAAGTAGTGGGCGGCAGCCAAGCGGAGTGCGGAGGTGCCATGGTTGGCAAGATGGCCAAAGTCCTATGGCTCGAGGGCTCCTTTGTGGAGACCATAAAGGGGTGGCAATCGGGGTGGTTCTACATCACCGAGCCGCGCGACTCTCAACGGGCAACGGCCCCCGAATTCCGATCTGGCTTCCCCACACGGCTCACATCATGGAAAGAGACGGGCCTAACGTGGGGTGATTCGGAAGAGCTGTCCGGACTCCAAACCTGCGTCCGAAACCTGGTGGACAAGAATCTCAAGCTTGTCAACGTAATGCAAGTGATGCTCATCCGCCGGATTCTCCCATGCCAACAACGGGCCTTCAAATTGTGGGAGTTCGATCCGGCACAGCAGCAAACTCTGAAAAGGCTCTTCGACACTACGTACGAAGATGCCTGGAAGGTGCTGTTCAAGGGCGCCGAGGCTCCCACATCCGCTACCGAAGATCGCAGATTCAGCTCGCAGTGTCAAGCCAGCGAGGTAAGTTATTTTACCCTTTATGGGACTCTTTTTTCATAGTTTGACACTATGCGGGATCTAAAACTCCCTAACCTTTGACAGGACTGGCTGAAGACGTCCGGACAGATTAACTGTCTGGTCCCCTTGCCAGAAGACCCAGCGGATGCCCGATTGACGGGGCTGCTGGCTCCGGCACCTCACGCGGTGCCGGAGAAGAAGGCCAAGAAGATGGCCACGGGAACTCGAAGGAGCTCCCGGCGCCAGGTGCTGTCGGACTCATCGTCCGACGACTCCGAGGCGGAATCCTCCCCGGAGGACGAGGAGGAGGAAAAGGAAGCCTCTCCCCTAGCGGGGGGAGAGAAGAAAAGGAAGGCCGCCCCGACTGGGGAGGCCGGAGGGTCCAAAAAAGGAAGGACCCTTCCTCCGGACTTCTCCACCACGCCAACAATGACGAGGAGGAGTGTCCAACAAGGGCCAAGCCCCTGGCGAGATCGTAAGTGTCCGGACTCCGGAATAGCTCATGACTTTTTATTTGTCGCATAGTGTCTTCTAACGCCGAATATAACCATGTAGCCCGCCCAGGGCAGCTCGCCCGCTTGAGCGGCTCCATGGATTCGTCGGATGTGAATAGCACTTCACTTCCGACCGCCTCCTCTCCTCGTGACGTAGACGACACCGCGGTGGAGTCCCAAAAGGAGCCCAGCAAGGAGGAGGTGGTCCTGGAGGCGCCAAAAGGCGACCTCCCGGACTCCGGGCGCAAAGGGGGCGAGACCCCAGAGGTCTCTAAGTCCGGCCCTGTGCCGGACTCCGTACCGGAACCTTCAGAGGTTCCGAAGTCCGGCAAGCGGCCCTTTCGTAAGAAGGGCAAGACTGCGACGCCGGTGACCTCGCCCATCCGGAGGCACCGGATAGCTTGCTGGAGGCGCTTAACGGCGCCTCCATCGACGAGGATCACCGCACTGTTATGAGTGTGGTGATCTAGAAAGTTCAGTCCGCCAAGAGCGGGCTGACTGAAGCCTGTACTAGCCTTCTAACAGGCTTTGAGGTAAGTTTAGAATAAGTAAAAATATTACCGCATAGACAGTAGCCCCTGATGCTTAGTTCGGTGTTCGGAAAGAAAAGCCGGCTGAGGATCTAAAAAGATATACGCATGAGTCTAACATAAGTATGTCAATATGGGAATGCAAGCTGCGCTGCTGACCTCTGCCGCACTGACTGCGGAGGTCAATGCATTGAAGCAGAGCCTCGAGCGGTCTGAGAATGATCTCGGCGTTGCCAAGAAGTAGCTCGAGGACAAGGAAGGTAAGTAATACCTTATTAAAGAAAGACCTTATAGAAAGGATTTGGTTGCAAAAATGACAGGACTAACATGGGTATTGTAGGGGCCACGAACGTGGTGGCGACCCTGAAGGAAGCGGTGTCCACGGCCGAAAGCAAAGCGGCCACGAAGCGCACCGAGCGAGAGAAGCAGGAGGCGCGGGTGGCAGAGGTGCGGCAAGAGCTCCAGGCTCTCGTGGAAAAACACGAGAGTTTGGAACGTGACTCGAAGACTCGAGAGTCGGAGCTCGCCTCGGCTCTTGAGAGTGCCAAAGCCGCTAAGGCTGAAGCCCAAAAAGCTCTCCAAGAAATTGAATCATTAAAGAATATAGTGGCGGGTAAGGCATTCTTTATGCAAAGCAAGCATGTGAAAGTGAATTACCTATTACTTACCCGAATCCGGAGCTCTCCAGGAGCATTCGCAGATCTGCCCCGTAGTGTGTCTGATGTTGCCGCGTTCTACCGCGCCAAGGAGGGAGCTCGATGGAAAAGGTGTTCTGGTCTCGAGTATCTTTGAGGCGGACATCCGGTGCCCTAAGCGACCAGCTGAAGCAGCTGGTCCAGCTCCACAAGGTCGCCGAACAGGCCATGAAGGGCCTCATAATTGGCTGTGGCCATTGGAAGCCATGCACAGGAGCTACCGGGCTAGTGCGGCGGGTGGTGGGCCTTTGTCCATGGATTGAAGTCATCAAGCGCTCCATTTGCATTGAAGGTGCCCGTCGGGCCTTGCCCGTGCTAAAGTGCCTGGGGCAAGTTGGATCTTGAGAAGCTTGTGACGGATGGGCCACCGAAGGGCAAGGAGCATCGCAAGCCGAAATGTACTATGAGGCGTCTGAAGGGTGCCCGCCGATAGCGGGCGAATGCTCCAAAGATGTAATTTTGAATAAACTCGCATTTGTTATCCCTGACGCTGAAAACTTGTTCATATCGCTAAGCAACGCTTGTGAATTTAAAATATTACCTTCTCGTGAGGCCGTTTATCAAATTTGAGAGATGGCAAGTCGTTGGCTTCAGCCCCATGCCACGAAAGTGTTGGGGTTTTGGGATAAACTTGGCGCTCTTGTTCCCATTCTTGGGTCCTTCGAGGAGGCGCTCACGCAATAACAAGGCAACCAGACTATAGTGCTTGAACACTCTCACTTAGCCATAGAATTCTATAATTTTAAATTTCGTGAAGCCCCTAGTATTCGAACACCGAGTTGAGGCGCTATCCACGCCTTGGCGGACAATGCCGACTCCTCGCTCTAAGCGGCATAAGTCTTTAGGGACCCGAAAAACCTCTCGAACAGCGACCGGCTCTCGCCCTATCATGACGGTCAGTTTTAGCTTTCTCCACTAAGGTGCTCAACCCAGCTCAACCGGGGCACAATCGCAGTGGTTCTCCCAGCGCTACCTTAGCCGATATAACTGAACGCAAGGTACCAAAACATGGGAGCCGGGCAAACCCAACTATTGACCCAAGACATGATTCGGAGCCGATGCATATAATGCTATAAGTTCGGGGTGGTGCACTTGTGGAAGTGTTCGGACTTATCACACCATATTTTTGGGGTACTTAAGCCCCTGGTGTATTGGCCGTACCAAAGTGTACGGGTGCAACATGTCATGAATGAACATATATATAGATAAAGGAGTGCAATAATAGGCAAAAGCTATGTATTGTTTATTCAAAAAGGTACTGCAATGAAAGCAGAACGATACAAATAGTGCGATAAGCAAGGGATGGGACTATTTAACATGTCCCCCTCCAGGGGTAAGCTGCGGGATGGTATGTAAAACAGGTATAATGCTCGTAGTAGAGACCACCTGGACACTCGACGTAGCATTCTGCTTCCCTGGCTGTTGCATCGTGCGTTCGGTAATTATAGAGCCGGACAGGGCTTCTGAAAAACGGAGTCCTGAAAGTAAGAGAAAATAAAAAAGAAAAAAGAATGACGCAATCGGGAGCCCCTGGTGCGGTTGAGCCGCATTCCGGGCCTGCCGTGGTCGTGCCCCTCCCCTTATGTCCATGGTATCTCCAGAGCGTAGTTATGTACGAGTAGTACTGGCTTCACAATTTCGCGAGGGCTGGGGTTGGGGATGGATTGCTACGCATGCTCGAATCGTGCCAGGCGGTCTTGTTGTAGGTTACTCCGGGCGCGCTAGACGGTGTCTGGACGTTTAATAGCCGAACTCGAGAATTGCTGTGAGAGGCTGCTTTGCACCTCCGCCGCGAGGGCCGCCTTATGCTCCTCCGTTCGGAGAGAGCGTTCGGTGTTTCCATTGACCGTGATTACTCCTCGAGGGCCTGGCATCTTGAGCTTGAGGTATGCGTAGTGCGGCACCGCATTGAACTTTGCAAATGCGGTTCGTCCAAGCTGTGTGTGATAGCCGCTGCGGAACGGGACTATGTCAAAGATTAACTCCTCGCTTCGGAAGTTATCCGGGGATCCGAAGACCACTTCGAGTGTAACTGAGCCTGTACAATTTGCCTCTACACCTGGTATGACGCCTTTAAAGGTCGTCTTTGTGGGTTTAATCCTTGAGGGGTCTATGCCCATTTTGTGCACTGTATCCTGACGTCGTCCATCAGGTTCAGGCTGCTACCGCCGTCCATCAGGACTCTAGTGAGGTGAAATCCGTCAATGATTGGGTCAAGAACCAATGCGGCGAATCCGCCGTGGCGGATGCTAGTGGGGTGGTCCCTTCGGTCAAAGGTGATCGGGCAGGAGGACCATGGGTTGAACTTTGGGGCGACTGGCTCCGTCGCATATACGTCCCTTAGCGCACGCTTCCGCTCCCTTTTGGGTATGTGGGTTGCGTATATCATGTTCACCGTCCGCACTTGTGAGGGGAAACCCTTCTGTCCTCTATTGTTCGGCGGCCGGGGCTCCTCCTCGTCATCTCTATGCAGCCCCTTGTCATTGAGTTCGGCATTTAACTTGCCTGCCTCTTTGAACACCCAACAATCCCTGTTGGTGTGGTTGGCTGGTTTTTCGGGGTGCCATGTATTTGGCACGAGCGATCGAGTATTCGATCCAGATTGGACGGGCCCTGAGTATTTCTTTTGAACGGCTTTTTTCCGCTGACAGGGTTTAGAGCCTCTGAATCCGGCTTTTTCCGTTAATGCGGCGCTTGTGCTTGTTGCGACGCGACCTGCCATTGCTATCCTTGGTATCCGAACTACCATGGTTTTTGGTCAAGTTGTTACTACAAGCTAGCCAGCTGTCCTCTCCCATGCAAAAGCGGGTCATGAGCGTTGTGAGGGCTGCCATGGATTTCGGCTTTCCCTGTCCTAGGTGCCGGGCAAGCCACTCGTCGCGGATGTTATGTTTGAAGGCTGCAAGGGCCTCTGCATCCAGACAGTCAACGATTTGATTTTTCTTGGTTAGGAACCGTGTCGAATTGTCGGCGATTCTTCGGCTGCTGAATTATGTGGCTGAGGTCATCGGCGTCGGTGGTCGCACATATGTGCCTGGAAGTTATCAAGGAATGCGGTTCAGGTCCTCCCAACAACCAATTGATTCTGCTGGCAAGCTGTTAAGCCAATGTCGAGCTGGTCCTTTAAGCTTGAGTGGGAGGTATTTGATGGCATGTAGATCATCACCGCGGGCCATGTGGATATGGAGGAGGTAGTCCTTGATCCAAACCGCAGGATCTGTTGTGCCATCGTGTGATTCGATGTTTACGGGTTTGAAACCCTCGGGGATTTGATGATCCATCACTTCATCTGTGAAGCATAGTGGGTGTGCGGTGCCTCTATATTGAGCTATCAGGACGCAGCTCAAATGAGCTTTGTCTACTGTGTTCCGCCCGGCCGGAGTTGCTGTATCCGGCGTGACGGTTATCATCACGTGTCGTGGGGTGCCCACGCGATCCGTAGATCGATCTTGTTTGCCTTGCCTTGTCCTCCAATATGTCTCGCAGGTCTGGCGCGTTTCCCCGTGCCTTGGTACTTTTCGAGCGGCGTCGGGGTGCGGCTTGAATGGAGGGTCTAGAGGCCTCTCTATCGCGGCCACGGGGTGGCTGGTCGGCCGCATCATGCGCTGGTGATGTAGGTTTGGGTGCTGCTTCCTCTAATTGGGGTAGCAGCCTGCGTTTTGGGTATCTCTTGGAGGGGCGTTCGAGTTCGTACTCTTCGGCTGCGAGGACTTCAGTCCATCTGTCAGCTAGCAAGTCTTGGTCAGCTCTAAGCTGCTACTGCTTTTTCTTGAGGCTGCTTGTCGTGGCCATAAGCCTGCGTTTGAAACGCTCCTATTCGGCGGGATCCTCAGGCATGACATATTCGTCATCATCGAGGCTTGCCTCATCTTCGGAGGGAGGCATATAATTATCGTCCTCCACCTCCCTGTCTGCCGCTCTATCATGAGGGCTGGCTTCTCCCTCCTCCTGTGCTGAATCCTGCTGGAGGAGGTTGTCTTCGGCACTGTCCGGGGTGTTATTATCTCCCGTGCCGGAATCACCGTTTTTGTTGTGGCGGGATTTAGAGCGGCGCCGCTGACGCCGGCGCTTGGGCTGTTTCTTGGAGGGGTCATCCTCCGTTGTTCCATCGCCGTTCCCATCTTTTTGGATGTCCACCATGTATATGTCATATGACGAGGTGGCCATCCAGTGCCCTGTAGGCGCTGGTTCTTGGTTGTCTCCAGCATCGTCGTCCATACCGTCGATGTCTTCGGAGTCGAAGTCGAGCATGTCGGTAAAATCATCGGCAGTGGCTACAAAGTGGGTGGTGGGTGGGCGTTGAATTTCTTCGTCGTCGCATCCCAACCTTCTGACCGTAGTCGGCCGGGCTCTCCGGATAAAGAGAGACTTTAGTGAATTCAGGATGTCGCCAAAGGCGAGTCTGAAAGATGTCATGGCAGTGAACTCCATAACGGCGCCCAATTGGATTCGATTGGCGGGGCGCGGGGGTTTGGAGTCCGAGAGGAGTCCGGCACCTTGAGTCACGGTCTTCGCAGAGATAGGATGGAGTTGGCTCAATCGCCGAGAGATAGTAGCCCCGGCGGTGTCCAACCACCCGTCCTCGATCGGCGGAGTTGGCTCGAGCTAAGGGTCGGAGCGGACGCTGATGCGGCCTCGAGCCTTTGTTCGGCGCAGAGAGCTATATCGTGCCCATCCGCACGGTCTGGCGGCGCTTGGCTGTGGCTCGAATCCGTCAAAGATCAAGTCTCCGCGGATGTCGGCTGTGTAGTTCAAACTCCGAATCTGACCTGATGGCGGGGCATAGCTTCGATCTGCTCCGGATGGCCAAGTGAATTGGTCCATGAGTGCAAAGCCGCCGAATCGAAGATCTTTCCGGGAGAAAAGTCTACGCCCTGGACGCGTCGTTGTTGATGATCGAAGGAGCCACGGGCCTAAGGATGGCGACAGAGGAACTCTCAATGAAAGCACCAATGTCGGTGTCAAAACCGGCGGATCTCGGGTAGGGGTCCCGAACTATCGTCTAGGCGGATGGTAACGGAGACACGGGACACGATGTTTTTACCAGGTTGGGCCCTCTCGATGGAGGTAATACCCAACTCCTGCTTGATTAATATTGATGATATGGGTAGTACAAGAGTGGATCTACCACGAGATCGAGAGGCTAAACCCTAGAAGCTAGCCTATGGTATGATTGTTGTTAGTCCCACGGACTAAAACCCTCCGGTTTATATAGACACGGATAGGGTTAGGGTTACATAGAGTCGGTTACAATGGTAGGAGATCTACATATCCGTATCGCCAAGCTTGCCTTCCACGCCAAGGAAAGTCCCATCCGGAAACGGGACGAAGTCTTCAATCTTGTATCTTCATAGTCCAGGAGTCCGGCCAACGGTGATAGTTTGGCTATCCGGACACCCCCTAATCCAGGACTCCCTCAGCCGTCGTTGCTGTCCGGGCCCTTGGCATCCACGGCATTCGGCTCCTCCGCCAAAGAGGAGATCATCATCTCATGCGGTGACGAGGAGGACAGGCGCAGCCGTCCCGACTCCTCAAGGAGGTCGCTTTGATGAACGAAGATTTCATCCATCAGATTGAGATAATGACAGAGTGGTCGCTCTGTTACATGGGCTCGTCGCCTCCATCACCGGCGCGCGTCAAGGAGGAGACGACGTCCCCGCCATGCCACCACATGAAGCGCAAGCCGGCATCCCACTCCGGCCTGTGAAGGAGGAGCCGGCCTCGCCGCAGCAGCACCGCGGGGTCTAGATTGGACGCTACATGAAGGAGGAGCCGACCTCGTCACCGCACCACCACTGTGGTGTCCAAATCGGAGGCTGGGGCATGGAGGAGCCGGTGTCCCCATAGCACAGCAGGTACGGCTGAGGGAGTCCTGGATAAGGGGTTCCTCGGACAACCGAACTATATCCTTTGGCCGGACTGTTGGACTATGAAGATACAAGATTGAAGACTTCGTCCCGTGTCCGGGTGGGACTCTCCTTTGCGTGGAAGGCAAGCTTGGCAATTCAGATATGTAGATCTCCTCCCTTGTAACCGACTCTGTGTAACCCTAGCCCCCTCCGGTGTCTATATAAGCCGGAGGGTTTAGTCCGAAGGACAACAACAATCATAATCATAGGCTAGCTTCTAGTGTTTAGCCTCTATGATCTCGTGGTAGATCAACTCTTGTAATACTCATATCATCAAGATCAATCAAGCGGGAAGTAGGGTATTACCTCCATTGAGAGGGCACGAACCTGGGTAAACATTATGTCCCCCGCCTCCTGTTACCATCCGCCTTAGAGGCATAGTTCGGGAACCCCTACCCGAGATCCGCCGGTTTTGACACTGATATTGGTGCTTTCATTGAGAGTTCCACTGTGTCGTCGCAATAAAGGCTTGATGGCTCCTTCGATCATCGACAACGATGCAATCCTGGGTGAGACTTTCCTCCCCGGACAGATCTTCGTATTCGGCGGCTTCGTACTGTGGGCCAACTCGCTTTGCCATCTAGAGCAGATCGAAAGCTACGCCCCTGGCAATCAGGTCAGGTTTGGAAGCTTGAACTATACTGCCGACATCCGCGGAGACTTGATCTTCGACGGATTCGAGCCCATGTTAGGTGCGCCACATAGTCACGACGAGCATGACTTAGCTCTGCCGTCAGATAGTGTTCGGGAGATCACGCCTGCGGCCACTCCGGCCCTCGATCCGGAGCAGATCGTGTCGTCCGAGGAAAGGTGGATAGACCCCGCCACAGAGGTCGCAGACTCAGCGGCGATAGAGCCGAATGCTGACATCACCCCCTATGAGACTTGTGCTGCCGGACACTTGGATTCGTCACCGGCGACGGGCTCCGAACCTCCTGTATCCGTGCCTATCGAATCTGATTGGGCATTCCTCCACGGATATCTTTCAGCACTCACCCCTGGGCGACGTGCTAAATTCATTAAGGTCTCTCTTCCCTTCAGGAGACCCTTGGCCGAACTATGTCCCGCTTGAGTGGGAAGCGGACGACGAAGAAATTCGTACCCCACCCACCACCCACTTAATAGCCACTGTCGACGACTTATCCGACATGCTCGATTTCGGCTCCAAAGACATCGACGGTATGGACGATGATGCAGGAGACGAACAGGAACCACCGCCCACAGGGCGCTGGACTGCCACCTCATCGTATGATATATACATGGTGGACACCCCCAAACAAAGCAATGGCGAAAAGGCAACAAAGGATAATCCTCCCGAAAAGCAATCTAAGCACCGGCGTAATCAGCGCCGCTCTAAGCCCCGCCATAGCAAAAGTAGTGATACCAGCACAAGAGACAGCAACGCTGCGGATAGTGCCGAAGACGAAGACAATCCCCTCCATCCAGATTTCGAGCTGGAGGATGGGCAAGCTAGCCCTAAGGAACAGGCAGCAGACGGAGAATTAAAGGATGACAATTACATGCCTCTCTCCGAAGACGAGGTGAGCCTCGGCGACGAAGAATTTATCGTGTGTAAGGATCCCGTCGAGCAGGAGCGCTTCAAGCGCTGGCTTATAGCCATAGCAAAAAGCCTGAAGAAAAAGCAACAATAGCTTCAAGTTGATCAAGATCTGCTAGCAGATAGATGGACTGATGTCCTGGCGGCCGAAGAATACGAACTCGAACGCCCAACCAAAAGTTACCCAAAGCGTAGGTTGCTACCCCAACTCGAGGAGGAAGCATTAAAGCCTACGCTTCCAGCGTATAATGCGGCTGACCGGCCACCTCATGGCCGAGACAGAGTGGCATATCAGCGCGAAGTTCAGCCCGCACCCCGTCGCCATTCAAACAAAAAGACCAAGGCCCGGGGCAACACGCGGGACCTGCGAGACGTATTGGAAAACAAAGCAGGACATACAAGATCGATCTACGGATCATGGGGGGCGCGCCCCAACGCGTGACGATGATCATCACGCCTGATACACTAAAAGATAAGCCAGCCGGGCCGAATACAACAGACAAGACTCGTATGAACTGCGTCGTGACATAGCCCGGCATAGAGGCGCCGCACACCCCCTATGCTTCACCGATGAAGTGATGGATCATGAATTCCCAGAAGGGTTTAAACCCGTGAACATTGAATCATAGGTATAGATAGATGACTTCTTCCTCCACATTCACATGGCCCGCGGGGATGATCTACACGCCATCAAGTATCTCCCGCTAAAACTCAAAGGACCGGCTCGGCATTGGCTGAATAGCTTGCCGGCAAACTTCATCAAAAGTTAGGAGAACCTTGCAGACGCATTCCTCGACAACTTCCAGGGCACTTATGTGCGACCACCGGATTCTGATGACTTAAGTCACATAATACAACAGCCCGGAGAGTCAGCCAGGAAATTCTAGACTCGGTTCCTAACTAAAAAAACAAATTGTCGATTGTCCGGATGCCAAAGCCCTAGCGGACTTTAAACATAACATCCGTGACGAGTGGCTCGCCCGACATCTCGGCCAGGAGAAGCCAAAATCCATGGCAGCCCTCACGACACTCATGACCCTCTTTTGCGTGGGCGAGGATAGCTAGTTGGCCCGTAGCAACGACACAGCAGGCAACCCTGGCACATCAGAGGCCAGAGATAACAACGGCAAACCCGGCGCAACAAACACAAGCGCCGCAAATATGGTGAAAACGCCGAAGATACGACAGCTAATGCCGGATTCAGTGTCTCTAAGTCCGGTCAGCGGAAAGGGCCACTCAAGAATGACAATTCGAGTCCGTCCAGTCTGGACCGCATACTCGACCGTCAATTCCAAATTTATGGCACCCCAGGAACGCCAGCCACCTGATACGTCTCCGACGTATCTATAATTTTTGATTGCTCCATGCTAATATTATCTTCTGTTTTGGACATTATTGGGCTTTATTATTCTCTTTTATATTATTTTTGGGACTAACCTATTAACTGGAGGCCCAGCCCAGAATTGTTGTTTTTTGCCTATTTGAGAGTTTCGCGGGAAAAGAATATCAAACGGAGTCCAAACGGAATGAAACATTCGGGAACGTGATTTTTGGAACGAACATGATCCAGGAGACTTGGACCCTACGTCAAGAAACAAAGGAGGAGGCCACGAGGTAGGGGGCGCGCCTACCCCCCCCCCCCAGGCGCGCCCTCCACCCTCGTGGGCCCCCTACTGCTCCACCGACGTACTCCTTCCTCCTATATATACCTACGTACACCCAAACTATCAGATACGGAGCCAAAAACCTAATTCCACCGCCGCAACCTTCTGTACCCACGAGATCCCATCTTGGGGCCTGTTCCGGAGCTCCGCCGGAGGGGGCATCGATCACGAAGGGCTTCTACATCAACACCATAGCCCCTCCGATGATGTGTGAGTAGTTTACCTCAGACCTTCGGGTCCATATTAGCTAGATGGCTTCTTCTCTCCTTTTGGATCTCAATACAATGTTCTCCCCTCTCTCGTGGAGATCTATTCAATGTAATCTTCTTTTGCGGTGTGTTTGTTGAGACCGATGAATTGTGGGTTTATGATAAAGTTTATCTATGAACAATATTTCAATCTTCTGAATTCTTTTATGTATGATTGGTTATCTTTGCAAGTCTCTTCGAATTATCAGTTTGGTTTGGCCTACTAGATTGATCTTTCTTGCAATGGGAGAAGTGATTAGGTTTGGGTTCAATCTTGCGGTGTCCTTTCCCAGTGACAGTAGGGGTAGCAAGGCACGTATTGTATTGTTGCCATCGGGGATAACAAGATGGTTTTTTTTATCATATTGCATGAATTTATCCCTGTACATCATGTCATCTTGCTTAAGGCGTTACTTTGTTCTTATGAACTTAATACTCTAGATGCATGCTGGATAGCGGTCGATGTGTGGAGTAATAGTAGTAGATGCAGGTAGTAGTAGGTCTACTTGTCTCGGACGTGATGCCTATATAAATGATCATACCTAGATATTCTCATAACTATGCTCAATTCTGTCAATTGCTCAACAGTAATTTGTTCACCCACCATAAAATACGTATGCTCTTGAGAGAAGCCACTAGTGAAACCTATGGCCCCCGGGTCTATTTTCCATCATATTAATCTTCCAACACTTAGTTATTTCCTTTGCTTTTTTACTTTGCTTTTATTTTACTTTGCATATTTATCATAAAAATACCAAAAATATTATCCTATCATATCTATCAGATCTCACTCTCGTAAGTGACCATGTAGGGATTGACAACCCCTTATCGCGTTGGTTGCAAGGATTTATTTGTTTTGTGTAGGTGCGAGGGACTCGGGCGTAGCCTCCTACTGGATTGATACCTTGGTTCTCAAAAACTGTGGGAAATACTTACGCTACTTTGTTGCATCACCCTTTCCTCTTCAAGGGAAAACCAACGCAGTGCTCAAGAGGTAGCAAGAAGGATTTCTGGCGCCGTTGCCAGGGAGGTCTGTACAAAAGTCAACACACCAAGTACCCACCACAAACCTATATCTCCTGCATTACTTTATTTGCCATTTGCCTCTCGTTTTCCTCTCCCCCACTTCACCCTTGCCATTTTATTCGCCCTCTCTTTTCCGTTTGCCTCTTTTTGCCCGTCTCTTGTTTGCTCGTGTGTTGGATTGCTTGTTTGTCACGATGACTCTACCTATATTTGGTGATCTTCACCTTAAAAGGTTAGAAGAGATCGAAATCAACGTTAGGAGTTTTATGGTTTTGCAATTTGAGCATAATATTTTTTTCAGAAACGAGCTTAAGGAACAAAAAAGCTTTATGAGTTATATGAATATAGAGTTAGATGATATGTCTAAAGAATTTGATGGTTTGAGATCCCAAATTGCTCGTCTTGAGAAGTTGATAGCTGAAATTTCGGATAAGCAAGCTACCTTAGTTAATAAGATGGCCGCTAAATCGGAGAACTTTGAAAACAAAGATGAAGATCTAAAAGTTATTGATGTTTCCCATATTAAATCTTTGTTTTTAAATATGAATCTTGATAATGATGGGACTGAATATGATCCACCTTTACCTACAAGGCGTTCCAAAAATTCGGAGTTTTTAGATCTTGATGCTAAAATTGATAAAAGTGGGATTGAAGAAATCAAAACATTAGATGTTAATAAACCCATTATTTTGGATTTCAAGGAATTTAATTATGATAATTTCTCTTTGATAGATTGTATTTCCTTGTTGCAATCCTTGCTAAATTCTCCTCATGCTTATAGTCAAAATAAAGCTTTTACCAAACATATCGTTGATGCCTTGATGCAATCTTATGAAGAAAAACTTGAGTTGGAAGTTTCTATCCCTCGAAAACTTTATGATGAGTGGGAACCTACTATTAAAATTAAGATTAAAGATCATGAATGCTCTGCTTTGTGTGATTTGGGTGCTAGTCTTTCCACGATTCCAAAAACTTTGTGCGATTTGCTAGGTTTCCGTGATTTTGATGATTGCTCTTTAAACTTGCACCTTGCGGATTCCACTATTAAGAAACCTATGGGAAGAATTAATGATGTTCTTATTGTTGCAAATAGGAACTATGTGCCCGTAGATTTTATCGTTCTTGATATAGATTGCAATCCTTCATGTCCTATTATTCTTGGTAGACCTTTCCTTAGAACGATTGGTGCAATTATTGATATGAAGGAAGGGAATATTAGATTCCAATTTCCATTAGAGAAAGGCATGGAACACTTCCATAGGAAGAAAATAAAACTACCATATGAATCTATTATGAGAGCCACTTATGGATTGCCTACCAAAGATGGCAATACCTAGATCTATCCTTGCTTTTATGCCTAGCTAGGGGCGTTAAACGATAGCGCTTGTTGGGAGGCAGCCCAATTTTATTTTTAATTTTTTTCTTTTTGCTTCTGTTTAGAAATAAATATTTGATCTAGCCTCTGGTTAGATGTGTTTTTATGTTTTAATTAGTGTTTGTGCCAAGTTTAACCTATAGGATCTTCTTGGATGATAGTTATTTGATCTTGCTGTAATTTCCAGAAACTTTCTGTTCACGAAAATAATTGTTAAATATCACCAGAACGTGATAAAATACTGATTCCAATTGCTGATGATCAATAAAAAAAATTCTAGGTCTTCCTATTTTGGCTGAGTTTTTGGAGTTCCAGAAGTTTGCGTTAGTTACAGATTACTACAGACTGTTATGTTTTTGACAGATTCTGTTTTTCGTGTGTTGTTTGCTTATTTTGATGAATCTATGGCTAGTAAAAGAGTATATAAACCATAGAGAAGGTGGAATACAGTAGGTTTAACACCAATATAAATAGAGAATGAGTTCATTACAGTACCTTGAAGTGGTCTTTTGCTTTCTTTCGCTAAAGGAGCTCACGAAATTTTCTGTTAAGTTTTGTGTTGTGAAGTTTTCAAGTTTTGGGTGAAAGATTTGATGGATTGTGGAACAAGGAGTGGCAGATCCTAAGCTTGGGGATGCCCATGGCACCCCCAAGATTATCTAAGGACACCGAAAAGCCAAAGCTTGGGGACGCCCCGGAAGGCATCCCCTCTTTCGTCTACTTCCATCGGTAACTTTACTTGGAGCTATGTTTTTATTCACCACATGATATGTGTTTTGCTTGGAGCGTCTTGTATGATTTGAGTCTTTATTTGTTAGTTTACCACAATCATCTTTTCTATACACACCTTTTGAGAGAGACACACATGATTCGGAAATTTTTAGAATACTCTATGTGCTTCACTTATATCTTTTGAGCTATATAGTTTTGCTCTAGTGCTTCACTTGTATCTTTTAGAGCACGGTGGTGGATTTGTTTTATAGAAACTATTGATCTCTTATGCTTCACTTATATTATTTTAAGAGTCTAAACATAGCGTGGCAATTTTCTTTAATTAATATCATGAGAAATTTGATGCTTGATAATTGTTTTGAGATATAAAGGTGGTAATATCATAGTTCTGCTAGTTGAGTAATTGTGGAATTGAAAAATACATGTGTTGGAGTTTGTGATTCCCGTAGCATGCACGTATGGTGAACCGTTATGTAACGAAGTCGGAGCATGAATTATTTGTTGATTGTCTTCTTTGTGTGGCGGTCGGGATCGCGCGATGGTTAACTCCTACCAACCCTTCCCTAGGAGCATGCGTAGTAGTACTTTGCTTCGAGGGCTAATAAATTTTGCAATAAGTATATGAGTTCTTTATGACTAATGTGAGTCCATGGATTATCGACACTTACCTTTCCACAATTTTCTAGCCTCTTGATTGCCGTGCATTGCCCTTTCTCACCTTGAGAGTTTGTGCAAACTTTGCGGTGCATCAAACCCGTGATATGATCGCTCTATCACACATAAACCTCCTTATATCTTCCTCAAAACAGCCACCATACCTACCTATCATGGCATTTCCATAGCCATTCCGAGATAATATTGCCATGCAACTTTCCACCGTTCCATTTATCATGACATACTTCATCATTGTCATATTGCTTTGCATGATCATGTAGTTGACATTGTATTTGTGGCAAAGCCACCGTTCATAATTCTTTCATACATGTCGCTCTTGATTCATTGCATATCCTGGTACACCGCTGGAGGCATTCATATAGAGTCATGTTTTGTTCTAAGTATTGAGTTGTTATTCATGAGTTTTAAGTAAAATAAAAGTGTGATGATCATCATTATTAGAGCATTGTCCCAAGTGTGGAAAGGATGATGGAGACTATGATTCCCCCATAAGTCGGGATGAGACTCCGGACTAAATAAAAAAAACAGGCCATAAAAAAGAGAAAAGGCCCAAATAAAAAAATAAAAAAAGAGAGAAAAAAGAGAGAAGGGACAATGTTACTATCCTTTTACCACACTTGTGCTTCAAAATAGCACCGTAATCTTCATAATAGAGAGTCTCTCATTTAGTCACTTTCATATACTAGTGGGAAATTTCATTATAGAACTTGGCTTGTACATTCCAATGATGGGCTTCCTCAAAATGCCCGAGGTCTTCATGAGCAAGCAAGTTGGATGCACACCCAGTTAGTTTCTTTTTGAGCTTTCATACACTTATAGCTCTAGTGCATCCGTTGCATGGCAATCCCTACTCCTCACATTAACATCGATTGATGGGCATCTCCATAGCCCGTTGATTAGCCTCATTGATGTGAGACTTTCTCTTTTTTTGTCTTCCGACATAACCTCTACCATTATAAATTATTCCACCATAGTGCTATATCCACGGCTTGCGCTCATGTATTGCGTAAGAGTTGAAAAGGCTGAAGCGCGTTAAAAGTAAGAACCAATTGCTTGGCTGAAACAGGGGTCGTACATGATATCAATACTTTTTGTGGGGAAGATGGAGCATAGCCGGACTATATGATTTTGTAGAGATAACTTGCTTTGGCTATGTTATTTTGATAAGACATAATTGCTTAGTTAGTATGCTTGAAGTATTACAGTTTTTATGTCAATATTAAACTTTTATCTTGAATCATATCAAACCTGAACGTTCATGCCACAATGAGAAGAATTACATTGAAATTATGCCAAGTAGCATTCCACATCAAAAATTCTGTTTTTATCATTTACCTACTCGAGGACAAGCATGAATTATGCTTGGGGATGCCTTATACGTCTCCAACGTATCTATAATTTTTGATTGCTCCATGCTAATATTATCTTCTGTTTTGGAAATTATTGGGCTTTATTATTCACTTTTATATTATTTTTGGGACTAACCTATTAACCGGAGGCCCAGCCCAGAATTGCTGTTTTTGCCTATTTCAGGGTTTCACAGAAAAAGAATATCAAACGGAGTCCAAACGGAATGAAACCTTCGGGAACGTGATTTTTAGAACGAACATGATCCAGGAGACTTGGACCCTACATCAAGAAATAAAGGAGGACGCCATGAGGTAGAGGCGCGCTACCCCCAGGCCGCCCTCCACCCTCATGGGCCCCTCTTGCTCCACCGACGTCTTGCTTCCTCCTATATATACCTCATTGCCCCCAAGCGATCGACACGGAGACAAAAACCCAATTCCACCGCCGCAACCTTCTATACCCACGAGATCCCATCGCGGGGCCTGTTCCGGAGCTCCGCCGGACGGGGCATCGATCATGGAGGGCTTCTACATCAACACCATAGCCCCTCCGATAATGTGTGAGTAGTTTACGTCAGACCTTCGGGTCCATAGTTATTAGCTAGATGGCTTCTTCTCTCTTTTTGGATCTCAATAAGATGTTCTCCCCCTCTCTCGTGGAGATCTATTCGATGTAATCTTCTTTTGCGGTGTGTTTGTTGAGACTGATGAATTGTCGTTTATGATCAAGTTTATCTATGAACAATATTTGAATATTCTGAATTCTTTTATGTATGATTGGTTATCTTTGCAAGTCTCTTCGAATTATCAGTTTGGTTTGCCCTACTAGATTGATCTTTCTTGCAATGGGAGAAGTGCTTAGCTTTGGGTTCAATCTTGCGGTGTCCTTTCCTAGTGACAGTAAGGCCAACAAGGCACGTATTGTATTGTTGCCATCGAGGATAACAAGATGGGGTTTTTATCATATTGCATGAATTTATCCCTCTACACATCATGTCATCTTGCTTAAGGCGTTACTCTGTTCTTATGAACTTAATACTCTAGATGCATGCTGGATAGCGGTCGATGTGTGAAGTAATAGTAGTAGATGCAGGTAGTAGTTGGTCTACTTGTCTCGTACGTGATGCCTATATACATGATCATACCTAGATATTCTCATAACTATGCTCAATCTGTCAATTGCTCAACAGTAATTTGTTCACCCACCGTAAAATACTTATGCTCTTGAGAGAAGCCACTAGTGATACCTATGGCCCCCGGGTCTATTTTCCATCATATTAATCTTCCAACACTTAGTTATTTCCTTTGCTTTTTACTTTGCTTTTATTTTACTTTGCATCTTTACCATAAAAATACCAAAAATATTATCCTATCATATCTATCAGATCTCACTCTCGTAAGTGACCGTGTAGGGATTGACAACCCCTTATCGCGTTGGTTGCGAGGATTTATTTGTTTTGTGTAGGTGCGAGGGACTCGCGCATAGCCTCCTACCGGATTGATACCTTGTTTCTCAAAAACTGAGGGAAATACTTACGCTACTTTGCTGCATCACCCTTTCCTCTTCAAGGGAAAACCAACGCAGTGCTCAAGAGGTAGCACCACCCATACCAACAGAGAATGTTGGGTCTTCAAACAAGCCGGCAGGGCAAGCGCCAAAAATAAAGACGGGGGGTCCCAAAGCGATGATGGCGACGAAGAGCCCAGATCACCAAACACAGGAGGGCAAAAGAAATTTCCCCCGCAAATCCAAACGGTTGACGTGGTTAACAACACCCACATTCCCAACCCGGACCGGATGCGCACCCTTAGGGATGCCGACTTAACGGAACTAGTCGTCCCACAATATAAACTAGGGCCGGTCACCTTCAACCACACGGATCGTCCGGTTAACGCCAATCAGGGAATCCAGCCGCACTAGTACTCGACCCAATAATTGACGGGTTCCACCTCACACGAGTCCTTATGGACGGAGGCAGCACTCTAAACCTGCTTTACAAGGACACAATGCGCAAGATGGGCATCGATCATTCAGTGATCAAACCCACTAAAGCCACTCTCAGAGGCATTATACCAGGTGTGGAAGCGAGATGTACAGGCTCCATCGCCCTTGAGGTAGTCTTCGGATCACCAGACAATTACCGTACCGAAGAGTTAATCTTCGAAATCGTCCCTTTCCGCAGTGATTATCAGGCACTGCTCGGACGAACCGCGTTCGCTCGGTTCAACGTGGTGCCACATTATGCCTACCATAAGCTCAAGATGCCCGGTCCACATGGCGTCATCACGGTTAAGGGCAAGGCTGAACTTTCCCTCGGCACCAACGAGTACACCGCTGCCTTAACAGCAGAAGCAACGAGCAGCACCTTGCAGCCGAACCTCCAGTCGATGGCCAGGCTCCTGAACACCGCTAAAGGACTCTGAACTACTTCATGGCAGGATAGCCCGGCTCGTCCAGAGCTCAATTAAACACCGGCGAAGGCCAGGACAGGCCGCACACAGCGGCTCAACCGCTCTCCGGCACACAAACATTCCTTACATTTCCTTCGCAGGTTCACCTTTGCGCCGACCAGGACGGGCTATATGGAGGCAGCTCAAACGTGCAAGGGAATCCTTAGATATTTCCCGCGATGACCATCCGACTATACTCCGGATCCGCACACAGCTTCTTCCCCCTGGTCTCAGCAGGTTCCACAGTCATATTTCATTTTGATCACATTACCTGTACTCATATGCATCGACATACTATTCAAATACAACATGTGGATTTATAAGACGCTTGTCTGCTGTTATTTCTTATTAAAATTCTTTTGGCAAGTGGCATCCGTACACCACGATATGCCTTAAAACATGCCAGGGGCTTCGTTTTACCCATAATACGGCAATAAAGTCCGAACACCTTCACGGAAGTTCGGCACCCCGAACCTATAGCATTATATGCATCAGCACCGAATCATGTCTTGGGTCAATAGTGGGGTTTGCCTGGCTCCCATGTTTTGGTACCTTACGTTCTGCTATATCGGCTAAGGTAGCACTGGGATAACTACTGCGATTGTGTCCGGTTCTTCGGACGAGCACCTCGATGAAAGCGAAAACGCGACTATCACGATCTGGCGAGAGCTGGTCAGCTGTTGGAGAGGTTGTAAAATCTTTAAGTTTGTCCGCATAATGCCATAACCAATGTAGCGTCACGATGGATCGGTTTTCTTCCGATCAGGTGCTTATAGAGCCCTCGTGCGGTCTTCGAACACCGAGGGCTGTGCCTACCTTCCTAAAGCTCCTATGGCTAAGTGAGAGTGATAAAGCCCTATAGTCTGATTGCCTAGTTCGTTGTGCTGAACACCTCCTTCGAAGGACCCAAAACTGGGATAAAAAGTGATCAGGTTTATCCCGAACACCCCCGTACTTCTCATGTGGGGGCAGAAGCCGACGACTGGCCAACTCTTAGGTTTAATATACAAAATGGCCGCGCAGGAGGATAAACTTTTATATAACAGGCAATAAATAATGTAATTGACCTTGTTCAAATATTACAAAGGACAACATGATTTGCATTCATGGAAATATAATGTCCTCGGTGCATAGCTCCGCTGCAAGGTAGGATCCTTTCAGGACACCTCCATAATATAATTCGGGCTTGCGGTGCTCCTTCCCCTCTGGCAGTCCTTCGGTCATCAGCTTTTCAGCATCCATCTTCCCCCAGTGCACCTTTGCGCGGGCGAAGGCCATTCGCGCACCCTCTATACAGACCGACCGCTTGATGACGTCAAGTCGAGGGCAGGCACTCACAAGACGCTTCACGAGCCCGAAGTAGCTTCTCGGAATCGACTCGGCAGGCTATAGTTGGATAATCAAATCATTCATGGCTAGTTCTGCCACCTTATGCAGTTCGATCAGCTGTTTCAGTTGATCGACAAAAGGCACCGGATAATTCGGTGCCAAATACTGCAACCAGAAGAGCTTATTCGCAGTGTTCCTTTCTTTGGCTCGGTAGAATTGGGCGGCATCGGATATGCTGTGGGGCAGCTCCGCAAATACCCCTGGAGAAATCCGAATTCAAAATTTGAAACATAATTTTCTCCTCAAATACTTGCTTTACATGGAAAAAAGCCTTACCCTCCGCGATCTTCCTCGCCTCTTGGATCTCCTGCAGGGCGCTTTGGGTTTCCCCCCGGGAATCGCTCGTGGCCAGATGAGCCTTGGTGAGTTCGGATTCTTTCTCCGTTAAACTCTGCTCCAAGGTCTCGCATTTCTTCACGGCCTCTTGCAGCTTCTGCTCCGCTTCAATAACCCTGGCCTCGTGCTTCTCACGAAGAGCCTGCTCTGTGGCTGCCTTTTTCTTGGCCTCGGCCACAACCTTCTTAAGAGCCTCGACTTCGGTCATCATCCCTAGCGCAAATTATGAAACATATTTTATCATATTGAAAATTCATTCGCAATAAACGCGAAAAATCCTTGCGCATACCTTGTTTATCTCCCAGCTGCATTTTCAACTGGCCAAGTTCTTCTTTGGCCCGCTCCAGACTTTGATTCAGTCCGGAGACCTCCACAGAATGAGATGTAGCAGCCGCTACAGACGCCTGCTCATAAAAAAGCTAGATGTCATCAAGTGAGTCTTCCTGCGAACATAAATTTGATCCTCTGTCTGGTTCTTTCTTTCAGCGAACGTGTATCAGGGGCTACTATACATACCATGACACTCTTCGAAACCTCAAAAAACATACCTCAAAACCTTTTATAAGGCTGATACAGGCTTCATTCAGTCCACTCTCAGCAGATTGAATCTTCTCAATCACCGCACCCATAAGGGCACGGTGTTCATCGACGATGGAGGCGCTCTTCAACGCCACCAACAAAGCATCCACACCTTGATACGTCTCCAACGTATCTATAATTTTTATTGTTCCATGCTATTATATTTTGTGTTTTTGATGTTTATGGGCTTTATTTTACACTTTAATATTACTTTTGGGACTAACCTATTGACCTAGAGCCCAGTGCCAGTTCCTGTTTTTCCCCTTGTTTCAGTGTTTCGAAGAAAAGGAATATCAAACGGAGTCGAAGCGGAATGAAATCTTCTGGATAAGTTATTTTTGGAAGGAAAGCAACCGGGGAGACTTGGAGTCCACGTCAAAGAAGCAACGAGGAAGCCACGAGGTAGGGGGCGCGACCTCCCCCCCCCCCCCCAAGGCGTGTGACACTCCAAAAATATTGTTTTGGTTTTCAGCAAAAAAAAACTTTGTTGGTTTTGAAGGAGGTCATTTAAATCCTTCCAAAAATCTCTTTCTCTCAAGAATTTCCCCTTTGACAAAAGATTTTATTTTGGCACCTTCTTCAACTCTGGTGTTGGTTATTAAAAACCTTTCTTCTGATTTTCCCCCTTCTCAAATTTGTTTTTGGGATTTATTTTCTTTTAAGAAAACCCTAGGAATTTTGGGTCTTCTCTTATTTTGAAACCATCCATGGTTTTACCATGCCTCATGTGGAAAATCTTCCCAAAACCCCTCCTTCCCCTTTGGGACAATCCAAATATTATGTCCCAACAAGTCCAACTCATTTTTTTGATTTTATTTCATTAAATTCTTTTCCCAAACAATTATGTCCATTATTTTGAGCCTAGGTGATTTGCAAAGCAAGTACCTAATTGTCTTTGAACTTTGCTCTCAAACCACTTCTCTGGATAGTCCCTAGCACCCACAACCTAGAACCATCAAGATCCACTCTTCTTCTTTTCAAAATTTTCAAGTTTCAGCTTCTGCAAGTTTGGACCAGATTTGTCAAATTTGGTGAAATTCATATCTCCTCTTCTCCAAAAATTCCACCAAAATTCAGGCAATCTCCAGTTGCAATGAGAAGCCCCTCCGCCAAAAATCAGCTCAAGGAAAAATCCCCACATGCCAAAAGCATTCTGTCGAACACCTAGCATGCACTGTCACTTTGCACTTTCAGTAAAATTCAGAGTTTCAGTAAATTTAGTTTCGTCAGTGGCGGGTCAACTGTCAACAGTGCACCCTGGCGCGTTGCGCACGGCCTCTCCTCCTGGCGAGGCGCGCATGCCCTTGGACGGATGCAGGCGTCGGTGGCGGCGAGCCTCGCCCGGCGTTAGCGGTTCTGTGGTGGCTGCGCCACCGTGGCGGCCAGCGAGGGCCCGAGCCCGCTCGCCACGCCACGCGTCGCCGCCCATCGTTCCCTGGCCCTCCGCGTGGCTCATGCACGCCAGCGCAACCACGTTGCACCGTCGCCGTGGCCGGCAAGCGCAGGGCGCGCTCTCTGCCGCCAACGGGCCCGCCCCACCCTGTTCCGTCGAAATCCACTCAAAGTTCCTAATCCAAGTCCGTTTAGCGTCTGAATGGAACTAGTGGGCCTCCACGATGACGCTCAGCCCCCTAAACCTCCCCGACCAAGCTCTGCGCCGCCGTAACCTTCGCCGGAGAACTCCGTTCACGGCCACCGCCTCGGACCGCCTATAAAAAGGGGCCCCGAGCTCGCCCTCGAGGACGCACCATCCCTGCACCTCACCAACACTCCGCCAGGCCACTAGGAGGACCTCGAGGAGGTCTCCTCCCCCAACTCCGGCCGCCCCGTTCTGCCTCGGCCTCCACCTCGATTCACTCCGGTGAGGCCGTCCCCGGCGCCCTAACCTCGTCAGCAACTCTCTCGAGCACCCAATAGTCTAACCCCCTCTTCAATTTGCTCTTCGCAGCACTCCCCGGCGAGATCCAACCCCTCCCAAACCACCGTCCGCCGGAGCAACGGCCGCCGTCGATGTAGTGCTCGCCGGCGACCACCACCACCCACCGACGCGGAATGACGCCCTGAGCGCAGAGGTACCACCCGATCCTCCTGCCTCACCGTGGATCGCCGCCGGCGACCACCGCGGCTCTCGGGCGCCGACGAGCTCTGCCGCCTCATTTGAATTTTCAAACCTGACGGGTGGGACCCTCCCGTCAGCCTCTCTGTTCTTTTTTTTGAAACGTTTTTTGAAAGCGTATTCTGACAAATGCGCTTTCCAAACTGAATCGTTTTCTGAACTTTTCTGTTCTGCCCCCTGAGTATTTTCTGTTTCATTACAGAAAGGTCCTTGGACCAAAACACTTATAACTTTTAAACAGAAAAGTATTTTTGAGTGATTCTTTTTCTGTCCTCTTCAAAATTTTGTCTAGTTTTTTATCACATTTATTGGAAAAATATTTGGAATATTTTTTGAGCACCCCTTGGTATTTACGTTAGTGCGTATATTTTTGTATACCGTAGAGACCGAAGGAGGTGACGGAACCGCGAACTTCACTGAGCTAGGCCCCGACTACTCTGAACCAGGCAAGCATGTTTGAAATTTTGATATGATGAGTGTTTGGGCATGTTTGCATTAATTTAGTTTCATGGCATGTTTATGAGCATCTCGATGAAAGTTTATCTCGTAAAAGTTGAGGCAAGTAAGTATCGGAAACCCATGAGTTGTTGGAAACAAGTTGCATGGCCATGAGTTGGCATGAGAATGGGTAAGATGGCAGTGTTGTAGCATGCCGGTCTTATGCGGACCATTGACCAGTGTCAACATAAATCAGTTCAATTCCGTCCGTCTCCCCTTTCATTACAACCACATGTTTTCCACAAGGTATCTGGCTTAGTAAGTTGCAAACCACTTTCGGTACACACCAAATCGAGAGGCGGGATGAGGGTTCCATGGCCTGGATTAAAGCCTATCATCCGGTCGGGGGCATGGGTGTTTCGGTTGGGACGAGAGGGGGCACCCTTAGAGCGCATATATAAATTTGATCCCATGCTATTCGAGATTGTGATCTCCCGTCTCAAAGTTTTTCTTGAGCGCTGTCTAGGGTGATTCCCTGCAACGTGAGGTAGGATGGGTGTGTACTGGTTAGCTGTGTTTTCTCCAAAATACCGTAAACGGAACTAGTCCTTCGTGACTACGGAAATCCGTTGGCTGTTGATAATTTTAGTACAAACTCTGCAGAGTCAACAATTCTTGAAAATCATCTTATCCATGTACAAGAGCTGTGTTCATCTTATCTTGTCAAGTGTCAGTCTCGATGACAGAAACTCCTGAGAACCACATGAGTGTTAAATGTTTATTTCCTGTGGATGGACTAACCCGTTTATATTCATGTGATGAGTATTTTTCCTATGAGCACTATTTCTTGCAAGTTAACCGATATGAGAAGTGAATTATAAGCCCTTTCTGCGATGTCGCTCAGAAGTCCGACTGCGGCATTGTTATTATTTACTTTTGTTATAAGCCCTTTCTGCGATGTCGCGCAGACGTCCGACTGCGGCATTGTTATTATTTACTTATGTTATAAGCCCTTTCTGCGATGTCGCTCAGACGTCCGACTGCGACATTGTTATTATTTACTTTTGTTATAAGCCCTTTCTGCGATGTCGCTCAGACGTCCGACTGTGGCATTGTTATTATTTACTTTTGTTATAAGCCCTTTCTGCGATGTCGCTCAGACGTCCGACTGCGGCATTTTGTTGTTATTTATTTTCAATATAAGCCCTTTCTGTGATGTTGCTCCGACGTCCGACTGCGGCACGCATGTCTTTTCTTTCAGTATAAGCCCTTTGTGAGGTGTCGCTTAGACGCCCGACTGTGGCATGCTTTACTTATTTGTTCGCCCTTCGAGGTGTCGCTTCAGACACCCGATCGGTTTTGAGTTTATTTTTCCTTGGGTTTTCGAGCGGACTACCGCTGATTCCCTTTTTACATACCTTACTATACTGATTTGATTGCGCATTGTTAAATTATTCATGTCGCATTCATGCATAGATTTTTTATTCTTTGGTCCGAACTGTCTTGCGAGTACTTTCAAAGTACTCACCTGGCTTGTTGATTTGGCCAGATGCTGACGAAGGCGATCTTATGGATGAAGAGTTCGATAGCGAGTCCGACGCCTAGAGGAATCCCAGCCAGTCTCGTACGACCCCTGGATTTGTCACTGTATTATATTCGCTTCCGCTACCCAAATAAAATTCACCGAGCCTCACCTCGAAGCTCGATGAGCCGCCAGTGCTGGAGTCATATCATCCACTCGACTGTGTTATTCCATTGCTTTACCTCGAGTCAGTAGTATGCCACCACTCCACTGTGCCATATCCGCCTCTATGTATAATTATTGGCGTGCTTGTAATAATTTGTTGAGCAAGATCAGCTCGACCCTGTAATATATTTTATGCTACTGGCTTATTGTATCAAGATTTTGTCTACCAGTGAGGAGGATTTTCCTCACACTGGAATTTTTAGGTCGGTTTCTCAATAAATATTTTTATTGGAAAACCGGTCGTGACAAGCTTGGTACCAGAGCCAGGCTGACTGTAGGAAGCCACTAGGTGCGATCGCTAATCGGTTATTATCATATAGAGCTATTACTTAATTTTACAAATGTAGTCAATTTTTGACAGTCATCATAAATTTATGATTTGACTACTCAGGATTTTGCCTACTTTTGTAGATGGCTGGCAACGACTGCGAGTCACAGTTGTTCGCCAACATGCCCAATGGGTTCGTCAAGCTCCTTTCCTTCATCGTCCAAGTCGTGATGGGGCCATCTGTGCGCCCAGTCTTCTCACTCTCTCAGCACAAGGTCAATGACCGTCTAACCATGCACCAAGCCGCGGTGCAATTCAAGGGAGGGCGAGTTGAGCGTTTCCGGTTCTTGGGGAGAGCCATGCCCACGAAGAAGCATGCACTGCAGATGGCAGCCCGTGAGGCGATAGCTCGTCTCAGGGATATCCTTCCTTCGATGAAGACTCGTCGTTACCGCTACCTGCCATGTCACGTGCCATACACCTGCCACTACGCGTTCTCTTGCCCCAGAGGAGAACGAGACGAAGCTTTTGAGATGCTTATCGAGTATCTCCGGGCTTTGGAGGCAGCCTTCGACAACCTGGTGTACGACTTTGTAGCTGCCCGCATGGACTCAGTCCATGGCTGTGCCGCCAACAGGAGGGAGCTCCTGCGCGCCGCACCGCCACTGACTTTTGTCTCATCATCAGCATCTTTTGCTCCTACTGCTCTCACTACTACTCGTCGCCTGCCTACCATGGAGGAGTTCAACCATGTCATTGCGCCTACTCCGGTTCGTTCTGCACCACCCCATGTGCCCGCTCATGTTCGAGTTGTCCCGCATAGGGCACCTACTCCACCAACTCAGCGCAGCACTTCACGTCTGGAGCCTATCACCGAAGAGGAGGTTGAGTCCCCAGCCTCACTGCGCCTCACCCTTGGCAGGCCAAGGGAAATCCTTACCATCTCCGACTAAGTACGCTTAGCCGCCATGCGATGTACCGACTTGTGCGATATGTTTATATGTACATAAGCTGTGAGAAGTAGCTTGTTTGCGCATCATGTAGGAACTGGAGGAGTGCACTAGCCTAAATAACATGTCAGGAATATGTACGCATATCCTGAGTGATGTATTATATAATTACTGCTTGCGTGTAAGATATGTAATGAGCAGTCCTTCTCCGTGCGCAAACGTTTATTCTCTTGAAAAATCTTGGAGCATTTGCGACTTCTTCCGTCTTCATGAATTTATTGACTTTTGAGACTCAAATTTCTTTTCTTATGAGTTTCGCAAAATATGTCCCCAGAGTGAACAATGTCTCGTCCTTGGACGTGCTCCATGCCAACTCCGCCAGAGCAAAATTATGACACACAACCCAGCAACAATTTCACACAGGGGCAGTCAAGTCAACAGGACAGTGAGACGGCACTTTCCCAAATGTGTCGTCTTTATGAGCAAAGTCAGCAACAACATCAGGAAATGATGAACCAAGTCATCAATATGGGAAATCACCGTGGACAATTTCAGCAGCAATCAAAGTTATCCGAGCTACAAAAGACGCATCCCCAAACATTTTCTCACACTGACAGACCTCTTGAGGCCGAGGACTGGCTCCGAGACATGGAAAGAAAATTAATTATTGCCCAGTGTTCAGATCTGGAAAAAGTACTATATGCACCGCACTATCTCACTAGAGCAGCCGCATCATGGTGGGAAAATTTCCTACACATGCACCCCAACGAAAATAATATAACATGGGAGGAGTTTAAAGAAGGTTTTCATGGGGCACATATTCCTAAGAGTCTTATGAAGATCAAAAAGAGAGAATTTGATGACCTCAAGCAAAGGACAATGACGGTGTCAGAATACAACAGTCAGTTTACTCTGCTGTCTCGCTTCCAACGAGGGCGTATGTCTGAAAGCAAGAAGATGGAAAAATTTCTAGGCGGACTGGCGCTTGGCGCTTAAATGCCAACTGGTCGTGCACACCTTTCCAGATTTTAAGGCGGCTGGTGGATAAGGCCATTACCTTGGAGAATGAGAGCGCAACTTAGAAGATTTCCATAGCGGAAGAGGACCAGACTAATCATGCCCGCAACCACCGCAGCAAGACAGATGTTCAGAAAAACTGGACACCCAAACGCACGACAAGCGTCTCATGTCCAATCAAGAATTTTTCATGCAAGGGACAAGGAGTTCACATACCGCCCAGGCATTACCTGTTACGCTTGTGGAGAAGAAGGGCACTATGCCAAGCAGTGCCCCAAGCCAAGGAACTCGACCCCAAAGCCGAACAACGGAGGCAATAATTCGGCGCCAAAGCGCAACAATTTCAACCCAAATAACAACCACAGGAAGGATCATCTGAACCACGTGACCAAAGAGGAAGCACAGAATGCCCCAGATATCGTACGCGGTACGTTTCCTGTCAACACAATACCTGCCATGGTTTTGTTTGATTCTGGAGCCTCTCACTCTTTCATTTCGAAAAGTTTTGCCTCGCAAAATAATTTTTTGATGCTTCCCTTGGAAAAATCTATGATCGTCAAATCCCGTGGAATTAAGCAAGTTACCGAGAGTTATTGCCAGGGAGTGATTATTGAGTTTGAAGGGTTGAAGTTTCACGCAAATCTTATCGTGTTGGAAAATAAAGGACTGAATGTCATCCTAGGGATGGATTGGTTAACCACCAACAAGGGTTTTATTGACTGCTTCAACCGGACCCTGATTCTCACCCACCACCACGGGAAGACCATAAAAGTCTCAGCCAAGGAAAGAAAAACATCCCGGCAACCAAGATTGAACAAAGTGGATATTTCTGATTTGAGCAAGGTTCGATGGTGTGTGAATTTCAGGCGTATTTCGAAGAACTACCGGGCATGCCACGGACGAGAGATAGAATTCAGCATTGAGCTAGCACCGAAACCGCCCCATATACAAGAAACCATACAGAATGGCACCATCGAATTGGTAGAACTGAAGAAGCAAATAAAAGAATTCTGGGCAAAGGTTATATCTGAGCCAGCTCCTCACCACAGGTTTCACCAATTTTATTTGCCAAAAGAAGGATGGAACACTGAGATTGTGCATAGACTATCGGCGCTTAACATGGTCACGATCAAGAACAAATATCCGATGCCACGGATAAATGATTTATTTGATCAGCTCGCTCAGGCCAAGGTATTCTCAAAGATTGACTTGAGGTCGGGATACCATCAATTAAAAGTGCGAACCGAAGATATTCCCAAGACAGCTTTCACCTCCAGATACGGATTGTATGAGTTCACCGTAATGCCATTCGGACTAACAAACGCCCCCGCATATTTTGTTCACCTCATGAACAAAGTATTCATGAAGTTTATGGACAAGTTTGTTGTGGTATTTATCGATGACATTCTGGTATACTCCAAGACACCAGAAGAGCACGCTGAACATCTCCGAATTGTACTAGGGGAACTCAGGAAACATCAATTGTACGCTAAATTCAGCAAGTGTGAATTTTGGCTAAGGCAAGTGGGTTTTCGGGCCGCGTCTTGACCCAAGAAGGTATTGCCGTAGATCGAGAAAAAGTCAAGGCCGTGCTTGGTGGAGGCCACCAGCCGGTAGTGAGACGTCTGAAGTTTCTTGGGAATGGCAGGTTACTACCGAAGATTTATTGAAGGATTCTCCACCATAGCAAAGCCAATGACACAACTACTCAAGAAAGACAAGAAGTTTGAATGGACGGAAGCTTGCGAGAAAAGTTTCCAAAATTAAAAGGAAATTAACGTCGGCACCGGTATTAATTGTGCGGACATACACAAGAATTTTGAGGTATATTCGGCGCATCCGGAAAGGCCTCGGATGCGTGTTGATGCAAGAAGGCAAGGTAGTCGCATATGTCTCCAGACAACTTCGCAAGCACAAAGAAAATTATCCTACTCATGACCTGGAGTTAGCAGCAGTTATTCATGCACTCAAAGAAAGGAGACACTTTTTACTTGGGAATCGTTGTGAGATATACACGGACCATAAGAGCCTCAAGTATATTTTCACACAACCGGAACTGAACTTGAGGCAACGACGCTGGTTGGAACTAGTAAAGGATTATGACGTTGGAATCCACTACCACCTAGGTAAAGCAAATGTAATGGAAGACGCTCTAAGTCGGAACCCTAGCCCAAACGACGACAGCCTGCCAAACCTGAGGCCTGAATTTCGGCAGGAGTTTGCTAAGCTCAACTTGCTGGTAGTCACCGAAGGCAGCGTATCAAATTTAGAAATACAGCCTACCCTAATGGAAACAATCAAAGAGGCTCAGCATGGACACCCCAGCATTGAAGGCATTGAACGAAAAGTGAGTTTGGGCAAGGCCCAGAATTCGTGTCGATAAGCAGGGAATATTGTGGTGCAGGATAGACTTTGCGTACCAAATATCAAGGACCTTAAACAGCAGATCTTAGCTGAAGGCCACACCGCCGGGATTCGATACATCGAAGGGACAAAATGTACAAGGATATTCAGGAAAATATTGGTGTACGGTCTAAAAGGGACATAGCCACGTTCATCGCATGTTGTGACTCTTGTCAACGCATCAAGGCCGAGCACCAGAAACCGGCCGGACTCTTACAGCCTAATAAAATACCCGAGTGGAAATGGGACGAGATTGGAATGGATTTCATTGTTGGGCTACCTCGGTCTAGGCACGGAAATAATGCCATTTGGGTCATCACTCATAGACTGACTAAAGTAGCACACTTCATCCCCGTGAAGACAACCCACACCACTCAGAAACTTGCTAGGCTTTATCTTTCCCGTATCGTCTGTTTACATGGATTCCCAAAGAAAATAATCTCGGACAGAGGCACTGAATTCGTCTCCCGATTTTGGGATCACTTACAACAAGCTCTGGGAACTCAACTGGTATTCAGTACCGCATACCACCCCCAGACAGACGGGCAAACTGAGGGAGTAAACCAGATTCTAGAAGATATGCTGAGAGCATGTGTCCTCACCTATGGGACCAGTTGGGAAGAGAGCTTACCATACGCAGAATTCGCATATAACAACAGTTATCAGGCTAGCCTGCAAATGGCACCATTTGAGGCTCTGTACGGGCAAAGATGTCGTACCCCGCTAAATTGGTCGGAAACCGGAGACAGCCATATCTTCGGCCCAGACATGCTCAAGGAGGCTGAAGATAAAGTCAAGGTGATTAGAGATCGACTCAAGACAACCCAAAGTCGACAGAAGAGTTATTACGATCGAAAACATCGGGGAATCAGTTTTGAACCCGGTGAATTTGTGTACCTACGAGTATTCCCTATGGCCTGCATCGATTCAAGATTAAAGGGAAACTAGCACCAAGATTCATCGGACCATTCTGCATAATGGCACGGAAGGGACAGTAGCCTACCAGCTAGACTTACCCGAAGATTTATCCGACGTCCACGACGTGTTCCACATCTCGCAATTGAGGAAGTGCGTGAGCAACCCAGAGAAGCAAGTATCTCATGAAAACATTGACGTGCAGCCAGACCTCACATATCGAGAGCATCCAATAAAAATCTTGGAGGAGTCTGAAAGGAGAACCCGACAGAAAACCATGAAGTTCTTCAAATTTCAGTGGAGGAACCACACCGAGAGTGAAGCCACTTGGGAAAGAGAGGATTTTTCTTCGGACAGAGCACCCACAATTATTTGAGGATCAGCTGAAATCTTGGGGACGAGATTTTTCCTAAGGGGGTAGGTGTTGTGACACTCCAAAAAAATTTTTTTGGTTTTCAGCAAAAAAAACTTTGTTGGTTTTGAAGGAGGTCATTTAAATCCTTCCAAAAATCTCTTTCTCTCAAGAATTTCCCCTTTGACAAAAGATTTTATTTTGGCACCTTCTTCAACTCTGGTGTTGGTTATTAAAAACCTTTCTTCTGATTTTCCCCCTTCTCAAATTTGTTTTTGGGATTTATTTTCTTTTAGAAGAAAACCCTAGGAATTTTGGGTCTTCTCTTATTTTGAAACCATCCATGGTTTTACCATGCCTCATGGGGAAAATCTTCCCAAAACCCCTCCTTCCCCTTTGGGACAATCCAAATATTCTGTCCCAATAAGTCCAACTCATTTTTTGGATTTTATTTCATTAAATTCTTTTCCCAAACAATTTTGTCCATTATTTTGAGCCTAGGTGATTTGCAAAGCAAGTACCTAATTGTCTTTGAACTTTGCTCTCAAACTAACTTCTCTGGATAGTCCCTAGCACCCACAACCTAGAACCATCAAGATCCACTCTTCTTCTTTTCAAAATTTTCAAGTTTCAGCTTCTGCAAGTTTGGACCAGATTTGTCAAATTTGGTGAAATTCATATCTCCTCTTCTCCAAAAATTCCACCAAAATTCAAGCAATCTCCAGTTGCAATGAGAAGCCCCTCCGCCAAAAATCAGCTCAAGGAAAAATCCCCACATGCCAACAGCTTTCTGTCGAACACCTAGCATGCACTGTCACTTTGCACTTTCAGTAAAATTCAGAGTTTCAGTAAATTCAGTTTCGTTAGTGCCGGGTCACCTGTCAACAGTGCACCCTGGCGCGTTGCGCACGGCCTCTCCTCCCTGGCCAGAGCGCCGCACGCCCCCTTGGACGGATGCAGGCATCGATGGCGGCGAGCCTCGCCGGCGTTGGCGGTTTCTGTGGTGGCTGCGCCACCCGTGGCGGCCAGCGAGGGCCCGAGCCTGCTCGCCATGCCACCCGTCGCCGCCCATCGTTCCCTGGCCCTCCGCGTGGCTCATGCACGCCAGCGCAACCCCGTTGCACCGTCGCGGTGGCCGGCAAGCGCACGGCGCGCCCTCTGCCGCCAGCGGGCCGCGCCACCCGTTCCGTCGAAATCCACTCAAAGCTCTGATCCAAGTCCGTTTAAGCGTCGAATGGAACGGTGGGCCTCCACGATGGCGCTCAGCCCTAAACCTCCCGACCAAGCTCGTGCGCCGTAACCTTCGCGGAGAACCGTTCACGGCCACCGCCTCGGACCGCCTATAAAAAGGGGCCCTGTGCTCGCCCTCGAGGACACACCATCCCTGCACCTCACGAACACTCCGCCAGGCCACTAGGAGGACCTCGAGGAGGTCTCCTCCCCCAACTCCGGCTGCCCCGTTCCGCCTCGGCCTCCACCTCGATTCACTCCGGTGAGGCCGTCCCCAGCGCCCTAACCTCGTCACAAACCCTCTCGAGCACCCAGTAGTCTAACCCCCTCTTCAATTTGCTCTTCGCAGCACTCCCCGGCAAGATCCAACCCCTCCCGAACCACCGTCCGCCGGAGCAACGGCTGCCGTCGACGTAGTGCTCGCCGGCGACCACCACCACCACCCACCGACGCGGAATGACGCCCTGAGCGCACAGGTACCACCCGATCCTCCTGCCTCGCCGTGGATCGCCGCCGGCGACCACCGCGGCTCTCGGGCGCCGACGAGCTCTGTCACCTCGTTTGAATTTTCAAACCTGACGGGTGGGACCCGCCCGTCAGCCTCTCTGTTCTTTTTTTGAAACATTTTCTGAAAGCGTATTCTGACAAATGCGCTTTTCAAACTGAATCGTTTTCTGAACTTTTCTGTTCTGCGCCCTGAGTATTTTCTGTTTCATTACAGAAAGGTCCTTGGACCAAAACACATATAACTTTCAAACAGAACAGGATTTTTGAGTGATTCTTTTTCTGTCCTCTTCAAAATTGTGTCTAGTTTTTTATCAGATTTATTTGAGAAATATTTGGAATATTTTTGAGCACCCCTTGGTATTTACGTTAGTGCATATATTTGTGTAAACCGTAGATACCGAAGGAGGTGATGGAACCACGAACTTCACCGAGCTAGGCCCCGACTACTCCGAACCAGGCAAGCATGTTTGAACTTTTGATATGATAAGTGTTTGGGCATGTTTGCATTAATTTAGTTTCATGGCATGTTTATGAGCATCTCGATGAAAGTTTATCACGTAAAAGTTGAGGCAAGTAAGTCTCGGAAACCCATGAGTTGTTGGAAACAAGTTGCATGGCCATGAGTTGGCATGAGAATGGGTAAGATGGCAGTGTTGTAGCATGCCAGTCTTATGCCAGACCATTGACCCAATGTCAACATAAAGCAGTTCAATTCCCGTCCGTCTCCCCTTTCGTACTACCACATGTTTTCCGCAAGGGATACGGCTTAGTAAGTTGCAAACCACTTTCTGGTACACACCAAATCGAGAGGCCGGGATGAGGGTTCCATGGCCCTGGATTAAAGCCTATCATCCGGCCAGGGGGCATGGGTGTTTCTGGTTGGGACCGAGAGGGGGGCACCCCTTAGAGCGCGCATATATAAATTTGATCCCATGCTATTCGAGATTGTGATCTCCCCGTCTCAAAGTTTTTCTTGAACGCTGTCTAGGGTGATTCCCGGCAACGTGAGGTAGGATGGGTGTGTACTGGTTAGCTTTGTTTTCTCCGAAATACCGTAAACGGAACTAGTCCTTCGTGACTACGGAAATCCGTTGGCTGTGGATAATTTTAGTACAAACTCTGCAGAGTCAACAATTCTTGAAAATCATCTTATCCATGTCCAAGAGCTGTGTTCATCTTATCTTGTCAAGTGTCAGTCTCGGTGACAGAAACTCCTGAGAACCACATGGGTGTTAAATGTTTATTTCCTGTGGATGGACTAACTCGTTTATATTCATGTGATGAGTATTTTTCCTATGAGCACTATTTCTTGCAAGTTAACCGATATGAGAAGTGAATTATAAGCCCTTTCTGCGATGTCGCTCAGACGTCCGACTGCGGCATTGTTATTATTTACTTTTGTGATAAGCCCTTTCTGCGATGTCGCTCAGACGTCCGACTGCGGCATTGTTATTATTTACTTTTGTTATAAGCCCTTTCTGCGATGTCGCTCAGACGTCCGACTGCGGCATTGTTATTATTTACTTTTGTTATAAGCCCTTTCTACTATGTCGCTCAGACGTCCGACTGCGGCAGTGTTATTATTTACTTTTGTTATAAGCCCTTTCTGCGATGTCGCTCAGACGTCCGACTGCGGCATTTTGTTGTTATTTATTTTCAATATAAGCCCTTTCTGTGATGTCGCTCCGACGTCCGACTGCGGCACCGCATGTCTTTTCTTTCAGTATAAGCCCTTTGTGAGGTGTCGCTTAGACGCCCGACTGTGGCATGCTTTACTTATTTGTTAAGCCCTTGATGTGTCGCCTGGACACCGATCGGTTTTGAGTTTATTTTTCCTTGGGTTTTCGAGCGGACTACCGCCGATTCCCTTTTTACTTACCTTACTATACTGATTTGATTGCGCATTGTTAAATTATTCATGTCGCATTCATGCATACATTTGTTATATCTTTGGTCCTAACTGTCTTGCGAGTACTTTCAAAGTACTCACCGCTTATTGATTTGGCGGATCTTGTGAAGGCGATCTTATGGATGAAGAGTTCGATAGCGAGTCCGACGCCTAGAGGAATCCCAGTCAGTCTCGTACGACCCCTGGATTAGTCACTGTATTATATTCGCTTCCGCTACCCAAATAAAATTCACCGAGCCTCACCTCGAAGCTCGATGAGCCGCCAGTGCTGGAGTCATATCATCCACTCCACTGTGTTATTCCATTGCTTTACCTCGAGTCAGTAGTATGCCACCACTCCACTGTGCCATATCCGCCTCTATGTATAATTATTGGCGTGCTTGTAATAATTTGTTGAGCAAGATCAGCTCGACCCTGTAATATATTTTATGCTACTGGCTTATTGTATCAAGATTTTGTCTACCAGTGAGGAGGATTTTCCTCACACTGGAATTTATAGGTCGGTTTCTCAATAATTATTTTTATTGGAAAACCGGTCGTGACAAGGCGCTAATGTCTACTACACAACCTTCTTCTTGTAGACGTTGTTGGCTTGCAAGTGCACAGGTTTGTAGGACAGTAGCAAATTTCCCTCAAGTGGATGACCTAAGGTTTATCAATCCGTGGGAGGCGTAGGATGAAGATGGTCTCTCTCAAGCAACCCTGCAACCAAATAACAAAGAGTCTCTTGTGTCCCCAACACACCCAATACAATGGTAAATTGTATAGGTGCACTAGTTCGGCGAAGAGATGGTGATACAAGTGCGATATGGATGGTAGATATAGGTTTTTGTAATCTGAAAATATAAAAACAGCAAGGTAGAAAGCGATAAAAGTGAGCATAAACGGTATTGTAACGAGTTGAAACAAGGCCTAGGGTTCATACTTTCACTAGTGCAAGTTCTCTCAACAATAATAACATAGATTGATCATATAACTATCCCTCAACATGCAACAAAGAGTCACTCCAAAGCCACTAATAGCGGAGAACAAGCGTAGAGATTATGGTAGGTGCTGAAACCACCTCAAAGTTATTCTTTCCAATCAATCCGGTGGGCTATTCCTATAAGTGTCACAAACAGCCCTAGAGTTCGTACTAGAATAACACCTTAAGACACAAATCAACCAAAACCCTAATGTCACCTAGATACTCCATTGTCACCTCAAGTATCCGTGGGCATGATTATAGGATATGCATCACACAATCTCAGATTCATCCAACCAACATAAAAGTACTTCAAAGAGTGCCCCAAAGTTTCTACCGGAGAGTCAAGAACGTGTGCCAACCCCTATGCATAGGTTCATGGGCGGAACCCGCAAGTTGGTCACCAAAACATACATCAAGTGGCACGTGATATCCCATTGTCACCACAGATAAGCACGGCAAGACATACATCAAGTGTTCTCATAAAAGACTCAATCCGATAAGATAACTTCAAAGGGCAAACTCAATTCATCACAAGAGAGTAGAGGGGGAGAAACATCATAAGATCTAGCTACAATAGCAAAGCTCGGGGTACATCAAGATCGTGCCATAGAGGGAACACGAGAGAGAACACGAGAGAGAGAGAGAGAGAGAGAGAGAGAGAGAGAGAGAGAGAGAGAAATCAAACACATAGCTACTGGTACATACCCTCAGCCCCGAGGGTGAACTACTCCCTCCTCGTCATGGATAGCGCCAGGATGATGAATATGGCCACCGGTGATGGGATCCCCCTCCGGCAGGGTTCCGGAACAGGGTCACGATTAGTTTTTGGTGGCTACAGAGGCTTGCGGCGGTGGAACTCCCGATCTATCTGCTGTTCTGGAAGTTTTACGATACGTAGGTATATATGGGTGCAGGGGGTACGTCGGTGGATGAGATAGTCCTGGATTAGGGGGTGTCCGGATGGCTGGACTATGACTTTTGGCCGGACTCCTGGACTATGAAGATACAAGATTGAAGACTTCGTCCCGTGTCCGGATGGGACTTTCCTTGGCGTGGAAGGCAAGCTTGGCGATACGGATATGTAGATCTCCTACTATTGTAACCGACTCTGTGTAACGCTAACACTATTCGGTGCCTATATAAACCGGAGGGTTTTAGTCCATAGGACGAACAACAATCATACCATAGGCTAGCTTCTAGGGTTTAGCCTCTCTGATCTTGTGGTAGATCTACTCTTGTACTACCCATATCATCAAGCAGGAGTAGGGTTTTACCTCCATCACGAGGGCCCGAACCTGGGTAAAAACATCGTGTCCCTGTCTCCTGTTACCATCTGCCTAGGCGCTTGATTCGAGACACCCTACCGAGATCCGCCGGTTTTGACAGCGACATTGGTGCTTTCATTGAGAGTTCCTGCGTGTCGTCACCTTTAAACACGATGGCTCCTCCGATCATCAACAACGATGCGCTCGGTGAGACTTTCCTCCCGGACAGATCTTCGTATTGGCGGCTTTGCTGCGGGCAATTAAGCTGGCCATCTGGAGCAGATTGAAAGCTATGCCACCGCCATCAGGTCAGATTTGGAAGTTTGAACTACACGGCTGACATCCGCGGAGACTTGATCTTCGACGGGTTCGATCCACGGCCAAGCGCGCCGCACTGTCATGAGGGGCATGATTTAGCTCTGCCGCCGAACAGTGTCCTGGAGGCCGCACCAGAGTCCGCTCCGACCTTTAGCTCAGAGCTGACCGCGCCGATCGAGGACGGGTGGCTGGACACCGCCTCAGCCAAGAAAAGCCAAGAACAATGGCCGCACACCTACCCCATCCTTTGCTAAGCTCGCAACTCCAAGGTGCCGGACTCCTCTCCGGACTCCGAACCTTCCCCGCCCCTGCCAATCTAATCCGATTGGGCGCCAATCATGGAATTCACGGCCGCGGACATCTTTCAGCACTCGCCCTTTGGCGACATTCTGAATTCACTAAAGTCTCTCTCTTTATCAGGAGAGCCCTGGCCGGATTATGGTCAGGAAGGTTGGGATGCGGACGACGAAGAAAATCAAAGCCCACCCACCACCGACTTCATAGCCACTGTCGATGATTTAACCGACATGCTCGACTTTGACTCCGAAGACATCGACGGTATGGACGACGATGTAGAGGAAGAACATGAACCAGCGCCTATAGGGCACTGGAGAACCACCTCATCTCATGATGTGTACATGGTGGACACACCTAAAGGAATCAACGATGAGGAACAACGGGGCGCTTCTGAAGGACATTCCTTGAAAAGCGGTCAAAGCGGCAGCGTAAGCGCGCTCAAAATCCCGCCTCGACAAAGACAACAACCATACAGACCCAGCCATAGGCGCAGGCGAACCGGGGATAGCGAAAATGCTATCGAGCAACAGTCCGAACAGGACAACATAGATAAACAACCCGTCCCCGGTGAAGACAACGGTCCGGACGATCTAACGCCGGACAAGTTGCTGGAGCAGAAGAATCTCCACAAAAGGCTCATCGCCACTGCACGTAGCCTGAAAAAGCAGAAGCGGAAGCTCAAAACAGCGGAAGATGCACTCAGAATCAGATGGAGCAGAGTACTCAACAACGCAGACAAATACGGCGACAGTCGCCGGACAAAGAGCTATCCAAAGCGAAAACTACTGCCCGAATTTGATGAGGGGGACGTAGAGCCCCCGCAATCAAAAAACAAGGAGGCCACCTGGTCGGGTGGACGACCTCATGGCAAACAGAGAGCGGCAAGCGGCGCCGCACACAAGCCAGCACGCGATCCGCACAAGGATTCGCATCAAAAAGATGGCCCAGTTAGATCTATCTACGGGCCAAGAAAGCAAGCTCTAGTAAGCAATGCAACACATCAAGTATTCGAACATCACGGTACACCTAAATATAGGGGTGCCGCACACCCCCTATGTTTCACCGATGAGGTGCTGGATCATGAATTCCCAGCGGGATTCAAGCCCGTAAACATAGAGGCATACGATGGAACGACAGACCCTGGAGTCTGGATTGAGGATTACATCCTCCATATACACATGGCTAGAGGAGATGATCTCCACGCCATAAAATATTTACCCCTCAAGCTCAAAGGGCCAGCCCGGCATTGGCTTAAAAGCCTTCCCGAAAACACCATTGGAAGTTGGGAGGAGCTCGAGGATGCCTTTCGGGCAAATTTTCAAGGGACTTATGTCCGACCTCCGGATGCCGACGATTTAAGTCACATATCTCAACAACCCGGAGAGTCAGCCCAGAAATTTTGGAACAGATTCCTTACTAAAAGAACCAAATAGTCATTGTCCGGACGCGAAGCCTTAGCAGCTTTCAAACACAACGTCCGAGACGAATGGCTCGCCAGACACCTCGGCCAAGAAAAGCCAAGAACAATGGCCGCATTAACAAGCCTCATGAACCGCTTTTGCGCGGGAGAGGATAGCTGGTTAGCAAGATGCAGCACCAGCGACCCAAGTACATCCGAAGTCAGGGATGGAAACGGGAAACCACGACGCAGCAAGGAACAACGGCGGACCAAGGGAAACAACCCGAAAAGCACGGCAGTCAACGCCGGATTCAAAAGCTCTCGGCAGAATCATAAAAAGCTGCCCCTTAAGGATAACAGGGACGAGCTATCTAACTCAAACAAAATCTTGGACAAGATATGCCAAATCCACAGTACTCCCGGGAAGCCTGCAAACCACACCCACAGAGATTGTTGGGTCATCAAGCAATCCGGCAAACTCAACGCCGAACACAAGGGGCTCGACACACCAAGCGAGGACGATGACGAACCCCAAAAGCAGAGCACCGGAAAACAAAAGAATTTCCCACAAGAAATCAAAACAGTGAACTCACTTCACATGGCAAAAGGGAAAAATAGAGCGGCGCCCATAGAGGTACATGCCATACGGCCTATCCCGAAGGAGTCCCGCCACTGGTTGTTAAAACCAATCACCTTCGACCATCGGGATTACTCTAGAAGTATACGGAATGCAGGTTGGACTGCCTTGATATTAGATCCGATAATTGGCGGACTCCAATTTACACAAGTCCTAATGGACGGCGGCAGTGATCTAAACCTGCTATATCAGGACGCAATCCGCAAAATGGGGATGGACCCAACCAAATTTCGCCATAGCAACACTTCCTTTCAAGGGGTAATGCCAGGCCCATATGCCCATTATACGGGCTCTCTACTGCTAGAAGTTGTATTCGGCTCACCCGACAACTTCCGCCGCGAAAAGTTAACCTTCCACCTCGCCCCATTCACAAGTAGCTATCAAGCACTATTGGGACGCGAAGCTTTCGCCCGCTTTAACGAAATACTGCATTATGCATCTCTTACACTTAAAATGCCCGGTCCATGTGGCATCATCTCATTAAAGGGAAAGCTCGAGGGTTCCTCGAGTCCGGAAAATTGTGCGGATGCCTTCACAGCCCCACAATGAACCGGCTTCACCAATACAAGCACTTAGACAGGTCGTCTAGACCCCGGACACGGCTGGACATACAAGGGCTCATTAGACGCATACCCCTGTACAAGGGGCTACGCGCATCCATAACAAGAGACAATAAAGCTCAATTTTGTTCATTCTTTGAATTGTAGTTTGTTTATTTAGTATAACGTACATTTTCGCATGATCTTTTTCAACGAAGTTCCTCTCTTTTACAGATGAACACCGTGCTACACCCGTCCAGGATACGGCACAACGGGGACACGGGCACAGACGTGCAGTAGGGACCCGTTGGAAGGATTCTTTTCAGATTAAGACCCTGCGTAAACCTTTTTTACTGTTTCTTGTTGATACACATCCCCGGTTTCTTGCTATAACCAAGGAGGAGGCTGGCGTTTTGGCATAGGACACGTCAGAATGTTGCACGTACCTGGACACTAGGGGCTTATTACCAAGGGCGCCCTTGGCCCGTTTTCATAAAGCCCGAATACCTTAGGGAGTGTTCGGCGTCTCGAGTTAGGCCTTCTATGCATCAGCTCCAAGTCATGTCTTTGGTCAAATGTTGGGTTTGCCCGGCTCCTGTGTTTTGCTGCCTTACGTTCCGTTCTATCGGCTAATGCGGCACCAGGAGAGCTACTGCGATTGTGCCCAGTTCGCCGGCGAGCACCTCGATGAAAGCCGGCTGACTGTCATGATATAGCGTGAGACTGGTCAACCACTCGATGACCTGCTGGAATGTTTAGAATTCCTCCGCATTGACGAAGGGCCGTTTCCCGGTCAGGCACATACGCGCCCCGAATTCGGGTGAGCGCGGTGCCCCTAGGGGCTATGTAGTAGCCCCACTATCGAACTCCTACGGCTAAGTGAAAGTGATAAAGCATTATAGTCTGGTTGCCTAGTTTGCTGCGCTATAACCTCCTTTGTAGGACCAAGACGTTGGGTCAAGTGTGAAAATGTGTTTTCTGCAAACACCCCCGCACTATATGCGTGGGAGCTGAAGCCAAGGACTGCCATCTTTCAGGTTATATACACATATACATTAACGGCCGCACGGGAGGTATTTTAATTCTTGAAAGGACAAGTATAAAAAGCTTTTATATTCCATCGAAACATTGTTTCACAATAATACATGTTATTCAAACATAATATCCTTCGAGCACTGCGTCTCTATTAAACGAGCGCCCTGCAGAACTTCCTGAAAATAGTGCTCGACAGGTACTCGGCTTCCGTCCGAATCTTGGGATGCAACATCGGTGGCCTTCATCTCCGCCCAGTATGTCTTGACACGGGCAAGAGCCATCCGCGCACCCTCTATGCATGTCGACCGCCTCATTGCTTTAATATACGGCACCGCACCAAGGAACTGCTGCACCAAGCCAAAATATCTCTTCGGCTCGGGCCCTTTCGGCCACAAATGAGTCACGACAGCCTTCATGGCAAGACCGGACAATCTATTCAGCTCTGCCCATTCGGCCAAACGATCGGTTAGTGGAAGTGGACGCTCCGGACTACGGGACTGCGACCAAAAGAGCTCTTCCATCTTGTGATCCTTTTGATCACCGAAGTGTTCGGCCGCGTCCGTGGCACTCGCCGCCAAGTCTAGATAAGCATCCTCCGAACTCCACAGCCAGTCCAACTGAGCATATTTAGGATCCGTGAATTTCCTCCGTGGCAGAAAGGGTTTTCCAGCCGCGATATCTCCGGCCTGACGTAGCTCCTCCTTCATAGCTCTCATAGCAGAGCGAGTATCCTTGCCTCCGTGGTGGCCTTCTTCAGGTCCTCTTGCTCCGCTCGACCTTCTTTTTCAAGAAGCTCGCAGCGGTCGGTAGCATCCTTCAACTTCACGGCCATCTCGGCCATCTCTTTCTTGCTTCGGTAGTTAGCAGCCTGTTCGGCTTTTAGCTCTTCGGCCACCTTTAAGGCGGCCGCATCACTTTTTCTGGCCTGCTCCTTGGCTCGGGCAAGCTCCGCCCGAAGGCTCTCCATGGCAGCGGCACCATCTGCATCAAGCATACATATTGTAAGGAACGGGCATTAAGCTCCCTTACCAGGTGTCCACGGAGAAACCGCATACCTTGTGACTCGTCAAGCCGCTTATTAACAAGCGCGATGTCGGCATCCGCCACGTCAAGTTGCCGCTTTAGTTCAGCAAATTCATCAGTCCGGCTAGCCACCGGACGATCCGCCACCTACATTGGAAGGGCGACATATTATAACTGGGATCATGATCCTCGGCACACCGTCATTTTTGACAACGCACCGAGTCTCAGGGGCTACTATCTACACAAGGCGCATCTTATATATGCGGAACCATCAAAAGGTACATCATTGCACGTACCTCAAAACCCGTCAGTAAACTCCTGGCGGCCTCGTACAACCCGCTTTCCGCGGAAGAAATCTTTTCAATCACCGTACCCATCAGTGCACGGTGATCCTCTGAGATAGACACTCGCCCGAGCAGACCCTTCAACCCCGCCGACCGCGCACCAGGAGGTGCCAGACTCGTCTGATGGCCTTTTTCGAAGGCCGGACACGGAGGGCTCTGGGGGGCCCTACGACTACCCTCCACCCCCGCCGGATTCGGGGAAACCCTCCACGACGACACCTCGGGATCGTCCGCCTCGCTAGGCGGCATGGCAGGGGGAGGCGTTCCACTCTCCATCATCTCCGGACGAAGATCCCCCGAAGACGAGCTCTGCTGAGAAGGGTTGAGATCCGAACTACAAGGTAAAATTTCGGTCATCTTCAGAGATAAAATAGGTATGTCTCTTATTTTAGGAAAAACTACCATCTCTACTTACGGCTCGCTGGAGGGCTGATCTCCTTGGGGAAATAATGCGGCCGGGACATCTTCCAGCGCAGGACCCTTTGGCGAGGATTTCTTCCCGCGCTTCGAGGCCTTGGTCTCTGGATCTTCAGAGGCGGTCCTCTTCTCCCCTTGGATGGAGGGATTCTCGATCCCTCCTTGCTTGATAACCTCCTTCGCGGAGGCAGTAGCTTCCTTGTTCCCCCCTTCACCTTCTTCCAAGGGCGCAGCCTCCAGCATCTTGTTTAACACAGGATCCGACGTGGTCTCAGGGAGGGGGGCCGGACACCTGATCAGTTTTGCTTTTGCTATCCAATCCTGTTTAAGGGACAACTCTTTTAAGGGCAGGTTTATGATAAATGTACGGATAGTGTGTCCGGGTACGGAACTACTTACTTGAGTATCCGGGCGATTGCAGCTCAAACCTGCGTCCTCGGTCAAGTCCGGGCACATTGCTTGTGATCCGAAGAACAGTTTGTACATCTCCACGGGCATTGCGCCCGTAAAATGTTGGAGAGCTCGTGGTCCCTCTAGATTGAACTCCCACAGGCACAGAGGGCGACGTTTGCAGGGCAGGATGCGACGAATCAGCATGACCTGCGTTACTACAACCAGATTGATCTCTCTCTCTCTCTAGGAGGTCTCGAATGCGGCCCTGCAACAAGGGCACGTCCTTGGGCGGCCCCCAGTCAAGCCCTTTATTGACCCACGACGCCAGCCGTGGTGGAGGACCCGTATAAAACATGAGCCCCCTCACGAAGGGGTCCGTCGGGAAGCCTAGCCCCCGAAGGAAGTGAGACGCGAACACCACGCTTTCACCAGGCTTGGGAGTGGGAATAACCTGCCCTTGAGCAGGCAGCCTATGCGAGATTTCGCCGGTTAGATACCTGGCATCTCTTAGCTTTAGGATGTCTTCTTCCGTGACGGAGGAAGACATCCACCGGCCTTGGAGGTCGGAGCCAGACATCATCGAAGGTCCGAAGCGCCTAAATCTGGAGCTTTGGGTGTTGGAACTCGAGGCGAGTGGCGGATTCGATGGAGATTGAAAAAAAGGAACGGGGCCTTGGTCTCTTTATAGGGAGGTCGAATACCAAGAGCCCTCCCGTGACCGTTCGGGACTCGCCGATAGAGGAGGCGTGCAGCGAGCACGGTTGGGTTACCCACGCCCGTATTGATGAGAATCCCGGAATAAGGGGACACGATCTCTGCTTTGACAAGACGTGCCAAGGAAACCGCCTCGCTAAACGCGCTGAGATGGGACAGTAAAAACGATTCGAATAAAGGTTTGGCCGTGGTGTGATGTCACGCCGCGGGATACATCAGCAGATTGAACTTGTGTGGATATTATTCTCTCTACGGTGGTATGTGGAACTTATTTTGCAGAGCCGGACACTATCCTTGTGTTCAAAATCTTCTATGAAGTATTCGGAGGAGGAACCCGCCTTGCAATGCGAAGACAATATCGCGCCCGTACTAAATCGTCATTGAAGCCTGGTTCAGAGCTCTTGAGGAGTCTGGATTAGGGGTGTCCGGATGGCTGGACTATGACCTTTGGCGGACTCTGGACTATGAAGAGACAAGATTGAAGACTTCGTCCCGTGTCCGGATGGGACTTTCCTTGGCGTGGAAGGCAAGCTTGGCGTCTGGATATGTAGATCCCCTACCATTGTAACCGACTCTGTAACCCTAACCCTATTCGGTGCCTATATAAACCGAAGGGTTTTAGTCCATAGGACGAACAACAATCATACCATAGGCTAGCTTCGGGGTTTAGCCTCTCTGATCTCGTGGTAGATCTACTCTTGTACTACCCATATCATCAATATTAATCAAGCAGGAGTAGGGTTTTACCTCCATCGAGAGGACCCGAACATGGGTAAAAACATCGTGTCCCTTGTCTCATGTTACCATCCGCCTAGACGCACAGTTCGGGACCCCTACCGAGATCCACGGTTTGACACCGGCGGTGGAGCTTGGGGGCCCCATGAGGCGGGGGCGCCCTAGGGGTGGCGCGCCCCACCCTCGTGGCCAGCTCCGTATCTTCTGACATAGAGCCCAAGCCTATCCGGTGGATTTCCTTCCAAAAATAACTTCTCCAGTTGATTTCGTTCCGTTTTGACTCCGTTTGATATTCCTTTTCTTCGAAACACTGAAATAGGCATAAAACAACAAATCTGGGCTGGGCCTTCGGTTAATTTGTTAGTCCCAAAAGTAATTTAAAAGTGGAAAATAAAGCCCAATATTGCCCAAAATAGTAGATAATATAGCATGGAGCAATCAAAAATTATAGATACGTTGGAGACGTATCAAGCATCCCCAAGCTTAATTCCTGCTCGTCCTCGAGTAGGTAAATGATAAAAAGATAATTTTTGATGTGGAATGCTAGTTGGCATAATTTCAATGTAATTCTTCTTACTTGTGATATGAATATTCAGATCTGAAAGATTCGAGACAAAAGTTCATATTGACATAAAAATAATAATACTTCAAGCATACTAACAAAGCAATTATGTCTTCTCAAAATAACATGGCCAAAGAAATTTATCCCTTCAAAATCATATAGTCTGGCTATGCTCTATCTTCACCACACAAAGTATTTAAATCATTCACAACCCCGATGACAAGCCAAGCAATTGTTTCATACTTTAACATTTTCAAAACTTTTTCGATCTTCACGCAATACATTAGCGTGAGCCATGGATATAGCACTATATGTGGAATAGAATGGTGGTTGTGGAGAAGACAAAAAGAGGGGAAGATAGTCTCACATCAACTAGGCCTATCAACGGGCTATGGAGATGCCCATCAATAGATATCAATCTAAGTGAGTAGGTATTGCCATGCAACGGATGCACTAGAGCTATAAGTGTATGAAATCTCAACAAAAGAAACTAAGTGGGTGTGCATCCAACTTGCTTGCTCACGAAGACCTAGGGCATTTTGAGGAAGCCCATCATTGGAATATACAAGCCAAGTTCTATAATGAAAATTCCCACTAGTATATGAAAGTGACAACATAGGAAACTCTCTATCATGAAGATAATGGTGCTACTTTGAAGCATAAGTGTGGTAAGAGGATAGTAGCATTGTCCCTTCTCTCTTTTTCACTCATTTTTTAATTTTTTTTATTTGGGCCTTTTCTCTTTTTTTATGGCCTCTTTTTTCTCTTTTTTTATTTTTTTATTTTTTCGTCCGGAGTCTCATCCCGACTTGTGGGGGAATCATAGTATCCATCATCCTTTCCTCACTGGGACAATGCTCTAATAATTATGATCATCACACTTTTATTTTCTTACAACTCAACAATTACAACTCGATACTTAGAACAAAGTATGACTCTATATGAATGCCTCCGGCGGTGTACCGGGATATGCAACGAATCAAGAGTGACATGTATGAAAGAATTATGAATGGTGGCTTTGCCACAAATACGATGTCAACTACAAGATCATGCTAAGCAATATGACAATGATGGAGCGTGTCATAATAAACGGAATGGTGGAAAGTTGCATGGCAATATATCTCGGAATGGCTATGGAAATGCCATGATAGGTAGGTATGGTGGCTATTTTGAGGAAGGTATATGGTGGGTGTATGATACCGGCGAAAGGTGGGCGGTATTAGATAGGCTAGCAACGGTGGAAGGATGGGAAAAGTGTGTATAATCCATGGACTCAACATTAGTCATAAAGAACTCATATACTTATTGCAAAAATCTAGAAGTTATCACAGCAAAGTATTACGCGCATGCTCCTAGGGGGATAGATTGGTAGGAAAAGACCATCGCTCGTCCCCGACCGCCACTCATAAGGAAGACAATCAATAAATAAATCATGCTCCGACTTCATCACATAACGGTTCACCATACGTGCATGCTACGTGAATCACAAACTTTAACACAAGTATTTCTCAAATTCACAACTACTCAACTAGCATGACTCTAATATCACCATCTTCATATCTCAAAACAATTACCAAGCATCAAACTTTTCTTAGTATTCAACACACTCATAAGAATTCTTACAAATCTTTTATGCTTAGCATATTAGGACTATTTAAGCAAATTACCATGCTATTTAAGACTCTCAAAATAATATAAGTGAAGCATGAGAGTTCATCTATTGCTTTAAAATAAAACTACCACCATGCTCTAAAAGATATAAGTGAAGCACTAGAGCAAACAACAAACTACTCCGAAAGATATAAGTGAAGATCAATGAGTAGTCGAATAATTGTGCAACTATGTGAAGACTCTTTATCATTAAGGAGTTTCAGATCTTGGTACTTTATTCAAACAGCAATAAAAGCTAAATAAAACTACATTGCAAGGATAGCACAACTCAAGTGAAAAAGCAAAAACTTAGGTTAAATCGATACTAACCGATAGTTGTTGAAGAAGAAAGGTGGGATGCCAACGGGGGCATCCCCAAGCTTAGATGCTTGAGACTTCTTGAAATAATATCTTGGGGTGCCTTGGGAATCCCCAAGCTTGAACTTTTGTGTCTCCTTAATTCCTCTCATATCATGGTTTCTCTTTTTATCAAAAGCTTCATTCACAACAAACTCAACAAGAACTCGTGAGATAGGTTAGTATAAACCAATGCAAAACCTTATCATTTCCTACTGTAACAAATCACTAAAATTATTATTCAACATTTCATACTAAATGCCTCAGCATATTTAATACTCCTATCCTCAAATAGAATCATTAAACAAGCAAACATATGCAAACAATGCAAACATAACAGCAATCTGCCAAAACAGTATAGTCTGTGAAGAATGCAAGAATATCAATACTTCCCTAAATCCAAAAGTTATGAACTAAAATCCCCACTGTAATAAATTTATCATATCTCATTATGCAAAAAGTTTCAACATTATATCATGCTCTGAATTTTCTAGGGAATTTTTGCAACAGCGGTAAACTTTCTGTTTTCAAACAGCAACATGTATAGTAGCAAAATAAGCATGGCAAAGGCTATCCTTGACTTTTTTATTGAAACTAATGATTAAAAACACTAATCTAAATAACATCAAGCAAATACTAACAAAACAAAATGACGCTCCAAGCAAAACACATATCATGTGGTGAATAAAAATATAGCTCCAAGTAAAGTTACCGATGAACGAAGACGAAAGAGGGGATGCCTTCCGGGGCATCCCCAAGCTTAGGCTCTTTGTTATCCTTGAATATTACCTTGGGGTTCCTTGGGCATACCCAAGCTTAGGCTCTTGCCACTCCTTATTCCATAGTCCATCGAATCTTTACCCAAAACTTGAAAACTTCACAACACAAAACTTAACAGAAAACTCGTGAGCTCCGTTAGCGAAAGAAAACTAAACACCACTTCAAGGTACTGCAATGAACTCATTCTTTATTTATATTGGTGTTAAAAATACTGTATTACAACTTCTCTATGGTTTATAAACTATTTTACTAGCCATAGATTCATCAAAATAGGCAAACAACACACGAAAAACAGAATCTGTCAAAAACAGAACAGTCTGTAGTAATCTGTAACTAATGCAAACTTCTGGAACTCCAAAAATTCTAAACTAAATTGGTAGACCTGAAGAATTTGTCTAGTAATCATCTGCAAAAATAATCAACTAAATATGACTATCTAGTAAAAAGATAAAGCTAATCTCGTGAGCGCTAAAGTTTCTGTTTTCTACAGCATGATCATAAAGACTTCACCCAAGTCTTCCCAAAGGTTCTACTTGGCACAAACACTAATTAAAACATGAAAACACATCTAACCAGAAGCTAGATGGTTTATTTATTACTAAACAGAACCAAAAAGCAAGAAACTAAAATAAAATTGGGTTGCCTCCCAACAAGCGCTATCGTTTAACGCCCCTAGCTAGGCATGATGATTTCAATGACGCTCACATAAAAGATAAGAATTGAAACATAAAGAGAGCATCATGAAGAATATGACTAGAACATTTAAGTCTAACCCACTTCCTATGCATAGGGATTTTGTGAGCAAACAACTTATGGGAACAATAATCAACTTGCATAGGAAGGTAAAACAAGCATAACTTCTAAACTTGAAGCACATAGAGAGGAAACTTGACATTATTGCAATTTCTACAAGCATATGTTCCTCCCTCATAATAATTTTCAGTAGCATCATGAATGAATTCAACAATATATCCAGCTCCTAAAGCATTTTTTCATGATCTACTTGCATAAATTTTTACTACTCTCCACATAAGCAAAATTCTTCTCTTGAATAGTAGTGGGAGCAAACTCAACAAAATAACTATCATGTGATTGAAAATTAAGATCAAGATGACAAGTTTCATGGTATCCTTATTCTTTAAAGCATATGTGTCATCACAATAATAACCATAGATAGGAGGCATGCTTTCATCATAGTAAATTTGCTCATCAAAGCTTGGGGGACAAAAAATATCATCTTCATCAAACATAGCTTCCCCAAGCTTGTGGCTTTGCATATCATTAGCATCATGGATATTCAAGGAATTCATACTAACAACATTGCAATCATGCTCATCATTCAAAATTTTAGTGCAAACATTTCAATGCATTCTTCCTCTAGCACTTGAGCACAATTTTCCTTTCCATCATTCTCACGAAAGATATTAAAAAGATGAAGCGTATGAGACAAAATCAATTCCATTTTGTTGTTGTTTTCTTTTATAGACTAAACTAGTGCTAAAACAAGAAACAAAAATATTCGATTGCAAGATAGTTTTGATATACCTTCAAGCACTCACCTGGCAATTGAGTTTGTCTCATACGCTTCATCTTTTAATATCCTTAAAATGAGTATGATGGAAAGTAAAATTGTGCCAAAGTATTAGAAGACTAATGTATTAGAATGCTTGGTATTAGAATATGGCATGAATGATGAGCATGATTGCAATGTTGTTAGTAAGAATTCTTTGAATATCCATGATACTAATGATGATTGCACTAGTTATGATGAAAATATCTCCTATAAGCATGTCAATTTTTGTGGAGTGCATTGGGTTTGCAAATACACTCCAAATAGGGAAGATAGATATTGCAAGAGGCATAAGCACTTAGAAACTAAACTGTTGCAAGAAAGGCTAGATGTCTGTGCTGAAGATTTAAATTTTCTTTGCCGTACTTGTGGACTTTGCAATGAAAGTGGTCATTTAGCTATCTGATTCAAATTGTTTCATGATCTAATCGTGTCCAAAAAATGTGATGAGTTGATTTCCCTTGCACATTATAATGAACTTAGCTTGCTTATGGGTTGCGAAGAAATGAAACGTTTAACTAATTATCTTCCAGAATTTGCCCGTTACAAACTTCTTGGTTTTGATCTAGAGAAGATTTATATGTATTGTGCGGTGAAATGTATTGAAAATCCTTATATTGCCAATTACATAAAGAAAAGAAAACAAATAGAAGATGAAAAGAATACTAACGAAAGGGAAGAGACTTCCCAATATTCTCCTATTATTTCTTATGATGAATCAGGTAACGAGGAGGAGCCTTCTATTCAACCAATCTCATCAATAAGGAGCTCCAAAAAGAAGATTGAACCCACACATGATGTGGTGAAGAAGAAGAAAAGGAAAAGGAAGAGAGGTAAAAAGACATCTTTCCCAAATAATGTTGCTCCTATTATTGTTCTAACTCATGAAAATGAATGAAAAATAATTGTGGAAGATGATGCACTTGATGATGATCTCGTTATGCCTATTGCTTGTTGTGGTGATTATGATTGGGAAGATAATGATACTTCTTATGATCTTGAAAATCTTTTTGGCACTTGCTTGGAAGAATATGATAATTGCTATACTATTGGTGCTATCCATACTATTAATGATGAGAGTGATTATGCTTATGATATAGAAAGGCCCAAGCTTGGGGAAGCTATGTTTGAAGAAGAAGATGTTTTTGAGAATATATTTGCTGCAATTAATGTTTGTCCTAAGCTTGGGGATGCTACGTTTAATGAAGATGATATTTTTAGTCTCCCAAATTTTGATATGCAAATTTATAATAATGATAGCATGCCTCCTACTTGTGATGACTATATTGATGAAAGTGGGTTTGGAAGAGTGTCAACTTTAGGAAGTAGTGATCCCACAATATTGGAGGATGTTGAATCTTATAATATTTATGAAAGTGGATTTGGAGAGGTCATTGTCAGTGTCAAAACTGGTGGATCTCGGGTAGGGTGTCTCGATCTGTGCGTCTTAGGATCGATGGTAACAGGAGGCAAGGGACACAATGTTTACCCAGGTTCGGGCCCTCTCGATGGAGGTAAAACCCTACTTCCTGCTTGATTAATATTGAAGATATGGGTAGTACAGGAGTAGATCTACCACGAGATCGTAGAGGCTAAACCCTAGAAGCTAGCCTATGGTATGATTGTTTTTTTCTATCGACTAGCCTGGCCTCGGATTATATAATGCACCAGAGGCCTAGGACAACAAGAGTCCTAGCCGAATACGCCGGTGGGGGAGGAGTCCTTGTCTTGATCACCAAGTCTTGTGGAATCTTCCTTGTATGCGGCAGCTGTCCGGACTGGCCCATGAGTTTACGGCCATGGGGGTCCTCGGCCCAATCTAACAGATCGGGAGATGACGTGGTGAGTCCCCCCTAGTCCAGGACACCGTCAGTAGCCCCCTGAACCGGTCTTCAAGTTAGGAACGCTCCTCGATTCTTCCGAACTGTTCTTCATCTTCGGTCGTCGGTCTTGAAAAGTGGTTCAATAAATCTTCTCATCTTCGATCTTGAGGATCGCCGAAGTGCATCCGAAGAGTTTACACGTCGGGCATCCGAGGAGCTCCTCTAAGTTTCCGGCCTTTATCAATGCCTTGTTATTTTTATGCCACACCTCGGGTTTGAAGTTTTTCCCGGGAGGCAGTGTCCTCTTGCGTCCGAGCTCCAACGCCGGACTGCATTCGGGGAATCTTTTGCAGCCGAGCACCAATGCCGGACTGCTTCCGAGCTCCAACGCCGAAATGTATCCGAGCTCCAACGCTACACTGTGTCCAAGCTCCAACGTCAGACTATATCCGAGCTCGAACGCCGGACTATATCCAAGATGTCATAGATCATCTTGGTTCAAAAAAGTTGAAGGAGTTTAGCCGAGCTTAATGCCGGAAATTCCCTCTATGGAGCTAGCCGCTAGCGTCCGATTTTTATGCCGGACTGCTTCCAAGGTGGTGCACCACCCCGACCGCGGGCTGATTTTTTGTGAATATTTTTAACTGGTGCAGTTTATTCTTTGCCGAATTATATCCAGTAGCCCTCAAGGTGTGTATTAGTCTAAAACCCGAGATGCACCTGAAGGCAATCATAAAAACCGTTGTTCCCCGTAGCCCCCAAGACTCAGGTCGATGCGCGAAATCGGCCTGAGGATCAATTCCTAGCTCGGCAGCATACATAGGAATAAAAACGCAGCGTAATATATTAGAGATAATAGTGATCGGCGAACGGGCCCTTGAGAGAGGGTCGTGAGAAGTCGCCGCAATATACTAGTTTGATGCCGGATAGGTCTATATGGTACCTATTATTGTCCGAAGACATGTATGCGCATAGCTCGTTCAAGCCGAACACTGAGCACTTTAAATTCTATGCATTGAATAAGCAATGCAGTAGCCCCCGAGACACTGGTCGGGTGGCAACACCAGATCAGGGGATCGATGTGCCCCTTTAATATTTGTAAATAATGAGCGCAAAGCCCAGTAGCTCCTGAGCCTTAATGTGGGCACGGGTGGCCGAATTAAGGATCGATATCCAAAGTAAAATCACAGATTATGTGTAATGATTCTATGTATCCAAGTACTTTACATCATCATTTTGACTCCATTGCGACCGTTTATCAGTTGAAAGTGGCCCATCGTCAGCTTCTACCCCTTGGTAGATACTACACAGGGTGTTTCCGCACTAACAAAACAACCTTTAGCAGACGTATCGGTGCCCGAAGGCGGTTGTGTTAGCGGAAACGAGGCAATCAGATATGCGGGCTTTATAACTTTTGCTTAGTCATAGGAGCTTTAAACTGGGGAGGCTAGCTATGAGCCCCTGGTTAGTGTTCAGCGACAGCCGAGGTCAAGCCGTAAACACTTCGGCCAATGTTATGAACGGCCCGTCATTGAACATAGTCATCGGATCGCTGACCAGTTGACGCCTATTGTGACAGTCAGTTTTCGGCTTTCTCCACTGAGGTTCTTAACCATGCGAGCTGGAAGCACAATCGCACTGCTTCTCCCTTTGCACACCTAGCCGAACAAAGCGGAACATAGGAGGTAAGAACAGGAGCCGGGCAACCCAACTATTGACCGAAGACACAATTCGAAACCGATGCATATAAAGCAATATCCGAGAATGTTTTTGCCGAATCCCTAAAGGTGTCCGGTGTTGCACTACGAGACTAATGCTCGAAACACACAAATAGTTTAAAAGTGCCATAGGCTTCGAAAAGCCAAAAAACTTATTCAAAAGGTTAATGTCCGAACTAGATCAAGTGTTCGGTGCCGATCCGAAAATTGGACTTTTTAAAAAAAAAAGGTGCTTCTGTCGTGCTTTAACATGACACATCCTATCTCAAGACTTCAAGCGGGTCAGCCTATGGCTTCAATCTCCTTATCCCAAAGGCGGAGTGCTTCTCCGAGGCTAGTTTAGCAAACTGCACTCGAGCGGATTTAGAGAGAAGCAAGGCTATCCGGTTATTGACCACACACTTGCATCGAGAAAGGAGTGATAGAAAAAAGACTTTGCAACGACCAAGAAGAAAAACAGCTCATACTAATTTAAGAAGCCCCACGTGACTTGGGTAAAAGAATTTTATGTATAATGATTGTATGTACCAAAGCACTTATATCATATCTATGTTCACCCGAACTTTAAACGCGTCTTAACCGACCGTCGGCTTCTCCCTCTTCGGTCAAGGTCCGAAAAGTGTTATGTCCTCCACCTGTCGAGAATATCGACGGTGTTTCCAATAACCAGGCAATCAGGCCATAAGGATGTAACAGACAAAGCGCGTTCAGGGAACTTATGCTATATTACTAACGAAGTGTAAGAAGCATCTTCGAAGAAAATAGTACCCCCACCAATACCTTTCTTCAGTGCTCATTGTTACTATGAGACTTGTGCAATAGATTTTTTGTACTCATGAGTTCCGTTGTGTGCAGACCATAATTGAAAACAATAAGAGCGCTAGCTTTCGGCTTCACCCAGTCTGAGGTCCGGCTCGGATGAACCGATCGTGACAATCGCAGAGGTGCCCCCTTTACTCCCTAGCCGAACAATCGGGAACATAGGGGTAAACACAGGAGCAAGGCAACCCAGCCTGCAAATCGCTTAAGTCAATATGGTGCATATTGTGGCATAATACACGAACAAGGAAGGAAGCCGTACAAGTGTAATCATATGCAATAGGAAAAGCTTCGTAAAGGAAGCCCCCAAGTAAACGGGGTATTTGAATTTGTGTGTCACAAACAAAGTTTGGACAAGGAAATTTTTTACAAGCAACTTTTTTCCAAAAAAGTATAATGCTTGATCGAACCGAACACAAGTTAAAAATTTAAAACTTTGAGCATGAAGGAAACTTAGCTGGTTAATGTGTTTGGTGTTGATGACGCGATTCAGGCTTGTGGCGGGACGAAGACGCCCATTGAACTGACAAGGTTCGCAGTCCTCGGCATGGCCGAGGTCCCAGCCCCAGGTCCGAGGAGTCCGAGCAAGGAGTTCGGCACTCCGGAGTAGTGGCCGTGTAACGCAGTCAAAATCGATTACCTGCACACATAAAACAATGCGGTCCAGGAAATAATAATATATATGTATATTAGCCTTGCATAATTGCTTTACGCGAAAATAATTTATTTTTAGAGATGTGGCCTGGCGCCGAAGCCAAAGTTGGTGCAGGGCGTTAGCGTGACGCAGTGAAGGCGTGACAAAGCCTGAATTTGCAGGGCGGTCCGGGCTCCGGATGCGGCGTTTGCCGAACTATATATGGAAACTGACCGAACCATCATGCGACCGTCGTTAATGCGGCCACCATTTGATAGACATGTGTACAGATGATGGACAAACTGGAGTAATAATTCCTTGGAAAAATAAACCCAACGAGCAAAAAATGTTAGGATTAATAGCACCTGGTTTATTTGTTGTAGCAGTCTGAAGAAAAGCGACTCCCAAAAATTGGGAATCGATCCGCACACCCATTGCCTGATGGGCGATAAAGTGACGGCATGGCGAAGTCCTCGGTCCAGCTAACGTGACGAGGCTGGTCGGCTGGTGACGCCGAAGTCACCGGAGTATGTTGGGAAAGAAATAGCCAAGTCCCCGGTCTAGCCGAGGTGACGGAGCAGGTCGGTAAGGAGTCGTTGCAGCCGCCATGTTAGCCGAGGTGTTGAGGTAGTTCGGCGTGATGGACATCGGCTCGAAAAAGCAACAGTGCGGCCAAGCCGACGCAGGTCGTAACTTGTGACGCGGCCAATGCTGGTTTGATGAAGTGGCCATGCGGCGATGCCGGTGTGTCCGCTCCGTGTAATCCGTGGGGCGGTGATGTTGGTGATGGTTTTTCTTTGGCGATTCTGAACTCTTGTTTGGCTCACCGAGCTGAGTATCCGAAGAAGTTGAGTTCGGCTTAAAAAGCGACGACATGTCTAGCGCAGGTCGGCAGCCGTGGAGCAATATTGCCGGACTGGTTTGACACCAGCATGATGTTGAAGATCATGTTCAAAGGATTTTAAAGTTAGTGGGATGTGTTCAGAAACAAAACACAATACCCCATACAAAACTTCCTTTAAAAAGGATGTCTGCAATCCCGTTCATAAAAAAGACGAACTCGGGTCGGATTCGTTTTCGCGCAGAAAACAGATCCGAAAAGTGATGCCCAAATCGGAAGGTTCCCGGAGTTTGGACGGTCGGATCGAGCTGAAAGTTTGAGGGGTGGTAGACATAGGAATTCCGCAGCCGATCAACGGTTGGATCTTCCAAAGGATGTCCGAGCTAGAAGCTGGACACCACCCCTAAACTCGTCCAGATTCCCATCCAGGTTTGACATGGCTCCGGTATATCGTGGATTGCCAGAGATTCCTCCTTCGGAATTCGACAAAATTTTCCAGGGTTGTTGTAGACTCAATTCTGCACAATTCCACCAAAGCAATCGTTAAAACGACAATTGAGGAGGCGGTGGCAGCGGACACAAGTTCGCTGTCCAGAAAAACAGTACGGTCGCCCGAGGGCAATGTTGACGTCGAGCCCCCGGGGTCCCTGGATGATTCCTCCATGATCTTGATAGAGGTCGGAGTTGATGTTGATGAAGGCCCTCATCCGAACATGACGATCGGAGGTAGGGCGCAGTCCTTGGTCAAACCAAGGTGACCAGTCGAACTGGTGATGAAGATGCCGAAGTCGCAGTTGATCTGCAGGCGAGCCATCAACCTTTTGCCGAACAAACAGCGGAACTCTCAATGAAAGCATCAATGTCGGTGTCAAAACCGGCGGATCTCGGGTAGGGGGTCCCGATCTGTGCGTCTTAGGATCGATGGTAACAGGAGGCAAGGGACACAATGTTTACCCAGGTTCGGGCCCTCTCGATGGAGGTAAAACCCTACTTCCTGCTTGATTAATATTGAAGATATGGGTAGTACAAGAGTAGATCTACCACGTGATCGTAGAGGCTAAACCCTAGAAGCTAGCCTATGGTATGATTGTTTTTTTCTATCGACTAGCCTGGCCTCGGATTATATAATGCACCAGAGGCCTAGGATAACAAGAGTCCTGGCCGAATACGCCGGTGGGGGAGGATTCCTTGTCTTGATCACCAAGTCTTGTGGAATCTTCCTTGTATGCGGCAGCTGTCCGGACTGGCACATGAGTATACGGCCATGGGGGTCCTCGGCCCAATCTAACAGATCGGGAGATGACATGGTGAGTCCCCCCTAGTCTAGGACACCGTCAGTCATGACTTTATTTAGTGATGTATCCCCTATTTCGGAAGAAGTTTCAATTGATTATGAGGAGAACAAAGTTGTGACTTATGATGATTATTGTGATGAAACTTATGCTATAAAAAGTAGTGATGATTATATTTATAAAGCTTGTCATGATTATGATTACCCTTCTTCAGAACACTACTCTTTTAATGTGGAAACAATTTATAGTATTCAAGTCTCTTATGATACTCCCACTATCCCGAATGAGAAGAATTTTGCTTATGTGGAGAGTAGTAAAATTTCTATGCTAGTAGATCATGAAAAGAATGCTTTAGGTGCTGGTTATATTGTTGAATTCATTCATGATGCTACTGAAAATTATTATGAGGGAGGTACATATGCTTGTAGGAGTTCCAATAATATCAAGTTTCCTCTCTATGTGCTTAAAGTTGTGAAGTTATGCTTGTTTTACCTTCCTATGCAAGTTGATTCTTGTTCCCATAAGTTGTTTGCTCACAAAATCCCTATGCATAGGAAGTGGGTTAGACTTAAATGTGCTAGTCATATTCTTCATGATGCTCTCTTTATGTTTTAATTCTTATCTTTTATGTGAACATCATTGAAATCATCATGCCTAGCTAGGGGCGTTAAACGATAGCGCTTGTTGGGAGGCAACCCAATTTTATTTTAGTTTGTTTCTTTTTGGTTCTATTTAGGAATAAATAATCCATATAGATTCTGTTTAGATGTGGTTTTATGTTTTTAATTAGTGTTTGTGCCAAGTAGAACCTTTGGGAAGACTTGGGTGAAGTCTTTATGATCATGCTGTAAAAAACAGAAACTTTAGCGCTCACGAGATTAGCTTAAACTTTTTACTGGAGAGTGCTATTTAGTTGATTCTTTTTGAATATGATTACTAGACAAATTCCTCAGGTCCACCAATTTATTTTAGAATTTTTGGAGTTCCAGAAGTTTGCGTTAGTTACAGATTACTACAGACTGTTCTGTTTTTGACAGATTCTGTTTTTCGTGTGTTGTTTGCTTATTTTGACGACTCTATGGCTAGTAAAATAGTTTATAAACCATAGAGAAGTTGGAATACAGAAGGTTTAACACCAATATAAATAAAGAATGAGTTCATTACAGTGCCTTTAAGTGGTGTTTTGTTTTCTTTCGCTAACGGAGCTCACGAGATTTTCTGTTAAGTTTTGTGTTGTGAAGTTTTCAAGTTTTGGGTAAAGATTCGATGGACTATGGAATAAGGAGTGGCAAGAGCCTAATATTTGGGATGCCCAAGGCACCCCAAGGTAATATTCAAGGATAACCAAGCGTCTAAGCTTGGGGGTGCCCCGGAAGGCATCCCCTCTTTCGTCTTTGTTCATCGGTAACTTTACTTGGAGCTATACTTTTATTCGCTACATGATATGTGTTTTGCTTGGAGCGTCATTTTATTTTCTTTACCTTTGCTTGCTGTTTGAATAAAATACCAAGATCTGGAAGTCTTAAGTGTTAGAGAGTCTTCACATAGCTACATAATTATTTAACTACTCATTGATCTTCACTTATATCTTTTGGAGTAGTTTGTTGTTTGCTCTAGTGCTTCACTTATATCTTCTAGAGCACAATGGTGGTTTTATTTTGAAGAAATAGATGAACTCTCATGCTTCACTTATATTATTTTGAGAGTCTTAAGTAGCATGGTAATTTGCTTAAATAATCCTAATATACTAGGCATACAAGATTTGTAAGAATTCTTATGAGTGTGTTGAATACTACGAGAAGTTTGATGCTTGATGATTGTTTTGAGATATGGAGGTAGTGATATTAAAGTCGTGCTAGTTGAGTAGTTGTGAATTTGAGAAATGCTTGTGTTGAAGTTTGCAAGTCCCGTAGCATGCATGTATGGTAAACGTTATGTAACAAATTTGAAACATGAGGTGTTCTTTGATTGTCCTCCTTATGAGTGGTGGTCGGGGACGAGCGATGGTCTTTTCCTACCAATCTATCCCCCTAGGAGCATGCGCATAGTGCTTTGGTTTTTCATGGCTTGTAGATTTTTGCAATAAGTATGTGAGTTCTTTATGACTAATGTTGAGTCCATGGATTATATGCACTCTCACCCTTCCATCATTGCTAGCCTCTTCGGTACCGTGCAATGCCCTTTCTCACATTGAGAGTTGGTGCAAACTTGCAAACTTCGCCGGTGCATCCAAACCCCGTGATATGATACGCTCTTTCACACATGAACCTCCTTATATCTTCCTCAAAACAGCCACCATACCTACCTATTATGGCATTTCCATAGCCATTCCGAGATATATTGCCATGCAACTTTTCACCATTCCATTTATCATGACACCTTCATCATTGTCATATTGCTTAGCATGATCATGTAGTTGACATAGTATTTGTGGCCAGCCACCGTTCATAATTCTTTCATACATGTCACTCTTGATTCATTGCATATCCCGGTAAACCGCCGAAGGCATTCATATAGAGTCATACTTTGTTCTAGTATCGAGTTGTAATCATTGAGTTGTAAATAAATAGAAGTGTGATGATCATCATTTTCTAGAGCATTGTCCAAAGTGAGGAAAAATAAAAAAAGAGGAAGGCCATAAAAAATGGAGAAGGCCAAAAAAACGAGAGAAAAAGAGAGAAGGGACAATGTTACTATCCTTTTACCACACTTGTGCTTCAAAGTAGCACCATGTTCTTCATATGGAGAGTCTCTTGAGTTATCACTTTCATATACTAGTGGGAATTTTTCATTATAGAACTTGGCTTGTATATTCCAACAATGGGCCTCCTCAAGTGCCCTAGGTCTTCGTGAACAAGCAAGTTGGATGCACACCAATTAGTTTTCTTTTGTTGAGCTTTTACTACATTTATAGCTCTAGTGCATCCGTTGCATGGCAATCCCTACTCCTTGCATTAACATCAATCGATGGGCATCTCCATAGCCCATTGATTAGCCTCATTGATGTGAGACTTTCTCCTTTTTTGTCTTCTCCACATAACCACCATCATCATATTCTATTCCACCCATAGTGATATGTCCATGGCCCGCCCTCATATATTGCGTGAAAGTTTATAGGTTTGAGATTACTAAAGTATGAAAAAATTGCTTGGCTTGTCATCGGGGTTGTGCATGATGAGAGCATTCTTGTGTGACGAAAATGGAGCATGACTAAACTATATGATTTTGTAGGGATGAACTTTCTTTGGACATGTTATTTTGAGAGGACATAATTGCTTAGTTAGTGTGCTTGAAGTATTATTATTTCTATGTCAATATGAACTTTTATCTTGAATCTTTTGGATTTGAATATTCATATCACAAGTAAGAAGAATTACATTGAAATTATGCCAAGTAGCACACCACATCAATAATTATCTTTTTTACCATTTACCTACTCGAGGACAAGCAGGAATTAAGCTTGGGGATGCTGATACGTCTCCAACATATCTATAAATTTTTTATTGTTCCATGCTATTATATTAAGTGTTTTTGATGTTTATGGGCTTTATTTTACACTTTTATATTACTTTTGGGACTAACCTATTGACCTAGAGCCCAGTGCCAGTTCCTGTTTTTTCCCTTGTTTCCGTGTTTCGAAGAAAAGCAATATCAAACGGAGTCGAAACGGAATGAAATCTTCTGGAGAAGATATTTTTGGAAGGAAAGCAACCGGGGAGACTTGGAGTCCACGTCAAAGAAGCAACGAGGAAGCCACGAGGTAGGGGGCGCGCCCCCCCCAGGCGCGCCCTCCACCCTCATGGGCCCCTCGTGGCTCCCCTGACGTATTTCTTCCGCCTATATATATCCATATACACTAAAAACTTCGAGGAATAGAATAGATCGGGAGTTCCGCCGCCGCAAGCCTCTGTAGCCACCAAAAACCAATCGGGACCCTGTTCCGGCACCCTGCCGGAGGGGGGAACCCTCGCCGGTGTCCATCTTCATCATCCCGGCGCCCTCCATGACGAGGAGGGAGTAGTTCACCCTCGGGGCTGAGGGTATGTACCAGTAGCTATGTGTTTGATATCGCCCTCTCGTGTTCTTGATTTGGCACGATCTTGATGTATCGCGAGCTTTGCTATTATAGTTGGATATTATGTTGCTTCTCCCCCCTCTACTCTCTTGTAATGGATTGAGTTTTCCCTTTGAAGTTATCTTATCGGATTGAGTCTTTAAAGATTTGAGAACACTTGATGTACGTCTTGCCGTGCGTATCTGTGGTGACAATGGGATATCACGTGATTCACTTGATGTATGTTTTGGTGATCAACTTGCGGGTTCCGCCCATGAACCTATGCATAGGGGTTTGCACACGTTTTCGTCTTGATTCTCCGGTAGAAACTTTGGGGCACTCTCGGAGGTTCTATGTGTTGGTTGAATAGATGAATCTGAGATTGTGTGATGCATATCATATAATCATACCCACGGATACTTGAGGTGACATTGGAGTATCTAGGTGACATTAGGGTTTTGGTATATTTGTGTCTTAAGGTGTTATTCTAGTACGAACTCTAGGGCTGTTTGTGACACTTATAGGAATAGCCCAACGGATTGATTGGAAAGAATAACTTTGAGGTGGTTTCGTACCCTACCATAATCTCTTCGTTTGTTCTCCGCTATTAGTGACTTTGGAGTGACTCTTTGTTGCATGTTGAGGGATAGTTATATGATCCAATTATGTTATTATTGTTGAGAGAACTTGCACTAGTGAAAGTATGAACCCTAGGCCTTGTTTCAATGCATTGCAATACCGTTTTCGCTCACTTTTATCGCTTGCTACCTTGCTGTTTTTATATTTTCAGATTACAAAAACCTATATCTTCCATCCATATTGCACTTGTATCACCATCTCTTCGCCGAACTAGTGCACCTATACAATTTACCATTGTATTGGGTGTGTTGGGGACACAAGAGACTCTTTCTTATTTGGTTGCAGGGTTGCTTGAGAGAGACCATCTTCATCCTACGCCTCCCACGGATTGATAAACCTTAGGTCATCCACTTGAGGGAAATTTTCTACTGTCCTACAAACCTCTGCACTTGGAGGCCCAACAACGTCTACAAGAAGAAGGTTGCGTAGTAGACATCAAGCCCTTTTCTGGCGCCGTTGCCGGGGAGGCTAGGTAAGCGGCACTCACACCCCGTCAACTAAGCTCTTTTCTGGAGTCGTTGCCGGGGAGGTGAATGCTTGAAGGTATATCTTTAGATCTTGCAATTGAATCTTTTTGTTTCTTGTTTTAGCACTAGTTTAGTTTACAAAAGAAAACTACAAAAAAATGGAATTGAGTTTGTCTCATACGCTTCATCTTTTTAATATCTTTTGTGAGTATGATGGAAAAGATAATTGTGCCAAAGTATTAGAAGAAGAATGTATTAGAATGCTTGGCATAAAATATGTGAATGATGAGCATGATTGCAATGTTGTTAGTACGAATTCTTTGAATATCCATGATACTAATGATGATTGCACTAGTTATGATGAAAATATCCCCTATAAGCATGTCAATTTTTGTGGAGTGCATTGGTTTTGCAAATACACTCCAAGTAGGGAAGATAGATAATGCAAGAGGCATAAGCACTTAGAAACTAAACTGTTACAAGAAAGGCTAGATGTCTGTGCTGAAGATTTAAATTTTCTTGGCCGTACTTGTGGACTTTGCAATGAAAGTGGTCATTTAGCTATCCGATGCAAATTGTTTCATGATCTAATCGTGTCCGAAAATTATGATGAGTTGATTTCCCTTGCACATTATAATGAAATTAGCTTGCTTATGGGTTGCGAAGAAATGAAACGTTTAGCTAATTATCTTCCAGAATTTGCCCGTTACAAACTTCTTGGTTTTAATCTAGAGAAGATTTATATGTATTGTGCGGTGAAATGTATTGAAAATCCTTATATTGCCAATTACATAAAGAAAAGAAAACAAATAGAATATGAAGAGAATACTAACGAAAGGGAAGAGACTTCCCAATATTCTCCTATTATTGCTTATGATGAATCAGGTAACGAGGAGGAGCCTTCTATTCAACCAATCTCATCAATAAGGTGCTCCAAAAAGAAGATTGAACCCACACATGATGTGGTGAAGAAGAAGAAAAGGAAAAGGAAAAGAGGTAAAAAGACATCTCTCCCAAATAATGTTGCTCCTATTATTGTTCTGCCTCATGAAAATGAATCAAAAATAATTGTGGAAGATGATGCACTTGATGATGATCTCGTTATGCCTACTGCTTGTTGTGGTGATTATGATTGGGAAGATAATGATACTTCTTATGACCTTCAAAATATTTTTGGCACTTGCTTGGAAGAATATGATAATTGCTATACTATTGGTGCTATCCATACTATTAATGATGAGAGTGATTATGCTTATGATATAAAAAGGCCCAAGCTTGGGGAAGCTATGTTTGAAGAAGAAGATGTTTTTGAGAATATTGCTATACATATGCTTGTACTAGTTGCAATAATATCAAGTTTCCTCTCTATGTGCTTAAAGTTGTGAAGGTATGCTAGTTTTACCTTCCTATGCAAGTTGATTCTTGTTCCCATAAGTTGTTTGCTCACAAAATCCCTATGTATAGGAAGTGGGTTAGACTTAAATTTGCTAGTCATATTCTTCATGATGCTCTCTTTATGTTTCAATTCTTATCTTTTATGTGAGCATCATTGAAATCATCATGCCTAGCTAGGGGCGCTAAACGATAGCGCTTGTTGGGAGGCAACCCAATTTTATTTTAGTTTCTTGCTTTTTGGTTCTGTTTATGAATAAATAATACATCTAGATTCTGTTTAGATGTGGTTTTATGTTTTTAATTAGTGTTTGTGCCAAGTAGAACCTTTGGGAAGACTTGGGTGAAATCTTTATGATCATGCTGTAAAAAACAGAAACTTTAGCACTCACGAGATTAGCTTCAACTTTTTACTGGAGAGTGCTATTTAGTTGATTCTTTTTGCAGATGATTACTAGACAAATACCTCAGGTCCATCAGTTTATTTTAGAATTTTTGGAGTTCCAGAAGTTTGCGTTAGTTACAGATTACTACAGACTGTTCTGTTTTTGACAGATTCTGTTTTTCGTGTGTTGTTTGCTTATTTTGACGACTCTATGGCTAGTAAAATAGTTTATAAACCATAGAGAAGTTGGAATACATAAGTTTTAACACCAATATAAATAAAGAATGAGTTCATTACAGTACCTTGAAGTGGTGTTTTGTTTTCTTTCGCTAACGGAGCTCACGAGATTTTCTGTTAAGTTTTGTGTTGTGAAGTTTTCAAGTTTTGGGTAAAGATTCGATGGACTATGGAATAAGGACTGGCAAGAGCCTAATCTTGGGGATGCCCAAGGCACCCCAAGGTAATATTCAAGGATAACCAAGCGTCTAACACTACTAGGGAAAAGGCTAGCAGCAGCGCGGGTTTTAGGTGTATCTGTAGCGCGGGGAGTGGCGCTACTAATAAGGCGCTACAGCTAACACATAGCAGTAGCGCATGCTCACCAGTGCTACTGCTATACAAGTGTAGCAGCAGCGTGCTTAGTGGAAGCTCGCTACTGCTAGTAGCTCTAGCGCGCTCTGGCCGGACACGCTACTGCTATCGCGGCGCTGCTGCTAACTTTCATACACTCGCTACTGCTAATTTTAGTAGTTTTTTGTTTTTTTCCGACATATTTGTTTTGTATTTGAACAGGCTTTATAGAAGAATCTTTAGCACATACAAATGTCATCATGATACACATACAAATGCATGCGAGACCACAAATGTAATCATAGCATATACATACAAATAGTCTCATCATAATCATCATCCAACACAAAGTGGTCTCTCGTCATCATCTCAAAAATAGCGATACAAGTCTCGATTACTTGAAAATACATCGTCATCCATCTAAACAATTATATACGCGAGAAGAGCTATCACTTTGAGTACATGAGTTCATATCCCTCTCTCGCATTAGCGTGAACCTAAACTAACTACTGCCTGTCGCTCGGAAAACGGAAACCGGTACACCTGGGCCTGACACTCCGGCCACTTGTCGTATATATACTCCTGGCGTAGCACTTATTCACCATCAATGATCTATGCACCTGCATCGTCACATGAGTTGATGATATGCAACATTTATATATAGTTGAGCAACAGAAAGAGACAGACTTGGAAAAAATAGAAACAACATATCATAAGCATAAATAACAAAGTTCATCGTACCCCAAAATGCCCTAACTAGAGTGATTTTCGCTAGTCGAGGAGGAGGACGGTTTAATTACATCACAAATAAAGTTTCACCGTGCATAACTCAAAGTTTTGTCATACAGAAAGTATGGACTAAACGGACACATTGTCATATATCGACAATCACTCCAACATGTCGTTCCATCCATCTATGTCGGGAGATAGTCCCGAGCCTAGTGAAAGGCTTCAGGTCGAGACAACGGCGGCTACCCATGTTCGGACGTCTTCCGCGACATTTGTCCTTCTTCGTAGAATATCCCTGTTTTTCCGACGACCTCCTTCATGATGATTTGGGCAAGTTCGCGCTGGATGTGATAGAACTCGGCTCGAAGTCGATGATCCTCGATATCTCCTACGTTCTTTGCCCATTGCAGAATATGGGCATCGCCGGATGTAGGTGACATGCGAAGGTTCTGGTGATCCCGTCTGTACTCCAGCATGTGGTGTAGGACATAGAATCCAACATTAAGAGAATCGTTCGGTTGCTGGATGCAGCAGAAGTCAGTCTTATGGCCGAAGGCGAGCCTGCCGCCCCTTCTCTTCTTGTCCCTAACCTCTCCACCCCTTGCTTGGTAGTAAAACATAGCACTGTCGAGAACATCCTTGATGTGGGTGTAATCCTTTTTGTGAATGTTCTTCGATGAGTCCACGTAAAGAGCGTGGGAGAATCGGGGGTATAGGATGATGAGGACGGCGCGCCCGCCGCTGCGCAAAATAAGTACACCTCAAATTACTTAGCCTCCACCGTGCAAATGAATGATTGAAATCAAAGGAAGGATAGCAGCGCGGATGACTTACACAGGATGATAAGGCACGAGAAGCTCGCCTCCTTGTCCTTATTGGCGAGCATGAAATTGACGATGTATTCCCTCGTGTATACACGGTGCTCTGCGCAGACTCCCAAGAAGCCCTCGTGCATGTAGTACGGGTCAGCGACACAGATATGAGATATCTACTCAAACCCGATGATGTAGTTCATGTGCAAGGCATAAATGCGGACAAACGTAAAATCCAGCTTATTCACGTGAAACATGTCGAATATGTAATCGAATCGGTGGAATAACTTATCCGCGAGGAAGCTGTCGACGCACGACATTTGCCGCGGAACGTTAACCACGTAGAGTGGGCATCCTGGATCTGTCGAGGCGATGAGGCCTTTCTCTACCCGCAGCACATCATCATGAAGTCTCCTTAGATCGCCGAATCTGGCCCCTAGCGCTCTTGTAGGTAGGATTGGTTGACCGGGGATATGCCATTTATCCGCATCGGGGATATCTATACGGTCCTGAAGCCGAGGCTGCTGAGGCGGCTGGATCATAGAATCAGCTTTTTTGCCTTTCCTCGCTCTCTTCCTAGACTTCTTTACTACCGGAAGGTCGTCCATAATACGTTGAGACAGCAATTCAGGCACCGACTCATGATGCTCAAACCCTGAGGAGGCACTAGTATAGACATACTATTCAGCACCACCGTCGTCCTCATCCTCATCCATGGCAACGTCATCAGCGACTAATGGAGCCTCCTCCTTACCCCGTCCGCTATCACCCAACCCAACACCCGACGCTAATTGGGTAGGTGGGGTGTTGATGTTCATACCTTGCTGAGGCTGCGTGCTCGTGGGTGTGCTCCCGACCACCTCCAGACGAAGCACACTCTTTGGCCACAACAGGACCCACCCATTGCAACAATCACCAAGCCGCCGCGGTGTCTCCTCGTCATCCACCAGTAGTATTGGAGGAGGCAAATTCTTGTGGCCCGGTTCGACACTGGCCACGGAAACCTTGAAGACGTTCGGGGGGGTCGGCCGGCTGTGGAACAATGGTTCCTTCGGTTCCATTATCGTCGCCTTCCCCACGTCCACCTTCTGGTCGCCGATGGTGTACAATATGGTGCACGGGGTTTCGTCGGCCTGCAAAGAAAAGTCTGCGACGTGAGACATCCGAAAGGCAACGAAAACGGGAGATTATACATTTATATTGAAGGGGGCCGGTGTGACAGATACCGTGAGGGCGTCGAGCTCAGCCAAAGATGAAGCACCGCCGAGCACGTCTGGTGCGGGAGCAGGTGCTCCCAAGAAGTCAGCAGGGGGAAAGTCCTCTGCATTTGCTTCTGGATTTTGCCTTGTCCAAGTGAAAACGCCCGTCACCAAGGAAGTAGACAAATCTGCAACCACCTGTTTTGCGGCAGCTACCGCTGTTGTGACTGTCTGAGATGATTTCTTCTCAACCGCAATCTCAACCTTCTTGTCGATGTTTTCTTCAGTTAACCTTTGTCTTTCCTTTCTCTCCTCCGTGGTCTCACGGTAGTACTTCTTCCACGTGGCGCCGTCTCCGACACCGTGCACGCGTCCATACGACGGTCGAGTATCCACCGGTTGTCGTTTCAATATGTTCAATGCCCGGTTGAATGGAGTGTCCCACTTGGGCCTCGCCAATGCCTCAGACGGCGAGTCGCTTTCGGCCGCAATCCGGTGTTGCTCTCTCTGCAAAAAGGCACAAGGATCGTTTACAAATATGACTAACGTGTGCAGTCGAATTGATCAGAAACTAAAATTACCAGCAGTCTCATGAACTCCGTAATGACCGGTGTTGTCTCGTAAACCTTCTTCACTGGGTCCCAACGGTGCCGGGCCCTGAGGACGTCACGCTCCTGCGGGACGGTGAAATCCGCCAAGGGGTCTGGGATGCCCAGACTCGCGGCTTCCGCGTCCTCCTTGGCCCATTTGGACCTCTTTCCGCCGTAACCACGGCTTCCGAGGTGGTGGCTCCCAATGTTCCTCTCTTGAAGCCCCTTCATGTACTTAGACTTTTTTTTGGCAGCTTCGGCCTCACAAGCCTCCTTGAATATTTGAAACTGCTCTTCCGTGATTTTCGGATTATCCTTTACAATCTCGGAGAAGGGTTCCTTCTTGTCGATGATCCTTGCTTTCACTCGAGTTTTCCAGGCGTCCAACGCGTCGCTAAACTTGGTCATGGCGTGTTTGTTTATCTTCTTCATTGCCCGGTCCTCGTCTGGAAAACACATTAAGCATTTCCTTTGAGTTATGCGGCTAAAATGTATGATGAATTACCGAGCTTGCAGGGCGGGACAGTTGGTACCCGCGGTCCTCGGCTGAGTCCGGCCATGATTTGCCGGACTTGAAAAGCACCTTCCAGATGTCTTTGTGCGAGGAGCCGAAGAGCTCTCACAGGGTTTGGTGCTTGGCCGGATCGAATTCCCATAGATTGCAAGTCCGGTGTTGACAAGGCAGGATCCGGTGAACTAACATCACCTGGACTACATTGACAAGTTCGATGTTCTTGTCTTCCATATCTTTAACACGCATCTGGAGCACCGACAGTTCGTCAGGCGAAGACCAGTTCAGGCCCTTCTTGACCCAAGATGTAAGCCGCAGATGGGCTCCGGATCGAAACTCGGGAGTAGCGGCCCATTCCGTGCCGCGCGGCTCGGTGATGTAAAACCATTGCTGTTGCCACTCCTTGATGGAATCATTAAAGGTGCCTGTTGGCCATGTGACGTTGGGCATCTTGCTCACCATAGCACCCCCGCACTCGGCGTGCTCACCGCCCACTACCTTGGGCTTCACATTAAAAATCTTCAGCCATAAGCCAAAATGTGGCGAGATGCAGAGAAAAGCCTCGGACACGACAATGAATGTCAAGATGTTGAGGAAGGAATTGGGGGACAGATCATGAATATCGATCCCGTAATAATACATGATGCCGCGAACGAACGGGTGGAGGGGAAACCCTAGCCCCCGGACAAAGTGAGGGAGGAATACAACCCTCTCATGGGGTTCCGGAGTAGGGACGATCTGTCCCGCCGTCGGGAGACGGTGGCTGATTTTCTTGGCCAGGTACCCGGCCTCCAGAAGCTTTTTGATATCCTTCTCCCGGACGGTAGAAGCCATCCACTTGCCTCCTGCTCCGGATCCAGACATCTTCGAAAGGCCTTTGTGGGCGGGGAAGATGAACGCTTGGGCGCTGGAGCTCGAGCGAAGGGGAATGTATCGGGAAGAAGAAGGCGTGGGTGCGAAAGGGAGTCCTTATCCCTTTATAAGGGCAACAGGGATTCTGCCCCTCCCCACTTGCCTGGTAAACCCGCTTATTCCCCAAGCACCGTAATTGATGGCGCGGTTGGGTTATCCACACCCGTATTGATGAGAATCCCGTGATAAGGGGACATGATCTCTGCTTCGACAAGACGTGCCAAGAAAACCGCCTCGCAATATGTGCAGTAGCTGGTTGGGAAAAACGGTTCGAATAATGACCGGGCCGTGGCGTGATGTCATGCTATGAAACTTGTCAGCACATTAGATTTGTGAAATATTATACTCTCTACGGTGGTATGTGGGATTTATTTTGCAGAGCCGGACACTATCCTTGTGTTCAAAATCTTCTATGGAGTATTCGGAGGAAGAACCCACCTTGCAATGCCGAAGACAATCTGCGCGCCGGACTCATCGTCATTGAAGCCTGGCTCAGGGGCTACTGAGGGAGTCCTGGATAAGGGGGTCCTCGGATAGCCGGACTATATCCTTTAGCCAGACTGTTGGACTATGAAGATACAAGATTGAAGACTTTGTCCCGTGTCCGGGTGGGACTCTCCTTTGCGTGGAAGGCAAGCTTGGCAATTCGGATATGTAGATCTCCTCCCTTGTAACCGACTCTGTGTAACCCTAGCCCCCTCCGGTGTCTATATAAACCGGAGGGTTTAGTCCGTAGGACAAACAATCATAATCATAAGCTAGCTTCTAGGGTTTAGCCTCTACGATCTCGTGGTAGATCAACTCTTGTAATACTCATATCATCAAGATCAATCAAGCGGGAAGTAGGGTATTACCTCCATCGAGAGGGCCCGAACCTGGGTAAACATTGTGTCTCCCGCCTCCTATTACCATCCGCCTTAGACGCACAGTTCGGGACCCCCTACCCGAGATCCGCCGGTTTTGACACTGACAACGGCCGCATGGACGCGCCATCATCGTCGTCGCGCTGCCACCGCCTCGCCGTCAAGGAGGAGTTTTCACTGGCGATCAAGAAGGCGTGGGGCCGCCTCCTCCACTACCTCGGAGGAGGCGGTCAAGGTAGTGCCTTGGGCTCGAGGGTCATCATCTCTGAGGAGCGCGCGGTGAGGCAGCAGGCGAGGTACGGCTGGCGCAATGTCGGTCGCCGATCCACGTTTGCCAAGAGCGACGTGGCGCCGGACTAGATCCACAACGACCCCGAACTCGCCGTCGCATGGGCGCTCGACCACTCCGTGACCACCGTGGAGACGGCCGCTAGGTGTCGCCGCCTTGACGGCGAGTTCGGCAATATCGGCGAGGATTGGTCTCTTAGCGACTGCTCCGCCAACGCTAGTCGCGGCAAGGCAGCCGCCAGAGCTTCGAAGGCCACGTCTGTTGTGGCCGTGGCGGCACTCCACACCGCGCAGCAGGAGGTGGAGCGCTTCTCCGCGAGCGGCGGACAGCCGCCGGACAAGGCTGTCGCAGCTCTCCGGTGTTGTTCTACCACTGGAGGGACACGATGACAACGAAGACAGCGGCACCGACGGAGACGACGTGCGGCATGGCAGGGCGGCCATGCGTACAAGGTGGTAGTCCCGAGTAGGGTTTAGTTTTTTAGTTTTTCTTTTGTTAAACAGTCAAAATATCAACCTTTTATGTAAATCATGTCTGAGTTTCAATGAAATCTGCCCGATTTGAACGAATTTTGTTCAATTAGTTTGAATTGTTGGCAGGATGTATGCTCACAGCGTTGGATGACGGCCTCCGCGTCCGTGATTCGTGGACTGATCTACCCCTGTCCACGGACAGATGCGGAAAAATTTTGCGGCTTGTCTTTGAAGATGCCTTTAGTTGAAGTAGTGCCCGCACCTGCGTGTGCATTTGGACGTATACATGTACACTCGCGATGCATCAATGAATATGAGATCAGCCTCTCTCATGTCCATCTCTCTTAGGCATCTCCAATGCTGATTCGCAAATTTGCTCTCACATTCGTCTGCCGACAGAGACCAGTCCGCAGACACTAATGTAAGAGCCGGCCATCCAACATTTTGAATCGCATTTGAACTAACTGGGAGAAATTATTATGAAATTCTTACCTACGTACAATGTACAGGCGGCGATCCAAGTCCACGCAAAGACGCCCGTCGATCCCCAACTAGTGATGGATGTTGGCGCCGCCTCCTCGCAGCGCCGCTTCTTCTCTACCTTGCAACTCTCTCAGCTCAAGGATTCTCTCAAGAAAACATGCATGTGCTAGAGGTAGAAGAAGAGGACGCAGGAAATTTTGTGGCACCGCACAACTTGTGCCTTTTTCGTTTCTCTTACTCTTTTAACAATGGACATGATTACACGGGATTAAGTAGCCGGACTAACCCAGCCCCAACGCACCCACTAACCACTACCTTGCATGCACTCCACATAATTCTGCATGCAACACACGGCGATGCCACTAACGGCTTGACCCACTAATCACTCCAGCACACACGCGTACAGGCTTGAGTCACCTCCAAGTTTGCAACAGACATGAGCTTACCCACGACACACTTGACGCAAGCCACAACTGATTGCGTCCGCTTCTTGCTCCACCGTTGATCTGCCGCCGGACTTCGACGTTGTGACTCTACGGAGCTGTACCCATTTTGCTAACCAACACATCCATTCAGCAGACTATCTACTCATTACTAGCTTGTACACACACGTCATCTCATCTCTATGTGAGTGTATGGCCGCAGCCTAATGGTTGAGCATGTCTACGTGCAGGACACTAAGTAAATATAATGAAAAACCAAAAACAACAAGGTTAACTCTAACAATGGACACGTACGCCTCCCCGTCCGGTCTGTAGGAAGGAAATCGTTGGCTGCGCAAACACAAATCCAGACATGGAGCACAATCCGGCTGTGGCTACCAATCCGATTCCTTTTCCAGGTCTAACTCTGTACGATATATAGTCAGCACAGCACACAAACAATCTAAGAAAAAGCTCATGAACACGAGACCAGTTTCCCCAACCTATATACGTACGTGTTGTTCCATCACATGGCCGACAGGGCGATGCTGAAGTCGTCTTTACAAGATGACATGGTCTTCGAGATACTCTCATGGGTGCCGGTGAAGTCCGTCTGCAGATTTCGGTGCGTGTCTAAGGGGTGGCATGCTCTCATCTCTGGACCAACGTTCGTCGCCGCACACAGAGCCCGAGCCCGTGCTAAGCCGCTACTCCTTTTTCTCGGTGACTCCTCCTGCAGCGACCTGCGACTGGTGGACATGGACGGCAACCTCGTAAGAGCGATTAAAAGGGCAGGTCCTCCGGCTTTCGGCCACCGCCTCGTCGATGATTACTGGGTCACTTTTGGAACCCACAAGTATGTCGTCGACATGATTGATCTGTCGACCGGGAATGTGACGACGAAGACCTCCGCAGAGCTGAACCATGAATTGCTTAACAATCTCAACGTCGGATGCGCTGCCCTGTCTGGCACGTACAAGCTAGTCTGCGTCAACGGCACATATGCTGAACAGCCTTGCAAGGTTCTCACATTACAAGACGGTGCCAAGTGGAGGCACGTGCAGTCTCCTTCAAAGCTAGCCACTACCGGCTTTACCGTCAACTCCGGGATCACCGTCAATGGTGTCATGCACTTCCTTTACAAGTTCATGCTACCACATATGGACGGCAATCACTGTATACTCCGCTTTGATCTTGAAAGTGAGGAATGGAGGTCGTCATTCAAGCGCCCGTTGAGATTGCTCCATGGAGCATCGGCAATATGTATGGTCAAGCTCAATAACTCCCTCTGCATCGTTCAGCGGGCTCAATCAACATATGGCTCATATGGCTCTTGAGAGATCCCGCAAAAGGGACCTGGGTCAAGGCATACACGATACCGACGGCTTCGCCCGTTGATTCAGTGATGCCTTCGATGGTGATGCGTGATGGTCGAAAGTTGCTCTTATGTGCGTACAATATCGATACTACATGCACGACAGCTAGGACACTACAAGTCTACAGGCCACTCACAGGAAATGCACACACCACCCCAAGTGTGCAAGCAACCTTTTGGGGAATGTTGTTTCTTGCAACTTGCACTTGGAAAGTTTTGTCTCACCTATGATCTCATTCATGTCTGCACCGAGTGTTTTGTCTCGGCTAAGATCCTTTTTTTTGTCTTTTGTATAAATAATTTTTGGCAGACCTAATAACAATTTTGACATGGCGCTGAATTGAAGCTTGTCTAACTAACCTTCTCCTCGACATCTATTTAATCGGAGGTTGGAGAACATGTGAAGATCCAAAGAGCAAAGAGAGCCAATTACTTCAGAGAATTTGTTGTGACCTATTTGTGCCTACGTAGATGATCAGCCTGAGACGACTTTCCTTTTCAAAATAAACTTAGAAGAAACTTGACGCAACTCTATTTTTATAGGCTACCGCTCAAGTTTCCTTTGTTCATCCCATTGTACTATCTTGTTTAATCAGTATAGTAAGGTTTTAAGAGTGTGGTGTTCTATTAGTATGTGAAATTTCCAAGTTGTACTATCTTGTTTAATCAATATAATAAGCTCTTAAGAGTGTGATGTTCTGTTAGCATGTGAAATTTTCAAGTTAAAATACATTACCATTCGTGAGGTACGAAAAAGGCAAAGCAGCAATGAATAGTGTTATGCAGCTGGACATGTTCTGAAAAAACTGAGGTGACAAGAATCTGGTGAAGAATTTTAAGAGCAGTCCAAAACAGAGCGGTAATGAAAACAACTTCAGCAACATGAGATGAATCGAAACAAGTCAAGAGCTGTAAGGGGTAAAAAAAAATTGGGAAATCGCCCACCGTGGGGCTCGAACCCACGACCACGAGGTTAAGAGCCTTGCGCTCTACCAACTGAGCTAGACGGGCTTGATGAAATTTTTTCTTTGAGTACCCTAATAGTTCGCTGCAGTGGCAAAAGTTGACAAAAGCATCATTGAAATGAAACAAGTACACGTTACGACAGTTGCTCAACCTTGGCGCAAGTTTCACCAACAATGAAAATCCATGGCATCTGGACCAAACGGACGTCAGTGCACCTCCATGAGACCATGACTTTTTGATTGAGAAACAAAGCAAAGTACGCCTTGAGAGGTTTCAATCAAATTATTTGGTGATAGGTCCCATGAAAAAACTCACCAGTACACTGTCCTAAATGCAATCAAATTATCTTTGTTTCCACAAAAAGGCATATTAATGTTTCGGACACTAGAAATAGCACTTGAATGACCCTTTTTGTTACCCTTAGTTATTATTACAGTTACACTGAATTTCCTAAAACACTGGATGATCTACTCTGCAACACGGAAAATTTGAGCAACTTTTGCAACACAGATCAACACTGCATCTGTAAGCAGACAACGCTAAAGGGAAAAAAAATATTCAGAGAGCAATTCTTCTCCAACATGACGGTATCCGAGGGGCACAGCCTTTTAGTCTAGGGTAATTTTGCTCAAATCAACGCCTTGCGGATCCGAGGCATCCATAAGGTCTCTCAGGCCAACCCTCAGATCAGATACTCCCTCTTGCAAGATGGCACACACTGGAAACATCGGAACACCTTGCACTCTCCTCTTTAGTTCTTCATACATTGCGTCAGCTCCCTCTTCGTCTATTTTGTTTGCGACAATCAACGATGGCCGCTTTGTCATGCCTTCTTGGTAATGTTCTAGCTCCATGACCAGATCGCGTAGCTGCTCCCATGGTGGGATACCCTTCCTACCCTTGAGTGTTGCTGCCAGGTCAAGCACATAGGACAGAACTTTGGTGTGCTCAATGTGCCTCAAGAAGCATGACCCAGGCCACGGTTCTCATGGGCACCTTTGATAAGACCAGGTATGTCAGCAACTTTCACTGATAAGTAATCTTCGTAGGTCACGCTACCAATATTGGGCCTTAGTGTGGTGAATGCATAGTCAGCGATCTCCGGGCGAGCCCTAGAGAGAGTACTCAGAAGTGTGCTCTTTCCGGCATTAGGCAAACCAACAAGGCCAACATCAGCAATGCTCTTTAGTTCTAAGATAAGAAAAGACTCTATTCCTGGCTGTCCACTACTTAAACGGGCTACCTCCTCTTGTCTATTTCCTTTGGATAGACGGATGTCTCTGCCTATAGAAGCATTCCCTAGTCCACCCTCCCCTCCTTGTGCTACGATCAACCGTTGCCCTGGTCTTGTCATTTCAGCAACGGAGTACTGTATGTCATCTTCTTCCCTCTCCTCATCTGCATCTAGAGCCTCTTCCTCCGTCTCGTCTTCATCCTCCCAAAATTCTTCATCGTCGTCATCAAACTGATCATTTTCATCCAACTCGGCCTGATGTTGAATGCTACTTGCATCGCTATCTTCAGCGTTCCAAAACCCAGTCTTGGAGCATGTTTGCTTCCCCCACTGATTGCTACTTTCTCTTTCAGCTTCATTTCCACTAATGCCATCTTTGTTCTTCTGATTGGAACTGTCTGCAGAGTCATCAAAAGCATCTGGGATATCCCAGGGATCTAGAGATCTGGTTGGTTTGTTTACGGTGAAAGATGGTTGCTCCCCTCGGACTAGATGAATCACTGTGCCAACTGGTACTTGTGCGACCTGTCAGACACACGAAGAGAAGGTTATATATTACGAAAAGGAACTTAGTAAATGCGAAATGCACATGTATGTACATATATTTCTGGTAACCTTGTCAGGACCTCTTGTCCCTATCTGTTTCTTAGAAAGTCCATTGCCTCCTCGGACTGCTTTCTGGAAACACAAAGTAAATAAGTGTAAAACCATGACACGGAAAAGCATAAATTCTGCAGAATCTTCTTCATTTGCAAAGGCTCAATGTGATATTAAGTTACAGTGTAATAGGTCACTCTGAGTCTTAAGTTCGACACAAGTAAGGGTGAGCTTTTAACTCAATAATATACACAAGCTAAGAATTTACAGCAAGAGATTAGTTCTTTTACGAAGAGGGGTCATGCATCTAGCAAAACAAAGAGCGCATGACATCTATATATCTCATACTGAAACACAAAATATGATGATAACAAAAGCATACTGTGTGATGTTGCAAGTTACTGAAATCCCAGACAGATCTTGAGCACTCAAGAATGACATTACCACCTGTTCCTCCATCGCCACCTGCAATATCTTCTTGTGAATAAAGAAATTCTGGGCGCATGAAAACTATACTAAGTAGCAGAAAATAACTTTGGCTATTAGAAACATTTTGACATAGTGCAGATGGCACAGTATAAATCTACAATGATTTTTAACAGCATCTGGAACTCAATGAAACACAAACAAATCAGATGATCCATTGCACCATAGTAACATACAATTGGATGGTCAATGGTGCAAACAAACAGAACCGATAACACCACAACCAAAGATGCATCAATATTCAGACCCTGAATTCAGAGCTTTATCAGTCTACAAGGACTTGGATGGTTCGCATACATATGACAGCAATGAGCAGCGCACCAAAAAGGGAATGGATTAAATTTAGAAAGGTTCACCATCGGGCCTGCCTTGGCGGTCGGACCTGGAGCGCCTTTGGCTGATGCAGCCATTGCCACCATCGCCACCCCTCGCAAGTAGCCGGAACCTATCCACCATCCCACGTGCCTGGAACAATGGGTATTCAATGCCTCCGCTCATCGTTAATTCTTCGGAACAAGCTTGAGGGAAAGTGTAGCGCACATAAAGCTGTAAGAAGAAGATAGACTGTGACCTGCAAAGGCGCCGCCTTTCCCTTCCCTCCCTCTGGCGAGGAGCCATGGTAGCTCGCCCCACCACTGGTCCATGCGGCTGGAGATAGGCTTGACGGCGATACGCGACAGAGGACAGCTTGCGGCCGCCGCCACATCTTCACTGCTCTAGTCTTAGCAGAAACACGAACTGCTGGCTTAGTATTAGATCAGAAAGCCACGAGCCACGGTAGTGTTGATTTCGGCGCAGTGGCAGAGCTACAAACAAATTGCTGGGCAGGCCAAGATAAACAAGAACGCAAAAGTTTTCAAATTCTGAATTGTTGTCATTAGTAAGTACCCGCTGTCCCCATTTTTTACAAGATCAAGTGAGTAGATATAAACAAAAGAAGCTGCACACGAAATTATTTACTTTATCATGCTCTAGTGGAGACTAGAGTTTTAAATAGCACGCTATCACGGCCTATTTAGGCACAACCGCACATGAGACCGTGTAGATATGCTAATAAGTCTGAATATATAATATCCAATTGTAAAACTGACCCATAAGTTTCCTCAGCAGATAGTGCCGTTTTCTATATTCATTCGGCGATTCCACAAGCCAATTAACTTAAGTGATTCTCCTATCACAGAAAAACTGAATTGATGCCACTATGCTTTGCCAGAAATAAGCTCAACAACAGTCCTATTATCTCAATTTAACTTCAAACACTGTCGAATAAAATTACTCATAACCGATGCTGGATCTACTCGCTTCAGAGTTCAGACTCGCTCATGAGAGAAATCTTGAAAACCTCCTGCCCTCAAGAACAAAGTTTGAAGAGGTGTACATAGCGCTCAAAGTTTCCTCGAACTTTGATAGTGCTGGAGATGGGACGGAGACTTGAGGAGAGGCAGCTCTCACCTGCTGTCTGACTTGCCCGCGCCGGCGGGTGGCTGACATCGGCGTTGAGCCTCTGACTTGCTGTAGTTGGAGCCTTGGAGGCGTTGAGCCTCTGACTTGCTGGAGATGCCGCTGCTGGAGAGTGGAGACGCCGCCGCCGCCGGTTACCAGACCACGCCGCCGCCGCTATCGAACCGGTGGGACTGGGAACGGGGGAATGAGTTGGCGTCTTATGCGTTGGGCTGACTTGCGTCTGGGAGAGAGCGAGTTAAGACTAAGAGTGGTATGGGCCGATGCCAAATGGGCCAGGTGCACGCTATAACGCTAAAACGTTTTTTTTTTGTTTATCGCCGTAGCGAGCAAATTCTCCTGTGGGCCTTCAAGATATGCTATAGCGCTGAAATAGCGGAAAATTCCAATCTGAGCCCGAGCTCATCTGCACCTGCGTTCATGAAAAAAATCAAAATAAATACTAAAAAATTCAAAAAATTCCAAAAATAAATTTAGATGGTGGACAATTTGATGCGTGAGGTACGCTCTAATTTTCAAAACATTTGGACTTCTGTGCAGCTCTCAGCAAAAAAGACAAATCAGACTAGAACAGTATATGAACAGTACACGCTTTTACAGACCTTCGATTTGTCTTTTTTGCTGAGAGTCTTCAATTTTCAAAACATTTGGACTTCTGTGCAGCTCTCAGCAAAAAAGACAAATCGGAGGTCTGTAAAAACGTATACTGTTCATATACTGTTTTAGTATGATTTGTCTTTTTTGCTGAGAGCTGCACAGAAGTTCAAATGTTTTAAAAATTAGAGCATACCTCACGCATCAAATTGTCTACCACCCTTTTTTTAAAAAAAAAATTTGAATTTTTCTGAATTTTTTACGAATTTTTTTTGACCGGGTGCAGATGCACCCGGGCACCAAAACGCCGTTCTCCGAAATAGCGCGCTATTCTTTTGATAGATACATACTGCAAAAAATAGAAAAATATCTTGATCAATCAAGGTGATTTCATCTTATCGTCTAAATTTTCCAACACCGATTTCATAAAAAAAACAGAAGACAAAATAACCTTAATATGACATGATTTTTACGCCGGCGACAGTGCAGCACCCTTAATCTAGCATGAGTTCTCGCTCTAAATTCACATATTTACTCATTCAAAAATTAAAATACATGGATGTAAGGAAGTAGCAACATGCAGACTCACATGTCAAAGTATTGAATAAAAAAAGTAGCGCCAACAGAGTAGCGCGGTGTGACGGGGCGTGCAACCGTGCGCATGCGGTGATGGTGGCCGCTGGCTGGCAGGAGGGTAAGGCGGAGAAGCGTGGTGCGGTGGCGGTCGTTGCCCGGCGGGCGCGGCGGGTTGGCGTGCGGTGGCGGTCGCCGACCAGTGGGTGCGGTAGGCTATGTTACATGATACGGGGATATGGGTACATGGATAAGAACAAGGTGATACGGCAAAACGTCATTTTTCTGGAAATAGACTTGTTCTGTGCCACGGCAGGTCATTATGGTGATACAGCTTAAACAAAGATAATACGGAATAGAAATATAAAATGAATGTGCTAAGATGAGACAAGGCGTCAAGCTTCAGATGGTTCAAACGTAAGTTGTTCTGCACAAGCCCATCTGGATCTGGAGGCCGGCTCTCACCATGACTGGTTTGGGTGCCTCATGGTGACACGGGCGAGCTGCCGAGCGAAAGCTTCGTGCTTTGGTGCTGACGACGACGATATCCGCAGGTGCCGTGATCTTTTTGAAGACATCGTCGTGGTTCTCCTCTCCGAGGCGAGTCTTCGGGTGAAAACCTTTTGTCCTTTTGGGCTCGACAACAGCGGTATTTGTGTTCTCCTCCGAGGGCGTTGTCGTGAAGGCTATGAGTCTTAGGTCGTGTCATGGCGTTGTATTCTGGTCGTCCTGTGATTAGCTGTTCGGCAACGTAGTCGTGTGGTTATGTTGGCCAGTTATTTAGGGATCTGTTGTATCAGAGGGCAGCGTCACCACATTGTCTCGTTTCGCCGTTTAACTTGGTAATGTTGCTTTATATATAAAACAGGGCGGGGCGAAAGGCTGTTTCGAGAGAGCTATGAAAAGAAAGGAGGTAATATCACCCGGAGTCACATAACTTGTGTATGATGTTCAATTTGGTGCTCAAAAATTTAAAATACGGATTTATGGTCATTCAACTTGCGTTCTCGTGCAAATATGGTGCTTCCTCTCGTATCTAGCCGTATGGCCTGCTAACATGGCGCCATCTTGGCGGAGGCCCACTTGTCTGTGGCTAAAGTACACACGGCATTGGGTGACTATAGCATGCAGGATTTTTTTAGAAAACCCCCTTGCAATTTGTTTGATTTGTGCACAAAAGGCCTCAAATATAATGAAAAAAATGGGACAACAAGGTTCAAACCCACGACCTGTTACTAAAACAGGTAGGCATACAACCATCACACCAGCACCGATTCATGTTTGAACATCTGGAACTAAACTTTATTTAACAATACACAAAAAGCCGATAAATAGGGCCATATGTTTAATGGGTAATTTAGGGGTGGGGCCACTAGTCAGTGGGATACTAACAAGGGATTAGGCTAAACAGGTAATTAGACTAATTTACGCAGGGCCCATCAGTCTGTGTGTTAGATTGAAGTTCGGGCGCATGGATAATTTGCAGAAAAATAGGGGAATGAACGGAATCGATCTCTTGACTTTGAGCGTGTTAGTGCACGAGCCAACCACAATACCGAGTACATGTTACTATCCACAAAGAGGAAAACTTAATTTGATAATTTTGCGATGACAACTACTCATATTCCTGTTTTTCTCTCTCGGACAAAGTTATGTTAACTTATTTAAACTTTTTTGTCAAACTAAATATTTTTAGATGTTAAAAAAGTGAAATCAAAATTCATTTCAAAATTTTAGGCCAAAAAAATAGAATTATTGAGATATTTTGAAACCCGGATTTTCCAGCCCCTTCCGGAAAAAAGGGAATAAAAACAGCTCGCTTGCAGAAAAGTTTTGTATGTAATGGATTAAACATTATATATTTTCCCCTAAAAAACATTATATGTTTTGATGCCTTTTTTGGCCCAAAAAGGCAATATTTTCTGGAAACCGTAGAAAAAAGGAGTCCTGGAAAAGAAGTATGTACATTGTATATGAGGTCGGGAGTTTGAATAGTCATGAGTATGTAGTCGGTGTAGTTGTTGGCTAGTGTGTGCACCTTATATGAGGTCGGGAGTTCGAAACCCCCAACACCCTCTTTTTATTCTCATTTCTCCCACCGTCCGTGCTGGTAGGACCCACATGTGCTATTGGGGGGTTTCTGCTTAATAAAATACAGAACGAGGGGTGATTATGCAAAAATGTGTGTGGGCCCACACATGTTATTGATAGGCTTCTGTTTTAATTAAATACAAAGGGTGATTATGTAAAGCAAAATTGTGCACGCCGCATAGAGCAGTTCTAATCACTGACAGGGGGCCATAGACACGTTGTCGTGTCACATAAGCGTAGAATACCTCTGAATACCAGCAAAGTGAGTGTATTTGCACGAGAACGCAAGTTAAATAATCATAAACCTGTATTTTTAAAGTTTTAGCACCAAACTGAACGTCGAATGCAAGTTTTGTGACTTTCGGTGATATTTCCTCAAAAGGAAGATTATGTTCTCCAATTCGATCTTCCTTGCGAAATTAGCTGAAGAAAAATTGATTGAGCTTACCTCATGGACAAATGACAAAGCTTATAAGAGTGTAGATGAGCGGCGAGGTGCTGACGGCGGCGCTGAGACGAGTGGGAGCTTCCATACTCTCTAAAACTTCTGAGCCACAAAGTGGCAATTGCCAGATGATCGCGAGAGGATTCCTGCGATTAGGTTTTATGAAAATATCGAATAAAAATATGAAAATTCATTTTATCATGAATCTAATGACACTGATTTGATATTATTGATATTGATATAGAGTATTTATTACAAATGTGGTCAAACTTAAAGAGGCTTCACTTTTCAGAAAACTAATGCATCTAATATTAGAGAGATTAACTTTTATGTGAAAATGCAATAATACCAACGGCATAGCAAAGCACGTCCTCACTCGCAATGCAATCCTTAGAAAAAAGTTTGTAAAAATCAAATTTCGTACGAATCAAAGAGCCTAAAAAATGAATTGAAATCGTCTAAAAATCATGTGAATCGTATGAATTTTCTTGAATCAACAAGGTTCAGATAACGAATCGACAGACCGTTCGTCCGACGATGCGGCTCGCGGCGGCGGCGGCGGGGACCCTCCACCCCACGGCCGCCCTCCTCTTCCACTCCCACCCGCACCGCCTCCTCTCCTCCGCCCCCTTCGCCCGCCGGCGCCGCCACTCCTACTCCTCCACCGCCACGGCCCTCGACGACCCTCCGCCGACGGCGACGGTCCGGCCTCCCCTGCCCCACCGATGCCTACGGGGCAGGGTGGTGAGACCAAGGCCGCCCGCCGCCGGCGCGCGCGGGACTCCCCCGAGGGCCTGCTCAAGCACCGGCTCGACATGTGCTCCCGCGACGCGGACCTCGCCACGGCGCTCGACCCGGCCACCGCCGTACCGCTCTCCCTCCACAACTACAACCGCCTGCTCTACCTCTGCTCCAACGCGGCCGCCGAGTCCGGCGACGCCGACGCCGCCCGCCGCGGATTGGAGATCTTCGCCGCGATGGAGGCGCAGGGCGTGGAGCCCAACGAGGCCACGTTCACCAGCCTCGCCCGCCTGGCCGCTGCGGGCCGGGACCCAGCCTTGGCCTTCTCCGTCGTCCGCCGCATGGCCGCCACCGGCATCCCGCCGCGCCTCCGCTCATACATCCCCGCGCTCTTCGCCTACTACGACGCCCGCGACGCCGACGGGGCGGCCGAGGTCGAGGCCCACATGGACGCTGGAGGGGTCGTGCCGGAGGAGGCCGAGCTGGCCGCTCTGCTCCGTGTCAATGCCGACACAGGGAGGGCCGACGAGGTGTACAGGGTGCTGCGCAGGACGAGCACGCTCGTCAGGCAGGTGTGTGAGGCGAGCGACTACCCAGGTGGTCGAGGCCTGGTTCCGCTCTGACGCGGCGGCGGAGGCCGGTGTGGAGAAGTGGGACGTCAGGAAGGTCAGGGAAGGGGTGGTGAAGGGCGGCGGCGGCTGGCATGGCCAGGGCTGGCTTGGCAACGGGCAATGGGACGTCGGCCGGAGCGAGATGGACAAGAATGGCACATGCCAGCGGTGCGGTGAGAAGCTTGTGTGCATAGACATCGGTCCGTCCGAGGCCGAGAACTTTGCCAAGTCGCTCGCCGAACTCGGGTGCAAGCGGGAGGTCAGGGATTATTTCGTGCGGTTTCAGGTACGGTGCTTTGTCCATAAGTTACAAGTTGATGGAACAACTTTTGAACACAATGTTGCCTTTTTCTTTTACTAAAACAGACTACTACGGTGTTGCCATGTGTTGGAATTATGTGTCCTGCAACTATATTCAAATTACTAAAAATTACTAATATTCGGAATACCTCATTACGGAATTATACATGTATTTATACATGGAATTGCTTTAGATGATTATTATGGAATAATCACTTGTTGAAATGTACTTAAGTAATATATGCTTAAGGAAGCTGGTCGATTATCAGTGGAATACAATATACTATTTATATTGGAAAGACTACCCGGGTACACTGATGATTGGAAGGAGCTAGATCGTATAGTTAGGTCACAGCCCTAATGTTGATCTACATAATTAGAGGAATTCACACTCTATTATGGCACGTTGCTCACAAGCGCGTGCTCCGGGGACATAATGGGTAGAATCCGTTAAACAGACAAATATGATCGTGGTTGGTTATTTGATCTGGACTCTAGCTCTGATACCAATGTTAGAAATTTAGGGTTTGCGGTCTACCCCCTAATTCCTCAACGCTTATCCGTGGTGCCGCTCACAATTCGCATATCCGAACCTTGCTCAAGATGTACGAATCCTGCCGGCTCACCGTGTCCAACTCCGCTCCGTATTGCGCCCATCGCCGTCTCTCAAAACCGGGAGGTCTGCTGCCTTGGGAAGTCATCTGCTTCCCCGAGTCATTGAGTCCGCTGTTACGCGGGTCCAGATCCGGTTCTGGTGCTCACGGAAGGGTGCTGCCTACTCGACGAGTCTGATGAAGCGCACACCAGGAATTTTTCATGGTTCTTCTAGTGGACCAAAGGGTGTTTCCTTAGTTATCTGGAAAAGGAATACTGGTGGAAAGTAGGAATACAACCATTTTTATGATCAAGGGTGGAATTATTGACAATCATACTGGAATATAATCTTAACCCCAAGGAAACTATTTGACTCAATGTGGTTATCATCTATTTGACTCAATGTGAAACTAATCATATTATCGATATATGTGATGGAAAACAATTGATGCGGAATTTTCACTTGAGGAACAGAAAAGAACTCAAGGTGCCTATAAAGGTGGCATTACACTCGAGGAAGGAATACTTGAGGCGCCGAGGACAGCTATGCTGGAATAATTAGGCAGAAACTAAAGGTCTCTAGTGATCTTAAGTGTCACAACAAGGAAACATACTGAGGGAAGGTATCACTATATTTCTTTGGATTTTCAATGTAGTGTCAACCTGGTTGCTGACCCCTTGACTAATCCTATTAGTCATGAGGTATTTGGTAAGCATGTTATGTAACACCCCGGAAGTAACTTTCCATTTGTAACTCCAACTCTTGCCATTTTCGGCATTGTGATATGATATTCCCTCCGTGGTTGGGTTTTTCTTCTTTTTGCATTTTGTCCATGTCATGCATTTTATATCATGTCATCATGTGCATCGCATTTGCATACGTGTTCGTCTCATGATTCCGAGCATTTTTCCCGTTGTCCGTTTTGCAATCCGGCACTCCTATCTCCCCCGGCGGCCCTTTTACGTTTTTCCGCAAAGGGTACTAAACCTTCTCGGAATGGACCGAGGCTTGTCTAGTGGCCTTGGTATACCACCCGTAGACCACCGGTCAAGTTTCGAGTCATTTGGAGCTCGTTTGGTACTCCAACGGTTAACCGCACTCTCGCAAAGGCCTCTTTTAAGTTGCAGCCCAACACCCCTTCAAAACAGCCCAATAACCCATCTAAGTCACTTCCATGCTCTCCGTCGTTCGATCACGATCGTGTGGGCGAAAACTACACCTCATTTGGACTCTCCTAGCTCCCTCTATGCCTATTTAAGCAAACCCCTCCAAATCCGGATCATCCTCCCGAAACCCTAGTCGTTTTCCCTCTGCGCCACGGACACGTCCGGATCGGACGACGCTGCGTCCGCCCGCGCCTCGGCGAACCAGGGGCTGCCACGTCGCCGTCCGCGCCCCACCTCGCCGTCGACCCAGCAGACCCTTGAGGCCCGTCTGGGCCCTCCGGCTGGCCGCGCGCGCCATGTGGCGCGCCTCCCGCCTCGCCTGCGCGCGCGCTGAACGCCGCCGCCCTCCGCCGCCAGCGGTTGAAGGAAATATGCCCTAGAGGCAATAATAAAAGTTATTATTTATTTCCTTATATCATGATAAATGTTTATTATTCATGCTAGAATTGTATTAACCGGAAACATAATACATGTGTGAATATATAGACAAACAGTATGTCACTAGTATGCCTCTACTAGACTAGCTTGTTAATCAAAGATGGTTATGTTTCCTAACCATGAACAAGGAGTTGTTATTTGATTAACAAGGTCACATCATTGGTTGAATGATCTGATTGACATGACCCATTCCGTTAGCTTAACACTTGATCGTTTAGTATGTTAATGCTTTCTTCATGACCCATACATGTTCTGTAACTATGAGATTATGCAACTCCGTTTACGGAGGAACACTTTGGTACTACCAAACGTCACAACGTGAATCGGGTGATTATAAAGGAGTACTACAGGTGTCTCCAAAGGTACTTGTTGGGTTGGCGTATTTGAGATTAGGTTTTGTCACTCCGATCGTCGGAGAGGTATCTCTAGGCCTTCTCGGTAATACACATCACCTAAGCCTTGCAAGCATTACAACTAATGAGTTAGTTGTGAGATGATGTATTACGGAACGAGTAAAGAGACTTACGTAACGAGATTGAACTAGGTATTGGATACCGACGATCGAATCTCGGGTAAGTAACATACCGATGACAAAGGGAACAACGATGTCGTTGTGCGGTTTGACCGATAAAGATCTTAAGTAGAATATGTAGGAACCAATATGGGCATCCAGGTTCCGCTATTGGTTATTGACCGAGAATGGTTCTAGGTCATGTCTACATAGTTCTCGAACCCGTAGGGTCCGCACGCTAACGCTTCGATGACAGTTCATAATGAGTTTATAAGTATTGATGCACGAAGGTTGTTGAGTCCGGATGTGATCACGGACATGACGAGGAGTCTCGAAATGGTCGAGACATAAAGATTGATATATTGGAAGCCTACATTTGGACATCGGAAGTGTTCGGGTGAAATCGGATTTTATCGAGTACCGGAGGTTACCGGAACCCCGGGAGGTCAATGGGCCTTAATGGGCCATAGGAGAAGAGGAAGGGCAGCCCAAGGTGGGCTGCGCCTCCCCTCTAGTCCGAATAGGACAAGGAAGGGGGCGCTTCCCCTTCTCCTCCTCCAATCCTAGTCCAACTAGGAAGGGGGAGTCCTACTCCCGGTGGGAGTATGACTCCTCCTTGTGCGCCTCCTATAGGGCCGCCACCTCCCCTTGTCTCCTTTATATCGGGGGCAGGGGGCACCCCAAGACACACAAGTTGATCTACGGATCTTTCCTTAGCCGTGTGCGGTGCCCCCTTCCACCATATTCCACTTCGGTCATATCGTCGCGGAGCTTAGGCGAAGCCCTGCCCGGAGAAGTCATATCGTCGCGGAGCTTAGGCGAAGCTCTGCGTCGGTGGAGCATCAACATCGTACCACGCCGTCGTCTTGTGAAACTCATCCCGACACTTTGCTGGATCGAGTCCGGGATCGTCATCGAGCTGAACGTGTGCTGAACACGGAGGTGCCGACGTTCGGTACTTGGATCGGTCGGATCGTGAAGACGACGACTACATCAACAGCGTTGTTATAACGCTTCGCCACGGTCTCACGAGGGTACGTGGACGGACACTCTCCCTCTCGTTGCTATGCCATCACGATGATCTTGCGTGATCGTAGGAAAATTTTTGAAATTACTACGTTCCCCAACAGTGGCATCCGAGCCTGGTTTTATGCGTTGATGTCATATGCACGAGTAGAACACAAGTGAGTTGTGGGCGATACAAGTCATACTTCCTACCAGCATGTCATACTTTGGTTCAGCGGTATTGTGAGATGAAGCGGCCCGGACCGACATTACGCGTACGCTTACGCGAGACTGGTTTCACCGCTCCGAGCACTCGTTGCTTAAAGGTGACCGCGGTGTCTGTCTCTCTCACTTTAGTTGAACCGAGTGTGGCTACGCCCGTCCTTGAGAAGGTTAAACGAGTCTATTTGACGAAATATCGTTGTGGTTTTGATGCGAGGTAAGAACGGTTCTTGCTCAGCCCGTAGCAGCCACGTAAAACTTGCAACAACAAAGTAGAGGACGTCTAACTTGTTTTTGCAGGGCATGTTGTGATGTGATATGGTCAAGACGTGATGCTATATTTTATTGTATGAGATGATCATGTTTTGTAACCGAGTTATCGGCAATCTGGCAGGAGCCATATGGTTGTCGCTTTATTGTATGAAATGCAAGCGCCATGTAATTGCTTTACTTTATCACTAAGCGTTAGCGATAGTCGAGAAGCAATAGTTGGCGAGACGACAACGATGCTACGATGGAGATCAAGGTGTCGGCGCGGTGGCGATGGTGATCATGGCGGTGCTTGGAGATGGAGATCACAAGCACAAGATGATGATGGCCATATCATATCACTTATATTGATTGCATGTGATGTTTATCCTTTATGCATCTTATCTTGCTTTGATTGACGGTAGCATTATAAGATGATCTCTCACTAAAATTATCAAGTAGTGTTCTCCCGAGTATGCACCGTTGCCAAAGTTCGTCGTGCCGAGACACCACGTGATGATCGGGTGTGATAAGCTCTCGTCCATCTACAACGGGTGCAAGCCAGTTTTGCACACGCAGAATACTCAGTTATACTTGACGAGCCTAGCATATACAGATATGGCCTCGAACACGGAGACCGAAAGGTCGAACGTGAATCATATAGCGATATGATCAACATAAGATGTTCACCATTGAAAACTACTCCATCTCACGTGATGATCGGTTATGGTTTAGTTGATTTGGATCACGTGATCACTTAGATAACTAGAGAGATGTACATCTAAGTGGGAGTTCTTTAGTAATATGATTAATTGAACTTGAATTTATCATGAACTTAGTACGATAGTATTTTGCTTATCTATGTTTACTGTAGATAGATGGCTCGTCTTTGTTGTTCCGTTGAATTTTAATGCGTTCCTTGAGAAAGCAAAGTTGAAAGATGATGGTAGCAATTACGGACTGGGTCCGTAACGAGGATAATCCTCATTGCTGCACGGAAAAGTTCGTCCTGGAAGCACATTGGGTGACAGCCTCTGCTGCGAGATCTTGAGCGAAGTTGTGAGCGTCGCAAAGCAGAGCTGATGACTACTCTATAGTTCGAGTGTGCCATGCTTTACGGCTTAGAACCGGGTCTTCAACGACGTTTTGAGCGTCATGGAGCATATGAGATGTTCCAGAGTTGAAGTTGATATTTCAACAGAATGCCCGGATTGAGAGATATGAAGTCTCCAATAAATTCTATAGCTGCAAGATGGAGGAGAATAGTTACGTCGGTGAGCACATACTCAAAATGTCCAGGTATTACAATCACTTGAATCAACTGGGAGTTAATCTTCCGGATGATTGTGTCATTGATGTAATTCTTCAATCACTGCCACCAAGCTACAAAGGCTTCGTGATGAACTATAATATGCAAGGGTTAGTAAAGACTATGCCTGAGCTCTTCGCAATGCTAAAAGCTGCGGAGGTAGAAATCAAAAAGGAGCATCAAGTGTTGATGGTCAATAAGACCACTAGTTTCAAGAAAAAGGCAAAGGGAAGAAGAAGGAACTTCAAGAAGAACAGCAAACAAGTTCTTGATCGGAGAAGAAACCCAAGTCTGGACCTAAGCCTGAAACCGAGTGCTTCTCGCCGCAAGGACATAGTCTTTGGAAGCGGAACTGCCCCAAGTATTTGGCGGATAAGAAGGATGGCAAAGTGAACAAAGGTATATGTGATATACTTGTTATTGATGTGTACCTTACTAGAGCTCGCAGATAGTACTGGTATTTGATACTGGTTACATTGCTAATATTTGCAACTCGAAACAGGAACTACGGATTGCTTAACACGGCAAAGGACGAGGTGACGATGCGCGAGGAAAGCGGTTCCAAAGTCGATGTGATCGCGATCGGCACGCTACCTCTACATCTACCTTGGGATTAGTTTTAGACCTGAATAATTGTTATTTGGTGCGGCGTTGAGCATGAACATTATATCTGGATCTTGTTTAATGCGAGACGGTTATTCATTTAAATCAGAGAATAATGGTTGTTCTATTTATATGAATAATATCTTTTATGGTCATGCACCCTTGAAGAGTGGTCTATTTTAATGAATCTCGATAGTAGTGATACACATATTCATAATGTTGAAACCAAAAGATGCAGAGTTGATAATGATAGTGCAACTTATTTGTGGCAATTGCCGTTTAGGTCATATCGGTGTAAACGCATGAAGAAACTCCATCTTGATGGACTTTTGGAGTCACTTGATTATGAATCACTTGGCACTTCGAACCGTGCCTCATGGGCAAGATGACTAAAACTCCGTTCTCGGTACTATGGAGAGAGCAACAGATTTATTGGAAATCATACATACGGATGTATGTGGTCCAATGAATGTTGAAGCTCGTGGCGGATATCGTTATTTTCTCACCTTCACAGATGATTTGAGCAGATATGGGTATATCTACTTAATGAAACATAAGTCTGAAACATTTGAAAAGTTCAAAGAATTTCAGAGTGAAGTTGAAAATCATCGTAATAAGAAAATAAAGTTTCTACGATCTGATCGTGGAGGCGAATATTTGAGTTACGAGTTTGGTCTACATTTGAAACAAAGCGGAATAGTTTCGCAACTCACGCCACCCGAACACCACAGCGCAATGGTGTGTCGAACGTCGAATCGCACTTTCTTTGGATATGGTGCGATCTATGATGTCTCTTACAGATTTACCGCTATCATTTTGGGGTTATGCTCTTGAGACGGCCGCATTCACGTTAAATAGGACACCGTCAAAATCCGTTGAGACGACGCCTTATGAACTATGGTTTAGCAAGAAACCAAAGTTGTCGTTTCTGAAAGTTTGGGGTTGCGATGCTTATGTGAAGAAACTTCAACCTGATAAGCTTGAACCCAAATCGGAGAAATGTGTCTTCATAGGATACCCAAAAGAGACAATTGGGTACACCTTCTATCACAGATCCGAAGGCAAGACATTCGTTGCTAAGAATGGATCCTTTCTAGAGAAGGAGTTTCTCTCGAAAGAAGTGAGTGGGAGGAAAGTGGAACTTGATGAGGTAATAGTACCAGCTCCCTTATTGAAAGTAGTTAAATCACGAAATCAGTTTCGTAACACCTACACCAGTTAGTGAGGAAGATAATGATGAAGATCATGAAACTTCAGATCAAGTTGTCACTGAACTTCGTAGATCAACCAGAACAAAATCCGCACCAGAGTGGTACGGTAATCCTATTCTGGAAGTCATGTTACTTGACCATGGCGAACCTACGAACTATGAAGAAGCGATGGTGAGCCCAGATTCGCAAAATGGCTGGAAGCCATGAAATCTGAGATGGGATCCATGTATGAGAACAAAGTATGGACTTTGGTTGACTTGCCCGATGATCGGCAAGCCATTGAAAATAAATGGATCTTTAAGAAGAAGACCGGCGCCGATGGTAATGTAGCTGTCTACAAAGCTCGACTTGTCGCGAAAGGTTTCGACAAGTTCAAGGGGTTGACTACGATGAGACTTTCTCACCCGTGGCGATGCTTAAGTCTGTCCGAATCATGTTAGCAATTGCCGCATTTTATGATTATGAAATTTGGCAAATGGATGTAAAACCGCATTCTTGAATGGATTTCTAGAAGAAGAGTTGTATATGATGCAACCAGAAGGTTTTATCGATCCAAAAGGTGCTAACAAAGTGTGCAAGCTCCAACGATCAATTTATGGTCGGTGCAAGCCTCTCGGAGTTGGAATAAACGCTTTGATAGTGTGATCAAAGCATATGGGTTTGTACAGACTTTTGGAGAAGCTTTGTATTTACAAGAAAGTGAGTGGGAGCTCTGTAGCATTTCTAATATTATATGTGGACGACATATTATTGATTGGAAATGATATAGAATTTCTGGATAGCATAAAGGATACTTGAATAAAAGTTTTTCAATGAAAGACCTCGGTGAAGCTGCTTACATATTGGGCATCAAGATCTATAGAGATAGATCAAGACGCTTGATTGGACTTTCACAAAGCACATACCTTGATAAAGTTTTGAAAAAGTTCAAAATGGATCAGGCAAAGAAAGGTTTTTGCCTGTGTTACAAGGTGTAAGATTGAGTCGACTCAATGCCCGACCACGCAGAAGATAGAGAGAAAATGAAAGATGTTCCTATGCTTCAGCCATAGGCTCTATCATGTATGCAATGCTGTGTACCAGACCGACGTATGCTTAGCTGTAAGCTTGGCAGGAAGGTACCAAAGTAATCCAGAGTGGATCATGGACAGCGGTCAAGAACATCTGAAATACGAAAAGGACTAAGGATATGTTTTCGTATATGGAGGTGACAAAGAGCTAGTCGTAAATGGTTACGTCGATGCAAGCTTTGACACCGATCCGGACGATTCTAAATCGCAAACCGGATCGTATTTTTATTAAACGGGGGAGCTGTCAGTTGGTGCAGTTCTAAACAAAGCGTCGTGGCGGGATCTACATGTGAAGCGGAGTACATAGCTGCTTCGGAAGCAGCGAATGAAGGAGTCTGGATGAAAGAGTTCATTTCCGATCTAGGTGTCATACCTAGTGCATCGGGACCGATGAAGATCTTACGTGACAATCTTTGGTGCAATTGCCTTGGCAAAGGAATCCAGGTTTCACAAGAGGACCAAGCACATCAAGAGACGCTTCAATGCCATTCGGGACCAAGTCCAAGTGGGAGACATAGAGATTTGCAAAATACATACGGATCTGAATATTGCGGACCCGTTGACTAAGCCTCTTCCACGAGCAAAACATGATCAGCACCAAGACTCCATGGGTGTTAGGATCATTACTATGTAATCTAGATTATTGACTCTAGTGCAAGTGGGAGACTGAAGGAAATATGCCCTAGAGGCAATAATAAAAGTTATTATTTATTTCCTTATATCATGATAAATGTTTATTATTCATGCTAGAATTGTATTAACCGGAAACATAATACATGTGTGAATATATAGACAAACAGTATGTCACTAGTATGCCTCTACTAGACTAGCTTGTTAATCAAAGATGGTTATGTTTCCTAACCATGAACAAGGAGTTGTTATTTGATTAACAAGGTCACATCATTGGTTGAATGATCTGATTGACATGACCCATTCCGTTAGCTTAACACTTGATCGTTTAGTATGTTAATGCTTTCTTCATGACCCATACATGTTCCTGTAACTATGAGATTATGCAACTCCGTTTACGGAGGAACACTTTGGTACTACCAAACGTCACAACGTAGCTGGGTGATTATAAAGGAGTACTACAGGTGTCTCCAAAGGTACTTGTTGGGTTGGCGTATTTCGAGATTAGGTTTTGTCACTCCGATCGTCGGAGAGGTATCTCTAGGCCTTCTCGGTAATACACATCACCTAAGCCTTGCAAGCATTACAACTAATGAGTTAGTTGTGAGATGATGTATTACGGAACGAGTAAAGAGACTTACCGGTAACGAGATTGAACTAGGTATTGGATACCGACGATCGAATCTCGGGTAAGTAACATACCGATGACAAAGGGAACAACGTATGTCGTTAAGCGGTTTGACCGATAAAGATCTTCGTAGAATATGTAGGAACCAATATGGGCATCCAGGTTCCGCTATTGGTTATTGACCGAGAATGGTTCTAGGTCATGTCTACATAGTTCTCGAACCCGTAGGGTCCGCACGCTTAACGTTCGATGGCAGTTCATAATGAGTTTATAAGTATTGATGCACGAAGGTTGTTGAGTCCCGGATGTGATCACGGACATGACGAGGAGTCTCGAAATGGTCGAGACATAAAGATTGATATATTGGAAGCCTACATTTGGACATCGGAAGTGTTCGGGTGAAATCGATTTTACCGAGTACCGGAGGTTACGGAACCCCGGAGGTCAATGGGCCTTAATGGGCCATAGGAGAAGAGGAAGGGCAGCCCAAGGTGGGCTGCGCTTCTCCCCTCTAGTCCGAATAGGACAAGGAAGGGGGGCGGCGCCTTCCCCTTCTCCCTCCTCCAATCCTAGTCCAACTAGGGGGGGAGTCCTACTCCGGTGGGAGTAGGACTCCTCCTTGGTGCGCCTCCTATAGGGCCGCCACCTCCCCTTGTCTCCTTTATATCTGGGGCAGGGGCACCCCAAGACACACAAGTTGATCTACGGATCTTTCCTTAGCCGTGTGCGGTGCCCCTTCCACCATATTCCACTTCGGTCATATCGTCGCGGAGCTTAAGCGAAGCCCGCGCCGGAGAAGTCATATCGTCATGAGCTTAGCGGCTCTGCGTCGGTGGAGCATCAACATCGCCACCACGCCCGTCGTCTTGTGAAACTCATCCCGACACTTTGCTGGATCGAGTCCGGGATCGCCATCGAGCTGAACGTGTCTGAACACGGAGGTGCCGTGACGTTCGGTACTTGGATCGGTCGGATCGTGAAGACGACGACTACATCAACAGCGTTGTTAGCGCTTCCGCTTCACGGTCTCACGAGGGTACGTGGGCGGACACTCTCCTCTCGTTGCTATGCCATCACGATGATCTTGCGTGATCGTAGGAAATTTTTGAAATTACTCGTTCCCCAACAGCGGCCTCCCTCCGGCCCGCCGCCGTCGCCGCCGCCGGGCCCCCCCGCCGCCGGACCTCGCCCATGGCTCCCGCCTGGCGGACGCCGCCAGCGCCTCCGCCTGCCCGGCCGCCTTCTCTCCCTCCGGCGCCGCGCCACGTCCGTCGCCGATCCAGCCGGCCAGATCGGATCGGGACCGAGCTCCCGTTGACCTCTCTCCCCCTCACTTTTTCTATTAAGTTTTTTATATCATTGATATTTCGTGGCATTTTCATCGTAGCGTAACTCTGTCATCGTAGCTCCTTTTTGCGCGTATAATATATCAAAATGTTCGCCTCGAAGAGTAGAGCATTTCATCTCATTGCATCATTTTCATTTGAGCTCATCTTGTTGCCCGAAATGCTGTTGGAAGAGGGCTATGTGATGTTAGTTTCTGTTTCTTAACAGAACTTGCACTTTTGTTATTTTTGCCATGATTAATGTGTGCACCCTATGAATTTGAGTCCTACATGTGTTTTGTAATATGCCATGCCATATTTCCAGGGGTGTATGCCATGTATTTTTGTGATCTATGTGGTGACTAGCACAAGCATGCAAAGTAGGTGTCCTGATGTTGCTGTTTTCAGCCCTGTTTAGCTGATATTTTGATGCCATGTTAACTTGATGCTACCGAGAGATCCATGCATATTTTGAGATACTTCAGTAAGGATGTTTTGTTAAACATGTCTTGCTATATCCATCCGTGCCCTTGTTTGCAATTATGGAATGCCATAGCGTGAGTCATTCGAGCTCTACTTTTGCTATCAAATGTTTCCTGGCAGATTGTTTACATGTTATTCAATTTTGCCTAGGTTGTTGTGGTTGATCCATGTATGCTATGTAATTGTTCTTGCCATGTATGTCTTCTATGCCATGTATTCTTGATGTATGTATGCTTAGTTTATCATATAAGGCTCTGTAGTGAGTGCATTGAGCTTGTAAACATGCCTACTTGTTATCAGTTTTTGACATGCCATGTTGCTGAATCTGTTAACGAAACTTTCAATATTGACATGGGTGTTACTATATTTTCTGATCCTTTTTGGCTTATAGTCAGTAAGGGACTTTTGTTCTATGCTTTGAGTAGATTCATGCCATGCCATGTTTTGCTATTTTAAGTTCCTGTAGCATGTAGTTTTGTTGCTCTGAACATTGCAACCTGATGCTGTTTTTGCCATGTCCAGCCTGATATTTTGTGCACTTTTGCCATGCTTGTTTGAACCTGTTATGATGTGATTTAGCCGAAGCTCAGTGCTCATCTTTTGTCAAGCATCTTATGTAGATCACTGCCATATACTTTGTGGATACGTTTGGGTGCAGTAGCTTAATTAATTGTTGCTTGCTAAGTGGCATCATGCTGTTAATGGCAGATTTGTGCCATTCTTGTTTTGCTTGTCATTTGCAAACCGTGCATCCGATTCGGTGATCTTTATATCGATTTCAACGAAATCATCTCATCTTTCAGTGACATACTTGGTTTGCCAAGTTGATGCCTGGTTCATCATTTACCTTCGGGCGCACATACGCATTGCATATCACATATCGCATATCATGTCATGTTTTGCATCATGTTGCTTGTGCATTGCACCGTGATTTATTGTGGTTCCTTTGTTTGTGTTCTTGCTTTGGTAGGGCGGAGGCGAGTGCGTGAGCGAGGAACCTGTTGAGAACGCTTACGAGGATCAAGCTTTCGACAACTCTCGAGAACATTGCGAGCAAGATGACCATACCCTCGAAATCACTTCTATCTTTGCTATGCTAGATGCTCGTTCTTTTGCTATGCCTATGCTGCGATGCCTACCACTTGCTATATCATGCCACCCATATTGCCATGTCAGCCCCTAACCATCCTTTTCCTAGCAAACCGTTGTTTGGCTATGTTATCGCTTTGCTCAGCCCCTCTTATAGCGTTGCTAGTTGCAGGTGAAGTTGAAGTTTGTTCCTTGTTGGAACATGGAGATGTTGTTCCTTATTGGAACATGTTTACTTGTTGGGGATATCACAATATATATCTGCTATAATTAATGCATCTATATACTTGGTAAAGGGTGGAAGGCTCGGCCTTATGCTGGTGTTTTGTTCCTCTTGCCACCCTAGTATCCGTCATACCGGTGTTATGTTCCTTGATTTAGCGTTCCTTACGGTTGGGTGATTTATGGGACCCCTTGACAGTTCGCTTTGAATAAGACTCGTCCAGCAAGGCCCAACATTGGTTTTACCATTTGCCACCTAAGCCTTTTCCCCGGGTTTCGCGAGCCCGAGGGTCATCTTTATTTTAACCCCGGACCAGTGCTCCTTCGAGTGCTGGCCGAACTAAAGCCTGTGCAGCGCCCCTCAAGGTAACTTGAGGTCTGGTTTTAGTTGTATGGACTGCTCATCCGGATGTGCCACGAGCGGGATTTGTCGGCACAATCGGGCGGCTTTGCTGGTCTTGTTTTATTGCTGTCGAAATGTCTTGTAGTCCGGGATTCGAGATTGATCGGGTCTTCCCGTAGAAGGAATATCCTTCGTTGACCGTGAGAGCTTATAATGGGCTAAGTTGGGACATCCTTGCGGGTAATATCTTTCAAAGCCGTGCCCATGTTATGAGGCAGATGGGAATTTGTTAATGTCGGTTGTAGAAAACCCAAAGTTGACCTCAAATAAAATACACATCAACGCGTGTGTAACCGTGATGGTCTCTTCTCGGAGTCCGGAAGTGAACACGGTGTCGGAGTTATGTCGACGTAAGTAGTTCAGGATCACTTCTTGATCGCTACTAGTGTCACGACCGTGCTTTCCTCCTCTTCTCGCTCTCTTTTGCGATGTAGCCACCATATATGCTAGTCGCTTGCTGCAGCTCCACTTTACAACCCTGTTCTTCCTTTAAGCTTAAATAGTCTTGATCTCGCGGGTGTGAGATTGCTGAGTCCCGTGACTCACAGATACTTCAAAACAGTTGCAGGTTCCGGCGATGCGGTGCAGGTGGCGCAACCGAGCTCAAGTGGGAGTTCGACGAGGCGTGGTCGTTACTATGTGTCTTTTCCGATGATCGTAGTGGTGCCCAGTTGGGACGATCGGGATCTGTGTAGCATTTGGGGTATCTTCTTTTATTTTGGTTCCGTAGTCGGACCTTGAGTGTACTTTGAATGATGGATGTTTATTTATGTCTTGTGTGAAGTGGCATTGTAAGCCAACTATGTATCTCTTTCCTTATTTATTACATGGGTTGTGTGAATATTACCTCATTTGCGACATTGCTTTCAATGCGGTTATGCCTCTAAGTCGTGCCTCGACACGTGGGAGATATAGCCGCATCGGGGGCGCTACAAGTTGGTAATCAGAGCCTTCCCCGACTTAGGAGCCCCCTACTTGATTGTTTGCTGGCGTTGTTGAGTCTAGAATGGAAAATGTTTTGAGTCTTAGGATTATATATATCGGAGAGTAGGATTCTTTTTACTCCCCAGTCCCTTCGTCACTCTGTGAGGTCTCCTGACGTAGAGTTTTGACTCTTCTCTCCTCAAATTTCACTAAAAATTCTTTAGGATCACGTGGGTATCTTGGAATCGTTCCGATGGTTTTGTGACGAGAACATTGTTCTTGGTGCCTCCTGACATTTAGGGGTTGTGGCAGTGTCCCGGGGAGTTGAGCTCCGAGGTGTTGTCGTCACAATTTTATCGTTGCATTCTGGAATACCGAGTTTTGCCGACATCGAAATCTCTTTTGTGCAGTTGTTGGTGAGATAACCCGATAGCCCAAGATCGAGGCGAAAAGGGAGTATTGCCATGACTTGTATAACGGATGTTTTTCAAGGTCGAGGTACACGATTTCGAGGATTTCTTGGTTATGTGTTGACGGATGGATACAACTGGATCTAGGTATTGTTAGTTTGGGTGATATATTTTGTGTCCCTGTATCCCCAACACCAGATTGCATAACCAGAAAGTTTGGGAGTTTATAGGTGGGAATTCTAGTAGCTTACGGGATATTCTTCCGGCGGATGTATGATTTGAGATTGGGGTTCAACGTCTAGTGGTCCGCCCATTCACGGTCGATTCTGATGGTCGCGAGACGTCTTAAAGAATCCTTGGCTATGCTGATTCGGGACGTCTTGTTTGTCATTCGTGACGTCCGCTATCGTCGTGTCCGTGTGGGCCCCACCACGAACACTTTGGGCGTAAATATCTATCATGTGTTTGTTCGGCTCATTCTAGAAGCCAATCTTTTGTTTTCAGTTGTGATATTCGATTTGTTTCTAAGACAGATGGTGTTTCCATATCTTTATCTAAGTGGCTTCTCACCTTAATGGACGTGTGTTGATTAACGTTGGAATTCATTCGTTCATTCTTGTTCGAATGTTTATTGTGAAGACTATATGTTGCAATTTCTATCCGTTGATTCTACTTGACTATTTGTCTATCAAAGGACTAACGGATGTCACCCTCTTCAGGATGGCTCCGCCAACTCGTCGAATCCGGATCGCAATGATGGGGATCGGTCGAACCTCCACCTCCACCTCCGCCTCCGAGGCACGGCAAGCTATCATGGCAGCCACCAATGCCAATGCTCAGATGATTTTGCAGCTCTTGCAAGAATGTACTCAGGGGCAAGGCAATCAAGGAAATCAAGGTCAAGGCAACTATCAGCCGCACTTTGCTACTCTCAGTCAGTTCCTCGCTAATCAGCCGAAGTCTTTCAGTTTCTATGTCGAGGCCACAGACGCTGACGATTGGCTTGTGGACATCTGCAAGCATTTTTATTGTAGCAATGTCAGACCTGAGGACTTTGTCAAGTTTGCATCGTTTCAACTCAAGGACCAAGCTGCTGAGTGGTACCAGCAATACAAAGATTCCAGAGGAGGTCGTGTCATTACCTGGGATGAGTTCCGCCGTGATTTCAGAGCTCATCACATTCCGAAAAGTGTTGTTGAGAGCAAGCGTGAGGAGTTCCGCAATCTCAAGCAGGGCAACATGTCTGTCTATCAATACAATATCCAGTTCCAGAAGCTCGCTCGTTTTGCTAAGCAAGACGTACCTGATGAAAAGAGTATGATCTATCAATTCAGAGGTGGTCTGAGAGAAGATCTGCAATTAGCTCTTGTTCTTTTTGAGCCAGATAAGTATGATGATTTCTACAACATGGCACTGAAGCAAGAAGCTGCCCAGCTCAAATGTGAGGCTTCTAAGAAGAGAATCAGGGATGCAGTTCAGTCTTCTTCTTCCTCTCAAGTGGCAGCTAAGCAGCAGAAGTTCTACCTTCCTCCTCCTCCGTTCCGTCAGCCTTATCAGCAGAAGAACTCATGTGGCCGTGGATCTTCCCACCCACCCAACCCAAGCTATCAGTACAAGTCTAATTCTCAAGCTCCAAGGTCAAGTGCTCCTTACCACCGTCCGCTCTCTGAGGTGACTTGCAACAAATGTCAGCAGAAAGGTCACTATGCGAACAAGTGCTTCAACCAGAGGCGCCTTCCGCCTCCTCCTCCTGTGAAATCTTCCAGCAATGCAGTGGTCAAGCATAATCCCAAGTCTGCAAAGGTGAATATGATGAATGCAGCTCAAGCAGAGGAATCTTCTGATGTGTTAATGGGTAATCTCTCAGTTAATGATATTCCTGCAAAAGTCTTATTTGATACTGGTGCATCGCATTGTTTCATGTCGAGACCGTTTTTTGCCAAGCATGATTTCACTTCGGAATTCTTGGTTAAACCTCTAGCAATTGTTTCCCCGGGCAAGCACATGAGTTCTAGCTTGGTGGTTCCGGATGTTTCTATCAAGATGGGCGATTATAGATTTTTGGCTAAACCAATTGTCCTTCGTGACTCGGATATTGATCTTATTCTCGGAATGGACTGGCTTTATCAGCACAAAGCTCAGCTTGATTGTGCTGCCAGGGAAATTCAATTGACTCACTCTTCTAATGATGTGATCATCTATGCCGCTCGTGATGAAACCATTCGGTTGTTTTCTCTCAATGAGAAGGGCGAATTGGATGCTATCTCTCGATTCGGTCGTTTGTGAGTACCAAGATGTCTTTCGGAAGAGCTTCGGGTATGCCTCCTCATCGGCCGCTGGAGTTCGTTATCGATCTTGAGCCCGCATCGAACCCGCTTGCAAGCGTCCTTACAAGCTTGGACCTGATGAGCTGAAGGAATTGAAGAAGCAGCTCGATGAACAAGAGCGTCTGGTTTGATCGGACCGAGTTCATCTCCTTGGGGTTGTGGTGTTCTTTTGTCCGAGAAGAAGGATGGCACGGACCGACTTTGTGTCGATTACCGTCCATTGAATAAGAAGACAATCAAGAACAAGTATCCACTTCCCAACATCAATGAGCTTTTCGAGCAACTCAAAGGTGCTAAAGTGTTCTCCAAGCTTGACCTTCGTATGGGGTATCATCAGATTCGCATTCATGAACAAGATATTCCCAAGACAGCATTCAGAACAAGCTTTGGTTCTTATGAATATCTGTCATGTCTTTCGCCTTGTCAATGCTCCTCCAACATTCTCTCGGATGATGAATTTCATCTTCAACCCCTACACCAATGAATTCGTCTTGGTCTATCTTGATGATATTTTGGTCTTCTCCAAGAATAAGAAGGATCATGCCAAACATTTGCGATTGGTGCTAGACAAGCTCAGAGAGTATCAATTCTATGCTAAGTTCTCCAAATGTGAATTTTGGCTTGATGAAGTGCTTTATCTTGGTCATATCATCTCCGCCAAGGGCATCGTTGTTAATCCCGAGAAGGTGTCCGCAATTGTGAATTGGGAACCTCCTCAGAATGTCAAGCAGCTCCATGATTTTCTCGGTCTTGCAAGCTATTGTCAAGATTCGTTGAGAACTTCTCCAAGATTGCAAAGCCTCTTTCCAACCTCCTCCGAAGCATGTGAAGTATGTCCGGTCTCCCGAGTGTGACGTTGCTTTCAATACCCTCAAAGAGAAACTCGTCACAGCTCTGTCTTGACTCCTCCGATGAATCCAAGCCATTTGAAGTTTTTCGTGATGCTTCTCTTCAAGGTCTCGGTGCTGTGTTAATGCAAGAGAAGAGAGTTGTGGCTTATACCTCTCGCCAGTTGAAGCCCAACGAAAAGAACTACCTCACTCACGATCTTGAGTTGGCGGCAGTTGTCCATGCATTGATAACATGGAGACATCTCTTGTTGGGAAGGAAAGTGGACATTTTCACCGATCACAAGAGTCTCAAGTACATCTTCACTCAACCCAACCTCAACCTCAGGCAGACTCGATGGGTCGAAATGATTCAAGAGTACAACCCAAGTATTGAATATACTCCGGGCAAGGCCAATGTCATTGCAGATGCTTTGAGCAGGAAAGCTATCGCAGCAGTCTAATCCTCAAGCCCTTTCGGCGGATCTCTGTGAAGCTTTCCGCAAGCTGAATCTTCAAGTTGTTCCTCAAGGCTTTCTTGCCAACCTCATAGTCTCTCCTACTTTGGAAGATCAGATTCGTGAGGCTCAACTTCTGGATACCATGGTGAAAAAGGTGAAACGTGGTATCGACAAGGGCATTTCCAAGTACAAGTGCTTCCACATTGATGATAAAGATACTCTTTTCTTTGAGGACCGGATTGTGGTTCCTAAGGGTGATCTGAGAAAAGTCATTATGAACGAGGCTCACAATTCGCTTCTATCCATTCATCCTGGAAGTACGAAGATGTACCAGGACCTCAAGCAGTCATATTGGTGGACTCGAATGAAGCGAGAAATTGCTCAATTCGTGAATGAGTGTGATGTCTGCAGAAGAGTGAAAGCAGAACACCAACGACCAACTGGTCTCCTCCAACCTCTTGCTATTCCAGAATGGAAGTTTGATCATATCGAGATGGACTTCGTGACTGGTTTTCCAAAGTCCAAGCGTGGAAATGATGCTATCTTCGTTGTCATTGACAAGCTTACTAAAGTGGCTCATTTTCTTCCTATCAAAGAATCTATCACAGCAGCTCAGTTGGCAGAGCTATACACCTCCAGGATTGTCTCCTTGCACGACATTCCACAAGTGATCTCTTCAGACCGTGGCAGCATCTTTACCTCCAAGTTTTGGGATTCTTTTCAGAAGGCCATGGGCACCAACATTCGTTTCAGCACAGCTTTCCATCCTCAAACAAGTGGCCAAGTCGAGCGAGTAAATCAAATTCTTGAAGATATGCTCAGGGCTTGTGTCATTTCCTTCGGTATGAAGTGGGAAGATTGTCTTCCATATGCCGAGTTCTCCTACAACAACAGCTTCCAAGCGAGTTCGGGCAAGGCCCCATTCGAAATTCTCTATGGCAGAAAGTGCCGTACTCCTCTCAATTGGTCTGAGACAGGTGAACGCCAACTTCTTGGCAATGACTTGATCACAGAAGCAGAAGAAATGTGCAAGGTCATTCGTGAGAATCTCAAAGCCGCGCAATCGCGCCAGAAGAGCTATTACGATGATAAGCACCGTGATGTGGCTTTTGAAATCGGAGACCATGTCTACCTCGCGTCTCTCCAATGAAAGGCACTCGCCGCCCGGTATCAAAGGAAGCTTGCCCCTAGATACGTGGGTCCTTTCAAGATCATTGGCAAAAGAGGCGATCTCGCCTATCAACTTGAGCTTCCATCCAACTTTGCAAGCGTGCACGATGTGTTTCACGTGTCACAGCTTCGCAAGTGCTTCAAGACTCTGAACGCACTATCAACTTCAAGAGATTGACCTTCAAGAAGATCTCTCTTATCATGAGCACCCGTTGCTATTCTTGAAGAAACCGAGCGCAAGACTCGCAACAAGTCAATCAAATTCCTGAAAGTGAAGTGGTCACACCATTCACCGAGAAGCCACCGGGAGCGCGAGGATCACCTCCGTTCCGAATATCCGGAGTTCTTTCAGTCCTAGATCTCGGGACGAGATCCTCTTGTAGTGGTGGAGTGTTGTAACACCCCGGAAGTAACTTTCCATTTGTAACTCCAACTCTTGTCATTTTCGGCATTGTGATATGATATTCCCTCCGTGGTTGGGTTTTTCTTCTTTTTGCATTTTGTCCATGTCATGCATTTTATATCATGTCATCATGTGCATCGCATTTGCATACGTGTTCGCCTCATGATTCCGAGCATTTTTCCCGTTGTCCGTTTTGCAATCCGCACTCCTATCTCCCCGGCGGCCCTTTTACGCTTTTTTCGTGTGCGGGCACTAAACCTTCTCGGAATGGACCGAGGTTTGTCTAGTGGCCTTGGTATACCACCGTAGACCACCGGTCAAGTTTCGGTCATTTGGAGCTCGTTTGGTACTCCAACGGTTAACCGCACTCTCGCAAAGGCCTCTTTTAAGTTGCAGCCCAACACCCTTCAAAACAGCCCAATAACCCATCTAAGTCACTTCAATGCTCTCCGTCGCTCGATCACGATCGTGGGCGAAAACTACACCTCATTTGGACTCTCCTAGCTCCCTCTATGCCTATTTAAGCAAACCCCTCTAAATCCGGATCATCCTCCCGAAACCCTAGTCGTTTTCCCTCGCGCGCGCGGACACGTCCGGATCGGACCGACGCGTCCGCCACCGCGCCGGCGAACCAGGGCTGCCACGTCGCCGTCCGCGCCCCACCTCACCGCCGACCCAGCGGCCCGCGAGGCCCGTGCGGGCCCTCCAGCCCCGCCGCAGGCCAGCGTCGCCAGCGCCGCCGCTAACGCCGCCGCCCTCCGCCGCCGCTGCCCGGCCCCGCCGCCGCCGCCACCGGCGGCCCCGCCGCGCCGCGGACCTCGCCGCGCCTCCTTGCCGGCCGGACGCCCGCCGCCTCCCGGCGCCGGCCACCGCCGCCCCGCGGCTGCCCTCACCTCCGCTGCCCGCCGCCTTCTCTCCCTCCGGCGCCGGCCGCGCCCGTCGCCGATCCAGCCTGCCAGATCGGATCGGGACCGAGCTCCCGTTGACCTCTCTCCCCCTCACTTTTTCTACTAAGTTTTTTATATCATTGATATTTCGTGGCATTTTCATCGTAGCGTAACTCCGTCATCGTAGCTCCTTTTTGCGCGTATAATATATCCAAATGTTCGCCTCGAAGAGTAGATCATTTCATCTCATTGCATCATTTTCATTTGAGCTCATCTTGTTGCCCGAAATGCTGTTGGAAAAGGGCTATGTGATGTTAGTTTCTGTTTCTTAACAGAACTTGCAGTTTTGTTATTTTTGCCATGATTAATGTGTGCACCCTATGAATTTGAGTCCTACATGTGTTTTGTAATATGCCATGCCATCTTTCCAGGAGTGTATGCCATGTATTTTTGTGATCTATGTGGTGACTAGCACAAGCATGCAAAGTAGGTGTCCTGATGTTGCTGTTTTCAGCCCTGTTTAGCTGATATTTTGATGCCATGTTAACTTGATGCTACCGAGAGATCCATGCATATTTTGAGATACTTCAGTAAGGATGTTTTGTTAAACATGTCTTGCTATATCCATCCGTGCCCTTGTTTGCAATTATGGAATGCCATAGCGTGAGTCATTCGAGCTCTACTTTTGCTATCAAATGTTTCCTGGCAGATTGTTTACATGTTATTCAATTTTGCCTAGGTTGTTGTGGTTGATCCATGTATGCTATGTAATTGTTCTTGCCATGTGTGTCTTCTATGCCATGTCTTCTTGATGTATGTATGCTTAGTTTATCATATAAGGCTTTGTAGTGAGTGCATTGAGCTTGTAAACATGCCTACTTGTTATCAGTTTTTGACATGCCATGTTGCTGAATCTGTTAACGGAACTTTCAATATTGACATGGGTGTTACTATATTTTCTGATCCTTTTTGGCTTATGGTCAGTAAGGGACTTTTGTTCTATGCTTTGAGTAGATTCATGCCATGCCATGTTTTGCTATTTTAAGTTCCTGTAGCATGTAGTTTTGTTGCTCTGAACATTGCAACCTGATGCTGTTTTTGCCATGTCCAGCCTGATATTTTGTGCACTTTTGCCATGCTTGTTTGAACCTGTTATGATGTGATTTAGCCGAAGCTCAGTGCTCATCTTTTGTCAAGCATCTTGTGTAGATCACTGCCATATACTTTGTGGATACGTTTGGGTGCAGTAGCTTAATTAATTGTTGCTTGCTAAGTGGCATCATGCTGTTAATGGCAGATTTGTGCCATTCTTGTTTTGCTTGTCATTTGCAAACCGTGCATCCGATTCCGGTGATCTTTATATCGATTTCAACCGAAATCATCTCATCTTTCCAGTGGCATACTTGTTTTGCCAAGTTGATGCCTGGTTCATCATTTACCTTCCGGGCCTTTTATACGCATTGCATATCACATATCGCATATCATGTCATGTTTTGCATCATGTTGCTTGTGCATTGCACCGTGATTTATTATGGTTCCTTTGTTTGTGTTCTTGCTTTGGGTAGAGCCGGGAGACGAGTACGTGAACGAGGAACCTGTTGAGAACGCTTACGAGGATCAAGCTTTCGACAACTCTGAGAACATTGCAGGCAAGATGACCATACCCTCGAAATCATTTCTATCTTTGCTATGCTAGATGCTCGTTCTTTTGCTATGCCTATGCTGCGATGCCTACCACTTGCTATATCATGCCACCCATATTGCCATGTCAGCCCCTAACCATCCTTTTCCTAGCAAACCGTTGTTTGGCTATGTTACCGCTTTGCTCAGCCCTCTTATAGCGTTGCTAGTTGCAGGTGAAGTTGAAGTTTGTTCCTTGTTGGAACATGGAGATGTTGTTCCTTATTGGAACATGTTTACTTGTTGGGGATATCACAATATATATCTGCTATAATTAATGCATCTATATACTTGGTAAAGGGTGGAAGGCTCGGCCTTATGCCTGGTGTTTTGTTCCACTCTTGCCACCCTAGTTTCCGTCATACCGGTGTTATGTTCCTTGATTTCGCGTTCCTTACACGGTTGGGTGATTTATGGGACCCCCTTGACAGTTCGCTTTGAATAAGACTCGTCCAGCAAGGCCCAACATTGGTTTTACCATTTGCCACCTAAGCCTTTTTCCCCCGGGTTTTCGCGAGCCCGAGGGTCATCTTTATTTTAACCCCCCCCCCCGGACCAGTGCTCCTTCGAGTGCTGGCCCGAACTAGAGCCCTGTGCAGCGCCCCCTCAAGGCAACTTGAGGTCTGGTTTTAGTTGTATGGACTGCTCATCCGGATGTGCCCTGAGAACGGATATGTGCAGCTCCTATCGGGATTTGTCGGCACAATCGGGCGGCTTTGCTGGTCTTGTTTTATTGCTGTCGAAATGTCTTGTAGTCCGGGATTCCGAGATTGATCGGGTCTTCCCGGTAGAAGGAATATCCTTCGTTGACCGTGAGAGCTTATAATGGGCTAAGTTGGGACACCCCTGCAGGGTAATATCTTTCGAAAGCCGTGCCCGCGGTTATGAGGCAGATGGGAATTTGTTAATGTCCGGTTGTAGAAAACCCAAAGTTGACCTTAAATAAAATACACATCAACCGCGTGTGTAACCGTGATGGTCTCTTCTCGGCGGAGTCCGGAAAGTGAACACGGTGTTGGAGTTATGTCTGACGTAAGTAGTTCAGGATCACTTCTTGATCGCTACTAGTGTCACGACCGTGCTTTGCTCCTCTTCTCGCTCTCTTTTGCGATGTAGCCACCATATATGCTAGTCGCTTGCTGCAGCTCCACTTTACAACCCTGTTCTTCCTTTAAGCTTAAATAGTCTTGATCTCGCGGGTGTGAGATTGCTGAGTCCCCGTGACTCACAGATACTTCCAAAACAGTTGCAGGTTCCGACGATGCCAGTGCAGGTGACGCAACCGAGCTCAAGTGGGAGTTCGATGAGGAACGTGGTCGTTACTATGTGTCTTTTCCTGATGATCAGTAGTGGTGCCCAGTTGGGACGATCGGGGATCTGTGTAGCATTTGGGGTATCTTCTTTTATTTTGGTTCCGTAGTCGGACCTTGAGTGTACTTTGAATGATGGATGTTTATTTATGTACTGTGTGAAGTGGCAACTGTAAGCCAACTATGTATCTCTTTCCCTTATTTATTACATGGGTTGTGTGAAGATTACCTCATTTGCGACATTGCTTTCAATGCGGTTATGCCTCTAAGTCGTGCCTCGACACGTGGGAGATATAGCCGCATCGGGGGCGTTACATGTTAAGGCTATGGGTTTACGAATATTGAATGATCGTTTTGGACAAGTGGGAGATGTTGGAATTATGTGTCCTGCAACTATATTCAAATTAATAGAAATTAATAATATTCAAAAATACCTCATTATGGAATTATACATGTATTTATACATGGAATTGCTTTAGATGATTATTATGGAATTATCACTTGTTGGAATGTACTTAAGTAATATATGCTTAAGGAAGCTAGTCGATTATCAGTGGAACACAATATACTATTTATATTGGAAAGACTACCCGGGTACACTGATGACTGGAAGGAGCTAGATCGTATAGTTAGGTCACAACCCTAATGTTGATCTACGTAATTAGAGGAATTTACACTCTATTATGGCGCGTTGCTCACAAGCGCGTGCTCCGGGGACATAACGGGTAGAATCCGTTAAACAGACATATATGATCGTGGTTGGTTATTTGATCTGGACTCTATCTCGGAAACTAGTGAAAAAGACTAGGAATCTTATATCTGTATAAGAGGTGGACTCTTTGTAAAGACAATATAAGAAGGTCCCTACCCCCTAGCCTCAGATATGCGAATTGTGAGCGGCACCACGTATAAGCGCAGAGGAATTAGGGGGTAGATCGCAAACCCTAAATTTCTAACACCATGAATTATAGGTGGTGTTACTACATATAGTAAACATATATGAAGGGCTTATAAAGAGCTTTGGAATGGTTTGAGCCGATTTTCTAATTTATAGTGCTAGACTATTCTGAAGGGAGTGTGTGCATTTTGTTTGTGGCTCGACTGCTTAGCGGATTTAAATTTGGGGTACTGTGAGAAACCTCATGGCGTCGTAGAATGTAACACCCGTCCGTATCAAGTTCTGTTCTTTGGATGCTATTTGGTTATGGACTCGTGTATGCAAACTACTCGTTCGGCCTGGTTGGAGCTTCTACAGTAAGCCATTTTATTATCATAATGGTCCAAGAAGCCACACCAATTTCAGCTTATATGGAGCTTCACAGAATAGTTGGAGCAGGGCCATATGAGAGCTTATTGAGTTATTAGCTCCAAATTAAGTTGCTATTTAAAACTTCACTTTAATGTATGGGCTCATAGTTGCTGTTTAAACCATGCATGAGAGTTGTAATGCAGATACTGTTGTCGGTCATTGTGACTGCTCCATCAAACTTCATGAAACATGCCAGCATCAATTGTTTGATCATGAACCAAAGTGATGATATCATCAGCGCTTCTGCTGGCATGTTATTTGCTCGCACTTTACCTCCTGGTTTAAGGTTTTACCTGTAGTAAACAAAATCCTTCTGATTGCGGTACTGCACAGGTTTATTTCTCATGACAAAATGAATGCCATACGACCCTTTGTTCTGTTTTTTTTTTGTGATTTAATTAACTGCTTATATTCTGCACCTGAAGCTTCTCTGTCTAATTGATAGCATGGTCTGCAGGACTGGCTCCGTCGCCATGGACCATTCGATGCTGTCATTGACGCTGCTAATGTTGGCCTTTACAATAGTAAAGCTTTCAGTTTTTCTCAGGTAAAAGGAATGTTGTCCTGCAAAGCAATAATTCTATGAATGATACAGTTGTTCTTGGCATGAAGGCAGAGAAACACGGCTAACACTCAACCCATGCTTCTGTTGTAGGTGAACTCTGTTGTAAATGGCTTACAGAGAATAACCAAGTCAAAGAAACTGCCACTGATAGTTTTGCATAGGAGCCGAGTAAATGGTGGTCCTGCAAAAGCTCCACACAACCAGAAGCTTATAGAAAGTTGGCGAAATGCTGGAGCACTATATGCCACTCCTCCTGGTTCCAATGATGATTGGTGAGGCCACGTTTTCTGCTTAGCATAACAGTTGGGAAAAACATTATTGGCTGCATCACTTACCTAAGCTAAGCTGATAGTGATAGAAGTAGGCTCCAGTGAAGCAAGTTGCTGTTTACAGTATTTTGTAAATCTCAACAAATAATGCTGAGAGATGTCGAGGCAGTGATTTGTGAGATGACTGCTCTCCCAAGTGATGAATTTATGTTTGTTAGCCCTGAGTTGTTCTTTATGTTTCCACCTTTGCAAATCGTTTATCTCCTTTTCTGCTGCAGGTATTGGCTGTATGCGGCTGTCAGTTGCCGTTCATTGCTTGTTACGAATGATGAGATGCTGAGATCACTTGTTTCAACTGCTCGGCACTAGTTTCTTTCCCAGATGGAAAGAAAAGCACCAGGTATGTTTCTCATCGCAGAACCCAACACATTTAAAGCCCTGGCTTGTTGTCCAAGCATCAGCTGTGGATCCTTTCTTTTTTGCGGGGTGCATCAGCTGTGGATCCTCCGTGTTATCTGCTTGAAAATTTCGATCTAAGAACCCTGAGGAACTCTATGCAGGTCAGGCTAACGTACTCAGCCCGCGGTCCCACTCTTCACTTGCCGCCTCCTTACTCAATTGTCATTTAGGTGATCGATCAAACTCTGATCTCCTGCGCTATCAGTCATTCACAAATATAAGTGCTGAAACAAACAAAACAAATTGTTATGTCATCCTGGGATGCAGGAATCCGAAGCTGGGAGTTGGCATGTGCCAACGACGACCGGCGATGATATCGACAGCCCGCGGCAGTGGGTCTGCGCCACCAGGAAAACTTTGGAGAGACCTTCTTCTCCGGCATCCCAAGCTCGCACCACTAGCGAAACACTGGAGAGCCCGTCTACTCCGCCGCCCCAGGGTCGCGCCCGTGGCAAAACTTCGAGAGATCGTCTTCTTCACCCCAAGCGAGGTTAAGTGAGATTGGTTGGTAGCCTTTGTAGACCTCATGTCATGGGGTGCATGAGGATACCATAAATTGCCCGCAGACCCCGCCTGTCCGTGGTTCACGGTGGCCGGCGGAATGGCCATTGAGGGTGGAAAGACCACCTTACTGGCAGAAAAGCTCTGAGGCTGGAGTGTGTGGAAAGCCTTTCCCTGAGGATTTTCAAGCGGACTACGAGCACTGGAAGCGGGCGATACACATTTCAAATATGGAAGGCCTGGTATACGCAGTGTAAGACCACATCACATCATTGATCCTTTTTATAGCATAGAAAAGTATGGAAATGGTGCCGCCCACACTAGTAGAAAAGGGGGCAATGACCCAGGCCGGCTCAGCCCATTAGTCCCGGTTCTGCCACGAACCGGGACCAATGGAGGTATTTGTCCCGGTTCGTAATCCCGGGGGGCGGCCAGGGCCTCGTGGGCATTGGTCCCGGTTCGTCTGGCCCTTTTGGTCCCGGATGGTGGGACAAACCGGGACCAACGGGCCTCGCTCCTGGCCCACCACCATTGGTCCCGGTTGGTGGCTTGAACCGGGACCAAAGGCCTCCCTTTAGTCCCGGTTCATGCCACCAACCGGGACCAATGAGGTGCCTATATATACCCTTCGCGTGAGAGCAGAGCACACTGCTCTGTTTTTTCTGGCCGCCGAGGGGGAGAGGGCTTGGTGGTGCTCTAGCTCACCTCCTATGCACACAGGGTGTTCGATGGAATGCCCGAGCCACACTACTTAAGCTTTCTCCTCTCCAAGCTCGACCTCCAAGCTCCATTTTCCTCAATATTTGTCTAGGTTTAGTGGTCCGTCACGCCCCGTCCCCGTCTTCACCGCTGTCGATCACCCACGCCGATCTCATCGCCGGCACCACCGTGGTGAGCCTCTTGTTCTTATCTTCTTTCTGAAAGGAAAAATATTCTTACTTGTATGTTTAGATAGATACTTGTATTATTTTCTTACTTTTATTATTGCATCCTATATAGTGTGATGGTTTTGGTATCCGCCCCCGTCGGCCCTCGTCCTGTCTATGATTCGGATGTGGTATATATTATCTTTTCATAACTACTGGTTCATTTATTGTTTATGAAAATTATGCCGACCAACGTGACATAGATTTTATTTATCTAGGAGGTTGTTGAACCGGAAATTCCAACCGACCCTATTGTCGAGAGGTTAAATTTAGTTAAAAAAACAATTTCTTGAAGGAAAAAATAAAAAAACTTGAGGAGGAGAAGATGATATTGGAGTTGCATGTTGCGGATGTCGTCGATGATCACAAGATCAAGATGGATGCAATGCGTTTGAAGATTAGAAAGATTAGAAATTATGCCATTCATACCGAGGCTTGGTATCATTATGCCGTTGGATCAGTTGTTACCTTGGTTGCGATTATGATCACATTTGTTTTCGCATTGAAATGTTTTACATAGTTTCAATGTATGGTTTAATTAATTTAGATGCTCTGCAGAGCTTTATGTTGTTAGATGAGAACTATGTATGTACTTTGGTTTTTATGTGATGATGAACTTCTATTAATTTGGTCACTTAATTATCTATTCATGATGTTCTGTAATGATTTTTGACACACTTAATTATATATAATGCACCCAGATGAACCGGCAATGGATGTACGGTGACAGACACACCTCCGAGTACATTAAGGGCGTGCATGATTTTCTCAAAGTGGCTGAGGTAAACAAGCAGAATGGTTTTATGTGTTGTCCATGCCCTATATGTGGGAATATGAAGTCTTACTCTGACCGGAAAATCTTTCACACCCACCTACTTTACAAGGGTTTCATGCCACACTATAATGTTTGGACGAGGCACGGAGAAATAGGGGTTATGATGGAAGACGGCGAAGAAGAAGAGTACGATGACAACTATGTGCCCCTTGAATACGGTGATGCTACTGAACATCAAGAGGAACTAGACGATGTGCACGATGCTGCTGCAAGGGGCGAAGCTGCTGAAGATCAAGAGGAACCGGACGATGTGCACGATGATGCTGCAACGGGCAAAGCTGCTGAAGATCAAGAGGAACCAGACGATGTGCCCGATGATGATGATCTCCGCCGAGTCATTGTCGATGCAAGGACGCAATGCGAAAGTCAAAAGGAGAAGCTGAAGTTCGATCGCATGTTAGAGGATCACAAAAAAGGGTTGTACCCCAATTGCGAAGATGGCAACACAAAGCTCGGTACCGTACTGGAATTGCTGCCGTGGAAGGCAGAAAATGCTGTGCCTGATAAAGGATTTGAGAAGCTACTGAAAATATTGAAGAAGAAGCTTCCAAAGGATAATGAATTGCCGGACAGTACATACGTAGCAAAGAAGGTCGTATGCCCTCTATGATTGGAGGTGCAGAAGATACATGCATGCCCTAATAACTGCATCCTCTACCACGGTGCATACAAGGATCTGAACGCATGCCCGGTATGCGGTGCATTGCGGTATAAGATCAGACGATATGACCCTGGTGATGTTGAAGGCGAGCCTCCCAGGAAGAGGGTTCCTGCGAAGGTGATGTGGTATGCTCCTATAATACCACGGTTGAAACGTCTGTTCAGAAACGGAGAGCATGCCAAGTTGATGCGATGACACAGTGAGGACCGTAAGAAAGACGAGAAGTTGAGAGCACCCGCTGACGGGTCGCAGTGGAGAAAAATCGAGAGAAAGTACTGGGATGAGTTTGCAAAGGACCCAAGGAACTTATGGTTTGCTTTAAGCGCCGATGGCATTAATCCTTTCGGGGAGCAGAGCAGCAATCACAGCACCTGGCCCGTGACTCTATGTATGTATAACCTTCCTCCTTGGATATGCATGAAGCGGAAGTTCATTATGATGCCAGTTCTCATCCAAGGCCCTAAGCAACCCGGCAACGACATTGATGTGTATCTAAGGCCATTAGTTGAAGAACTTTTACAGCCGTGGAATGGAAACAGTGTACGTACGTGAGATGAGCACAAAAAGGAGGAATTTTACCTAAAGGCGTTGCTGTTCGTGACCATCAATGATTGGCCCGCTCTCAGAAACCTTTCAGGACAGACAAACAAGGGATACCACACATGCACGCACTGTTTACTTGACACCGATAGTATATACCCGGGAAGCTGCAGGAAGAATGTGTACCTGGGCCATCGTCAATTTCTTCCGACCAACCATCAATGTAGAAAGAAAGGCAAGCATTTCAAAGGCGAGGCAGATCACCGGAAGAAGCCCGCCATGCGTACCGGTGATCACGTACTTGCTATGGTCAATGATTTACACGTAATCTTTGGAAAGGGTCCCGGCCGGACTAGCTGTTCCGAATGACGCTGAGAATCACGCACCCATGTGGAAGAAGAAATCTATATTTTGGGACCTACCTTACTGGAAAGACCTAGAGGTCCGCTCTTCGATCAACGTGATGCACGTGACGAAGAACCTTTGCGTGAACCTGCTAGTCTTCTTGGGTGTGTATGGGAAGACAAAAGATACACCTGAGGCACGGGAGGACCTGCAACGCTTGCACGAAAAAGAGGGCATGCCTCCGAAGCAGTATGAAGGTCCTGCCAGCTACGCTCTTACGAAAGAAGAGAAAGAAATCTTCTTTGAATGCCTGCTCAGTATGAAGGTCCCGACTGGCTTCTCGTCGAATATAAAGGGAATAATAAATATGCCAGAGAAAAAGTTCCAGAACCTAAAGTCTCATGACTGCCACGTGATTATGACGCAACTGCTTCCGGTTGCATTGAGGGGGCTTCTACCGGAAAACGTCCGATTAGCCATTGTGAAGCTATGTGCATTCCTCAATGCAATATCTCAGAAGGTGATCGATCCAGAAATCGTACCAACGCTAAGGAGTGATGTGGCGCAATGTCTTGTCAGTTTCGAGCTGGTGTTCCCACCATCCTTCTTCAATATCATGACGCACGTCCTAGTTCATCTAGTCGATGAGATTGTCATTACGGGGCCTGTATTTCTACACAATATGTTCCCCTTTGAGAGGTTCATGGGAGTCCTAAAGAAATATGTCCAGAATCGCGCTAGGCCGAAGGAAGCATCTCCATGGGCCATCAAGCGAGAGGATGTCATCGGTTTTGTGTTGACTTCATTCCTGGCCTTAAGAAGATAGGTCTCCCTAAATCGCGGTATGAGAGGAGACTGACTGGAAAAGGCACGCTTGGAAGGGACTCAATAATATGCAGGGACGGATATTCTTGGTCTCAAGCACACTACAGTTCTCTACGAACTCTACCTTGGTGACCCGTATGTCGATGAACACAAGAACGTCTGCGCCCAAACACCCGGAGCGGTCGACGACTGGATTACATGTGAACACATCGGGACTTTCAGCAGTTGGTTGGAAACACGTCTCAGAGATGACAGCACTGTTTGTGATGAGCTGTACTTGTTGTCCAGGGGACCATCTTCGACTGTAATGATTTGGAAAGGATACGAGATAAATGAGAATACATTTTACACGATTGACCAAGATCAAAAGAGCACCAACCAAAACAGCAGTGTCCGCTTTGATGCAGCAACCGAGAGGGGAAATGACACATATTATGGTTACATAGTGGACATATGGGAACTTGACTACGGAGTAGATTTTAAGGTCCCTTTGTTTACGTGCAAATGGGTCAATCTGTCAGGAGGCGAGTGCAGTGTAGACCCACGATGACGGAATGCCAACAGTGGATCTGAAAAATCATGGGTACACTGACGAACCGTTCGTCCTAGCCAATGATGTGGCACAGGTTATATATGTGAAGGACATGTCTACCAGACCAAGAAAAAGAAAAGATAAGGAAGCGAATACATCATACGATGAGCCAAAGCGCCACATAGTTCTTTCAGGAAAAAGGGACATCCTGGGAGTGGAGGGCAAGACGGACATGTCTGAAGAGTATGAAAAGCTTCATGAAATTCCTCCCTTCAAAGTCAAGGCTGACCCAAGCATCCTGATAAACGATGAATATTATCCATGGTTACGGCGCAATAAGCAAATGACACAAGCGAAGAAAAAGTGAAGACTTTCTCCCGCAACTATTATGATGATACCATGCCAACTTTGTAACAGACGAGTATGATACCATTGTCCGTTTTGTACATGCACATGCTATGCCAAATTTTTCAGAGTTTATTTGAAAACTATGAATTTAGGTCGAATTTTCTCTATAGGTGCATCTATGTTCATATATTAGTCCCTGGCCCATGCGGCTCACCCCTGGCCCATGACCATTAGTCCCGGTTTGTGCCACAAACCGGGACTAAAGGGTTGGTCCTCGTTGCGCCAGAGTTTAGTCCCACCTCGCCAACCAAGGGCGCCACACGGTTTATAAGCCCGTCCCTCTCTGCCTTGTTGAGCTCCTCTCAAAGTGAAAATAGATGCCTCTATACAGGAATTTGACCTAAATTCATAGTGAATTTCTCTGAAATTCATAGAAATTGATTATGAATTTAGGTGAATTTTTCTATAGGTGCATCTATGTTCATTTTTTTAGTAAAGTTCACCAAAAAAGCTCCGGGACTGCCGAAGAAGCTGCAATTTAGACACCCGAAAGTAAGTACTATAGTAGCATATTCCACGCATCTCCTAGTGATTCAAGCGCTAGTTTCATCAATACCATTTAGCATGCTTGCTAATTATCAGTTTGATTGACCTCTGTTTCTTGTAAAGTGGTTGTGGCAGGAACAAGGGAATGATTTCTGTGGATACTACATTTGCGAGTCCATCCGTCACACGATCTGTGAGCGGGGCTACTCTGACAAACAATATGAAGTGCGTAAATAACAATATTCACAATTTTATTTTATTACCATCATTTGTGTTGAGTTTCATTCATTCATATATATATATGTATTGACCCCCTTCTTAAAATTAGATGTTTCGGATGCGGGATGAACTCCTAGCACCAGATCGCATGCGAGCAATTCAAGAGGAATTGGCGGCATTCTTTCTTGACCACGTGATCGCTGAAGACGGAGAATACTATGTGGACCGCGCGTCCGTATATTAGAAGATTATATTTGTAAAAGATAAGTATTATATATATGTAGCCGGTAGTGTCGGATAGATATACGAGAACTTGTTATTCGACCAATCTCTCAGAGAAGGAGAGGTGGTCGATATCACTTCTCTCTGTATGCATATATGTTCATGACAATCTTCTGTTTCCTTCGTAACGTGTCTAGCTAGTCCTCTCTATACATATGTATAGTACGTAGCTCGACCAAACACGGACAAAAGAAAGGACACTTCTCTCTATTAATTAGCTAGCTAACACAATATATGAAACACCTAAATTAAACCCCAAAACCCCAACCCCCTCCCCCTTTTCAAAAAAAACACCAAGCCCTGAAATGCTGACACATGGATGCCTCTTGGTCCCGGTTGATGCCACCAACCAAGGGACCAAAACCCTCCTGCTGGGCTCGGCGACAGAGCCACGTGGAGGCCCATCTGTCCCGGTTCTGGACTGAACCGGGACTAAAGGGCCAGGGCATTAGTACCGACCCATTAGTCCCGGTTCAGGAACTGGGACTAAAGGCCCTTACCAACTGGGACTATAGGCCCTTATTCTACCAGTGCCAGTCCATACTTTTCTTCCATGGCAATCAATGTTATCAAAGTTTAGATCAAGAGTTCTTCTCAAGTCCAGGAGCAGAAATTGCTTCATATTGCAGCACAGTACATTAATCCTGGGACACGCTTCCTGTTGTAGGTTTGCAGCAGCTTTTGGGAAACATGAAGGTGTGGGTCATGAATGTAGTTCCCATCGATTCGCCCGTCACACTCCCAACCATATACCACAGCGCGGGCGGTTTGGGCTCTACCACGACTGGTGCGAGTCATTTAGCACCTACCTGAGAAGCTACAATCTCATGCACGTGAACCATCTCTTCTCCATGATTAAGAAGAGGTAAGGTCTTGACAGGAGAGCACTGTCAATGATCAAATGTTGTTTAACCTGCTGTATATATTCATGGAAAACATGTTGTCCGTTATGGTTGTGGATAGAACACACAAGTGTTGGATGTTGTGGTTGTAGGTCCAAACTGCTGGCTGTGATTGTGGAGGTAGACCGGTAGTGAGGGACGATACAGAGACGATACCCGAGGTGGAGACGATCGTCAAGTCGCTGCAGCTGCATGGGAGGTCTGGCTGTCGTGCTCCCAGGACAAGGCCTTCTGTTTGTGCAGAAGACCATGTGGCGGCCAAATACTTGTTCGCGTTGATCGAAAGATAAAAAAAAAGGGGGATCGGGATGAACCATGCATCCATTGATATAGACATTGTGTTTGTCTAGAGGAATGAGTAGCATAGCATACTGTTGATTTTGTTAAGGCAAGGCAATATATGTGATGTATGTATGCGATGCTGCCGATGCATGATTATTGTTCATGTTGTTGCGTGTGAGCTCTGCAAGATTGAGCTTAACATACATAGCTGATAATAAGATGCAGCATTTCTTTTCTGCGCTTGCTGCGTCGCTGAGATGCATGTATATATATTTTGTTTTGCTAGAGCATCTTTAGCAGAATTGCTATAATTGCCTGATGAGTAGGGTGTTTTGGAGGCCGCGCTCCATGTAGGCCTTAATTAAAAAAATTAAATTAAAATTTTTCATTTTAAATAAATTTTGAAAAAGAATATACAACGTACACGAGGATGTAATGTATATGTGTGTAAAATTTCTTGACAATTTTCTTGAATTGTGAGCTGCAAAAAAAAAAAAACCATGAACTTTAAGGATGAGCAGAACATGTACTGAAAAGCCATATATCTGTTTTTTGGCAATTATTTTAAGGAGTGGACTAACGTCCGACTGTTCCGATTTTAAGGAACAGATCCGAACGATCGTGCACTGTACCAAGCAATCAGGATTAAGTAGACTGAGTTCAGATTATTAAAAGATACAGAGTGCGAGAGCAACGACGTGCGAGCCCGAATAAATCTTGCATGCATACATGCATATAAAACAAAATTGATGACATCAGCAAAGATTCCAAAAGAATAAAATAAAATAATGTTTTACAGCTCAAACCGTCGGTCGGATCGAAAATTTGTTTTCACATAAAAGAACCGTCGCGACGATATCTTCGAAACTAGATCTCATATTGATATGTTCCGACGACTTTTTTCGGATAAAATGTTATCATGCCTAGGTTATGCAAGTTATCATGTTTATGGCACGTAAGTTACTATGATGTTTACATACACGAATTCCGGACATGAAAATGATTTCCCCTCGATGGCTGAAACAATGGTTCACCCGCTGCTCCCGTTCTTTACCCGATCGATTTATTGCACAATAATTGAAAACGCCAACTAAGAAAAAATGGCCTACGATTCGAACCTGCGTCAGGGTGGAAAGGACAAGCCCAAGTACCCAGACCAGGTACCATCACACCAGCCTACGTTGTTGTTCATTAGTTGAAAACAAAGATTTTTTAAACTCTTTCTTACTACCACCATAAGACAAAAGAAAGGTATTTTCTTGAAATAGAAAATCACCGCATCAATGATGATGTACTATATATACGTGCAAATGTACAGAGGGACTCCTTTCTGACTTCTTCTTTTTAGGTTTCTTTAGATAGGTGGTTTTACAAAGCATGTTCACGTGTGTATGTGTCATGCTTTTTTCCTTCGAGTTTGAACAAGTTATATCACGGTGTTTTATGTGTGACGTTAACACGTTTGTGGTCCGTAAATTACCATGCTATTTACTGAAGTTACTGTGGGGGTGTACATAAGTTATCATGTCTTCGGGGTGTAAAAAACATCATATTATTTGCAAAGAAATTATCGTTATGTTTAAACAACCCTCCCCATACCCACCCCTTGCTAAAGTTATCAGGACTAGGGTACATAAGTTATCAGGTTTATGTGTACGAGTTATCATGCTATTCACACAAAAGTTACCGGGAAATATCTCATCAACCCCCACCCCCCATGCCAAAGTTATCGGGACTGAGTACATAAGTTATCTGGTCTGCGATGTATGAGTTACCATGCTATTCTCACAAAAGTTATCGGGAGAATATTTCATCAACCATCCCCCCCTCCATCCCACATGTCAATATTATCAGGTCTGCGATGTGTGAGTTACCATGCTATTCTCACAAAAGTTATCGGGAGAATATTTCATCAACCATCCCCTCCATCCCACATGTCAATATTATCAGTCTGCGATGTGTGAGTTACCACAAAAGTTACCGAGGAATATTTCATCAACCCCCCCCCCCCCTCCCCCCCCCCACACACACACACACACACACCCGTCGCAAAGTTACCAGGACCGGATACATGAGTTATCAGTGCGATGTGTGAATTATCATGCTATTCACGCAAAAAGTTACCGGGGGGTGTGATCAACTCGAGATGAGTTGGTAAAAAAATCATCATGAAACTAGATATCATGATGATTGAACGTGAGTTATCAGAGAAATCCAAGAAACAAACTCGAAAAGTATGCATTTTTTGCTCATATAATAGAAAAAAGGTTCAAATACTTTGTTACCTTCTTTTTTAGAAAATGAGTAGCAGTTGGTGGAATGGCAAGGGTGATGGGTATAAACACAACTGATGCTTACTTCGATTCCCACACCTAGCACTTATATTTTTCGCACCCAGATTTTCGAGAGAAAAAAAGTAGGGGACAGTTGGGCCTCGTCCCAGATTTTCGACAGAAAAAAAGTAGTGGACAGTTGGGCCTCTTCCCTCGGGAGAGCCTGCCAGTCACGACTCAATTAATCCGGAAGTCAAGCAATCGTGTGGGATTACAGCGGATAGCTCGGGAAAGCGCAACGTGAAGTTATCGCGAGATCGCCAGCGACATCCGATCGAGAACGGACGGGATCCCCATCGTTCGGATCTGTTGCGAAATTCTAGACGGCAGGAATTTAGCTTTCTCGTTATTTTAATGTATTTCATCTTGAAAATTTACATACATGTACCCTATGTCTCTGGCTATAGATGTGTAGTTTTATTTCAATTTTTCTGAAAAGTAAAAGTTTGAATTTGATTTTTCTTCTTCAAAATTATGGCCTTCATGGAGCTCACCCTACATTTGGTAGTTCTGCGGCGGGGAGAGAGAGAGAGAGAGAGGTGCACTACGCGCTCGATATAACTGACTCCATGGGCGGTGACTGCAAGATATCCAATGTACGCCGAATGTATTTTTTTTAGAATTACGCCTAATGTATTTAGTCGACCGCTCGGCTTACAATAGATGAAACGTTTTGATTTAAAATAACAAAGGTGTCATATACGCCGTGAGCTCCGTTAGGTAACACTCGGCTTATATAGACCGTCGTCACGGGCCATCAACTGCGACGTGCAGAGTCACGTGGCACAGCTGTTTGCCCTGCGGGCCATGATGACACCTGACCTGGACCCATATATGTCGAGTTTCAATATGCGCCGAGTGTTTTGCAGCCGTGTCACGGCGTATGTGGCTGTACGCCAAAACCACCTCTCTTCAACGTGCACAGTGCGTCACCACACGTCTTATAGGCAGGGACGATTAGGACGAGGGGGGCCCGGGGGGGGGACGATCACGTCGCCTACACGATTTTGGCCTGTCTCGCCCCCCTGTGCCTCCCATAGGCCATAGTCAAAGCCCATGTAAGTAATGATTGCAGACAGCTGGTCAAAGGCCCAATATCAGGAGAAGGAAAAAGGAAAAACAGCCCAACGTGGAAGAGAAGGACCTGCGCTCAATCAGGAGTCCACGACGCACGTATAGGGTAGTTTTTCTATCTCCTCTAGTCGCTTTCCTTTCTAATCTGCCGCTTGCGATCTGAAAAAACCTGCTCGCTGCCGCCGGCCACCTAGATTGTCTACCGTCGAGAAGGAAAAGCGACAGGCAAGCACGGTCGCGCCGATCCACGGGCGCATTCCAACCGGCCGGCCGGCCGCACTGACGAACAACCAAACGAGAAAAGGAAAGGTTAGATTATATTTTCAGGATTAGTTACTTTGTGTCTTAGATTGTAATTGTAAACATTGAAAACTAATTGGAAAATTTCAAATTGTCCAATTGTATTTGTGTAGACATGAAGAGAAAAAAAGGGATTAGGGGGAGCGACCATGGACCTAAGGATGAATGACGTCTTCCATGCCAGCATGGTACGGTCCCTCTCATGAACTTTGAAATTTTATTTTTTGTCTAACATGAATGATCTTTTATTCATGGACATGAAAATTGGATTGGAATTGATTATTTATAATATAGTTTACCAAATTTTGCTATTTAAATAAAAAACTTATTATGTCTAGTCAAAGATGAACAATTTTCTAAAGTTTAGATCAACGGAAATATGATTTCAGTTTAGGCCTTTTTTACTGTCCAAATGTTTTATGGCTTGGGTCAATGCTCATTAGTCCGTAAGACCTCAGATGTGGAACTCGCCCTCCCTATACCGAATTCCTGGCTCCGTCCCTGCTTATAGGGACACCAATAAAATACACTCAGCGTCGAGAAGCACAATGCAAAATATGTTTTTCCAGTAGTATCGTGTCAAGTTCTTCAAATTTTATTTTGAAATTTAAGGTATGTCTCAGGCTCATCATCTACGAATGCACAAATAAGTTACAAAAAATATGTAAAAGTAATTGCTCCTCTCCACTCTTTGCTTCTTCACGTCCTCTTCAACCTCCGACGAAGTAGATGTCAAGGACAATGTAGCTCATACAAGCTTCCATTTAACGCCACTTCAAAATCATTATTCGGTTCGCCAAAACTCACTTACGAAAGACAAAAAATAGGATCAGCCGGTGTAGCCATTGGCAAAATCTTAGGCGAGACAAGCACTCAGCATGGCCATCAAGGAGATCTTAGGTGAGACAAAATTTTCCAGGTGTAGATCGCAAGGAACAGTGCGGCCCAAAAGGTTGCTCACAAACTTGAGGTGGCGTGTGCATTTTCCTTTGAGTGGGTCGTAGACTTGCAGTGTCGAAGTTGACACTGTGTACAAGTTTACGCTATCGTACACATAGAAAAGCAACTTTCGGCCATCATGCATCAGCGTCAAAAGCATCACCAAAAAACATAGTGAAGCCATTAGTATGGTGTGCACATTGATCAAGGTGCCTTTTTGTCATTGAGGAGCCATATGAGCTCTCCTAAACGATGCATAGGATGTCATTAAGCTTGACCATACATCTTGTTTGTGTCTTCCCTTGTAGTTGGTCACCAGATCTCATCGGGGCATTAATCGACGGCCTCCATTCCTCACTTTCAAGATCAAGACGGAGTATATGGTGACAGTCCTTGTCCATGTGCGACTGGTAAAGGAAGTGCACGACACCATTGAGCGTGATCGTGGGGTTGTGGTTATAGATGGTAGGGACTAGATTTCAAGGAGACTGCATCTGCCTCTACTTGGCGCCATTTTCTAATGTAAGAACCTTGCAAGGCTGTTGACCACCTTGGCTCTTGAGGTGGACTAACTTGTACGTGCACAACCAACATTGAGATTGATAATAGATTCATGGTTCAACTCTGCAGAGGCACACCTCATCACATTCCCAGTGGCCAGATCGATCACGTTGACGGTATAATTATAGTTGCCATAAGTGACCCAATAATCATCGGTGAGGCATAGAGGACCGTCGATGCAGCGGCGGCAAGTCGAAATACCTTCCCTCTTAATCAATTTGCTAGGTTGCTCGTTCTGGTGGGACTGCTGGCTCCCTTGCGGGCTTGTGGCACGGTGTTCCGTACCCTCTTCTCACATCCCATTGATGCGGAGGTCACCGTTTGGCAGGTGCGCGAGCGCGACATCACCAGCGTCCTGGTCCCCAGACTCACGAGGGTGGGCGAGCGCGAGCTCTTAGAAGTCTCGGCACTTGTGGCCGAGCTGCCCGTCGGTGATGGCCCAGACAAACGCTGGCTCCGTCATGCCTCTGCGCCTCGGGCACCCTATCTTCGAACTCTGCGTACAAGCTCCTGCGGTTTGGAGGTATGACTGTTAGCTACACCGCCATGATCTGGGAGTCACGAGCCCCCTTGCGCTTGAAGTTCTTCTGCTGGCTCAGTTCAGAGGCGTATCGACACGCGGGACATGCTGCTCCGAAAGTGCATCGTCTCCACGGAGGACGCCGGATGCCCATTGTGCTCTGCCACACTGGAAACCGCAGATCACATGCTTTTCACGTGCCTGTTCGCGGTTGATTTCCGACGGAGGGTAGGAGTGCCCGTCATCGGCATCACAGTGGATCATCTAGCTGCCCTTGCTTCAACAGCGGCCTCGGTCGTCGAGTCTGAGGTGGAGTTTGCTCTGCTGTGCCGCTGACAGCTTTGGAAGCACCGAAATGTGGTGGTCGTCTTCCAGCGACATGCTAGGGGTGCTCGGGTGCTGCCGGGAGGACGTTTTGCTATGGCGCAGACGGCTCCAGGTTGCTCTTCTCATTCTTCCCTGTAACTATTTGGGATGCTAGCCCACTTTGATCAATATATTCACGTGGGGGCCGCCATCCCCGTCGACCAACCGCAGCTCGTTGTCGGTACTATCGTAGGAGGCGCCCAGAAACAGGAGTAGCGGCTCCGCTCGGGCTCTGTGTGCGGCGATGAAAGCCAGGGCGGAGATGAGAGCATGCCACCCTCTAGTCACACACCGGAATCTGCAGAAGGACTTCACCGGCACCCGTGAGAGTATCTCAAAATCACGTCGTCTGGTAACGAACGCGGCAGCGTTGTCGCGTCAGCCATGCAATGATACAAATATACACAAATACCTAACTTCTCGTGTTCATGACCTTTTTCTTAGATCGTTTGTGTGCTGTTCTGACTTCAGACTGTGTATCGTATAGAGTTAGACTTCAAAAAGGAGTCGGATGTACTGTAGCAGTCGTATAGTACAGAGTAACAACTCGAAAAAGGAGTCCGGACGGAGACCGACGAGCCTGTGCGCGTGTAGTCCGGACTGTATAGGAGATCGTACACATATGAAGAAGTCATCAAATCTCCGGAACATATGGAGAGGCATATGACCTGAAATATTGCGCCAATCCTTCTCTCGAGATCCCTCCTCAACAACTCACGGGTGTCTTTACCATCGCCTCGCCGACGATGCTGCCGCCGTTACCGGAAGATGTGGTCTTCGAGATACTCTCACGGGTGCCGGTGAAGTCGGCCTGCAGATTCCGGTGCGTGTCCAGTGCGTGGGACGCCCTCATCACCGGCCCGGCGTTCGTGGCCGCGCACAAAGCCCGCACCGAGCCGCTGCTCCTCTTCCTCGCTGCGGACTCCTCCGATGAGAACACCAGAGACCTGCGGCTGATGGACACGGACGGCAACGTCGTAAGAGTTATCAACAGGCCTGGTGTCTGCACCTACGGCTACCGCCTCGACGGCACGGTCTGCATCGCCAATGATTATCTTGGCGTCGAGTCGGTCATCAACGCGATCGATCTTCCAACCGGGGCTGTGACGAGGATCTCCACGCGGTGGAACAGGGAGTCGTTCTGGGATCTCAACATCGGCTGTGCCGCTCCGTCTCGCACGTACAAGGTCATCTGGCTCACGAGCAAACATTGTAAGGTTCTCACGTTACAGGATGGCGCCAAGTGGAGGCACGTGCAGTCCCCTCCGGAACCAGTCACCGCCAACAGCCCTAACAACAGCTCCGCGGTCACTGTCAACGGTGTCATGCACTTCCTTTCCGGGTCCATGTCAGGGCAGGTGGAAGAGGTCTCTGTACTCCGCTTTGATCTCGAAAGTGAGCAGTGGAGGGCCTCGATCAAGGGCCCAACGAAATCTGATGGAAAATCACAAAGGAAGACAAAAACAAGCTGTATGGTCAAGCTTAATAACACCCTATGCGTGGTTCAACGAACCTCGAACAACATATGGCTCATATGGCTTTTCAATGATCCCACCAAAGGCGTCTGGGAAAAACAGTGCATAATAGAAACGGATTCACTAGTTGAACGGCTGATGCCTTTGACGGTGATGCAAGATGGTGAAAAGTTGCTCTACTATGTGCATAATAGGTTGTCGGCAACATCGACATTGCAAGTCTACGATCCACTCACAGAGAAGTGCACACAGCGTTTGGAATTTGCAAGCAACCTTTTGGGTGCTGGTCTGTGTGACTTGCACTTGGAAAATTTTGTCTCAACTAAGATCTTGCCGATGGTTGCTCCGAGTGTTTTGCCTCACCAAAGATTTCACCAGTGGCTTCGCGGACTGAAACCTTTTTCTCTCTTTTATAAGTGGCGTTTTGGTGGACCAAATAACAACGTTTGATATGTTGTTGAACGGAAGATTGAGTGACCTTGTCCTTGACGCCTGCTTCATGAGAGGTTGGTAAGGAAAGAATGCGAAGATGCAAAGAGTGGAGCTAGAGACGAAAACTTCAAAGGCATGATGTAACCTTTTGTATCCATAGATGATGAACCCGAGGCGAGCTTTATCTTTGAAATATACTTTAGAGAAGTTGACATACCTCTATTTTTACCAGCTATAGCTCAAGTATTCAGTTTGTTCCGTCCGTTGTACTATCTTGTTTAATCATAAAATCAATTTGTTTCCCGTGAAAAATGATTACTGGTCGGACTACATGGTGCCATACGCTAGGAAAATATCAACAATTTTTTATGTAGCGTAAATTTGAAACCAGTTTGTTTATTTGAAGACTGCACGACCCATTAAGAGCATCAACATTAAAAGAGAGAGATCAGTTTCTTAACTAAAAGGATTATAGTAATGATATTGCGATGATGAATATAATAGAAAAACAACCAGTGTCTAATTAAACTACGGATGTACTAGCTAGAAATATAATCAACCAACTTGAGATTCGTACTATGTCCCGTCGCGGCTCGTTTTCTCAATGCTCGCTACTATATTGCCAAGCTGGCTAGGCGCACCCACGCAATTAACTCTTTCTAAAACCATTGCTTTTCTCATGAGTTTAAGCACGCCATTCCGTGGTGATGGCCGCCGTACGTCATCGCGAGATGAAGCACGCAGGCCGTCGCGACGGACAAACTTGACAAACGGCTCTTCAGAGGGGAATTAATGTTATCGTCATTCATTTGTTCATTAGGCTGGTCATAGCGGGAGTAACATAGCGCATTTCAATACAAGTTTGATATTGTGGTATGTACTTAATAATAAGAAGAGAGGTGTTTGCAGTAAAATAATACTCCCTTCTTTCCGGTTTAGAGGGCTCATCTTAATTATTATTTTTCCAATTTAAAGGGCTCGTCTCCATCTCCTTTTGAGATTCAGGGGCGCATTAAATCTTTGCATGCAAGAATTAAAAAGGAACTAACCAATGCAGGTAACGTTATGCATGCACTGCAATTAATCTAAATTAATGCATCAGCCGTTACCAACCAGACGACGTGATCTTCGAGATACTCTTGCGGGTGTTCGTGAAGTCCGCCTGCAGGTTCCGATGTCTGTCCCACGCATGACCTCATCTTCGGCCTGGAGTTTGTGGCCACACATGGACCCGCACGGAGCCGCTACTCCTGTTTGCCACCAATGCCTCCGATGAAGTCTGCAACAACCTGCAGCTAATAGACTGGGACGACAACATCGTAAGAGTTATTAAGTGGCTAGGTGTTTGGACTTCCGGCTACCACCTCGATGGTCCCATCTGCATTGTCCATGATTATGCCGGCATCGACTCCGTCATCAACGCGATCAATCTGTCCACGGGATTGTGATGGGGACCTGTACGCAGTTGACCAGGGAATCGTTTTGGGATCTCAACATCGGCTGTGCCAGTCCGTCTCTCACCTACAAGGTTGTTAGCCTCACGAGCAAATATTGTAAGGTTCTCACATTAGAATGTGGCGCCAAGTGGAGGCATGTGCGGTCTCCTTGAGAACTAGTCCCTACCCGGGGCTACAACAACAGCTCTGTCATCACGGTCAATGGTACCATGCAATTCCTTTATGAGGAAGACTATGTGCCCCTCTTTAATGTCGAAAGTGAGGAATGGATGGCGTCGATCAAGGACCCAACGGGATCTGGTGACAAACTACAAGGGAAGACAAGGCCAAGATCTATGACCAAGCTTAATAACGTCTTATGCATGGTTCAACACACGTCAACCAACATATGGCTCCTATGGCTTCATCCCACCATTGACCGGGTGATGCCTTTGACGGTGATGCGTGATGGTCGAATGTTGCTCTTCTATATTATATGTATGATAGATCATCGACAACTTTGACACTGCAAGTCTATGATCCACTCACAAAGAAGTGCACACAATAGTTGGAATTTGCGAGCAAGCTTTTGGGTGCAAGTCTTTGTGACTTGCACTTGGAATATTTTGTCTCAACAAAAATCTTGTCTGTGGCTTTGCCGAGTGTTTTGACTCCCCTAAGATTTGGCCAGTGGCTGCTGTTGGGGAACGTAGCAGAAATTCAAAATTTTTCTACGTGTCACCAAGATCTATCTATGGAGAAACCAGCAACGAGGGGAAGGAGAGTGCATCTACATACCCTTGTAGATCGCTAAGCGGAAGTGTTCAAGAGAACGGGGTTGAAGGAGTCGTACTCGTCGTGATCCAAATCACCGGAGATCCTAGTGCCGAACGGACGGCACCTCCGCGTTCAACACACGTACAGCCCGGTGACGTCTCCCACGCCTTGATCCAGCAAGGAGAGAGGGAGAGGTTGAGGAAGACTCCGTCCAGCAACAGCACAACGGCGTGGTGGTGATGGAGGAGCGTGGCAATCCAGCAGGGCTTCGCCAAGCACCACGGGAGAGGAGGAGGAGGAGAGGCAGGGCTGCGCCATGGAGAGGTGAAAACTCATGTAGTGGGCAGCCCCTAGACCTCAAGTATATATAGGGGAAAGGGAAGGGGGCTGCGCCCCTTCTAGGGTTCCCTCCTAGGGGCGGCGGCCAGCCCAGGTCCCATCTGGTGGGGCGGCCAAGGGGGGAGAGGGGAAACTTGCCCCCCAAGCTAGGTGGGGCGCCCCCTCCCCAAAACCTAGGCGCCTTGGGCCCTTGTGGGGGGGCGCACCAGCCCACCCGGGCTGGTCCCTCCCACACTTGGCCCATGCAGCCCTCCGGGATGGTGGCCCCACTTAGTGGACCCGGGACCCTCCGGTGGTCCCAGACGTTACCGATAAAACCCAAACTTTTCGGTGACCAAAACAGGACTTCCCATATATAAATCTTTACCTCCGGACCATTCCGAACTCCTCGTGACGTCCGGGATCTCATCCGGACTCGAACAACATTCGGTAACCACATACAAACTTCCTTTATAACCCTAGCGCCATCGAACCTTAAGTGTGTAGACCCTACGGGTTCGGGAACCATGCGCACATGACCGAGACGTTCTCGGTCAATAACCAACAGCGGATCTGGATACCCATGTTGGCTCCCACATGTTCCACGATGATCTCATCGGATGAACCACGATGTCAAGGACTCAATCGATCCCGTATACAATTCCCTTTGTCTAGCGGTATTGTACTTGCCCGAGATTCGATCGTCGGTATACCAATACCTTGTTCAATCTCGTTCCCGGCAAGTCTCTTTACTCGTTCCGTAACACATCATCCCGTGATCAACCCCTTGGTCACATTGTGCACATTATGATGATGTCCTACCGAGTGGGCCCAGAGATACCTCTCCGTTTACACGGAGTGACAAATCCCAGTCTCGATTCGTGCCAACCCAACAGACACTTTCGGAGATACCTGTAGTGCACCTTTATAGTCACCCAGTTATGTTGTGACGTTTGGTACACCCAAAGCATTCCTACGGTATCCGGGAGTTGCACAATCTCATGGTCTAAGGAAATGATACTTGACATTAGAAAAGCTTTAGCATACGAACTACGATCTTTGTGCTAGGCTTAGGATTGGGTCTTGTCCATCACATAATTCTCCAAATGATGTGATCCCGTTATCAACGACATCCAATCCATGGTCAGGAAACCGTAACCATCTATTGATCAACGAGCTAGTCAACTAGAGGCTTACTAGGGACATGGTGTTGTCTATTTATCCACACATGTATCTGAGTTTCCTATCAATACAATTATAGCATGGATAATAAGCGATTATCATGAACAAGGAAATATAATAATAACTAATTTATTATTGCCTCTAGGGCATATTTCCAACAGTCTCCCACTTGCACTAGAGTCAATAATCTAGTTCACATCGCCATGTGATCAACACTGATAGGTCACATCGCCATGTGACCAACATCCAAAGAGTTTACTAGTGTCTTAAACTAGTTCACATCACCATGTGATTAAGTCTCAATGAGTTCTTTGGTTTGATCATGTTTTGCTTGTAAGAGAAGTTTTAGTCAACGGGTCTGCAACATTCAGATCCGTATGTACTCCGCAAAACTCTAAGTCATATTGTAAATGCTGCTTCTACGCTCCACTTGAAGCTATTCCAAATGGTTGCTCCACTATACGTATCCGGTTTGCTACTCAGAGTCACTCGGATAGGTGTTAAAGCTTGCATCGACGTAACCCTTTACGCCGAACTCTTTATCACCTCCATAATCGAGAAACATGTCCTTATTTACTCCAAGGACAATTTAGACCGCTATCCAATGATCCATTCCTGGATCATTCTTGTACCCCTTGACTGACTCATGGCAAGGCACACTTCCGGTGCGGTACACAACATAGCATACTATAGAGCCTACGTCTAAAGCATAGGGGACGACCTTCGTCCTTTCTCTCTTTTCTGCTGTGGTCGAGCTTTAACTCTTAACTTCATACCTTACAACTCAGGCAAGAACTCCTTCTTTGACTGATCCATCTTGAACACCTTCAAGATTATGTCAAGGTATGTGCTCATTTGAAAGTACCATTAAGCGTTTTGATCTATCCTTATAGATCTTGATGCTCAATGTTCAAGTAGCTTAATCCAGGTTTTCTATTGAAAAACACCTTTCAAATAACCCTGTATGCTTTCCAGAAATTCTACATCATTTCTGATCAACAATATGTCAACAACATATACTCATCAGAAATTCTATAGTGCTCCCACTCACTTCTTTGGAAATGCAAGTCTCTCATAAACTTTGTATAGACCCAAAATCTTTGATCATCTTATCAAAGCGTACATTCCAACTCCGAGATGCTTACTTCAGTCCTTAGAAGGATTGCTAGAGCCAGCATATCTTTTAGCATCCTTAGGATCGACAAAACCTTTCTGATTGTATCTCATACAACCTTTCCTTACGGAAACTGGTAAGGAAACTCGTTTTGACATCCATCTGCTAAATTTCATAAATGCAGCTAATGCTAACATGATTCCGACGGACTTAAGCATCGCTACGGATGAGAAAATCTCATCGTAGTCAACTCCTTGAACTTGTGAAAAACTCTTTGCCACAAGTCGAGCTTCATAGACGGTGACATTACCGTCCACGTCCGTCTTCTTCTTAAAGATCCATTTATCTCAATGGCTTGCCGATCATTGGGCAAGTCCACCAAAGTCCATGCTTTGTTCTGATACATGGATCCTATCTCGGATTTCATGGCTCCTAACCATTTGTCAGAATATGGGCCCACCATCGCTTCTCCATAGCTCGTAGGTTCATTGTTGTCTAGCAACATGACCTTCAAGACAGGATTACTGTGCCACTCTGAAGTGGTACGCATCCTTGTCACCCTACGAGGTACGGTAGTGACTTGATCCAAAACTTCATGATCACTATCATAAGCTTCTACTTCAATTGGTGTAGGTGCCACGGGAACAACTTCCTATGCCCTGCTACACACTAGTTGAAGTGATGGTTCAATAACCTCATCAAGTCTCCACCATCCTCCCACTCAACTTTTCGAGACAAACTTTTCCTCGAGAAAGGACCCGTTTCTAGAAACAATTACTTTTGCTTCCGGATCTGAGATAGGAGGTATACCCAACTGTTTTGGGTGTCCTATGAAGATGCATTTATCCATTTTGGGTTCGAGCTTATCACGATGAAACTTTTTCACATAAGCGTCGCAGACCCAAACTTTTAAGAAACGACAACTTAGGTTTCTCCAAACCATAGTTCAAACAGTGTCGTCTCAACGGAATTACGTGGTGCCCTATTAAAGTGAGCGCGGTTGTCTCTAATGCCTAACCCATGAACGATAGTGGTAATTCGTTATGATGATACCATGCCAACTTTGTAAGCAGAAGTATGATACCATTGTCCGTTTTGTACATGCACATGCTATGCCAAATTTTTCAGAGTTTATTTGAAAACTATGAATTTAGGTCAATTTTCTCTATAGGTGCATCTATGTTCATATATTAGTCCCTGGCCCATGCTCACCCTGGCATGACCATTAGTCGGTTTGTGCCACAAACCGGGACTAAAGTTGATCCTCGTTCTTTCGAGTTTAGTCCCACCTCGCCAACCGAAGGGCGCTCACACCGGTTTATAAGCCCGTCCCTCTCTGCCTTGTTGAGCTCCTCTCAAAGTGAAAATAGATGCCTCTATACAGGGAATTTGACCTAAATTCATAGTGAATTTCTCTGAAATTCATAGAAATTGATTATGAATTTAGGTCGAATTTTCTCTATAGGTGCATCTATGTTCATTTTTTTAGTAAAGTTCACCAAAAAAGCTCCGGGACTGCCGAAGAAGCTGCAATTTAGACACCCGAAAGTAAGTACTATAGTAGCATATTCCACGCATCTCCTAGTGATTCAAGCGCTAGTTTCATCAATACCATTTAGCATGCTTGCTAATTATCAGTTTGATTGACCTCTGTTTCTTGTAAAGTGGTTGTGGCAGGAACAAGGGAATGATTTGTGGATACTACATTTGCGAGTCCATCCGTCACCGATCGTGGCGGGCTACTCGACAAACAATATGAAGTGCGTAAATAACAATATTCACAATTTTATTTTATTACCATCATTTGTGTTGAGTTTCATTCATTCATATATATATGTATTGACCCCTTCTTAAAATTAGATGTTTGGATGCGGGATGAACTCCTAGCACCGATCGCATCTGAGCAATTCAAGAGGAATTGGCGGCATTCTTTCTTGACCACGTGATGCTGAAGCGGAGAATACTATGTGGATGGACCGTCCGTATATTAGAAGATTATATTTGTAAAGATAAGTATTATATATATGTAGCGGTAGTGTCGGATAGATATCGAGAACTTGTTATTCGACCAATCTCTCGGAGAAGGAGAGGTGGTCGATATCACTTCTCTGTATGTGCATATGTTCATGACAATCTTCTGTTTCCTTAAATGCGTGTCTAGCTAGTCCTCTCTATACATATGTATAGTCGTGGCTCGACCAAACACGGACAAAAGAAAGGACACTTCTCTCTATTAATTAGCTAGCTAACAATATATGAAACACCTAAATTAAACCCCAAAACCCCAACCCTCCCCCTTTTCAAAAAAAACACCAAGCCTGAAATGCTGACACATGGATGCCTCTTGGTCCCGGTTGATGCCAGCCAGGACCAAAACTCCCTACTGAGCTCGGCCTTGGGCACGTGGAGCCCATCTGTCCCATTTCGGACTGAACAAGGACTAAAAAGAACAGGGCATTAGTCCGACCCATTAGTCGGTTCGAGGCGGGACTAAAGGCCCTACAACTGGGTATAGGCCCTTATACCAGTGCCAGTCCATACTTTTCTTCCATGGAAATTAATGTTATCAAAGTTTAGATCAAGAGTTCTTCGCAAGTCCAGGAGCAGAAAACATTACTACGTATTGCAGCACATTACATTAATCCTGGGACACGCTTCCTGTTGTAGGTTTGCAGCAGCTTTGCAAACATGAAGGTGTGGGTCATGAATGTAGTTCCCATCGATTCGCCCGACACACCCCCAACCATATACCAGAGCGGGCGGCTTGGGCTCTACCACGACTGGTGCAAGTCGTTTGGCACCTACCAGAGAAGCTACGATCTCGTGCAGGCGAACCATCTCTTCTCCAAGATTAAGTTGAGGTAAGGACTTGACAGCAGAACACTGTCAATGATCAAATGTTGTTTAACCTGCTGTATATATTCATGGAAAACATGTTGTCTGTTATGGTTGTGGATAGAACACGAAGTGTTGGATGTCGTCGTTGTAGGTGTAAACTGCTGGCTGTGATTGTGGAGGTGAGGCCGGAAGGGAGGCTAATTGTCAGGGACGATACGACTATACGAGACGATACCCGAGGTAGAGACGATCGTCAAGTCGCTGCAGCTGCAGTGGGAGGTCTGGCTGTCATGCTCCCAGGACAAGGAAGGCCTTCTGTTTGTGCAGAAGACCATGTGGCGACCAAATACTTGTTCGCGTTGATCGAAAGATAAAAAAAAGGGGATCTGGATGAACCATGCATCCATTGATATAGACATTGTGCTTGTGTGGAGGAATGAACCATGCATAGCATACTGCCGATTTTGTTCTTTAAAGGCAAGGTAATGTATGTGATATATGTATGCGGTGCATGATTATTGTTCATGTTGTTGCGTGTGAGCTCTGCAAGATTGAGCTTAACATACATAGCTGATAATAAGTTGCAAGGTTTTTTTTTTTTCTGCGCTTGCCGCGTCGATGAGATGCATGTATATATATTTTGTTTTGCTAGAGCATCTTTGCAGAATTGCTATAATTGCCTGATGAGTAGGGTGTTTTGGAGGCGCGCTCCATGTAGGCCTTAATTAAAAAAATTAAATTAAAATTTTTCATTTTAAATAAATTTTGAAAAAAGAATATACAAGGATGTAATGTATATGTGTGTAAAATTTCTTGACAATTTTCTTGAATTGTGAGCTGCAAAAAAAAAAAAACCATGAACTTTAAGGATGAGCAGAACATGTACTGAAAAGCGATATATCTGTTTTTTGGCAATTATTTTAAGGAGTGGACTAACGTCCGACTGTTCCGATTTTAAGGAACAGATCCGAACGATCGTGCACTGTACCAAGCAATCAGGATTAAGTAGACTGAGTTCAGATTATTAAAAGATACAGAGTGCGAGAGCAACGACGTGCGAGCGAATAAATCTTGCATGCATACATGCATATAAAACAAAATTGATGACATCAGCAAAGATTCCAAAGAATAAAATAAAATAATGTTTTGCTCAAACCGTCGGTCGGATCGAAAATTTGTTTCACATAAAAGAACCGTCATGACGATATCTTGAAACTAGATCTCATATTGATATGTTCAACGACTTTTTGGATAAAATGTTATCATGCCTAGGTTATGCAAGTTATCATGTTTATGGCACGTAAGTTACTATGATGTTTACATACACGAATTCCGGACATGAAAATGATTTCCCTCGATGGCTGAAACAATGGTTCACCGCTGCTCCGTTCTTTACCCGATCGATTTATTGCACAATAATTGAAAGCGTAACTAAGAAAAATGGCCTACGATTGAACCTGCGTCGGTGGAAAGGACAAGCCCAAGTACCCAGACCAGGTACCATCACACCAGCCTACGTTGTTGTTCATTAGTTGAAAACAAAGATTTTTAAACTCTTTCTTACTACCACCATAAGACAAAAGAAAGGTATTTTCTTGAAATAGAAAATCACCGCATCAATGATGATGTACTATATATACGTGCAAATGTACAGAGGACTCCTTTCTGACTTCTTCTTTTAGGTTTCTTTAGATAGGTGGTTTTACAAAGCATGTTCACGTGTGTATGTGTCATGCTTTTTTCCTTCGAGTTTGAACAAGTTATATCACGGTGTTTTATGTGTGACGTTAACACGTTTGTGGTCCGTAAATTACCATGCTATTTACTGAAGTTACTGTGGGGGTGTACATAAGTTATCATGTCTTCGGGGTGTAAAAAACATCATATTATTTGCAAAGAAATTATCGTTATGTTTAAACAACCCCTCCCCATACCCACCCCTTGCTAAAGTTATCAGGACTAGGGTACATAAGTTATCAGGTTTGCGGTTATACGAGTTATCATGCTATTCACACAAAAGTTACGGAAATATCTCATCAACCCCCACCCCCCATGCCAAAGTTATCGGGACTGAGTACATAAGTTATCTGGTCTGCGATGTATGAGTTACCATGCTATTCTCACAAAAGTTATCGGAGAATATTTCATCAACCATCCCCCTCCATCCCACATGTCAATATTATCAGTCTGCGATGTGAGTTACCATGCTATTCTCACAAAAGTTATCGGAGAATATTTCATCAACCATCCCCTCCATCACATGTCAATATTATCAGTCTGCGATGTGTGAGTTACCACAAAATTCTGAGAATATTTCATCAACCCCCCCTCCCCCCCCCTCCCCCACACACACACACACACACCAGTGTAAAAGTTACGGGACCGGATACATGAGATATCAGTCTGCGATGTGTGAATTATCATGCTATTCACGCAAAAGTTGCAGGGGTGTGATCAACTCGAGATGAGTTGGTAAAAAATCATCATGAAACTAGATATCATGATGATTGAACGTGAGTTATCGAGAGAAATCCAAGAAACAAACTCGAAAAGTATGCATTTTTGCTCATATAATAGAAAAAAGGTTCAAATACTTTGTTACCTTCTTTTGAAAATGAGTAGCAGTTGGTGGAATGGCAAGGGTGATGGGTATAAACACAACTGATGCTTACTTGATTCCACACCTAGCACTTATATTTTTGCACCCAGATTTTGAGAGAAAAAAGTAGGGACAGTTGGGCCTCGTCGATTTTCGACGAGAAAAAAGTAGTGGACAGTTGGGCCTCTTCCCTCGGGAGAGCCTGCCGATCCACGACTCAATTAATCCGGAAGTCAAGCAATGGTGTGGGATTACAGCGGATAGCTCGGGAAGCATAGTGAAGTTATCGCGAGCCAGCGACATCCGATCGAGCGGACGGGATCCCCATCGTTCGGATCATTTGCGAAATTCTAGACGGCGAAATTTAGCTTTCGTTATTTTAATGTATTTCATCTTGAAAATTTACATACATGTACCCTATGTCTCTGGCTATAGATGTAGTTTTATTTCAATTTTTCTGAAAAGTAAAAGTTTGAATTTGATTTTTTCTTCAAAATTATGGCCTTCATGGAGCTCACCCTACATTTGGTAGTTCTGCGGCGGAGAGAGAGAGAGAGAGAGAGTGCACTACGGCGCTCGATATACTGACTCCATGGGCGGTGACTGCAAGATATCCAATGTACGCCGAATGTATTTTTTTAGAATTACGCCTAATGTATTTAGTCGACCGCTCGGCTTACAATAGATGAAACGTTTTGATTTAAAATAACAAAGGTGTCATATACGCCGTGAGCTCCGTTAGGTAACACTCGGCTTATATAGACCGTCGTCACGGGCCATCAACTGCGACGTGCAGAGTCACGTGGCACAGCTGTTTGCCCTGGGCCATGATGACACCTGACCTGGACCCATATGTCGAGTTTCAATATGCGCCGAGTGTTTTGCAGCCGTGTCACGGCGTATGTGGCTGTACGCCAAACCACCTCTCTTCAACGTGCACAGTGCGTCACCACGTCTTATAGGCAGGGACGATTAGGACGAGGGGGGGGGGGGGGGCGATCACGTCGCCTACACGATTTTGGCCTGTCTCGCCCCCTGTGCCTCCCATAGGCCATAGTCAAAGCCCATGTAAGTAATGATTGCAGACAGCTGGTCAAAGGCCCAATATCAGGAGAAGGAAAAAGGAAAAACAGCCCAACGTGGAAGAGAAGGACCTGCGCTCAATCAGGAGTCCACGACGCACGTATAGGGTAGTTTTTCTATCTCCTCTAGTCGCTTTCCTTTCTAATCTGCCGCTTGCGATCTGAAAAAACCTGCTCGCTGCCGCCGCCACCTAGATTGTCTACCGTCGAGAAGGAAAAGCGACAGGCAAGCACGGTCGCGCCGATCCACGGGCGCATTCAACCGGCCGGCCGGCCGCACTGACGAACAACCAAACGAGAAAGGAAAGGTTAGATTATATTTTCAGGATTAGTTACTTTGTGTCTTAGATTGTAATTGTAAACATTGAAAACTAATTGGAAAATTTCAAATTGTCCAATATTTGTGTAGACATGAAGAAAAAAAGGGATTAGGGAGCGACCATGGACCTAAGGATGAATGACGTCTTCCATGCCAGCATGGTACGGTCCCTCTCATGAACTTTGAAATTTTATTTTTTGCAATTCATTCATGCTCCGTTCCTGCTTATAGGGACACCAAATAAAATACACTCAATGTCGAGAAGCCTGATAAAATATGTTTTCAGTAGTATAGGTAATCCAAGTTCTTCAAATTTTATTTTGAAATTTAAAAGGTATGTCTCAGGCTCATCATCTCTGAATGCACAAATAAGTTACAAAAAATATGTAAAAGTAATTGCTCCTCTCCACTCTTTGCTTCTTCCGTCCTCTTCAACCTCGAAGCAGAAGTAGATGTCAAGGACAATGTAGCTCATACAAGCTTCCATTTAACGCCACTTCAAAATCATTATTCGGTTCCCAAAACTCACTTCGAAAGACAAAAATAGGATCAGCCGTGTAGCCATTGGCAAAATCTTAGGCGAGACAAGCACTCAACATGGCCATCAAGGAGATCTTAGGTGAGACAAAATTTTCCAGGTGTAGATCGCAAGGAACAGTGCATTAAAGGTTGCTCACAAACTTGAGGTGGCGTGTGCATTTTCCTTTGAGTGGGTCGTAGACTTGCAGTGTCGAAGTTGACACTGTGTACAAGTTTACGCTATCGTACACATAGAAAAGCAACTTTCGGCCATCATGCATCAGCGTCAAAAGCATCACCAAAAACATAGTGAAGCCATTAGTATGGTGTGCACATTGATCAAGGTGCCTTTTGTCATTGAGGAGCCATATGACTCTCCTAAACGATGCATAGGATGTCATTAAGCTTGACCATACATCTTGTTTGTGTCTTCCCTTGTAGTTGGTCACCAGATCTCATCAGGGCATTAATCGGCCTCCATTCCTCACTTTCAAGATCAAGGCGGATATGGTGACAGTCCTTGTCCATGTGCGATGGTAAAGGAAGTGCGACACCATTGGCGTGATCGTGGGGTTGTGGTTATAGATGGTAGGGACTAGATTTCAAGGAGACTGCATCTGCCTCTACTTGGCGCCATTTTCTAATGTAAGAACCTTGCAAGGCTGTTGACCACCTTGGCTCTTGAGGTGGACTAACTTGCGTGCACAACCAACATTGAGATTGATAATAGATTCATGGTTCAACTCTGCAGAGGCACACCTCATCACATTCCCAGTGGCCAGATCGATCCGTTGGCGGTATAATTATAGTTGCCATAAGTGACCCAATAATCATCGGTGAGGCATAGAGGACCGTCGATGCAGCGGCTGCAAGTCGAAATACCTTCCCTCTTAATCAATTTGCTAGGTTGCTCGTTGGTGGGACTGCTGGCTCCCTTAGGGCTTGTGGCCGGTGTTCGTACCCTCTTCTCACATCCCATTGATCACGGAGGTCACCGTTTGGCGGTCTGTGGCCGACATCACCAGCGTCCTGGTCCCCAGACTCACGAGGGTGGGCGGCGACTCTTAGAAGTCTCGGCACTTGTGGCGAGAGCTGCCCGTCGGTGATGGCGGACAAGCGGCTCCGTCATGCCTCTGCGCCTCGGCACCCTATCTTGAACTCTGCGTACAAGCTCCTGCGGTTTGGAGGTATGACTGTGCTACACGCCATGATGGGAGTCCACGAGCCCCTTAAGCGAAGTTCTTCTGCTGGCTCAGTTCGAGGCGTGTCGACCGCGGGACATGCTGCTCAGTGCATCGTCTCCACGGAGGGCGCGGATGCCCATGTGTCTCGCCACCTGAAACCGCAGATCACATGCTTTTCACGTGCCTGTTCGCGGTTGATTTCCGGCGGAGGTAAGTGCCCGTCGCCGGCATCACAGTGGATCATCTAGCTGCCCTTGCTAACAGGCGGCCTCGGTCGTCGAGTCTGAGGTGGAGTTTGCTCTGCTGTGCGGCTGACAGCTTTGGAAGCTTACGAAATGTGGTGGTCGTCTTCCGGCGACATGCTAGGGGTGCTCGGGTGCTGCCGGAGGGCGTTTTGCTATGGGCAGACGGCTCCAGGTTGCTCTTCTCATTCTTCCTGTAACTATTTGGGATGCTAGCCCACTTTGATCAATATATTCACGTGGGGCCGCCATCCCGTCGATAACCGCAGCGTTGTCGGTACTATCGTGGGGCGCCCAGAAACAGGAGTAGCGGCTCCGCTCGGGCTCTGTGTGCGGCGATGAAAGCCAGGGCGGAGATGAGAGCATGCCACCCTCTAGTCACACACCGGAATCTGCAGAAGGACTTCACCGGCACCCGTGAGAGTATCTCAAAATCCGTCGTCTGAACGAACGGCAGCGTTGTCGCGTCAACCATGCAATGATACAAATATACACAAATACCTAACTTCTCGTGTTCATGACCTTTTCCTTAGATTGTTTGTGTGCTGTTCTGACTTCAGACTGTATCGTATAGAGTTAGACTTCAAAAAGGAGTCGGATGTACTGTAGCAGTCGTATAGTACAGGTAACAACTCGAAAAGGAGTCGGACGGAGACCGACGAGCCTGTGCGCGTGTAGTCCGGACTGTATGGAGATCGTACACATATGAAGAAGTCATCAAATCTCCGGAACATATGGAGGCATATGACCTGAAATATTGCGCCAATCCTTCTCGAGATCCCTCCTCAACAACTCACGGGTGTCTTTACCATCGCCTCGCCGACGATGCTGCCGCCGTTACGGAAGATGTGGTCTTGAGATACTCTCACGGGTGCGGTGAAGTCGGCCTGCAGATTCCGGTGCGTGTCCAGTGCGTGGGACGCCCTCATCACCGCCCGGCGTTCGTGGCGCGCACAAAGCCCGCACCGAGCCGCTGCTCCTCTTCGCTGGACTCCTCCGATGAGAACACCAGAGACCTGCGGCTGATGGACCGGAGGCGGCGCGTCGTAAGAGTTATCAACAGGCCTGGTGTCTGCACCTCGGCTACCGCCTCGGCAGCGCGGTCTGCATCGCCAATGATTATCTTGGCGTCGAGTCGGTCATCAACGCGATCGATCTTCCAACCGGGGCTGTGCGAGGATCTCCACGCGGTGGAACAGGGAGTCGTTCTGGGATCTCAACATCGGCTGTGCCTCCGTCTCGCACGTACAAGGTCATCTGGCTCACGAGCAAACATTGTAAGGTTCTCACGTTACAGGATGGCGCCAAGTGGAGCACGTGCAGTCCCCTCGGAACCAGTCACCGCCAACAGCCCTAACAACAGCTCATGGTCACTGTCAACGGTGTCATGCACTTCCTTTCGGGTCCATGTCAGGGCAGGTGGAAGAGGTCTCTGTACTCGCTTTGATCTCGAAGTGTGAGCAGTGGAGGGCCTCGATCAAGGGCCCAACGAAATCTGATGGAAAATCACAAAGGACAAAAACAAGCTGTATGGTCAAGCAATAACACCCTATGCGTGGTTCAACGAACCTCGAACAACATATAGCTCATATGGCTTTTCAATGATCCCACCAAAGGCGTCTGGGAAAAACAGTGCATAATAGAAACGGATTCACTAGTTGAACGGCTGATGCCTTTGACGGTGATGCAAGATGGTGAAAAGTTGCTCTACTATGTGCATAATAGGTTGTCGGCAACATCGACATTGCAAGTCTACGATCCACTCACAGAGAAGTGCACACAGGTCTAATTTAATTAGATGGATTAGTTTTAGATTATTTTTGCCCCTTAGCTAGTTTTATTAGTGCTAAGTTACTTTAGTAGTAGATGACATGTGGGTCCTCATTTAGATAAGTTAGGTTTATTTATTTGTTTAGGAAAATAGTCTATGACATGTGGGCCACACATGCCCTTTTGACTAGTCAAATTGACTTGGTCAATTCGGATTAAACTAAATATAATAAATCCAGAAATTTCAGAAAATACTCAAAACATTGGAAAATCATAGAAAATTAACCATAACTCCGATAAAAAAACTTTGTACATGAAAGTTGCTCAGAATGACGAGGCGAATCCGAATACGCGGTCTGTTTGCCCGCCACACGCCCCTAGCATAGCAAACATGCAACCTTTCCCCTTAGTTTAGTCTGCCCGAAAATGCCAAAATTCGGGACCCCCTTCGCCGGTAGCGTGTAGCACCGCGCTAGAACATGTCTAGCTCTGTCTGTTGTCCTGTTATGCACTTGCCTGCTATGTATTTACTGTTTCTTCCCCCTCTTCTCTCCGGTAGACTCCGAGACTGCCGCTGTGATTGACTACGTCGACGACGACCCCTCTCTCTTGCCAGAGCAACCAGGCAAGCCCCCCCCATTGATCACCAGATATCGCCTACTCTTCTCTATACTGCTTGCATTAGAGTAGTGTAGCATGTTACTGCTTTCAGATACTCCTATACTGATGCATAGCCTGTCCTTGTTACTACTGTTGTTACCTTTACCTGCAATCCTATATGCTTAGTATAGGATGCTAGTACTTTCATCTGTGGCCCTACACTCTTGTCCGTCTGCCGTGCTATACTATCGGGCCGTGATCACTCGGGAGGTGATCACGGGTATGTACTATATACTTTATACATGATACATGTGGAGACTAAAGTCGGGTCGGCTTGTGGAGCACCCGCGAGTGATTCACGGATTGGGGGCTGAAAGGAGAGAGGTGGGCCTGGCCCTGTTCGGCGTTCGCGGATACTTAACACGCTTAACGAGGTCTTGGTATTTGATCTGAGTTGGCTACGAGCTTATACGCACTAACCATCTACGCGGGAGTAGTTATGGGTATCCCGCGCCGTGGTATCAGCCAAGCACTTCAGACGTCACGACGAGCGCGCGCCGGATTGGACTGGAACGCCGCTAGGCTAGGTCTGCTTCGTCACAGACGCAACGCAGTGTGTGTGCTCAGGCGATGGGCCTGCACCCTGCAAGACTTAGGTTTAGACCGCGTGTTGGCCTCTCTCACAGCCTAGGTGGGGCTGCGACGTGTTGATCTTCCGTGGCGGGCATGACCCAGAAAGTGTGTCCGCCAAATGGGAGCAAGCGTCTTTGGGTAAGATGGTGCACCCTGCAGGAAGTTAATCTATTCAATAGCCGTGATCTTCGGTAACAGGACGACTTGGAGTTGTACCTTGAGCTTATGACAACTAGAACCGGATACTTGATAAAACACACCCTTCCAAGTGCCAGATACAACCGGTGGTCGCTCTCTCTCAGGGATATGAGGAGGGGATCGCCGGGTAGGATTATCGCTATGTGATGTTACTTGGAGGAGTTCAGATCGTCCTCTTCTACCTGTTGCAAGACAGGTGACCAGAAGCGTAGTCTTCGTTAAGACTAGCTATCCCCCTCTTATTCTGGCATTCTGCAGTTCAGTCCACTGATATGGCCCTTTACACATATATCCATGCATATGTAGTGTAGCTCCTTGCTTGCGAGTACTTTGGATGAGTACTCACGGTTGCCTTGTTCCCCTTTTCCCCTACCTCTACTCGATTGCTGCAACCAGACTATGGAGCCCAGGAGCCAGACGCCACCGCCGATGACGACTACTACTCTGGAGGCGCCTACTACTGCGTGCAGCCCGCTGACGACGACCAGGAGTAGCTAGGAGGATCCCAGGCAGGAGGCATGTTCCTCTTTCGATCTGTATCCCAGTTTGTGCTAGCCTTCTTAAGGCAAACTTGTTTAACTTATGTCTCAGACTCAGATATTGTTGCTTCCACTGACTCGCCTATGATCGAGCACTTGTATTCGAGCCCTCGAGGCCCCTGGCTTGTATTATGATGCTTGTATGACTTATTTTATTTGTAGAGTTGTGTTGTGATATCTACCGTGAGTCTCGATCTTGATCGCATACATTTGCGTGCATGGTTAGTGTACGATTAAATCGGGGCGTCCCAAGTTGGTATCGAGCCGATCGCCTGTAGGAATCCCCTTCCAACTCCTTGGCCGAAGTCGAGTCTAGACTTTACAAAACTTTTACTAACATGGCTGTGCGGCCCATGGGCCCACGTCGCCATTGGGTGGTATTAGGATCTTTTACTCCTCGATCTTTACTCTGGGATTCTGAACTCTCTTCTATTCGGGTTAAACGATTTTGCTAAAAACAAAACTAACTTTAGGATCTCGCGAGTACTTTCTCCCGGAGAGCCCCTCACTTCAGATGATAAATCGCTAATCGGAAGATTCGAAGATACTCTCGATGTTCTCTCGAGACTTTGTGCCCATCACTTTTGCTATTCCTGACCACCGATAAATCCGTATGGAAAACTACTTACACTTGCCATTCATACGATCATCCCCCATTGATCTTGTTATTACAAGATACCCCAAAGTTTTCTCTATTGTTCCGAGAATACTTTGTGTCTACTGCCTAGCAGTTCTTTGCCACATGAATACCCCTTCAAATAAATCCTCGCACTTGTCGAGTATCCGCTCATCCCCAGTTGTTCATGTGTTTCACAGAAGTCTTCAAAATACTATTCGATCTTCCGAAAATCCTCTGGAGCCTGTGGCTCTTGAAATTCTTGCTTGCTTGCATTATGGTTAATCCCATAAGTCTCGTAGTTATAATGACATTCCTTGTCATTATCATTTTGAGTCTGTTGACTCAATATGTTTGCGAATACCCGCAATCATCATTGATCCTTATAAATTACCTTTCTGGCTGAGCTGCCCTTCTTTTAACTGGAATTGGTTCTCAACCAATCCAATTGTCGTTGATTGTACCCTAAGGCTATTCAACTTATCCATCCCTAATCAGAGCATTGCTTCTGACCCCTTGAATTGGGAATCATAATTTCTTTGCATTTGACAATTGAGTTAGTCAGTTGTTTCTATAGTTTGATATCCTTGCATTCTTCTTCCTCTAGTTGAGTACTGATGCTCACGTCAGATCCCTTGTGGACCACCAGATCCTTTGTTGGATTTTATCTGACAACGCCCTTCATATTCAATAACCTTGTGAGCCTTTCCTCTGATACATAATGCCTTTGGTATATTGTATCCTCTGCTTTCTCAACCATGCTCTGCCTTCGAGCTTGAGTTAATTATTTCTAAAGATTCTGGTATATGATTCCAAGAAGCCCCTATGGGTTGAACATATGCCTTCACTAAACCGTGTGAACCCGAAAGTTTTCACGAATCATACTCTTCTGGTGCTTCGCCAGATAAAATTTTCAACACTGCAACTTCATCGAACGTGAGAAGTGAAAGAAAGGTTATGCATTGGAGAAGTGGGAGTCGACCTTGAACTTTATGTTCATGCCCATGGACGCGAGGTATATCCTATCATGGAAGCTTCTTGTAACAATTACTATCTCCTTGATAACTAACATAGGGTATCTATGGATTGATCCCTTGCAACCGTGGTTCCGACCATGATTGTTCTTCTTTGATCTCATTTCTCGGACAAGTTAAAACAGTTGTCTTCTATGGATCAATACACCAGTCCAACCTTTACTTTGATCTTGTATCGAGTATTACCCCCCTGGTATCTCGAGATTATCATGGAACTGCATAACTTCTTATGAGTTCTTCATCAAGTGCTACCTTCCCACTGATTCCAAATTTTCACGGGCTCTGAGTTATTAAGCACTCAAAGACACCGATAACTGAACCGAGTCCGCTCTACGGTTCAACAACTCTTCAGTAAGCTTCTATAAGTACGAGTTTGTACCCGATCACGCCATTCCTAGCCTATTTGGCTATATCATTGTCGTGATGATTTTAACTGTGCTACCCGGTCCTTCTTCTCGGAGCAAAATTTTCGACGATGAACTAACCTTACGTCGATCCCCATCGTCATATCATTTCTCCTTGAACAACAAGCTTGGTTTCGAGTTTGTGTCGTACCCTTGGTTCCAATAACTTTCACTTCATCATTACTTTGACTTGATGTCGTCGCCGATCGATTACATCTTCATGAACTCTCGCGACAAAGGTGTCGTGATCGCCAACATTCTGAGCTCATCCAGGATATCAATTGAATTCATGATGAGAAAAACCATCCTTGCCCTCGATGAATTGTATTATCACCGACCACTCTATTGCCTTCCCACCAACACAAGCTTGTTCATGTTTGGTGTTATACCTTGAGTTCACTGCTACCCAACAGATGATCTTCCTTACCTCGGAAGTATTACCATCTCTTTTGTCAAGAATGTGGTGAGAATTTCCCCACCTCTAAGAATTCTTGATATCATAATACCTCTTGCCATCTTCGTTCATCCCTTGGTCCCCGTATTGTTTTCAACCGGAATACCGACAATTGAGCTATGACGTGTGAATTCAAAACTTCTAGCAACCCTATTGCTTTGAAGTGAATGGGCGATAGTTCATTCTAAGTCTTTCGATAATTGAATCACCATTCTAACATTGGCCGTGCAACCCAACCCATATTTCGGGTGCACCGTTCAACCAATGTTTAATTATGTATGTTTTCCTCGAGCCTATCCCATTATATCATTTGATCTAACAAATGTCATCTTTTTGTTCACATTATCGTGGAAATCCATCCGTTTGGAATTCTCGATGAATTGTCGCTAAGCCCATCAGCCACCTTCTCATCCCCTCCTTGGTTTAATGATGAACTATTGCTTCAGAAACCCGCTCCCATAGTTCATTTCACGAGAATCTTGCAATGTCATTTCGTCGGTTTGTGTTGCACCTTTTCCTCTCGGACCCCCTGAGTTTGAGGTATCATGACACCAATTGGATATGAATCTCGGTCAGCTATGATGGTTGGGTCAACTTTCCAAGAGTTATGATGATGATCCTTTGATGACCCGGTAGCATGATGTCATGCCTAGCACCCCGGCTGGAGGACCTATCATTATAGATTCCTTTTCAGCAGGGTTATCCATTCATCCATGAGGAAATTGTAAGACTTATTCTACAAGTTATTCCTGATGGATCCTTCGTGTTTCCAAAGTCTGATCTTCACCTGAAGACCATGTCAATGCTATCTCGAAGCATGTCAATGGTACTCCGATTTTCAACAGGAACATTTGAAGCACAATGCAAAATTTTATTTATCACTTATCCTAACACCGTTGTATGGGTAATATCATGAGATTCCTCCCCCCTTACCTAAATGGTTTTCTACTTTATATCCTGTCATGGATATCTTGCTCTGCTTGTCCTTGGGAAGGATATACCCTTGAAATATGTGTTTAAACATATTTTCCTTTCCATTGTTCTGTTTAATCTGATGATCATATTTTCCTTTCCATTGTTTGGTTTAACCTTTCTTGTGATCTATATGATATAAGCAGTAATAATCCACTGCTTGTGCAAACACCTCGAGGTACAACTCTGTCAGTAAGACCCTGTTACTATTGTTGATGACATTCCGGTAGCCACCGATGGACGAGAACCTTGCCTATTGGCCCGCCTCGTTCAACGAGCGGGAAAATGGTTCTCTTCGTCCCTCGCCCTTGGTACTGATGTTGTTGCCGACATAACTGATAGGCTATCCTTTGGCATACCTTGCTTGCATGATCACGCAAGACGTCACCGTCCTTCCTACTTTTACCCCACATGGTGGGCCCATAACCCACAGTTCCACAGGATCGAAACCTGACTCTCCTGTACACCCCCTGTTCCCAAAGTTATTCCTCCCGCGTGGACTCGTATGTAATTCATGAGCCACCTTCCAATGAGATCGTCAATTTTGGCATCGGACACAATAATTATTCCGTTGCTTGAAACCCCTTTTCACCTTCTGCCTAGGCATTGAACGATTGCCTGACTGCTTGAAACTTCTTATTGTACCTTCCAACTTTACCCTCGATGTGTTTTATTTTGTTCAACTCGAGAGGTACTCATATGCTCATTCATGGGTTAATCCCAGATTATTACCCTTATAGCATTCTGTCGTTGCTGAACTGCCCCGTTACCTATTCTTAAATACGATGAAGATCCCGAAGAAAGGATGCCGACTTCATCATGTTGACCTGAAGCAGAGAAATGAAGATATCAACGTAATGGATCAACTTCTTCAAGAAGAGCAACCAAGATCGAGAACACTCGCTAGAATTTCGTAACCAGAACCTCCTCCCTTACGCCTCTTAAATCTCGGGACGAGATTTCTTGTAGTGGAGGAGAATTGTGACGCCCGGATATTCAAGCTACAGTAACCTCACCCTAATGATGCCATGTCACCACCAAATTACTAAGCCAATTGTCATTTGATTAAAATCAAAGTCAAATTCAAATTTATTCAAATGGTAAATAAAAAATTGTTTATTAGGTTGCAAATATTCACCACATAATTGTCTTGCATTAACAAACAATTTTGGAGATGCTTAAAATGCCTCTGGGAATTATAACAGTGGACCAACAACCCATTAGTTAACCTTTTCAATTTCTAAAAATAGTTAAACAATCTGGAACGGTTTGGAACCTTTTATTCAGCCCTGTGGTGTTTCCCGTATTTGTGTGACAAGTTTCATATTAAACAAAAATCAATTGTTATCCAAACTAAATTAGGAAACAGTAGTAGTTTTTGTTACAGAAATGTAAAATAGGAAAATGGCACTATGCACTTAGGCCTAGCAATGCACAGACCGTGGCCCAGCCCAATAACCCCCCTCTGTATCTCCTTTTTACTGCTCACATGATCACGTTGGATGCGTGTCCGCCGTCCATGGCACGGCTAGCGCACGCGTCCGTCATCCGGCGACCCTCCTCGCGGGTTAAGAGCATCCCGGAACCCCCGGACGAACCCTAGGTGCTCTCCCCCTCTTCCTCTCGCGCCGCTTCTCCCTCACAGCACGAACCCGAGCGAAGCCGTCGCCGTGTCATTGTGGTCTTCGTGGCCATGGTCATCCCCGAGCGACGACAAGATGTCTAGAGGAACCGGCGTCCTCTTCTCCATCAACTTCAACCACCGGACCAAGCTGGGAGGCCCTCGCGCCGCCATCGAGCTCATCTCCGCTTCGCATCTCGACGGCCGCCGTCGTCAATTCGGCCGATCCGTGCAACCCCGAGCCCGCTGACCTCGTTGCCGCACCAATGTGAGCTCCTCCCTGTTTTCCTCGCCCGGTCTCGATCCATCGTCGGGCGCGCCTCCTGCCCATAGCCGTAGCTGTCGTCCGTCAAGGCCAGCGCCCAGCGACTCGCGTTCGCCCCATCCCGCGCCGTGACTACACCTGCGTGCCTGCGCCGCCTCGGCTCCCTGCCGCACTAGGCGCGTCCGGGCCTCGTTTCGCCCTGCGCTGGCCAAGCCCGCAACCGCCCCGCGCTTATCTCGCCGTGCCCTGCACACGACACCGTGGCCGCTGGCGCCGCCCATCGCCGGCCGTGTCCGACGCTATGTTCTTGTCTCAGCGCAGACGCGCGCCACCCCGCGCCTCGCCGCCCCAGTCCTCGCGGCTCCGACCGGCCGCGCCATGGCCGCCGGCGCGCGCCCTCCTGGGAGCCCGAGTGCTCCTCGCCCCTGGTGGCCTCAGGCATGCACGCCCGCGCCCCTCGGTGTTGCGCTACTGCTGCTGCTGCTTCTGCTTACTGAAGCTGCTACTAGCGCTGCTGCTATCTACCTTTTACTGCCGCTCCTACTGACTGCTAGCTACAGTAACATTCAGTTACTGTAGCTGCAGCTAGCTTCGATAAACTCACATTGAGTAGCCCCTTTGACAGCCAATAATCATCCACAAAACAAGTTCTTATGTGGATAAAAATAATTTGGGCAGAGAGTATACTTGACAAACTCCATTTTATTCCACTGGACCAAATCCTTTCGATGCCTGGATTAAATCCTATCAAAATCGCAAAATGCCTTGTTTTGTTAAAAGGAAATATAAGTAACTCCTAGCTACGTGCACTGTGTGTGTGCGTGCGTGTGTGGCCGATGTGCCATGTGTGTGGGGCTGCCCCAAAATTAGTTTAGGTCTAATTTAATTAGATGGATTAGTTTTAGATTATTTTTGCCCCTTAGCTAGTTTTATTAGTGCTAAGTTACTTTAGTAGTAGATGACATGTGGGTCCTCATTTAGATAAGTTAGGTTTATTTATTTGTTTAGGAAAATAGTCTATGACATGTGGGCCACACATGCCCTTTTGACTAGTCAAATTGACTTGGTCAAATCGGATTAAACTAAATATAATAAATCCAGAAATTTCAGAAAATACTTAAAACATTGGAAAATCATAGAAAATTAACCATAACTCCGATAAAAAAACTTTGTACATGAAAGTTGCTCAGAATGACGAGGCGAATCCGAATACGCGGTCTGTTCGCCCGCCACACGCCCCTAGCATAGCAAACATGCAACCTTTCCCCTTAGTTTAGTCTGCCCGAAAATGCCAAAATTCGGGAAAACATTCCCGGATGTTTCCCCCTTCGCCGGTAGCGTGTAGCACCGCGCTAGAACATGTCTAGCTCTGTCTGTTGTCCTGTTATGCACTTGCCTGCTATGTATTTACTGTTTCTTCCCCCTCTTCTCTCCGGTAGACTCCGAGACTGCCGCTGTGATTGACTACGTCGACGACGACCCCTCTCTCTTGCCAGAGCAACCAGGCAAGCCCCCCCCCCTTGATCACCAGATATCGCCTACTCTTCTCTATACTGCTTGCATTAGAGTAGTGTAGCATGTTACTGCTTTCAGATACTCCTATACTGATGCATAGCCTGTCCTTGTTACTACTGTTGTTACCTTTACCTGCAATCCTATATGCTTAGTATAGGATGCTAGTACTTTCATCTGTGGCCCTACACTCTTGTCCTCTGCCGTGCTATACTATCGGGCCGTGATCACTCGGGAGGTGATCACGGGTATATACTATATACTTTATACATGATACATGTGGAGACTAAAGTCGGGTCGGCTTGTGGAGCACCCGCGAGTGATTCACGGATTGGGGGCTGAAAGGACCTTTGTCCCGACGGCCCTCTGGATGGATCTTTGTGGCGGAGCGGCAGGGCAGGTTGAGACCGCCTAGGAGAGAGGTGGGCCTGGCCCTGTTCGGCGTTCACGGATACTTAACACGCTTAACGAGGTCTTGATATTTGATCTGAGTTGGCTACGAGCTTATACGCACTAACCATCTACGCGGGAGTAGTTATGGGTATCCCGGCGTCGTGATATCAGCCGAAGCACTTCAGACGTCAGCGACGGAGCGGCGCACGCCGGATTGGACTGGAACGCCTGCTAGGCTAGGTCTGCTTCCGGCCGCGTACGCAACGTGCAGGTGTGCTCAGGGCGATGGGCCTGCACCTCGCGACTTAGGTTTAGACCGGCGTGTTGGCCTCTCTGTTGTGCCTAGGTGGGGCTGCGACGTGTTGATCTTCCGCGGCCGGGCATGACCCAGGAAAGTGTGTCCGGCCAAATGGGATCAAGCGTGCTGGGTAAGATGGTGCACCCTGCAGGGAAGTTAATCTATTCGAATAGCCGTGATCTTCGGTAACAGGACGACTTGGAGTTGTACCTTGAGCTTATGACAACTAGAACCGGATACTTGATAAAACACACCCTTCCAAGTGCCGATACAACGGTGGTCGCTCTCTCGTGGATATGAGGAGGGATCGCCGGGTAGGATTATCGCTATGTGATGTTACTTGGAGGAGTTCAGATCGTCCTCTTCTACCTGTTGCAAGACAGGTGACCAGAAGCGTAGTCTTCGTTAAGACTAGCTATCCCCCTCTTATTACGGCATTCTGCAGTTCAGTCCACCGATATGGCCCTTTACACATATATCCATGCATATGTAGTGTAGCTCCTTGCTTTGTAGTACTTTGGATGAGTACTCACGGTTGCCTTGTTCCCCTTTTCCCTACCTCTACTCGATTGCTGCAACAGACTATGGAGCCCAGGAGCCGACGCCACCGCCGATGACAACTACTACTCGAGGCGCCTACTACTGCAGCAGCAGCCAGCCGACGACGACCAGGAGTAGCTAGGAGGATCCGTGCAGGAGGCATGTTCCTCTTCGATCAGATCCCAGTTTGTGCTAGCCTTCTTAAGGCAAACTTGTTTAACTTATGTCTGTACTCAGATATTGTTGCTTCCGCTGACTCGTCTATGATCGAGCACTTGTATTCGAGCCCTCGAGGCCCCTGGCTTGTATTATGATGCTTGTATGACTTATTTTATTTGTAGAGTTGTGTTGTGATATCTACCCGTGAGTCCCTGATCTTGATCGTACACATTTGCGTGCATGGTTAGTGTACGATTAAATCGGGGGCGTCACAATTAGTTGAGAACTCTTACAACTGTGGAATGGAACAGGTGTACGTGCGTGGGATGAGCACATGGGGGAAGAATTTGACCTAAAGGCGTTGCTGTTCGTGACCATCAATGATTGGCCTGCTCTCAGTAACCTTTCAGGACAGACAAACAAGGGATACCGCGGATGCACGCATTGTTTGGATGATACCGACAGTATATATTTGAATAGTTGTATGAAGAATGTGTACCTGGGACATCATCGATTTCTTCCGAGCAGGCATCCCGTAAGAAAGAAAGGCAAGCATTTGAAAGGTGAGGCGGATCACGGACGAAGCCTCGCCACCGCATCTTGGTGCTGATGTACATGATATGGTCAAGGATTTGAAGGTGATATTTGGAAAGGTCTGGCGGACAACCTGTTCCAAAGGACGCCGACGGACGTGCACCCATGTGGAAGAAGAAATCTAAATTTTGGGACCTGCCATATTGAAAGACCTAGAGGTCTGCTCCGCAATCGACGTGATGCACGTGACGAAGAATCTTTGCGTGACCCTGCTTGGCTTCTTGGGCGTGTATGGGAAGACAAAAGATACACCGAGGCACGGAGGACCAGCAACGTATGCACGGAGAAGACGGCATATATCGGGTCATGCAAGCTACGCCTTACCAAAGAAGAGAAGGAAATCTTCTTTGAATGCCTGCTCATATTAAGGTACCGTCGGCTTTCGTCGAATATAAAGGAAATAATAAACATGGCAGAGAAAAATTTCCGAACCTAAAGTCTCATGACTGCCACGTGATTATGACGCAACGCTTCCGGTTGCATTGAGGGGCTTCTACCGAAAACGCTCGATTAGCCATTGTGAAGCTATGTGCATTTCTCAATGCAATCTCTCGTAAGGTAATCGCCCAGAAATCATACCAAGGTTACAGAATGATTTGGTGCAATGTCTTGTCAGTTTCGAGTTGGTGTTCCCACCATCCTTCTTCAACATCATGACGCACGCCCTAGTTCACCTATCTTGAAGAGATTAACGTTTTGGGTCCTGTATTTCTACACAATATGTTCCCCTTTGAGAGGTTCATGGGAGTCTTAAAGAAATATGTTCATAACCGTGCTAGGCCAGAGGGAAGCATCTCCAAGGTCCATCAAAATGAGGAGGTGATTGAGTTTTGTATTGACTTTATTCCTGACCTTAAGCCGATTGGTGTTCCTGAATCGCGGCATAAGGGCAGACTGGATGGAAAAGGCACGCTAGGAGGGGAACAAATAATATGTATGGACGGACATTCTCTCACTGAAGCACACTACACAGTTCTACAGAATTCCGCCTTGGTGGCTCCGTATATGGATGAACACAAGAATTTGCTACGCTCCAAACACCCGGAGCGGTCTGATGACTGGATTACACGTGAATATAATGACTTTCAAAGGGTACGAGATAAATGGTAATACATTTTACACGATCGCCCAAGATAAGAAGAGCACCAACCAAAACAGTGTTGTCCGTTTTGATGCAGAAACCAAGACGGGAAAGGAAACATATTATGGTTATATACAGGACATATGGGAACTTGACTATCGACGTGGTTTAAAGGTCCCTTTGTTTCGGTGCAAATGGGTCAATATGACACGAGGCGGGTAACGGAAGACCATGAGACGGAATGACAACAGTGGATCTCAACAATCTTATGTGATGCAGACGAACCATTCGCCCTAGCCAATGATGTGGCACAGGTTTTCTATGTGAAGGACATGTCTACCAAGTCAAGAAAAGAAAAGCTAAGGAAGCGAATGCATCGCACGATGAGCCAAAGCGGCACATAGTTCTTTCGGGAAGAGAAACATCGTGGGAGTGGATGACAAGACAGACAAGTCGGAAGATTATGAAAAGTTTGATGAAATTTCTCCATTCACAGTGAATATTGACCCGAGCATCCCGTTAAATGATGAAGATTTTTCATGGTTACGACGCAAAGGGACACACGCGAAGAAAAAGTTTCACACCCAAAGATCTGGGATGTGATCGGCTTCATTATCATCACTTTCTTCTGTGTTTCACACCCAGAGGGGAATCTCTGTAATAGTTAGGGTAGTTATGTGTTTTGGCATTTGAAACGCGAAGAAATTTTATGTGCAAACAAATTCTTTCATGCCTTTACTAATTTTTAAAGTTAAATTATTTACAAACTAGTGATTCACACTAATTTCAAATAATTCAAAATTTAAACTATTCAAATTTGAAAACTACGGGCACTAACAGAAAGTTTGTAATTTTTTGTACGTAAAGCAAAAATATTCACAAAGAAACTCTAAATACACAAAAAAACAACACAAAAATAAATAAAGCAAAAAAAAAGCCCACCTACTAGGCCGTAGCGGCCTGCATACGACTAGAAACGCAACCTGTTGTTGGGCCAGGATGCAGGCCCGCAAAGGCCAAGTGGGCCCACAGGGCAGCAAAGAACACGTAGGCCCAATAGGCCTGCTTTGGAGAGGAGCTCGAGAGAGCGACCGCACGGGGGTTTATAAACCAGTGCGGTCGCCCCATGGCTAGCGAGGTGGGACTAAACTTGCCGCACCGCACTGTGTTAATAAGATTTCTTTAGTACCGGTCGTGGCACAAACCGTACTAAAGGGGGCCTTTAGTACGGTTTGTGCCACCACCCGTACTAAAGGGGTCGCTCGCTGCTTGGCTGGCCAAAATAGATTTTAGTACCGGTTGGTGGCTCCAACCGTACTAAAGGTGCCTTCTATATATACAACACTTCAAAAAAATTTCATTCTTCCTCTGTTTCTTCCTCTGTTTCCCCATTGAACCGCCCGCCCCGATCGATCGACGCCGTCACCGACCCCGTCGTCGTCACCGCCCCCGTCCCCGTCGCCGCCCCCGTCGCCGTCGCCGCCCCCGTCGCCGTCGCTGCCCCGTCCCGTCGCCGCCCTCGTCTTAAATCGCCGCCCGGCCCGTCCCGTCGCGCCGTCCCTGCGTCGCCGCCCAGCACACGCCCGACCCGTCGCTGCCCCCGGCCGTCGCCTCGCCGTCGCCGTCGCCCCGCTGTGAGCTCTCCCCCTCTAACCCCTCTCCCTCGCCCCTGGCGGCCACCATGGGCGCCGCCCCTCCCCGAGCCCATACACACACTCACAAGCATGATGAACACACACACATACATGTATATATGTATGAATGCATGTATATATTAGTATATACGTATTTTGTATGTTTAATTAGTTTAGATTTTTTAGATTATTGTTTTTTCACTAGTATATATGTATGAATGCATGTTAGATGGATATAATTAGTGTTTAATTAGTATGGAATTTTTTTATATAATGTTGTTTTTCTGTTTTTTAATGGATGTATAGAAATTGTTTTTTCTGTTTTTAGTGTTAGATGCTTAATTAGTATGAAATAGTATATAGATTTTTGAAATAGTAGAAATGTTAGAAATTTTAGTTATCAAAATCCAATCATTAAAAAAAATTATTTTTTGCGGGCATATAGCTAGTATTTGTTCTCGACGATGCCCGGCCCGCATCCTCGCCGTCGACCCATCCACGACGACGTCCAGCCGGCCCATGTCCGGGACTGGGCTCCGCCGGGCTGGCACTGGGAGGTTCTGCCTGGAGGGGCGCGCCGCTTGATGAGGAACCCGGCCCCGGGTCCCGTCGTCGACCCTGATCTCGTTTGGTGGCGTTCACGTGGGCCAGTCTCGGTGCGGAGGGACCCGGCCCCACCGGAGGAGGTACGTCGCCGTGTCAGGGAGGAGGACGAGCACGTCCATCGCTACATGGTTGCGTTAGAGGGCGGCAGGTTCTCCAATACCGGCAAGATCTTGAGGATCTCACTTCAGCTATGATCCTGTGAGGGTTCCTTCTCTTTGGGTGTCCACCGCCATGACGCAGAACCGCGAGTGTCCTAGATTCTTCTCGTAGTATTCGATCTTTAATTAGCTAGCCGTGATGTACTATTCAATATTATATATTATTCGAGACGATGTATTCGAGATTGTATCTATTATTCTAGACAAAGTATTCGAGATTATATCTATTATTCGAGACGATGTAATTTGAATACTAAATTTTTTTATATTTTTTGAATTAGTTAAATAAAAGCTATGGCGGATAATACCGATGAGAGAGGAGAACAGACCATGTTCGATATGATACGTGGGCCGATGATAATCAGAATGAAGAAGATTATGACGGTTCAATTTCTAAACAACACCGGAGAGGGTGATATGATATTCGATCGCGACGACCGAATTGATGAAGTCATGAACTACGATTATGACGATGACGAAGAACATGTTGATCCTGAAACAACAAAGACCGGCGAGGTATATATATTTATATAAGCAGGTTTCTGGTGATCATCACATGTTTTAAATGACTTGAAGATATATTAACGAATCGATCTTTGTTCTTTCAGCCATCCGGATCGAGCAAATCTTCAGGCAAAAGGACGAAACGAGGCCCGAACAAAAAGTTGAAGGAGGGCGTAAAGTACAATATCGAGGTAGTCAGACCTAATGGCGAACCATTAGCGCCTAAGAAGATTGCGGACTATTTCATTCGTTAGTGCGGAGTTCTTGTGAAGGACCAGCTCCCGATCTCCCTTCAAGAATGGAGAGAGCCAGCAAAAGACAAAGGACAAAAAGGCAAAGAGGACGCTGCTCCACGTCCAGATGTTACTTTTGTCGACAAGAATAAAAAAGATCTGCTTTGGGATACTCTCATGGAACATTTCACCCTATCAGATCATTTCACAGAAGCAGATGTGCAGAAAGTCAAGGACGCTGCTCTTAGGAAGATGGCGGTTGCATTCAAGAACCACAAGAATCGTGAATGGGACAAGTACGTCAAGGGAGGAAGGAAGACTCCAGTATTCGAGGGAACACTAGAGAACCAACGTGCTCATTCGGACGATTTCGTGAAATTCAAGGATTCGGAATTAGCTAAGGAACGGTCGAGAATAAACAAGAAGAATGCCGAAAATAAGGATAAGTTCCATAAGTTGGGGCCAGGTGGCTATGCGGTGGCAATGCCTAAGTGGGATAAGTCTGAGAAAGAGATGGAGGATGCAGGTGTCACTCCGGATACTAAGAGCTGGCCCCCCAGGTGCAGGACTTGGTTCTATGCGCATGGGGGGTGGGAGTTGGACCCGAAGACAGGCAAAGTTTCGACGAAGGCATGTCTGAACGGAGCCGACGATGCGATACTTGTTGCAATAGAAGAGGCACGATCGGGGGTGTTCCAGCCCAACAGAGAGAACGACGAGCTTACGCGTGCCCTGGGAAATCCTGAACTCCCGGGAAGAACACAAGGCAAGGGCGCTATTCCGTGGTATGAGGGGTTTTCAGACTGGAACAACGACTACAGAACCCGTGCGAGAAAGAAGATTGCGGAGGAGAAGAGGAAGATGGAGGAGGAGCAGAGGAAGCGGGACTATGAACGCCTTCAAGGCCTAGAAGCAAGTCAAGCGGAATTGGCAGTCAAATTCCAGCGGCAGCAGGACCAGATCGACTCACTTAGCCAGCAAAGGGGGTCTTAGTAGCTGCAGCAGCTAGTGGATGATCCAGCATTGGATAGCACCGCCCCATCCATGCAGAGAAGCAGCGTGGGTTCTGCCTCGGACGACGCAATGCTGGGTAGATACCCCGTGGATGACATCACGGAGAACACTAGCTGCGAGCTACACGTCAAAATGAAGAACATATCCATGAAGGTGGCGGACGGAGAAGCTTTTCCAGTTACCCCCAAAGCAACCTACCATTGCATCCCGATTCCAGAGGGCTATGCTCGTGTCATGGTTGACGAGGTGGTGCAGCCATATTCGGGGCTAGAGCTTGACATTCCTGGAGGTGAGGACGAGCGCTTTCTCGGAGACGCCAACCATCGTATCATCCTATGGAAAAAGGATTGCATCATCTTCAAGGCCACCGACACGCGTCTTCGACTCCTCGTCAAGTCCGCCACCGAGTCAGCAGTCTCCCGCTCCTGCAAGTCCACCAAGTCCGCAAAGTGTCAGCCACCTCCTCCAAGTCCGCAAGTGTGTCGCCACCTCCTCCTCCAAGTCCGCCACAGCGCCGACGCCCTCCTCCTCCAAGTCCGCACAACCTCAGGCCACTCCTCCTCCAAGTCCGCACATCTTCAGCAGCCACTCCTCCTCGTCCAACTCAGCCCGTCGGCCGGCGTCTCCGCCGCCTCAAGAATCGCAGAAGAGACACCCGCAGCTATGGTGCGAGCGGCACGAGTCGAGGTAGTACAGGAAGTACAGGCGGAGGCAAGCGATATAAATATGGTCCAAGCCTCACGCCTCTTCCGCAGAGGTCTTATGACAGGTCCAAGGAGGAAATCGCAGCCATATCAAGTTCGAGGTGGAAGCCCATTTTGCACCGAAACCGCCACCGCCGCCAAGGGAGAAAGTGCACGAGGAAACGATTGACCACTTCATTCAGATGGCTCAACCACCAGCTCCCAAGCCTGTTGACACACTATGAGCGCCACACCAGGAAGTTAAATCGAGCACGCCCACGAAGGAGGCGAGCTCGGGATCGAGCAAACAAGAAGCAGCTGTCAAAAATGCGGAAAACCATTCCCAGCTGGGAGAACAGCGGCTAATCGATCCCTCGCTTGTTGTTCCAACAACACGTGATAAAGACGCTGCGCCCAATATTATTGTGGGCAAACAGTTTACGTTCCTGAGGTGGGCAATGTGGTAATAACGGAGGACCATATAATGCAGGCTGAAGTTCTCAAAGTCACTGTTGGACAACTCCTCGAGATCGAGCCCATGCCTGTGCTTAGAGATGATGAAATAAAACGGAAATATGTCCGGGGCCAACCTTTGGTCCATCCAGACAAGGTCAAGAACCTCCCAACGAGAATGTATGAAGTGCATCAATGGTACATGAACATTACCAAGATTTCCGATCGATCGTCCCTCATGGTGAATGTCAAGGAGGAGCATTACTTCCATGAGAAAGTTGTGTCCGTTGAGTATTCTGAACTGTTTCAGTTATACAATCAAGACGCACTCGACAAATCTATCGTCAGTTGCTATTGTCTGTAAGTGATTTCTTTCTGTAATTTAAGTCTCAAGCTAGATGTACTGATCCTTTCGATCAATCATTACCTGTAATTATCCTCACTATATTCTTTTCTGTGGTATTATATGCAGGATGAAGATATATGAAATGAGAAAAGGTGGACGCTTTGGCATCGGGTTCATTGACCCAAACACCGTTAATGAATACACATGGAATCTAAATCCACGTTATCAAAAGGACGTAGAGGACAACATGCTAGAGTACTTGAAGCGCCTCAAATACAATGAAGATATACTACTTCCTAACAACTTCCAGTGAGTCACACTGTCTTGTACTACAAATTCACACTGTTTTTGCCTACTAGCTAGCTACATGTTTTCGCTTTACATATGCCCGCTTAATTAAGACATGCAAACGTGTGTGCATGCAGATTTCACTGGGTCTTGTGTATCATTTAAGTTGACGCCGGAACAGTTGAAATACTGGACTCACTACTCAAAGAAAAAACTGACTATAACATCTTGTTTGGGATAGTCAACAGGTAATTTCAATCATTATTAACTATATATCTCGGCCTATTTAGTTCGTCATTTTTCATGATATGAACTATTTAATAACCCCTTTATTCATTTTCTTTGTCGGCGGGCAGGGCTTGGGCAAGGTTCATCAGCGTCACGGAAGGCGTAATGGAAACAAAAGCTTAAATGGTTTGGACCCAAGGTAAGTAATTCATAGTACTAGCTAGGTAGCTAGCTGCCATCTCTTTAATTATCATGCTTGATTAATTATTATCTGATCAAATTCCATTCTCGTAAAGGCCCTCAAGCAGGCGCTAGGGACTGATCTGTGTGCATTCTGCATTTGCGAGAACATTCGCATGATGGCGTCCAAAGGAGCAGATCTCAAAGACAGGAATGGGTACGCTTGTCAAAACACTATTCACAATTTTTACACCATTATCGATATCCAGTCACACAACTAATACACATGCATATTGATCTCCTTCTTAACAGTTCACAGAGGTGCGGGAGAAGCTCCTAGAAACGGAGTGCATAGAAGCACTTTAAGAGGAAATAGCGGGAATTTTGCTCGACCAGGTCATAAATCCGAAGGGAGAATACTATTACCCGCTACACCCCCATCGTGTTCAAGGCACCAATTAGGCTAATGCCACTGGCTCAAGGCAACATGCATATGTAGGAGAAATTGTATATAGCTATATACATGTGTGTATGTGTGAATTAATTAATATAATGGTTTGTGAGACATTGATATATATATATATATATATATATATATATATATATATATATATATATATATATATATATATATATATATATATATATATATATATATATATATATAGGACAAATGTTTCCTACAAGCAGTGGTAGTTACCACCACTTCATGTTTTGTATGTTGTATGTAGTATATGTCTAAACCGAGAGTATGTATGCGTGTAGTATGTAGTATATAATAATGATTAGGTAGTATATATATAAATTTTTAGGTAGTATGTATCATTTTGAGTATGATCTTTCTTACGCATAAATATGTACGTATTTCACAAATATAACAAAAACTATGGGCTCATATGCAATTTTTCATGTAACTTGTTTTGAAATATCTTAGATATAGTATATGAACATATTTAAAATAATAAAATAGTATATATAGTACCACATGCTAGTATATGAGACATGTGGGGTAACTACCACGGGTGGTAGGATGGATTTTCCTATATATATATATATATATATATATATATATATATATATATATATATATATATATATATATATATATATATATATATGCATAGTATATGAGACATGTGGGGTACAATGTGTAGTATCGTAAAATACCAGCAAACGAAAAAGAATTGAATTGATAACACAAATTTAATTGAAAAATAAAAAATAAAACAAAAACCCACAAACATTTAGTACCGGTTGGTGTTACCAACCGGTACTAAAGGGCTACCGGCCCCCGGAGCTGGCTCGTGCCACGTGGTTGCCCTTTAGCATCGGTTCGTGCTGAACCGGTACTAAAGGGGGGGGGGGGCTTTAGTGACCACACTTTAGTGCCGGTTGTGGAACCGGCACTAAAGGGCCTTACGAACCGGTGCTATTACCCGGTTCTGCACTAGTGTCTATGTATTCACACGTGTATTATGATTTCCGGATAATACAATTATAGCATGAATAAAAGACAATTATCATGAACAAGGAAATATAATAATAATCCTTTTATTATTGCCTCTAGGGCATATTTCCAACAGTCTCCCACTTGCACTAGAGTCAATAATCTAGTTACATTGTGATGAACCTAACACCCATAGAGTTCTGGTGTTGATCATGTTTTGCTCGCGGAAGAGGTTTAGTCAACGGATCTGCGACATTCAGATCCGTATGCACTTTGCAAATTTCTATGTCTCCATCTTGAACATTTTCACGGATGGAGTTGAAGCGACGCTTGATGTGCCTGGTCTTCTTGTGAAACCTGGGCTCCTTAGCAAGTGCAATAGCTCTAGTGTTGTCACAGAAGAGTTTGATCGGCCCCGACGCATTGGGTATGACTCCTAGGTCGGTGATGAACTCCTTCACCCATATTGCTTCATGTGCTGCCTCCGAGGCTGCCATGTATTCCGCTTCACATGTAGATCCCGCCACGACGCTCTGCTTGCAGCTGCACCAGCCATCGCTCCACCATTCAACATATACACGTATCCGGTTTGTGACTTAGAGTCATCCAGATCTGTGTCGAAGCTAGCGTCGACGTAACCCTTTACGACGAGCTCTTCGTCACCTCCATAAACGAGAAACATGTCCTTTGTCCTTTTCAGGTACTTCAGGATATTCTTGACCGTTGTCCAGTGTTCCTTGCCGGGATTACTTTGGTACCTTCCTACCAAACTTACGGCAAGGTTTACATCAGGTCTGGTACACAGCATGGCATACATAATAGATCCTATGGCCGAGGCATAGGGGATGACGCTCATCTCTTCTTTATCTTTTGCCGTGGTCGGACATTGAGCCGAGCTCAATCTCACACCTTGCAGTACAGGCAAGAACCCTTTCTTGGACTGATCCATTTTGAACTTCTTCAAAATCTTATCAAGGTATGTGCTTTGTGAAAGACCTATGAGGCGTCTCGATCTATCCCTATAGATCTTGATGCCTAATATGTAAGCAGCTTCTCCAAGGTCCTTCATTGAAAAACTTTTATTCAAGTAGGCCTTAATGCTGTCCAAGAGTTCTATATCATTTCCCATCAAAAGTAAGTCATCTACATATAATATGAGAAATGCTACAGAGCTCCCACTCACTTTCTTGTAAACGCAGGCTTCTCCATAAGTCTGCATAAACCCAAACGCTTTGATCATCTCATCAAAGCGAATGTTCCAACTCCGAGATGCTTGCACCAGCCCATAAATGGATCGCTGGAGCTTGCATACTTTGTTAGCATTCTTAGGGTCGACAAAACCTTCCGGCTGCATCATATACAGCTCTTCCTTAAGATAACCATTAAGGAATGCCGTTTTGACGTCCATCTGCCATATCTAATCATAGTATGCGGCAATTGCTAACATGATTCGGACGGACTTAAGCTTCGCTACGGGAGAGAAAGTCTCATCGTAGTCAATTCCTTGAACTTGCCGATAACCCTTAGCGACAAGTCGAGCTTTATAGATGGTTACATTACCATCCGCGTCCGTCTTCTTCTTAAAGATCCATTTGTTTTCTATCGCTCGCCGATCATCGGGCAAGTCTGTCAAAGTCCATACTTTGTTTTCATACATGGATCCTATCTCGGATTGCATGGCTTCAAGCCATTTGTTGGAATCCGGGCCCGCCGTCGCTTCTTCATAGTTCGAAGGTTCACCGTTGTCTAACAACATGATTTCCAGGACAGGGTTGCCATACCACTCTGGTGTGGAACGTGTCCTTATGGACCTACGAAGTTCAATAGCAATTTGATCCGAAGTACCTTGATCATCATCATTAATTTCCTCTCCAGTAGGTGTAGGCACCACAGGAACATTTTCCTGAGCTGCACTACTTTCCGGTTCAAGAGGTAATACTTCATCGAGTTCTACTTTCCTCCCACTTACTCCTTTCGAGAGAAACTCTTTTTCCAGAAAGGATCCGTTCTTGGTAACAAATATTTTGCCTTCGGATCTAAGGTAGAAGGTATACCCAATGGTTTCCTTAGGGTATCCTATGAAGACGCATTTTTCCGACTTGGGTTCGAGCTTTTCAGGTTGAAGTTTCTTGACATAAGCATCGCATCCCCAAACTTTTAGAAACGACAGCTTAGGTTTCTTCCCAAACCATAATTCATACGGTGTCGTCTCAACGGATTTAGACGGTGCCCTATTTAAAGTGAATGTAGCTGTCTCTAGAGCGTATCCCCAAAATGATAGCGGTAAATCTGTAAGAGACATCATAGATCGCACCATATCCAATAGAGTGCGATTACGACGTTCGGACACACCATTACGCTGAGTTGTTCCAGGCGGCGTGAGCTGTGAAATGATTCCACATTTCCTTAAGTGTGTACCAAATTCATGACTTAAATATTCTCCTCCACGATCTGATCGTAAGAACTTTATTTTTCGGTCACGTTGATTCTCTACCTCATTCTGAAATTCCTTGAACTTTTCAAAGGTCTCAGACTTGTGTTTCATCAAGTAGACATACCCATATCTACTTAAGTAAATGCGTGAGAGTGAGAATATAACGATATCCTCCGCGAGCCTCAACGCTCATTGGACCACACACATCGGTATGTATGATTTCCAATAAGTTGGTTGCTCGCTCCATTATTCCAGAGAACGGAGTCTTGGTCATTTTGCCCATAAGGCATGGTTCGCATGTGTCAAATGATTCATAATCGAGAGACTCTAAAAGTCCATCAGAATGGAGCTTCTTCATGCGCTTGACACCAATGTGACCAAGGCGGCAGTGCCACAAGTATGTGGGACTATCGTTATCAACTTTACATCTTTTGGTATTCACACTATGAATATGTGTAATATTACGTTCGAGATTCATTAAGAATAAACCATTGACCATCGTAGCATGACCATAAAACATATCTCTCATATAAATAGAACAACCATTATTCTCGGATTTAAATGAGTAGCCATCTCGCATTAAACGAGATCCTGATACAATGTTCATGCTCAAACTTGGCACTAAATAACAATTATTGAGGTTTAAAACTAATCCCGTAGGTAAATGTAGAGGTAGCGTGCCGACGGCGATCACATCGACCTTGGAACCATTCCCGACGCGCATCGTCACCTCGTCCTTCGCCAGTCTCCGTTTATTCCGCAGCTCCTGCTGTGAGTTACAAATATAAGCAACGGCACCGGTATCAAATATCCAGGAGTTACTATGAGTACTGGTAAGGTACACATTAATTACATGTATATCAAATATACCTTTAGTGTTGCCGGCCTTCTTGTCCGCTAAGTATTTGGGGCAGTTCCGCTTCCAGTGGCCCTTCCCTTTGCAATAAAAGCACTCTGTCTCAGGCTTGGGTCCATTCTTTGACTTCTTCCCGGTGACTTGCTTACCGGGCGCGGCAACATCCTTGCCGTCCTTCTTGAAGTTCTTCTTACCCTTGCCCTTTTTGAACTTAGTGGTTTTATTGACCATCAACACTTGATGTTCTTTCTTGATTTCAACCTCTGCTGACTTCAGCATTGAGAATACTTCGGGAATGGTCTTCACCATCCCATGCATATTGTAGTTCATCACGAAGCTCTTGTAGCTTGGTGGGAGCGACTGAAGGATTCTGTCAATGACCGCCTCGTCCGGGAGGTTTATGTCCAGCTGGGACAGGCGGTTGTGCAACCCAGACATTTTGAGTATGTGCTCAATGACAGAACTGTTTTCCTCCATCTTACAACTATAGAACTTGTCGGAGACTTCATATCTCTCGACCCGGGCATGATCTTGGAAAACCATTTTCAGCTCCTCGAACATCTCATATGCTCCGTGTTGATCAAAACGCTTTTGGAGCCCCGGTTCTAAGCTGTAAAGCATGCCACACTGAACGAGGGAGTAATCATCAGCACGAGACTGCCAAGCATTCATAATGTCTTGGTTCTCTGGGATGGGTGCATCACCTAGCGGTGCTTCTAGGACATATTGTTTCTTGGCTGCTATGAGGATGATCCTCAGGTTCCGGACCCAGTCCGAATAGTTGCTGCCATCATCTTTCAGCTTGGTTTTCTCTAGGAACGCGTTGAAGTTCATGTTGACATGAGCGTTGGCCATTTGATCTACAAGACATATTTTGCATAAGTTTTAGACTAAGTTCATGAAAATTAAGTTCATCTAATCAAATTATTTAATGAACTCCCACTCAGATTTGACATCCCTCTAGTCATCTAAGTGTTACATGATCCGAGTCGACTAGGCCGTGTCCGATCATCACGTGAGACGGACTAGTCATCGTCGGTGAACATCTCCATGTTGATCGTATCTTCCATAAGACTCATGTTCGACCTTTCGGTCTCTTGTGTTCCGAGGCCATGTCTGTACATGCTAGGCTCGTCAAGTTAACCCTAAGTGTTTTGCATGTGTAAAACTGTCTTACACCCGTTGTATGTGAACGTAAGGATCTATCACACCCGATTATCACGTGGTGCTTCGAAACGACGAACTTTAGCAACGGTGCATAGTTAGGGGGAACACTTTCTTGAAATTATCATAAGGGATCATCTTATTTACTACCGTCATTCTAAGTAAACAAGATGCATAAAACATAATAAACATCACATGCAATTATATAAAGTAGTGACATGATATGGCCAATTCATGTAGCTCCTTTGATCTTCATCTTCGGGGCTCCATGATCATCCTGTCACCGACATGACACCATGATCTCCATCATCATGATCTCCATCATCGTGTCTCCATGAAGTTGCTCGCCAACTATTACTTCTACTACTATGGCTAACGCGTTTAGCAATAAAGTAAAGTAATTTACATGGCGTTCTTCAATGACACGCAGGTCATACAAAATAAGACAACTCCTATGGCTCCTGCCGGTTGTCATACTCATCGACATGCAAGTCGTGATTCCTATTACAAGAACATGATCTCATACATCACAATATATCATTCATCATTCATCACAACTTCTGGCCATATCACATCACATGACAATTGCTGCAAAAACAAGTTAGATGTCCTCTAATTGTTGTTGCATCTTTTACGTGGCTGCAATTGGGTTCTAGCAAGAACATTTTCTTACCTACGAATAACCACAACGTGATTTTGTCAACTTCTATTTACCCTTCATAAGGACCCTTTTCATCGAATCCGCTCCAACTAAAGTGGGAGAGACAGACACCCGCCAGCCACCTTATGCAACTAGTGCATGTCAGTCGGTGGAACCGGTCTCACGTAAGCGTACGTGTAAGGTTGGTCCGGGCCGCTTCATCCCACAATACCGCTGAAGCAAGATAAGACTAGTAGCGGCAAGCAAGTTGAAAAGATCTACGCCGACAACAAAATTGTGTTCTACTTGTGCAATAGAGAACTACGCATAGACCTAGCCCATGATGCCACTGTTGGGGAACGTTGCAGAAAATAAATTTTTTTCTACGGTTTCACCAAGATCCATCTATGATTTCATCTAAGCAACGAGTCATGGGAGAGAGATTGCATCTACATACCACTTTGTAGATCGCGAGCGGAAGCGTTCAAAAGAACCGGGTTGAAGTAGTCGTTCTCGTCGTGATCCTATCACCGGAGATCCTAGCGCCGAACGGACGGCACCTCCGCGTTCAACACACGTACGGAGCGGATGATGTCTCCTCCTTCTTGATCCAGCAAGGGGGAAGGAGAGGTTGAGGAAGATGGCTCCAGCAGCAGCACGACGGCGTGATGATGGTGGAGAGGCAGTACTCCGACAGGGCTTCGCCAAGCACTCAATGGAGGAGGAGAGGTGTTGGGGAGGGGAGGGGCTGCGACTTGAAGTGTGTTGCAGCCCTCCCCTCGCCCCTCTATTTATAGGGGAAGGGAGAAGGGGGGGCCGGCCCCTCTAGATGGGATCTAGAGGGGGGGCGGCGGCCAAGGGGAGGGGGCTTGCCCCCCAAGCAAGGGGGGCGCCCCTCAGGGTTTCCCCAACCCTAGGCGCATGGGCCCTAGGGGGGAGTGGCGCCCCAGCCCACTTTGGGCTGGATCCCTTCCTCATACAGCCCATAAGGCCCTCCGGGAGAGGTGGCCCCTCCCGGTGGACCCCCGGAACCCCTCCGGTGGCCCCGGTACAATACCGATATGCCCCCGAACCTTTCCGGTGACCGTATGATGACTTCCCATATATAAATCTTTACCTCCGGACTATTCCGGAACTCCTCGTGACGTCTGGGATCTCATCCGGACTCGAACAACATTCGTAATCACATACAAGTCTTCCTAATAACCCTAGCGTCACCGAACCTTAAGTGTGTAGACCCTACGGGTTCGGGAGACATGTAGACATGACCGAGACGGCTCTCCGGTCAATAACCAACAGCGGGATCTGGATACCCATGTTGGCTCCCACATACTCCTCGATGATCTCATCGGATGAACCACGATATCGAGGATTCAAGAAACCCCGTATACTATTCCCTTTGTCAGACGGTATGTTACTTGCCCGAGACTCAATCGTCGGTATCCCAATACCTCGTTCAGTCTCATTACCGGCAAGTCACTTTACTCGTACCGTAATGCATGATCCTGTGACCAGACACTTGGTCACTTTGAGCTCATTATGATGATGCACTACCGAGTGGGCCCAGTGATACCTCTCTGTAACACGGAGTGACAAATCCATCTCGATCCGTGTCAACCCAATGACACTTTCGGAGATACCTGTAGTGTACCTTTATAGTCACCCGATTACG